>CM077663.1:445834978-447283311 GCA_039707655.1 Elymus sibiricus | reverse complement strand
TTATGAACATCTGGCAAGCTCGATCTGATGACTACTCGATAGTTCAGTGTGCCATGCTTTACGGCTTAGAATCGGGACTTCAAAGACGTTTTGAACGTCATGGACCATATGAGATGTTCCAGGAGTTGAAGTTAATATTTCAAGCAAATGCCCGAGTTGAGAGATATGAAGTCTCCAACAAGTTCTATAGCTGCAAGATGGAGGAGAATAGCTCTGTCAGTGAACACATACTCAAAATGTCTGGGTATCATAATCACTTGACTCAGCTGGGAGTTAATCTTCCAGTTGATAGTGTTATTGACAGAGTTCTCCAATCACTGCCACCAAGCTATAAAGGCTTCGTGATGAACTATAATATGCAAGGGATGGAGAAGACTATTCCCGAGCTCTTCGCAATGCTCAAAGCTGCGGAGGTAGAAATCAAGAAGGAGCATCAAGTGTTGATGGTTAACAAGACCACTAGTTTCAAGAAAAAGGGCAAAGGAAAGAAGGGGAACCTCAAGAAGAATGGCGAGCAAGTTGCCACTCCTGGGAAGAAGCCCAAGTCTGGACCTAAGCCTGAAACTGAGTGCTTCTACTGCAAAGGGATTGGTCACTGGAAACGGAACTGCCCCAAGTATTTGGCGGATAAGAAGAATGGCAAAGTGAACAAAGGTATATTTGATATACATGTTATTGATGTGTACCTTACTAATGCTCGTAGTAGTGCCTGGGTATTTGATACCGGTTCAGTTGCTCACATTTGTAACTCGAAACAGGGGCTACGAATTAAATGAAGATTGGCTAAGGACGAGGTGACGATGCGCGTCGGGAATGGTTCCAAGGTCGATGTGATCGCCGTCGGCACGCTACCTCTACATCTACCTTCGGGATTAGTTTTAGACCTGAATAATTGTTATTTGGTGCCAGATTTAAGCATGAACATTATATCTGGATCTTGTTTAATGCGAGACGGTTATTCATTTAAATCAGAGAATAATGGTTGTTCAATTTATATGAGTAATATCTTTTATGGTCATGCACCCTTGAAGAGTGGTCTATTTTTGTTGAATCTTGATCGTGGTGATACACATATTCATAATATTGATGCCAAAAGACACAAAGTTGATAATGATAGTGCAACATATTTGTGGCACTGCCATTTAGGTCATATTGGTGTAAAGCGCATGAAGAAACTCCATGCTGATGGACTTTTGGAATCACTTGATTATGAATCATTTGATGCTTGCAAACCATGCCTCATGGGCAAGATGACTAAAACTCCGTTCTCCGGAACAATGGAGCGAGCCATTAACTTATTGGAAATAATACATACCGATGTATGCGGTCCGATGAGTGTTGAGGCTCACGGCGGGTATCCTTATTTTCTGACCTTCACAGATGATTTGAGCATATATGGGTATATCTACTTGATGAAACACAAGTCTGAAACATTTGAAAAGTTCAAAGAATTTCAGAGTGAAGTGGAGAATCATCGTAACAAGAAAATAAAGTTTCTACGATCTGATCGCGGAGGCGAATATTTGAGTTATGAGTTTGGCCTTCATTTAAAACAATGTGGAATAGTTTCACAACTCATGCCACCTGGAACACCACAGCGTAATGGTGTGTCCGAACGTCGTAACCATACTTTATTGGATATGGTGCGATCTATGATGTCTCTTACCAATTTACCACTATCGTTTTGGGGTTATGCATTAGAGACAGCTGCATTCACGTTAAATAGGGCACCATCTAAATCCGTTGAGACGACACCGTATGAACTATGGTTTGGCAAGAAACCTAAGCTGTCGTTTCTTAAAGTTTGGGGTTGCGATGCTTATGTGAAAAAGCTTCAGCCTGATAAGCTCGAACCCAAATCGGAGAAGTGCGTCTTCATTGGATACCCAAAAGAAACTGTTGGGTACACCTTCGATCACAGATCTGAAGGCAAGATCTTTGTTGCTAAGAACGGATCCTTTCTAGAGAAGGAGTTTCTCTCGAAAGAAGTGAGTGGGAGGAAAGTAGAACTTGATGAGGTAATTGTACCTTCTCTCAATTTGGAAAGTAGCTCATCAGATAAATCTGTTCCCGTGATGCCTACACCAACTAGAGAGGAAGCTAATGATAATGATCATGAAACTTCAGATCAAGTTACTACCGAACCTCGTAGGTAAACTAGAGCACGTTCCGCACCAGAGTGGTACGGTAATCCTGTTCTGGAAGTCATGTTACTAGACCATGACGAACCTACGAATTATGAAGAAGCGATGATGAGCCCAGATTCCGATAAATGGCTTGAGGGCATGAAATCTGAGATAGGATCCATGTATGAGAACAAAGTGTGGACTTTGGTTGACTTGCCCGATGATCGGTGAGCCATAGAGAATAAATGGATCTTCAAGAAGAAGACTGACGCCGATGGTAATGTTACTGTCTACAAAGCTCGACTGACGTCGATGGTAATGTGATTTGGTGACCGAATGTTGTTCGGAGTCCCGGATGAGATCACGGACATGACGAGGAGTCTCGAAATGGTCGAGAGGTAAAGATTCATATATAGGACGATGATATTCGGACACCGAAAGTGTTCCGGGGGTACCAGGTACATATCGGGTCACCGGAAAGGGGTTCCGGGCACCCCCGGCAAAGATATGGGCCTTATGGGCCAAGAGAGGAACATACCAGCCCCTGGTGGGCTGTGTAACACCCCCAATGGTTGGCTACAGTAATCCCCTTTTGATAATGCCATGTCATCATGATCAACAGTGCCTAAACATCATTTGGATCATATCCCTTTTAGTTCAAATTCAAATGGAAATTCAAACTTCAATTAAATTTCAAAGTGCAAATAAAAGTTGTTCAAATCCAATAACTAAAATGTTCATAAGGTTGTAAATATTTCAGAGACTATTCCAAAATTATCATCAACATTTACTAAATTAATTATGTGACTCAAACAGCCTAGAACAGCAACAAACAGCACCCATTTAATCCCATTTCATTTAATAAAACTCCAAATGAAGTCATATTTTCCCCAAACTAGTTTTTGGTGTTAGGATATAATGCACTGTGATTTATGAACTAGGTCACACTCTTTACAAAATTCATTTAGTGCCCAAACAATTAACAAAACAGAGTTGAAAAGGAAACAGAAAAGGAAAAATAGAAAAAGGCCTAAAGCTACTGTGCACTTAGGCATGCTTGCTACAGTGCCCGGCCCAGCCCATCTAGCCTCGCCTCCCACCTCACACTGCTCATGTCGCCCCGCTGTCAAACACCCCGCACGCGCCGCGCGCACGCACCCGGCCCCCCCTCGCTCGCCGCTCGACAGCGCGCTCCCGCGCCCACCGGTGGATAAGAGCAGCTCCCCCTCGACCCCGCGGACGAACCCTAGCACCTTCCCCCTTTTTTCCTCGCTCTCTCCCACCTTACCCGACGCCGCCATGATCGGTCTCCGTTGAACCTCGCGGCCGCCGTGCCCCGTTTGCCTCCCCGACGTGTCCCCAAGGCTCGCCGCCGTCCGCTACGTCGCCTGCGCCAACGAGCCGGAGCCGAGGCCACCTCCATCGCCAGGAACGCCGCCTTCTTCCTCCTTCGGCCATCTGCGTCGCCGCCTCGAGCCTCCCCCGAGCCCACCGTTGCACATCTGCGGGCTCCCTGTGAGCACCCCTACCTCTCCCCTCTCCTCTCTCCCTCTCGGTCGTTCCCTAGCCGCCGTTCCCCGTCGTGCCCGATCCCGTCACCGCGCGAGCTCATCACCGGCGTAGCCACGGCGACCATTGGGCCCCGTGCCTGTGCCCGTTGAACTCACACGCACGCGTAGGTGCCTCCTACCCCATTCGTTCAGCTCGAGCGCGACCGCGTCGCCATTTGCCATCGCCACCCGAGACCGGTCGCCGCCGATGTGCTCGCCGCCGTTGCTACACACCGTCCCCGGCCGCGCCACCACCACAGATGGACGCGCCGCGCTGCGGCCGATCCAACGCAACTAACCACACGTGAAATGGTGGCCGGGGGGCGAATCCCGACCACCTCCCGAGCCGCGCCACCGCGAAACGCGCTCGCCGGCGTGGTTCCGGCGAGTCGCCGGCCACCACTGACATGGCCTGACGTGTGGGACCCCCTGTGTCGCTGACGGGTGGGTCCCGTTGACCTGTTGACCCAGTCAACGCTGACTGGACTGGCCCCATGTCACTGACATGTGGGTCCCGCCATTTAAAATGATTTTTATAAATAACTAAATCAGTTAATTAGTATACTAATCAGTCACTGACTAGTAGGGCCCACCACCTAATTAAGTAGTTAGATTAAATTTAACTCTGTTTAATGCTAACAGAGGCTGACATGTGGGTCCCAGTGACCCCACATGCCAGGTTTGACCTGGCCGGCCGGTCAGTTGACCTGCTAACGTCATCTTGAGGTCATGTTGACGTCAGCCCCGCACTGTTCTGGATAATGTTGATTTAAATAGTTAAATAATTCCAGAAATTGTTTAAATCTTTAGAAATTCATATAAAATAATCCGTAGCTCAGATCGAAAAGCTTTATACATGAAAATTGCTCAGAACGACGAGACGAATCCGAATACGCGGTCCGTCCGTCCGCCACACGTCCCTAGTATAGCGAACATGCAACCGTCCCCCTCCGTTTCCTCTGTCCGAAGGTGCCGAACTTCGGGAAAACATTCCCGGATGTTTTCCCTCTTCACCTATATCGTGTAGTACCGCGTCAGAACACCCCTAGCTCTACGTATTGTCATGTCATGCTCTTGTTTGCTTTATATTTACTGTTTCTTCCCCCTCTTCTCTCTCGGTAGACCCCGACACCGACGTCGTCCCCGAGGCCGACGCAGCTCCGGAGATTGACGACACCGTTGACGACCTTGCCTTTGCCGCAGAGCAACCAGGCAAGCCCCCCCTTTTGATCATCCCGATATCGCTCATTCTATTTTCTCATGCTTGCATTAGAATTGCTGCTGCTACTGCTTTGCCTATTCTGATGCATAGCCTGTTTATTGTAACCTGCTATTGGAACCGTACCTGCTTATCCTAAACTGCTTAGTATAGGCTGGGTAGAGACCTATCAGTGATCCCACTTGACCCGACTACCCCGCTGGATTATCAGAAGACCCGGTTAACGGGATTGAAGACCAGACCCCAGCACTGCACTACACCCCCCCCCTTTGGTTGTACGACACTGCAGCGTTACTATCGAGTGCCGAGGGTGATACCTCGTATAGCACTCCTGATGTTAACTCTGTAGAGTAGCTATTCGGTCGTGGTCATCAAGGGTGATTCCTCCTTCACCACTTCCGGTAACGACGCTGTCGTGCAACACATCAAGTGTGAACCCATCGAGGGTGATTCCTCCGAGTTCACCTTGACGGATACATCGAGTAGGAATCCAACGAGGGTGATACCTCGGATTCCCCTGATGTTATGGACACACGGATACTTGGACTTTACACTGTTACTTGGAAAGGCGGGTCGACCCTGAGGGGTACCCGCGTGAGCCTAAGTGGCGAGTGTTGTGGAGATGGGTTGACCTGGATGGTGCCCGAGTGATGAATACGAGGCGCGGCCAGGCATTCTTAGCCCTTGCAGCAAGTCCTCGAGACGGGGCGATGGGGTCACATCGATCGTGAGTCTCTGCTCGTTACCGCAAGCCCCTAGTCCGCCAACGATTTGGATATTTGATCCGAGCAGGCCTCTGGCCTGATAGCACTAACCATCACGTGGGAAGAGTTATGGGCACTCTACATCGTATGCATCAGCCGAAAGCTTTGTCAGACGTCCTGTTCAGCCTCGTGGCCGGGCCGGGCTAGTACCATCCAGGACTGAGGTGGTGCTCGTCCCGACCCTGCACACACCGACCCGGAGTGCACAGGGCGATGACCCAAGACCCCTGAGCGCTTAGGATATAGATCGACGGGGACCTCTCTGCTGAGCTGTAGGTAGGGTTGCGGTGTATCGTTTGGCCGAGGCCGGGCATGACCCAGGAAAGTGTGTCTGGCTGGAGTTAATCGAGCGTGGTGGGTAAGTTGGTGCACCCCTGCAGGGAAGAACACATCTATCGATAGCCGGTCCTACGGTAAAGGACACTCGGAGTTGTATCCCGATCGATACAACTAGAACTTGAGATGATACCTGGATATGTGGCTCTGGGATTGCTTTCTCGTAGGGAGTCGAGAAAGGATCTCTGGGCGAGGTTGATGACAGTATGGCTCTGGGATTGCTTTCTCGCAGGGAGTCGAGAAAGGATCTCTGGGTGAGGTTGAGACTTAATGATACTACTACTTTATACTGTGTTGATCTACTCTCTTCTATTGCTGCAAGACCACTGAAGATGCTAGTCTTCGATAGGACTAGGCCTTCCCTCTATTCTGGCATTTCTGCAGCCCAGCCCACATATACAGCCTCTCTTTGATAATGTTGCATATGTAGTGTAGATCCTTGCTTGCTGAGTACTTCAGATGAGTACTCACGGTTGCTTTGCTTTCTTTTTCCCCCATATCCCTTTTGATGCAACCAGATGACGGAGCCCCTGAGATAGCTGCCCCCGCCGACGATCGCTACTACTACCCCGAGGGTGGATACTACTACGAGTTGGCCGACGACCAGGAGTAGGTTCGGAGGGTCCCAGGCAGGAGGCCTGCGCCTTTCGATCGTAGCTTTTGTTTTGCCCCGCCTTTCTAGAGGCTTATCTGTTTCTGTTTCATATCTGTACTCAGATATCTGATGCTTCCGCTTCCGCTGGTATGCAAGCTTATGTATTCGAGCCCTCGAGGCCCCTGGCTTGTAATATAAAGCTTGTATGACTTTATTTATGTTTTAGGGTTGTGTTGTGATATCTTCCCGTGAGTCCTTAAGCTTGATCGTGTGCATTTGCGTGTATGATTAGTGCACGATTGAGCCGGGGGCGTCACAGGCTGGTGCGCCCCCATATAGGCCAAAATAGGAGGAGAAGGAAGGAGGGGAAGGGAGAAGGAAAGGGGAGGATTCGGCCTCCCCCTTTCCTTCTCTCCCCCCTCTCTTTCCTTCCCCCTCCGACACTTATGGAAGGGGGGGAGGCCGACTTGTGGGAGGCGCCCAAGTAGGATTACTCCTACTTGGGGCGCCCCTTGCTGCCCCTCTCCCTCTCCCACCTATATATATGTGAGGGGGGCACCGCTAGAACACACAACATTGATACCTAGCAGTGTGCGGCGCCCCCCTCCACAGTTTACGCCTCCGGTCATATTCACGTAGTGCTTAGGCGAAGCCCTGCGCGGATCACTTCATGTGATGACCCCGGCTTAATCGTGCACTAACCATACACGCAAATGCACACGATCAAGCCTAAGGACTCACTTGAAGATATCACAACACAACTCTAAAACATAAATAAAGTCATACAAGCTTTATATTTACAAGCCAGGGCCTCGAGGGCTCGAATACATAGCTCGATGGCATACAAGCGTCAGCGGAAGCATCAGAGTCTGGGTACAGACTGAAACATAAAACAGATAAGCCTTTAAGAAGGCGGGGCAAAATAAAATCTACGATCGAAAGGCGTAGGCCTCCTGCCCTGGACCCTCCGATCCTACTCCTGGTCGTCGGTCGGCTCCTTGTAGTAGTAGTACTCGCCGGCAGGGTAGTAGTAGTAGCCGTCGGCAGGGGCAGCCGGCTCAGGGGCTCCGCCGTCTGGTGGCATCAAAAGGGATATGGGAAAAAAAAGAAAGTAAAGCAAACGTGAGTACTCATCCGAAGTACTCATTAAGCAAGGATCTACACTACATATGCAACATTATCAAAGGGAGGCTGTATATGTGGACTGGGCTGCAGAAATGCCAGAATAGAGGGGAAAGCCTAGTCCTATCGAAGACTAGCATCTTCAACATCTTGAGCAGTCTTGCAGCATTAGAAGAGTGCAGATTAGCATAAAGTAAAGTAATAGTAGTAGTGTCATCAACCTCGGCAGAGTTCCTTTCTCGACTCCCTGCGAGAAAGCAATCCCAGAGCCATACTATCCAGTTCTCATCTCAAGTTCTAGTTGTACCGATCGGGATACAACTCCGAGTGTCCATTACCGTAGGACAGGCTATCGATAGATAAGTTCTTCCCTGCAGGGGTGCACCAAGTTACCCACCACGCTCGCTTAACTCCGGCCGGACACACTTTACTGGGTCATGCCCTGCCTCGGCCAAACGATACGCCGCAACCCGACCGAATACTTAATAGAGAGGTCAGCACGCCGGACTAAACCTATGCGCCCAGGGGTCTTGGGCCTTCGCCCCGGGAACTCCTGCACGTTGCGTACGCGGCCGAAAGCAGACCTGGCAACCCCTTAATACAAGCGCGGTTGCGTAACCAGTCCAAGTCAGCGCGCGCCGCTCAGTCGCTGACGTCTATTAAGCTCCGGCTGAAGTATACGACGCAGAACGCCCATACTATGCCCACGTGATGGTTAGTGCTATCAGGCCAGAGACCCCTCGGATCAAATATCCAAACCGTTTAGTGGATTAGGAGCGTGCGGAAACGAGCAGAGACTCACGATCGATGTGCCCCCGTCGCCCCGTCTCGAGGGCTTGCGGCAAGGGCTAGGAATGCCCGGCCACGCCTCGTATTTATCTCGCGGGCACCCTCCAGGTCAACCCGACTCCACATCACTTCGCAAATATGCTCGCGCGGGTACCCCTCAGGGCCGACCCGTCTTTAGTAACATGGTACAGTGTAAAGTCGTGAAATCCATAGTAATCGTGTGTCTAACACCAAGGGGAACCCTGAGGTATCACCCTCGACGGAGTTCCACCTGATGTTATATTCAAGGTGAACGGAAGAGGAATCACCCTCGAGGTCCACACTTGAGGAGTTGCACGACAGCGTCGTTACCGGGAATGGAGAAGGAGGAATCACCCTCGATGACCATAACCGATAACTAACCTACAAGGTTAACATCGGAAGTGCTGGTGAGGTATCACCCTCGGCACTCGATAGTAACCTAGTAGTGACGAGCAACCAAGGGGGAAGTGAGGTGCGGTGCCGGGGCCTGGTCTTCAATCCCGTTGATCGGGTCTTCTGATAATCCAGCGAGGCAGTCGGGGTAATGTGGGGTCTCTAACGGGTCTCTACCCAGCCTATACTAATAGTCTAGGATATCCAGGTAGGACAAAACAGGTTACAATAAACAGGCTATGCAGCAGAGTAGGTAAAGCAGTAATAGTAGCAATTCTAATGCAAGCATAAGAGAGAAGAGAATAGGCGATATAGGCATGTTCAAAAAGGGGGGTGCTTGCCTGGTTGCTCTGCGGCAAGGGCAAGGTCGTCAACGGTGTCGTCGGGGACGTAGTCGTACTCCGGAGCTGCGTCTGCCTCGGGAGCTACGTCAACGTCGGGGTCTACCGAGAGAGAAGAGGGGAAGAAACAGGTGAACATAATGCAAACAAATGCAACACAGGGCATGCTATGCCTAGTATGCAGTGCAGAGCTGCCTAAAGATGCTTCTAGGTCATTTTAGTTATTTTAGGATTAACATGGGGTTTATTAACCGGTATGTGTGCACTATTCATCTACCGGAAACGGGCTCAAAGTTACGAGTTCTCCTACGTAGGGGGTTCCGACATGGAAACAGACGACACGATCAGATCCGTCTCGTCGTTCTGAGCAACTTTCATGTATAAAGTTTTTCGATCCGAGCTACTTATTTTCTACGAATTTCTAAAGTTTTAATCATTTTCTGGAATTTCTAGAATTAATTCAAATTCGAAATTAAAAGGAAATTGCTAAGTGCACACAGCTCAGTGTACACAGCTGAGAGCTGAGAGGCTGACATGTGGGGCCAGTCAACTGCCCAGTCAGCAGTTGACTGGTCAAGGGGTCCACTGGACCCACCTGCCAGTGACTGGGCTTGCCCAGTCAGCAGGTTGACTGGGTCAACGGGTCCAGTGGGACCCGCGTGTCAGTTACTCCATTTATTTTAATTGCTTTATTAGTCCTAACTTAATCCGGCAACTAATTAAGTGGGGCCACATGTCAGTGGGGTTAATACTTTAGTTAATGGTTAATCTAATGCCTAAGCTAATTGCTACAGTAGCCGGGCCCATTTGTCAGCGGGGTTAGCGTCTGGGATTAGTGCCAGGGGCTGACACGTGGCATCCCGGAGTTCAAACTCCGGCGCGCGCGCGGGGCGCTGCTCCGGCGAGCGGCAGAGAGGGCGGCGTCCCTCGGATCTGTTGCACACTTGACCAAAACGCATGCCGCGGCCACCAAAATGATCAGCGCGCGGGGCCGCATCCGCCAGAGCGACGAACGCAAGCCGGGGAGGCCGTATGAGACGCCGGCGACGAGGTACAGCGGCGGCGGAACTCGGGATCTCTCAGAAATGATGCCGCGCTGCGCTAGAGCTCGAACTAGCTGGCTAGGAGGGGTCAGCAGCTCACCAGGAGCGTGTCAGCGCCACTGGTTCAAGCAGAGCTGCACGGAGAGCACGGCTTCCATGGCTATGGCGGCGGCCAGCGCATCGGAACGGCAACGGCTCCACACGGTCGTGCAAACAAGCAGCAGTAAGTAGGAGAGGAAGCGGAGCTCACCGAAGAGGCTCACGGAGGCCGGCGTTAGCTTAGGAGCGCAGGGGTGAGGGGGATCGCGGCGGTGCAGTGGAGTTGACCGGCAAAGGGGATCGGGTCGATGTCGTGGATGCGCTACTCCTCGAGACGTAGTAGAGTGCTAGGAGGAAGGAGTCGAGGTCCCCGGAGCTCCTGGACAGCTCACGGTGATGAATGGGCGTCGGTGCTCGCGTGTTCCACGGTGGCGGCGCCATGGTTGTGCTCGGGTGCGTGCAAAGCGGTGAGTGGGGCGCAAGGGGGAAAACTGATGGCGTCCTAGGGTTTGCGGGAGTGAGTGGGCGTCCTTATCCAGCGCGAGGAACCGCCGGATGCTCGACAGCGAGGCGGCCGAGTGCGTGCCGGCGCGCCCGAGCGACAGCGCACGGGAGGAGAGAGACGAGCTCGCTGGCGGACTGGGCCTTGCACCGTGCAACTAAAGCCCAGCCGCACAGTATCATGTAAGTCCTTTTCTTTTTTTCTATTTTCTGTTCTATGTCTTATTCACTGTTTTGTAAATGTTAGGCCTCCAACTGAGTTTTGAAAAATGTGTTAGTTGGTTCAATTAATACAGCGCAATATTACTTACCAACAAAAACTGGTTTGGGCAAAATATGATTTCATTTGGATTTTTATTAAATAAAATAGGATTAAATGGGTGTTGTTTGTTACTGTTTGAGGTTGTTAGAGTTACTTAACTAATTTCATTAATGTTGATCACAATTTTATATTTGCTTCTGAATTATTTTCTATTTAATGGACATTTTAGTTTCTGGTTTGGACAACTTTTATTTTCCACTTGAATTAAATTGAGGTTTGAATTTGGTGTTGAAATGCAACATGATGCAAATGATGACTAGGCACTTGTTAAACAGGGTGACTTGGCATTAACAGTGGGAGGTTACTGTGGCTTATGACATGGGGTGTTACACTTCACCATCACCATCACCACGCCGTCGTGCTGACGGAACTCTCCCTCGACACTTTGCTGGATTAAGAATTCGAGGGACGTCATCGAGCTGAACGTGTGCAGAACTCGGAGGTGCCGTACGTTTCGGTGCTTGATCGGTCGGAACGAGAAGAAGTTCGACTACATCAACCGCGTTGTCAAACGCTTCCGCTTTCGGTCTACGAGGGTACGTGGACACACTCCCCCTCTCGTTGCTATGCATCTCCTAGATAGATCTTGCGTGAGCGTAGGATTTTTTTTTGAAATTGCATGCTACGTTCCCCAACAGATCCATCTTCCGTAACTTGGGATGAGGAACTTATACGGAGCATCTTCATTCCCGTGGACACCCGTCGAATATTAGAAATTCCACTGAATGTGCATGCTTTTGATGACTTTTATTGCATGTCACCCTGACTCAAGAGAGATTTTTTCAGTTCGTTCAGCCTACCATATACAGTGGACACACATTTCGGGCACATGCAATGGCGTCCGAGAGCCCGGGGGGTCTACAACTCTGGCTGTGTGGAGTTCTCTTTGGAAGATACAAGTTCCACGTAAAGTTCAAATATTTGGACGGAGAGCATTAGACGGGATCATTCCTCTAAAATCTATTCTCACAAACCGGCATATAGGGATTGATGGTGTTTGTCCAAGTTGCCATCAGGGAGAAGAAGATCTTAAACACCTACTGTTCCGATGTAATCTTGCGAACGAACTATGGAACTGCTTAGGGGTGATGGATATCATTGATGATGCTGTCGTGATTGACCGACCAGGTTATGTCATATTGGAACATCTTTTGCTTCTACCGGAGTCTCAGCTGCATATTATGCAAAATCTGTAAGTGAAACAAGCGCTTATTGTTGGCTCTTCTTGGTACCTGTGGTGATCAGGCGGCAGATTACCCCACAGCGAGCCATACCCTCCTTCTTTTCGGTGGTCTACAACAGTACTGGGTATAGCAGCAAATTTCCATAGTTCCTGCCAACGAAAGGGCGTGGGAGAAGTGCACACATGGAGAAAAACATATTTGAACTTCATTAAACTGAATGTTGATGCAGCTGTGTTTACTAAGGATGCTACAGGAGCCACTACAGCCATCTTGAGAGATTGTAGAGGTGAAGTCCTAGCTGCCCAATGCAAATATATCTACAGTTTGTTTTCTTTCGGTTTTTTTGTTTCACTTTTTTTTTCTCTGTATTGTTTTTTTGTACCCCTCAATAAAAAGTTTGTGGTTTTTTGTGTTTCGGGTTTTTATACTTTTTTGTACCCCTCAATAAAATAATTCCGGATTTGAAAAAAAGTTACAAATTTGGAAAAAATCAAATTTTGGAAAAAATGTTCGCGGATTCAAAAAATATTTTTGATTTTGAAAAAAAAAAATCAAAAAATTCAACTAATATTCCAAAGAATCCACCACTTCAAAAAATGTTTGCCGATTAAAAAAATGTTGGTGAATTAAAAATGTTTACATTTTAAAAAATTGTTGACGAATTTGTACAAAATATTCATAATTTTTAAAAAATATTATCCAATTCGAAAAATGTTCGTGATTGCAAAATTATTCACGAATTTGAATATGTTCGCAAAATAAAAAAGGTAAGGAAAAATAAAAAAAATCATCTCACAAGCAAAGTGGGCCGGACCATTTGGGAGTGGCTTTGGCGAAGCCACTAGAGCTGTCGGGTCTCGCCGTCGCGGCGGCCGACCAAAGCGACGGCAAGCTGCGTCCTTCTGCTCGGTGCCAAGTGCAGCGACTGCGCCACGACCACGCCCGCGAGCTCTGCTATGACTGCTCGGGGTCGCCACCCCACCGCCAACTCCCTCGGCTCACCCTCCGCCTCAGGTTAATGGGTGCCGCCTCGTGCTCTTCCGATCTACTGAATCCTACAGCTTCTGCTGACGAAGAAAACTCTTGTTATTGCTGGCTTGCTGCTGATTTTGGCAGCTTGAGCATCGATATCAGGGACAAGAGTCACAAATTTGGAGGAGGGAGGCCATCAAGATCAGTTAGTTCCCGGATACTACCTGTTCGGCAAAATGCCTACAAGGCCACAACACGCCCTCTCGCCGGCAAGGAAAGGAGGGGACACCTGTATCCCGAATCCTTTTTTTTTTTTGTGTGTGTGTGTGCCACCCATCAATTTTGACAAGCCAGTCACCGTATAAAAGAGTAGCTCACAAGGTATAGCTGAATCCTGAATCTAGTTGGCACCTTCAGTTTTTTTTTCTTTCTTTCTTAACAGTAGGTCATCTTTGTGTAGTTTCAAAAGTTCCTAACAGGTAAACGTTGTGTTCTTATCTGCTCAAGTTACTTGGTATAGAAACTTGGATTTGCTGCTGATTTCGAAGGCTCGCAAGTAGCCAGCCTTATCTAAATGGAGCTGATTATCATGTACGTACGTAGCATTTAATCATTCATTTCTGTGCTCTAGATATGCCTCTTAGTCTAGTGCTCTAATCTTTTATACTTCATATGCATTCCCTACATGTATATATGAAAGGCAACGCGACTTGCTGTACAACCAAACATATAATTATTGACCAAGTTGCTTTTGCATCAGAGGGAATTAAAGATGCTCAACAGACTGTATGTTGCCTTGGTTTCCTACCAAGTTCATGATAGATTCTTATTCTAGGAGGTCCCAAACTTGTGTTGAAGTGTCTTCCATTTGACAGATGACTGCAATGAAGGCTGCCAATAAAGAAGAGCGGAAAAAGATGATGAAGACTGTCTTATTGAAGATAAGATGTGTGCAGCATCCTGTTTGTTGGTTACTAGATTGTCTTCAACATCTTTGAGTTATATATATATATATATATATATATATATATATATATATTCTCATTTGATTGTTTATTTTTGTTTGAATTACATCTGAATCCATGCCTGCTTTTTAAATCTGCAGAGCATGCAAGACGAGATGATGGATCTTATGGATGTGAGCAATGAGATACAAGAAAATCTTGGTACAAGCTACAATGTCCCAGATGACATCGATTAGGAGGAACTTATGGGGGTTATGGCTCTTATTTGGTAGTCGGTTATGCCCAGATTACATTGATGCCACGGACGAAGAAAACTGTTGATTGTTGGTGGTTTGAGCATCGATTTCAGTCACAGATAAAGAATTTGGAGGAGGGAGCCGGCCAGGACCATAAAGACTAGTTCCTGCACACTACCAGTTCGATGAAATGCTCACAACACGCCGCAGCGACCTCTTCTTCTCCTCTCTCTGTGGGCACTCGCTGGTGTCCGCTGCCACCCATCAATGTTGACAAGCCAGCCACCATCTAAACGGTTATCCGAGAAGGTATGGCTGAATCCTCAATCTATTCGAAGTGCTTTCACACACCTTCAGAATTTCTTCTTCTTTATAATATGTCACTTTTGTATAGTTTCAGAATTTCTTTATATGTAAATTTTATTTTGTTATCTGCTTATGTTGCTTGTTATAGAAACGGCTAATTTGGAAGGCTAGCAAGTTCATAACATGGACATGGTAGAAGTGGAATGCTATTTGTTGCACATTGCTTTTGGCCTAAGTTAAATGGAGCCGATTATGCTGTAGCATTGAATCATTCTTTTTGTGGCACTAGCCTATTAGTCTAGTGCTCTGATAATTAGACTCCGCATGCTTTCCGTACAGATATGGAGGACAACGTGACATGTTGTACGACCAAACATATAATATTGACCAAGTTGCTTTCCCAATTCCCATCAGAGGGAATTAATGATGCTCAACAAACTGTATGTTGCCTTAGTTTTCTATCAATCTGATTCTAGCTCCCAAACTTATGTTGAAGCGTCTTTCATTTAACAGATGACTGCAATCAAAGCTGCCAATAAAGAGCTGACAGGGATGTCTGCACCATGCTGTTGCTTACCAGATTCTTCATGTTTTCAATACTCTCAACTTAAATATATTTTCAATGTGACGATACATACCTATATTGTTGGTGGGAACGATTAATCTTATCCTAGCTTGATCTTATTAACAGTAAAAGAAACACATAGAAGGGGAACATGCAAATCTTTAATAGATTTGATCATGAACTTTGAAGTCTGTTGAACATCTCAGACGGCACATACTTTAATTTGCTTGATTCCCCCCTGATTGTCCACACTTGTCAACAAGTAGTTCAGCAGACTAATTTGCTCTGCTTACTTTGTCTTTTGGTGCAGGAGGATGAACTGGGACTGCCTACGGTGCCGTACGCATCAATTCGTACATGAAAGCAACAAAAGACAATATGGTGTAGGTTTGATCTCGATGTAAATGGTTGGCGCTATGTTTGTGATTGGACAAGTTCATTGTGTCTTCCATATACCACTGCAATTCATTGAACGATGTCTCTTTTCCATTGTTTTTGGAATAATAATAGTGAGTTATGAAGGGAGCTGTTCTCTATACTGTTGTACATTCTGCTGTTAGCATGTGTGTGATTGCACTAGCTGAGTTAAATTGGTACCTAGTTTTCTGATAAAAATTTATGGGACATTGCCAGCTCTCGTCTTGTCTGTCACTTGGGGCTTTACTTCATATGACATCATCTCATCCTGTGCTAAGTTTGCATTAGGCATGAAGAAAAGGAAGGTTGTATCTTTGTTCCATGTCAATCTCGCTAACCAATGCTTGAAATTAAGCGTAAGTTGTTCCATCCTAAGGACAAGGACTACATACTCCTGGATACAATGCTCCATCATAAGGACAAGGACCTCGTACTCCTGCCCTGCAACCCTCTGTAAGTCCTTTTACTTAGTACTGTGGTAATCTTCCTGTTTGACGCACCTAACTCTGCGTGTTTACATTCATCTGTTCCTGTTTACGCGATATCATTGTGATCGTTCCTGCTTGGTCCAAGGTATTTTACGTTGATTCCTAGAGAACGATAAAGCGTGACTGTCTGATACCGCGTCAGTTTTGGATTCCAATTTTCCATCTTCAGCTTCATGACTTCATGAGAGCAATAGTAGATAAATATATACTCCCTCCGTCCCATGATGGAGGGAGTAATTATTAGTACACAATTTTAAGTACCCTTGCAGACAACAGCCGAAAGAAAGTGTCACATTTGGGTATTATGTCTAAACAAATATAAGCATAGACACCACATACATTTTACAAGCAACCCACAAAACAAATTATATTTATGCATTGTTAGAAATCGGCAAGCGAACAAACAGAGAAATATCAAGAAC
The DNA here is from genome assembly GCA_039707655.1 of Elymus sibiricus. Taxonomy (NCBI): domain Eukaryota; kingdom Viridiplantae; phylum Streptophyta; class Magnoliopsida; order Poales; family Poaceae; genus Elymus; species Elymus sibiricus. Next base: position 447,266,595 of record CM077663.1, on the reverse strand, counting down.
ATGGGACACCAATTTTTACGTGGAAACCCTTTGCGGGAAAAACCACAGGCACGCGACGGTGATCTTTCACTGTATCAGGAGAGTGTCTACAAACACGTAGACTTACAATGAGCCATCAACTCATCCCGAAGTATATATAGGTGGCATATGAGTGACTCGAGTCAAAAGCGGAAACCAAAATCGGCCTCCGCTATGATAGACCCTGACTTTGGATCATATATTAACATGCATCCCTTACTTGCTGTAATGTAAGTGTGCTGAAAGGCACGGGACAGGAACTAGAAGAGGGTTGCTGGATGAGTGTTTGGTATGCCTCCCTCATGGTTGGCCTTGCTTGTGGAGAAGATTCCATGCAAGAAAAGGCCATCTTGATGAGCAGAGGTAAGCTATTCTCTTCTGCTGTTGTTGGTGTCGTCGGCCGTTGGTCCAGAATATCTTTCACCAGCATAGCTTGTTCCCCACTCGACAAAGTACCATCTAATAGATCCCTTGGATGCTTCCCCATCACTAGCTCTAGCATAACCACGCCAAAGCTATAGACATCACATTTCTCTGTCACAACAGATGTGTACGACAGTTCTGCACACGATCAAAACATTAGAATTAGGAACAGACAGATAGAGATGAATGCTTCATACGTGAGAAGAACGGTTATTACTAGTACATACCAGGAGCTATGTAGCCGTACGTCCCTGCTAGTGCACTCCAGTTTGATGAATCGGGCTTAAGAATCCTTGCTATGCCAAAATCCGAGATAAAAGCCTTGAAGGTTGTATCAAGTAAGATGTTGCTGCTCGTGATATCTCGATGGATTATAGGTGGACTGCATTCGTGGTGCAAATAAGATATTGCTTGAGCCACATCATTTGCAAGAGCAATTCTCTTCTGCCAATCCAATTCCTTTGCTAGCTCCTCATTTTCCAATGCCCTATGGAGGCTTCCCTGCTGAATGTAGTCATAGACAAGAAATTTATACGTTGGATGGGAGCAGAATCCATACATTTTTACAATGCTTCGTTGTCGGATCTGTGATAAGATCTCCATTTCATTGCAAAATCTTCTTTCGTCATCCAGCTCCTCTTCGGTCTGATGAAGCTTCTTCACAGCAACTAGCTTCCCATCTTGGAGTTGTGCCTTATAGACCTTGCCATATCCACCTGTTCCAACGATGTACTTATCGTCGAAGTCTTCTGTTGCCCTTACAATATCGTCAAATGCCAATCTTCCATCAAAATTCCAAACAGAGAATAGGTCCCTTGCTTCAGCAGTAACACTTTCTTGTGGTTTTTTCTTTTTACGACTAAGCATTATTATGACAACAATTGTGGCAACAATTCTGAAACCCGCCACAAGAACAATTGGCAAAAGAAAACCAAATGTCTTCCGTTTATGGTCACTAGCTATTGGAATTGAATAACAAGGTGGCAGGCCAGAGAGGTTACCACACAGACCTTTATTGGGAAGAAACCAGCTTGCTGAAGCATTTTGGAGTAGCCGTGTTATTGGGACCGGTCCTTCCAATTTGTTGTTGGACACATCGAGTGTTGAAAGGCTCACCATGCTTGCAAAGGAGGATGGAATGCTGCTATTGAACTGATTATGCGATAAATTCAGAAATTCTAGCATCTCCAACTTCCCAAGTTGCTGTGGCAACACACCACTGAGGTTATTGTTGCTCACATCTAATATGATCTGCAGGCCTGCTAAATTTCCAATCGCTTCAGGCAAACTCCCACTTAAGTTATTGTCGTTTATCTTCAAGGACTGTAGTTTCATGCAGGCCCCTAGTTCCTCAGGTATTGATCCACTTAGCCTGTTCCCAGATATATCAAGGTATCCTAGATTGCTGAGCTTTTCTATCTCTGTAGGCATGGATCCAGATAATTGGTTCGATGAAAAGGTTAGTTTATATAGATTAGTTAAAGTGCAGATTTCTGGTGGAATCTCACCACTGAGATGATTAGAATCGAGTCTCAGCTCTACTAGGTTGGACAATTTAGAAAGGATTGGAGGTATGGAACCCGTGATCATATTTTGTGCTAGGTGTAGCACCGTCAGTTCGGTAGATGCACCTAGATTTGGTAAGATCTGCCCAGAGAGTCTATTCGATGTCAAGCGCATCTTTGTGAGATGCGGATACACACCAAAATGCTGAGATATATCTCTTGTTAGTTGGTTCCACCGAAGGTCTATTCGAACCAAACTCCTGCAAGTCTTTAAACTACTTGGAATGGGGCCATTGAACATATTAGAATAGACAAAGAGATATTGAAGTCTTCCACCTAAACATATATTTGCTGGTAAAGGTCCTGAAAGATAGTTGTTATTCAACGCAAGTTTAACAAGGCTTATGACATCTCCAAATTCTTGAGGAAGAGAACCTGATAATTTGTTATCAAATATATGCAGTTCTTGGATGCTTTGCATTCTTGAGGAAGATTTTGGTATTGAACCTATTATCTGATTTTCATAGAGGTGTAGTAGTAATAGCTTGGTAATGTTTCCTAAGCTGTCAGGAATAGAGCCAGATATTTGGTTGTCGGCCAAGTCTAATTCTCGAAGATTCTGCAAGATGCCCAATTCGGAAGGTATTGGGCCTGTAATTTTATTTGTATAGAGATAAAGTTCATTGAGCATAGTGAGGTTCCCTAGTTCTGGGGGTATTGAACCTGTTATTTGATTTGTATAGAGAGAAAGTTGCTTTAACATATTGAGATTGCCTATTGTGGGGGGGATGGAACCTGTGATTTGATTTTCAATGAGAAGAAGCATGTTCAGCTTGGTGAGATTGGTTATGGAGATTGGAATTTGACCTGAAAAATGATTTGAACCAAGATCAAGAATTTGCAAATGGACTAGCCTGCCTAGTTCTTGGGGTATAGGCCCTGAAAGTTGAGTACCAAACAGGCGCAAAGTATTTAGTTGGGTTAGATTTCCAAGGGTTTTTGGTATCAAACCGCTTAAGGTGTTGTTGCTTAACTGTAGAAGTTGTAGGTTGACAAGCCTTCCAATCTCCTCAGGAATGGGACCTGATACCATGTTTTGGTGAATGACGAGATCAGTTAACATTGTTAGGTTACCCAGAGACGCAGGGATATGTCCCGTGAGTCTATTAAACGAGATTTCAAGCTGGGTGAGACTCTGCAAGCTACCAAACTCAAACGGAATCTGTCCTTTGAGATGGTTGAAGTTGAGGTTAAGATAAGAAAGTGATGATAGAGAGATGATATTAGCTGTTATTGGACCATGGAGACTGTTGTTGCTGAGGTCAATATATGTGAGGAATGGAAGAGCCGAAAAGTTGAGCTCACCAAGCTGGCCACGGATGCCAGCACCCGGCAGGGAGATGTTGGTCACCACCCAGGGCATGCGTCGGCCATGGCGAACAGCCGCGCACATGATGCCCGTCCAGTTGCATGGGCTGGTGTTTTCCTGCCAAGAGCTCATCTGCAGCGGTGGGCTTGCAAGTGTAGCTTTCCAGTGGAGGAGCGCCGTGTGTTGAAACCTCAGTGAGATCCCTCCATGGCGAGCCGCATGTGCTTCTTCCAAGAGAAGAAGACACGGCACCAGCAGTAGGCAGAGGTACAACAATGGTGTTGAGAAAGATGTCATTTTGTTGTCCAGTGTTTGCATGTTGTGTTTGGTTGGGGGATGTGATTCAATAGACAATGGAACTCGGTTGATGAGTATTTAAGCAGTGTGTCATCAATTGTTATGAGGTCCTCAGTGAACGCACGACAGCTGATTGGAAGCTGCTGCTGGAAGACTATTCTTCAGTATCTGTCGCCATCTCTGCCTCTATTTTCTTTCCTCATCCGTGTGGAAAAATAACACATGAATTATTCCTAGAAAGAGGTTCCCACGGCGTACGCTTACTCATATCTTCCCCATTTCTCCTACATCTACAACTTATGCACTTATGCACTGACTGAAGTTAACATTGCAGTAGAGTTTTTATTTGATGGTATCCCCTATGATTTGTTTGGTAGTATTTCCTTGTTTATTTGATCATCTAAAACTTCTTTAGTCATGCCTTAAGCCATCCTCTAAAATGTTTCTCTTTTCGCTTTTCAGTTGGTACATGGAACCAAATAATTAGCTAAAGGACTCATGACTGGTGACACAATGCAACGACAAATAGTAGGAAAAATCCACTGCAGTAGTGTTTTTAATTTGATGGTATATCCTGTGATTGGTTTCATAGTATTTCTTGTTTATTTCATCATGCAACATGCGACTGCAGTTCCATAAAGAAATGTAAGCAGCTTGTCTCAAGCTATTCTCTATAGTACTAATGTTTCCCTTATTCGCTTTTTACATGCTACAAAAGATTAAAAACTCATTGTAGGCGGTGCAACGCAACAATTAAATGTGGGAAAAATTCCCAAGTATTGTTGAAAAAACAAAGGTTTCCGTGTTGAATTTTGGTCAATACAAAACCTGGACCCCAAGTCTTGTTGGAAGTCATGTGTCCGAGGAAAGATGAGGCAGTGGCTGCAGCCTGTGGAATTCAAAGCCTGAACAATCAAAGCATCGTCATGACGACACTGACTGAAGAAAAGTTGCAAGCTCAAGTGGGTTGACTCAGTAAATTTCTACTACTAGTGCTTTCTGTACTTGTTGATTGCGTGTAACATCCAACACGCCAGTAATCCCAGGTATGTCCTTTCCACTTTACAAGCAGTAATCAAAAGTGTGCAAATTATTATTGCTGCTTTAGTACTTTGGTATCTAATAGCAGTGCATAGAGATGTACTAGTACAATACAACATATCAGAAACGGCAGTAAATACTTATGCAGTTTCTGTTCATTTGATCATGTAACTTGTAACTGCTTCGGTTATGTCTTGACTCTTGAGCTATTCTCTAAAGTGTTTCCCTTTTGGCTTTTCAGCTGGTACACAGAAGAAAAGTTTTAGCTCAAGGACTCATGACCGGTGACGCAACGCAACGCAACGACAAGTTTTGAGGAAATTTTGGCCATCGGTGGTTGTAAAAAATAATGGTTTCTTGCGGAAATTATTGCTTGCCTGTCGACCAAACCTGTTGGGTAGCAAAGGTCTCTGAACTCGTAGGCACCAAACCTATTATGAGAAACGAAAGCAAAAGCTAAGCATTGTGCCTCCTAATATTTGCCAACCAATGCTTGAAACTGTAGCAGTAGTAAATTGTTTGTTGTTCCATGCATGTCAAATTTATAATGTTTGCTGAACTGTTTGGCCAAACTTGTTGTGCAACAAAGTTTACCCAACCCTTGTTGTTGAGACGAGAGATTCAGGTGGTGCAAGCCAAGAATGGGCATTCAGTTGGACTAAAACTCTCAGCAAACTCAAGTACGAGTAATAAAAGTTACCGTGAGAAAAAAAGTAGTCCGTGTCAAAAGTGAAAGCCGCATCTTCCTGCTCACACAGTCTGTGTTGTGGGGTTTAAGTGTTGGACATCGACTAACTTTTTGTAATTTATGTGTTGGGGATGGCTTTTGGGGAATTCAGTTTTGGCAACCGGTTAGACTTGCTACCCATTCCCGTTTGCCGTCTTGCATCATGGTTGTGCTTGGGTAGAGGACGACCACCGTGCCTTCTAGCTTCGACAATGCTCACGCCGCCGCTCTTGGGTTGTCTGGCAGCGGACGATTGCCGTCCGGAATATCCTATTTGACGCATTCTGCGTCGACTGACCTTTCGCAGCGATCGAGCGGTGACCTGGGCCAGCAAGTTAACGTGTTGCAGTGTTTCCGGTTCTAGAGTTTTCCAACCGGTTCTTCTGGTTTTGAGAACCTTAAAGGTTCCCTGAACCGGTTTTCCTGTTACTTTTTGGTTTTTTGTTTACTCTTTTTTTTCTGTTTCTTTTTTCTTTTCCTTTTATGTTTCTTTTTTTTCCTTTTCCGTTTATTTTTTACTTTTCAAGTTTATTTTTATATTTAAAAAGTTTCATATTTCGAAAATGGTTTGGAAACTTTCAAAAGTGTTCGTGCTTTCAAAAAACACTCTTTTTTTTAAAAATGTTCGTGTTTTCAAAACTCATTCATAAATTCAAAAAATGTTGGCATTTTAAAAAATTGTTCGGGAATTTCAAAAAATGTTCTCGTTTTTAAAAAATTGTTTGGAATGTTTCTTTTCAAAATTTACAAATAATGACCGGGATCTAAAAAAATGTTCCTGTTTTTAAAAATTGTTCACAAATTTCAAAAAATGTTCTTGCTTCCAAATTTTTTTCACTTATTCAAAACTGTTCGTGTTTCGAATTTGTTTGGAATTTTCAGAATTGTTCTCCATTTCAAAATTTGTTCTAAAAATTCAAAATATGTTTGTGATTTTAAAAACTGTTCCCATTCTGAAATTTTGTTCACAAATTCAAAAAATGTTCATGTTTACAAAAAAGTTTGGAAATTTAAAAATGTGTTCGCCATTTTCAGAAAATTGTTCAGGTTTGTCAAACATTCTTCGTAAGTTTAGAAAATAACTCAAAGTTTGGAATATTGTTCGGGATTCTTTCAAATAGTGTTAAGTCTGCTACTGCTATTAGTTTTTAACTCTTGCGATGTATATCTGCCACCAGATCTCTTTGGTTGTAGCGGCTACCAGCGAGCGCGCGTGAGTAGGCAGTCGCCGCGAACAACCTTATTGTAATTTTAACCATCGCATTCGTGGCGCACCACAATGGGCTGGCCTAGTCGGGCGCACCTTGTGCGATGGGGCATGTATTTGTCGCAGAATGCGGCACATAGGAGCTCCAAGCCTAACAACGCTCATGCCGCAACTCCAAGCCCAAATCACAAGAAGGCCCGGACCCGTAGGTACAGGGGCGGACCTACCTTGGGCCGAGTGAGGGCTTGGGCTCTCCTAGTGAATTTCCATTTTTCTAGCTTTAAAACACAATGTTTAACTATATCCCGCTTTCATCGAACGACAAGTAGCACTCGCATGTTTAGTTCCCGACTTTGCCGGCCCACTTAGTTTTTTTTCTCACTCTTTTCACTGGCTCATGCGTGACCCGGCTGGTTTTTTTCTCATCGTTTTTCCCCGCATGATCGGAATAGTACAATGATTTTTATCCTTCTAAAAAACCACACATTTTTTTTGTTGTGCCTTGCTTGTGAACATTTTTAAAAAAATGAACATCTGTTCAATAAAAATCATGAACATATGGACAATTAGTTCTATATATAAGATTTTTAAAAATCATATGTGCATCTAAAAAAGATGTGCGGACGCTTTTTAAAATTACATGAACATTGTATTGAAAGAAGTATGAAGATTATTTAAATACATGATTAACCTATTTAAACTACATGATATACATTTTTGAAAAACATCATGATTTTTTAGAAAACATTGTGAATATTTCTGGTACATAATGAACAATTTCTAGATACACATCAAGCAATTTTAAATACATGATAAAAAAAGTGATGGAAAAAGGATGAATTTCTAAAACACGTGATGAAAATAATATTAAAAAATACTATGAGTATTTTTTTAAGGGCAATGAGAAAAAAAATCAACATAAAGGAATAAATAAATAAATAATTCATCCCCGTCGGCGTCCTCACCCCTTCCTCGAAGCCGTGCCGACCAAGCTCTTGGCGGCCGTCCCGTTGCAGTGAAGTCCCCCCACTGAGCTCCCCGACATCGCCACCGACCACGTCGTCGAGCTCTGCTTTGACAAGGAGTTCTTCTCCCCACTACTCTACATCGATCGAGGTCGCCACGCCACCGCCAACTCTCTCGGATCCCATGCTCACCATGCCTCATATCAGTATATATTGCATTGTCGCGGCCTCGTGACCTCTTGGTCTAATAAAATCTGCAACTTATGGAGATTGATGCCACGAATGAAGAGAATTTGGTGATTGCGGCTAATTTTGGTGGTTTGAACAAGGCCATAAAGATTAGTTCTCGCACACTACCTATTCAATAAAATGCCTGCTGAATATATTAGCACTCTTTCGATTGATTTAATCCATGAATGAATCATGAACATGGTGTTAACAGCATGAAGCTCATACCGATATCTAAACATGTGAGCACGTACCGAACATAGAACCAAAACATCTATGAACATAATATATACGCCTAACACATGAACGAATAAATAGGGGATGAACATATCATATCCTCCAGTAGGCAAGGCTAAGGATGCGGCTATGGTAGTGGTCGCGGCTTCGTCTGCAGCCTTCTTCTTGGCGGCGACATCAGCCATGGCATCGGTGTCGAGGAAGTAGTCGAAGCAGAGGGCGAGGAGGAAGACGAACAGGAAGCAGTCGCGTCGAGAAGCTCCTCAAAAACCTTATTACTTGTCTCCCAGTGTAGGATCGCAAAGGACGGGGTTCCGGAGGCCTGCTTTCCCAGACGATCGTGCATGCGGCCGATGAGATGGGACAATCAGAAGCAGCAACAGTGAGTGGAACAATAGATGACGTATAAGGTTATGTGCAAGGAGGAATTAGGTGTGTCGGCTGGAGTTGCCAACGCCTCCAATATATAGGCCATCGGGTAGGGGACGTCTCGAACAGTGGAACTTCCATATAGCGAATCGTAATTATCTCTACTCCTATAAAAGACTCAGTTGGTGATGATGGCGTGTCTGCCATCCGTCATTTCTGACCATTAGATCTGCATCTAACGACTGTGAGGTAAGTTGTGGCCTTTTTGCAAGAATAGCCCACTTCTCTGCTCCAATTTGCAGAAAACCCCTTAGTATCTTGAAACCAACCACATCCCTCTCTCACCTCATCAAAACAGCCCGAGGAGTATGTTTTGAGTGAATCATAATATATTTTTAGTGATATATGTATATCAAAACTAGAGTGTTTTCTTTCAAGTTTGTGAACATGTATTTTACTTTGGATCCGTTGCAACGCACGGGCACATTGCTAGTTCTCTAATTAATTATCTGTTCTTGACCAGAAAAAATTAAGCGTACACATGACATAGGTCTGAGCTCAGCTCGGTTCGTTCACGAAACACGCCGCACATGCTGCTAGGCATGGCGAGACAGGAGGAGGAGGAGCGCGTGTATCACTCCTCTTCTCAATCTCCAATAACATGTTGAAGAGAAACCCTTATAAAGGGGTCTTAACTCTTCACTTGTCTGGTGGTACTAAACTTCCCACCACCTTGTCATGCACATACATGTGCCTTAGAGATTAACCAAGAATTAGTGTTTATATGGGCTAGTGGCCCATCTATAATTCAACAACCCCCACCAGATCTCAGAGGACATAATTTTGTCCTCTCTAACAAACAATGTTTTGATATGCCAGAATTTTTAGTGGAGACCGGTTAAGGTTGAACATCCACCTAGAGCAGAGGGTTACACTTCTCCACAATTGAATAATGACTATGCCTTGAATTGTCAGTTTAGCACAAAGAGTTTCACCGATTGTCTTACCGGTACTAGGCTGCCGAAGGATAACCACGCGGGTGGAGCATATTAGTCACACTCAATCGATGCAAAGTTGTGGCACACAGATTCGGAGGTAGATGTGGTGGTCGATGACGAACTCAATCATGCCAAAGCAGAGGGTTCGAACAGGGCAGGCGACGCGTTGATGCAGAGCCACGCCCGACCTTGTTCGCCATGAAAGTGAAGGAGCCGAAGATGTAACTCTGGCCTAGCATGAAGCCGCCAAGCGTGCTTAGAGATCGGATCTAGGTTCGGTCTCCGGTCGGCACTGCCCTTGCCTGGCGCGCCAACTGACGGCACCCAAAATCGTCACTTGCCTTGGTAGGGTGGAGAGCGTGACCGGAAGTACCAGAGGGGATTGCTTTTGATTTATGGCGGAAACACCTTGTGTAAGGGGGTTATAGATTGGACATGGTGATTGCTAGCTACGTATGAGCTATTGATCAGATGCCCTCCGATCTAACCCTAGCCTCGCCTTATAAAGGGGACGAGTGCTAGGGTTTAGAGGGTTCCTAACCAACCTCCTCTCCAAGTTGATCAAGAGGGCCATAACTTTTACACCAAGATGATTCTTATCCCGGAAGCCGGGCCTTCTATCAACTAAAGGGCCTAGCCTGCAACCAGGCCCTTTGGGCCCTGATATCGGCCCAGTGTCAGGCTTCCTAGCAGGCGGGCCACCCCGGTACGGTGTACCATCAAAATTCTGCAAGGAAATCACTGATGCTATCTCTGGGTTTTGGTGAGGTGCTACCGAAGAGAAAATAAGGTAAACTGGGGGCATGGTGGAATATGTGTATCCCTAAGAAAGATGGGGGTATGGGGTTCAAAGATCTCCATGCTTTGATTCTAGCTATGTTAGCAAAACAAAGTTGCAGATTACTATCAAATCTTTAAACTCTGTGTGCGGCGGTATTAAGTGCTAAGTACTATCATGTTGGAAATCTTTTGAAGGTAGGCCCTAAAAAGGAATCATCGACCACTTGGCAAAGTGTCTTTTCATGCCTACAAACCTTCACAAGAGGGCATATTTAGCGCGTGGGATAGGGTAGTAATATCAACATATGGGTTGATCACTAGGTACCGAGTAGTCCCTTGAGGAAAGTTCTAACTAGCAAGGGTTTTACCTTCTCCAAACAGAAGATGAGATGATAAACCCGTGGACAGGGAGATGGGATGAAGATTTGGTTCAGGACAATTTTTTCCGTTGATGTTGAAAGAATTTTGTGCATTCCCTTGAGTACACAGTTGACTGAGAATTTTATTGCTTGGCACAGAACAAGGTCATATTCTTTCTCAGTTCCGTCTGTATATTACACTGAATGCATGGGAACATCAATTTGGTACGAGAATCAAAAGAGATGAGGATGGAACATCAAATTTGAACCCGCTATGGGTTTGAAAGCTTCAAGTTCCTAGTAGAAAAATTGGTTGGAAGGCTCTACATGGAATCATACTGGGTATATCCTTTCTCGCAAATCAGCATATACCGGTTTTTGGGCTGTGTTGTACCTAAGGCGGGATATTAGACACCTCATGATTATTGGTTTGACGTTTCCTTTTGATCATGTTCTAGATGCCCCTACAAGAAAAGGTTTGGCGTCGAGGAATGGTATGGAACTAGTGGATCAGTTGGGATTCTCAAATATATTTTTTGAATCTAATTGCCTTGAGGTAATTCAAGCATGCAATGGTGAAACAAACATCTTGAGCCCTTATTCTGCTATTCCGAATGATTGTTTCCAATTTGCTCAAAGAATTGGTTCAGTCTCCTATGTGCACTACCTGGGGGAGGCAAACAAGGTGGTACACAAGCTAGCAAGGGATTCTTATGACTTAGGCCTCACCTCTTCTACGTATGAGGAAAAGTACCACGGTCTTCCTACCCCTGAAGGCCGGATGAAGGATTCTCATTTCCAACCCATCTTTGAGAGGTTCACAAAAAGACTTACGGGTTGAGCAGAAAGATTCATGTCCTATGGGGCAAAAGACATTTTGGTCAAGTCTATTGCTCAAGCCCTGCCTACTCACACCATGAGCATCTTCAAAATGAGTGCAGGCTTTTGTGAAAAATATGAGAAGCTCGTGCCGGACTTCTAGTGGTGGGATGAAGAGAACAAAAGAAGAGTGAATTGGATGTCGTTGTTGGAAATATGCCCTAGAGGCAATAATATTGTATTATTATATTTCTATATTCATAATTAAGTGTTTATATTTCATGATATAACTGCTATGATCTTGGAATATGCGGTTCAGTGGAAAACTCATATTCACGTGTGAAATGATAAACAGATAAAATAAAGGTTCCTAGTCTCGCCTCTAAGATTAGCTCAAGTGTTGTTGGTGATCACGTTTTCCGGATCCTAGGATATTGATGTCTACTACACAACTTGTTCTTGTAGACTCGTGTTGGGCCTCCAAGCGCAGAGTTTTGTAGGATAGTAGCAAATTTCCCTCAAGTGGATGACCTAAGGTTTATCAATCCATGGGAGGCGTAGGATGAAGATGGTCTCTCTCAAACAACCCTGCAACCAAATAACAAAGAGTCTCTTGTGTCCCCAACACACCCAATACAATGGCAAATTGTATAGGTGCACTAGTTCGGCTAAGAGATGGTGATAAAAGTGTAATATGGATGGTAGAAATATATTTTTATAATCTGAATAAATAAAAACAGCAAGGTAGCAAGTAACAAAAGTGAGCACAAACGGTATTGCAATGCTTGAAAACAAGGCCTAGGGTCCGTACTTTCGCTAGTGCAATCTCTCAACAATGCTAATCTAATTGGATCATATAACCATCCCTCAAAGTGTGATGAAGAATCACTCCAAAGTTCTTATCTAGCGGAGAACATAAGAAGAAATTGTTTGTAGCTATTCTTTTCGATCGATCTATCCAAGAGTTCGTACTAAAATAACACCAATTTATTCTTTTCGATCGATCTATCAAGAGTTCGTACTAAAATAACACCAAGTTGTTCTTTCCGATCGATCTATCAAGAGTTCATACTAAAATAACACCAAAGCAAATTCAGATTCATAATACTCAATCCAACACAAAGAACCTCAAAGAGTGCCCCAAGATTTCTACCGGAGAAACAAAAGACGAGAACATGCATCAACCCCTATGCATAGATTACCCCAATGTCACCTCGGGAATCCGCGAGTTGAGTACCAAAACATATCTCAAGTGAATCAATATAATACCCCATTGTCACCACGGGTATTCATATGCAAGACATATATCAAGTGCTCTCAAATCCATAAAAATATTCAATCCGATAACAAGGAAATCTCAAAGGGAAAACTCAATTCATCACAACAAGATAGAGAGGTAGAAACACCATATGATCCAACTATATTAACAAAGCCCGCGATACATCAAGATCGTGCCATCTCAAGAACACGAGAGAGAGAGAGAGAGAGAGAGATTAAACACATAGCTACTGGTACAAACCCTCAGCCCCGAGGGTGGACTACTCCCTCCTCATCATGGTGGCCGCCGGGATGATGAAGATGGCCACCGGTGATGATTTGCCCCTCCGGCAGGGTGCCAAAACAGGGTCCAGATTGGTTTTTCATGGATACAGAGGCTTGCGGCGGTGGAACTTCCGATCTAGGGTTATTTCTAGGGATTTTGGTATTTGTAGGATTTTTCAGCGTTGGAATCACGCGAAGATGGGCCTCGAGGTGGGCACAACCCACCTGGGTGCGCCTGGCCCTCCTGGCGCGCCCAGGTGTCTTTTGCTCACCTCCTTCACCTTCTGGTCCTCCCACGAAGCTTCTAGTGCCTATTTTCTTCCAAAAAAATCGTCAAAAAGTTTCGCTGCATTTGGAGAACTTTGATTTCTGCACAAAAAACAACACCACGGTAGTTCTGCTGAAAACAACGTCAGCCCGGGTTAGTTCCATGCAAATCATACCAAAACCATATAAAATTGTTGTAAACATGGCATGAATACTTCATAAATTATAGATACGTTGGAGACGTATCAATATCATTAAGTGTAATGATAGTCCTAAAACAAGAATGAGATTACGACATTGGAAGAACGATCATATTGAATCGACCTAAACTTGTTTGTTATGAATTGAGTAATATCGTCTATAATCAATTGTAGTAACACGGAGTGTTAACATGTGATTTTGCTCCTTAGACCATGAGAGTATTGTAGTCACTTCTTACCATACGGTGGGCTTTGGGGTTGCTCAAACGTCACCTGTAACATGGTGATCATAACGACAACTTACTGGTTCATCGGAAAGTTTGACAAGAGACTAGATAGCTCGAGAGTGGGATTTGCACCTTCAACGATGGAGAGATATTCTTAGGGCCATCTCGGCGTGACGGCATCCATCATCGTCTGGCCAGACATAGGTGACTACATCATGGGCATCGTTTATGCGCACCTGATTTGAGCATTCTCAAGAGTGCATTATTGAGAGATAGAAAATTGAACATGGGGTCCATCGTTGCACGACGCTTACATAATAATGCTCTTGTTGGTGATCTTTTTGGCGGAATTTATGCCACTCGTTTAGCCACTCATCTTGGTGTGCCCATACAAGAGAACGAGACCTTATTGCCACCAAGTTACCTAGATTATGAGGCTATGGAACATCACCAGTTCCTTGAAATGAACGACCCACCGCTTCGATACAGATTAATCTTTAATAGGCGTCTTGTCATCCATATTACTTTGCCTACTCCTGCCTTCTTTAACTTTCAGGAAAAACAGAGGTATTTCATACTTGAGGAGGAGGCCGAGGCGTAATGGGGCAGCCCGTCAAGCTGTGGCTGCCGCACTCAAGTACAACGCGAACTACTACCACGGATACCATCCAGGCCATAAGTGGTCGTAGACTAACTTAGGCCAAAAGCCTAAGCTTTAGGGAGTACGTATTTATCACCGACATTACATTCATGTACCACACATTCATTCCAGTTGTCGGAGTTTGATACGTCTCCAATGTATCTATAATTTTTTTATTGTTCCATGCTGTTATATTATCAATCTTGGATGTTTTATATACATTTACTAGCAACTTTATATCATTGTTTGGGACTAACCTATTAACTTAGTGCCCAGTGCCAGTTGTTGTTTTTTGCTTGTTTTTTTACTTTGCAGAATATCAATACCAAACGAAGTCCAAATGCCACGAAACTTTTTGGAGATTTTTGTCTGGCAAGAAGAGACCCTGGAAGCTTTTGGAGGCCACGAGAAGAGGCCTATGGGGCCCACTAGGCACCAGGGCTCGCTAGAGGCCCCAGGGGCGCCCTGGTGGGTAGTGGGGCCCACGGGCACCATATTGACCTACCTCCGCCTCTATAAATACTCTAAAATCCCCCAAACCCCAGGGGAGTCGACGAAATACCTTTTCCATCGCCGCAAGTTCTAAAACCACGAGATCCAATCTAGAGGCCTTTTCAGGCACTCTGTCGGAGGGGGTAAAGATCACGGAGGGGTTCTTCATCATCCTTGTTGCCCCTCCGATGATGCGTGAGTAGTTTACCATAGACCTACGGGTCCGTAGTTAGTATCTAGATGGCTTCTTCTCTCTTTTTGATCTTCAATACAATGTTCTCCTCGATGTTCTTGGAGATCTATTTGATGTAACTCTTTTTCTGCGGTGTGTTTGTTGGGATCCGATGAATTGTGAGTTTATGATCAGATCTATCCATGAGTATTATTTGAGTCTTCTCTGAAATATTTTATGCATGATTGTTATAGCCTCGTATTTCTTCTCCGATTTATTGGTTTCGTTTGGCCAAGTAGATTGATTTATCTTGCCATGGGAAGAGGTGCTTTATGATGGGTTCGATCTTGCGATGCTCAATCTCAATGACAGAAAGAGACATGACATGCATGTATCATTGCTATTAAGGGTAACAAGATGGGGTTTATTAATACATATGAGTTTATCTTGTCTACATCATGTCATCTTTCTTAATGCATTACTCCATTTTTCCATGAACTTAATACACTAGATGCATGCTGGATAGCTGTCGATGTGTGGAGTAATAGTAGTAGATGCAGGCAGGAGTCGGTCTACTAATCTTGGACGTGATGCATGTATACATGATCATTGCCTTCGATATCGTCATAATTATTTGCTTTTCTATCAATTGCCCAACAGTAATTTGTTTACCCACCGTATGCTATTTTCTCGAGAGAAGCCTCTAGTGAAAACTATGGCCCCCGGGTCTATTTCCTATCATATATTAAAACCAAAAATACCTTGCTACAATTTTCTTTTATTTATTTTATTTTGTATTTTTGTTAGATCTATTTACCAAAACCTATACAATTTAATCTATCTCAATACCGTTGAGGGATTGACAACCCCTTCACGCGTTGGGTTGCAAGTATTTGTTGTTTGTGTGTATGTGATGTTTACATAGTGTTGCTTGGTTCTCCTACTGGATTGATAACCTTGGTTTCATAACTGAGGGAAATAGTTACCTCTGCTGTGCTGCATCATCCTCTCCTCTTCGGGGAAATACCAACGCAGGTTACAAGTAGGAGGAAGAATTTCTGGCGCTGTTGCCGGGGAGACATCATCAACATCTATCAAGTACCTATGCATAAACTCTCATCTCCGTGCAATTACTTTATTTGCCATTTGCCTCTCGTTTTCATCTCCCCAACTTCTAAAAGGTTTTTACAAAAATACAAAAATATTTTTCGTTTGCCTTTTTCTTGTTTGATCCTTTTTGCTTGCCTTGTCATTATCTCTAGTATAACTACCCCTCCTTTGTCACCGGATTTTGAAGTTCTTTACGTCAAGAAGAAAAAAGGAGAAAAATCTTAAAGATGCTTGGTATAGGTTGATACGTCTCCAACGAATCTATAATTTTTTATTGTTCCATGCTATTATATTATCCATCTTGAATGTTTTATATGCATTATTATGCTATTTTATATCATTTTTTGGGACTAACCTATTAACCTAGTGCCAAGTGCCAGTTGCTGTTTTTTCCTTGTTTTTGTCTTCTACATAAATTCAATACCAAACGGAGTCCAAACGGAATGAAACTTTTTGAGGATTTATCTTGGACCAGAAGACACCCAGGAACCTTCGGGAGGAGGTCAGAGGGGCCACCAGTTGGCGACAAGCTCGGAGGGCGCGCCCTAGGGGGGCGCCCCCAGGCTTGTGGGCCCCCTGATGCTCCTCTAACCCTAATCTTTGCTCTATAAATACCCAAATATTCCCCGTATACCGAAGGTCACACCAAAAATACTTTTCCGCCGCCGCAAGTTTCTGTCCTCGTGAGATCCCATCTGGAGACCTATTCCGACACTCCGTCGGAGGGGGATTCGATCACAGAGGGCCTCTACACCAACCTTGCTACCCTTCCGATGATGTGTGAGTAGTTTACCACAGACCTACGGGTCCATAGCTAGTAGCTAGATGGCTTATTCTCTCTCTTTGATCTTCAATACAATGTTCTCCTCGATGTTCTTGGAGATCTATTCGATGTAATCTTCTTTTGTGGTGCGTTTGTTGAGATCCGATGAATGTGGATTTATGATCAGATTATCTATGAATATTATTTGAGTCTTCTCTGAACTCTTTTATGCATGATTAAGATAGCTTTGTATTTCTCTCTGATCTATTGATTTGGTTTGGCCAACTACATTGATTTTTCTTGCCATGGGAGAGGTGCTTTGTAATGGGTTCAATCTTGCGGTGCTTATTCCCAGTGATAGAAGGGGACACGACACATATTTGTATTGTTGCCATTAAGGATAAAAAGGTGGGGTTTATTCATATTGATTGGATCTATCCCTCTACATCATGTCATCTTGCTTAAGGCGTTACTCCGTTCTTGTCAACTTAATACACTAGATGCATGCTGGATAGCGGTCGATGTGTGGAGTAATAGTAGTAGATGCAGGCAGGAGTCACTCTACTTGTCATGGTCGTGATGCCTATATTCATGATCATTGCCTTAGATATCATCATAACTTTGCACTTTTCTATCAATTGCTCAACAGTAATTTGTTTACCCACCGTGTGTGTTCTTTCAAGAGAGAAGCCTCTAGTGAAAACTATGGCCCTCGGGTCTATCTTTTATCATATTATTTTCAGATCTACAAAACCAAAAAACCCAAAAATACCTTGCTGCAATTTATTTACCTTTACTTTATTTTGCACTTTTATTTATCTTTTATACCTATCTCTATCAGATCATATCCTTGCAAGTAACCGTGAAGGGATTGACAACCCCTTTGTCGCGTTGGGTGCAAGTATTTGTTTGTTTGTGTAGGTGCAACCATTGGTGACTTGTGTGTTCCTCCTACTGGATTGATACCTTGGTTCTCAAACTGAGGGAAATACTCATCTCTACTTTGCTGCATCACCCTTTGCTCTTCAAGGGAAAAACCAACGCAAGCTCAATAAGTAGCATAGGTTAATGGAATATTACCGTGTTTGTTCCATAAAAGGGGATGCAAAAATTTTGCTTTTTAATTTTTACATAGGTTTAACCATGCATCATAGACAACTTTTGGATTTTGCCGCTAAAGGGAATTTTGTTGAGATTGATGCCGATGCTTGTTGGGAGAAGACCATGATGAAATTGTTAAGTGGCTCTCATATGCTTTATTGATGATCTAACGAAGAGCCCATATTACCTTGTCTTCTCCTTTGAATAAAATGTTTGCAGATTCTAGCTTAGTCCATGGCACACTTGCACTATTATTATTTTCACATCATTCGGTCGTGTAAGTGAAAGGCAATAATGACGATGATTTGATGAAGTGATTGCGGTGAAGGAAAGTTGGTATGAACTCTTCTCGTTTTTGTTTTTGTAAATATGTTTAACTCGGTCGATCATGATTCAGCATATTATGAGTAAACATGTTTGTGATGATAATTAGAGATTATAGTTGCTCATGCCATGCTTAAATAGCTAGGAGTGGATAATGATTTATCTTGAGTGTCAACATGCATTAAATGGTTGTGATATAGTATGATAGTATGGTATCCTCCTCTAAACAATTCAAGTGGCTTGACTTGGCACATGTTCACACATGTAGTTGACTCAAAACTAACATAGCCTCCACGATATGTTCATAGTGTTTATATCCTACTCATGCTCTATTCAATGTTAATTATTCTCAATGCATAATTATGACCGTTGTCGCTCTCTAGTTGGTCGCTTCTCAATCTATTTGCTAGCCTTCGCCTGTACTAAGCCGGAATGCTGCTTGTGCATCCAAATCCTTAAACCCAAAGTTTTTCAGACGAGTCCACTATATCTACCTATATGCGGTATTACTCTGTCGTTCCAAGTAAATTTGCATGTGCCACCTCTAATCATTCAAATAAGCATTTGTTTTGTGTGCCCTTACCGCTCACCAAGCAACAGGGGGCGGTCAATATCTTCCATGCTAAGCGGGTTATTCTCATGATGGGTGTTTATTAACTTTTCATTACATGAGAGAGGCTGGTAATTGGGATGCCCGGTCCCATAATCAAAATAAAGAAAAATATAATGAAACAAACTCCCCCGGAAAGTTGATTGTATGGAGGGCACCCGTGAATTCGGCTAGCCATGGCATGTGTTTGTATGGTTGAGGGGGAGTAAACTTTACCTTTCCGCTTGGGAACCGCCTAATGCGTTTAGCATGGAAGATATTGAAAATCCTCGGTCGTGACGTTGACAGGAAAGGCATGCCTCTCAAAATTATATTCATCTCTGGTTTAAGCTTCGAGCTCTGGTACCTTTGCAAATCCATGCTTCCCTCTGCGAAGGGCCAATGTATTTACTTTTATGTTATTTTATTTTTATTGTTGAGTCATCACCTTCTCATTTTAAGCACTAGATGTTGGATGTGACCATGACTGGATCTCTTCTACCATGAATTACAATGTTTAGTCACTGCTTGAACTTCAGAGGTGCTCTGCATTTATGTTTTGCGGTCTCAGAAATGGCTAGCGAGATACCATGTTATCATATCATATCATGATTGTTTTGAAAAATTGTTGGCATTTGAGATATCTTATTATTGCTCGCTAGTTGGTTATGTTATTATCATGAGTAAATGTGAGACCTAAGTGTTATCATTCATATGGTTAGTTCATAATCTTTGCTGAAAACTTGAGCACTAGTTAAGCATATATACAGCAACAAGAACAAAAGAGTTTGTACAAGTTTTTCTTTATCACTTTCAATTTGTCAATTGAACTGCTTGAGGACAAGCAATTAGTTAAGCTTGGAGAGTTGATACGTCCCAAACGTATCTACTTTTCCAAACACTTTTGCTCTTGTTTTGGACTCTAATTTGCATGACTTGAATGGAACTAACCCGAAATGACGCTGTTTTCAGCACAATTGCCATGTTGTTATTTTTGTGCAGAAATAAAAGTTCTCGGATTGAGCTAAAAATTTACGGAGAATATTTCTAGAAAATATAAAGAATATTGGTGAAAAGAACTACTAGAGGGGGGCACCCAGGAGCCACAAGCTCAGGGGGCGCGCCCACCCGCCAGGGCATGCCCTTTGAGCTTGTGGGTCCGACGAGCCTCCGATTGCCCTAATTCCAACTCCATAAATACCTATTCACATAGAAAAAGATCAGGGAGAAAGAATCATCGCGTTTTACGATACAGAGCCTAATGGGGAATGAAGCATGAAAATCAAAAAAATTCCTACGAACACCCAAGATCTATCTAGGAGAAGCATAGCAACGAGAGGGGACAGTGTGTCTACGTACCCTCGTAGACCGAAAGCGGAAGTGTATATAACGCGATTGATGTACTCGTACTCTTCGCTATCTGATCACGATCCAACCGATCTAGTGCCGAACGGAGGGCACCTTCGAGTTTAGCACACGTGCGGCTCGATGACGTCTCCTCCTCCTTGATCCAGCAAGAGAAGGTGGAGAAGTACATGGGATCACAACCAGCATGACGACATGGTGGTGATGGTGGTGGTGGAGTCGGAATACCGGCAGGGCTTCGCTAAGCGAAAAACCGTGGACGAGAACTATGTCGGGAGGGAGAGACGGGGCAGTAGCCAAGGCCAATCTCTTGGGCTCCTTTGCTGCGCCCCTCCCCTATATTTATATGCGTGGGAGGGCTGAGAGTCCAGCCCTACTCCTAATAGGAGTTGGCGCCAAAGAGGAAGAGGACTTGGACTCCAAGTCCGATCCTATTCCTACTAGGACTCTCCTTTTTCCCCTTCCCTAGCCGCATGGGCCTTTGAGGGCTTGGTGCGCCTGGCCCAACAAGGCCAGGGCGTCTCCCCTCAGCCTATTCCAGCCCTTGGGACGTGGTGGAACCCTAGGTGGACTTCCAGACTCCTCCAAAAACCTCCGGAACCTTCTGGAAGCTTCCCGGTACAATACCAAAAAACTGCACCTTTTTCTGGAATCCCGAAAACGACTTTCCATATATAAATCTTTACCTCTCGACCATTCTGAGACTCCTCGTGATGTCCGGGATCTCATCCAGGACTCCGAACAACATTCGGTCACCAACATGCATATCCCAATATTACTCTAGCGTCATCGAACGTTAAGCATGCGACCCTACGGGTTCGGGAATCATGTAGTCATGAAGACACCTCTCTGGTCAATAACCAATAGTGGGACCTGGATGCCCATATTGGTTCCAACATATTCCACGAAGATATTTTATCGGTTGAACCATGATGTCAAGGATTCGGTTAATCCCGTATGCAATTCCTTTGTCTGGCGATATGTTACTTGCCCGAGATTCGATCGTCGGTATCTCCATACCTAGTTCAATCTCGTTACCGGCAAGTCTCTTTATTCGTTCCGTAATATAAGATCTCGTGACTAAATCATTATCCATATTGCTTGAAAGCTCTCTACGTTGTTGTATTATCGAGAGGGCCCAGAGATATCTCTCCATCATACGAAGTGACAAATCCCAATGTCGATCCGTGCCAACCCAACAAACACCTTTGGAGATTCCTATAGAGCACCTTTATGATCATCCAGTTACAAAGTGACATGTGGATACACACTAAGTATTCCTCCCGTGTCAGGGAGTTGCACGATCTCATGGTCTTAGGAATAGATACTTGACATGAAGAAAGCTATAGCAATAAACTAATATGATCAAATGCTAAGTTTACAGTTGGGTCTTGTCTATCACATTATTCTCCTAATGTTGTGATCCCGTTATCAAATGACAACTCATGTATATGGTTAGGAAACCTTAACCATCTTTGATCAACGAGCTAGTCTAGTAGAGGCTCACTAGGGACATAGTATTTGTTTATGTATTCATGTACGTATTTAAGTTTTCGGTCAATACAATTCTAGCATGAATAATAAACCTTTATCATGAACAAGGAAATATGATAATAAACAATTTATTATTGCCTCTAGGGCATATTTCCAATAGTCTCCCACTTGCACTAGAGTCAATAATCTAGTTCACATAGTTCTGAATCTAGCCCCCAACGAGTTCTGGGGCTGATCATGTTTTGCTCATGGGAGAGCTTTTTAGTCAATGGGTCTGCAACATTCAGATCCGTATGTACTTTGCAAATCTCAATGTCTCTGTCCTTGATCCAATCACGGATGGAGTTGAAAAAGGCGTTAAATATATGCTTCATATGTAAATCCTGCCTCAACGCTCGGTTTGGAACTACTCCAAACGATTGCTCCACTTGACGTATCCGGTTCGAGACTCAGGGTCATCTAGATCGGCGGCAAAGCTTGCATCGACGTAAACCTTTAGGACAAACTCTTTGTTACCTCCATAAACGAGAAACATTTCCGTAAGTAACTTAAGGATATTTTTTGACCGCTGTCCAGTGATCCACTCCTGGATCACTCTAGTAACCCCTTGCCAGACTCATGGCAAGGCACACAACAGGTATGGTACAAGTATGGCATACATTATAGAGCCCATGGCTGAGGCATAGGGGACGACTTTCACCCTTTCTCTTTATTCTGCCGTGGTCGAGCTTTGAGTCTTACTCAACTTCACACCTCACAACACAGGCAAGAACTTCTTCTTTGACTGGTCCATTTTCAACTCCTTCAAAAACCTTGTAAGGTATGTGCTCTGAAAGTTCTATCAGGCGTCTTGATCTATCTCCATAGATCTTGATGCCCAATATGTAAGCTGCTTTATCCAAGTCTTCATTTGAAAAACTCCTTTCAAACAACCCTTTTATGCTTTCCAGAAATTCTACATCATTTCCAATCATCAATATGCCATCCACATATACTATGAGAAATGTTACAGAGCTCACACTCACTTTCTTGTAAATACAAGCTTCTCCACAAACTTGTATAAACCCATAACTCTTTGATGACCTCATCAAAGTGCATATTCCAACTCCGAGATGCTTGCATCAGTCCATAGATGGATCGATGGAGCTTAAATACTTTGTTAGCATCCTTAGGATCGACAAAACCTTCTGGTTGCATCATATACAACTCTTCCTTAAGAAACCTATTAAGGAATGCCATTTTGACGTCCATTTGCCAGATCTCATAAACATAAAATGCGGCAATAGCTAACATAATTCGAACAGACTTAAGCATCATCGCTGTAGGTGAGAAAATCTCATCATAGTCAACCCCTTGAACTTGTCGGAAACCCTTTGCGACAAGTCAAGCTTTATAGACGGTGACATTACCATCAGCGTCTGTCTTCTTCTTAAAGATCCATTTATTCTCAATGGCTTGCCGATCATCGCGCAAGTCCACCAAAGTCTATACTTTGTTCTCGTACATGGATCCTATCTCAGATTTCATGGCCTGAAGCCATTTGTCGGAATCCGGGCTCATCATAGCTTCTTCATAGTTCGTAGGTTTGCCGTTGTCTAACAACATGACTTCCAGGACTGGATTACCATACCACTCTAGTGCGGAACGTACTCTGGTCGACCTACAAAGTTTAGTAGTAACTTGATCCAAAGTTTCATGATCATGCTCATTAGCTTCCTCTCCCGTTGGTGTAGGCATCATGGGAACTGCTTTCTGTAATGTGCTACTTTCCAATTCAAGAGAAGGTACGATTACCTCATCAAGTTCTACTTTCCTCCCACTCACTTCTTTCGAGAGAAACTCCTTCTCTAGAAAGGACCCATTCTTGGCAACAAAGATCTTGTCCTCGGATCTGTGGTAGAAGGTATACCCAATGGTCTCTTTAGGGTATCCTATGAAGATGCACTTCTCCGCTTTGGGTTCAAGCTTATCAGGCTGAAGCCTCTTGACATAAGCGTCGCATCCCCAAACTTTAAGAAACAACAGCTTAGGTTTCTTGCCAAACCATAACTCATACGGTGTCATCTCAATGGATTTAGATGATGCCCTATTTAAAGTGAATGCGTCTGTCTCTAATGCATAACCCCAAAATGATAGTGGCAAATCGGTAAGAGACATCATAGAACGCACCATATCCAATAGAGTACGATTACGACGTTCGGACACACCATTACGTTGTGGCGTTCCAGGTGGCGTGAGCTGTGAAACAATTCCACATTGTCTTAAATGCATACCAAACTCGTAACTCAAATATTCACCTCCACGATCTGATCGTAGCAACTTTATTTTCTTGTTACGATGATTCTCCACAACACTCTGAAATTCCTTGCATTTTTCAAATGTTTCAGACTTGTGTTTCATTAAGTAAATATACCCATATCTACTCAAATCATCTGTGAAGTTAAGAAAATAATGATATCCACTAAGTCACTAGCTCGCTCCATTGTTCTGGAGAACGGAGTTTTAGTCATCTTGCCCATAAGGCATGGTTCACATGTCTCAAATGATTCATAATCATGAGATTCCAAAAATCCATCAGCATGGAGTTACTTCATGCGCTTTAACGTAAGCGGCAGTGCCACAAATATGTGGTACTATCTTTATTAACTTTGCTTCTTTTGGCATTAATATTATGAATATGTGTATCACTACGATCGAGATTCAACAAGAATAAACCATTCACAAGGGGTGCATGACCATAAAAGATGTTACCCATATAAATAGAACAACCATTATTCTCTGACTTAAATGAATAACCGTCTCGCAATAAACAAGATCCATATATAATGTTCATGCCCAACGCAGGCACCAAATAATTATTATTTAGGTTTGAAACTAATCCCGAAGGTAGATGTAGAGGTAGTGTGCCGACGGCGATCACATCAACCTTGGAACCATTTCCGACGCGCATCATCACCTCGTCCTTAGCCAGTCTTTGTTTATTCCGCAGCTCCTGTTTCAAGTTACAAATATTAGCAACCGAACCAGTATCAAATACCCAGGCGCTACTACGAGCACTAGTAAGGTACACATCAATAACATGTATATCACATATACCTTTGTTGACATTGCCAGCCTTCTTATCTGCCAAGTACTTGGGGCAGTTCCGCTTCCAGTGACCATTCCCCTTATAGTAGAAGCACTCAGTCTCAGGTTTGGGTCCAGCCTTGGGTTTCTTCACGGGAGCGGCAACTATCTTGTCATTCTTTTTGAAGTTCCCTTTCTTTCCCTTGCCTTTCTTGAAACTAGTGGTCTTTTTAACCATCAACACTTGATGCTCCTTCTTGATTTCTACCTCCGCAACCTTAAGCATCGCGAAGAGCTCGGGAATCATTTTCTCCATCCCTTGCATATTATAGTTCATTGCAAAGCCCTTATAGCTTGGTGGCAGTGACTGGAGAAATCTGTCAATGACCGTGTCATCTAAAAGATTAACTCCCAACTGAGTCAAGTGGTTGTGAAACCCAGACATTCTGAGTATATGTTCACTAACAGAGTTGTTCTCCTCCATATTGCGGCTAAAAAAATTGTCGGAGGTGTCATACCTCTCGACCCGGGCATGAGCTTGAAATACCAATTTCAGCTCTAGGAACATCTCATTGATGGGGAACGTTGCATGAAAAATCAAAAATTTCCCTACAAAACACCCAAGATGTATCTATGGAGATGTAAAGCAACGAGAGGGGAGTGTGTCTACATACCCTTGTAGACCGAAAGCGTTAGCGTCATAACGCGGCTGATGTAGTCGTACTCTTCATGATGCAATCTGATCTAGTACCGCACGTGCAACACCTCTGAGTTTAGCACACGTATGGATCGGCGGCGTCCTCTCCTTATTGACCCAACAAGCAAGGGAGAGGATATAGATGAGATCTAAACCAACACGACGGCGTGGTGGTGGCAGCGGAATTCCGGCAGGGCTTCGCCAAGCGCGTACCGGTGAAACATGGAAGGATTTGGGAGAGGTAACGTGCAAGGGTCGAAGGGGGATGGCCCCAACGCCTCCCCACCTTTATATAGGCATTGAGGGGGCTGGTGGCTTGGCCTCCTAGGCCCCAGGGTCGTTGGTCAAAGGGGGAGGAAGGAAATCCCTCCTTTCCTTCCCCACCGATCGCTATCCCCTTTTTAGGATCCTGATCTTATCCCTTCGGGATATGATACTATTCCTTTTAACGGGGGATCTTGGTGTGCCTAGACCAGGGTTGTGGGGACTTTCCCCACTACCCACGTTCATGTGGGTCCCCCCATGCAGGTGGGCCCCACTCCGGAACCTTGTAGAACTTTCCCGGTACAATACCGAAAAAACCCGAACTTTTTTCGGAACCCCGAAAACAACTTTCCATATATGAACCTTTACCTCCAGAACATTCCAGAGCTCCTCGTGATGTCCATGATCCCATCCGAAACTCCGAAAAACTTTGGACTTTCCCTATTAATATCTCAACACTACCCTAGCGCTACCGAACGTTAAGCGTGCGACCCTACGGGTTCGGGAACATGCAGACATGACCGAGACTCCTCCCCGATCAATAATCAATAGCGGGACCTGGATGCCCATATTGATTCCTACATATTCAACAAAGATCTTTGTCGGTTGAACCATGATGTCAAGGATTCAGTCAATCCCGTATGCAATTCCCTTTGTCCGGCGATATGTTACTTGCCCAAGATTCGTTTGTTGGTATCTCCATACCTAGTTCAATCTCGTTACCAGCAAGTCTCTTTACTCATTACGTAATACAAGATCCCATGACTAAACTCATTAGTCACATGAAGCTTCTTATGATGTTGCATTACCGAGAGGGCCAGAGATATCTCTCCGTCACATGGAGCAACAAATCTCAGTCTCGATCCATGCAACCCAACAGACACCTTCGGAGATACCTGTAGAGCACCTTTATGACCCAGTTATGAAGTGAAATTTGATAGCACACAAAGTATTCCTCCGGTATCCAGGAGTAGCATGATCTCATGGTCGAAGGAACTGATACTTGACATGAAGAAAGCTATAGAAAATAACTAAACGATCTGATGCTAAGCTTACGGTTGAGTCTGTCCATCACTTCATTCTCCTAATGATGTGATCCTATTATCAAATGACAACTCATGTCTATGGTTAGGAAACCATAACCATCTTTGATCAATGAGCTAGTCTAGTAGAGGCTTACTAGGGACACGGTGTAGTTTATGTATTCACACATGTATTTAAGTTTCCGATCAATACAATTCTAGCATGAATAATAAACATTTATCATGAACGAGAAATATGATAATAACCATTTTATTATTCCCTCTAGGACATATTTCCAAAAGTCTCCCACTTGCACTAGAGTCAATAATCTAGTTCACATCGCTATGTGATTAACCCCCAATGAGTTCTGGGGTTTGATCATGTTTTGCTTGTGAGAGAGGTTTTTAGTCAACGGGTCTGTAACATTCAGATCCGTGTGTACTTTGCAAATCTCTATGTCATACTGTAGATGCTACTACCACGCCCACTTGGAGCTATTCCAAATGAATGCTCCACTATACGTATCCGGTTTGGGACTCAGAGTCATCCGGATCGGTGTCAAAGCTTGCATCGACGTAACCCTTTACGACAAACTCTTTATCACCTCCATAACAAGAAATATTTCCTTAGTCCTCTTTAGGCACCTAAGGATAATTTTGACCGTTGTCCAGTGATCCACTCCTGGATCACTTTATACCCCCTTGCCAGACTCATGGCAAGGCACACATCAGGTATGGTACACAACATGGCATACATTATAGATCCTATGGCTGAAGCATAGGGGACGACTTTCATCCTTTCTCTTTCTTCTGTCGTGGTTGAGCCTTGAGTCTTACTCAACTTCACACCTTACAATATAGGAAAGAACTCCTTCTTTGACTAATCCATTTTGAACTCCTTCAAAATCTTGTCAAGGTATGTGCTCTGTGAAAATCTTATTAGGTGTCTTGATCTATCTCTATAGATCTTGACGCCAATATGGAAGCAGCTTTACCCAGGTTTTCCATTGAAAAACTCCTTTCAAACAACCCTTTATACTTTCCAGAAATTCAACATCATTTCCAATCAACAATATGTCATTCACATATACTTATTAAAAATGCTATAGAGCTCCCACTCATTTTGTTGTAAATACAAGCTTCTCCGTAAGTTTGTATAAAACCAAAAGCTTTGATCACCTCATCAAAGCTTTATTCCGACTCCAAGATGCTTGCACCAGTCCATTGATGGATCGCTGGAGCTTGCATACTTTGTTAGCATCTTTAGGATCGACAAAACCTTCCGGTTGCATCATATACAACTCTTCCTTAAGGAAACCGTTAAGGAACGTTGGTTTGACGTCCATCTGCCAGATTTCATAATGATAGTACGCAGCAATTGCTAACATAATTCTAACAGACTTAAGCATCGCTACAGGTGAGAAAGTCTCATCATAGTCAACTCCTTGAATTTGTCGAAAACCTTTTGCGACAAGTCGAGCTTTGGTGACATTACCATCAGCGCCTGTCTTTTTCTAAAAGATCCATTTATTCTCAATGGCTTGCCGGTCAACGGGCAAGTCCACCGAACTCCATACTTTGTTCTCATACATGGATCCTATCTCGGATTTCATGGCCTCAAGCCATTTGTCGGAGCTCGGGCTCATCATTGCTTCTTCATAGTTCGTGGGTTCATCGTTGTCTAACAACATGACTTCTAGGACGGGATTACCGTACCACTCTGGTGCGGAACGTTTCCTGGTCGACCTACGAAGTTCAGTAGTAACTTGATCCGAAGTTTCATGATCATCATCATTAGCTTCCTCTCCGGTTGGTGTAGGCATCACGAGAACTGCTTTCTGTGATGTGCTACTCTCCAGTTCGAGAGAAGGTATGATTACCTCATCAAGTTCTACTTTCCTCCCACTCACTTCTTTCGAGAGAAACGCCTTCTCTAGAAAGGACCCATTCTTAGCAACAAAAATCTTGCCCTCGGACCTGTGATAGAAGGTATACCCAAAAGTCTCTTTAGGGTATCCTATGAAGACGTACTTCTCCGCTTTGGGTTCGAGCTTATCAGGCTAAAGTCTCTTGACATAAGCATCGCATCCCCAAACATTAAGAAATGACAATTTAGGTTTCTTGCCAAACCATAATTCATACGGTGTCATCTCAACGGATTTAGATGGTGCCCTATTTAAAGTGAATGTGGCTGTCTCTAGTGCATAATCCCAAAATGATAGTGGCAAACCGGTAAGAGACATCATAGAACGCACCATATCTAATAAAGTACGATTATGATGTTTGGACACACCATTACGCTATGGTATTCCAGGTGGCGCGATCTGTGAAACAATTCCACATTGTCTTAAATGCATACCAAACTCGTAACTCAAATATTCACCTCCACGATCAGATCGTAGAAATTTAATTTTCTTATTACGATGATTCTCTACTTCACTCTGAAACTCTTTGAACTTTTCAAATGTTTCAGACTTGTGTTTCATTAAGTAAATATACCCATATCTACTCAAATCATCTGTGAAGGTAAGAAAATAACGATATCCACCGCGTGCTTCAACACTCATGGAACCGCATACATCAGTATGTATTATTTCCAATAAGTCACTAGCCCGCTCCATTGTTCCAGAAAACGGGGTTTTAGTCATGTTGCCCATAAGGCATGGTTCACATGTATCGAATGATTCATAATCAAGTGATTCCAATAGTCCATCAGCATGGAGTTTCTTCATGCGCTTTACACCAATATGACCTAAGCGGCAGTGCCACAAGTATGTGGTACTATCATCATTAACTTTGCATCTTTTGGTATCAATATTATGAATATGTGTATCACTACGATCGAGATTCAACAAGAATAAACCATTCACAAGGGGTGCATGACCATAAAAGATATTATCCATATAAATAGAACAACCATTATTTTCTGACTTAAATGAATAACCGTCTCGCAATAAACAAGATCCAGATATAATGTTCATGCTTAACGCATGCACCAAATAACAATTATTTAGGTTCATAACTAATCACGAAGGTAAACGTAGAGGGAGCGTGCTGACGGCGATCACATAACCTTGGAACCATTTCCGATGCGCATCATCACCTCGTCCTTAGCTAGTCTTTGTTTATTCCGCAGCTCCTCTTTCGAGTTACAAATATTAGTAACCAAACCAGTATCAAATACCTAGGTGCTACTACAAGCACTAGTAAGGTACACATCAATAACATGTATATCAAATATACCTTTGTTGACGTTGCTAGCCTTCTTATTTGCCAAGTAATTGGGACAGTTTCGCTTCCAGTGGCTCTTCCCCTTGCAACAGAAGCACTCAGTCTCAGGTTTGGGTCCAGCCTTGGGTTTCTTCATGGGAGTGGCAACTGTCTTGCCATTCTTCTTGAAGTTCCCTTTCTTTCCATTGCCCTTCTTGAAACTGGTGGTCTTATTGACCATCAACACTTGATGCCCTTTCTTGATTTCTACCTCCGCGGCCTTAAGCATCGCGAAGAGCTCAGGGGTTGTTTTCTCCATCCCTTGCATATTATAGTTCATCCCAAAGCCCTTGTAGCTTGGTGGCAGTGACTGAAGAACTCTATCAATCGCTACTTCATCCGGAAGATTAACTCCAAACTGATTCAAGCGGTTGTAGTACCCAGACATTCTGAGTACATGCTCACTAACGGAGCTATTATCCTCCATCTTGCAGCTAAAGAACTTGTCGGAGGCGTCATACCTCTCAACCCGGGCATGAGCCTGAAATACCAATTTCAGCTCCTGGAACATCTCATATGCTCCGTGGTGCTCAAAACATCTTTGGAGCCCCAGTTCTAAGTCGTAAAGCATGGTGCACTGAACTATCGAGTAGTCATCAGAACGTGCCTGCCAGATGTTCATAATTTTTGCAGGCAAGCCTTGAGGGGGTGCATCATGATGTCGCTTGAAACTGCGTCGGTATTTCCCCAAAGAGGAAGGGATGATGCAGCACAGCTACGGTAGGTATTTCCCTCAGTTATGAAACCAAGGTATCAATCACGTAGGAGGCCAGGCCAAGCTATGTAAACGGTACCTGCACACAAAGAACAAATTCTTGCAACCCGACTCGTAAGAGGGGTTGTCAATCCCTCTCAGGTAAGCGATTGGTAAATAGATAGATTGGTAGATGCAAATAGAATAACGGCAAATAAAATTCAGCGAGGTATTTTTGGGTTTTTGATAATATAGATCTAAAAATAAAAGATGCAAATAAAGGAAAAGGCAAATAGCATTGTAGATTTGAAAGTATATGATGGGAAAATAGACCCGGGGGCCGTAGATTTCACTAGTGGCTTCTCTCAAGAAATAGCACACGGTGGGTAAACAAATTACTGTTGGGCAATTGATAGAAGATCGAATAATTATGACGATATCCAGGCAATGATCATTATATAGGCATCACGTCCAAGATTAGTCGATCGAAACGATTCTGCATCTACCACTGTTACTCCACACATCGACCGCTATCCAGCATGCATCTAGTGTATTAAGTTCATGGGGAAACGGAGTAATGCAATAAGAATGGTGACATGATGTAGACAAGATCTATTCATGTAGGAATAGCCCCCATCTTGTTATCCTTAATAGCAACGATACATGCGTGTCTTGCTGCCCCTTCTGTCACTGGGAAAGAACACCGCAAGATCGAACCCATCACAAAGCACCTCTTCCCATGGCAAGAAAAATTATCTAGTTGGCCTAACTAAACTAAAGATTCGAAGAAGAAATACGAGGCTATAAGTAATCATGCATATAAGAGATCAAAGAAAACTCAAATAACTTTCATGGATATAGATCTGATCATAAACTCAAACTTCATCGGATCCAAACAAACACACCGCAAAAAGTCATTACATCAAATAGATCTCCAAGAGACCATTGTATTGAGAATCAAAAGAGAGAGAGGAAGCCATCTAGCTACTGCCTACGGACCCTTATGTCTATGGTGGACTACTCACTCATCATCGGAGAGGCACCAATGAGGATGATGAACCCTCCGTGATGGTGTTAGATTGGATCTCGTGGTTCTGGAACTTGCGGCGGCTGGAATTGTGTTCCGACGTCTCCCCTAGGGTTTCTGGAATATTTGGGAATTTATAGGGCAAAGAGGCGGTGCAGGGGGGCTCCGTGGGGGGCACAACCCCCTTGGGTGCGCCCTGGTGGGTTGTGCTCACCACGGGCCTCCCCTCTGGAACTTCTTTGGCCCACTGGGTGTCTTCTGGTCCAGAAAAAATCTCCAAAAAGTTTCGCTGCGTTTGGACTCCGTTTGGTACTGATATTCTACGAAGAAAAAAACAAGCAAAAAACAGCAACTGGCATTAGGCACTATGTCAATAGGTTAGTCCCAAAAAATGATATAATTTTGCTATAAAATGATTGTAAAACATCCAAGAATGAAAATATAACAACATGGAACAATAAAAAATTATAGATACGTTGGAGACGTATCACATCACCAAGTGGTGCATTAAGGACATAAGCCTACTGTGCAGCAGTGAGGATAATGCTCAAATTACGGACCCAGCCTGCATAGTTGCTTCCATCATCTTTCAACTTCTCTTTCTCTAGGAACGCATTAAAATTCAGGGGAGCTATAGTGCGAGCCATTGATCTACAACATAATTTTGCAAAGACAATTTAGACTATGTTCATGATAATGGGTTCAGTTAATCAAATTACTAGTGAACTCCCACTTAAATCAACTACCCTCAAGTTTTCTAAGTGTTCACACGATCCATATCAACCAACCCATGTCCGATCATCACGTGAGATGGGGTGGTCATCAACGGTGAACATCTCCATGTTGATCATATCTACTATATGACTCGTGTTCGACCTTTCTGTCCTTCGTGTTTTCCAGGCAATGTCTATACATGCTAGGCTCTTCAAGTTTAACCCAAGTATTCTGCATGTGTAAAACTGGCTTACACCCGTTGTATGTGAACGTAGAGTCTATCACACCCAATCATCACGAGGTGCTTCAAAACGACGAACTTTCGCAATGGTGCATACTTAGGGAGAACACATTTATCTTGAAATTAAGTGAAGGGATCATCTTATAATGCTACCGTCGTCCTAACCAAAATAAGATGCATTAAAAGATAAACATCACATGCAATCAAAATATGTGACATGATATGGCCATTATCATCTTGTGCTTTTGATCTTCATCTTCAAAGCACCGGCATGATCTCCATCGTCACCGGCATGACACCATGATCTCCATCATCGTGTCATCAGGTGGTTGTCTCGCCAACTATTGCTTCTACAACTATTGCTAACGCATAGCGATAAAGTAAAGCAATTACATGGCGTTATTTGTTGATATGCAGGTCATACAATAAATTAAAGACAACCCTATGGGTCCTGCTAGTTGCCGTACTCATCGACATGCAAGTCGTGTACCTATTACAAAACATGATCATCTCATACATCAACATATATCACATCACGCTTTCGCCATACCACATCACAACATGCCCTGCAAAAACAAGTTAGACGTCCTCTACTTTGTTGTTGCAATTTTTACGTGGCTGCTAGGGCAAACTATAAGAACCGTTCTTATCTATACAAAACCACAATGGTGATATACAAGTTGCCTTTTAACCTTCTACAAGGACCGCCTTTGTCAAATCAGATTCAACTAAAGTAGGAGAGACAGACACCCACAAAGCCACTTTTATGCAATACAAGTTGCATGTCAAATAGTGGAACTGGTCTCATGAACGTGGACATGTAAAGTTGGTCCGAGCCGCTTCATTGCACAATACCGCCAAATCCAAATAAGACAAGTAAAGTAAGCAATCTGACCATCAACGCCCACAACTTCTTTGTGTTCTACTCATGCATATACATCTATGCATAGACCTAGCTCATGATGCCACTGATGGGGAACGTTGCATGAAAATTAAAAAAATCCTATGAAACACCCAAGATCTATCTATGGAGATGTAAGGCAACGAGAGAGGAGTGTGTCTACATACCCTTGTAGACCAAAAGCGTTTGCGTCATAACACGGTTGATGTAGTCGTACTCTTCATGATCCAATCCGATCTAGTACCGCATGTGCGGCACCTCCAAGTTTAGCACACGTACGGCTCGGCAGCGTCCTCTCCTTATTGATCCAGCAAGCGAGGGAGAGGAGGTAGATGAGATCTGAACCAACACGACGGCGTGGTGGTGGTGGTGGCAGCGGAATTTCGGTAGCGCTTTGCCAAGCGCGTACCGGTGAAACGTGCGAGGAGTTGGGAGAGGTAACGTGCAAGGGTTGAAGGGGGCTCCCCCCAACGCCTCCCCACCTTTATATAGGCATGAAGGGGGCTGGTGGCTTTCCTCCTAGGCCTAGGGTCGTTGGTCAAAGGGGGAGGAAGGAAATCCCTCCTTTCCTTCCCCACCGATCGCTATCCCCCCTTTTTAGGAATCCTGATCTTATCCCTTCGGGATATGATATTATTCCTTTTAAGTGAGGATCTTGGTGCGCCTAGACCAGGGTTGTGTGGACTTTCCCCACTACCCACGTTCATGTGGGTCCCCCCATGCAGGTGGGCCCCACTCTGGAACCTTCTAGAACTTTCCCGGTACAATACCGAAAAAACCCGAACTTTTTTCGGAACCCCGAAAACAACTTTCCATATATGAATCTTTACCTCCGGACCATTATAGAGCTCCTAGTGATGTCCTTGATCCCATCCGGGACTCCGAAAAACCTTTGGACTTTCCACTATTAATATCTCAACACTACCCTAGCGCTACGAAACATTAAGCGTGCGACCCTACGGGTTCGGGAACATGCAGACATGACCGAGATTCCTCTCCAATCAATAACCAATAGCGGGACTTGGATGCCCATATTGATTCCTACATACTCAACGAAGATCTTTATGGTCACCCAGTTACGAAGTGACGTTTGATAGCACACAAAGTATTCCTTCGGTATCCGGGAGTAGTATGATCTCATGGTCGAAGGAACTGATGCTTGACATGAAGAAAGATATAGCAAATAACTAAACGATCTGATGCTAAGATTACGGTTGGGTCTGTCCATCACATCATTCTCCAAATGATGTGATCCCGTTATCAAATGACAACTCATGTCTATGGTTAGGAAACCATAACCATCTTTGATCAATGAGCTAGTCTAGTAGAGGCTTACTAGGGACACGGTGTAGTTTATGTATTCACACATGTAGTTAAGTTTCCGATCAATACAATTCTAGCATGAATAATAAATATTTATCATGAATGGGAAATATGATAATAACCATTTTATTATTGCCTCTAGGGCATATTTCCAACACTCATATGCTCCATGGTGCTCAAAACGTCTTTGGAGCCCCGGTTCTAAGCCGTAAAGCATGGCGCACTGAACTATCGAGTATTCATCAAAACGTGCCTGCCAGACGTTCACAATATCCATAGACGATGCTGGAGGGGTTGGCACACCGACTGGTGCATCAAGGACATAAGCCTTCTGTCCAGCAGTGAGGATAATCCTCAGACTACGGACCTATTCCGCATAATTGCTTACAATATCTTTCAACTTAGTCTTTATCTAGGAACATATTAAAAACAGGGAGCAACAATGCGAGCTATTGATCTACAACATAATTTGCACAGACAATTTAGACTATGTTCACGATAATTAGTTCAGTTAATCAAATTACTAATGAACTCCCACTTAAATCAACATCCCTCAAGTTGTCTAAGTGATACATGATCCAAATTAACTAACCCATGTCCAATCATCACGTGAGATGGGGTAGTCATCAATGGTGAACATCTCCATGTTGATCGTATCTACTATATGATTCATGTTCGACCTTTTGGTCTCCTGTGTTCTGAGGCCATGTCTGTACATGCTAGGCTCGTCAAGTTTAACCCAAGTATTCTGCATGTGTAAAACTAGCTTACACCCGTTGTATGCGAACGTAGTCTATCACACCCGATCATCACGAGGTGCTTCGAAAAGACGAACTTTTGCAATGGTGCATACTTAGTGAGAACACAATTTCTTGAAATTAAGTGAAGGGATAATCTTATAATGCTACCATCGTCCTAAGCAAAATAAGATGCATAAAAAGATAAACATCACATGCAATCAATAAGTGACATGATATGGCCATTATCATCTCGTGCCTTTGATCTCCATCTCCAAAGCACTGGCATGATCTCCATCCTCACTGGACAGGCTGGGCATTCGGTTAGACCGAACCGTTCGGTTCAGTGCTTCAGGTTATCTTAAAATTTAGTATTTAGTATGGAGCAAGAACTCGGGATTCAGTTCGTCAAAAAAGAAAAAGAAATCGGGACTCAAAAGAAACAACGAACAACCAGTGAATATGTGGTGGGAATCCTCAGTATGACCGCTGACTGTGAAGGAGCCATGACGGAGTCGGCCGCCGTCACGTTGGATCCATGGGCGCTACCGCCGCCGTCGCGTGGGATCCATGGACACTGCCCCCGCCAGTGCCTGGGAGCCATGTCCATCTTCGGCCGCCGTTGCGTGGGAATATGGGGGTTGCCGCCACGCCTAGTGGGAGCCATGGGCCATGGGAATAGACAGCCGCCGCTGGGACTATCCGAGGCGGGCAAATGGAGGTCGCAGCGCTGGATATTCGTGCGTGAAGCGTGGAGCTCTCGGTTGGGGATAAGATGCGATCTGGGGCTGTGTTCTTTCGGTTGAGAAAAAAGGCTAGAAAAACTTCCTATGGATGGGCCAGTGGGCTTTGTTGTGATGGGCTGTGTATAATTCTTCGGTCAGTTCGGTGAATTCGGTCAACCTGGTCCAATGACCGAACACATCAAAGTAATTTCGGTTTCCAATTTTTGTGAACTGAGTAAACAAGTGCAGTTTCGGTCCTCTGGTTTTTCAGCTTCGGTCTCGGTTTTTTTGGCTTCGGTCTTCGGTTCTCGGTTTTTCTGCCCACCCCTAGTCGCTGGCATGACAGCATGATCTCCATCATCGTGTCGGCACATGGTCGTCTCGCCAACTATTGCTTCTACAACTATTGTTAACATATAGCGATAAAGTAAAGCAATTACATGGTGATTAATAAATTAAAGACAACCCTATGGCTCCTGCCAGTTGCCGTACTCATCGACATGCAAGTCGTGAACCTATTACAAAACATGATTATCTCATACATCAACATATATCATGTTTTGGCCACACCACATCACAACATGCCCTGCAAAAACAAGTTAGACGTCCTCTACTTTGTTGTTGCAAATCTTACGTGGCTGCTATGGGCAACTAGCAAGAACCATTCTTACCTACGCATAGCCACAACGGTGATAATCAAGTTGCCTTTTAACCTTCTACAAGGACCTCCTTCATCAAATTAGATTCAACTAAAGTAGGAGAGACGGACACCCACTAGCCACCTTATGCAAAACAAGTTGCATGTCTGTCGGTGGAACCGTTCTCTTGTGCGTGGACAAGTAGGGTTGGTCTTGGCCGCTTCATCCCACAATACCGCCGAATTCAAATAATACAAGAGAGGTAAGAAATTTGAGCATCAACACCTACAAATCTTTGTGTTCTACTCGTGCATATACATCTACGCATAGACCTAGCTCATGATGCCTCTGATGGGGAACGAAGCATGAAAATCATAAATTTTCCTACGAACACCCGAGATCTATCTAGGAGAAGCATAACAATTAGAGGGGAGAGTGTGTCTACGTACCCTCGTAGATTTAAAGCGGAAGCGTATATAACGCGGTTGATGTAGTCATACTCTACATGATACGATCACGATCCAACCGATCTAGTGCCCAACGGATGACACCTCCGAGTTTAGCACACGTGCGGCTCGATGATGTCTCCTCCTCCTTGATCCAGCAAGAGAAGGTGGAGAAGTAGATGGGATCACAACCAGCACGAGGATCACAACCAGCATGACGATGTGGTGGTGATTGTGGTGGTGGAGTCAGAATACCGGCAGGGCTTGGCTAAGCGAAATAACGTGGACGAGAACTATGCCGGGAGGGAGAGACGGGGCAGCGGCCAAGGCCAATCTCTTGGGCTCCCTTGCTGTGCCCCTCCCCTATATTTACATGTGTGGGAGGGCGGAGAGTCCAGCCCTACTCCCAATAGGAGTTGGCGCCAAAGAGGAAGAGGACTTGGACTCCAAGTCCAATCCTATTCCTACTAGGACTCTCCTTTTTTCCCTTCCCTAGCCGCATGGGCCTTTGAGGGCTTGGTGTGCCTGGCCCAACAAGGCTTGGGTGCCTCCCCTCAGCCCATACCAGCCCTTGGGACATGGTGGAACCCTTGGTGGACTTTCGGAAACCTCTGGAACCTTCTGGAAGCTTCCCGGTACAATACTGAAAAAACTGCACCTTTTTCCGGAATCCCGAAAATGCCTTTCCATATATAAATATTTACCTCTTGACCATTCCGAGACTTCTCATGACATCCGGGATCTCATCCGGGACTCCGAACAACATTCAGTCACCAACATGCATATCCCAATATTACTCTAGCGTCATCGAATGTTAAGCGTGCTACCCTACGGGTTCGGGAATCATGTAGTCATGACCGAGACACCTCTCTGGTCAATAACCAATAGCGGGACCTGGATGCCCATATTGGTTCCTACATATTCCACGAAGATCTTTTATCGGTTGAACCACGATGTTAAGGATTCGGTTAATCCTGTATGCAATTCCCTTTGTCCGGCGATATGTTACTTGCCCGAGATTCGATCGTCGGTATCTCCATACCTAGTTCAATCTCATTACCGGCAAGTCTCTTTACTCGTTCCGTATTACAAGATCTCATGACTAACTCATTAGCCATATTGCTTGCAAGCTCTTTACGATGTTGTATTACCGAGGGGGCCCAGAGATATCTCTCCATCATACGGAGTGACAAATCCCAGTCTCGATCCGTGCCAACCCAAAAAACACCTTCGGAGATACCTGTAGAGCACCTTTATGTTCACCCAGTTACAGAGTGATGTTTGGATACAAACTAAGTATTCCTCCGGTGTCAGGGAGTTGCACGATCTCATGGTCTTAGGAATAGATACTTGACATGAAGAAAGATATAGCAATAAACTAATACGATCAAATGCTAAGTTTAGAGTTGGGTCATGTCCATCACATTATTCTCCTAATGATGTGATCCCGTTATCAAATGAAAACTCATGTCTATGGTTAGGAAACCTTAACCATCTTTGATCAACGAGCTAGTCTAGTAGAGGCTCACTAGGGACATAGTATTTGTTTATGTATTCACACATGTATTTAAGTTTCCGGTCAATACAATTCTAGCATGAATAATAAACCTTTATCATGAACAAGGAAATATGATAATAACCAATTTATTATTGCCTCTAGGGCATATTTCCAACAAAGCCGCCACCTCCTATTCTTCAACGGGAGGGCTAATCTGGAGTCCGTTTGGGGCTCCGGAGAGGGGGATTCGACCATCATCAACCATCCTCCATCAACAATTCCATGATGCTCAACACCGGCAGTGAGTAATTCCTTCGTAGGCTTCCTGGACGGTGATGGGTTGGATAAGATTTGTCATGTAATCGAGTCAATTTGTTAGGGCTTGATCCCTAGTATCCACTATGTTCTGAGATTGATGTTGCTATGACTTTGCTATGCTTAATGCTTGTCACTAGGGCCCGAGTGCCATGATTTTAGATCTGAACCCTTTATGTTTTCATGAATATATTTGAGTTCTTGATCCTATCTTGCAAGTTGTATGCACCTATTACATGTTATGATCTGCATACCCCCAAGGTGACAATAATTGGGATTCTTTCTGGTGATTACCGTAGTATGAGGAGTTCATGTATTCACTAAGTGCTAATGCTTTGTTCTAGTTCTGTATTAAAAGGAGGCCTTAATATCCCTTAGATTTCCTTATGGACCCCGCTGCCACGGGAGGGTAAGACAAAAGATGTCATGGAAGTTCTTATTATAATCACGAATGACTATATATGGAATACATGCCTACATTACATTGATGAATTGGAGCTATTGTATACCGCTCTAGGTTGTGACTGTTATATGATGAATGTCATCCAACACAAATAACCATCACTGATCCAATGCTTACATTTTTCTCATATTGGTTTTTGCTAAGTTACTATTGTTGTTGCTGCTGTTACAATCACTACAAAACTACTGTTGTTACGCTTACCGTTACTGTTGCTACTGTCACTACTGCTATCAAACTATCATACTAATGTAAGTGCATCTAGTGCCCCTTAGTGAATTCGGTGTATTGAACACTTATAGGTTAAGGGACTAATGTGTTTGTGAGTGTACACATGTATTATAAGTCTCTGAGGAGTTTGATATTTCCGAAGAAAGTTGACCCCTAAAAATGAATGTCTTCATTTGAAGACTTTGGTTTTCATGAAGACTTTGAAAATGAGGAAATTGGTGTGACCTTTAAGATATTGATATTGATGCGAGGATTATGAAGTGTGAAGACTTTTGTTTTCGTAGTTTCATTTCCTTCTTTTGAGTCATAGGAAACACCGTACTGTTAAAGGGGGTCGAGGTAAAAGTAAGGAAAAATTTCCATGTGATGCTCATCTCAAAGCCTACACATACCCAATCCTTCGAGTGAAGCCTTTGGAAATCTCTTGCAGTTCAGTCAAGTTCTTCAGGGACAGAGATGAAGTTCTTCTGGTCTCTGAGGATTTTGTTCTGACTAAGGAGTTAGGAATTCACCAGTGCGAATTGCCTACAGTGAGGAACATGATAGCCCTGAGGAATTTGAGAGCTCAAATTTCCGACCGTTGTTGTGCTTCACGCCAGCTGTCCAGATATCTTATCCATCCAACGGTCATATCATTAGGGGCATTTATGTCTTATCATGTCGGGCTGCTCCTCGGCTATAAATAGTCGCCCCCCCCCCTTCAACCACTAGCTGGTTGGCTGCTCCGAGAGATAGATTGACACTTGTCATTTAGAGCATCCGATCCTCCGAGGACTTTGAGAGGAAATCATCTGTGAGGAAAAACCCAAAACCCCAACACCTAAAACCCAAAGTGATTGAGCATCACTGAACAGATTGTTCCTGTGTGGAACCGACGCTTGTTACCTTTGAAGATTGTGCATCTTCTAGACGGTTAGGCATCATGGTCTAGAGCATCCAAGAGGAATTGTGGATCGCCGGGTGACCAAGTTTGTGTAGGTTTGGAAGTCACCTTTAAGACTTACCAGAGTGATTGGGCGAGGTCTGTGTGACCTTAGCTCAAGGAGAAATACAGTAAGGACTGTGTGTCCTTTGGTTTAAATACCAAGCCGCTCGAACCAGACGTACAACTGTCACAGCAATTGGAACTGGTCTACCAAATCACTGTCTTCACCGAGTTACTAGTTCTATTTCCTCAACTCTTCCATTCCCTCGCATACTTGTTGTTGAACTTAATCGTTACTGTTTGAAGACTTTGACTGAAGACTTTCTCAATTTCCTCAACTCTATTTCTTCAGTCACCTTCTCTTCTGCCTGCTTATCCTGTTTACACGCTACATGTGCTCTGTGTATGCTTCATTTCATCATGATGACTATGCTACTGCTTTGTTATGCATGCACCTGAGTACTTATCCGCTGCTTGTATTTCGTCACTTAGCAAATTCCTCAAGTAGTAATTCCTCGGTGATGAATTTGTAAAAATCGCCTATTCACCCCCCCTCTAGTCGATATAATTCACTTTCAATTGGTATCAGAGCAAGGTACTCCCTTGTTCTATGTGATTTTGGTTTAACCACCTAGAGTTCTAGTTATGTCGACCGCAGGTATGAAGAAAGTGTCCGCTGCATGCCCCATCTTCGATGGTCATGATTATCCCAAGTGGAAGGCCATGATGAGGAAACGGCTCATGGCGATGAACAGTGAGCTGTGGACCGTCACTGAGATTGGTCTTACCGATCTTTGCAAGATGGCGCATGCTGATGACAGTCGCAAGTATACTCGGCTGGATACTATGGCGAGGGATATCATCTACTCCTACCTATCCAGAGATGAGTTCAGGCGCATTATGCATCTTTGCAATGCGAAGCTTATATGGGACCGGAACTCTAATGTCTATGAAGGTCATCGAACTCGTCAAGATCCCTGGTTCCTCGAGTTCAAGGAGTCTCTCAAACCGATGACTTTTGAACCTGATTCATCTTCTTCAGCATCATGCCTCATGGAAAAAGGTGCCAAGGTACTCAAATATCCCTCCTCTGAATCAAGTGAAGATGAATCTGATGAAAATCTCAAACCTAGTTGTTCCAAACTTGCTAATATTGCCATGAAACAACAAAAAGCTTTGGAAAAGGTTCAGAATCTGCTAGACAAAAGTGATGACATGTTGGGTGAGGAAATGAAACGAACTCAAACCCTGACTGATGATCTTAAACGACTTCAGTCTAAGTTTGATAACCTTCAAAGTCGTCATGAGACTCTTTTAGGTGATCATGAGAAGCTTTCTTATGAATTTCTTCAAAGAAAGCAAGATCTTGAGAAACTAAGGGTGAGTCATGATGATCTTCAAAGGGAAAATGATTCCTTGCTTGCTCAACAGATCAGTACCGCTCAGGAAGAATTCATTGCACCCTGTTTGAAATGCATCGAATGTGAATCTGCTAATTCTTCACCTGAAAGTTCAAATGCTTCTATTGCTGCAACTTCTTCAACTATTTCTGTGGTCACAAATTCCTCATCTGAAGATACCACAAGTATCACTGACGAAAATGCAGGGTTGAAGGAATTGTATGTGACAGGCATGTACAAAAGCCTCAAAGGGCATCAGGCTCTTTATGATGTGCTTAAAAAGCATATCTTGAACAGGAACCCTAGGAAAGAGGATATTGCCTTTGAGACGAAACTCAATGCTGATGGGTCCTACTAGAAACCTGAGTAGTATCCCAAAGCCACATGGGTTGCTGTAAAAGGACGTCCTGTAGATCCTTCTACTTTATCTGGTTTTACATGTGAATCTTCATGTTCCTCTGATGAGTCAATTGACTCCAACTATAAACTGTTCAAAAATCAGAATGGTGAAGTACTTGCCAGATATGTTGGAACTAACTGCAGGAACGGTCCCCCTATGAAGAAAATATGGGTTCCCAAAAGGTGCCTTGAAAGTCTTTAGGTGAATGTCCTCATGACACCACCTGTGAAGAACAGGAACCCCAGATCAAAATCCTCATATGGATCCAAGTCCTCATATGGATCAAATTCCTCATATGATCATCATCGTGATAATGCTTCTGTTTCGCAGGGAAAATCTAAGAGTCATGAATATGTGCATTATTCTTCAAACCATTATGTTCATAAGTCCTCGAAGAATTTCTCTGCTTACTCATATGCATACTCTAACCCCTCCTCTGTGAAACGAAGTGCACTGGCTTCAATGCCACCATTCTCATATGGAGCTCACAGAATGATGAACTCTTTGCCACCCCTCCAGATGTGGGTGGTGAAGAAAAGAAACTAATCTCTTATGCAGGGTCAGGTCTCCAGACGAACTTGAACGTCTGAAGAATTTGCTGGAGACCTGAAAATGCTTGAAAGGACGCAAGCTAATCATGAAGAAATGAATTACTCATTTCTCACGTCCTTATACTGCTGTATCTATTGTACTGCTTGATGAAATTCTATTTAATGAAATTGATGTCATATTCTTCACTATGAAGTATATGAGTTCGTAAGATGCACTAACTCATCTGTAGGATGAATCTCTCAAAGCTACTGAGTGGGTCCTCGACAGTGCATGTACAAATCACATGACTGGTGACAAGAACTTACGGATGGACTCTGCTCTATCTCCATCGCATCTGAAGCATATTACCTACGCTGACAAAGGAAAAAGGCAAGGTATTGGGTCTAGGTAGGGTTGCAATCTCAAAGGATCGACACATGGACAAAGTCATGCTTGTCGAATCTCTTGGATTCAACCTCATGTCTGTCTCAATGCTTTGTGATCTTGATATGGTTGTCGTCTTTGGCAAATATCATTGCATAGTACTCATGGAATCTGACAATTCCAAAGTCTTCGAAGGCTTTAGGAGAGGAGACTTGTATATTGTTGATTTCTCTGTAGGACCACAGCCTGCACATGTCTACTTGCAAAAGCTTCAGAAGGCTGGCTATGGCATCGACGACTTGGTCATGTTGGCATGAGGAACTTGCACACACTTGCGAAGAAGAAGCACGTCATCGGCATCGAGGGTGTCAAATTTCTCAAAGACCATCTTTGTGGGCTTGTGAGGCTGGAAAGATGACCAAATCCAAGCATCGCTCGAAGACAATCATGACTACCACTCATCCTTTTGAATTGCTTCACACGGACCTATTTGGCCTCACTCATTATGCCACACTAACAAATACAGCATCTCTATATGGCTTTGTTATTGTTGATGATTATTCTCGTTACACTTGGGTGCATATCATCATGTACAACACTGAAGTGCAGGAAGTCTTCAAACAATTTTCCTCAAGGGCCTCGACAAATTTCGGTGTGAAGATCAAGCATATCCGGAGTGACAATGGGACCGAGTTCAAGAACAATGGTCTTGATGACTATCTTGATGTACTTGGTATTACTCATGAGTTATCTGCCCCATACACTCCTCAGCAGAATGGCGTCGTGGAGCGCAAGAACAGGACCCTTGTTGAGATGGCTCGCACAATGCTTGATGAATAC
The DNA here is from genome assembly GCA_039707655.1 of Elymus sibiricus. Taxonomy (NCBI): domain Eukaryota; kingdom Viridiplantae; phylum Streptophyta; class Magnoliopsida; order Poales; family Poaceae; genus Elymus; species Elymus sibiricus. The sequence goes on along the minus strand of CM077663.1, from coordinate 447,222,218 downwards.
AATATGCCTCATCACTTCTGGCCTGAGGCTATTGATACTGCGTGCCACATCGTCAACAGGGTATATCTCCACAAATTCTTCAAGAAAACCTCATATGAGCTTCTCACTGACAAAAAGCCCAATGTAAGTTATTTCAAAGTCTTCGGTGCTAAATTCTGGATTAGAGATCCTCATCACAATTCCAAATTTGCATCGAAAGCACATGAGGGTTTTATGCTTGGTTACGGAAAGGACTCGCACACCTACAGAGTCTTCAACACCTATCACCACAAGGTTGTTGAAACTGTAGATATATGCCTCCTGAGAAATCCATTAAGCTCAAGGCTACTCAGGATATCATACCCACTGAAGAACCTGCTGAAGAAGTTATTCCAGATAATGAAGACAATCATACTAGTGCACCTGAGGAAAATGGTGTTGAAGAAAATGCTCAGCACAATCAAAGTCGTCAACCTGCTCATCCTCGCGTGGCCAATGAAGTGCAGATTGACAAAATCCTTGACGACATCAATGCACCAGGTCCTCTCACACGCTCAAAAGCTTCACATTTGTCTAACTTTTGTGGGCACTTCTCTTTTGTCTCTATCACAGAGCCCACCAAAGTTGATGAAGCATTTCTGGAGCCTGAGTGGATTCAAGCAATGCAAGAGGAACTTCATCAATTCGACCTCAACAACGTGTGGGAACTTGTCAAGCGACCAGATCCTCGCAAGCACAATGTCATAGGTACCAAGTGGATCTACCGCAACAAGCAAGACGAAAATGGCCAAGTGGTGAGGAATAAGGCTTGTCTTGTAGCTCAGGGCTACACACAGGTTGAAGGAATTGACTTCGATGAAACTTTTGCACCTGTTGCTAGACTTGAAGCTATTCGAATATTGCTTGCTTATGCTAACCATCATAATATCATCTTATATCAAATGGATGTGAAAAGTGCATTCCTCAATGGTAAGCTTGAGGAAGAAGTATATGTTGCTCAACCCCCAGGTTTTGAAGATCCTAAGCATCCTGACAAAGTCTTCAGACTCAACAAGGCCCTCTATGGCCTCAAGCAGGCCCCTCGGGCGTGGTATGATACGCTGAAGGAATTCCTCATGAAGAAAGGCTTCAAACCCGGTTCACTTGACCCAACTCTTTTCACAAAAACGTATGATGATGAATTATTCGTATGCCAAATTTATGTGGATGATATTATCTTTGGCTGTACTGACAAACGTTACAGTGACGAATTTGCCTATATGATCAGTGAAGAATATCAAATGTCTATGATGGGAGAATTGAAATTCTTCTTAGGTCTTCAAATTCGTCAACAACACAATGGCATCTTCATATCTCAAGAGAAATACCTCAAAGATGTACTGAGGAAATTCGGCATGCAAGATTGCAAAGGAGTCAAAATCCCTATGCCCACAAATGGCCATCTATGCACTGATGAAAATGATACAAACTTCGATCAAAAGATATACCGCTCCATGATTGGCTCCTTATTGTACCTATGTGCATCTAGGCCAGATATTATGCTTAGTGTCCGCATGTGTGCCCGATTTCAAGCTACACCGAAGGAATCACACCACAAGGCTGTGAAACATATTCTTCGATATCTAGCTCACACTCCAACACTTGGGTTATGGTATCCCAAGGGCTCGGCTTTTGATCTCATTGGATATTCTGACTCTGACTATGCTGATGATCAAGTGGATCACAAGTCAACATCACGCATATGCCATTTCCTCGGACGATCCTTAGTATGTTGGTCCTCGAAGAAGCAGAACTGCTTATCACTCTCTACTGCTGAAGCTGAGTATATTGCTGCTGGTTCTTGCTGTGCTCAATTGCTGTGGAAGAAGCAAACCCTCGAGGACTATGGCATCAATCTAAAGAACGTGCCTCTCTACTGCGACAACGAGAGTGCCATCAAGATTGCTCACAACCCAGTTCAGCACTCGAAGACTAAGCACATCCAGATTCACCATCATTTTCTTCGAGATCATGTGTTGAAGGGCGACATCTCCATCGACCACGTGAAGAATGAAGAACAGCTAGCGGATATCTTCACAAAGCCCTTCGATGAGAAGAGATTTTGCAAGTTGCGGTGTGAGCAAAATATCTTAGAATCTTCAATTGTTCTTTGAAAGGACACACCTCCTAACACTTATGCAAAATTGATGACTTTGATGTGCAACACACGAAGTAAAGTTTTTCTTCAATCAATGAAGACTAACCCTCTAAGTGTGAAGAAATTAATGAAGAATTTGATTCTCAGAGCCCTACAACAATTGTACGCGGTGTCTGAAATCATCATTCTTATACGTTGGGTCACGCCACCATCCTTAGTTGAAAATCTTCAAAATTGAGTTTTTCGTCAATTTGCAAATTCTTCAAATTTTCAAATTCCTCAAGTTTGCAATTTCTTCAATTCTTCAACTCGTGTTCTTCATTGACTATATATATATTTGAGTTTTTTCTATGTCCTCAACAGCATTCACTTATTGCTATTTCTTCAAGTTGATTTTTCCTCTAAGTGAATGTGATCGGACCCGTTCCCACTCTATGCTAAACTCAACCCAGTTTGTTCACAAATTCTTCTTGTGCGTTCTATTTGAAACCCGTTCAAAGCCTTCACTGTGTCCTTGACAGCTGAAGAATTTGTGAACGAAACTTTAAAAAATTTCATATCAAATTTTTGGCAGTTGCCGCTCAAACCGCTCCCACTTCCCACGATAGATTAAAATACTCACCCACGATCCCCCATGATCTCCACTTCTCAGTACGTGGGTGACACATGTCGATAGGATAGCAAGGGTCAGGGGCATGTTCGTCCAAATTCTTTGGGCGAACAATTTTTCACTTCGGCTATAAATACCCCTTCCCTTTCACTGACCTCATTTCCTCCGCTCGACTGAAACTCTCCTCGCTCGAGCTCTGACCTAGCGCTGCCGCTAGACTCCATCGTCGCCGATGAGGAAGAGCTTCACTGCCTCGAGCTCGTCGCCGTCGTACTCGCGCCCGCCGTGGAAATATTCACTCCGCCGCCGCCGTAGCTGTCTCCCGTCGCCGAGTTAGGGCATGGGAGATCTGGACTGATGAACTTCTCCATCTCCACTCTCAGTTCATCGTGTTCTTCGTCAAGGGTAATTAAAATCTGATTTTACTACCCTACTTTCATTCTTATGATTTTCACAAAATCCTCAAAAGGTGTTTATTCTTCAACAATCTACTCCTTAAACACCTCAATGCTTCTTTCCCTTGATAAATTTCTCTAAGCTATGATTTTCCTCAAGATTCCTCAATTGTGTGGATTTTCAAATCTGTACAACTCTGGAACCTGAGTCAAGAACGCTTATTGAAATTCCTCAAGACATCTATGGTCAAATTCCTCAACTTGATAATCTTTTTGAAAAATTTCTGAGAACTCATATGACCTCTTCAAGTTCTTCTCACCTATACTCTGTTCATAGGTACAAAATGTCTGTTGATGAATCACTAGGTTCTCATCAACTTAACTCATTTGCAGCGTTCCTCGAAGAAAAATTGCATACTTCCTCAGAATCATCAAAAGTTCAAAATCCTCAAGTGACAAAAATGGCAGAAGGGAAAAGACCTCAAAAAGGAGGAAAAAGGCCAGAGACAAACATAGCATTTGAAATCCCTGCGGATATCTATGATGAGTATTGCACACCAGATGAAGAAACTCATGGGAAAGATACCAAGACACAGCGCAAAGTGCGCATTCAGAGGATTGAGAGGAGATGGGCAAAGGAATGGAAGGAATATCGCTATGTTACTCCAAAGTACATGAAGAAATTCGCTGTAAATCCTCCATGTCCAAGACCACCTCTAGCTGCTGGCCAACGAGCTGATCCTACCAGCATCAAGCGTGGTGAGGAATTTCCAAAAGAATGGGCCAAGCGCCAAGCAAAGCTCCGAAAAACTGCAGCTGAAGCAGTGAGGAAATTCAATGAAGACTCTCAAGCTGCTGCTGCTGAGGCCTCTGCCAGTAGAGCTGCACCAAAGAAGGCCACTCTGAAAAAGACAGCTGTGCAGACAAAATCTTCAAGCTCAATGCCCTCACGGCCAAGTTCCTCAATGGCAAAGCCCTCAGAGCAAATACCTCGGGCAACTTCTGAAAGTGCGTTAAGTCGACTAGAGGGGGGGTGAATAGGCGATTTTTACAAATTCGTCACTGAGGAATTTGAAGGTGAGGAAATTCCAAAGCGACGAACTACTTAGCAGCGGAATAAGTACTCAGATGCAAGCATATCAGAGCAGTAGCACAGTCATCTTGATGAAATGAAAACAAGCACAGAGTACGAGTAGCGTAAACACAGGATAAGCAGGCTGAAGACAAACTGACTGAAGAAATTGAACTGAGGAAATTGAGAAAGTCTTCAGTCAAAGTCTTCAAACAGTGGCAATCAAGTTCACAGCACAATATTGAGGAAATACGAGGGTTGAGGAAATAGAACCAGTTAGCTCGGTGAAGAAAGTGATTTGGTAGACCAGTTCCAACTGCTGTGACAGTTGTACGTCTGGTTGGAGCGGCTAGGTATTTAAACCTGAGGACACACAGTCCCGGACACACAGTCCTCACCGTAATCTCCTTGAGCTAAGGTCACACAGACCTCGCCCAATCACTCGTGGTAAGTCTTCACATGTGACTTCCAAACCTTCACAAACTTGGTCACCCGGCGATCCACAATTCCTCTTGGATGCTCTAGACCATGACGCCTAACCGTCTGGAGGATGCACAGTCCTCAAAGGTAACAAGCGTCGGTTCCACACAGGAACAATCTCTTCAGTGATGCTCAATCACTTTGGGTTTGTAGGTGTTTGGGTTTTTGGGTTTTTCCTCACTTGATGATTTTCGCTCAAAGTCCTCGGAGGATGGGATGCTCTAAATGACAAGTGTCAATCTATCTCTCGGAGCAGCCAACCAACTAGTGGTTGAAGGGGGCGGCTATTTATAGCCTAGGGAGCAGCCCGACATGATAAGACATAAATGCCCTTCAATAATATGACCGTTAGGTGGGTAGATATTTTGGGACAGCTGGTGCATAGCACAGCAACGGTCGGAAGTTTGGCTATCAAATTCCTCAGGGCTATCATCTTCCTCACTTGTAGGCAATTCGCACTGGCAAATTCCTAACTCCTCAGTCAGAACAAATTCCTCAGAGAACAGAAGAACTTCGTCTCTGTCACTGAAGAACTTGACTGAACTGTATGAGATTTCCAATGGCTTCACTCGAAAGGATTGGGTAGGTGTAGGATTCTGAGTTGAGCATCACTTGGAAACGTTTCCTTAGTTTTACCTCGACCCCCTTTAACAGTACGGTGTTTCCTATGACTCAAGAGGGAGAAAATGAAACTACGAAAACAAAAGTCTTCACGCTTCATATTCCTCGCATGAATATCAAGTCTTCAAGGTCACACCAATTTCTTCACTTTCAAAGTCTTCAGAAGGCCAAAGTCTTTAGTTGAAGACATTCAATTTTAGGGGTCGACTTTCTCTGTAAATATCAAACTCCTCATAGACTTATAGACCTGTGTACACTCACAAACGCATTAGTCCCTTAACATATAGGTTAAGTTTTCAACGGGGATAAACATGTGAAGTGTAAATACTAAAATTGAGGAATTTGATTGCAAGATATAGAAGAACTCCCCCTGAAGATGTGCATATTTGAGGAATCTGCTTTGAATAGCAAATGCACATTGTAGAGTAATATCATGGAGATCTCCCCCTATATCTTGTAATTCATACACGCATTTAACATATGATATGAAGAATTTGAAATGCATGATGAAATATGGTGACTGATGTAATTCAGCATGCGTGCGTTAGCATATATGAGGAAATAGTATGCAGAAGAACTTAGCAAAAGTATCAGATCACCATCGGGTTTAAGTTTACAACTCGATCCAATAAAGACATCAAAAGAACGAGAGTTGTAACTTAGAGGAAAAACGCCCATATATAGATAGACCCGCTTGAAGACTAACTCAAATTTCTCCCCCTTTGTCACCGAATGACCAAAATGGTCGTAAAAATGAGGACTAACGCCCCTGAAGAATAACATCATGAAGTAGATGGAGGAGCGCCAGTGTTGTTGGGGTCGGTTGTTGAAGTAGGGCCTGCCGTAGTGTCGTCCAAGTCTTCATTTTCATCAGTCTCGCGTGATGAAGAATAAGAGCTGGCCACCAAGTGAGGAACTTTGACCTTCTTGAATTTCTTCGAAGGTGGCTGAGCCCAGTCAAAGTCCTGTTGAAATTTCATCTCCTTGAGATCTTCAGCACTGTAGAGGTTAGACAGAATAGCCCAGGTGCGATCAAATACTTCATGCAGATAGTAATGGTTCTTCTTCACAGTATTTTGAGTAACTGTCATGTTCTGAAGAATATCACCAAACTGTCTTTTGACCCATTTGTGGTTGCGATCGACCTTTTGGTGAAGACTGAGGAGAAGCTCACGACCAGTCAGCACCCTTGGAGCAGTGCCTTGAGGAGTTGGCTTTGAAGCATTTGCGGTAGAATCATGAGTGGTAGAATCATCATTGGTGGAGTAAGATGCAGCTTTGCGAAACTGTCCATCCAATGGACGAATGCCTTCATCAATAACAGCAGCCTTGCCCTTCTCATCAGCTGAGGAAATAGTCTGTTTGAGGACTTCAATAGGGGGCAAATAGCTAAGATGATTTTGAAAGTCAGCCTTATAATGAATTGAAGACCTTGATCTGATGAATTTCATGATCCAGGGAGCATAAGGTTTCAACTCAAACGGTGACAAAGCAGCATTGGCCAAAGTCCTCATGAAGAAATCGTGGTAGTTGATAGGTATACCATGAATGATATTGAACAGCAGATTCTTCATGATGCCAACAACCTCTTCTTCATTAGAGTTGTGGCCCTTGATTGGACAGAGGGTTTTGGTCAATATGCGATAAACAGTCCTTGGCACATAAAGCAATTCCTTTACGAGGAATTTGGTCCTTGGAACTTGGCCAGGCTTCAATGGCTTCATCAGCACTTGCATAAGATGATTTGATAATTCAGATTCTGCATAGACGAGCCTTGCACCTTCAGAGGGAGGACTGACTGGGACGGCGTGAAGCAATTCAGAGGCCGGTGCTTTGTAATGAGTGTTTTCAGTCATCCAGTCTAGCACCCATGAGTTCACATCTTCAACATTTCCAGTGATGTGTAATGTGGCATAGAATTGAAGAATGAGTTCTTCATTCCAATCGCATATGTCGGTGCAGAAGTTGAGCAGCCCAGCGTCATGAAGAACACTGAGGACAGGGGTGAAGCACGGAAGAGACTCCATATCCACATGAGGAATTTGCTTGTGCTCAAAAACTTTGTCCTTATTAAATAGGAGTGAAGAGTAAAAGTTCATCTGACTGGCTGTCCAGAAACGCTTGCGTCGAAGTCTAGCAGAGTCATAGGGACTGTAGTCCGTGAAGAAATGATGCTCAGCAAAGAAATCATCAGCTTTGAATTTCTGCTTCTTGGTATGAGGATTTTGTGGCTTGGGCTGAAGATTAACAGTTGAAGTCTTCATAGCCTCTTGTTGCATAACCTCTGGAGCCACAGGCTGAGGAATTTCGGCAGCAGTGTCATCAGCAGCAGCCTTGGTCTCCATTTCTTCAGCACTAGCGGCTGGAACTTCTTCTGGAATAGAAAGAAGTGAAGCTTGATGTTCTTCAGAGCCCTATGAATTTCTTCAGTTTGCACAGGGGACTGAGTAACATGATGTAGTGGGGTAGTCAGAGGTGAATTTGGGTGATGACTTTCCCAATAGTCATCATGTTGAATAGGAGTTGTAGACCCAATATCCACATCCTCATCTTCTTCATCAATTTCTTCAACAGCTGCCTCTTCAGCTGTGAACTGAGGCATGGGCGATGATACCAGCGGGGTTGAAGGGATAGTATCCACTTCAATTTCTTCATCCAACTGCTCTGAAGAAGCAACAGAAGGATTTTCCTTATCACTGTCATCTGGAATGACATATTCCTCACCAAAGGGAACAATCTCCTTTGATGGCATGCTTGATATTGGAACAGCATCTATGGGGTTGGTGAAAGAGCTTGTCAGAGTCTTCACTTTCTTAGGAGCTGAAGACTCTGCAGTTGTGGATGCTTTCCTTTTCTTCACTGCTGCTCTCTCCGCATCTTTGGTTTTCTTCGCTTCTGCTACAGAATGAAGGTTTAGGCTTGTCATTGGTGCAGGAGGAGCAGAGGAAATTGGTGCAGTTTCTTCAGGCGCAACATTGGAGGTTGCCCTGACAGTTTCTTCAGTGGCTGGAATTTCTTCATCAGCCCTAGTGCTCTCATTTTCTTCAACAGATTGATTTTCATCAGCTGTGCTTGCACGTTCTTCAGTAAGCAGTGCAGAAGCTTCAGTCTGAGGAATTTCATGTTGCGTTGTTGCTGCAACATTTGAGGTGAATCCCTTGGTCAGCTTGACAAATCTGACTTTGGCTCCCAGCCAATCTGCGTGGTATCTGTCAAATTCATCACTGAGTGCTTTGATCTCAACCTGCATAGTCACAAGTTCATCAGGAGACATTTTCACAACATTATTCTTCAGAAAACGCTCCTTCTTGTATTGAGCTTTCTTCACTTGTCTGGCCTTTTCAAATTTCCACTTTTCTTCAGTAATAAAGGCTGTCAACATGTGACTTTGACTAGGAGTGAGGTTCAATTCAGGCAAGGGAGTGTTGGGATTCTTATGCCATAGATCAATGAAGTCGAGGATCTTCCTCGGATCCAGTATGAGGGGCACAGCACTGCCTTTGGCACTAGCGGCCCTTTGTTGTCGATCTCTGATGATCTCAGCTAATTCTTCATCATCAGCTTTTTCTTCGCTTGATGGAACCTGAAATGCGACCTGCTTCTTGTGAGGACTTGGTCTTGTGCCTCGTCCAGCAGTGGCCTTTTTCTTCAGCAAGATAGGAGTTGTTGAAGACTGAGGTGGAGCTGAAGAACTTGCAGAGACTCCTGAAGCAATTGAGATTCCAGTAGTCCTTTGGCATGTGGCAAGATGCACAGGTGCTGAGGACTTTGCAGGAGCAGCTGAGGATTTTGCAACTGAGGGAGTTGGAGCTGCTTTTGAAGGATTTGCTTGAGGATCAGGCCGTGAGGGCTTTGAAGAGCTTGGCCGTGAGGGCATTGCAGCTGAGGAACTTGTCTTGACAGCTGATTTCTTTGGCATAGCCTTCTTAGGCTTGCTAGCAGAGGCCTCAGCAGCGGCAGCAGCAGAATCTTCATCAAATTTCTTCACTGCCTCTTTAGCCATTTTGGCCAGCTTGGCTTGACGCTTAGCCCACTCCTTGGGAAATTCCTCACCTCTTCTGATGCTAGTTGGATCAGCTTCTTGGCCTGGTGCCAATGGAGGTCTTGGACATGGAGGGTTAACAGCGAATTTCTTCATGTACTTCGGAGTGACATAGCGATATTCCCTCCATTCTCTTGCCCATCTCCTCTCAATCTTCTGAATGCGCACTTTGCGCTGATTTTTGTTCTCCTTGCCATGAGTTGCTTCATCAGGAGTACAATATTCATCATAGATGTCATCAGGGATCTCAAAAGCAGTATTTGTTTCTGGCCTCTTTCCTCCCTTCTGAGGTCTTTTACCATCAGCCATTTTCTTCACTTGAGGATTTTGAACAATGGATGTTTCTGAGGAAGTGTGTAACTTATCTTCGAGAAATGCTGCAAATGAGTTAAGTTGATGAGAACCTAGTGATTCAGCAGCAGACATGTGTACCTGTGAACAGAATATAGGTGCGAAGAATTTGGAGAGGTCATATGCGTTCTCAGAAGTTTTTCAAAAGTATCAAGTTTGAGGAATTTGACCAGGGGTGTCTTGTGGAATTTCACTAAGCGTTCTTTGACTTAGGTTCCAGAGTTGTATAGATTGAAAAATCCACACAATTGAGGAATCTTGAAGAAAAAACGTTGCTTAGAGAAACAGACCAAGAACAGAAGCAAGTTGGTGTTTAAGAACATGAAAGTTGAAGAATAAACACCTTTTGAAGATTTTGTGGAAATCATCAGAATCAACAAGGGCAGTAAAAATAAATTTTATTTACCCTTGACGAAGAACACGACGAACTGAGAGTAGCAGTGGAGAAGTTCGTCCGTTCAGATCTTCCACGCCCTAACTTGGCGATGGAAAACAGCTACGGCGGCGGCGGAGTGAAGATTTCCGCGGCCGGCGTGAGTACGACGGCGACGAGGTCGAGGCAGTGAAGCTCTTCCTCACCGACGACGATGGAGTGTAGCGGCGGCGCTAGGTCTGAGAGCTCGAGCGAGGGGAGTGAGATCGAGCGGGGTAAATGAGATCTGAGGAGGGCGAGGGGTATTTATAGCCGAGGTGAAAAAACCGCTCGTCCGAAGAAAATGGACGAACGTGCCCCTGACCCTTCTTATCCTAACGACATGTGTCACCCACGTACTGTGAAGTGGAGATCGTGTTTGATCGTGGGTGAATAGATAAATCTTATCGAGAGATATGGAATGGTTTGAGCGGCAAAAGCCGAAAATTCAGATAAGAATATTTTAAGGTTTCGTTCGCAAATTCTTCAGCTGTCAAGGACACAGTTAAGACTTTGAACGGGTTTCAAATAGAACGCACATGAAGAATTTGTGAACAGACTGGATTGAGTTTAGCATAGAGGGGGAGAGGGTCCGATCACATTCACTTAGAAGAAGGTCAACTTGAAGAATTAGCAATAAGTGAATGATGTAGAGGACCGAAAAACTCATATATATATATATATAGTCAATGAAGAACACAGTCGGAAAGAGTGAAGACTTTGCAACGATGAAAAAATTTGAGAAGTTGAAGAATTTGCAAAATGAAAAAAAACTCAATTTTGAAGATTTTCAACTTTTGTGGTGGCGTGACCCACCGTATAAGAATGATGGTTTCAGACACGGCGTGCAATTGTCGTAGGGTTTTGAGAATCAAATTCTTCATTAATTTCTTCACACTTAGCGAGTTTGTCTTCATTGATTGAAGAAAAACGTTTCTTCGTGTGTTGCACATCTAAGTCATCAATTTGCATATGTGTTAGGATGTGTGTCCTTTTCAAAGAACATTCGAAGATTCTAAGATATTTAGCTCACACCGCAACTTGCTAAATCTCTTCTCATCCAAGGGCTTTGTGAAGATATCGGCTAGCTGTTCTTCAGTCTTCACGTGCTCGATTGAGATGTCGCCCTTCAACACATGATCACGAAGAAAGTGATGACGAATCTGGATGTGCTTTGTCTTCGAGTGCTGAACTGGGTTATGAGCAATTTTGATGGCACTCTCGTTGTTGCAGTAGAGTGGCACATTCTTCACATTGATGCCGTAGTCCTTGAGGGTTTGCTTCATCCACAGCAATTGAGCACAGCAAGAACCAGCAGCAATATACTCAGCTTCAGCAGTGGAGAGTGATACGCAGTTCTGCTTCTTCGAGGACCAACATACTAAGGATCGTCCGAGGAAATGGCATGTGCCTGATGTTGACTTGCGGTCCACACAATCACCAGCATAATCAGAGTCAGAATATCCAATGAGATCAAAAGCCGAGCCCTTGGAATACCATAATCCAAGTGTTGGAGTGTGAGCTAGATATCGAAGAATACATTTCACAGCCATATGGTGTGATTCCTTCGGTGTAGCTTGAAAACGGGCACACATGCAAACACTAAGCATAATATCCAGCCTAGATGCACATAGCTACAATAAAGAGCCAATCATGGAGCGGTATACCTTTTGATCGAAGTCTATACCATTTTCATCAGTGCATAGATGGCCATTTGTGGGCATAGGGATTTTGACGCCTTTGCATTCTTGCATACCGAATTTCCTCAGAACGTCCTTGAGGTATTTCTCTTGAGAAATGAAGATGCCATTGCGTTGTTGACGAATTTGAAGACCTAAAAAGAATTTCAATTCTCCCATCATGGACATTTGATATTCCTCACTCATCATGTAAGCAAATTCATCACTGTAATGTTGGTTAGTACAGCCAAACATAATATCATCAACATATATTTGGCACACGAATAATTCATCATCATAGGTTTTGGTGAAAAGAGTTGGGTCGAGTGAACCGGGTTTGAAGCCTTTCTTCATGAGGAATTCCTTCAAAGTATCATACCACGCCCGAGGGGCCTGCTTGAGGCCATAGAGGGCCTTATTGAGTCTGAAGACTTTGTCAGGATGCTTAGGATCTTCAAAACCTGGGGGTTGAGCAACATATACTTCTTCCTCAAGCTTACCATTGAGGAATGCACTTTTCACATCCATTTGATATAAGATGATATTATGATGGTTAGCATAAGCAAGCAATATGCGAATAGCCTCAAGTCTAGCAACAGGTGCAAAAGTTTCATCGAAATCAATTCCTTCAATCTGTGTGTAGCCTTGAGCTACAAGACGAGCCTTGTTCCTCACCACTAGGCCATTTTCATCTTGCTTGTTGCGGTAGATCCATTTGGTACCGATGATATTGTGCTTGCATGGGTCTGGTCGCTTGACAAGCTCCCACACATTGTTCAGCTCGAATTGATGTAATTCCTCTTGCATCGCTTGAATCCATTCAGGCTCCAGAAATGCCTCATCAACTTTGGTGGGCTCTGTGATAGAGACGAAAGCAAAATGCCCACAAAAGTTAGACAAATGTGAAGCTTTTGAGCGAGTCAGAGGACCTGGTGCGTTGATGTCGTTGATGATTCTCTCAATCTGTACTTCATTTGCAACGCGAGGATGAGCAGGTTGACGACTTTGATTTGGCTCAGCATTTTCTTCAGAGCCATTTTCTTCAGATGCGCCAGCATGCTATTCTTCACGTTCTGGAATTATTTCTTCAGCAGATTCTTCAGTAGGAATGACATCCTCAGTAGCTTTGAACTTGATGGTTTCCTCAGGCGCCTTTTCATCTAGCACAGGAGGTAGGTGCTCTCTTTGCGAGCCATTAGTCTCATCGAACCGCACATCTACAGTTTCAACAACCTTGTGATGAAAGTTGTTGAAGACTCTGTAGGTGTGCGAGTCCTTTCCGTAACCAAGCATAAAACCTTCATGTGCTTTCGGTGCAAATTTAGAATTGTGATGAGGATCTCTAATCCAACATTTAGCACCGAAGACTTTGAAATAACTCACATTGGGTTTCTTGTCAGTGAGGAGTTCATATGAGGTCTTCTTGAAGAATTTGTGAAGATATACCCTGTTGATGATGTGGCACGCAGTATCAATTGCCTCAGGCCAGAAGCGAGGAGGTGTCTTGTATTCATCAAGCATAGTGCGAGCCATCTCAACAAGAGTCCGGTTCTTGCGCTCCACGACGCCATTCTGCTGAGGAGTATAAGGAGCAGATAACTCATGAGTAATAGCAAGTTCATCAAGATAGTCATCAAGACCAGTATTCTTGAACTCGGTCCCATTGTCACTACGTATATGCTTGATCTTCACACCGAAATTCGTCGAAGCCTTTGAGGAAAATCGTCTGAAGACTTCCTGCACTTCAGTTTTGTAAGTAATGACATGCACCCATGTGTAACGAGAATAATCATCAACAATGACAAAGCCATATAGAGATGCTGCATTTGTTAGAGTGGCATAATGAGTAGGGCCAAAGAGATCCATATGAAGCAATTCAAAAGGACGAGAAGTAGTCATGATAGTCTTCGAGGGGTGCTTGGCTCTGGTCATCTTTTCAGCCTCACAAGCCCCACAAAGATGATCTTTGAGGAATTTGACACCCTCGATGCCAATGACGTGCTTTTTCTTCACGAGCGTGTGTAAGTTCCTCATGCCAGCATGACCCAGTCGTCGATGCCATAGCCAGCCTTCTGAAGCTTTTGCAAGTAGACAAGTGGTAGGCTGTGGTCCTGCAGAGAAATCAACAATATACAAGTCTCCTCTCCTAAAGCCTTCGAAGACTTTGGAATTGTCAGATTCCATGAGCACTAAGCAACGATATTTGCCAAAGACAACAACCATATCAAGATCACAAAGCATTGAGACAGACATGAGATTGAATCCGAGGGACTCGACAAGCATGACTTTATCCATGTGTCGATCCTTTGAGATTGCAACCCTACCTAGACCCAATACCTTACTTTTTCCTTTGTCAGCATAGGTGATATGCTTCAAATGTGAAGGAGATAAAGCAGTGTCCATCAATAAGTTCCTGTCACCAGTCATGTGATTTGTACACCCACTGTCGAGGACCCACTCAGTGGCTTTGGGTTGATCATCCTGCAGATGAATTAGTACAACTTACGAACTCATATACTTCATCAGTGAAGAATATGACATCAAATTCATCAGATTGAAATTCATCAAGCAACACAATAGATTATAGCAGTGTGAGGGCGTGAGAAATGAAAATTCATTTCTTCATGATTAGCTTGCGTCCTTTCAAGCATATTCAGGTCTCCAGCAAATTCTTCAGACGTGTTAAGTTCGTCTGGAGACCTGACTCTGCATAAGAGATTAGTTCCTTTTCTTCACCACCCACATCTGGAGGGGTGGCAAAGAGTTCATCATTCTGCGAGCTCCATAAGAGAAAGGTGGCATAGACGCCAGACCACTTTGTTTCACATAAGAGGGGTTAGGGTAAGCATATGAATAAGCAGAGAAATTCTTCGAGGACTTATGAACATAATGATTTGAAGAATAATGCACATATTCATAGCCCTTAGGCTTTCCCTGCGAAACAGAAGTGTTAGCACGATCATGATCATATGAGGATTTGGATCCATTTGAGGAATTTGATCCATAAGAGGATTTGGATCCATATGAAGAATTTGATCCATAAGAGGACTTGGATCCATATGAAGACTTTGGTCCATATGAAGAATTTGATCTGGGATTCTTATTCTTCATAGGTGGTGTCATGAGGACATTCACCTGAAGACTTTCAAGGCACCTTTTGGGAACCCAGATTTTCTTCATAGGGGGACCGTTCCTGCAGTTAGTGCCAACATATCTAGCAAATACTTCACCATTCTGATTTTTGAACAGTTTATAGTTGGAGTCAAATGACTCATCAGAAGAATATGAAGATTCACATGTAAAGCCAGATAAAGTAGATGGATCTACTGGAGGTCCCTTTGCAGCAACCCATGAGGTTTTGGGATACTGCTCAGGCTTCCAGTATGTTCCATTAGCATTGAGTTTCCTCTCAAAGGCAATACCCTCTTTCCTAGGGTTCCTGTTGAGGATCTGCTTTTTAAGCACATCACAAAGTGCCTGATGCCCGTCACATACAATTCCTTCAGCCCTGCATTGTCAGAGATACTAGCAGCATCCTCAGATGAGGAATTAGTGATAGCAGAGACAGGTGAAGAATTTGCAGCAATAGAAGCATTTGAGCTTTCAGGTGAGGAATTAGCAGATTCACGTTCAATGCACTTCAAACATGGTGGAATGAATTCTTCCTGAGCAGCGCTGATTTGTTGAGCAAGTAATGAATCACGCTCCTTCTGAAGACCTTCATAACTCACCCTTAGCTTCTCAAGATCTTGCTTTCTTTGAAGAAATTCATAAGAAAGCTTCTCATGATCAGATAAGAGAGTGTTATGATGACTCTGAAGGTTATCAAACTTGGACTGAAGTCTCTGAAGATTTTCAGTCAAAGTTTTGGTGCGGTCCATTTCTTCACCCAACAGGTCATCGCTTTTGTCTAGAGAATTTTGAAGTTTTTCCAAAACCTTTTGTTGTTTAATGGCAATATTAGCAAGCTTGGAATAGCTAGGTTTGAGGTTTTCATCAGATTCGTCTTCACTTGACTCAGAGGAGGGATATTTGAGTACCTTAGCACCTTTTGCCATGAAGCAATAGGTGGGAGCGTAGTCATCGTCGCCATCGTCAGCGGTGTTGGTGTTGCCATGTTCCTCAGTGTTGAAGATGGACTTGCTGACGAAAGCAGTAGCGAGGGCTAGACTCGCCACACCAGATTCTGACTCCTCAGATTCCTCCTCTTCCTCAATTTCCTCAGATTCAGCTTCCGAGTCCATTTCCTTGCCAATGAAAGCCCGAGCCCTTTTGGAACTGCTCTTCTTGTGAGATGAAGACTTTGAAGGTTTTGAAGATGAAGACTTTGAAGATTTCTTCTTCTTCTTCGAGTCATCAGAACTGTCATCCTTGTACTTCTTCTTCTTAGCTTCCTTAGCCCACTGAGGACAATCAGTCATATAGTGACCTGGTTTCTTGCATTTGTGGCAAGTCCTCTTCTTGTAATTGCGGGATGAGGAATCTGATCTCATGTCATCATTTCTTGAAGATTTTCCAAATCGGCCATGTCTAGAGAACTTCTGGAATTTTCTTATGAGCATTGCTAGCTCTTGACTCAGTTCTTCAGGATCACCAAGGCTGCTGTCAGAATCTTCACCTTCAGATTCGGAAACTGCCTTGGCCTTTAGAGCGCGTGATCTTCCATAGCTTGGCCCGTAGAGATCTCTCTTCTCAGCTTGTTGGAACTCATGAGTATTTAGCCTCTCGAGGATATCAGCAGGATCTAGTGACTTGTAGTCTCCACGTTCCTGAATCATCAGTGCCAGTGTATCGAACGAGGAATCAAGTGATCTCAGCAATTTCTTCACCACCTCATGGTCGGTGATGTCTGTGGCACCAAGTGCTTGAAGCTCATTTGAGATGTCAGTGAGGCGATCAAAGGTTTGCTGAACATTTTCATTGTCGAGTCTTTTGAAGCGGTTGAAGAGATTGCGAAGAACGTCAACTCGAGAGTCACGTTGAGTTGAGACTCCTTCGTTGACCTTGGACAGCCTATCCCAGATAAGCTTTGCTGTCTCCAAAGCACTCACTCTGTCGTACTGTCCTTTGCTCAGATGACCACATATGATATTCTTCGCTTGAGAGTTGAGTTGCTTGAATCTCTTCACATCAGCAGCATTCACGGAAGGAGTGATGGAGGGAACGCCATTTTCCACAACGTACCAGAGATCGTTGTCAATTGCCTCAAGATGCATGCGCATCTTGTTCTTCCAGCAGGGGTAGTCCGTCCCATCAAAGGTAGGACACCCAGCCGAGACCTTGATCATGCCTGCAGTCGACATAACTAAAACTCCAGGTGGTTAAACCAAAATCACACAGAACAAGGGAGTACCTTGCTCTGATACCAATTGAAAGTGCGTTAAGTCGACTAGAGGGGGGTGAATAGGCGATTTTTACAAATTCGTCACTGAGGAATTTGAAGGTGAGGAAATTCCAAAGCGACGAACTACTTAGCAGCGGAATAAGTACTCAGATGCAAGCATATCAGAGCAGTAGCACAGTCATCTTGATGAAATGAAAACAAGCACAGAGTACGAGTAGCGTAAACACAGGATAAGCAGGCTGAAGACAAACTGACTGAAGAAATTGAACTGAGGAAATTGAGAAAGTCTTCAGTCAAAGTCTTCAAACAGTGGCAATCAAGTTCACAGCACAATATTGAGGAAATACGAGGGTTGAGGAAATAGAACCAGTTAGCTCGGTGAAGACAGTGATTTGGTAGACCAGTTCCAACTGCTGTGACAGTTGTACGTCTGGTTGGAGCAGCTAGGTATTTAAACCTGAGGACACACAGTCCCGGACACACATTCCTCACCGTAATCTCCTTGAGCTAAGGTCACACAGACCTCGCCCAATCACTCGTGGTAAGTCTTCACAGGTGACTTCCAAACCTTCACAAACTTGGTCACCCGGCGATCCACAATTCCTCTTGGATGCTCTAGACCATGACGCCTAACCGTCTGGAGGATGCACAGTCCTCAAAGGTAACAAGCGTCGGTTCCACACAGGAACAATCTCTTCAGTGATGCTCAATCACTTTGGGTTTGTAGGTGTTTGGGTTTTTGGGTTTTTCCTCACTTGATGATTTTCGCTCAAAGTCCTCGGAGGATGGGATGCTCTAAATGACAAGTGTCAATCTATCTCTCGGAGCAGCCAACCAACTAGTGGTTGAAGGGGGCGGCTATTTATAGCCTAGGGAGCAGCCCGACATGATAAGACATAAATGCCCTTCAATAATATGACCGTTAGGTGGGTAGATATTTTGGGACAGCTGGTGCATAGCACAGCAACGGTCGGAAGTTTGGCTATCAAATTCCTCAGGGCTATCATGTTCCTCACTTGTAGGCAATTCGCACTAGCGAATTCCTAACTCCTCAGTCAGAACAAATTCCTCAGAGAACAGAAGAACTTCGTCTCTGTCACTGAAGAACTTGACTGAACTGTATGAGATTTCCAATGGCTTCACTCGAAAGGATTGGGTAGGTGTAGGATTTTGAGTTGAGCATCACTTGGAAACTTTTCCTTAGTTTTACCTCGACCCCCTTTAACAGTACGGTGTTTCCTATGACTCAAGAGGGAGAAAATGAAACTACGAAAACAAAAGTCTTCACGCTTCATATTCCTCGCATGAATATCAAGTCTTCAAGGTCACACCAATTTCTTCACTTTCAAAGTCTTCAGAAGGCCAAAGTCTTCAGTTGAAGACATTCAATTTTAGGGGTCGACTTTCTCTGTAAATATCAAACTCCTCATAGACTTATAGACCTGTGTACACTCACAAACGCATTAGTCCCTTAACCTATAAGTCTTCAATACACCAAAATCACTAAGGGGCACTAGATGCACTTACAACTTCCACAAAGGCAGCGCCAACTTCTTCTGTTGCTGCAAAATCCTCAGTTGTTGCCTCAAAGTCCTCAACACCTGTGCATCTTGCAACGTGTAAGTGGACTGCTGGATTTTCAATTGCCACAGGGGCATCTGAATCTTCCTCATCTCAACCACAATCCTCCAGTGCTCCATCTCTGCTGAAGGTCAAGTCCACTGCTGGACGTGGAAAGAGGCCAAGTCCTCACAAGAAACAAGTAGCTTTCCATGTTCCATCTGATGATGATGAAGCTGATGATGAAGAATTTGCCGAAATCATCAGAGATAGATAGCACAGAGCTACAAGAGCCAAAGGCAGCTCTGTTCCTCTTATGCTGGATCCGAGGAAGATACTTGACTTCATAGATATTTGGCACAAGGATCCAAATACTCCGCTCCCTGACCTGAACTTGACTCCTGGACAGATTCACATGCTGACCGCCTTCATAGGTGAAGAAAAATGGAAGTTTGAGAAGGCCAGGCGAGTCAAGAAGGACCAGTACAAGAAATAGCGTTTTCTAAGGAACAACGTTCTCACTTTGTCTCCTAAAGAACTTGTGACTATGCAACAAGAAATCAAAAACCTCAGTGATGAATTTGACCGATACCATGCTGATTGGCTAGGAGCCAAGGTCAGATTTGTCAAGATCGCCAAGAACCTCAAGGCAAGTGTTGCAGCTCCATCGCAACAACAAATTCCTCAGGCTGAAGATTCTGCTCAGCCTGCTGAAGAAAATGAAAGCGTGGCTGAAGAAATTCAGGCTGCTGAAGAAGCTACCAGGGCAACTGAAGAAATTCCTGCTGCCGAAGAAAATGCCAGGGCAACCACCAATGTTGCGCCTGAAGAACAACCTAGGCCAGCTGAAGAAACTGTGAATGCCAGGGCAACTGGATCAGTCGTGCCTGAAGAAACTGCACCAACTTCATCCTCTGCTCCTCCAGCAAAATCTTCAAAGGTGAAGAAAACCACACTTCCTTCTGCATCAGAAGTGAAGAAAACTAAAGCTGCGGAGAAGGAAGCCGCAAAGAAACGGAAAGCATCAACCTCTTCAGAATCCTCAGCTCCCAAGAAAGTGAGGACTTTGACGAGCTCTTTCAATGAACCAATTGATGTTGTTCCAATCTTTATTGTCCCATCAAAGAAATTAGTTCCGTTTAGTGAAGAATATGTCATTCCTGATGATGACAATGATGAAGAAAATCATTCTGCTGCTTCCTCAGACCAGATGGACGAAGAAATTGAAGTGGAAGTTGTTGCTTCAACCCCACTGGTATCATCGCCCCAACCTCAGTTCACTGCTGAATAGGCTGGCGTAGAAGAAATTGATGAGGATGTGGATATTGGTTCAACTACTCCACTTATCAATGATGAATATTGGGAGACAGCTCACCCAAATTCACCCATTACCACACCTCTCACTCAAGTTCCTCAGTCCCCTGTGCAGACTGAAGAAATATTTACTGGATCTGAAGGTCATGCAACTCCACTCCAATCCATTCGTGAAGAAATGGAGACCCAGACTGCTGCTGATGAAACTGTTGCTTCAATTCACCAGATTGCTGCACCAGAAGTTGTGCCCCAAAAGGTTAAGAGGCCTATTACTGCAAATCTTCAGCCCAAGCCTCAAAATCCTCAGTCTGGCACAAGGAGGCCAAAATTCAAGAATGTTGATTTCTTTGTGGAGCATCATTTCTTCACTGATGAAAATCCTTATGACTCAGCAAGATTAAGGCGCAAGAGGTTTTGGACTGCAAGTCAGATGAATTTCTATGCCTCTGTTCTGTTTGACAAAGACAAAGTCTTCCAACACCGTCAAATTCCTCATGTGGATATGGAGTCCATTCCATGCTTTCAACCAGTTCTGAATGTTCTTCACGAAGCTGGACTCCTCAGTTTTTGTGCTGACATTTGTGATTGAAATGAAGAACTCATTATTCAGTTTTATGAAACCCTGCATCTCATTGGAAATTTCTCAGATGTAAAATCATGGGTGCTATACTGGATGACTGAGAACACTCACTACAAAGCCCCAATGACTGAATTGCTTCATGCCATTCCAGTTAGTCCTCCGACAGAAGGTGCAAGCCTGATCTATGAGGAATCTGAACTTCCAAATCATCTCATGCAAGTATTGATGAAGCCTTTACGTCCTGTCCAAGCTCCAAGAACCACTTTCCTCGTGAAAGATTTACTCTATGTGCCCAGGACTGTCTACCGCATATTGACAAAAACCCTCAGTCCGAGCAAAGGCCACAACTCTGAAGAAGAAGAAGAAATTGTTGGCATCATGAAGAATCTGTTGTTCAACATCATTCATGGGATTCCCATTAACTATCATGATTTCTTCATGAAGGACTTTGGCCAATGTTGCGTTGTCGCCATTTGAATTGAAGCCCTATGCTCCTTGGATTATGAAATTCATCATAACCAGATCTTCAGTTCCATACAAGGCTGACTTTCAGAATCATCTCAGCTTTCTGCCTCCTATTGAAGTCCTCAAAAGGACTATTTCCTCAGTTGATGAAAAAGGCAAAGCTGCTGTTATTGATGAAGGCACTCGTCCATTGGATGGTCAATTTCGCAAGGCTGCATCTTACTCCACCAATGATGACTCTGCAACCCAGGACTCTGCCGCTAAAGCCACCAATCAAAATCCTCAAGCCACTGCTCCACGTGTGATGACTGATCGTGAGCTTCTTCTAAGTCTTCACCAGAAAGTCGATCGTAATCACAAGTGGGTCAAGCGTTAGTTTGGCTCAATTCTTCAGAACATGATTGTCACTCAGAACACTGTGAAGAAGAATCATTACTATGTGCATGAAATCTTCGACCGCACTTCGGCTATACTCTCTCATCTTTACAGTGATGAAGACCTCAAGCAGATGGACTTTCAGCAGAACTTTGACTGGTCACATCCTCCTTCGAAGAAATTCAAGAAGGTCAAAGTTCCTCAGCTGGTCACAAGTTCATATTCTTCATCGCGTGAGATGGATGAAGCTGGGGATCTCGACGACACTGCGGCATGCCCTACATCGACAAACGACCCCAACAACGCTGGCGCTCCTCCACCATCTTTGAGCTGATGTTCTTCAGGGGCGTTAATCCTCAATTTTTGTCCCTTTTGGTCATTTGATGACAAAGGGGGGTAAATTTGAGTTAGTCTTCAAGCGGGTCTCTATATATGGGCTGTTTTTCGTTAAGTTACAACTCTCGTTCTTTTGAAGTGCTTGTTTGATGAGTTGTAAACTTAAGTCCGATGGTGGTCTGGCACTTTTGAAATATTTTCTGCATGCTTATTTCCTCAAGTACCTTAATGCACGCATGCTAAATTTCGTCAGACACCATTTTCCATCATGCATTTCAAATTCTTCATACTATATGTTAAATGCGTAAATGGATTACAAGATATAGGGGGAGATCTCCAAGATTTTATCCTACCATGTGCATTTGCAGTCCAAAGCAAATTCCTCAAATATGCACATCTTCAGGGGGAGTTCTTCTATATCTTGCAATCAAAATCCTCAAAATCAGTACTTACACATCATATGTTTATCCCCGTTGAAAACTTAACCTATTTTTCATCAATCACCAAAAAGGGGGAGATTGTAAGTGCATCTAGTGCCCCTTAGTGATTTTGGTGTATTGAAGACTTATAGGTTAAGGGACTAATGTGTTTGTGAGTGTACACATGTATTATAAGTCTCTGAGGAGTTTGATATTTCCGAAGAAAGTCGAGCCCTAAAAATGAATGTCTTCATTTGAAGACTTTGGTTTTCATGAAGACTTTGAAAATGAGGAAATTGGTGTGACCTTGAAGATATTGATATTGATGCGAGGATTATGAAGCGTGAAGACTTTTGTTTTCGTAGTTTCATTTCCATCTTTTGAGTCATAGGAAACACTATACTGTTAAAGGGGGTCGAGGTAAAACTAAGGAAAAGTTTCCAAGTGATGCTCATCTCAAAGCCTACACATACCCAATCCTTCGAGTGAAGCCTTTGGAAATCTCTTGCAGTTCAGTCAAGTTCTTCAGTGACAGAGACAAAGTTCTTCTGGTCTTTGAGGAATTTGTTCTAACTGAGGAGTTAGGAATTCGCCAGTGCGAATTGCCTACAGTGAGGAACATGATAGCCCTGAGGAATTTGAGAGCTCAAATTTCCGACCGTTGTTGTGCTTCGCGCCAGCTGTCCAGATATCTTATCCATCCAACGGTCATATCATTAGGGGCATTTATGCCTTATCATGTCGGGCTGCTCCCCAGCTATAAATAGCCATCCCCCCCCCTCCCTTCAACCACTAGCTGGTTGGCTGCTCCGAGAGATAGATTGACACTTGTCATTTAGAGCATCCGTTCCTCCGAGGACTTTGAGAGAAAATCATCTGTGAGGAAAAACCCAAAAAACCAACACCTAAAACGCAAATTGATTGAGCATCACTGAAGAGATTGTTCCTGTGTGGAACCGACGCTCATTACCTTTGAAGACTGTGCATCTTCCAGACGGTTAGGCGTCATGGTCTAGAGCATCCAAGAGGAATTGTGGACCGTCGGGTGACCAAGTCTGTGAAGGTTTGGAAGTCACCTTGAAGACTTACCATGAGTGATTGGGCGAGGTCTGTGTGACCTTAGCTCAAGGAGAATACGATAAGGACTGTGTGTCCTTTGGTTTAAATACCAAGCCGCTCCAACCAGACATACAACTGTCACAGCAGATGGAACTGGTCTACCAAATCACTGTCTTCACCGAGCTACTGGTTCTATTTCCTCAACTCTCCCATTTCCTCGCATACTTGTTGTTGAATTTGATCGTTACTGTTTGAAGACTTTGACTGAAGACTTTCTCAATTTCCTCAACTCTATTTCTTTAGTCACCTTGTCTTCTTGAAAGTGCGTTAAGTCGATTAGAGGGGGGGTGAATAGGCGATTTTTACAAATTCGTCACTGAGGAATTTGAAGGTGAGGAAATTCCAAAGCGACGAACTACTTAGCAGCGGAATAAGTACTCAGATGCAAGCATATCAGAGCAGTAGCACAGTCATCTTGATGAAATGAAAACAAGCACAGAGTACGAGTAGCGTAAACACAGGATAAGCAGGCTGAAGACAAACTGACTGAAGAAATTGAACTGAGGAAATTGAGAAAGTCTTCAGTCAAAGTCTTCAAACAGTGGCAATCAAGTTCACAGCACAATATTGAGGAAATACGAGGGTTGAGGAAATAGAACCAGTTAGCTCGGTGAAGACAGTGATTTGGTAGACCAGTTCCAACTGCTGTGACAGTTGTACGTCTGGTTGGAGCAGCTAGGTATTTAAACCTGAGGACACACAGTCCCGGACACACATTCCTCACCGTAATCTCCTTGAGCTAAGGTCACACAGACCTCGCCCAATCACTCGTGGTAAGTCTTCACAGGTGACTTCCAAACCTTCACAAACTTGGTCACCCGGTGATCCACAATTCCTCTTGGATGCTCTAGACCATGACGCCTAACCGTCTGGAGGATGCACAGTCCTCAAAGGTAACAAGCGTCGGTTCCACACAGGAACAATATCTTCAGTGATGCTCAATCACTTTGGGTTTGTAGGTGTTTGGGTTTTTGGGTTTTTCCTCACTTGATGATTTTCGCTCAAAGTCCTCGGAGGATGGGATGCTCTAAATGACAAGTGTCAATCTATCTCTCGGAGCAGCCAACCAGCAAGTGGTTGTAGGGGGCGGCTATTTATAGCCTAGGGAGCAGCCCGACATGATAAGACATAAATGCCCTTCAATGATATGACCGTTAGGTGGGTAGGATATTTGGATAGCTGGCGCGTAGCACAGCAACGGTCGGAAATTTGAGTATCAAATTCCTCAGGGCTATCATGTTCCTCACTTGTAGGCAATCCGCACTGGCGAATTCCTAACTCCTCAGTCAGAACAAATTCCTCAGAGAACAGAAGAACTTCGTCTCTGTCACTGAAGAACTTGACTGAACTGTATGAGATTTCCAATGGCTTCACTCGAAAGGATTGGGTAGGTGTAGGATTTTGAGATGAGCATCACTTGGAAACTTTTCCTTAGTATTACCTCGACCCCCTTTAACAGTTCGGTGTTTCCTATGACTCAAGAAGAAGAAAAAGAAACTACGAAAACAAAAGTCTTCACGCTTCATAATCCTCGCATTAATATCAAGTCTTCAGGGTCACACCAATTTCTTCACTTTCATAGTCTTCAGAAGGCGAAAGTCTTCAGTTGAAGACATTCAATTTTAGGGGTCAACTTTCTCTGTAAATATCAAACTCCTCATAGACTTATAGACATGTGTACACTCACAAACGCATTAGTCCCTTAACCTATAAGTCTTCAATACACCAAAATCACTAAGGGGCACTAGATGCACTTACACTTCTGCCTGCTTATCCTGTTTACATGCTACCTGTGCTCTGTGTATGCTTCATTTCATCATGATGACTATGCTACTGCTTTGTTATGCATGCACCTGAGTACTTTATCTGCTACTTGTATTTCGTCACTTAGCAAATTCCTCAAGTAGTAATTCCTCAGTGACGAATTTGTAAAAATCGCCTATTCACCCCCCCCCCACCCTCTAGTCGATATAACGCACTTTCAACTACTATGCTACTAAACACTTTGCTGCAGATATTTAGTTCTCCAGGTGTGGTTGAATTGACAACTCAACTGCTAATACTCATAAATATTCTTTGGCTCCCCTTGTGTCGAATCAATAAATTTGGATGAAATACTACCCTCGAAGACTGTTGCGATCCCCAAAACATTTGGGTTACCAAATATATTTGTGGAATAGTTTAATTAATATTCGGTATAGTTTTGAGTGGATCCGGAAGCGTTTCGGGGTCACCGGAAGGGTTCCGGAGAGTATCGGGTAATACCGGATATTACCGATAAATATATATATAGGTAGAAAATGTTTCCGGGAATGTTAAATTATATATAAAATGGTCTGAAAGTATTTAGAACAATTTTATATTTAATTTAATATCAACGGGCCTAAAAAGGCCAAGTGGTGAAGGCAACTTGGGCCACCAAGGCCCAAGTGGGGAGGCGCCTCCCTTCCCTAAGGAAGGAGGCCGAATTTGAGTGGGGAGGAGTCCAACTTCTCCTCCCTTGGTCGTCCAAAGGGGAGGGAAAGTCACTCCCTTTGCGGTGCCCCTCCTATCCCTCCAACCTATATATACTAGAGGATTTCCACTCTTTGAACATACAAGTTTTGGAGCCTCCTCTAGTTCTTCTAGTTCTAATTCTAGTTGGTCCTAATTGACTAATCAAAGCTAGACTAATCTTCTAATACTCATAATCAGAAGCCCTATGTGGTTCTAATCTCCCCCCTCTAATTCTCCGGCGACGATTAGCTCTGGACGGCGAAGCGCTGCCGGATCGTGAAGGCTGCACGCTTGCAACCAAGTAGAGAGGCCATGCTTTCGGTTTCCGGTTCGAGGGACTGTACGTGGGCGGTTCACGGGATTATTCATCAACGGTTCGAGGGACTCCAAGTACGATCTACACCGACACGATCTTCTTCTGCTGCAACTCGGTGACGGTAACGATCATGATCCCAACCCATTATGCATCTTCATATTGATCTTAGGTGTGTGTAGGCATGAAATATTTTGTTTTCTACTACGTTTCCCAACAGTCATGGGAGAAGATGACAAAACAAAAGCGTGAGGGTGGGCTGGGGTTTTATGATATGCGTATTTTCAACAAAGCTCTTCTCGCAAAACAAGCATGGAGATGTGACGATCCCGACTTAATCGTGCACTAACCATACACGCAAATGCACACGATCAAGCCTAAGGACTCACTTGAAGATATCACAACACAACTCTAAAACATAAATAAAGTCATACAAGCTTTATATTACAAGCCAGGGCCTCGAGGGCTCGAATACATAGCTCGATGGCATACAAGCGTCAGCGGAAGCATCAGATATCTGGGTACAGATATATTACAGAAATGGAGATAAGCCTTTAGGAAGGCGGGGCAAAATAAAATACTATGATCGAAAGGCGTAGGCCTCCTGCCTAGGACCCTCCGAACCTACTCCTGGTCGTCAGTCGGCTCCTCGTAGAAGTACTCGCCTGGAGGGTAGTAGTTGTAGCCGTCGGCGGGGGCAGCTAACTCAGGGGCTCCGTCGTCTGGATGCAACAAAAGGATATGGGAAGAAAAAGAAAGCAAAGCAAACGTGAGTACTCATCCAAAGTACTCGGCAAGCAAGGATCTACACTACATATGCAACATTATCAAAGGGAGGCTGTATATGTGGACTGGGCTGCAGAAATGCCAGAATAGAGGGGAAAGCCTAGTCCTATCGAAGACTAGCATCTTCAACATCTTCAGCAGTCTTGCAGCATTAGAAGAGTGCAGATTAGCATAAGTTAAAGTAGTAGTAGTGTCATCAACCTCACCCATAGATCCTTTCTCGACTCCCTGCGAGAAAGCAATCTCAGAGCCGTACTATCCAGTTATCATCTTAAGTTCTAGTTGTACCGATCGGGATACAACTCCGAGTGTCCGTTACCGTAGGACAGGCTATCGATAGAAGTTTCTTCCCTGCAGGGGTGCACCAAGTTACCCACCATGCTCGCTTAACTTCGGCCGGACACACTTTACTGGGTCATGCCCGGCCTCGGCCAAACGATACGCCGCAACCCGACCGAATACTTAACAGAGAGATCAGCACGCCGGACTAACCTATGCCCCCAGGGGTCTTGGGCCATCGCCCCAGGAACTCCTGCATGTTACGGGGCCACTGAGAGCAGACCTAGCAACCCCTTAATACAAGCGCGGTTGCGTAACCAGTCCAACTCGGCGTGCGTCGCTCAGTCGCTGACGTCTATTAAGCTCCGGCTGAAGTATACGACGCAGAACGCCCATACCATGCCCACGTGATGGTTAGTGCTATCAGGCCAGAGGCCCCTCGGATCAAATATCCAAACCGTTAGTGTATTGGTAGTGCGGTAACGAGCAGAGACTCACAAAAGATGTGACCCCGTCGCCCCGTCTCGAGGACTTGCGGCAAGGGCTAAGAATGCCCGGCCACGCCTCGTGTTCAACTCTCGGGCACCATCCAGGTCCACCCGATTCCACATCACTCGCAATTAAGCTCGCGCGGGTACTGTTGGGGAACGTTGCATGGGAAACAAAAATTTTCCTACGCACACACAAGATCTATCCATGGTGATGAGCATCTACGAGAGGGAGAGTGAATCTACATACCCTTGTAGATCGCTAAGCGGAAGCGTTAAGAAACGCGGTTGATGTAGTCGAACGTCTCCGCGATCCAAATCGCAAGTCGTCCCTCGATCCGATCACGAACTAGTGCCGAACGGACGGCACCTCCGCGTTCAACACACGTACGGCTTGATGACGCCTTCACCTCCTCAATCCAGCGAGCGATGGTGAAGTAGTAGATGAGTTCCGGCAGCACGACGGCGTGGTGATGGTGGTGAGGAACAATCTCTGCAGGGCTTCGCCAAGCACTACGGAGATTATGACGGGAGAACTAGAGGGTTAAGGTTGCCGACACACGGCTTGGGAAATCTTAATGTGTCCCGTGTGCTAGCCCTGCCCCTCTATTTATATGTTGAGCCTTGGGGTCTAAACTTGCAGTAAAAGCCTCCTCCAGGTCGGTTTTGCCCGCACAAGGTCGGTTTGGCCCGCAGGGAAAGAGTCCAACTCGGATCCCTGCAGTATCGCGTACAAGCGGTAGTACCGCTTACGATAAGCGGTAGTACCGCCTGTAGCGGTAGTACCGCTTACGATAAGCGGTAGTACCGCCCGTAGCGGTAGTACCGCTTACGATAAGCGGTAGTACCGCCCGTAGCGGTAGTACCGCTTTACGATAAGCGGTAGTACCGCCCCTGACGCCAGCAAAACTTCCTTTTGCACCTTGCCTAAGCCTCGTGGGCTTTACCCCTTGGCCCAAATAAAGTGTTCTCGTATCCGAACATTTCGGGAAACATCCGGAACCTCTTCCGGTGAATTCCGGAACCCTTCCGGAAACCAAAACACTATTATCACATATATCAATCTTTGCCTCCGGACTATTCCGGAGATCCTCGTCATGTCCGGGATCTTATCCGGGACTCCGAACAACCTTCGGTCACCAACACAATAACTCAACTATACTAATCGTCACCAAACGTTTAAGTGTGTAGACCCTGCGGGTTCGAGAACTATGTAGACATGACCGAGACACCTCTACGATCAATAACCAATAGCGGGACCTGGATGCCCATATTGGCTCCTACATATTCTACGAAGATCTTTATCGGTCGAACCTCTATGTCAAGGATTCAGTTAATCCCGTATACTGTTCCCTTTGTTCTTCGGTATGTTACTTGCCCGAGATTCGATCGTCGGTATCTCTATACCTAGTTCAATCTCGTTACTGGCAAGTCTCTTTACTCGTTCCGTAATACAAGATCTCGTGGCTAACATTTTAGTCACATTGCTTGCAAGGCTCATTGTGATGTTGTATTACCGAGTGGGCCCTGAGATACCTCTCCGTCACACGGAGTAACAAATCCCAGTCTTGATCCATGCCAACCCAACAGACACCCTCGGAGATACCTGTAGAGCATCTTTATAGTCACCCAGTTACGTTGCGACATTTGATACACACAAGGTACTCCTCCGATGTCAGGGAGTTGCATGATCTCATGGTCATAGGAACAGATACTTGACATGCAGAAAACAATAGCAATAAACTGACACGATCATATGCTACGTTCGTAGTTTGGGTCTTGTCCATCACATCATTCTCCTAATGATGTGATCCCGTTATCAAATGACATCTCATGTCCATGGCTAGGAAACCTTCACCATCTTTTGATCAACGAGCTAGTCAACTAGAGGCTTACTAGGGACACAGTGTTGTCTATGTACCCACACATGTATTTGAGTTTCCAATCAATACAATTATAGCATGGATAATAAACGATTATCATGAACAAGGAAATATAATAATAACTAATATTATTGCCTCTAGGTCATATTTCCAACAGGTACCCCTCAGGGCCGACCCGTCTTTAGTATCATGGTATAGTGTAAAGTCATAGTATCAACAGTATCCGTGTGTCTAACACCAAGGGGGAACCCTGAGGAATCACCCTCGATGGAGTCCCACCTGATATTAACGTCAAGGTGAACGAAGGAGGAATCACCCTCGAGGTCCACACTTGAAGTGTTGCACGACGACGTCGTTATCGGGGGTGGTGTAGGAGGAATCACCCTCGCTTACCATGACTGATTAACTAACCTACAAGGTTATCATCAGAAGTGCTGACGAGGTATCACCCTCGGCACTCGATAGTAACCCAGTAGTGTCGGCAACTAAGGGGGAAGTGATGTGTGGTGCCGGGGCCTGGTCTTCAATCCCGTTGATCGGGTCTTCTGATAATCCAGCGGGGCAGTTGGGATAAAGTGGGGGTCTCTGTCGGGTCTCTACCCAGCCTATTCTAAGCAGTTTAGGATAAGCAGGAAGGTAACAAAGCAGGTTACAATAAACAGGCTATGCAGCAGATATAGGATAACAGTAGAAGCAGCAATTCTAATGCAAGCATAAGAGAGAAGATAATAGGCGATATAGGCATGTTCAAAAAGGGGGGTGCTTGCCTGGTTGCTCTGCGGCAAGGGCAAGGTCGTCAACGGTGTCGTCTGGGACGTAGTCGTACTCCGGAGCTGCGTCGGTCTCAGGAGCTACGTCGACGTCGGGGTCTATCGAGAGAGAAGAGGGGGAGGAAACAAATAAACACACGGCAATAAAGCAACATGGAGCATGCTATGCCTAGGATGCAGTGCAGGGTTTCCTAAAGATGCATCTAGGTCATTTTAATTATTTTAGAATTAACGTGGGATTTATTAACTGGTATATATGCACTGTTCATCTACCGGAATCGGGCTCAGAGTTACGAGTTCTCTTACGTAGGGGGTTCCGACATGGAAACAGACGACATGATCAGATTCGTCTCGTCGTTCTGAGCAACTTTCATGTTTTAAGTTTTTCAATCCGAACTACGGTTTAAAAGTTATTAATTTTCAAAGATTTAAATGATTTTCTGGAATTTATTTATTTAACAGAAATTGACAAATGACGTCAGCAGTGACGTCAGCGAGTCAAACCCGGCTGACCAGAGTCAAACCTGACATGTGGGTCCAGTGGGACCCACATGTCAGTCTCTGTTAAGACTAACAGTGAGTTAATTTAATTAACAGGTCAATTAGGGGAGTGGGCCCTGCCTGTCAGTGAGACATTAGACTAATCTAATTATTTGTATTTATTTAATTTGTTAATTAACCTAATCAGCCGAGGGGGCCCACATGTCAGTGGCTGGGCTGCCCAGTCAGCACGTTGACTGGGTCAACCCAGTCAACGGGGCCCCCGGACCCACTGGTCAGCGACTGGACGCCGGCCGGCCGACGACTGGACGCCGGCGTGCACGAAAACACGGCGGAGGGCCTCGGGCCTCGTCGGATTTCGCCTACAGGCGGCCATTTGGCGCGCGCGGGGGTGCGTTCGAACGAGTCGAGCGAGCCGCGTCCAGTGGTGGTGGTGGTTTCGCCGGAATCGGTCGGAATCATCGCCGGCGTCGAGCAACAGCGGCGCCGGAGTTCGGGCTTCGACGGACCCGGCGCTGCACGGCACGGGAAGGCACGCTATGGGCCTCGTTGGACTCGCACGAGCTCCAGGAGCTCGATGCGGTGTTCGGCGGCGCGTGGTGGCGATGATGGCCACGGCAACGAGCTCGTCAACGGCAGCGGGTTCGGGCGCAAGCGAAGCAACGGCTGCGGCGCGAGCTAGAGGACCTAGAGGGCGGAGGAGGGAAGCAGGCTCACCTAGCGGCACGCACGCAGGCCCGTGATAGCTTAGGAGCTGCAGAGGCGTCGCCGGAGACGAAGGGGATCGACGGCGTCCCGAGGAAGAAGACGACGCTTCCGGGCGATGTCGGGCTCCTCAGCTCCCTCCAGTTGCTCCAGAGGACGTGGCCGACCGAGGCGCTCCTCCCAGGCACGTACAGACGACGTGGGGAGGCCGCTGGCTACGGCGGTGACGAAGCGCGGCGACGGCAGCGCTCGGGCGCCACGGATCTGGAGGAGAAGAGGGAAGGGGCGAGCGAGGGAGAGCGAGGAGAATGAAGGGGAGGACCAGGGGGGACGCTTTGGCTTCGGCCTTATCCCCTCCTGGACAGCCGCGGCGTCGCGGTGTCGCGCGCCCGCCGGTTGGGCCGAATCGGGGCACTGTGCACTTAGGCCCAGTGCACAGTGCCTCGTTTTATTTTTTCTGTTTTCTGTTTTCTATTTTTATCATTTCTTTTCTGTTTAGGCAATTGCTTAGGCCTCTTTTGTACTTTTGTAAAATATGGGACTTGGCCCAAATATTACAGTGCTCTATTACCTCTCACCAAAAACTTGTTTGGGCAAAATAGGATTTTATTTGCATTTGATTTAATTATAAATGATTTAAATAGTGCTGCTTTGGTGTTGTTTCATGTGGTTTGAGTCATTTAGATAATCCAAGTATCATTGGTTATATTTTTATAATTGCTTCTGGAATATTTGCTATTTAGTGAACATTTTCCCAACAGTGTTTGAGCAACTTCATATTTCACTTTTGAATTTGAGTTGATTTCCAGAATAGAGTTTGAATTGTTTTGGTTAACCACTATGACTAGGCACTGCAAATGATATGACTTGGCATTATTAGCAGTTGATCAGCAGTGGCTAATACACAGGGATGTTACAGGAGACTTGTCCAATACCTGACGGTCTTTATGCTAGGGTTCTAAAAGCAAAGAATTACCCAAAAGGAAATTTCTTGGACACGGCCTTCACTTCTGATGCATCACCCATGTGGCGAGGAATTGAATATGGGCTTGAACTCCTAAAAAAGATGTGGTTTGGAGATTGGGAAATGGAAAGAGAATCCAAATCCTTCAGGGCAACTGGGGATACCTCGGCAGTCCGGCCTTTCCATAAATTCCATGAAGAATAGATGTCGGCTAAGATAGTTAAACCAATTGTTGCTTCCTCAATCTAGTGAGTGGAACGAGCCGATCATTGACAAATTGTTCTATAATTTTGACGTGGAATAAATATACAAGATCAAACTTCCTCCAAAACCAATGGTAGACATTTTTGTTTGGAATTATGAGAAGAACGGTATCTTCACGGTTAGGAGTGCATATCAGCTTGGGTTTTCTTTGCAGGGTTGATCTAGCGTAGGCTCCTCGAAAAATCCAAGTGATGGTAGGGAGAGCTTATGGAATCTAGTTTGGAAGGCAAAGGTACCACATAAAATCCGTATCTTCACCTGGAGGGATGCCACTGATTCTCTCCCTACGAAGGACAACAAGCACAAGAGGACTCTTGAATTGGATGGTATATGCAACTTATGTGGAGCTGCTGTTGAAAACACACATCATGCTACTATTGTATGCACAAAACAGAGAGCTCTTCGAGAGGAAATGGGTAAAATATGGAAAATGCCGAAAGACAAATCAATCATGCCCTTCTCTCCGGATTGGCTTTTGCAAAGCTTGAGTATTTACTCTGGTGAGATGGAGGGGAAATTATGCTAGTTCTGTGGAGGGCTTGGCACCTGAGAGATGATGTCGTTCACAACAAAGGTGAGGCTACTATAAGAGACTCAGTGATGTTCTTGAGAAATTACTGGGAGTGTTTATCCATCCAAATCCAGTTGCAAATGATGTTAAATGGAAGCAGAAGTTGCATGGAGGTAATATGAAGTATACTAGCCCGCCTCCCCATGTTGATGTGGTTGGCTGGACTAAGCCGCCTGAGAATCACAGAAAAATTAATGTCGGCACTTCTTTCATTGCAGCCACGAGATTGGCCGTGCTGGGAGCGGTTGGCAAGGATAGTTTTGGTCATATTGTCTTCTCAGAGGGTTGTATTTTTCATGGATGCTCGGATGCAGAGGAAGCTGAAGTCTAGGCCCTATCTTTTGGCCTCAACCTGGCTCATAAACTGGATTTGATCCAGGTGCAGTTGGAGACCGATTGCATCGATGTGGTGGCCGTTGTGAGTGATAGTGATGTTAGCAGGGCCAGCTGGTGGGCTTGCTATGAGAATTATAAGGATATGATCAAGGAGTTTGGAGCTTGTTTTGTTTCCAAAGTCCATAGGGAGAGCAATGTGGCCGCGCATGAGCTTGCTGCCTGTACTAGAGTGAATGGGAATTTCTTTTTGTTAGCTGATGTGCCACAAGTTTTGAAACATGCAACTGCTTCTGATTGTAACCTAGGTGTATTGATATAAACAAAGCTCCCCTTATCCTCAAAAAAGAAGATGTTGTAATTTGTTGGGATGATGACCCTCCGCATTTTCCTAGCTGTAATTGTTAGTGATGTAACAATTATTTGAATTGAGTAAAGTGTGCAACAAGTTGAAAAAAATAAAAACTCAACTAGTCAAATTTTGAGGAATCAAAGCTTTTTACACCTAGCCCTTGTCTCAAATTCTCAACTTGTCAAAAGCTCAAATTTGTACAAATACTCATTTGAGCACACAAATTGAAACTTGATTCAGATAACTAGGTGCATAATTATACAAGTGCCTACAACATTAAACGTACAAGTGACTTAATAATAATTGTAGTACAAATAATAGCACCAGATTAGAAGTGAGGAACCGCTTGAAATAAGTGGTTAGCTAACTGAAAAACAATCAACAACTCAAAAAAAAAAAAGATTAGTGGGGAGTTGTCTGACAGGTAGGATTGATGGTAGTGGTAGTAGTTGGACACTCGGTCGGGTCGGGTCCAGGTCATTCCCTTGTTTCATCGCTGTCTGTTGGGTTTCTTTCTTTCTCTTTCTTTCCAGCGAAAAACGAAACTCCAGCATTGCATTGCAATTGGGAAAGTGAATTGCACGTCTCGCTCCCTCCCTTGATCATTGATCAAACAAATTCCAATCCATCCATCCATCCCATCCATGGACATGGTTCGCCGCCGCCATCACCACGCCGGAGAATTCGGTCAGTAACCTCCTCCTCCTCTTCTCCGCCTCTCTCTCTCTCTCTCTCTCTCTCTCTCTCTCTCTCTCTCTCTCTCTCAGGAAGCAAGCAAGCAACCGAGCCATAGCAACCGCAGACCTGAATGAATGAATGAATGAATCAACTAACCAATCGATCGATCATTCGCAGTTACGGACGTGGTGCTGTGGCGGCGAGGCCGGGCGGACCTGAGCGCGCTGCTGCTGGCGGCCGCCGTCGCCTACTGGATCCTCTTCAACGGCGCCTCGGGTTACACGGTCGTGTCGCTGGCCGCCGACGTGCTGCTCCTCCTGCTGGCGGTGCTGTACGCGTGGTCCAAGGCCGCGCGCCTCCTCGGCCGCCCCGCCCCACCCATCCCCGACCTGCAGCCGGCGGCCGACGACCTCGCCGCGCTCATCCGCTCACTGATGAATTCCTTCCTTGATTCATTCATTCATTCATGAGCGATGATGGATGATGAGATTGAGATGCAGGAACTGCTGTCGACTTGCATGCAGTTTGCAAAGCATTTTTCTTATGTGATGAAGAGGAGATTAAATTAAATTCGTACAACACGCACGGGAAACTGAAACTGAAACCATGATCACCAATCAGGCCGGAAACTGAAACCACCTTCACCTGCACCAAACCAAACCCTGTATCTCTCTCTCTCTCTCTCTCTCTCTCTCTCTCTATGTACCAAGTTGCCAACCCATTCTTCCATCTGCAACAACATTCACATCCACAATTTGCAAACAAAAAACCATTCAAATTCACAACTGCAAACAAATCACACGCCTGCAACACGAAACCATCATTCTCACCAAGTCAGGATGCATGGAGATAGATAGATACCATCAGGCATGGTTCAAACACTTAACTTGATTATCCACTCCACCCAAGTCTAAGTCTAGCTAGCCAGCACATCATCCAACGTTAAGCTAGATTCAGGTTGCTTGGTTCAACGACGCCAACACAAACACAAACGATAACATGCCATGCCGCACATCCATGGTATGGTTCCCAGCGACATCAACGCAACGGACCGACGACGCACTACCGACTTGCTTCTTCATTCTACGGGCACCCATACAGCTAGAGTTCCAGGTGCCATCTAGATACATAGTACATAGATAGATAAGATAGGTAGGTTTTATTTATACAGACACACGGTTCAACCTCCGCTGACGGACATCAGCATCCATCAACATCAAGAGCAGCATCACATCAGCAGAAGAACATGGAGCTCCTCACTTTCTCGTGCAGCCCCTGGAAGTGTTCAAACACAAGCAAGCAATCAGCATCTGGAGTAGAATTTAATCTATAATAAACATAGTCTAAAACTTGTTCCAAAGAAGCTGACTTACCTACGCCAGTGGGGGAAATCCATGATTCGCATAACCAACCCCTAAGTCAGATCTGTTCTCCATAATCCTCTTGTACACCGCCCTCATCCTTGACAGCATCTCAAACCTCTTGTCCTTCAAAATGGACTGCCTCTCCTCCAAAATACTGAGTTTGGCTTCCCAGAGGGCCCTCTGGGCACGCCTGTCACGAGCAGCTGCCGCATCCCTCTCTTGTTGTGTAGCATAGGGATGTTGATATGGGACTCTCTGATGGTGTGTGCCATGCTGAAAGCTAGGATCTTCTGGGAACTGATAATGAGAAAATATAGACATGTTATATTTCCAATAGGAGGCAAGAGGCAAGCAAATTTCATAAGATGTACTACTCAAAACTGGTTTAAAGTGAAGAACGTACGGGAGGGTTTGGATAAACAGCATGTCGTACTCCCTGATTCCTTTCCACAAGCGGAGGTCCATTAGGTGCCATCTGATCAATCTGATTATCATTGTAGAGCACAAGGACCCTCAATGCTGAGAGGCTTGCCTCAATGCCCTGAATCTCTTGATCCATCTTAGCCAGGGATGCGTCAAGCATGTCATTGAAATCCGCCTCTAATGTTCCCTTGGTCTTAGACTTACACTTCAACAGCTCTGGATTCACCAATATGAATCCATGGGTTCCTGAATGGGTCCTCAGAAGCATCTCTGCTGCATCTCGAAGGGGGGCTTGCTCATCCAATTCAAATTGAACCTGATCAGCTTGATTCACCTGATCGATATGCAGATCTTGAAGCGCATCGTTAATATCACCAAGGCTGGAAACTACTCTGACTTGGTGGGCCATGGTGGGATATCCTCCTGTAAAAGACAAATACTTACAGTGTAAGCCCTCCAATTCAAAGGTAAAATCCATTGTAATCTATTTGACAAATACTTACAACAATTACAGTGTTGAACCATACAAAATACAGTGTAAAACTGTGGTAAATTACAGTGTAAGCCCTACCACAATTCAGGTGTAAATCCACTGTAATCTATATGACAAATACCTACAACAATTACAGTTCTGAAGCATATAAATTACAGTGAAAATATGGGGTATATTACAGTGATGAAGCATAGAAAGTAGTCTATCTGAAAAATACTAAAAGCCTACAACAATTACAGTCCTGAACCATGCAAATTACAGTGTAAAACTGTGATATAGCACAGTGTAACGATGCAACAATTACAGTTATTAAGCATATAAAACACAATGAAAATCTGGGGTATATTACAATGCAAATCTAGGGTTGGTAAATTACAGTGCAATTTTAAGCAATATTACATTAGAATCCTGTCCTATATCACAGTGTAAATCAGAGTTAAATTCCACTGAAGTTCAATGACATGACAATTAACATGAACAGATGCATTTCAAGTACATCATACTACTACTGGGATGATAGAACTCACATGCACAGGCAGAGGAACAGCCAGATGAATCCCAAACCTAGAAATACCACCAACAAGCAACCAACAAACCATACGTGCACATGTACAACAAAATCACAAACCCTAACACTAGAAATGGTAGAAGTACAGATACACAGCGCGAGCCAGACGAATCAAATACAAAATCTTAAACAGCGGAAATCAGAAACCCTAACCCACAATCAGATGACCAACATCTCAGCAAAGCTACAAAAAAGAGCAGCCTATCAGCACCTCCACCGAGCATAACAAAACGAGAAGACCT
The DNA here is from genome assembly GCA_039707655.1 of Elymus sibiricus. Taxonomy (NCBI): domain Eukaryota; kingdom Viridiplantae; phylum Streptophyta; class Magnoliopsida; order Poales; family Poaceae; genus Elymus; species Elymus sibiricus. The sequence goes on along the minus strand of CM077663.1, from coordinate 447,184,455 downwards.
AAAACCTTACAGGGGAATCCATGGGGAACTAGTGACGCAAGCAGACGGACATCCATGGGGAACTAGTCAAAGCACAAAGCAGAAGCAGCCACTAAATCTACAAGAAGGCATAAAAAATACGACTAGCAACAATCCACAGCCCTAGATCCGTAAGGTACAAGAACAGAGACAAGGCAAATCAAACGCGAGAAATAAATCATTTTATTTTGTGTCACATATAACTGATGCTATTTTTGTATTATGGCTTGTCCCGAGTCCCGATAGTGTCATTTTACCACAGAGCATCAGTAAAAATAGAAATGAGAGGAGGAGGAGCACCTTCTGGCTTCTGGCGACAGAGCAGAGAAGGACGGCGGCGCTCGCGAACGGGGACGGGGACAGCGACAGCGACGATATCCTCCTGTAAAAGAAACAACTTCTTTCAGACCAACCCTAGGTGCTGCTAAGAGAGGAGGAAGAGGTGCTAAGAGAGGAGGAAGAGTAGGAGGAGGAGGAGCACCTTCTGGCTTCTGGCGGCAGGGCAGAGAAGGACGGCGGCGCTCGCGGACGGGGACGGCGACGCGGCGGCGGCTAGGATTTGAGACGAGGGAGGAGGCGAGGGCGAGGCTGCTAGCCGGTTTTGAGGGGAGGCTGCTAGCCGGTTTTGAGGCAAGGCCGCCTGCTGCTCCAAAGCGAGGGTCAAAAAATGAGGGAAGGAGACAATCCCGGCGGTGTACGGGAGGTTGAGCATGGAGCGATACATGAGGCTGGCGATACGAGCTCTTGTACCACAGCTTCTCCCTCAGCGCCAGGGACTACCTCATCGAGCTGCTCAAGGAACTCAGCCATCATCACCAATCATCGATACTTTGGTTGCTTCTTGCAAACACAAAGTTGTTAGGATATTAGGATTCATCCCTGCCGCAGCCATCATCACCAATCATCCATCCCTCTATGTACCAAGTTGCCAACTGATTCTTGCAAACACAAAGTATCTGCAACATTCACGTCCACACACCCACACAAGTTCATGATACTCAGGAACTCAGGATGGAGATAGATGGATACACATGATCCCACAATACATACTTGATTATCCACCCAAGTCTAAGTCTAGCTGGCTAGCAGATCATCCAAGGTTAAGGCTAGGTTGGCTGGTTCAACGACGCCAACACAAACACAAACAATAACATGCCATGCCGCACATCCATGGGGTTCATTCTACGGGCACCCATACAGCTAGAGTTCAAGGTGCCATCTAGATACATAGATAATAGGTTTTATACAGGCACTCATACAGCTAGAGTTCAAGGTGCCATCTAGATACATAGATAATAGGTTTTATACAGGCACCCATACAGCTAGAGTTCAAGGTGCCATCTAGATACATAGATAATAGGTTTTATACAGGCATCCATTCAGCTAGAGTTCAAGGTGCCATCTAGATACATAGATAATAGGTTTTATACAGGCACCCATACAGCTAGAGTTCAAGGTGCCATCTAGATACATAGATAATAGGTTTTATACAGGCACCCATACAGCTAGAGTTCAAGGTGCCATCTAGATACATAGATAATAGGTTTTATACAGGCACCCATACAGCTAGAGTTCAAGGTGCCATCTAGATACATAGATAATAGGTTTTATACAGGCACCCATACAGCTAGAGTTCAAGGTGCCATCTAGATACATAGATAATAGGTTTTATACAGACACACGCTTCAACCTCCACATCTCTAAGATCAACACCAGCAGGTCAGCAGAAGAACATGGAGCTCCTCACTTTCTCGTGCAGCCGAGGCAGCTCCGGCACCGGGGCGCTGCCCACCGACGTGTGGCCCCCTCCCTGGCTCGACGACGTGTCCGACATTTCGTCAAACTTCATGAAGGTGCCCACCTGCGCCGCCGCCAGATGCGCGTAGGCTATCGGAGCAGCTGCCAAAACAAAACACACACAGCATAAGCAACCAACCGCACACATGCATTTGCAAACACAAACACAAACAGCAGCGAGCATGGATCGAGCGAGTCTTCAAACATACCTACTGATATCGCCGTCGTGCTCCTCTGGTACCTGAAAGAAACAAACGCCGACAGGTTCAGACACAATTCGTCACAAGAATGACCCACACCTAAACTGGCAGCAACATCATATAATATATAGGCTGTCCACGTACACGTAGGAGAGCGAGTGCACAAACTCCTGGAGCTCATCCCCACTGAAGCCGATCTCATCATGCAGAACATGGTAATGTGTTGGCCTCGACGTGCCCTGCCACACAAAAAACCCTAGTTAGCCCCCACATGAATGCACAGCAACTCAAGCACCCTACCTACTGCTACATTGTGCTACTAAGCAAAAAACAGAGCAGAAAGCAGAGTCTACTACTTACAATCATCCCAGCATGCGCGCACATGTAGAAGTCAAAGTTCTTGGGATGGCAGACTTGTTTATCCACCACAGTGCCTACACAATGACATGGACACTTGCTGTTACAGTCTATCGTTTCACAGAAGAAAACTGCATGCAAACCCCACGTATAAAAAGTAGTGGACTTCGGAAAAGACGCTTACCAGGAGGAACATTTTCTGGCGAGTTTGTCTGGAAAAACCTGGTGTGGTGGTTCTTCTGAGCAACAATTACTGTGAACTTGGGCTCCCACTTGTCGTCAAGGCACTTGCATGCCTGCATTGGTTGGTTAAAAGTAGATGAAATGAGTGACACGGTCCAGAACGCAATAATTACTTCTAACCAACCCTGAAAGTATGTTTGGTTAAAAGTACTGTAACAAGCACATGTTGGGATCAAACAAATACACTACCTCGATGATCTGCTCAAGCTCGATGTTTATCACCTGAGTAAACTGGCTTTCGCTGACTCCATCCCTGAAAATAGTATGAGTTGTGTCAATTTTCAGCAGAGAAACATTTGAGGAACAACAAAAAATTACTGCTATTAGCAAATACTAGTAGTTTCACAACTTAGTACCTGAAAATGATAACCTGGTCTGGCTTCCGCTTCCCAGAACTAGTGTAGAAGTCAATGAGTGATTCCCTGCAAATCCAGATTGCAATGGTTTCATTACATTCCAATAGGGAAGCATGCAACAACGACAACATACATACTACACATGGTTTGGACAACGAACTGGACTCGAAATTGACACGTACCGAATGAGGCCATCATCTTCAGTTCCCCGTGGTTTAAATAGGGATGCCATCATCTCCTGTTTGGGTGACTGAGTGTGCACTGTTGCTCTGTATTTAGAGATGAGAGGCCACTCACGAGAACTCACCACCTGAACAAAATCCAAAGTCATGGTTACAAGCAGTTGTAACAACAACACTTACTCTTAGAAGATAATATCCAGTACCAACAGTAGCATAAACTTGTGGTTGGCGCCAGTCACATTCCAATAGCTTATGTATATATCAAGTTAGCTACCTCCTGTGTTGCCCAAACACATTAGAGAGAACATCCAACCCAGCAGCACTACACTTCCGCAGGTTCCAGACATTCACAGCATGCCCAAAGTTGGTCTCACTGTGTGGTGTGTGCATGGTCCCCTCCTCCACACATGGACTGCATTTTCTAAGACAACCCAGAATAGCAAAGCAAGTTTAGGTGACGTAAAATAGTATGATGGATACCAAATAACTTCTCTATTATTTTTTGGGATAATTTTTATCTTTTAGATAGATAGAAAGGTTTAATTGAACACTCAACAAGGACTCTCATGGTAAGTATATATATGGGATCATTAACAACTAAAGCATGTCTATGCATTAAAAACAGAATAAAAAAACAGATCTCAAATTGAAGATATCACAAAAATAACAAGGATGCAAAGTTTGCATACAATGCTCCCAAATGAACTCAAATCAGAATCTGCGCATACATTTTACACAAACATATATGCCAAAACAAGATAACAAAGAGACCAAAAAGCAAGATGATCACATAGATTAAATCCAACATTGCCGGTTATCAAGTCACCAACATCACAATTCACAAGGTCGCATACAGTACATCATACAACCAGGAATTTAAAGTCTCCACTGCAACCTACAGGTCAGCCTACTCGGCAGTGCAGCACCATAGTCCATTACATGCTCGGTTTGTAATACTAGAGAGTACCAGTTTAAGCATTACAATCAAAAGGAGTACATAAATAGGTAATTAAGCTTGCATTGTTGACATGGGGTTGTTCGACAAATCTTGGACTTGGGGTAGCACAGCTCCAGCAAAAGGTCAAATGGCAAGCGATGTTGCTTCAAAGGGTAAACTCCTACAAAAGATATATCATCAGTACAAGGTATGCAGCATGGCTGGATGTGTATATTGTACAACAAATTAGCTTACAAAACTAAACACAAGCAATAACTCCTGGAACTTAGGAAGGAGTGTTCAAACACAAGCAATCAGCGTCTGGAGTAGAATTTAATCTATAAACATGTCTAAAACTTCTACCAAAGGTGACTTACCTACGCCAGTGGAGGAAATTCATCATCCGCGTAACCAGCCCCTAAGTCAGATCTTTCCTCCATAATCCTCTTGAACTCCACCCTCATCTTTGACATCATCTCAGACCTTTTCTCCTTCAAGATGGACTGCCTCGCCTCCAAAATACGAAGTTTGGCATGCCAGAGGGCCCTCTGGGCACGCCTGTCACGAGCAGCTGCCTCATCCCTCTCTTGTTGTGTACCATAAGCAGGTTGATATGGGACTCTCTGTTGGGGTGTGCCATGCTCAAAGCTAGGATCTTCTGGGAACTGATAATGAGAAAAACGCAATACTAAGCAAACATACCACAAGAGTTTTCTAGACAAACAATAGCACAGTAGCAAACATATCACAACAGTTGACAAATAATAAATGCTACTCTTAATACAGACATCTGGTTATAAGTTGTTATCTCAATGAAATGCACCCAATATAAGTACTAGCAGACGCAGTAGACTCATTCAGACGATGTGACATGAAAACCATGGCTTATAACATGGAAACAAGCAAACCAGAGACAAAACAAGCACTTGCAAACATCTTATAGTAACAGAGATATTTCCAACAGGAGGCAAGCGAATTTCATAAGATCTACTCAAAACTGGTTTAAAGTGATCTTTGTTGGCTGAGACCCTCACAATCTCTCTCGCTCTCTGATTTCAGTGGACACACACACGCAGTGTTTCGAATGACGCCCGCTTAAGAGTTTCAGAGATAGAACAGAGCAACTAAAACAGAGGAGACAGCAGTATTTTTGGTTCTGGGCAACACATGCCCTTTTTTCTCTTTTCTATTAGCCTATGTTCAGTACAACGAATGCCTGAACATTTATACACGATTCAGTTTCCAACAGAACCGACTTACACACTGAACCGACGCACCCAACTGGTTCAGCTCACCAGGACAGAAACATATTCTGTCACTTGTGCAAGTTGGCTTCAGTTGCAGGCAAACTGCAACACGCCGCTGCACATCGGCACACCACACAGTTGTCCCGTTCACACTTATGCACACAGGCGTGCACTTATTTAATTCAATGACACAACAACTAGTTTAACTCTTAACAATCTTTATCCCAAAAGAAAGAGAACAAAAAAAAAACATCTTTCAGCCAACAGGAGGCAAGCGAATTTCATAAGATGTAGTCAACAAAACTGGTTTAAAGTGATGTTTATCCCAAAAGAAAGAGAACGTACAGGAGGGTGTGGATAGATGACTTGTTGTACTCCCCGATTTCTTTCAAGAAGTGGAGGTCCGTTAGGTCCCAGCTGATCCATCTCATTGTCATCCTTGAGCACAACAACCTTCAGTGCTGACATGCTTGCGTCAACTCCCAGCATCTCTTGATCAATCCGCTCCAGGGATGCATCAAGCATGGTGTTGAAGGACGTCTCTAATGCTATCTTGGCACGAGACTTGCACTTCAACAACTCTGGATTAACCAATATGAATCCATGCCTTCCTGGATAGGTCCTCACATCGATCTTTGCTGCTTCTTGAAGGGGGGCTCGCTCATCCAATTGAAATCGAACCTGATTAGCTTGATTCATCTGAGTGATCTGTAGATCTTGAAGCGCAGCGTCAACATCAGCAAGGCTGGAAACTATTCTGACTTGGGCCATGGTGGGATATCCTGTAAAAGAAACAACGTTCATACCAACCCTAGGATGAAATATTTTTAAGGTAGGGCAGACTTTATAGCAATTTTGTAATGCCAAAAATATATATATAGTCTCTCTGTAGTAATTCTTGTGCCAACATATATTACTAGTAGTGGAATTCTAAAAATTATACTACTATCCTTTTTGCCTTTGCTAGCCCCTTCTCCATGTGTCAGATCAGAGGCGGAGGACGGAAAAAAACTAAGGTGTGGCGAAGTCTTAAGGAAAGAATTCTTTTGATGCAAATCGAAAGAGTCAATACACATTACAACCAAAAACCAAATACATTGAAAATGTAGGCATGTTTCAATAGGAAAACAACCTAAAACATACCGATAATGAAGCTTTCCCTTTCAGAAAAATAAGAAATTACCTCTTCCCCTTTTCTTCCCCTTTCTTTCCATCTTCTGTCAATCTGGACAGAACTGCGCCAATACCCAACAAAGTGGCTGCAAGCCTGCAAGCAATTAGTCCTCTGGTTCAGAGTTCGGACCCCTTCTATCACAAATCTGGTTCAGAGTGCCAGAAAACATGTACAGCCTTTGGCCTGAATAAACTGAAACTACAGGAACAGAACTACTGAAAACTAATTAGCAGTGCTACTACAAACTGGAAATCACTACTTACTTACTACCCGCAAAAAAAAAGAAAAAGGAAATCACTACGTACTAGTAATCCATTGGTGCTAGATTGCTAGGCAAAACTGATTAGTCAACTAGCACTCTAGCAGTACTAGTAATCCATTGATGATAGGCAAAACTGATTAGTCAACTAGCAGTACTAGTAATCCATCGATGCTAGGCAAAACTGGTTCAGACTTCAGAGTGGGGAATTACCAGAAAAATCTCCGACCCCGACTGTGGCCGTCGCCCGCTGGAGCCGCCGTTGAAGCCGCCGCGCCGCTGAAGCCGGAGCCGGAGCCGCCGCTGAAGCCGCCGCTGAAGCCGCCGCTGTGCCACAGCCCGCAGCCCTCCAAGCCCCCAGCCCGCCGCCGCCGTCGGCTGCCCCGTCGTCGCGCCGGCCTGGTCCTCGCGACCTGGCCAGCCGCCGCCGCCGCCGCCGCCGCTCTAGGTTTGGTCACGTCTGGGTCTGGGTGAGTGGAGCTGGTCGCGTCGGTCTGTGTGTGTGGGCGTTCGTTTCTTTTTTTTATTAGGTACTACGTGACCGCTGGTGGCTGCGGTCGTGGCTCGAGCCGATGTCCAGCCGTCCAGGTACAAAAGCGATAGATACGTAGGTATAAAATTCCTTTTTGCCAATAATCAAGGTATGGCGGGTGCCATACCTTGCCCACCGGAGCCCTCCGCCAGTGTGTCAGATCTTTCTCGCTTTGGACAACTTGTGTGTACTCACTTTTCCTTATGCTTATGGCTTCGTGAGATGACTGGATAGCCTTAATGGGGCTGCTTCGTGTGTGTTCGTCGCTAGTAGCCTAGCCCACGGCCCAAATAAAGAGCCTGTTCACGGCCACGTCAAAGAGAGCACTCCTGTTCCTTCTCTAGGAGCGCGTTCGTAACTGCTTTACCCAGCGATTTGTTCCACCGACCAGCAATTAATCGGACGTATACGTACACGTATATAACTGCCCCGGAAATCAAGGTAGGGCGGGCGCCCTGCCTCGCCCTACCGAGGGCTCCGCCGCTGGTGCTAAGAGAGGAGGAAGAGTAGGAGGAGGAGGAGCACCTTCTGGCTTCTGGCGGCAGGGCAGAGAAGGACGGCGGCGCTCGCGGACGGGGACGGGGACAGCGACGGAGGATGGGGACGCGGCGGCGGAGGCTAGGGTTTGAGGCGAGGGAGGAGGCGAGGGCGAGGCTGCTAGAGGGGAGGCGACCGGCGCCAGCGTATTTATACGGCGGGGCCGCGGCCCAGCCGCTGGGCCGCGGCTAGCCGTTGGGCACACGATGACTTGTTACAAACCAACAAGCGGGTGTAATTGTTTCTCAAAAAAAAAAAAAAAAAAACAAGCGGGTGTAATTCACCTCTTCTTGAGGCGCTCGTAAGCACCCCGGAGGCGTTTTTCTGGTACCCAATTATGAGAAAAACGAAATTGGTATGAATTAGTTTCACTGAAAGAAGTACCTAGCATAATAATAATCAGATCACATATAAGTGCTGGAGTTAGACAGCAACCGCTGTAGTTGGAGACTCCAACGGCTTTTACAAGGCCTTGCTCGACAGCGTCTCCAAGGCCATCCAGGTAATCTGAATCATGCAAGATCAGTGAATTAGGTGTACTAATTAAAAACTAAAAACTAAAGAGGGGCTCATCAGGACTTATGCGTTAATTATTTTTGTCATACCTTCATTGCCCCATATCCCTGGCCTGAAAAGGATATGCGAAGAGAGGTTAAGTTTTTTTTTTTTGCGGGGTGAAGAGAGGTTAAGTTAACTGATAGAGTCTACAGAGAGAGGTAAAAGAAAGTTCATTGAAAAAAGGCTGATGAGCCAACCAATGAAGTTGGTAGAGCTCAATTGAAGAGACGCCAAGGCGATCCAATGAAGCCTTCAGCGCACAAATGACGCTCCCACGACCAAATCTCCATGGAAGAGCTGCAAATTTTGTCGCGATAGCCACGTCTACCTTTTCCTTTTGTTGCCTTTCCTTGATAAATCTAATGGAAAGAGAGAACTTCAGAACTAACACTGCACAGATTTAAACTATGCTATAAATAGATCCATGAAGAACGCTTCACAACATACCTTCCTAGTAAACTTTCTGAATTAATCGCTCCCGATATCTAAATAGCGCAGATTTTAAACTAGTGTTAGATTTTACCTTATAATGAATCGGAGCCGGACCAGCGCCCCCCTTCGGCGACCTCCCATGGGACCGCCGCCGTCGACCCCGTCTCCCACCAGATCTGCCTTGCCGGAGCCGCGTCGTCGGTATTATAGTATTGATTAACTCTTCTGTTCCTATTATAATATTGATTCATGATTGAAATATTTTTTTGGTCATTATTAATCTCTTCTTGTGTGTGTTCCCATGCCAGGGTGCCCTTGGTGAAGTGAAGAAGGATGACAAGGCAACCATGTTTGTCAAGATCGGCGACCAGAAGCTAGCCATCGGGACCCTCTCTACTGACAAGTTCCCTCAGATCCAGTTCGACCTCGTCTTCGAGAAGGACTTTGAGCTGTCACACAATTCCAAGACTTCCAGCGTTTTCTTCTCTGGGTACAAGGTTTTCCAGCCTGCCGAGGGAGATGAATATCCTTTTTTATATAATAAATACTATAGTAACAATTTGTCTTCTTCCTCATCAAGTTGTACACATATTCATGTCTTCTGGTGTACTATGCTATTTGAGTCTTGTTTCCTTGACCTGCCTTTTCCCCTGCTTCCACAATGGATTTTGATTCCGAGGATGAGTCTGAGGAGGAGGAGGAGGAAGAGAAGATCATTCCAGCACTCACCAAGGAAAATGGTATGCACATTTCTCCTCTGCTTCTAGTCCGTGCTTCCTTAATTCATTTGCACACCTCTTTTCGATGGAACATCAGGGGGAATGGAGAGATGACCCTTGTCAATGCATTTTGTTCTTCCTTTTCAAGGCAAACCTGAAGCCAAGGAGCAGAAGAAGCAGGTTAAGATTGACACTGCTGCACCTTCAAAGCCAAAGGCTGCTGCCAAGGATGTGGGAAAATCTAAGAAGGACGATGACAGTGATGATGATGACGACAGTGATGAGGACGACAGCGAAGATGACTCTGGTGATGATGGAGCATTGATTCCCATGGAGGATGATTCTGTGAGTTAATTTAATTGACACCCCATAATTTGTTTATGCTATATGGCCTGGTCTGGATTTGTGTAGATTGATTTCTTGACTGAAACTGTCATCACCTATTATGGTAGCTATATGCATAGATTGATTGACTCAAATTGTTAGTCGCCTATTATGGTAGATATGCATATAGATTGATGCTTGACTGAAATTGTTAATCACCTATTGTGGTAGACATGCATAGATAGATTCTTGGCTGAAATTGTTGATAACCTATTATTGTGGTTGTGCATAGATTGATGCTTGACTGAAATTGTTAACCACCTATTATGGTAGATATGCATAGATTGATGCTTGGCTGAAATTGTTAATCACCTATTATTGTGGATATGCATAGGTTGATGCTGACTGAAACTGTTTGTCACATATTATGGTAGATATGCATATAGATTGATGCTTGACTGAAATTGTTAATGGCCTACTATTATGGTAGATTTGAATTGGTTGATGTTAGACTGAAACTGTCGTCATATTATTGTAGGATGATAGTGAGGAGGGTGATGATTCCTCTGATGATAGTGAGGATAGCTCTGATGAGGAGGAAGAAGAAACACCCAAGGTAGTATGATCGTTCTTGATGTGCTCTTGTCAATGTTATTATTATAGTTTTTCTTCCTGATGCTAGTTTGTTACCATACACCTGACAAAATGTTGTTATTCAGAAGCAAGAGACTGGGAAGAAGAGGGCGGCTGGAAGTGTGTTGAAGACCCCTGTTACTGACAAGAAGGCCAAGATTGCAACACCGTCAGGCCAGAAGACAGGTGAGAGCTGATTGCTTTCTAACATGTGGCCTTGGAATGAATGTAACCAACCAGTTATGCTGTGGCCTTTGTTGTTTGCTAATGATGGCCTTTGTTTGCAGGTGACAAGAAGGGAGTTGTCCATGTGGCAACTCCGCACCCGGCCAAGAAGGCAGGCAAGACCCCAGCAACCAGCGAGAAGTCGCCCAAGTCTGGAGGGTCAGTCGCGTGCAAGTCGTGCAGCAAGTAAGTTCTTCTCTTGTGCTATTTCTGTTTGGACAGTTATTATTTGACTGTGGATTCCAGTGTTGCTAACTTGGTGAATCTCTGTTGATTGATTTTGCGCAGGACATTCAACAGCGAGGGTGCTCTAGCTTCGCACTCGAAGGCCAAGCACAAGGCCAAGTGAGAGGAGAGGAGAGGAGGATGTTGGCTGGCTGTCTGGCTCCAGTTATTATTTTGATCTGTCTGCCTGATGAGATTATCGTTATGCTGCTGTGTTAGGCTATCTACTTATATCTTATGTTGTCGTGTTCCCTACCTACCTAGCCTGATCCTGATGGAAGGGAAGGGAAGGGAGAAACCGTTGAGCTGTTAGTGATGATGCGTTGTTGAATCGAACAAAGCCGCTGTGATTCGGAATTGGAATTGGTTGGTGGAATGCTATGGTATGGTCGTCATTGTTTTGAATGAATCCTGTGTGGTTTGTGATGCCATGCATATTTTTGGTTTGTTTCTTGGTGTGTTTGAACTGGATTGCCGCAGTTGTTTGAGGGCTTAATGTTGAAGTGAAATGTTAGAAAATCTTTTGCTGCTGAGATATGCAGCTTTGGTCGGTCCACAGAAAAATGCAACAAGTTATAGATGATGGATTTCTCTAGTTATTAATCATGTCTAATGGTACATCCCAAGTAGCATATCATATAAGCAAAAACTAGATTTTATTGACGGCATTTGCCGTGCTGGACTAGCAGGCTTTTTTAGATTAAATACATTTGATATTTATACTGTGAAATCCAAAAAAGAAGAAATGCTTACTGTGCAAATCCCTTGTATTATTTTGGCAAGAAAGAAAGTTAAGCTGGATTTTGTACCAGTAGAGTAGGTGGTCACGCCGGCGCCAGGCAGGAGAAGAAGATTCATTCTGTAGCTGCAATCAGGTCATGCTTGGAACCTAAACGGAAGAAGAACTCAAATGGGATGTCTAATAGCAGTTGCAATGTTGCCAGGGCTCCTGGAAGTAGTAGAAAACCATGCAATATTTGTCATGCCACACCTCATTAGTAGAGTACAAGCTACACTCGGGTCCCAACCAAACTCCCTCCAGGAAAAGAACCAAACATGAGTGAGCACCTCATCACCACAACCCACCCAAGCTGCAGTGTCCTCCTCCTCCTTTGCAGGCAGGATACCCATCGGCAATTGGCTACGATCCGGGCATCCTGCCTAGCCCGCCTCAAGCAGCTCTAGCCGCTGCTCCGGCGTGAGCATGTCGTAGGTCGTGATCTTCTTTCGGGCCATGGCTAGCGGCGGATGGCTTGCAAACGGGAAGTTGGCGGCATGGAGGGGAAGGAGAGGGTAGAAAACATCCGCATGAATTTGTACAAGTTGAGAAAACACTATATTTCTTTCTTTATAGCATGCAATCTCTAGCATGAACAAATGTAGCAGCTGACTGACCATACAACAAACTCTGAAACTCTGTTCCAAATCAAGTGACAAACCATACTACATGCACACTGTTCCAAATCTGAAACTAGTCTGAAGTTGTTAACTTCTGAACCTATATGACAACCAACACATCTTGTGTGTTTCTCGCATGCACTTATTACTACCGGTGTGGATCTTCAACTAGAGTAGAATCAAGAGGGAGGGAGCATTCAATCTGAACCAAAACAAAAACATTTTTCTTCGCATCATGGGCAGACAGGCAAATAAAAACTAACTAGAACTGTACATACAAACATAGCACAAAGATGATAACAGATTGTGAACCATACGCCCCCAAAAGGCAGGCAGACATTTAATCTCACTTTCACAAGTATCAAAACCCCTCCTTAGGCGGAGACAGGGGAGGCAGTGACCCAAATCAATGCATCAAGGGCAGCAGAGATCGATTACATACCCTAGTCCGGAGGAAGCTCACCAATGCCGCGAGGACGTGGCTCCATCCAGCGTAGATCGCCTCCCCGGCGACCAACAATGCGTCGCTCCCTCCTGCGTCAAGACCGACAACACTTCATACACAAGACCTGGATAGCACTCGTGGTTTTCACTAGTTCTTTTTAAACAATACTCCATTACAAAAGGCTATTACTCAGGAAAAGAACCAAACATGAATGAGCAGGAAATGAAGATTCAGTATATGAAATCCATTACAAAAGGACCTAAAAATGGAATTTCCCAAGTTTGGAGGTGGGATGGATCAGACAATGCAATACATACTTTCAAATGGCTACAGCACCTGAAGATTACAAACCATCCCTAGCTCAGATCTGGTCTTGTGAAGACGCAAATGACCTGGCCAGCTTTTTGTAAGGAACTCACAAAAAGATTTTCCACTCAAGGATCTTATGATTGAACTGGCAAGCAAATTCAACACTAGTGTATTAAACAAGGGCAACTGTCTGTGGCAGATTACACTAGAGACTTTGATGGCAGAAATTGAGGAAGAAACACCTCAACTTGCTGAACTCTGGTTTGTCATGTCAGGTGTTATGTTAATGGACTGAGAGAGGGGATTAAATTCCAAGTCACAACTCACAAACCATCACAGATGCTTTTTGGCTAGCCAGAGAAACTGAGCCAAGACATCCTCCCAAATCTTGATAACAATTTTTATGGGAAGCAATCTGCTAGCATACCACTCAAACAAACAAACAAACTCCTCTAGCAGGTCAACCCCAACAGTCAGTTTTAAAACCAACTGAAGCATCCTCTGCACAGTTCCAAAGAGCTAGAAAAGTGGGGGAATGCTTGCTAGAGATGTGGGGATAAATGGATGCAAACTTGCGCCTAACATCAATTTCCCGGAAAGTGAGGAAGTGGACACAGGGCAAATGGACATTGATAGTATTGGACAAGCACAACAGGAGACATTGATAGAGGAAACAAATGAAGCAGTCATGTCGATATCAGCTCAGGCTTTAGGGGGCACCAGTTCCTCAACAACTCCTACTGTCATCATGTATTTGAATGGGAAAATACTACTTCCTCCTTTGTCAGTCAATGAGAAATCTGCTATTGCTGCAAACTGTGCTCTCCTTCCTACAACTACAATGCCTAGACATATTGCAGTAGCTGGAGGAGACATTATTCCTTCAACAGCTATGATCCCTAACAGCCCTTTCATAATTACTAAACACAAGTTTTAACATTCCTTCAGAACTTTGGATTTACCACATCATGATACAGTATTATCTTAGGCTGTGATTGGTTCACTCTTGTCACTCCTATTTCTTTTGATATTCTTCCCAGCAAGACATTTTCCTTCCTTTACTGCGAAGGCAGAAATAAACATAGCTTGGTCCCCTTCAACTACAGTTTCTGTTTGCTCTTGTTGTGGCTGTTCCTCACTGTCAGTAACATTGTTTTCCTCTGTTTCTTGTTGCAGTAAATGTACATTAGGAAGCAGCTTACATTTGTGTCCATGGAACCATTTGTCACCAACCACATCTCTAACACCCCCCTACTTTCCTAATCTTCTGATTAGTACTATTACGTATTTCAGCTTGTTTGATGATTGGTAAGGATTGCTGATATGGAGTTGGAGAGTTTTTCTGATAGAAATTTGAATAAGAGAATCCCTGACAGAAATAAACTGAACTAATAGCTGACAGTTGCTTGCCTAGATCAATTACGCTTGCTCAATACCTCCCATTTGCAGAGAGATCTCACCTTGCTTAGAACCAATGGGTTGGACATCTTCCTGGAGCTTGGACATTTCAGCACGCATCAGAGAGCTATATATCCTTCTGAAGAACTCCAAAATCATCACACTGTTTTATAGGCGGAGAGTTTACCCGGCAAGAGAGTGAAAAAGTACAGTAACTACTGCTAATGTTACATTAAGCATCAATGGCTCGCGACGAGCGGGTTGAAGCGTTTTGTCTGAAACGTCAACAGTTAACTGAAGAAATCGACAGCTCCAGCTTCAGTCCTGACATATCGGTAGCAGTCTGATGTTATGCATAAATAAATATAGGGTTATTATGATATTTTTTCGGCTAGCCAATCTGCTTGAGGACCACGGGTTGAGTAATTATATTTGGCGGGGTGATTTCGGCAAATTACCAAAAACGACCTGCGCGTGCCTCCCTGTCGAGGTGGTGTGACACGCAGGCAATTCAGATTCTTTTGAATCGATTTGTTCACGCACAGCAAGTTCAGTGGTCTGTTTGAGTCATTCTGCAAGTTTGTGTATGAAACTGTACCCGCAACAGACTGAACATGTAATTAACTCATTACCACATCTCCAGTAGTAGTAGTAGTAGCAGCAGCAGGCCTGAGACAAAAGCCATTAGGTCAGGTAAAAGTTCCAACACTTGAGTGCACTCATTCTTGCGAAACAGATAACACATGTAAATGCTTTTGTTTGTGCCCAAATACAACAAAAACAAGTGTCTTGACATAGCACAATGAGCAGATGAGAGGGGGCATGTGCCATTCACAATTTCTTTATTATCTACCTGCTGTATGAATTGCAAACGTTTTCAATAATACCTTTACTTCCACAAAGTTATTGATAATATTCCCCGCAAAAAAAAGAGTTATTGATAATATTGTTATAAGCTATTGAAACCTTTACTTCCAGTACATAAATCTTTAATCCTCATATTATCATAACTGGCTATATTTTTCTTTCACACAATCTGCTGCTATTCTTGTGTCTTGCCTTGTCCTGCTGCTGTACAAGAGATAGAGAGCTGTCCTCCTTCATTTGATAGGTTTTCAAGGTTATGTAAGCCTTCTTTGGCAGATAAATCTCATCAGCAAGGAGGTCATAATCCCGAGAATATCGTATGCGCTTGCGAGATCTCCAGTTCAACGAACACAAGCTTGCACCGTTATGTAGCGAAGAGCAGAAGATCCCCTTAACGACGACACCACCAGCATTACCATCACAATTACCATTACCGGTCGTCGTCGTCATCGTCGTCTCAGAGGATGATTTTACTGGAATCCCGGTGACGGATAACTTGATGGCAGGATCATCCTTGTCATGGTTGCTAGGAAGGAGCTTGATTTTGTAAGCAGTTAGGATGGCTGGCTGTTCCTGACCAACGCGAGACCACCAGCGGTTGTCCGCAGATGACTCGCCGAGGTAGACGCCGGCTGCGGCATCGTGCGGGGTGGCGAGGCCGACGAAAGGCAGACTCTTGCCATCATCAACTGTCTGCCACTTGGCCGAGACGGTGTGGAACGCATGGGTGGCATGGCGGGTCGCCGACTTGAGCGACATGAGCAAGTAGGAGCCGACGAGCACATACGAGTGCACGGTGACCATAGGCGGGTATCTCATTCTCAGCTCATGGGGGGCCAGCCGAGACGGAGACGGAGATGGGAAGCAAGGCGGGCTGGGCAGCTCCTCCCAGGAGCAGCCCATCGACGACTCTGGCTGTGGACAGGTCAAGGACCTCGAACCAGGGCTCCAGATCTCGTTCTCCCTTGATCTGGGAAAGGTTGAGAGGGCGTACATCTTGTCCTCCACGGACACGAGCGCGGGGCATGCTTTTTCGCTCAGCAGGTCCGGCCCATGGATGAACTCCTCGGCGTCGGCGTCCAAGACGGTGGTGCGGCGGCCGCTGAGCGCGACGATCCACCTGTAGGAGATATGCCCTAGAGGCAATAATAAATGTTATTGATTATCTCCCCGTTCATAATTAGGTTTATGTTCCATGCTATAACTGCTATGGTTCTCGAGTCTGCAATAACCACGAGGCTTGGAGGAAGACTCATATGCACGTGTGGAATAATAAACGGTAAAATGTATTCCTAGTCAAGCCTCTATGACTGGCTCAAGTATTGCATGATGATCCTGTTTTCCTGATCATGGGCATGACTATGCCGACAATTTTGAGGGCGCAATGTTGGTAGAACACTTGTGTTGAATCGACCCGAATTGATGTTATGCTATGAGATTCATTCGTCATAAGTTAATGGTTAATAACACAGAGATGGTTTACGTTTGCATGATTCCTTAGACCATGAGAGTATCGAGTTGCTTCATGCTTGCTTCATGAACTTTGGGGTTTGTTAAACGTCATCCGTAAATGGGTGGCTATTACGGCGGCTTACGGGTTCATGGAAAAGTATGTCAAGTAACTTGATAGCTCAAGATTGGGATTTGCTCCTCCGACGAAAGAGAGATATCTCTGAGCCCTCTCGGTGTTACGGTATCCATCATCGTCTGGCCAGACACTTTGTGATTTGATCACGGGGATGCCGGAACACGGGAACGAGAAAAGAGAACAATACCGGTAACGAGGTAACTGGCATAGTGGACAAGGTGTTGATCCACGGGGATGCCAACATGTCTCACCTCGGGTATTTGTAACATATCGCGAAGCAACAGGAATAGCACACGGCAACTGGAGGTTCACTCGAATATTCATTCGTGTGGGTATAGGGGTCAATATGGGTGTCCACGGCTCCGATGTTGATCATTGATCGGAAGGGGTTCCGGGTCATGTCTATGCTTCACCGAACCTATAGGGTCACACGCTTAAGGGTCATCTATCTACTGAATACTAGACAGGGAGTCTGAGAGAAAGTTTCCGGAAAAAGTTTTCGGAGACAGCGGAAAAGTTCCGAAGAGAGAGGTCACCGGATGAGTTCCGGTGAAACTGAAAAGTTGTTTCATAGGATACCATAAAGTCAAATTGGTTTTGGCACATGCCTGATAATTCTTGGAGGGTGCCAGAATCATTCTGGAAACTTTCTGGAATTTTCCGGAATGAAAACCGGAAATGTTCCGGAGCTGCCGAAACCGCTTCAGATGCTTTCGCAGATGAAAATCACTAAACCGGAATTGTTCCAGCTCGCGTTGAAAATTATTTTGGTGGGTACTGGAAATGTTCTAAGCCCACATGAATATTTTCAGTTCGATCAGACGCTGAAAAATGTCGTCGTGAATAGTGAAAGTGCTTTTTGGATATTTATGGGAAAGCACCTTTTGGGATATTTCCAAAAGGCCTTCTAGAAGGACTTGGGAGCCAAGGCACCCCCATGTGGGGGGGCCCCAAGTGTGGCCGGCCAAGCATGGTGGAGCTCCTTGGAGCTCCACATGGCACCCCTTTTATCGTTATTCTTTTATGAAAAGGCATAAAGTGGGGGTACTTTGGGGTTTTTTGTATGACATCTTTACCCCTTGGCTATCCTATAAATAGAGGTGTGTGGGCAGCCCCATATGCTTCATCCTTGCTCTCATACACAAGCCATGCATGATCTGGCATTCTCTCTCCCTCCCAGCGAAATAGTTTCGTAGAGCCGAAAGGCTGTCTGGGTTCCGGTGGGAACTAGTTCTGGACGGCGAAGCCCTGCCGGATAGATGGCACCGTATGTGTGCAACTCTGTAGAGAGATCGTAGTTTTGGTCTTAGTTCGTGAGTGCCTCCCGAAGGGCTGTCCGTGTGACCGTCTGAGTTTTGGAGGTCCTCCCGAAGGGCTGTCCGAGTAACAGTCCGAGTTTCGGAGGTCCTCCCGAAGGGCTGTCCGCGACACCGTCCGGGGGACTGTCCGACCGCCTCCCGAAGGGCTGTCCGTGGGGCAGATGAGGGTATACATCCTCGCGGTTGGGAGGTTGTAAATCCTAGCTGCGGGGATCTGCACCGCCGATCGTCATTGACTCTACTTCCGCTGCGCTACGAGTCGGTAACGAAAATGATCAAACCTTGTATGCAGTCCCCATAGTGGTCCTGGGCTTCTGCGTAGGTCAAAAAAAATTGTTTTCTGCTGCCTTACCCTACAGTGGCATCAAGAGCCGTGCTATGCGTAGATGCAGGTTGCGATCTAGAATACATAGAGATGTATGGGTGTTGCACAATATAATTAGGTAGTAGATGAGATCTATTGCTGAAAATTATTTGTGCAGGTAGCAGATGAAATCTGTTACCCGATGTTCCTGTTGCTTCCCCTGAATTTGCGTAGTCCTGATCTTGACGGCATGGTGGAATCTCACAAAGTTCTGGCAATCCGCGATCCTTTCATGCTGCTCCTGAGTATGCTGATTGACAGATCAACGAAGTGCTAACAGTTCTTTGGGTTCCACCATAGTTGAGAAAGATGGATATTTCGTAGATGAAAGGGCAATGCAGATGTGATCTGCACGGGGGTCACGCGTATGACGAAGTTTAGTATGGGGCTCGAGATTTTATTATCTCGTGTTTCATACACCCTGGAAAGTTAATCTAGCAACTTGATGATGGACGTTGGTAGCTTCGGTTTGTTTCGAAACCTTAGAAGCCACAAAAAATAAAATTTTGCATGAACCGATTAGAGGCGTCTAACTTGGTTTTGCAGGATGTTTTGCATGTGCATATGATGTGGTATAGCAGTGCTCATATTAATTTGATTATGTATGAGATGACTATATGATGTAATATTAACATGACCTGCGTGTCATGATTCGGCATGATGGCTGGAGCCATATGATTGTCACTTTAATGACCTGCGTGTCAACCTTAAGTGATGCACTTATTTTATTAGCTATAGAGATAGCAATATTATCTGGTGCATCGACAAGGTGGTGGCAATCTTCGCGAAGGTGAACACCAACGCGAATGCCGAAGACGAAGAAATGAAAGACTTCTCCGTCAGAAAGGGCTATACCATATCATGCTATTATGAATTGCCTGAGATGTTTATCCCTTATGATGCACCCTTCGTGATTGCGCGGTAGTCGCTTTTTATTAGGGTGATCTCTCACTTAAAATATCAAGTAGTTAGTGTTCTCCCAAGTGTAGCACTGTCACGGCACCTATCTCTTCGGGGCATCACATGATCTCCATGGGTGTGAACGATTAGAGAAGTGTGAGGCGGGTGAGTTGAGACCTCGCAGCGAGATCACTTGGTTGTCTTGACGTTCAGGCAGGACAGTCCTGAGCTCGGAACACACGCATCGAAAGATGAACAAGAATCACATAGAGATGTGACCGGCAAGTTTGCCTACCGATTGAAGTTCGTGCCATTTGAGTTCATCTCGAACCATGGCGTTGAATTGAAATGCGGATCTTGAATCACTCACGATCAATTATGAGAGATATTGATTTGAGTGGGAGCGCACTGTAGAATTAACTTGTTTAATTCTTAGTGCAATTAATTTTGAACACTGTCTAAGTGTGGTTTGCATAATAGTTGTAGAATAATGGCTCGCGTTTCCACCTTCCCTATTAAAATTGAATAAGCTGTTAAATATCTGGTTAAAACTTTACGGTTGGTAACGTAATGTGAGGATTGTCCTCAAGAGTGCCGAGAAGGACTTTGTCCTATCGCATGCTTTCGGTATTCTCCCGCTAATGCTATGGATCATGTGACTCTCGTCCTTCGATCCAAAAGCTAGAATTCTGTTTCAGTCAAGTGCAATACGTTTGCTTCCATGAGACCCAACTTCAAAAGTTTGGATAGTTATGTGATATTCATGGAATCTGAAAATCATTTTTAGAGACAGACAAAGGCTAAACGATATGAGATATCCAAATCAATGTTTGTTTGCAAACTATTAGTAAAGGTGTTTACTATGCATTAGACTGATAAGAGAGGGATCCAGAAGAACGTTGTCATATGATGATGGTGAATAAAACAACAACTTAAAGAAAAAGGAAATGTCCAAAGGGTGTTAGTATGACTTACACACCTAGGAAGTCCGGGGCTATCGCCACTCTTAAGTTGGGTGCTTCTTCTGAGAGTAGGAGAAATGCTAAAAGTTAAACTGTTAGAAGTATAAAGGCAAAAAGAGAGAAGACTGGAATATCCAGCTCATGTATGAATGTCATACAAGTTTTTGATGTATAGAAGGATGGTCAAAAATATAGTTTTTGGGAATTATGGTTAAACATGTTAATCACTAATTCTTGGGTATTGTGAGTTGATCACAAAGATACCCGCTCGATTGCATTCTGTTGCGACTCGAAGCAAGAACTACTATGACCTGAAAGACTAGCCAGGAATGAGGTCTTGATACACGCTGAGATCATAGTAAAAGTTACTATACCTTCCATCGGTGTATTACCTATGTATTTATTTTCATAATTCATTTAGAGTTTCACACTCTAGCCCTTTGCATAAGGTATCTTGCAAGAAGGTTGTTCATAAGAGAACTTTTGATGTTCGGTGTTGTGAATAACATAAGGGCCATAATTTCATTATGAATGAGACGTATGTTATGAATATTGATAAATAATACATTACCTCTGGGTTTACTTTCATAATTCATTTTAGAGTTTCATACACTCTAGCCCATTGCACAATGTTTGTTGCAAAAGAGTTGTTCATAAAACAACAATTGTTGTTCAGTATTATGAATAACATGAAGGGCCATGCTTCCATCCTAGATGGGATGTATGTTATGAATATTGATGGAAATATGATACATTCATAACACTGACGCTAAATGTCACAAGACTAAAAGAATATCACACAAGTGTGGCACTGCATTTGGTCACATTGGAGAAACCCGCATGGAAAATTCCATTATGATGGATTTTGAAGTCGTTTGATTTTGAATCATCTGACACTTGCAACTTTCCTCTGAATAGTGAAGTGATTGAAATACCGTTCACAGGCCATAAGGAACGAGCAAAGAACATATTGGTGATCATACATTATGATGTGTGTAGTCCAATAAATGTTGTTGCAAGTAGTGGATTTATCTATCTTCAGAAATGACTCAAGTAGATATATGGATATTTACTTATTGAGACATAAGTCTGGATCTTTTGAATTCATTCATAAGGTTTTCAAAATGAAGTAGAAGTTATTGTAACAAGAAAATTATGTTTCTACAATTCGATTGCAGAAAGGAATATTTGAGTTACAAGTTTAGCGAATGTCTGATGAGTTATGAAAGGGGTTTCATAACTTGCACCTCCCGGAACACCACTGCAAGTGGAAAGTCCGTGAAGATGTAATCAAACCATTTATGACATGGTAAGATCAAAGATGACATAAATAAATTTGCTATTATCCCTTTTAAGGTGATGCTTTAGAGACTGCGGCTTTTACACTGAAAAGAGATCCATCAGGTCTGTTGAGATGACGCCATGGTATGGTGCGCCCAACCATGTTATATCTTTTCTTAACATTTGGAATATGGGGCTTGTGTAAAAGGTTACAAACCTATTCCAAATCAGACAAGTGCTATTTTGTAGGTTATCCCAAGTCATTGGGTATTCCCCCACCACTATACCGAGGCAAAAGATTTTGCCACAAAACGGTGTGCTTTTAAAGAGAATAGTTCTTTCAAAAGGTGAGTGGGAGGACAGTGCAACTCGACGAGATAACCAGTATCTTCGTCATCAGATCAAAGGAAAGAAACCTTGGAAGTGATTCCGGAGTTTCCTACTGCGACTGATACGGAAGTCTCTACAATAAAATGTATGGACTTCGGTCGAACTTGCAGCTGAACCATGTAGGCAAAGCTCGTGCAAACCTATCAGGTGCGCAAACGAGATATTGTTGTTAGACAACAATATACCTACAATACACAAGGAAGCATTGATGGGCCCTGACTCCGAAATTGGCTAAATGCCAATACAATCCGAGATAGTTTCCATATAAGTGATTCGAGATTAAAATCTTGAAACACCTTTTGGAAGACTTAGAGTCTAACGAATATTTATGGAACTAAAAACTGATACGGATAAAATGTTTTATCCATAAGGCTCGACTTGTTGCAATAAACAAGTTCAAGGAGTTGACTACGATGAGATTGTCTCACCGTAGCGATGCTTGAAGTCAGTTCGGGTTGAACTAGCAATTAATACATATTTCAATCATGAGATATGAAACATGGATGACAAAAGGATTTCCATCTGATGGAAATGAAACCTAGGACTTGTATGTGATACAGTCCAAAGTAATTTGTCGATCCAGAGGATGCTAGTAAGTATGCAAACTTCAGAGTTCCAGCGATGGACAGAAGAGAGCAAAGTGGAGTTGGAATCTTCGTTTTTGATGGAATGATCAAAGGGGTATGACTTCATCAAATGGGTATCGAAGATGTTTGTGATTCAAGAAAATAAGTGGGAGCATGATAATATTTCTAAAACGTTGTGTGCTTGACACATTGTTAATTGGAAATAAATTTCTTGACATGAATTAGGACTTCATTTGAAAATAGTTTTTCGATGAAGTGCTTAGGCTAAATAGCCTTAATATTAGGCATGATGATCTATGGAGATAGATTTACCTAATGGGGCTGAGCAAAGATACATATTGACAAGATGCTAAAACTTTTTAGCATTTAAAACGCCAAGGAGTGATTCTTGCCGAAGTCACATGGAAAGAGTTTTTGCAAGACTCGGTGTCCCAAAACACTGATGAGTAAAATACATGATGGAGATTCCACACACTCTTGTGTTTGGATTAATCATGTATTCCATGGTATGGAAATAACAACCAGATATGTCCAATACTCCAAAGTTGCTGCGAGTATAGATACCAAAGTGATCAAAGTACTGATCATGGGACAACAGTGAAATATGTCATTGAGTACTAGAGCAGTACTGATGACATGTTTTCTTGCAAGCAGAGATTATGAAGTGCTCGTTGTAAGTAATTACATCGAAACAGTCTTCATCAATGCTCCATGCGATTTTCGATTTAAGTTAAGGGTTTTGTGTAATACACAATATGGTGGCACGGTAGTTGGAAATTGTTCCAAACAAGATACTGTGGCGAATTTTATAACAAAGGCTAAGTATGTTGACGCTTTAGAAGCGACAAAGAAGTTGTTGAATCATATAGTTCATTCATGAACTTAGTATGGTTCCAAGATGACTTTGGCCTATGGGACACTATTGCAGATAGTTGCTCCATAGCTCAGTCTGAGGAATCAGGTTTCGACCAATGATTCACACATATGCAAAGCCAAGTCCACACAAAATATGAATTTTGTGAAAGCGTGATAAACACGAGGATATGCAAAGTTACACACGGAGCTGAAGTTGTCAGATCCGTTGGACATCAGGCTATACCACAAGCGAAGCATATTTTACACCAGTATGCCATAGGTGTAAAGTGCATTAGCATTGACTAGATTATTGACTCTAGTGCAAGTGGGAGTCTGTAGGAGATATGCCCTAGAGGCAATAATAAATGTTATTGATTATCTCCCCGTTCATAATTAGGTTTATGTTCCATGCTATAACTGCTATGGTTCTCGAGTCTGCAATAACCACGAGGCTTGGAGGAAGACTCATATGCACGTGTGGAATAATAAACGGTAAAATGTATTCCTAGTCAAGCCTCTATGACTGGCTCAAGTATTGCATGATGATCCTATTTTCTTGATCATGGGCATGACTATGCCGACAATTTTGAGGGCGCAATGTTGGTAGAACACTTGTGTTGAATCGACCCGAATTGATGTTATGCTATGAGATTCATTCGTCATAAGTTAATGGTTAATAACACAGAGATGGTTTACGTTTGCATGATTCCTTAGACCATGAGAGTATCGAGTTGCTTCATGCTTGCTTCATGAACTTTGGGGTTTGTTAAACGTCATCCGTAAATGGGTGGCTATTACGGCGGCTTACGGGTTCATGGAAAAGTATGTCAAGTAACTTGATAGCTCAAGATTGGGATTTGCTCCTCCGACGAAAGAGAGATATCTCTGGGCCCTCTCGGTGTTACGGTATCCATCATCGTCTGGCCAGACACTTTGTGATTTGATCACGGGGATGCCGGAACACGGGAACGAGAAAAGAGAACAATACCGGTAACGAGGTAACTGGCATAGTGGACAAGGTGTTGATCCACGGGGATGCCAACATGTCTCACCTCGGGTATTTGTAACATATCGCGAAGCAACAGGAATAGCACACGGCAACTGGAGGTTCACTCGAATATTCATTCGTGTGGGTATAGGGGTCAATATGGGTGTCCACGGCTCCGATGTTGATCATTGATCGGAAGGGGTTCCGGGTCATGTCTATGCTTCACCGAACCTATAGGGTCACACGCTTAAGGGTCATCTATCTGCTGAATACTAGACAGGGAGTCTGAGAGAAAGTTTCCGGAAAAAGTTTTCGGAGACAGCGGAAAAGTTCCGAAGAGAGAGGTCACCGGATGAGTTCCGGTGAAACTGAAAAGTTGTTTCAGAGGATACCATAAAGTCAAATTGGTTTTGGCACATGCCTGATAATTCTTGGAGGGTGCCAGAATCATTCTGGAAACTTTCTGGAATTTTCCAGAATGAAAACCGGAAATGTTCCGGAGCTGCCGAAACCGCTTCAGATGCTTTCGCAGATGAAAATCACTAAACCGGAATTGTTCCGGCTCATGTTGAAAATTATTTTGGTGGGTACTGGAAATGTTCTAAGCCCACATGAATATTTTCAGTTCGATCAGATGCTGAAAAATGTCGTCGTGAATAGTGAAAGTGCTTTTTGGATATTTATGGGAAAGCACCTTTTGGGATATTTCCAAAAGGCCTTCTAGAAGGACTTGGGAGCCAAGGCACCCCCATGTGGGGGGGGGGGCAAGTGTGGCCGGCCAAGCATGGTGGAGCTCCTTGGAGCTCCACATGGCACCCCTTTTATCTTTATTCTTTTATGAAAAGGCATAAAGTGGGGGTACTTTGGGGTTTTTTGTATGACATCTTTACCCCTTGGCTATCCTATAAATAGAGGTGTGTGGGCAGCCCCATATGCTTCATCCTTGCTCTCATACACAAGCCATGCATGATCTGGCATTCTCTCTCCCTCCCAGCGAAATAGTTTCGTAGAGCCGAAAGGCTGTCTGGGTTCTGGTGGGAACTAGTTTTGGACGGCGAAGCCCTGCCGGATAGATGGCACCGTATGTGTGCAACTCTGTAGAGAGATCGTAGTTTCGGTCTTAGTTCGTGAGTGCCTCCCGAAGGGCTGTCCGTGTGACCGTCCGAGTTTTGGAGGTCCTCCCGAAGGGCTGTCCGAGTAACAGTCCAAGTTTCGGAGGTCCTCCCGAAGGGCTGTCCACGACACCGTCCGGGGGACTGTCCGACCGCCTCCCGGAGGGCTGTCCGCGGGGCAGATGAGGGTATACATCCTCGCGGTTGGGAGGTTGTAAATCCTAGCTGCGGAGATCTGCACCGCCGATCGTCATCGACTCTACTTCCGCTGCGCTACGAGTCGGTAACGAAAATGATCAAACCTTGTATGCAGTCTCCATAGTGGTCCTGGGCTGCTGCGTAGGTCGAAAAAAATTTGTTTTCTGCTGCGTTACCCTACACCACCTGCGGCTGCGGCTGCGTGTCTGCACGGGCACGTAGGTGATGCCGGGCGTGGCATCCATGGTGGCGACCGGGTGCAGCCGCCTGGGACTCGGGGTCGGGGAGCACGGGTAGGGATAGTCCACCTTGTAGAGGGAGGCCACCACGCGACTGCTGCCGATCAAGATATTTACCACGAAGAAGATCGACCGGCCCTCGCCCTCGCCCTCGGTGCCGGTGCTGTTGCGGATCTGTTGCTGGTTTCCGGCCGACTGCTCCTCGAGCTCATCGCTGCTTCTTGTGCCGCCGTCCAGCCTCTTCCTCTTCCCCTTGCCATGATTCTTCATCCTTCGGTGGATCCTATGCTATGCTACGACTCGATCGATCGGATCCTTCTCAGTCGCCGGCCGCCTATCTGTATCTCTAGAGGAGAGAGGAGAGGAGAGGAGAGGTGACAAGGGTAAACAGTTTTTTTTTTTTGAGAACAACAATATTTTATTTCTTGCTCGCACAGACATCACCTTGGGCCAAGCCCATTTATCAGCTGTTTGCAGCGTTTTTCCTTTCCAGTTTTCTTTTTCTTTTTCGTTGTATACATAGGCGCCTACCGTGACTTCGTAAATCTCAAGATGATATGCTGACTAAATCTCTCGAAGGTGCTCATAGGGATAGGTAGAGGCAGGGTGTGCGCGTGTGCGTTCATAGGGATAAGTGTATGCACGTACGTATGAGCGCTTGCGTCTGTACCGTGTTAAAAAAATAATAAACAAATAAAAACGGAAGAAAAGATGAAAGCTACGAACGAAAGAAAAACCAGTGAACGGTGAAAAGAAATAAAGGCCGAAGAAAAAAGAAAAAAACCCAGTAAAAACCGATAAATGACAGAAGAGCTAGGTTTAGGTGCAGTAATACCATCCTAAATAAACATTTTCAATAAATATAACATCCTCCCGTTGATAAATTTATCTAGATCATTTAAATAGTTAAAAAAAATACAACAACTAGCAGCATTGTATGTTCGACAAGTGTTTTTTACCGCCCATCGACCCCAAAAGCAAAAGAACTTGTCCCTGCCAAAGGCGGAAACAAACTTCGCCACATCAGAATCCAAGTCGTAACCATAAAAAAAAAGGAATCCAAGCCGTGCACCTTGACATACAAGAGCTTTTGCTCCTCGGAATCTTCATTGATAGCAAACTTCCTTTTTTGAGTTTAACCTTTTTTTTTTGCATCTCCGTCAACATGCCAAACCTCTCTGGCTTATTTTCATCCTTCATCTCACTAGATGACCCGTTGCACCATAGGCGCAAAGACCAACTCCAGCCAGAAAGTTAAGCAAGCTATGGGAAGAGTATTCATTTAATTACCCTACATACATAAATACCAAGAAGCAACTAACCGACTAACAAACAAGGATAACTACCCCTGGACCCTTGTTCCTACTGGCCGCACTTAGACACGATCCCGGTGCTGGAGAGGTCATGCGTGAATGTTGGTTTGGATGGTGAGGAGGGAGGAGTGCCGAGCAACAAAGGCAATAAACGCAGACATCGCTCTGTCAAAAATGCAATCATGCCCTTATTTTTATTTTGATGTTGATGAAAATATACATATAAGGGACTAATCATGTTTGTTAAGTATATCACAGGTTTTAGTCCTCGTGGAAACATATATGTGTGTGAATCATGGACCCACTTGATTCAATATTGCTGAAAAACGGAGAAACAAAGATATTAAGCATAGCCTTTTCGTTTTGTTCTTGATATTAAGAGGGGATCACTGCGGTTCGTGAAAGATTTGCTCAAACATACAGTTCATTGCAAATATTCTCCACTCACATCATTCACAGTCACGACATACATCACTCCCATCATACACATGTGACATACATATGCACCTACAAAAGGGCCCTAGGACGATCTCTAGTCCCTGGCTGAGGCCTCCGCAGTGGGGAGGCAGCTGAACAACAACATGACACCCAAGACCTTCATATACTAGTGATCATGCCCTGTGCACGCCTATCCCTTATTTACAGTCTTGTGCATGCAACAGTTCCAGTCACACACCGTCTGCGGCAAGAGCAAGAGTACACAGTTCCAGTTAGATCCAAAAAGCAGAGCCAGAACAGAGGCACATGAAGAGGCAAGGAGTAGATGGAGGGCAAGAAGATGATGGAGATGGCGCTCAAGCAGGCCAACCACACCTCCCTTTTTCGCGCGGTCCGCTGAGTTCTCCTTCCCCTTCTCCTATTGATCAAGAGCTCTTTGGTGCCCTATTTCATCCACACGTCTCATCGAACTCCACTTTTATGGGGTGGAGATGGCGCTCAAGCAGGCCAGCCACACCTCCCTTTTTCGCGCGGTTCGTTGAGTTCTCTTCCCCCTCCTCCTATTGATCAAGAGCACTTTGGTGCCTTGTTTCATCCACACGTCTCATCGAACTCCACTTTTATGGGGTGGAGATGGCGCTCAAGCAGGCCAGCCACACCTCCTTTTTTCGCGCGGTTTGCTGTGTTCTCCTCCCCCTCCTACTATTGATCAAGATCTCTTTGGTGCCCTGTTTGATCCACCGTCTAATCGAACTCCACTTTTATGGGGTGGAGATGGAGCTCAAGCAGGCCAGCCACACCTCCCTTTTTTGCGCGGTTCGCTGAGTTTTCCTCCGCCTCCTACTATTGATCAAGATCTCTTTGGTGCCCTGTTTCATCCACCGTCTAATCGAACTCCACTTTTATGGGGTGGAGATGGCGCTCAAGCAGGCCAGCCACACCTCCCTTTTTTGCGCGGTTCGCTGAGTTTTCCTCTGCCTCCTCCTATTGATCAAGAGCTCTTCGGTGCCCTGTTTCATCCACACGTCTTATCGAACTCCACTTTTATGGGGTGGACAGGGGGCATTTCCCCCCACCCTCCCCCGACGCACTTCAACACCAGACAACCCCGATGATGAGGGCGAGGACGATGGCAGCGCCGCCCATTGCCAGGCCGATCTCTAGTCCCTGGTGGAGGCCTTCGTAGTGGGGAGGCAGCCCAACAACAACATGACACCCAAGACCTGCATGTATACCGCACGGGACAGAGTAGAGTTGGATGAGCGAACAGGGCACCGAAGACCTGAATCAGTAGGAGGAGGACAGAGCAGAGTTGGATGAGCGAACCATACCGCATGGGGCAGGGAACTGGTGATTGGCTTCAACGCCGCCTCAATCATCTTGATTCCCATATCCATCTTCTTGCTCTGATTCCTGTTCGGCTGAGCCAACTATATATAAATAATGATCGGAGAACAGAGGAACAATGGCAATTGGCAATTGGCACACGCACATACAAGTAGTACACACACGCACACGCACATGCACACGCATGTACAAGTAAGCTTTATCGATCATTCTGATCATTTGGGACCACATGCCAATCTCCGACTTCTTCGTCAACCTCTCTCTTTCCTGAAATCACCTGCAGCGCACCAAAGACATGATGACGACGCACTTTTGTACCAGATTGGCACTAGAACCTCCCTTCAAAAAAAAAAAAAAAGCCGGGTTGGACAACGTCCGTCACCAACTTCTCCTTCTCCCAGTCCTTCACCACGACACCAAGGTTTCCTTCCACTGCCTCAACTTCTCCACCGGTCTTGGCCTCCTCCTACAAGCCAAGCCAAGTCAAGCCAGATGTATGGTCAACGACTCAACGTCACGCATGTCGTCAACCGTATGCCAAATCAGCTCTCTACACATTGATCAAATCGTATGAGTGACCGTACCATACTCAGTGACCATATTTAGGATGTTGAAAAAGGGTGATGACCAAAGTGGACAAATTCAGTGACCCCAAGTGAATTTTTCTCTTCGTGCTTTGGTTTGGTTCGGTCAATGCATGCATGAATGAATGATGCTTGTATTCAATATTGCATAGCACTCCATTTCAAAAATAAAATAAAATTTGCATAGCCCTCTTAGCCAAATACACTCAATATCTTGGTTGCGCCGAGTTGGCTTCATTGATTTTCTTATGCTTACTGTTTTTCACAAAAAAAAATAAAAAACTACTACTCCCACCCCGCTCTTCTTGCTAACTACACGTACCTTACCTGCTTTTTCTTTTTGCAAGTAGCGTTCTACTCATAATAAAATATGAAAAAGGTCGAGCTTTCCCTCCAGCCAACGCCGAACCCATCCCACCAACAACCTCTGCCCCTCCTCCTTGCGGAGACTCTGCCCCTCCTCCTCAACGCAACAAAGGAATTAGCTTGCTGCTAAGGTCACGGGCACCCTGCACACCTTGATCGCGGCAGTTGTCACCCCAGGTCAGAAATTCCAAAGCTTCATCCTTAACTAGTGTAAGTCCATCGTTGCTTTCTCCTTCTCCCACCGCCCCCTGTCCTCCTCCGCCCATGGGATGCTCTGGCTTACGCCTCCCTTCATCTCCCCGTGCTTCTCGCCCTCGTCGATGGACAACTGTCATCGCCTTCCGCATATCAAGCTTCAAAGTACATGTACATTGTCCCCAAAATGTTATTTTGGCGTTGATGACAACAGGGTTAGTTAAGACTGATGTCGTTTATCAACTTTATCTTAGGACATTGATCTCTCGGTGTTTGACTACAAGGCCCCAGGGCGAACTCGACGACATGGGCTCCTAAATCCTAAGTCTATGACCCTGTTCGGCAACCCTCCTTTACGAAGCGGAGCGCCATTCTAGCCGCTCCCCAAATTATAACTGCACGTCACTCTGCTCCGGAGCGGAGTTGCAGAACGGAGCGAGTCCGAACGGGCTCTATATATTTATATGTATGTGTGCGCATGATACATAAACGAATATATATATATATATATATATATAAAACTTCATTTGCTTAATATTAGGAGTAAACTTTCAACCATACACCCTTAGATTAAGATAATAACAGTAATTATACATCAGAACCTTAATCATGTACACTGAAATTGGAGATGAAATTCATACGTACTTGTGAAAGACTAGACGAACTCACAGTCACGGTCTCACGGATAGCCAGACATGAGGGCCAACTGGCCAAGGCAGGCGCGCAACCGGGTCGCCTTGACGGACACATGACGGACTACGCAACAACATGGACCAGGCTGCCGCACGCACCAGCAGCAAGAACAAGAATCCCGAGCGGTCGGACAACGGTTCACGGTTGAGGAAGAGACAAATCAATCAGGTATTTAGATTGATCGATCGATGTGTGCGGCCTTCACCTTTTTTTTTTTTTTTTTTTTTTTTTGAGAATCGTGTGCGGCCTTCACCTAGGGCTAGGAATCATCCAAGTCAATTAGGCCTAGCCCATCTCATTTCTTTCCTCACTCAATTTTTTCTCTACCTATTTTTTGTTGTTGGGCTATACTAAGAATACATAAGGCGTACCAGATCATGGGCCCCTCCCAGGCCGGGGGTCCTAGGCTTGTGGTAATAGAGTTCTAGGAAAAGATAATTCCCCAATTTGTGATGGGTGGTATTCATACAAAGCTTCAAATGGAGAGACTTTCAAAGATGTATGATAGGTAGTATTGTACCACCACTCTACCATAGATAACCAGTTCATCCAGTCCTTTGGATGTTGGAAAAACCATGCTTATCAAGTGTTGTTCTAGACACCGGTTGACCCTCTTTGTCTCACCGTCAGACTGTGGGTGGTGATCAGTGCTAAAACTCAGTTTAACCTTGAAACTAGTGAGAATATCCTGGTAGAATTTGCCTGTAAATATTATATCCCTCTCAGAGACTATGACCACAACATTCCATGATATTGTCCAGGAATAATTGAAGGAGAGGGTGAACATTATAGGGGTGGCTGAAGGGCAAGAAATGGACATGTTTGGTCAGTCTATCAACCGTCACCAGGATTACTACCTTCCCCTATGATTTTTGCAGTGCTACTGCTTCAAAAAAATCCATGAAAATGTGTGACCAAGGTACTTGTGGAATTTCCAGTGGGTCTAGTAAACGAGGAACATGCACATGATCTACTTTGGTTAGTTGGCATACATGGCAAGTAGAAATGAGCTGTTCCATATCCTTTTTCATGTTGGGTCAGTACAAGTGTCTCTTTAGTCTATGAATTAATGGTGGCCCTGATGCCTGAATGCCCCCCAATAGCAAAGTTATGGTGTGAGAGAGTTTGTCCGAATTCAGTGGCTGCCCTAATATAGAGTCTATTTTAAAACTTTATGATGCCCTCAGCAATGGAGAATTTGAATTCCATTTGAACATCCCGTGCTAGTTTCTTGAGTAGCTTAGAACTATCAGGGTCGCCGATGTAGCCGTTCTTAACATCTGTTAACCATTCAACATGTATTATATTATAGTGATTTGTGTAAGGGAACGTGTTACGCAACAAAAAATTTATGCTACACAATCACACCTAGGAACACCATGAAGATGGCGCGTAACAATGATCTCACTGCTGGCGAGCAGACTAGCAAAAGTAGTGTAGTTTATCGGTGAAACATGACGATTCCCGCGGCTAGGTTATACGTCTGAGCCGCGAGAAGTTCGCCGAGATGATCCGCCGATCAAGAGTCAAACTGAACGACCGCTCCGAGGTATCCACACGTTTCGATGTAGTAATCTGGCAGCACAAGGAGGAGGAGTCCTCCCCTGGTTCGGCTGGACCAAGGCGGGAAGGACTCCCTCCTTGTCCAATTCGCCCCTCCTTGCCATCTATAGGAGGCGCCTGTTGTGGGCTCCTTTTGGCTCACTAGGGGTTGCCCCCTTGGGCCAAGGCTATAGAACTTTTCCACCTAAGTAAAATCCCGGATTTTTTGGAATCTTTTGAAACTTTTCATATAGAGATGGAAACTTTTCTGAAATCATATTATATCTTTTCGAAATTCCCTAAACCATACCGGGACCAACCGAAACACTTACAGATCCATCAGAAGCACTTTCGGTGCTCATTCTCCTATTCATCTAGTTATCATAATTAGTAGTCATTAAGCATGTGACCCTACAGGTTTGAAAATACGCGGACATGACCCGAAACACTTTTTGGTCAATAGTTAACAACGGGATCTGGACACCCTTGTTAACTCCCGCATATTCACAAAGTTCTCGAGCGAACCTTTTGTTCCCCAATACTATCCCCTTTCCTTCATGACACGGTACAAAACCCGAGGCGAGATATCATCGGTATCCCTATGATCAACTCCTTGTTCACTATGCCTGTTATCCTTGTTACCTGGTTTGTTCTCTTTACTCGTATTCGTATTCCGGTATCCCTGTGATCTCCATCATATGTGTCTGACCAGACGATAATGATACCGTAACACCGAGTGGGCGCAGGGTATCTCTCCATCGTCGGAGGAGCAAGTTCCAGTCTTGAACTATCAGCGAAATATACGTTTCTGGTAAACCCGCAAGTTACTTTTATTGTCACCTATGTACGGGGTGACATTTGGTAACCCCCATGTAACCATCCGTTACGTTGACATACGATATTCACATGGTCCAAAGAACTTAAGTACTTCTCATAATACCGACAACATTAGTAATTCACAAGTTAGGTCTATCCAACATTGTTGTTTCGATAACAATGTGTTCTTATTATTGATAAGTATCCTTGTTACTTTAACAATGCGCACGATCAAGAAAACAAGATCATCAATGCAGGAGCTAGCTAGTCTTAAAGGACATCACTACTACTATAAATCCAAACAACACTGACCGACCAGATTGTATCACCACAGATGAGATTTCGGTCGGTCAATGCCTCGGGGTTAGTGATGACTGCTCTATCACAGATGGCAAGTTGACCGGTCAGTGACAGAGAACAACACAAGCAATAGATCACTGGCCGTCCATCGGGAAGAGACCGGTCATATGAAGGTAATAATAAGCTAGAATACAATAAAATCCGAGTCAAGGCATACGAGTCGATCTCTCTCAGTAACCGACACACATTATGGTAGGTTTTGTATTTTAAAAATTTGATTCATCATTCCCCTCGGCACACATCAAAAGATAAGTTTGGCATGCAGCCCGATGGACTCAACGACTAATGGTTCGTAACGTAACATATATAGATAGCACTCAGTAGTGAGTAGCACCGAACTAGTGGGTGTGGGTGTAAATACAGGCTCCGATGTTGATAGGATCATCGTCAAATACTCCATTCTAGGTCGAAACACGATCATTGGGCACGAGGAAGTGGAAGCGGTCGTCGGGATGGGGCAGCCCATTGGAGAGGTCACTGCATTCTACGTCGAAACACGATTTCTGGCGGTCACCATGCCATCGACTGGAGGCGTCGACCTGGGACAACAATGATCCTTGGTGGGAGGACGAGTTTCTGTCATCGGACTACACCACCGACGAGGACGACAACGAGGAGTAGTTTTATCTAGTTTATCATCGAATCTACTATATTTGCATCGTAGTATCGTTTATCTAGGTTTATTGGTATTGTATGGACTAGCTTGTGGTGTTGGGCTTGGAACTATGCTATGGAATAAAATATATGTGTTGTTTCATTATTTTTGTATGTGTTGCATCGTAGTACCGGCAACTCGCGCGCTGCATTTTGCAGTGCCTTTGCAGCGGCTGCTGGAGCAAGCGCCCTACTGCGCGAAAAAAGGCTATTTCGACGCTGTAAAAAAATAGTGCGCCAAAACTAGCACGCCTGTTGAAGATGCTCTAAACCGGAGACAAACTAGGAGGCTTCGCGGGCGTCCGGATCGCTGCCACGTCCGTTTCGGACTTTCATGGCACCAGACACCATCACCCTCACCTGTGCGCTCTTCCCGCTCGAAAGCGTCATTGCTGCCCAGAGAAAGCGCCACCCGCGCCGCTTCTCGGTGCACGTGACAGCTCGGCGTTTGAACGACACCACGATGATCCATCGCCCTTCATTAATGAAACATGGTTGCCGAGGAACCTACTCTGGCGACACCAGTTCGTCCGTCTGCCGCACACCGTTGTCATCCGTCTGTTATATAAGCACAAACCCTGCCCTCATCCTTCATCAGGTCCCCCTTATCCTCTCCACACCACACCCACCATGGCCTCCTTACCCTCCAAAGCCCTCTGTGACAGCCTCTCGAACGACCAGAAGAAGGAGATGGCCGTCATTGCTGGCGGCTAGCAGGCCGACAGGCAGACGGAGGCGGCTGACATCCCAATGGAGGACGCAGCCGAGGACGAGCCGCGCCACCTCCTCGCCGATGCATGTCGGCATCACCATCGGTGAGGCCCGTGCCCACTACATGGATGGTGTCTACTACACAACTTGTTCTTGTAGACTCGTGGGGCCTCCAAGCGCAGTGTTTTGTAGGACAGTAGCAAAATTCTCTCAAGTGGATGACCTAAGGTTTATCAATCCGTGGGAGGCGTAGGATGAAGATGGTCTCTCTCAAACAACCCTACAACCAAATAACAAAGAGTCTCTTGTGTCCCCAACACACCAAATACAATGGTAAATTGTATAGGTGCACTAGTTCGGCAAAGAGATGGTGATACAAGTGTAGTAATGATAGTAGATATTGATTTTTGTAATAATAACAATAAAAACAGCAAGGTAGCAATTGATAAAACGGAGGACAAACGGTATTGCAATGCTTGAAAATGAGGCCTAGGGTCCGTACTTTCGCTAGTGCAATCTCTCAACAATGCTAATATAATTGGATCATATAACCATCCCTCAACGTGCGATGAAGAATCACTCCAAAGTTCTTATCTAGTGGAGAATATAAGACGAAATTGTTTGTAGGGTACGAAACCACCTCAAAGTTATCCTTCCCGATCGATCTATCGAAGAGTCCGTACTAAAATAACACAATTTATCCTTTCCGATCGATCTATCTAAGAGTTCTTACTAAAGTAACACCATATGATACACATCAACCAACTCTAATGTCACCTATATACTCCAATGTCACCACGAGTATCCGTGAGTTGATTATACGATATGCATCAAACAATTTCAGATTCATAATACTCAATCCAACACAAAGAACTTCAAAGAGTGCTCCAAGATTTCTACCAGAGAAACAAGGACAAAAACGTGCATCAACCCCTATGCATAGATTACCCCAATGTCACCTCAGGAATCCGCGAGTTGAGTGACAAAACATATATCAAGTGAATCAATATGATACCCCCATTGTCACCACAGGTATTCATAGCAAGACATACATCAAGTGCTCTCACATCCATAAAAGTATTCAATCCGATAATAACGAAATCTCAAAGGGAAAACTCAATTCATCACAACAAGAAAGAGAGGGAGAAACACCATATGATCCAACTATATAACAAAACTCGCGATACATCAAGATCATGCCAAAGCAAGAACACGAGAGAGAGAGAGAGAGAGAGATTAAACACATAGCTACTGGTACAAACCCTCAACCCCGAGGGTGGACTACTCCCTCCTCATCATGGTGTCCGCCGGGATGATGAAGATGGCCACCAGTGATGATTTCCCCCTCCGGCAGGGTGCCGGAACAGGGTCCAGATTGGTTTTTTTGTGGCTATAGAGGCTTGCGGCGGCGGAACTTCTGATCTAGGGTTATTTCTGGGGGTTTCTATATTTATAGGATTTTTTGGCATCCGTTTCACGCGAAGATGGGCTTCGAGGGGCCCACCACCCACCAGCACACGGGCAAGGCCCCTGGCGCGCCCTGGTTGGTGGTCGCCACCTCCTTCACCTTCTGCCCCCCCCCCCCCCGAAGTTTCTAGTGCCTCAAGTGGTGAATAAATATATAGCTCCAAGTAAGGTTACCGATGAACGAAGACGAAAGAGGGGATTCCATCCGGGGCATCCCCAAGCTTATGCTTTTGGTTGTCCTTGAATATTACCTTGGGGTGCCTTGGGCATCCCCAAGCTTAGGCTCTTGCCACTCTTTATTCCGTAGTCCATCAAAACTTTACCCAAAACTTGAAAACTTCACAACACAAAACTTAACAGAAAACTCGTGAGCTCCGTTAGTATAATAAAACAAATCATTCACTTTGGTACTGTCAAGACAAGATTCAAATTTTTTCTCACATGATGCCTACTGTACCCTATCATTTCTACAATTTATATTAAGCAATATAAACCATAGAAACTAGAAACAAGCAAACTATGCATCGAAAACAGAATCTGTCAAAAACAGAACAGTCTGTAAAGATCTGAACAACAACCATACTTGTGTAACTCCAAAAATCCTGAGAAATTAGGAAGTCCTAATCAATTTGTCTATTAATCTTCTGCAAAAAAATCAACTAAAAATCACTCTTCAGCTAGAAATGAGAATTGTTTTCGTGAGCGCAAAAGTTTCTGTTTTTCAGCAAGATCAAATCAACTATCACCATAAGCCATCCCAAAGGTCTTACTTGGCACTTTATTGAAACAAAAGCTATAAAACATGATTACTACAGTAGCATACTCATGTGAACACACAAAAACAGTAGGTAATGGTGTTGGGTTGTCTCCCAACAAGCGCTTTTCATTAAGCCTTTCTAGCTAGGCATGATGAATTCAATGATGCTCACATAAAAGATAAGAATTGAAACACAAAGAGAGCATCATGAAGCATATGACTAGCACATTTAAGTCTAACCCACTTCCTATGCATAGGGATTTTGTGAGCAAACAATTTATGGGAACAAGAATCAACTAGCATAGTAAGGCAAAACAAGCAAAACTTCAAGATTTTCAACACATAGAGAGGAAACTTGATATTATTGCAATATGTAAGAGCACATGTTCCTCTATCATAATAATTTTCAGTAGCATCATGAATGAATTCAACAATATAACCATCACCTAAATCATTCTTTTCATGATCTACAAGCATAGAAATTTTATTACTCTCCACATAAGCAAATTTATTCTCATTCGGAATGGTGGGAGTATCATAAGAAACTCGAATACTATAAATTGTTTCCATATTAAAAGAATAATGTTCAGAAAAAGGGTAATCATAATTATGACAAGATTTAATAATATAATCATCACTACTTTTTATAACATAAGTGACATCACAATAATCATCATAAGTAGGAGGCATGCTATCATCATAATAAATTTGCACATCAAAACTTGGGGGACTAAAAATATTATCCTCACTAAACATAGCATCCCCAAGCTTGGGACAAACATTAATTGCAGCAAATAAATTCTCAAACATGTCATTCTCATCAAACATAGCATCCCCAAGCTTGGGACTTTGCATATCATAAGCATAATCACTCTCATCGTTAATAATATGAATAGCACCATAGTATAACAATTATTATCATCACAACATTCTAAGTTGGTGCCAAAAAGATTTTCAAGATTATAACAAGTATCATTACTTTCCCAATCATAATCATCACAATGAGTAGTAGGCATAACAATAATAGGGGCAACATCATTTGGGAGAGATACCTTTTTACCTTTGCTTCTCCGTCTTTTCTTTTTCTTCTTCATATCATGAGTGGGTTTTATCACCCTTTTGGAGATCCTTGTTGATGAGATTGGTTGAATAAAAAGCTCCTCCTCATTACCTGATTCATCATAAGAGAAAATAGGAGGATATTGGGAAACCTCTCTGATGACCCACAAGTATAGGGGATCAATTGTAGCTCTTTTCGATAAGTAAGAGTGTCGAACCCAACGAGGAGCAGAAGGAAATGACAAGTAGTTTTCAGTAAGGTAATGTCTGCAAGTGCTGAAATTGTAAGTAACTGAGTAGTTTGATAGCAAGATAATTTGTAACGGGCAAGTAACGATAGTAGTAACAAAAGTGCAGCAAGATAGCCCAATCCTTTTGAGGCAAAGGACATGCCAAAACGGTCTCTTATGATAAGCAAAGCGTTCTTGAGGGTACACGGGATTTTCATCTAGTCACTTTCACCATGTTGGTTTGATTCGTGTTCGGTACTTTGATAATTTGATATGTGGGTGGACCGGTGCTTAGGTGCTGTTCTTACTTGAACAAACCTCCTACTTATGATTAACCCTCCCTCAAGCATCCGCAACTACGAGAAAAGTATTAAGAATAAATTCTAACCATAGCATTAAACTTTTGGATCCAATCGGTCCCTTACGGAATAGCGCATAAACTGGGGTTTAAGCTTCTGTCATTCTTGCAACCCATCATCTAATTGCTACTCCACAATGCATTCCCTTAGGCCCAAATATGGTGAAGTGCCATGTAGTCGACGTTCACATGACACCACTAAGGGAATCACAACATACATACTATCAAAATATCGAACACATATCAAGTTCACATGATTACTTGCAACATGATTTCTCCCGTGACCTCAAGAACAAAAGTAACTACTCACAAATGATAATCATGCTCAAGATCAGAGGGGTATTAAATAGCATATTGGATCTGAACATATAATCTTCCACCAAATAAACCATATAGTAATCAACTACAAGATGTAATCAACACTACTAGTCACCCACAGGCACCAATCTATAGTTCCGGTAACAAGATTGAACACAAGAGATAAACTAGGGTTTGAGATGAGATGGTGCTGTTGAAGATGTTGATGGAGATTGCCCTCCCCAAGATGGGAGAGTTGTTGGTGATGATGATGATGTTGATTTCCCCCTTCGGGAGGGAAGTTCCCCCGGCGGAATCGCTCCGCCGGAGGGCAAAAGTGCTCCTGCCCAAGTTTCACCTCGAGACGGCGGCGCTCCGTCCCGAAAGGCCTCTCCTTATTTTTTTTCTAGGTCAAAATGACCTATATACCAGAAGATGGGCACCGGAGGTGGGCCTGGATGAGCACAACCCACCAGGGCACGCCTGGGCTCCCTGGCGCGCCCAGGTGGGTTGTGCCCACCTGGTGGGCCCCCTTCGGTAGTTATTTGCTCCAATATTCATCATATATTTGATAAAAAATCTCCATGAAATTTCAGCTTGTTTGGAGTTGTGCAGAATAGGTGGCCTGACGTAGCTTTTCCAGGTCCAGATTTCCAGCTGCCGGAATTCTCCCTCTTTGTGTATAGCTTGCATATTATGAGAGAAAAGGCATTAGAATTACTCCAAAAAGCATTATTATGGATAAAAACATCATAAATAACAGTAGGAAAACATGATGCAAAATGGACGTATCAACTCCCCCATGCTTAGACCTTGCTTGTCCTCAAGCGAAAAACCAAAATCGAAAAACATGTCCACATGCTTAGAGAGAGAGGTGTCGAAAAAAACAAAATACGGACATAGAAGCATCATGTTGATTATTATAACAGCAACAAACTTAAACATAAGACTCTTATCATAAAGCTCTTATCATAGACTTCTCATGAATAAGTGACAATTCATCACACTATTGAAGTATAAAGCAAAAACTCTATTAAAAACCAACAAACTATGTTCTCAGTCAACTTTGCAACTACAATTCATCATCTTTTCAGGAAGGGTCACGTATCGGAGCCTTTAGGCAAGTCCACATACTCAACCATCATATAGTCTTCTATGATTGCTAACACTCACCGCGTACACATGAGCAAAACGTTTCAACCGGACACTTAGAAAGATAGGGGCTTATAGTTT
Source organism: Elymus sibiricus (assembly GCA_039707655.1). Taxonomy (NCBI): domain Eukaryota; kingdom Viridiplantae; phylum Streptophyta; class Magnoliopsida; order Poales; family Poaceae; genus Elymus; species Elymus sibiricus. Next base: position 447,143,880 of record CM077663.1, on the reverse strand, counting down.
CGCCTCCCAACGTATTCACCTCAAGGGTGATGTCAACAATAATAACTCATGCTATCTATATTCAACTGGACATATGTGCCTAGATCTTTCCTCACCACATGATGCTTGCCAAAGGAGAAAAATAAAAAGGAATAGATGGAAAACTTTGACTCTTTGCATAAAAGTAAATACATAAAAGTAAAAGATAGGCCCTTCGCAGAGGGAAGCAGAGGTTGCCATGCGATTATTTGTTTGTATGCTCAACCCCTTAGTGCAAAAGAACGTCACGTTGTATTGCCCCTTGTGATAGCAACCTTTATTATGCAGTCTGTCGCTTTTATTCTTCACCATCACAAGTTCGTACAATGCTCAATTTTCTCTTACACTAAATAATCTCACACTTTTAGAAGCAATTTTTATTGCATTTTTTGCACCGATGACAACTTACTTGAGGGATCTTGCTCAATCCCTAGGTAGGTATGGTGGACACTAGAAAATAAGATTTGGGTTTAAGGGTTTTTGGATGCACAAGTAGTATCTCTACTTAGTGCGGTCTTTTTGGCTAGCAAAGATAGGGGCAAGCACCACATGTTAAAGGATCCATGACAATATGACTTCTATGTGAATATAAACAAACATAAACCATTAAGTTGTCTTCCTTGTCCAACGTCAACAATTTTGGCATATAATATTTTGATGAGGCTCACAATCACAAAAGATTTCTAGGATAGTATATTTATATGTGAATCTTCTCTTCCCTTATTAATTCTTTCATGAGTTGCATCATTGACTAATGCTATGTTTGTCAATCTCTAATAAAATTTTCTACTTATACTTTTCCTTATGTGGTGTCATCACCTACCATAAGATTAGTATATGATCTTTTTCATAATTTCTTTCCTTTTATTTATTTCCTTTCTCTTCCTTATTTCCTTTCTTTTATTTGCAACATGAAAGTAAAGAAAGCAAAACTTAAACTAAACTTTATTATATATCCAGCACACGATTACAAGGATAGATCACTAAGCAAACTCTCGAAAAGAAAGGATCGAACTAAACTTTTATTCATCTAAAGCAAAAGATCGAACTAAAATAAGTAAAGGCAAAAGATAATGGGATGATACGATACCGGGGCACCTCCCCCAAGCTTGGCGGAAGCCAAGGGGAGTGCCCATACCCGATACTCAATTCTCTTTTGGTGATGAAGAAGAAGGTGATGGTGCAGTGGTAGTTTCCAGTATAACCATGAGTAGATCCTTCAAGCCTTGGATCTCCCGAAGGGCTTGATGAATTAGCTCACCGTTTTTCTTTACTTCAGCCATTATGTGTTTATTTTCCGGGCCCCAAGGGTTTATTCCTGCACTATTTTCTCTTGGGCGAGATATGTCCCAATTGGACGGTATGTGCCGACGAGGAGTATTCTTGAACCCATAGTTATGAATCAAATTGCAAAAATTGTTACGATGTAACCTGTGTAAAGGCCTCCTTGGTGGGGTTTCTTCTTGCACTTTGAGGCTCTCTTGATTATTTGGTGACCTCATAGCTTGATGAGGATTCGGGTGAGTGGAGATGCTGGCCAAGGTGCCTCTCTCGGAAGCCGGAGAGTGAACCCCAAAAGTATTTTCCTCCTCTTCCTCCATAGCCACTTCTTCAGTTTCCTCTCTTCTTAGATCCTCCTGAACCGCCCATGCGTCTTCTTCTCCATTGTTGGAGGGTGAGGAAGACATGAAGCTAGCCTGGCTGAATCTGACAGGAAACAGCAAGAAAAGGAAACAGAAGATTTCTCCGCGATACGGTGATCAACATGTTCGGGGAGCATATAAAGATTTTTTATCTTGGGGAACAAGCAAACTGTAGAAAAACGGAGTCCGGAAGGTGTCCCAGGTGGGCACAACCCTGGGCGCGCCAGGCTTGCCTGGCGTGCCCTGGTGTCTTGTGCCCACGAGGGTATGCTTCCTGGAAGTTTCTTATTTTCCTATTTTTCTAAATATTCCAAAACTGACAGAAAATATTTTTGCGGATTTTTCGGAGTCCGTTTACTTACCGTATCACGTACCTCCTTATTTTCACGATTCTGGAGTGTTCCGGAAGGACTCGTTTATATGTTCTTCCGGTGTCAAAGTTTGGATAATATTACTTTCAACATTAATGGGCGTACCTGAGATATAATGTTTTATTCGTTGCCCGTTAACAACCTTCGGGTTAGTACCTTCGGCATTATTTATTTTGATGGCTCCAGACCGATAAACCTCCTCGATAACATAGGGTCCTTCCCATTTTGAGAGGAGTTTTCCTGCAAAGAATCTGAAACGAGACTTGTACACAAGAACATATTCTCCGACTTTAAACTCACGTTTTTGGATTCTTTTATCATGCCATCTTTTAACTTTTTCTTTAAACAACTTAGAATTTTCATAAGCTTGAGTTCTCCATTCATCTAAAGAGCTAATATCAAATAACCTCTTTTCACCAGCAAGTTTGAAATCATAGTTGAGCTCTTTGATGGCCCAATATGCTTTATGTTCTAACTCAAGAGGCAAATGACAAGCTTTTCCATAAACCTTTTTATAAGGAGACATACCCATAGGATTTTTATATGCTGTTCTATAAGACCAAAGTGCATCATCTAATTTCTTAGACCAATTCTTCCTGGACCTAATGATAGTCTTTTGCAAAATTAATTTTATTTCTCTATTGCTAAGTTCAACTTGACCACTAGACTGAGGATGATAAGGTGATGCAATTCTATGGTTAACATCATACTTGGCAAGCATTTTACGGAAAGCACCATGAATAAAGTGTGAACCACCATCAGTCATTAAATATCTAGGGACTCCAAACCTTGGGAAAATAACTTCCTTAAGCATTTTAATAGAGGTGTTGTGATCAGCACTACTGGTTGGAATAGCTTCTACCCATTTAGTAACATAATCAACAGCAACCAAAATATGTGTATACCCATTAGATGAAGGAAAAGGTCCCATGTAATCAAATCCCCAAACATCAAATGGTTCAACAGCAAGTGAATAGTTCATAGGCATTTCTTGACGCTTACCGATATTACCTATTCTTTGACATTCATCACAAGATAAGACGAACTTACGGGCATCCTTGAAGAGAGTAGGCCAATAAAATCCAGATTGCAATACCTTGTGAGCAGTTCTATCTCCAGCATGATGCCCTCCATAAGTTTCGGAGTGACATTTCCATAGGATTTGTCCCTGTTCATGCTCAGGTACACAACCTCTAATAATACCATCTACTCCTTCTTTATAAAGATGTGGGTCATCCCAAAAGTAATGTCTTAAATCATAGAAGAATTTTTTTGTTTTGTTGGTATGTAAAGCTAGGTGGTAAATATTTAGCAACAATGTAATTAGCATAGTTAGCATACCAAGAAGTACTATGAGCAACATTTATTGCAGCTAACTGCTCATCAGGAAAACTATCATCAATAGGTAGTGGGTCATCAGGCACATTTTCAAGCCTAGATAAATTATCAGCTATGGGGTTCTCAGCTCCTTTTCTATCAATGATATGTAAATCAAATTCTTGTAACAAGAGAACCCATCAAATAAGTCTAGGTTTAGCATCTTTCTTTTCCATAAGATATTTAATAGCAGCATGATCGGTGTGAACAATTACTTTGGAATCAACAATATAAGGTCTAAATTTATCACAAGCAAACACCACTGCTAAGAATTCTTTTTCAGTAGTAGCATAGTTTCGTTGAGCACTGTCTAGTGTTTTACTAGCATAATGAATAACATTCAATTTCTTATCAACTCTTTGTCCTAGAACAGCACCAACAGCATAGTCACTAGCATCACACATGATTTCAAAAGGCAAGTTCCAATCAGGTGGTTGAACAATAGGTGCAGAAATTAAGGCTTTCTTAAGTGTTTCAAAGGCTTCTAAACAATCATCATCAAAAACAAAAGGAATATCCTTTTGCAAAAGATTCGTAAGAGGCCTAGAAATTTTAGAAAAGTCTTTGATAAATCTCCTATAGAAACCAACATGACCTAAGAAACTGCGAATACCTTTTATATGTTTAGGACATGGCATTTTCTCAATTGCATCAACCTTAGCTTTGTCCACTTCAATACCTCTTTCAGAAATTTTATGACCCAAGACAATGCCTTCATTAACCATAAAGTGGCACTTCTCCCAATTCAAGACAAGATTTGTTTGTTCACATCTCTGCAAAACTCGATCAAGATTGCTTAAACAATCATCAAAAGACTTCCCATAAACAGAGAAGTCGTCCATGAAAACCTCAACAATCTTTTCACAAAAGTCAGAGAATATAGCAGTCATACATCTTTGAAAGGTAGCAGGTGCATTACATAAACCGAAAGGCATACGTCTATAAGCATAAGTTCCAAAGGGACAAGTAAAAGTGGTCTTTTCTTGATCAGGTTGAGAAACAGGTATTTGTGAAAAACCAGAATATCCATCAAGGAAGCAAAAATGTGTGTGCTTAGATAATCTTTCAAGCATTTGATCAATAAAAGGCAGAGGGTAATGATCTTTTCTAGTTGCTTTGTTTAATTTTCTAAAATCAATTACCATTCTATAGCCTGTAACAATTCTTTGTGGAATAAGTTCATTCTTATCATTAGGAACAACAGTTATACCTCCTTTCTTAGGGACACAATGAACAGGACTTACCCATCTACTATCAGCTATAGGATAGATTATACCCGCTTCCAGAAGTTTTAATATTTCCGTTCTTACCACTTCTTTGATCTTCGGATTTAACCGACGTTGGTGATCAACAACGGGTTTAGCATCAGGTTCCATATTAATTTTGTGCTGACATAGAGTGGGACTAATGCCCTTTAAATCATCAAGAGTATATCCAATAGCAGCTCGGTGCTTCCTTAGAACTTTCAATAATCTTTCTTCTTCATGTTCTGAAAGGTTAGCACTAATAATAACAGGATATATCTTCTTTTCATCAAGATAAGCATATTTCAAAGTGTCTGGCAATTGTTTTAATTCAAACATAGGATCACCTTTAGGTGGAGGAGGACCTCCTAGAGTTTCAATAGGCAAGTTGTGTTTAAGCAGAGGACGTTGTTCAAAGAAAATCTTATCTATTTCATTTCTTTCATGCATATGTAAATCATTTTCATGGTCTAGCAAATATTGTTCTAGTGGATCAGTAGGAGGCACAGCAATAGAAGCAAGACCAATTAATTCATCTTTACTAGGCAATTCTTTTTCATGAAGTTTTCTACTAAACTTGGAAAAATTAAACTCATGAGACTCATCACCAAAACTAACACCGACAGTTTGTTTCTCATAGTCGATTTTAGCATTAACGGTGTTCAAGAAAGGTCTACCAAAGATTATGGGGCCAAAAATCATCTTGTGGGGAACCAAGAACAAGAAAATCAGTAGGGTATTTTATTTTCCCACACAAGACTTCAACATCTCTAACAATCCCAATTGGTGAAATAGTGTCTCTATTAGCAAGTTTAATAGTAACATCTATGTCTTCTATCTCTGCGGGTGCTATGTCATTTATAATTTCTTGATATAAGGAATAAGGAATAGCACTCACGCTAGCACCTATGTCACATAAACCATGATAACAGTGATCTCCTATTTTAACTGAGACAACGGGCATGCCAACAACATGTCTATGTTTATCCTTTTTATCAGGTTTGGCAATTCTAGCAGCTTCTTCACAGAAGTAAATAACATGCCCATCTACATTTTCTTCCAAGGAAATACTAGGTTCCACTTTAATTTGTTCATCAGGTTTAGGTGTTCTAATGTAACTCTTGTTGACCACAGTTGAAACTTTAGCATGTTCCTTTATCCTAACAGGGAAAGGTGGTTTCTCAATATAAGCAGAAGGAACAATTGGATCAACATTTTAAAGTATAGTTTCTTCTTTAACTAGTACCGGTTCTTTGATTTCTTCTTTAATAGGTGGGTGATATTTAAACCATTTCTCTTTAGGGAGATCAACATGAGTAGCAAATGATTCACAGAAGGAAGCTACTATCTCAGAGTCAAGTCCATATTTAGTGCTAAACTTTTGAAAAGCATCGGTATTCATAAAAGATTTAACACAATCATACTTAAGCTTAATACCTGACTCTTTACCTTCGTCGAGTTCCCAATCTTCAGAGTTGCGTTTAATTCTTTCCAAAAGATCCCACCAGAATTCAATAGTCTTCTTCATAAAAGAACCAGCACAAGAAGTATCGAGCATGGTTTGATCATTACGAGAAAGCCGAGCATAAAAGTTCTGGATAATAATTTCTTTTGAGAGCTCATGATTGGGGCATGAATATAACATTGACTTAAGCCTCCCCCAAGCTAGAGCGATACTTTCTCCTTCGCGAGGCCAAAAAATATATATATAATTCCGATCACGATGAACTAGATGCATAGGATAATTTTTTTGGTGGAACTCCAATTTCAAACGATTCCAATTCCAAGATCCAATATCATCACATAGCCTATACCATGCCAATGCTTTTCCCTTCAAAGATAAAGGGAAAACCTTTTTCATAACTTCATCCCCGGGTAAACCTGCAAGCTTGAACAATCCACAAATTTGTTCTACATATATCAAGTGCATATCAGGATGTTCGGTTCCATCTCCTGCATAAGGATTAGCTAGCAGTTGTTCTATCATACCCGAAGGAATTTCATATTTAATATTTTCAGTAGGTGCAGTAGGTTGAGGGGTAGCTAATTGTGGTTCCGGTCGAGGTGAAGATACTCCGAACAAACCCCTCAAAGGATTGTTTTCCATAGTAACAAGTGACAATAAATTTCAGCACACTATATAAATGTTTCCTTACCAAATTCCACTTACCAAAGGCACTTCACTCCCCGGCAACGACGCCAGAAAATAGCCTTGATGACCCACAAGTATAGGGGATCAATTGTAGCTCTTTTCGATAAGTAAAAGTGTCGAACCCAACGAGGAGCAGAAGGAAATGACAAGTAGTTTTCAGTAAGGTAATGTCTGCAAGTGCTGAAATTGTAAGTAACTGAGTAGTTCGATAGCAAGATAATTTGTAACGGGCAAGTAACGATAGTAGTAACAAAAGTGCAGCAAGATAGCCCAATCCTTTTGAGGCAAAGAACATGCCAAAACGGTCTCTTATGATAAGCAAAGCGTTCTTGAGGGTACACGGGATTTTCATCTAGTCACTTTCACCATGTTGGTTTGATTCGTGTTCGGTACTTTGATAATTTGATATGTGGGTGGACCGGTGCTTAGGTGCTGTTCTTACTTGAACAAACCTCCTACTTATGATTAACCCTCCCGCAAGCATCTGCAAATACGAGAAAAGTATTAAGAATAAATTCTAACCATAGCATTAAACTTTTGGATCCAATCGGTCCCTTACGGAATAGCGCATAAACTGGGGTTTAAGCTTCTGTCACTCTCGCAACCCATCATCTAATTGCTAATCCACAATGCATTCCCTTAGGCCCAAATATGGTGAAGTGCCATGTAGTCGACGTTCACATGACACCACTAAGGGAATCACAACATACATACTATCAAAATATCGAACACATATCAAGTTCACATGATTACTTGCAACATGATTTCTCCCGTGACCTCAAGAACAAAAATAACTACTCACAAATGATAATCATGCTCAAGATCAGAGGGGTATTAAATAGCATATTGGATCTGAACATATAATCTTCCACCAAATAAACCATATAGTAATCAACTACAAGATGTAATCAACACTACTAGTCACCCACAGGCACCAATCTATAGTTCCGGTAACAAGATTGAACACAAGAGATGAACTAGGGTTTGAGATGAGATGGTGCTGTTGAAGATGTTGATGGAGATTTCCCTCCCCAAGATGGGAGATTTGTTGGTGATGATGATGACGATGATTTCCCCCTCCGGGAGGGAAGTTTCCCCGGCGGAATCGCTCCGCCGGAGGGCAAAAGTGCTCCTGCCCAAGTTCCGCCTCGAGATGGCGGCGCTCCATCCCGAAAGTCCTCTCCTTATTTTTTCTGGGTCAAAATGACCTATATACCAGAAGATGGGCACCGGAGGTGGGCCTGGGTGAGCACAACCCACCAGGGCACGCCTAGGCTCCCTGGCGCGCCCAGGTGGGTTGTGCCCACCTGGTGGGCCCCCTCCGGTAGTTATTTGTTCCAATATTCATCATATATTTGATAAAAAATCTCTGTGAAGTTTCAGCTTGTTTGGAGTTGTGCAGAATAGGTGGTCTGACGTAGCTTTTCCAGGTCCAGATTTTCAGCTGCCGGAATTCTCTCTCTTTGTGTATACCTTGCATATTATGAGAGAAAAGGCATTAGAATTACTCCAAAAAGCATTATTATGGATAAAAACATCATAAATAACAGTAGTAAAACATGATGCAAAATGGACGTATCACTCTCCCCCTTCATTAGTATTCTCTTCATCTTCTATTTGTTTTCTTGTCTTTAAGTAATTGGCAATATAAAGATTCTCAATGCAATTCACCGTACAATATATATAAATTTCCTTTAGATCAAAATCAAGAACTCTCTCAAAATAATATTCTGGAATACCCTTAGTTATACATTTCATTTCTTCATATCTCAAAAGCAAACTAAGTTCATTATGATGCGCAAGAGAAATCAAGTCATCACAATTTTTGGACACAACGCGATCATGAAACAATTTGCATTGGAGATTTAAATGACCATGTTCATTGCAAAGTTCACAAGGATGGCGAAAAATATTAAACTTTTCAGCACAAACATCTAGCCTCTCTTGCAACCATTTAGTTTCTAAGTACTTATGCCTCTTGCAAAATCTATCTTCCCTATTTGGTATGTAACAGCAAACTCTATGCACTCCACAGAAATTGACATCCTTGTAAGAAACATTTTTATCATGACTAGTGCAATCATCATTAGTACTATGGATATTCAAAGAATTCATACTAACAACATTGCAATCATGCTCATCATTCAAAGATTGTATGTCAAATATTTTAGTGCATTCTTCCTCTAGCAATTGAGCACAATTTTCCTTTCCATCATTTTCACGAAAGACATTAAAAAGATGAAGCATATGAGGCAACCTCAATTCCATTTTTTTGGTAATTTTCTTTTATAAACTAAACTAGTGATAAAACAAGAAACTAAAAGATTCGATTGCAAGATCTAAAGATATACCTTCAAGCACTCACCTCCCCGGCAACGGCGCCAGAAATTAGCTTGATGTCTACTACGCAACCTTCTTCTTGTAGACGTCGTGGGGCCTCCAAGTGCAGAGGTTTGTAGGACAATAGCAAATTTCCCTCAAGTGGATGACCTAAGGTTTATCAATCCGTGGGAGGCGTAGGATGAAGATGGTCTCTCTCAAGCAACCCTGCAACCAAATAACAAAGAGTCTATAGTGTCCCCAACACACCCAATACAATGGTAAATTGTATAGGTGCACTAGTTCGGCGAAGAGATGGTGATACAAGTGCAATATGGATGGTAGATATAGGTTTTTGTAATCTGAAAATATAAAAACAGCAAGGTAGCAAGTGGTAAAAGTGAGCGAAAATGGTATTGCAATGCTTGGAAACAAGGCCTAGGGTTCATACTTTCACTAGTGCAAGTTCTCTCAACAATGATAACATAATTAGATCAAATAACAATCCCTCAACGTGCAATAAAGAGTCACTCCAAAGTCACTAATAGCGGAGAACAAACGAAGAGATTATTGTAGGGTACGAAACCACCTCAATGTTATTCTTTTTGATCGATCTATTGGGCTATTCCTATAAGTGTCACAAACAGCCCTAGAGTTCGTACTAAAACAACACCTTAAGACACACATCAACCAAAACCCTAATGTCACCTAGATACTCCAATGTCCCCACAAGTATCCACGGGCTTGATTATACGATATGCATCACACAATCTCAGATTCATCTATTCAAACCACCACAAAGAACTTCAAAGAGTGCCCCAAAGTTTCTACCGGAGAGTCAAGACGAAAACGTGTGCCAACCCCTATGCATAAGTTCACAAGGTCATAGAACCCACAAGTTGATCACCAAAACATACATCAAGTAGATCACGTGAATATCCCATTGTCGCCACAGATAAGCACATGCAAGACATGCATCAAGTGTTCTCAAATCCTTAAAGACTAAATCTGATAAGGTAACTTCAAAGGGAAAACTCAATCCATTACAAGAAGGTAGAGGGGGAGAAGCATCATAAGATCCAACTATAATAGCAAAGCTCGCGGTACATCAAGATCGTGCCAAATCAAGAACACAAGAGAGAGAGAGATCAAACACATAGCTACTGGTACATACTCTCAGCCCCGAGGGTGAACTACTCCCTCCTCGTCATGGAGACCGTCGGGATGATGAAGATGGCCACTGGTGATGATTTCCCCCTCCGGCAGGGTGCCGGAACAGGGTCCCAATTGGTTTTTGGTGGCTACAAAGGCTTGCGGCGGCGGAACTCCCGATCTAGGTTTATTTCTGGGGGTTTTGGGATATATAAGAGGTGTTGGCGTTGAGAACAAGTCAGGCGAGTCCACGAGGGGCCCACAAGGTCGGAGGGCGCGCCCTAGGGGGGTGGGGGCGCCCTCCACCCTTGTGGAGGCCTCGGGACTCCTCTGGTGCATCTCCGGTACTCCGTGGCCTTCTTTTGGTCCAAAAACAATCGTCGTAAAGTTTCAGGTCATTTGGACTCCGTTTGATATTCCTTTTCTGTAAAACTCAAAAACAAGGAAAAAACAAAAACTGGCACTGGGCTCTAGGTTAATAGGTTAGTCCCAAAAATCATATAAAATAACATATAAATGCATATAAAACATCCAAGATAGATAATATAATAGCATGGAACAATCAAAAATTATAGATACGTTGGAGACGTATCACTCTTTTGTTCCAAAAAAATTGTCAAAAAGTTTTTAGCTATTTTGGAGAACTTTCATTTCTACACAAAAAAACAACACCATGGTAGTTCTACTGAAAACAGCGTCAGTCCAGGTTAGTTCCATTCAAATCATACCAAAAACATATAGAATTGTTGTAAACATGGCATGAATATTTTATAAATTATAGATACATTGGAGACGCATCAATGTACATGATGCGGGGGGAGCAGGAGGCCAAGTTTCGGGAGGCACGGGCCGACCAGGCCTACGACCATCGCGCCGAACGTGGATGTGGCAGAGCAGGCATTGCTGCTCGACTCCTACTATTCCACCCGCAACATCCGCCACGACCACTAGAGGTACCACCTCTATCAGGCGGAATTACAAGCCGCCTACAAGGATATGGGCGAGGCAGTGGACGAGGTGCTCGGCAAGAGTGACAACGAGGAGGACATCGCCGGCTCTACCAAGGCCGCGCCCCGCCGCCATGACCACGAAGCCGGCATTAGCAAAGAACTGTGGGATATTGTCAAAAATGGGTACATAATTCAGTCTCCTGAATCCTACTCACCGAATGATGAAAGAAACATTCAATTGGATGCACAAGCAAAAGACATCATTTGCAACAGTCTCCCAGAGGGTGTTTTTATTCGATTCAGAAACCTCGAGAGTAGCAAGAAAATATGGGATGGCATCAAGAATGTTCACGAAGAAAATCAGGCATGTAGAGATGCCCACACTGATATGCTTCGAGCCGTGTTCACTCACTTCTGAAGTCTCCGAAAGGAAAGTGTCATGGAGCTCACTGATCGACTAAGCAGTATAGTTGAGCGGCTACGTCAGAGAGGTGTTGAAGATATTACTGATCATGATGTTGTTGAAAAGTTGCTTCAGTCGCTTGACAATTCCTTCGACTCTCTGGTTGCAACCATCAAGGAAAGATCTGACTATGAAAGTCTTCGAGCAGCTGAAGTCATGGAGTTACTGATCATTCACGAAGAACAATTGGAAAAAGAGAAAGGTCAAGTTGATTCTTCTTCAGAAGAGAAAGGTGAAATCCTATCAGACTATGGTAGCTCGAACGAAGAAGAATATGAGAATCAACACACGATAACAAGCGATCTAGAAATACTCACAGATCACCTCAACGCTCTCAAACGTCAAAATCTGTGCTTGACAAGATCTTCTGAAGATGATACAATGGATTCATTGAGAGGATTGCCTCCACTTGATATCTCCTACTTCAAATGAAAAAGCTTCGGTCATTACATCACTAATTGCCCAACATGGGAAATGGATGTCAAACCAAGTAGAAGATGGAATGCTCTTAACTGCACTTGGTTCAAGCGAGTAAACAGTCATACTAAGCTCACGAAGAAGAATGACATTCCCACGCCATCTTCTTCATCGAGACCAGCCAGTGACCCCAACTCACATATTGTAATTGAGTACAACATGAAGTGAATATCTAAACCGGCTGGTGCGTACGCTAGAGTGACTATGGACTCTGACGATGAGATCTCTGAATCTGATTCTAATGATGAAGAGCACCTTGAGAAGCTTGAACGTTAATGTGACTTCATCGCATATGCTTCCTCAACACCATCGAATCACTTCGACAATGACTCAAGCAATGATGAAACACTTGCATTTTGTCTCATGGCAAAAGCTTCAAGAGATCAGGTACCACCGAAATGCCAGAAATCTCTCGACAAGAATGTTTTCTCTTCAGAAAACATTATCTATGATAAACTCATAAAAATGTCTAAATCTCAACAAGATGCTCTTGAAAGACTTGAGAAAACCATCGAGAAATCGGAAGGTTTGCTGGTCAAAGAGATGGAGAAAAATCATATGTTGCGGAAGAGCATGATGTTGTCTCTTTTATTCAACATTTGAGGATTTATCCATTCATCATGATTCTCTTTGGGTTCATTTTGAGAGGTTGTTGAATGGTCTCCTGAAAAGTAATCAAGAACTTGAGTCACTAAAGGATTCTCATGATGCACTGACGAAGGAAAATGCTTCTCTATTCGCCGAGCAAACAGAAACATTTCCTGATAAATTTGTCCCACCTTGCTTAAAATGTGTAGAGCGCAGCAACACAAATTTCACCGCTGAAACTTCTGATACTGCTGAAAGAAATGCAACTTCTATTAATGTTGAAACTAATGCCTCTACCAAATTTGTTGCCATTTCTGATAAAATTCTAGGTTGAAGAACTTACTTGAGACGGGAATGCTCAAAAGCCTCAAAGGGCACCAAACCCTTTGTGATGTGCTTAAAAAGTCGATTCTTCATAAGAACCCTAGGGAAGGATTGGGATTTCAGATAAAACTAAATGTTGATGGCATGCGGTTCGCTCGGATGAACTGTTTGTGTTGAGACAAGAGAACAGAAACGGTTCAACTTAACAAGATGTGTGTGATACGTGGCAAATAGGTCTGTAATCAGAAATGTGTGCGAAGACCGATAATAACACAGACGGTTGCTGCTAATAAGACGTGTGTGTTGTGCGATGGGATTGCATACAGAACAACAACATATATATATATACACACTTATAAGGACATGGTTGCATAACCAAATTAAACATCCACTTACATAGGTGGCTACTACAACCATGGCATTTGCACACACCAAAGTAAACTATTACATGCATAATTACATAGGTGGCTACTACACACATGACATTTCCACACACCAATAAAGTAAACTATATATTACATGCATGATTAACTAGCATAAACGATCATCTGATCATCATCTACTTCTTGTGACGCTTGCTCTGCTTGTGGCTCGATCCGGGCTCGTCGATTTGGGTAACGAGGCACTTCCTCATGTCAATGATCCGCCTGTGCATCTCGTAGCATGTGTACACGCTCTTGGTCGCGAACCTGAGGTGAGGTTCATCCAGTTGCCGCATCCAGGCCCTGTGCCAGGATACGGGACTTGTTCTCTAGGCATCCTGCTTCATCTTTTCGTAGTAGGGATCGATGATGGCCGAGGCGAGTTCAACCAGGGAGTCCTTCTTCGTGCTGCCCCAGACCCTGTAGTGGTCACGGATTTTGACAAGGTTCTTGCAGGCCAAGCCCGTAACACTGAGCACTTTTACATCGTCGGTGGTTTCCACCGTGGCGAACTTGTAGTCGGTGCTATTGACAAACTTGTTGAAACGGTCGCAAGGCTCTGTGGCCATGCAGTAGTGGTAGATGAGGACATTATGGCGCACGCACAACTGGGCAACGGCAATCTTCTAATCTATGTCGGGATGACCGGCGGTGTACTGGAGGTCGATGCCGACCACCTTGTACTTGTCTCGAGCAAGCAACTGCTCAACACTGTTGATGTAGTCGTCCACCACGGCCAGATCGATGGTCTACACCACCGAGAGATCCGTCTCCCTCACGTGGGTCTCCACTCTATGGTCGCCGAACTCCATCGGAGCGCCACTAGACATCCCCTCTCTATGTGTCGTCGTGGGTGTGCTTGTTGTGTTGTGGGGCGTGATCGAAATGTTGAAGAGACTAAGGTTATAATGGCCGCGGGAATTAAAGGGGAAGCCGGACGGCCAGGAATATCGGCAGGCCCTGACGGCAGTTCTAATTTGCAGCGCGTAACTCCATCGTGCCGCACGTAACTGCATCGTGTGGCAACGCGCGCGACGCAACCGCATGCATATGGGGCCCCTGACGTGATCGTGCGCACACCCAACCGCTTGCAGAGCGCGCGCGGAGGGACGCGAGCAGAGCGCTCCGCGGTTGCCTCAACGGTGAGCAACCATATATATACATGCATATAGCAGTTGAACACGCAAGGAAAAGCTGTCCACAAGCCGAGCGAGCCTACGGACGCGACCAGAGCGTGCCAACGGACGCGAGCACAGTGCGCTGCGGCGCCTAACGGCGAGCAGAGCTTGCCGAGGGACGCGAGCAGAGGCCGGCACAGTGATACGTGGCAAATAAGACGAACTGTGCGAGCGATGTCAGAGACATCAAGCACGAATCAGATTAGAGTTGCGTGTGCGATACGTGGCATACAGTTGATCCATCCGAGCTGTTTGTGATGGAATAAGCCGTGTGTGTTGCAGAAAAACGCTTGCTGGTATATAACCTTAAATTTAACCAAAAAAGTGTTAATGCATGTTACAAAAATTGCATAACCGGAAACTATGTTCAAATACGAATCCAACGATATAATCTTTGGCGACATGCATTTGTATTTTATTAGTTAAATCCTACTTATAAACCAGGACGGGGGTATAGTAGGTAATTAAATCGCAAACTTTTTTTTGTATTAACCGTATGTGTACGTGTCCTTTCGTCCTCCTCTCGTACGTCTTGTCACCGCGCTGCCGCAGACGGCTTACAACGCAAGCTTGCGCAGCATGCGGGGGCGTTCTTTTAGCCAAACGGTGGCTCGAAGTGGCGCCAATGAATTGTCGGTGAGCCCGTTCCCGCGCAACCTCGCAGGTTCCCGCGCAAGCTTCCCGCCCGACTCGGTGAAATCCCCCAAAATCCCAATGCTTACCGGCCTGCTATATAAACCCTCACGGACGGGGAGTCCTGCGTCGCATTTTCCCCTCCCTCCCTGTAGCTTATCTCGTCTGCTTCTCCCACAATCGCCAATGGCACCAGTCCGTCGTCGTTGCTCAGCCACTCCGCCGTCATCAGAGGACAACTCCAGCTGGGAGGCTACACCGCGGCGGCGGCTCAGTCCCCGGCATAGTGTAGTGTGCGTGGGGTCCCTGTTGGGTGTGCGCGGAACACCCACCACACGCTCCGCCGCCGGTGCCCGTCGGCAGCTGTTGCCGGCCGCTGTTGCCGCCACACATACGTCGAAAGCCAGGGCCATCGCCCGCTCTGCCGCCGCGGCCCGAAGGTGGGAGGTGGCCGTCGTGGCCGCCACCCCACTGTCGGCCATCACCCGCTCCGCCACCGCGGCCCGAAGGCGGGAGGTGGCCGTCGTGGCCACCACCCCACTGCCGGCCATCACCCGCTCCGCACCAAGGCCCAAAGGCGGGAGGTGGCCGTCGTGGCCCCCAGCCCACCGTCGACCGCCGGGATCATCACCCGCTCCGCCACCGCCGCCCGAAGGAGGGAGGTGGAGGTGGAGGCCCGCACGTGCGTCAGCGACCTTGCGCGCTACATCGAGTTCCTGCGGGAGGAGGAGGAGCGCCTCGTCGAGCACGCAAAGAGCCTTACCGCAGCCGTGGCCGTAGCACACGCCGACGCAAAGGCGAGGAATCAGGAGATCTACGAGCAGTCCGGCCGCTTCGAGAGGGATCGTCTGGAGCGGCAGTGGGCGTTCAAGCTGGCGAGCATCGCTGAACGTGCAGCAGCGGCAGGCACCGTATTGCATTTGTCCAGCTCGTCGGTAGGCTCCTCCTCCTCCTCTGCCTCTTACCGAGCGCGCTCGGCAGAGGAGAGGCTGCCGGAAGTAGCACAAAGCCCCTCCGTAGTAGTAGTAGTATTTAGGGGCTATTTTGTTCAGTTCATCTGACCATAGATGTGTGGTGAAACTGTACAACGTACTTAAAATTAGCTAGTATATATAGTTGAACTAGCTATTTCAGTACATGGTTGGCAACAATTGGGGGAAAGTTTGGTCGGT
Source organism: Elymus sibiricus (assembly GCA_039707655.1). NCBI lineage: Eukaryota > Viridiplantae > Streptophyta > Magnoliopsida > Poales > Poaceae > Elymus > Elymus sibiricus. The sequence continues at coordinate 447,127,397 of CM077663.1, read as the reverse complement.
TCAGCTGTCGAGTTGAACTGTTTGTATAAATTAAGAACGACTGCTTAATCTATGAATGAAATCTATGCTTAATTACTGAATTTTAGTTGCAAAAATTAGATAGTACTAGTGATTTTTAGCTGCATATTTTGACAAATCGCAGTGTTACAAGGATTGACAAATGGCAATGTTACTAGATCAACAAATGTCAATCATTCCAGTTTGACAAATGGCAACATACCCAATATGACAGATGCAAATCTTACCAAATTGTTTGTACGTGATTGCACACGGGTCATCCAAAACAACCGTTTGCGTTGAAGGGATGCACAAATCCCGCACTGCGAATTTTCCCTCGACTTAAGGGGGAAGACCATAGCTCTCACTTTGCATACGGGTGTTCTATCTAAAATGTTTGCAATCAAGAGCTGCAGAAATCCTGCTCGGCACATTTTCTCTTGGCTTCCTGGGGAAGCTGTCGGTTTGCATACGGGTGTTCTAACTAAAACGTTTGCGATCAAGAGCTGCACAAATCCTGCTAGGCACATTTTCCCTTGGCTTCCTGGGGAAGTTGTCGGTTTTGCATACGGGTGTTCTAACTAAAACGTTTGCGATGAGTGTTTTATATTTAAAAACCGTATTAAACTGTGGCTTGGGCGCCATTAATGGAGAGGATGCGAGCAAGGCGGGCGGCCATGGAAGTCAAAGGGCTCGCTTCCCGGTGAGCCTGCGCGGCGTACAGCTCGCATGCTTCCCGGTGAGCCTCCGCATTGGAGTACAGCTCGGACGCCTCCCGTTTAGTCAAGCACTCAAGCACCTGTCCGCACGACACCTCCTAGCCATTAAAAGAGTGAGGCGTGGCGTCACGTGAATGGTTAACAGAACGCACACAATTTAAATTATACAAAACGTTTGAGATGTTACAGTGGCAGCTATTTGTTTCAAAATGCCTCTGTTGGTTGTTATTTGAGTGCGCCTTCTCTCAAAATGGACACGAAAAATACCACAGCATGTTGGGTGCCATTCCATTATAGCATGCCAAGTTTCATGAATTTCAGACGAGTTTTGGATTTACTAGAATTTAAAAACAAAGTATCTCAACGTTTTGCCAGCAATCAACAGTGCCCTGGTGTTTGAACTTCATTCCCATTTCTTGCATGGGACCTAAGCATGCACCGAAGGACACAGATTTGATTTTTCAACCAATTTATATGCACTGGAGCATGTGCATGTAGTTCAAATTTGAATTATGCACATAAAATGCCTAGAAAACCCTGTTAATGTATAAAAATGTCCAAACGAACCCCGAAAAATTCCAAAATTAAACACGACACTCCTGTTGTTCTATGTTGAAACTAGAAAAAATTTGAAAGCAATAAGAGGCAACGGATATCGTTTCGTCCCCAAAGGTGGCACGTTCCCTACCGAAACCATCACGCTTGTTGTGAGAAGCTCTGGTTTGTGAGAAGCTTATACCCAAACCTGCCCCAAATGGGACAAATTTTTTACCACGGCATGTTGATGCCACTCCATGATAGCATGCCAAGTTTCATGAATTTTAGACGAGTTTTGGATTTACTAGAATTTAAAAACCAAGTATCTCAATGTTTGCGACCGAGTGACGGTGGCAGGGTGTTTGAAATTCATTCCCATTTCTTGCATGGGACCTAAGCATGCACCGAAGGACACAGATTTGATTTTTCAGCCAATTTATATGCACTGGAGCATGTGCATGTAGTTCAAATTTTATGCACATAAAATGCCTAGAAAACCCAGGTAATGTATAAAAATGTCCAAACGAACCCCAAAAAATTCCAAAATTAAACACAACACTCCTGTTGTTCTATGTTGACACTAGAAAATTTTTGAAAGCAATAAGAGGCAACGGATATCATTTCGTCCCCAAAGGTGGCACGTTCCCTACCGAAACCATCACGCTTGTTGTGAGAAGCTTATACCCGAACCTGCCCTAAATGGGACAATTTTTTTACCATGGCATGTTGATGCCGCTCCATGATAGCATGCCAAGTTTCATGAATTTTAGTCGAGTTTTGGATTTACTAGAATTTAAAAACCAAGTATCTCAATGTTTGCGACCGAGTGACGGTGGCAGGGTGTTTGAAATTCATTCCCATTTCTTGCATGGGACCTAAGCATGCACTGAAGGACACAGATTTATTTTTTCAGCCAATTTATATGCACTGGAGCATGTGCATGTAGTTCAAATTTGAATTATGCACATAAAATGCCTAGAAAACCCAGTTATGTATAAAAATGTCCAAACGAACCCCAAAAAATTCCAAAATTAAACACAACACTCATGTTGTTCTATGTTGACACTAGAAAAAATTTGAAAGCAATAAGAGGCAACGGATATCGTTTCGTCCCCAAAGGTGGCACGTTCCCTACCGAAACCATCACGCTTGTTGTGAGAAGCTCTGGTTTGTGAGAAGCTTATACCCAAACCTGCCCCAAATGGGACAATTTTTTTACCATGACATGTTAATGCCGCTTCATGATAGCATGCCAAGTTTTATGAATTTCAGACGAGTTTTGGATTTACTAGAATTTAAAAACCAAGTATCTCAATGTTTGCGGCCGAGTGACGGTGGCAGGGTGTTTGAAATTCATTCCCATTTCTTGCATGGGACCTAAGCATGCATCGAAGGACACAGATTTGATTTTTCAACCGATTTATATGCACTGGAGCATGTGCATGTAGTTCAAATTTGAATTATGCACATAAAATGCCTAGAAAACCTAGTTAATGTATAAAAATGTCCAAACGAACCCCGAAAAATTCCAAAATTAAACACAACACTCCTGTTGTTCTATGTTGACACTAGAAAAAATTTGAAAGCAATAAGAGTCAACGGATATCGTTTCGTCCCCAAAGGTGGCACGTTCCCTACCGAAACCATCACACTTGTTGTGAGAAGCTCTGGTTTGTGAGAAGCTTATACCCAAACCTGCCCCAAATGGGACAAAAATTTTACCACGGCATGTTGATGCCGCTCCATGATAGCATGCCAAGTTTCATGAATTTCAGACGAGTTTTGGATTTACTAGAATTTAAAAACCAAGTATCTCAATGTTTGCGGCCGAGTGACGATGGCAGGGTGTTTGAAATTCATTCCCATTTCTTGCATGGGACCTAAGCATGCAACCAAGGACACAGATTTGATTTTTCAACCAGTTTATATGTACTAGAGCATGTGCATGTAGTTCAAATTTGAATTATGCACCTGAAATGCATACAAAACCAAGTTAATGTATAAAAATGTCAAAACGAACCCCAAAAAATTCCAAAATTAAACACAACACTCCTGTTGTTCTATGTTGACACTAGAAAATTTTTGAAAGCAATAAGAGGCAACGGATATCGTTTCGTCCCCAAAGGTGGCACGTTCCCTACCGAAACCATCACCCTTGTTGTGAGAAGCGCTGGTTTGTGAGAAGCTTATACCCAAACCTGCCCCAAATAGGACAAAATTTTTACCATGGCATGTTGATGCCGCTCCATGATAGCATGCCAAGTTTCATGAATTTCAGACGAGTTTTGGATTTACTAGAATTTTAAAACCAAGTATCTCAATGTTTGCGGCCGACTGACGGTGGCAGGGTGTTTGAAATTCATTCCCATTTCTTGCATGGGACCGAAGCATGCACCGAAGGACACAGATTTGATTTTTCAACCAACTTATATGCACTGGAGCATGTGCATGTAGTTCAAATTTGAATTATGCACATAAAATGCCTGGAAAACCCAGTTAATGTATAAAAATGTCCAAACGAACCCCGAAAAATTCCAAAATTAAACACAACACTCATGTTCTTCTATGTTGACACTAGAAAAATTTTGAAAGCAATAAGAGGCAACGGATATCGTTTCGTCCCCAAAGGTGGCACGTTCCCTACCGAAACCATCACGCTTGTTGTGAGAAGCTCTGGTTTGGGAGAAGCTTATACCCAAACCTGCCCCAAATGGGACAAAATTTTTACCACGGCATGTTGATGCCGCTCCATGATAGCATGCCAAGTTTCATGAATTTCAGACGAGTTTTGGATTTACTAGAATTTAAAAACTAGGTATCTCAATGTTTGCGGCCGAGTGACGGTGGCAGGGTGTTTGACATTCATTCCCATTTCTTGCATGGGACCTAAGCATGCAACCAAGGACACAGATTTGATTTTTCAACCCGTTTATATGCACTGGAGCATGTGCATGTAGTTCAAATTTGAATTATGCACCTGAAATGCCTACAAAACCAAGTTAATGTATAAAAACATCCAAACGAACCCTGAATAATTCCAATTTTTTTGACGACACACCTAGAGTTGCATGTTCACTGCAGATAAAAGTTCTAGCAATTCCAACACCATCCTTTGCAACTGTGACCCCATTACGTAATTCAAATCAAGACGAAAAATCAAGTAGATCGCACACAGTTTATTATCACCAACCGTGTGAGATGCAGCACAAAATATCTTGGAGCACCGTCGGAGTGTCAAGCACACTAGCCCGCTCCTCAAATATCATTTCACTATTCAATCGTCGCCGGTGAAAGATGGGGACATGGACCCGCGTCGTGAGGGCAACTTCGGCGGCCCACTCCGGCGAGAGCGTGGCCGCAGCCGCCAGGCGCGTGCTAACAAGCTTCGTGAGGGCGATCGCAATCTGCGTCCGGGCGGCCAAGGCAGCCCAAACGGCCGTTGTTGCTTCTCAGGCGGCGGCAGCAGCATCTGCCTCGGGGATAGCAACTGGCGAGAGCGGCACAATAGCTGTCCGTTCCGCAGCGGCGGCCTTAGCCGTGATGGAGGCCACCCATGACCATGTCGAGGCCGTCCACACCCAGCTCATGGCGGTCACCGCACAAATCGAACGAAGCTTCTCCGACAACGGTCGGCAACCCACGGCCGAAGAGTTGACAATCGCCGAGAGAGTTCGAGCAGCCGTCCATTCCTGCGCGGCATACCTTGCCACGACGGAGCCCGCCAAAGCCCACATCGCGGCCGCCCACGCCCAGCTCGTGGCGGCCTATTCCAAAGATATGGCGAACGCGGATAGCAAGATGCTTGCCGAGTATGGTGCGATTAATGCCATGGAGCCCCTTCCCCAGGAGACCGTCGAGCGCGAGCTGGACATGGAGGCGGCGACGGAGATCGACGAACACCAGCCGTAGTAGTACTCTTTGTTTTGTTTAATTAAGAGCGCCAGTCTTTAATTTGTTAGAGTAATGTTTAGGTCAGCTAGCTCTATTTAATTACTGAACTTGCTCGATTAAGAAGTGTGGGTGTGCTATAGTCTCCTTTGTGTACCCAAATTATTCAATGATGTGGATGACCACTGTAACCAGGGAAATCCGAACCAAAATTTTTGACGTTCAAACTCATCACACACGGGTTAAGCTATCTGAATCGTTTGTGATGTTCACATATCGTACACAGTTCTGAATAAGGGACCGTATCTGATTACACTTTGCGCGCCAGTTTTTTCGCTGAAGCGATTCAAAATTTTCGGCTTCCGCGGAAATATCTACCTCCCCGCCCCCTCCCCCTTACCAAAAGCCACATTTCCCCTGTTTCCGCCTTCCTTTCCAAGTTGAAACCTTCACTCCTTGCTTGCAACGCCGCCTCCTCGCCGGCGACCCTCCTTCACGCTGCTCGGCCTCGCCTATCCAGGCAGGTAATCCACACCTGACCCCCATCCTCCTTCTCCTTCCACATCCCACATGCCCCGACCGCCGGCGCGACACCTTCCACCCAAATCACCGACCCCTCCACAAAATAAGCGCCGCCCTAAGCCATGGTGCGCGCAGTATAGCCAGGATCTTAAGGAGCATTTGGCAGCGGAGAAGCAAATTGTGGCCGCACACGCGGATGAGGTCGCGATGGCTGCCATTCGTGTCGACCCCCAGATCTTGGAGGAGTACCTCGCCGTCGAGGCCACCGTCGACGCCTCGCGCGCCGCCGACGCGACGCGGTTGGCTGTTTGGTTCAATTCTGCAATGCGATGTTCAATTGTTGTGGGTGCATTTTGTTATTGTATACCATGTGAGAAATAAATCGAATTTGGCTGTACTAAATACATGAGAAACAAATACAATTGCTATATTTCCAAGTTGTTAAGCATGCTTGGTTTGGTTCACTGTCTGATCTTCTATTAGGAGTATGTTATATTGTGCAATGTGGTGCTCAGTTAACGTTTGGTTCATTTGTTGTGGTGTTTAGTTAACTGTTTGGTTCAATTCTGCAATGCGATGTTCAATAGTTGTGGGTGCATTCTATTATTGTATACCATGTGAGGAATAAATTGAATTTGGCTGTAGTAAATACATGAGAAACAAATACAATTGCTATATTTCCAAGTTGTTAAGCATGCTTGGTTTGGTTAACTGTCTGATCTTCTATTAGGAGTATGTTATATTGTGCAATGTGGTGCTCAGTTAATGTTTGGTTCATTTGTTGTGGTGTTTAGTTAACTGATTGGTTCAATTCTGCAATGCGATGTCCAATTGTCGTGGGTAGAATTTTGTATTGTTGTGCATGTGAGGAATAAATCGAATTTGGCTGCACTTAATACATGAGAAACATATACAAGTGCTATATTTCCTAGTTCTTAATCATGCTTGGTTTGGATAAATGGGTTTTCCATGTGGCTTGAATTAATCTGATGAATCTGCAATGTGCTTATTTTTCATCAACATATTTTACTGATAGCATGCGAACCCTTACTTAACCTGATGACTAACTACCTTATATGTGTTGCAGGGAAACAATGGGAAGCACTGAGGTTTACAATCGAGGTTAGCACGTGCATGGTCCGTTGTCTAATAACACATTATTGTGCAATTGCAGGAACCATTCTAATATTTAGGTTTTTAACAATTTGGTCTTGCACATGTAGGTCCTGCTGTCAGAGGTTTTGACCCACTGTTCGACCCTTTTTGCATATGGGGAAATGAGTTGTCCATGAATATCAGTCAAGTCAAGAAACTCAGAAAGATTGTTAGGATAAAGAAATTAGCGACAAAAAACAACAAGATCTTTGTCTGCACAATGAAGAAGAAATCAGTTCACTACAGGATGGTACTAACTATTATACCTTGCCTTTTTTATTCCTTTGCCCCATTTCCAATATAGGGAAGATATTTATGAACATCCTTGTTTTCAGGCCTTTCCAAAGCAGTTCACCGATGATTACCTCTCAAACCACCTGTATGGTCAGGAGGTGAGGAAGGTATTCATACAACAACCACGGTTCAATATTGAAGTGTTCCTGAAGAGGACAAAGGATGGACGGTCAATCATCCACAGGCACTGGCCTAAAGTTACAAAGACCTTCAACATCAATGAAGGCTCAATATTCGCCTTCTGCTTCAGCAGTTTTTCAGATGAGATACATCTATCTATGTACCGTCTATGATGCTAATTTCGAAAGGTTATAGATGTTGCATGTGAAACTTGGTGCTGGTGTAGTTGTGTAATGGGGTAGCTGAGTGCTGAAGCTATATGATGTTGTACTCTGATGTATTTCAATTATGAAAATGAAATATATTGTGTGCTTAATATGAAATGTCAATTAGATTAATAAATGGATTATTAATAATCGGATAATTAGCCTGCTAATTGGGTTTTTCTATTGCAAACGGTTATTGAGAAAACACCGTGTGTGATGCATTCAATAACGCACACAGTTTCTAGGAATAAACCGTGTTAGATTAATGAACAATCACACACGACATCCTCTTGAAAACTGTTTGCGTTAGGCCACCTGGCGCAAACGTTTACCACATAAAAACTGTGTGTGATGGACAGCCTTTGCCACATAGTTTCTTCTACGCACCGTGTGTGATGCATTCAATAACGCAAACGATAAAATTGTTAATACCGTGTGCAATGGAAATGCTATCACAAACGATTTAACGGGGAAAATTGTGTGTGATGTACTTGCGAACAGAAACGTTTACCTTGGAGCGACTGTGTGGGATGTATATACGAACGGAAACGTTTAGCGGGGACTGACTGTGTGGGATGTACTTACGACCGGAAATGATTTCGCCTGTATAATTGTATTTTTTTAGCACTACTGTACGTATAACCGTATTTGGTCGCTCGCCGGTCGCACACGACCTCATTTTGCCGAGCGTGTGTGCCAGGAGGGCATATCCCCCGACGGTTTCTGGGTCGTGTGGGAAGGGCCCCCCTATCGCCCACACTCACTAGGCAACGGTTCCAAATGCCGTCGCAGAAAGGGGTTAAAAACCGTTTGTATACCACCTCGCTGTACTAGTGTTTGCTTGGCATACTGGCACCAACTGTAGGACATGTTCAACTAAGAAGCACATATGGGTGGAGAAATACATCATCGAAAGACTCCCTATTACTGCCAACCTAACCTTGCAGGGAAATTATCTCTCGAAGAAAAATCAATTAAATGATCGACAGGAGGAGTACATGCATACTTATCATTACATCCATGTCTCTGAAAACAATTTCAATGCATATTCTTATGATTACATTATCACTTCATAAATGAGAAACTCCAAAGGTTCTCGAATGAAAACATCTCCTGCACGGTCGAACAAAATAAGGTCTCCACCGCCCACAAGAATCTGGGTAGTGAAAACAAACTAATCTTTCGTGCAGGGAAACACGTCTCAGGGCTATTCAATGTTACATCTTGTGCCCCGAGAATTAATTCTTGGTTGAGGAATTTTCCTTGCCCCAGTGTTCGTTGTTCTCATCTTCAGTAGTTGTTTGAGTCTTTTGACTTACTTTAGTTATCTTTGTTTCTGCATGTTTTCCTTTTAGTTCTTCATTAGGATGTTATTCTTGAGTGGATTGTGTGTTTCGTCCGATGAACTTGTCACTCATAGTTATCTGTTTTGTTTCGATCTTTATTTGGCCGAGTGATTTAGGTTCGGACCTGTTATCCCTCTATTCTTTCTCGTCCAAATCTCTGCTTCTAGTTATGAGTCCACAACTAATTCCATCTGAATGCATTTCTTTTAGACGTTTTGGTCTAAAAAAATGTGTCTCAAAACTTCATCCTTTTTGAGAAAGCCCTCCAAAGTTGGGGTAACCCGCTCAAGCCTGGAGAAACCGCAGTAATCTCTTGAGACATGCCTACGATCTCCGCTATCTCGATCATGTGTGTTGAATGTGGAGAGTCCAATCGTTGTGGACCGTCGATCTTCCTCAGGCGTTCTTTTGTAACCAAATGCCTGGATGAGCATACCAAATATTATACATAAGCATAATTGAATCGGTGATACGTTTACGTTCGTCGGTGACTATTTTAAGTACCATGCACATGTTGAATTTATTACCAAATCTAACTTAAAACACACTTGCAAACAATGCAATTTATACTCTACAAGGTTCTATAAATATGCACACCTAATAATACACTAGAAATCATTATTAAGATATTAGTTGGACATTATTCTTTAGAAACCTCTAACATGATATTTAATAAAACTAAAGTATACATGAACATACGCACATACATAGAAATATGTACGTGTGCACTATGTAATTCTTTGAATTGTCACAAAAATAATTCAAAGGTAACTCAATTCAAATTTAGCATAAACATAGTGATCAGTCACATACATTACAACTGATAACGAAGAACACTAGTTACCTATACGAACTAAATTATTTCATTAACTAACTAAATAATAAAATTATACACCTTATAGAATAAAAATAAAAAGTATAAATTTTTGGTATAAAGTATCTTTTTTATTTTGCCCCGTGGGTCCGAAATTTGTTTGGACCGTCCCTCGATATTGCAATACTTGGCCCTTTCCAAAAATCTAGATTTGTCATCATCGATTTCAATACCGGACATTTGCAGAATTAAGGAGTTGATATTATTATCTAAGAGAGCCCGATGCCTACATACGAAATCAAACTAGATGATCAATTTTCAAAATATATTGCATGCAATAAATGATTGAATGGATACAAACACTACAAACATAGACATTACGTTGCCATGAGACCCTACAATGATGTCCTTAAAAGCATTCTGCATCAACCCACAACACGGATTCATCAAAATGGATCTAAAAGGCAAACAGACAAAGACAAACTTTAACAGAATCATGATCAAACTTCGATTTAGGAGAGGGATTAACCTGTGGATGTGGTTGTTGAGCTGTTTTATCTCCACCAATAGTTGCATGCATTTCACCTTTAGTCCGTTGTTCACTTGGTTTACCTACATCAGAGAGACCATTTTCTTCAGATCTTGCCCGCTTGCGCTCAACAATCGTGGTAACACTTGCAGCAGCAGCAACATCATGAGCACCTGGAGTTGAAGTAGCCGGACTACTCTTTAGTGGAATTGTCATCCCTAGCACACCAGAAGTTGACAAAACAGTTGAATGAAAAGAGTCTTAGATCATCACAAAATTCATCATGGTTTATCACAAAATAGCATCACCATCTATCATAGTTTATCACCAAACACATATCCAGACACCGACCATACTTTATCACATATGACAAATGATGAGATCACTGCATACCGGAAAGTCGTCGTCATCGGCTGCTCGGTGCAGACATGGAAAGGGTGGAGATAAAGGGAGGCGTCGGTGGCTCCGTGCAGACGAGCAGAGGGACACGTCAGTGTGGTTCTGGCTTCGAGGGAGAAGAAGATAGCGACGAGCCTTGGGCTGCGGCCTTGAGGTCGGTAGATCTCGGGCCTTGGTGTTTTTAGGGGAAGATGTCGGCTAGGTTAGAACAGGGGAGAGAGATGGGACTATGAGGGGAGCGAGTGCCGAGTGCGGTTGTGTGTTTGGTAGATTGGGTGGGTCGGGGGAGGCCGGTGAGCCGTTTAGTGGGCTGCTGATTTCAGGTCTCTCCTGTCTTCTATTCCATAATTGAGGGCTATTTTTGTGATGGAATATGAGGGCGGTAATAAAATGAGGCCTGAACCCGACCAAGTCTGATTTTGAGTTGGGCTGCCCATGTCTAGAGTTTTATGAGTCATTTCCTACTCCATAGGATTTTCACATACTGGAATGACGCAAGACGGAATGGGATTCAACATGCTACATGTCACCATCCTATATGGCGGCAAGTATCGGCCGCTTATCTACTCACAATAGCATCAAAGTGTTTTGTTCGTCCGACTCGTGATGGTTATAGTGCCTTTGGGCGACCGAGGCTTGAGTTTCGACAAGTTGGCGGCAACCACCATCTCTCCTCAAAACCACTGCAATCCTTCACCTTTCATGACCCCACACCCCACGAATTCACTGCCCGAGTTGGAATCGACTGGTGTTTCCCCAATCTGAACTTATGCAAGCCACAACCCCCAACCCAATCTCGCAGCCTTCGTCTAAGCGTAAACCACCTAATGCCTAGTAGGAGGCTGGAGGAGAAGGCAGAGGAGGTCTCCTATCAAAGGTGAGGCCCGACGACTGTGTGGCTAGCGCCTTGCACAACTAGATCGAGGAAGCTCAAGCATGATGGATGACATGCAAAGAAAGCTAAAACTTCTACACCTCTCGGAAGTAGAGAAAAAGGAAGTGAATCTAGGAAGGAGGAGTGCGAGTCATCTAGGATTTGGGAAGCTTCAAGTTGTTGGCAAAGTGATGCTGGATAGACCAATGAGGATTGATACACTGGTGAGCACCTTGGTAGAATATGGTGCCCTTTCAACGGGATTGAATGTAAGGACTTGGGCATGAAAAGATTCCTTTTCTCCTTTAGTGATGGGATGGGAAAGAGAAAAAAACCTTAATTGATCCACAATTGCTTGGTTTCTATAAAGATCAGGGATCTTATGGATATGTGTCCATACTGAAACACATTCCAGCTTCACCAATTCTGGAGGCCTCAATCAACACCATCAACCCACGGAAGGTCCACGGTCCGTGAAAACATCACATGTTTCCAGACGCCCGATCAGAACATCTAGATTGCAAACAGGTTATCACCAACCTCTCTGATCTCCGGCTCATGGGCAAGACGTACCCCACACGAATTTCAAGGTTTGTTTTAGCACGGTACCGATGTAGGTTTTGGTCGCATTGACCTTTGCCACCGCCAGCATCATGCTGCCTTAGCTAGCTCACCTATTTCTTCTTCACCGACAAAGACATCATCAAGTTGTCCTTCCTGCAAGTTCACATGTCTCATTGTCGATTCCAGACCCCCGTCATCATCCATGCCCTTACCCCTTGACGCATCCCTCGGAATTGGTCAAGAAGATGCCATACGGTCGAGACTAACATAATTCCAGGAGAAACCTACCGGTGCAATCTGCCGTCGTCGCCCATGCTCTAACAGGACTCCAAGGCCAGGTAGACGAGGCAGCCATCCCTGCTACTGGCATGAGTCTCCGCATAAACGAGGGGGGCGTGAGCAGAGCAGGTCGTGATCGCCGGTAGGAAACAGTCAACGCCGATGGTTGCCGGCGGAGTAGAAAAACCCTAGTGCCTATGCTAAAAAAAGCTAATTTTTTTTAAATAATACATTTTTTTTATAAATTTGAAAAATAATACGCGGTTTGAAATATTTGCAAAAATAATACACCGTCGGTGTTTAGGAGGCCGACTGGGCTCATTCGGCCTGTAGCAAGCCGACAGCCACCACTCGGCGAATAGGAAGCCGACAGGTCGCCATTCTGCCGCGTGGCGGCCAATCGTTGGTGCGAGCACGTCACCGCGGCCGACTGTGTGCAGTCGGCTTCCTATAAGCCGACAGCTGGCCAGTCGGCTTCCTATAAGCCGACAGTTGCACCACGGGTAACACAGCGCGCCCGAGCCTTCTTCTTCCTCTCTTCTTTCTCTCCTTTGCTCCTCTTCACTTCTTCTCTCCACTCCGAAACTAGTCCAATTTATACACAAGATACAACCACTTTTTTGCCAATTTTCCACCGTAGTTGCATTGTACATGGTTGGAGGAGTCAAGGGAAACCTCGATCTCGTCATGGGATAGTCTGTGGTGGTGGTGAACATTTTCGTGGAGGAGGGGGTGCTGCACGTGGAGGAGGGGGTGCCGCACGTGGAGGAGGAGGTGGTGGAGGAGGGGGTGCTGCACGTGGAGGAGGAGGTGGTGGAGGAGGGGGTGCTGCACGTGGAGAAGGGCCGCCGTTCGTCGTTGCTTCGCACGCTTCAAGGGTATAATACAAGTTACATTTTGTCTGTCATATTACTTGTGCAATTTTTTAGTTGGTTCGGTAATATATCGTAACATATTTAGTTGATCCGGTAATATTTAGATGTCAAATATTTAGGTGTCCGGTAATATTTAGGTGTCCGTTAATATTTAGGTGACCGGTAATATTTAGGTGACCGGTAATATTTAGTTGTCCGTTAATATTTAGGTGTCCGGTAATATTTAGGTGACCGGTAATATTTAGGCGTCCGGTAATATATAGTTGTCCGTTAATATTTCGTTGACCGGTAATATTTAGGTGACCGGTAATATTCCGGAATATTTTTATATGTCTGATATTTCAGTTTATGAATATTTTTAAGTGCACCGATAATATCCCATAATATATTATATGTTTGACTTGCTGCTTAATAGTTCTCCATGTTGAATATTTTAGGTCAGCAGATATGTCAGATGTAGTGAAGTTCACTTTTTTCTACGGTCATGGTACTGTCCAAACAAATCAGTTGGGAGTTGATCTTAGTGAGTTCGAGAACATAGTGGTTCCAATTAGTGCCCCTCAAACATGGTCTGTTGGTCAGTTGACAGAGTGGTTGACAAGATGTTTAGGGTATAATACTGAAACTCACACCGTCGGTGTTCATGCATTGTGGAGCCAGTCAAGTTCGAACATTTTCTTTTATTTGAGGCCAATCGAGCGGGACTCTCAGTGGGTGCGCTGGTTGGAAGGATGTGCAAAAAGGATCGTAAATCCTTGCGCCTTAGTGCTTCCTGTCCTGAAGGAGGTCAGTGCCCCTAAAGGCGAGGGCGGTTATGATCCTGGCCAGAGCAGTGCAGGGATACATCTATCTATGTTAGATGTTCCGTCAAATGCTGGATATGATGGCCACGAATCAGGGCAGAGTAGTCAGGTAGAAGGAGGAAATGCTGATGGTTATGACGTTGGCCAGGCTGATGCTGACGAGGTAGATGGACAAATGCAAAACCTGATGGAAGATGAAGATACAGATGTTGATATTGGTCATGCTGATAATTCCGACGAGTCGGATGAAGATGAGAACGTAGAGGTGGTGCCTAATCCTGCAGCATGGAATCATGGTAACCTTTCGTCCACGCTTATTGCTCGATTGTTTTACAGCGAGATAGTGGAGAGCAAAGCGATGGAAGTGAAGGCTATCCAGACAAAAGTCTTCGTCAGGTTCAATTACAGAATTTCTTATGGCAAGGCTTGGAAGGCTAAGCACATGGCGCTTGAGAAGAGATTTGGTTCGTATTTCGATGCATATGACTGTGTTGTCCGTCTCCTCCGCACACTGCAGTACCGGAATCCAGGCACCTATGTTGACATCGAAGACTTGGTCATGCCGGAGTTCCCAACTGTGATGGTGCTGCATCGATTGTTCTTCTCTTTCGGTGTATGCATCGAAGCTTTCAGTCATTGTAGACCGGTGATATGTGTAGATGGCACATTTCTCACTGGCAAGTACAAGGGTCAGATCCTCACCGCCATTGGTCAGGACGGTCAAAATCAAGTAGTCCCACTAGCATTTGCTTTTGTGGAGAGCGAGAATATTGAAAGTTGGACTTGATTCTTCAGGCAACTGAAAATAGCAGTTGTGAAGGATAAGCCGAATGTGTGCATCCTTCATGACAGGCATGCAGGTATACTGAGTGCGATAAGGACACTGACAAACCCTGGGCCTGATGAGCCAACTCCATGGCCAGACATGCAGAGCCGTTGGTGCATGCGTCACCTGGGGGCCAATTTCTTCTCGCAGTTCAGAAATAAGAACCTTATGAATCTATTCAAAAAACTCTGCAAGCAGAACCAGGAATGGAAGTACATGAAGATACGTGAGAGACTTAATGTGTGCACTCTGAGACATGTTAGGGACAGGAAAGCTGCAAGGGATGCAGCTGTGAGGGCACATGTAGAAGCAGTAGCTGCACAGTTAGCAACAGGACCAGCGGCTGAGGAGGAAGAACCTATAGGGCTTTGTGATTTGCCAGGATTTGACCCACCTGGTACTAGGAGAAGGCTTGGCAGGACGATTAAAACATTCGAGCAGTGGATAGAGCATGAGCCTCTGGAGAGGTGGTCTTTGCTACATGACACACATGGAGCAAGGTATGGTGTCATGACTACCAACCTAGCTGAAACTTATAACTTTGTCCTCAGAGGAAACCGTGCTTTGCCACTGACAGCAATCGTTGAGGGTATTTTCTATGGCACGGTGAAGTATTTCAGAGATAGACGTCAAGCAGCAGAGTTGCATATCACAAACAACCCGAACACACGTTATTGTGAAAGGGTTATGAAGTACATGAATGCTAAGATGCGGAAAGCTAGGACTCACACTGTAGTCCCCATCGGAAATCAAGAAAGAAGGTTTGAGGTCCGATTAGCTAACAACAAATTCGGATGTGGAAATCAGGTGTTGACGCATGAGGTGAAAATTGGCAATGAAGTCAGGCCAACGTGCGAGTGCACATGCAACAAACCGAAGTTGCTTCATCTACCTTGCTCTCATGTACTTGCTACTTGCGGGCAGCTAGGACTTGACGCAATCTCTTTCGTGTCTCCATATTTCCTGAAACAGTCCGTGGTCAATACCTGGACAGGTGAGTTGCAGGGATTTCAATCAATGTGTAACTTCACCACTGTTAACCCTGTTGAAAGGCGGTACATTCCGGACCCACGGAATATGCGTACAAGCAGAGGTAGACGTCAGTCTCAACGCATCCGGAATGATATGGATGAATCTGAAGCCGGAGGGCCAACTATTCAATGCATTCTATGCAACGAATTTGGCCACAGGGACCCTAATTGTCCCACCTTCGTGACTGGGCGTGGACGAGGAAACCGGGGACGAAGAGGAAGAAGAGGGAGAGGAGGGAGAGGAAGAAACTAAGTGTGGCACTCTGTTTAAATTATGTATTAAGTGTGGCACTCTGTTTAAATTTGTATTAAGTGTGGCACTCTGTTTAAATTCTGTATTAAGTGTGGCACTCTGTTTAAATTCTGTATTAAGTGTGGCACTCTGTTTAAATTTGTATGGTGCTTGCAACTGTGTTATCATAAGTGCAGGAATGGAGGATGAACCTCGTCCAGTGCACTCCTTCTTTACGCGCATCGAGGGGAAACTACGAGCTATATATCAGGCTATCACGTGCACCCGCTCTACGGACGTTGTTCTCCAACAGCCCCAGGTACGCCCGCCTCGTCACTCAACGGGCCAGCAGCAAGAACCCACACAGCACCGACATCAGCCGCGTCCACGTGTAGACCATCAGTGGATGAGTAGGCCACCACCTCCTGACCAGGCCGGGAGTTCAGCGTGGCAGCACCACCATGATCCCACGTCGGGCTACGGGTTTCGACCACACCCACAACAGCACGGTCCACCGCCGAGCTTCGTGATGCATCAACATCCTACAGGTATGTTTGTTCATATCTATTATTTTCAATATCAGTTGGAACTACCTGTTTCTTAATTACTTATGTGGCCTCCCTGTCGCAGGAGCCTACGGATATAGGGAGCCTATGTCGGGACATGAGGCCTCCCATTCCGATTCCACGTTTGACAGTGCTCCGGATGGTGGGCACAACACACAGGATCAGGTCTCGCAGCACATCACCAACTGGATGGACACGTATTATTCTACTCCTCCACCAGATCCCACACAGCCCACACAGCCCACGCAAGACACACAGTATGGCGAGGACGGGTCTTGGATTCCTCTTCGTAACGTTCGGCCACCGAACAGGTATGGGTGGTCGACGCCCCCTCCACCACAGCCACGCCGCGGACGAGGACGACGTGGCTGATACTTATGTATGCGAGGGACGTATTTGTATGTGAGAGACATATTTCTACCTATGTATGCGAGAGACATATTTCTACCTATGTATGCGAGAGACATATTTCTACCTATGTATGCGAGAGACATATTACTATTAATTCGCATTGTTATTCGAGTTACATTTCCACACTGACTGCAACACAACAAATTAGTAAGATAGAAGTACATCTGAATTAAACGGTGAGGATCAGACACCATGCTTTACTGCGAACTAAATGCATCAAACTGAAATTAAACATTACAACTGAATTAAACATTACAACTGAATTAAACATTACAACTGAAATAAACAGTACAACTGAATTAAACAGTACTACATAAAACAGTACTACATTGTCGAAGTAGAACTCTTGGCCTTCGACGATGCGGTAGTCTTGACCTTGGTGCTCGGCATGAAGACGTCCTCTTCGTCCTCCGTCGATGCGGATCTCTTGCCCTTCGTCGATGTAGAGCTCTTGCCCTTCGACGATGCGGTAGTCTTGACCTTGGTGCTCGGCATGAAGAGGTCGTCTTCGTCCTCACTGTCTGCTGACCATAAATCTGAATTATTCCTCGCAAGCCTGATGTAAGATTCACTCTTATACAGTTTGACCTTCTGCCATCTGCCATGCAACCTGAGAAGTTCTTTCCGTATCTCCTCAAATGTCCTGGGAGGCCACCCACTCCTAGCTAATGAGTGAGCCAACTCATTCATTATGGTGTCACTACTGATGAGTTCCTCCCATGGAACTACTCTATCATCCATCTTGAAATTGGCGGCTAGTTTGAGAAGACGATCGGACATACCAGAGTGAAAACTACGATCAAAAGGATAATGAGGATGAGACATCTCCACGAAAGGATGGCGGGAGCGAAAGGCGTGAGAGAAAGGGGGGACAGAAGGGCCTGCTCACCCACCTTATTGCGCATGTGGTTATATAGGTTCACAAGAGAAGATGGCGGGAGAGAAAGGCGGGAAAGAAAATGGCGGGAGAGAATGGCGGGAGAAAAATCGGGAGAAAAAGTGGCGGGAGAGTATGGCAGGAAAGAAAATGACGCGATAGTAGGGCGGGAAAATAAAATGGGGGGATAGTAGGGCGAGATAGTAGGGCCGAAAAATAAGATGGCGGGAACGAAACTGGCGGGAGAAAAAGTGGCGGGAGAGTATGGCGGGAAAGAAAATGGCGCGATAGTAGGGCGAGAAAATAAAATGGGGGGATAGTAGGGCGGAAAAATAAGATGGCGGGAGAGAGAAGGACGGGAACGAAACTGGCGGGAAAATGCACTCTTCGGCGAAGGAAATACCAAAAAAATTGGAGCCATGCACCAGTCGGCTTAGAGTAAGCCGATTAGACCTAATCGGCTTATAGTAAGCCGATTAGGTCTAATCGGCTTACTCTAAGCCGACTGGTGCATGTAATGCTGGCCGAAAGGCCTGTCGGCCAACCCCAAGATGACTGAAATCCAGTCGGCCATGGCTAGGCCGACTGGGACCTAATCGGCCTATAGTAAGCCGATTAGTCCCAATCGGCCTATAGTAAGCCGATGGTGTATTATTTTTGCAAATATTTCAAAGTGCGTATTATTTTTCAAATTTATTAAAAAAATGTATTATTTAAAAAAAATTAGCCTAAAAAAACAACTCGGGGAGTCCTCACTTCCATACGCCCCCACAATGTGTTTTTTTTAGGAAACCTGAGGATGTGTAACGTCGCGTGGTCGTGATTGAGGGTTGGCATGGAAAGCGTGAGCCCAGCCCAGCCCAGTCCAACCAAGCCCAGTCAACAAGAGGCTACAAGTAGTGTGACCGGATACCCCTCAAAAAAAAAAAAGTAGTGTGACCGGATTGTCTCAAAAAACTGCTTGGTCACGTGGTCCGCTGGCCTCCCCTCCCCTCCTCTGCTCTTCTTGCTCCTGGAGAGAGAGAAGAGAAACCCAAAGCAGAGGAGAGCTTTCCATTTCGGGACGACGCCGCCCGCCGCCGGCAACGAGGGGATCGGACGGATGGAGGTCGCGACGGTGTTCCTGGAGACGAGCCTGGGCACCCGCCTCGCCGTCTCATTCCCCGCCTCCGCCACCACCGTCGCCGACCTCAAGCGTGCGCATCTTTTCTTTCTTTCTTTCCTCCTCCCCTCCCCTCCCCTCCCCTCCCCTCCCTCTAGAACAAATCTAATTGCCCTTTCAATTCTTCCTCTCGCCTGCATTTTTTTTTCTCTTTTTATTTAATAATCCGCTCATACTGCCTGCATCGCCTCAGATCAGATGACAAAACCCTATCTTGATTATCAATTTCCTTTTCCTTTTTGGGGTTTTTACTTTTACATTTACATTTGCAGGAAGAGTGGGCGATGAACACGCCGCAGCTTTCCCCCACATCGGCCACATCGCCGTGCAAGCCATCAAGTTCCGTATGCGTATGCTAATCTGCTATTCCTCCAAAAACCCCAATCTTTCTTTATCGGGCATACTCTGTCTCTCTCTTCTTATGTGGTGTGGCGTGGCCTAATGAATGATCCAACAATCTGGCTGCCTTGCGCAGGTGAACCAGGGAGGCTCCTTGTACCTCCTCACCGACTCCATGGCCGTCCGGGATGCTTTCCCGCGGGGTCTTTTTTTTTTCCCGCGGGGTCACCTGCGCCTGGCACCTCCAACTCCAAGTCGATGCTCTGCCTCGCCCTGCTCTTCATGTTGCCCATCAACAAATGCCTCAAGTGCCACACGGCTGTAACTGCAAACATTCCTCTCAACCTGTGGCTGCTTGCCACCAACTTGAGTGTGAGGAGGGGTCACCAACAAGCAGGAGCTGTGCTGCTTTGGGTTGCCGCAAGAGATCGGTCTGTGAGATGCTCACTGATCAGCAGGCTGAACTTGGAGCCACACACACTGAAAGTGAAAGGGCACCCCGGCAGAAGCATAGGGCGGTTAAGAGGCGCCTGCTGCTGATTTTGGCCCTCTCTCTCTGTCCACAAGGAACCATGCAGCATAGCTGGGAACATGTGCAATGCTGCAAACAGCAAGGAAGATGCACCTTGTGTTGAGGAACTGAACCAAGGTGATCCTAGCTTGTTCACAAAAGGAAGTTGAGGAAAAGGAAACATGGACAGCAAAAGAAGCCGATTCTTCACAACAAGAAGCAATTAATGCAGCATAATGTTGAGGAAAAGGAGCCGCTGACAGCAAAGGTGTGCGGCGGCGAAAGAAGGAGCAATGGCACTGATCTTCCACCACCCTTGTGCCGCCGTGTCCACCAATGAGGGTGATTATTTAGAAAATGAAGCGATGCGGTGCAAAGTTGATGAAAAGGAAACACGGACAGCCAGGGTGTCCAACAGCAATGGAAGCACCCAAGGGACTCATCTTCCACCACCTTGTGTTGCTGAGTCCACCAAAGAAGGTGATTCTTCTGAAAAACAAGCGATGGCACGCCAAGTTGAGGAGAAGGAGCCATTGACAGCAAAGGTGTGCCACGGCGATGGAAGCAGCCAAGGGACTAATCATCCACCACCTTGTGCCGCGGAGTCCACCAAAGAAGGTGATTCTTCTGAAAAAGAAGCGATGACACGCCAAGTTGAGGAGAAGGAGCCATTGACAGTAAACGTGCGCGACGGCGATGGAAGCACCCAAGGGACTGATCTTCCACCACCTTGTGCCACCGAGTTCACCAAAGGCGGTGATTCTTCTGAAAAACAAGCAATGCAACACAAAACTGAGGAGAAGGGGTCATTGACAGCAACTGTGTGCAATCACGAAAGCAGCAACAAAGAGACTCATCTTCCACCACCTTGGGCCACCAAGTCCACAAAAGAAGGTGATTCTTCTGAAAAAGAAGCGATGACACGCCAGGAGGAGAAGGAGTCATTAGCAGCAAACGTGTGTGACGGCGATGAAAGCAGCCAAGGGACTGATCACCCATCACCTTGTGCCGCCGAGTCCACCAAAGAAGGTGATTCTTCAGAAGAAGAAGCAATAAAACACAAAGTTAGAGGAAAAAGTGCGCAGCAGCGAAAGCAGCAGCAACTGGACTGATCCTTCACCTGGCGACGAGTCCATGAACGAAGGTGATTCTTCAGAAAATGAAGTGATGCAACATGAAGCTGAGGAAAAGGAGCCATGGACTGACAGTGTGTGCAAAGGGGGAGGAAGCAGCCACTGGAATGATCCAATTGAATGGACAGACGCAGAACAGAGGGCATGGGAGATGGCATTGAAGAAAAGAAGGCGGCCGAGGACCGCAGTGCGCAAAATGCCCAACAGTAGGGCAGCCAAGCTGTATGGCTACAGGTAAACAAACCTTCCTAGTACCATTTATTCACTGGATTACTTTGTGTTGTTGCATCAGCTCATCCTAGCTAGCCATCCGGGCTATGCCCCTGGAAATGTTATGTCATTTTGAAGATAAACTTCCAACTGTGGCCACTGTGTTCCGAAGACAATAAAATGCATATACATTATTATATTTATTTATTCGTAGAGAAAAGTAGACACTGATTAAATGACTAGATGCTACGAACTATTTTATTTATGCTGTTCTACTCATCAGAAATGCTTATGGTATATAGCCTGTATGATAAAGGAGCTTCTTATCAAGTCATTATATGACTGAGGGACATGATGAAATCTATGTTAATATTTTGCTCCAGTAATTAGATGACCCGCGCACTGAATCAATATTTTTCATGCTGTGGAATGAACGTTTCAAGCAATATTTTAACACACAAGGCATTGGTGTACCTTGTTGTATAGTTAGTTGAATTTCCTTTCTTCATGTCCTCCGTAGATAATTAATTTTCCACACATGATTTTGCTAAGGTGCTGGCCAACATTAGTAGACACCTAATTAGCATAAGCTTAGGAAGAACATGCAGCAGTATAAGCACGCCAATTAGGAATCTACTTGTACTGCTTGTAACAAACATAAACATTTTTTCCTTGTATATTACTTGATACAAAATCCAATATAGACAACTGTTGATGCTCTGATCAGTACTTGTTTTGTCATGTTACAGTGGAACAGCATGCACGCACTGTTATCGGTAAACAAAAAGGATTCATTTGAGATGTTAAAATCGATGAGGATGTTCTTTTAAATCGGTATAGCACTTGTAGAATTCTATTAGAATGGAAACAAACAAACAAACAAAATCTTTGTAGGCATAAATAGACTCAAGACATGGTTGTCACTTCCTGAAATGCAAACTCTGGGTTCAGATTTACGGCAAGAATAATATATGCAGATTACAAGCAAGAGAAACTTAGGATAGAGTAGCGGCTAAACATAAGAGATGGGTTACTTGCTTAGGATGGATAGACCATCTTGTCCTGTGTGGGAAGAAACTGAATCATCTTTGGTCATATTATTATTATTATCATCTTGTTCCTTTTTGTTTGTGGCTGATATTAACATATATATAGTAGAATGATTCTGAAATGGAGTTTTTGGTGTGTGGAGCAGCTGAAGAGGAGATGAGCGGTGGCATAAGAGGGAGTATCGCATTTTGGGTTGGAAACTAGCAAGGGGTCGATGCATGGTGATGGCCATTGTGTTGTTGCTAAAAAACTGTGGTTGGTTTGCTTCTTTTGGTATTTCTTCACAAAACAAAAGACAATTCCGTGTTGGTTTGATAGACTGAGATTGGTGGTGTATGTATGTATGTATGGATGGAATGTTGAGTGTTGCTAATTCATCAAATCAGACTTGCATGTATGCATGCATGTAGCCCTATGGGCTTGTCTTTCCTTATAAACATGAATGAATCAATGTAGTAACATCATTTCTTCTCCAAAGTTATGGAAACTACTAGCACTTTTATTTATTTTTGACATGGAACATCTTTATTCCATTAACCTGAGCGCAAAGCAATGTTGTTGGCCACCAAGTCTTGGACCATACGGCTTGGGGATTGACGTCCATGTTTGCACAGAATCGAATGCTGAGCATCCACAACCTTAAAACAGAAAAATGTAAAACAAGAAAGGCATTTTGATCTCTTTATAAACAGAACACCCGAAGAAGCATGTCGAATCGCAAATCCCCATCCACCTTGCGAGGAATCCGGCATCGATGCTTGTAATTTCCAGCATATCACCATCAGAAGAGTTGATAATCAGCAGCATTTATTTAATCTGGAACAAACTTGGCTTCATCAACATTTAGCTTCTTCTCCTTTGCACTAACTTTGTTCCTCGGAAGAAACTAGCACTATCATGTCTGGTTTGTTTTGTTGGCCTCTAGCTTTTTCTTTTTCTTTTGCCTATGAAACCTTCTAGTCTAGATACAACATTATGGCCAGGCAGCTGAGCCTGCGCTTGCCATCCATCTTAACTAGCCAATAATAATCACGCCACCTATTACTGCATTCATCTTTCTTCTCTTCTCTACAAAAAGGGAAAAAAAAACAGCAGCAGCAGCACAATGACAAGAATGAAATGATCCAAGAAAGCTAAACTTCCTTAAAAGTGTCAAACTAAAATGAGTGCATCATCACCACATCATCATGCTAAGTAAGTAGTAATTGCATCTCATCTCACCCGTGTTCATGCCACACCTATTAGCTAGCTAGACAGCAATCACTCAGAGAGTCATGCCAAGATTACAGTTTGCAAATTCATGATTGCCTGGCCTGGTCCACACAAATAGAGTATGTTGCAAGCGCATAATCAATAGCAAAGGGAGGGAGGGAGGGAGTGCCTTTCACCAACACAGCTCAAACGCACTCAAAATGGACATAACTAGCAACTACTCGCTCATAGACCCCCAGAAAAACGATGACGATTATATTAGCTCCAAGCTTTGGTTCGTTCATCAGAATCCTCCTACTCCTCTCTCTTCAGTCGTCAGTCACACTCACACACACCGCCTCCTTGAGCCAGCCAGCCTGCTGTAACAACACCTGGCGACACATCAAGACAATGCTGCAAAACAAACAGGCACCAGGTTAAGTCGGCCACATCAAGGGGAAGCTGTTTTAGGAGAATTGCAAAGCAATAGCAACGCCTATCAGCAAGATCACTGCACAAGAGGTATACCTTTCCGTTGGTAGCATTCATGCGGTAACCAGCGTGTCCCTGCTTTGCTCAAGTGGTCGGTGCGGATGACTTCACTGCAATTGAAACAACACTCGCACACATCATCATCAACATCATCTAAAGGCAGCGGAATCAACCTTTTTCTGAAAATTTACGAGTCTTACATACATACTGTTTCTTAGACAGCCGGTCTCCTGGATGATGGTATTTGCAGTTCATCTGAAACTTACAGTACCCCTGCCTCATGTAGTGGGCACACTCGGGTTCACCGGGCCTTTCAGGATACATGATGCTCTCTTCTTGTTGCTCCACACCATTATCATATGCCCCCGAGCCAGTTCTCTGACCAAATGCTTCCTGAAACAGCATGACATCCATGAGCACCATGGGTAAAAAAAATCAGTGAGGAACAATTAAGCATCTATTTTGTTTCAACTGGGTGACATGACATACATATTTCTACTTCTGAGAAATGGAAAAAATTCAACAAGTTCACGATCAACAGTGTAGAAATAAAAAGTGAAAGAGCAACCTCCATTGCACTTGAGATTGTAGATAAAAAAAATTCTTTGCTACCACACAGATAACCAATATTTACTACTTAGCCTCTCCTAGCACTCCATAGTCCATACCATCATTTTTTTTCAGTGGCCATCTTTGTGTTGTGTGGATACTTCAAACGTTCAGAGTTCATATGTGCAATAGGAACCGAAAAGGTTCAAAACAGATTTCATTCGTACGATGAGGTAGTAAACAAGCACAGAAATAGTACTATACTCACTGTAAATTGGACAAGAATTCTCAACGCACAATTTATTCAGTTTCGTTTGCATAAATGTCAATGCTAGTAAAGATCTCTTTCCCAGTTCCCAGTACACAGGACTGAGCTGACCAGTACTATTTACTATACTTAATGGCATGCCTAAAAATGCAACAGGATCAGCCAGAGAAAAAGGAACAATTGCAAACTAGTTATGATTGAATCAATAGTGTTTACTTGAACATCGACCACTAATAATAATATATGCCTCTGTAGTTGCATGTATATCTTTGGGATGACGAAATTCACATGCTGATCCAAATTGACATTTCCCAGCTTTCATATAGAAAGGACAATCTGGCATGCCATGTATTTCAGGTCCAATCTGATCAGAGTGAGCTGCAAGTCTATCTTTTGGATGGTGAAATATACATGCAGACAGAAATTTGCATTTCCCAAACTGCAAGTAGTACCGGCACTCTGGCTGACCAGGTCTCTCAGGATACTACGGTTGCTGGGGCAGCATATAGTCTTGTAACGTGATTCTTGTAGATGGATGATGTTCATCAGTGGTAACAGATCTTTTTGCATCTGTTGGGCTCTGCATGTAGGATTTGAATCCTCTGGGTGATAAAACTTGCATTGTGCCCCAAATTTATAGTACCCATGCTTCATAAGGAATGGGCATTCTGGTTCATCAGGTCTCCCAGCTGGGTATTTGTCTTTTGGGTGGTGATAGTTGCATGCTGATGCAAATTTACAATCACCAAATCTCATGTAGAAGGGGCAATCTGGTTTGCCAGGCCTCTCGGGATAGTTTACCTCTTCTTTGTCTTTTGACTGTTTTGGGTGGTGATATTCTGGTCTGCCAGGCCTCTCAGGGTAATCCACGTGCTCCCCCTGCTTGCACAAAGGTCCATCTGAACTATCTGCTGAACAGCAACCATCGGAATCGTCTGATGACCAGTCTGACTTCTGCATGAAGCAGATAGGATAAGGAAATTAACAAAAAAGGCACAGACCAGTCAAAATCAAGGAAAGCACAGTGCAGTGTCACAAAGTAGCAGTATCCAAGAGATGTGTGCAAATGGAGATCAAAACATCGCATAATATAGGGAAGAAACAGCATGTACCTTTTTCGCCTTTCCTTCCGTACCAGGCAGTACTTTTTGGGGAGGTAGAAGCATTCTAAATATGCTTGGTGGCAGGACACCAGAGCTAGATGAGTTTTCATGGTCAGAAGACTTCTTTGAGTATGATGTGTCATCTACGATCGCACCATCAGAAGGTTTCTTCAAGTGTGATCTGTCATCTAAGGTCGCATCATCAGAAGATTTCTTCATGTGTGATCTGTCATCGAAGGTCGCATCATCGGAAGATTTCTTCATGCGTGATCTGTCATCGAAGGTCGCATCATCGGAAGATTTCTTCATGCGTGATGTCTCATCTAATGTATGGTCAGAAGATTTCTCCATTTGCAAAGCATTATCCTCCCACCCTGTTGGTGGATTGAACTGAGCATCAATAACATGGTCTGGATGGTTAAAATGACAGTTTTTGCCATATCTGCAAGCATCAGTTCGCATATAGTAGTCACAGTTTCTTGCTCCCTAAAAAGTAATTTAGACTACCATTCAGTTTCAACATTTTCCATATAAATCATAAGTACCAACTCCAACAGATGAAAAGATAGCATAGGCATACTTCTCGAATGGGAAGGCCAAGGCGGTTCAGTTCCAGAATTTCTGTAGCGCCATGGTTTCTTCGTTCAGAGGGACGCCATGATTCATCTGACCTAGATTTAAGCTGCTGCAGTGACAACATCATCAAAAAGGAGGATGATAAGTTACTAAATAGCTCATGAACAAAGTAGTGAATGAGGTACATATTAATCAGGCTTTCAAACGTCCACTACAATTATCAGCACATAAAACTTTTAAAATGCTACATCATCTCCTGCTTATCTAGGGACCAGAAAGGATGCGAGAGACTATATTTTTTATACAAAAAAGGGCATGCATATGAACATATATGTAGAAGCATACAGCAGGGACTGCAGGTGTGAGCTTAATGCGTTGAAAAATAGATGCCAGTACTACCTACACAGTTGCATGACAAATGGCACGGATATGACGGTGATAATTTACACTACCTACACAGTTGCATGACAAATGGCACAGATATGACGGTGATAATTTACACAACCTATTGTGCTAAGAAAAATTGCAGCATTCAACGAAGTACGGAAACCAACAAAGTTTTCTTGCCAAAAAAGTTTAGAGTAATACATAATATGATAGTAAAGTGACGCAGATTTTACCGGTGGGTGATTGAAGTGGCATGAGGGCCCGTATGTGCAGGTCCCTTTTGACATGTAAGAGGGGCAGTTAAGTTTTCTGGGCTTTTGTGGATATCTTCTAGCAGGCAACTTATACTTCTCCTTGCTAACTATACCCCAATCTCCGGTACCTTGATAAGCTGCCGTGTCCATAGCACGATCATCCTCGGGCAGCTTAACATTCTCCTTGTTAACTATACCCCAATCTCTGGTACCTTGATAAGCTGCCGTGTCCATAGCACGATCATCCTCAGGTGCACCCCACTCATGGCGGACACGCTTCACTACATCCTTGTGCTTATCAACAGTGAAATCAGACTGTGTTGCTCCCTGTTTATCGCCGGTCCTTTGCTCCAACATGTTCCCCTCAGCATGAACACCATCCATGTCCTTGCCTGCTATCTGTTCATCACCGATGCGTGGCTCAGCCTCATTCTTCTGACCTTCCAAAGCAGTAGCATCACTGGATGTACCCCAGTTATCGACGATGACCTGTTCCTTCACATAGCCATGTCCCTCCACATCAATATCATCCTTGGTTCTGCCATTTTTGTCGATGACACCTTGATTCCCCACCGTATCATGTTCCTCCACAGGACTCTCATCCTTGATTGTTACTATTGCATCGCTGGCATATTGCACCACTGCCTTATCATGGTCTTTCACCACAATATCATCCATGGGCACTGTACCCTGGTCATCTACGATTGACAACTTAACCTGATCTTCCGTGGCAAGATCCATGTACCTTGGGTCAATGACACCTTGCTCCACCACCATCTCCTTTTCTTTGACAATGTACTCATCCTTGGTTGCTCTTGAACATTGCTCCAGCACTTTCTCTTGTTTCTCAACAGCAATGTCATCGGTTCCGTCAATGATACCTTGCTGCAACACCTTGTGATCTTCGACGGAATCATCATCATCCATGGTTAAATCGACAACACGTTCCTCCACCACCTCTTGTTCTTCAACAGAAGCATAATCATCCATGGTTAAATCGACAACACCTTGCTCCACCACCTGCTGGTCATCCACACCATCATCATTCTTCATGGTTGTTCCCAAGTCATAATAAGTGGTACATTGCTCCACATTCTTTCCTTGATCCTCGACAGCAGCAATGTCATCTGTGGTAGCGCGCGTTCCTTCCACGGCACCTAGCAGCAGCACCTCGTGATCT
This sequence comes from Elymus sibiricus, assembly GCA_039707655.1. NCBI lineage: Eukaryota > Viridiplantae > Streptophyta > Magnoliopsida > Poales > Poaceae > Elymus > Elymus sibiricus. The sequence goes on along the minus strand of CM077663.1, from coordinate 447,099,128 downwards.
TTGACATCATCTATGGCTGCATCCCCTTGGTCAATGACACCTTGCTCCGCCTCCTCCGGATCATCCTTAGCTACATCATTCTCCATGGTTATTCCCAAGTCATCATAAGTGGTGCATTGCTCCACTGCCTTGTCATGGTCATCTACAGTAGTGGCATCTGTGCTTTCACCTTCCTCTTGAACTTGCACAACATCAGCATTCTCAGTTGATCCCAGCTGATGAGCTTCCGGTGTCTCTTGTCCCTCAGCAGCAATATCTTCATCCCTTGGCTGGGTGGCATCTAGCTGCTCCACCACCTCTTGAACTTGCACAAGAGCAGCGTCATTCTCCATGGTTGTTCCCAAGCTACCATAAGTGGTACAAAATTGCTCCAGTGGCTTCTTCTCCTGATCATCATCAACAGCAATGGCATGATCCATTACACCTTGCTCCACCACCTCATGATCTTTGACCGCATTATCATCATCCATGGCTGCGCCCTCTTGGTCAATGACACCTTGCTTCACTGCCTCTTGATCATCCTCAGCACCATCATTCTCCAAGGTTGTTATTAATTCTTCACAAGAGGTACTAAATTGCTCGAGTGGCTTATTCTCCTGATCATCATCAACAGCAATGGCATGATCGATTACACTTTGCTCCACCACCTCGTGATCTTTGACAGCATTATCATCATCTATGGCCGCGCCCGCTTGGTCAATGGCACCTTGCTCCACCTCCTCCTGATCATCCTTAGCAACATCATCCTCCATGGTTGTTGTTCTCATTTCTTCACAAGAGGTGGTACTACATTGCTCCAGTGGCTTCTTATCCTGACCATCATCAACAGCAACAGCAGTGTCGTCTTGTGTGCCCTGACCGATGATTCCAGCAATGACACCTTGTTCCAGCACCTCCTGACCTTCCACAGCATCATCACCATCCTCGGTAAATCCCAGCCCATCAACAGCAGTGGCCAACTCATCTAGTTCCTGGGCATCATGATCCCTTGGGCTTGGGCAGGTGGCTGCATCTAATACCTTGAACCGATGTTGATCAGCAACACTCGTGCAGTGCAGCTCGTCCCGATGTTGGTCCCCAGGCCCAGCAGCATCGTCCTGGATCGACAACAATGTACCTTGTTAGGGGAGGGGCAGATCCAGCCTCCTGTCTCCCTTGTGTTGCTCCAGGACGTTGAGACCCTTGGTCGGCCCTGGCTCATCGCCGCCTGCGCAGGGGTAGGGCTGGTCCCCCTTGGCCTCGCCCTCGCCCTGTGTGTGGAGGTGGAGGTGGAGGTGGAGGGCAGCTTCATCCAACAGGCCACATGATTCCTCCTGGTGGTGTTCCACGGCAGCGGCAGCGGAAGGAGCGAGGGATGAACATGGCGATGGCGTGGGGGGTTGAGGAAGGTGGAGAGCCCTCTTGGCCCTGGGAACGTGGGTTGGAGCGGCCTGCTGGTGGTCGTGGTCATGGTCCTGGTGGAGGCGGAGGAGGGAGGCGGAGGCGGAGGCGGGGGTTGAGGGTGGGTCGTGGAGGTGGAGGCCGGGCTTGAGGTGGAGCAGGAGGCTGAGTCCTAGCCTGGGAGAGGAGGAGGAGGAGGAGGAGGAGGAGGAGGAGGCAGCAGCGGCGGCAGGAGTGGAGGGCGCGATGGCGGAGGAGAGGGCCCGGATGGAGCTGAGCAGGCGCCTCCCGAGGCTCGGGGACGGAGCTGGCGCGATCGGCGGCGGTGGCGGTGGCGGCGGAGAGGGCGGCGGGGTGGTGGGGTGGTCGTCGTCGCCGATCATGACGGTCGATGATGGCGGCGGCGGCGGCGTGGGGATGAGAGAATGGAAACCCTAGCTAGCTAGTTAAAACCAACCACTCCCTCTCCCTCTCTCCGTGGGTGGCTTTCTTTTTGGATTGGATTCCTCTCTCAAATGGCGTACAGAGAGGGAGGGAGAAGAAGCATCCCTCCTAAGCCAACTACCTAATGTGGTTTGTTTTGCAGTGCGGCCCTTCGCGCTCTTCATTATTCGCGCTACATCCTCCCACGCACCAACCAACAGTCATCTAGTGTGATGTTTATTTTGCAGTGCGGCCCCTCCCATAGTTCCCTATTTTGCTTGCACACAGACACAGGCACGCACGTCGTGCCCCATTTATCACATTCACAGCGCCGCTTCGCTCTTCTCAACCACACACACACGAGCCATCCACAACACTCTACTACTCTACTACACACGAGCCATCCACAATATTCCTTTACGGAGGGACTACTTTTTTTCCTTTTCCCGCGAGAACGAGAAACCTCGTGTCTTTTCTCCCGAAGAATTCCAAATACCACTATTCAACCAAGACGTTCGCTGAGTCGAACTAGAAGGTTGTTGATCATGAATCTATGAGGCCCATCGATCATACTTGCTGATAATTCTCCAATTCTTATGAAAGCAGATGTTTTAAATGCAACTTCCTTACGTCAACTTCTAGACACCTGCTGTCAAAGCTCGGGGCAGTTGGTTAGCTTATCTAAATCAAGTCTATTTTTCTTCAGTCCTAACACCAGTGCCAATTCAAGTACTGATATTTGTCGTGAGCAGGGCCACATTGATACCAAAGCCTTGTCTGGCAAATACCTTTGACTCCCTGCCATAATGGGTGCAAACAGGAGAGATTGTTTCAAACACTAGATTTCTTGAGAGAATTAGAAAGAGGTTGAAGCAATGGATGGAGAAACAATTATCCGTGGGTGCGAAAGAAATTCTTTTGAAGGCGGTGGCCCAACCTATACCAGTCTTTCCTACTTCAATGTTTAATTTGGCTAAAGGGGGTGATGAATGTGACAAAAAGATGCATTGGTATGCTTGGATGGTAAATGTGTTACCCAAGATGTGAAGGTGGTATTGGGTTTAAGAGACCTATATTCTTTTTATCTGGCTATATATGATTGCAAAGCCAATTGGAGACTTATCACAAACCTGGATTCTCTATGTACCAAAGTGTTAAAGGCGAAATATTTTCCTAATGGAAGTTTACTGCACGCCACTTTGAAAATGGTTCCTCATTTACATGGCAAAGCATCATGAAAGGTTTGGGAACTTTCAAAAGAGGATGCATTTGGAGAATTGGAACAGGGGAGAATGTCAATATATGGGGTGATCCATGGAACCCTTCGAGTCCGGATAGGAAAATAATCTCAAGGCGTGGACAAACTGTTTTAACCAGGGTGTATGAGCTTATAGATCCATCTTCGGGAACTTGGGATGATGAGGAACTTATACAGAGCATCTTCATTCCCGTGGACACCCATCTAATACTAGAAATTCCACTGAATGTGCAAGCTTTTGATGATTTTATTGCATGGCACCTTGACAGAGGGATTTTTTCAGTTCGTCCGTCCTACACTTTTCGGGCACATGCAATGGTGTCCGAGAGCCCGGGAGGATCTACAATCCCGACTGTATGGAGTGCTCTTTGGAAGATATAGGTTCCACGTAAAGTTTAAATATTCGGATGGACGACATTACACGGGATCATCATCCCTCTAAAATCTATTTTCACAAACCGGCATAGGGATTGATGGTGCTTGTCCAATCTGCCATCGGGGTGCAGAAGATCTTAAACACCTCCCGTTCCAATGTAATCTTGCGAAGGAACTATATAACCGCTTAGGGATGATGGTGATCATTGATGATGCTCTCGTGATTTACCGATCAGGTTCTCTCATACTGGAACATCTCCTGCTTCTACCGGAGTCTCGGTTGCATACTATGCAAAATCTGGAAGTGAAACAAGCCCTTATTGTTGGTTGCTGGTACTTGTGGTGGATCAGGTGACAAATTACCCAACTCGAGCCATACCCTCCTCCTTTTCGGTGGTCTACAACTCTACTGGGCAGAGTTCCTAGCAACGAAAGGACGTGGGAGAAGTGCACAAATGGACAAAACCGGATCTGAACTTTGTAAAACTGAATGTTGATGCAGCTGTGTTTACTGAGGATGGTGCAGGAGCCACGCCAACCATCTTGAGAGTTTGCAAAGGTAAATTCCCTAGCTGGCCAATGCAAATATTTACAGATTAATTGTCGGAGATGTGACAACCACCGAAGCAATGGTCATGAGAGATGGGCTCGGGCGGAGGCAGCTGCAGGCGTGGCGCGGCCCTGTACCGGGAAGGGCGGTGGCTGCGGTCGGTGCGCCATCGGGCGTCGGATCGGCGGCGACGGCGTGGAGGCCATGGTGGACTGGTCGGCGGCGCCTCCGGTCAGATCTGATCTGGCCTGGGCAGCCGGCGGTGGTGGCCATCTCCTCCGCCGGAGATGGTCGGCCTGAGGCTGGGTGGTCGGATCTCCAGATCCGTCATCTAGTCCCGGCTGCAAGTTGGGGAAACAGAGTTGCCGGTAAAAACCGAGCCGATGGCGGGCGATGGCGGCGTTTTGCGTCGTTACCTTCATGAAGGCATCGTCGTGTGACTTCTATCGACTCACTCGTACTGCTCTGGGGGAAACCCTAGGATCTGGTAATCCAGATCGGACGATGGCGGTACTGCGGTGTCGTTCCTCTCTTGGGAGCATTGTTTGTGGAGCATTGCTGGTGGTCAGAGCTAGGAGGTGGAGCGGCTTCGTCTTGCACGGAGCTTCGGTGGAGATGTCAAGTCATGCCTGGCCGACAGGTGCTACGCTTTGTCATGCCTGGTCGGCAGATGCTACGCACGACAGATCTTCCAGAGACTTCAAGCTGTGTCGGCTGGTGATACTTGGCGGCATGGTGCTGAGGTGTACCGGTGGCGACCGCGACGTGCTCAGCTGTTCGCGCGCAGGGAGGTGGTGCCGTTGGGCGTCATGGTGGCGTCGACGGCAGCTAGACCGGGCAAGGTTGATGCGTCAGTACAGCTCTGAAGATGGAGTGGTGGCAGTTGGCGGCGGCGGCCTCTGAGAGCGCGCCGGACCGGTGTGTGCCTCAGACCCGGCAAGTGGCTTGGTTGGGGCCTCAGGTCGTCTTAGATGTTAGGCTTGGCTGCGAGGTCTGTGGTATTAGGCCCAGACTATCAGCATCCTTACATCAACTGGATAGGAGTAGAGACAGATGTTGCCTAGACGGTGGCTTCAGACTTACTGTTGTATTTACTTGTAAGGTCTTTTGAGAATAATTAATAAAGTGGTTGCATGCATCGTCCAGATGCAGAGGCCGGGGGTCTTCCTCCTTTTCTAAGAAAAAAAAAACGAGAGATGGGCTCAATTTTGCTAATGCTTTGGGATTAAATCGAGTGGAAGGTGAGTCAGACTCACTTAATGTGATTAACTTTTGTAATGGTCAATCTAAATGGTGGGATGTAGCATCGGCTATCTTTGGGGACTGCATGAACGTAGCCGCCTTGATTGGGAACGTCTCTTTTAAACATTGTTTTCGTGCTGCGAACCAAGCAGCACATGTGCTAGCTAAATTTAGTTGTTGCAATAAGACTTCTATTAGTTGGACTGACGAGCATCTGACATGTTTGGTCGATGCGCTTGTGAACGATGTAACTTTGGTTGCAGTTTAACAAAGCTAGCCATAATGACCTTCCAAGGATTTCCTCTCGGGCAATCCTATTTGTTTTTTTTTCAAGACAATCATATCTATAATACCTAAATAGTTCATCCCCACTAACCTATTTCTCTTGACATGCAAGCTATCCACATCATCAAGTAGGTCCACCTTTTTTGCACTAACTCTTCATGCACATTCTTCATTAAATCCGCATGCGCATGCAACCTATCACAAATAATTATTAACTTATTTATGCAATAAGCCTCACTATTTAGAAGTGACTTTTTTATAAGTTATGAATGTGAGTTAGCTCACATTTTATTTTTCTATGCGATATTTTTTTTTATGAATGCACATATGTAATTGCTATAATTATTTTATGTTTAGCTAAGAGTGATGCCTCGACTCAACGTTATTTTCGTCTCATATCGTTCCACCGGTATATTCTAAAGGTAATAAATTAATAAAACAAAAATGACACTCATTTTTTGTTTTTTCATCAATTTTTCTTAGATTTTTACACTAAACAATATTTCTTTCAAAAAATATTTAATAATTAAATTATACTAAGTTTCATAATTTTTCTCATATTTTAAATAAACATCAAAATTATTTGTTAAAAGTTCCCGCAGCAACGCGCGGGGTATCATCTAGTTTGGTAAATAGAGGAGCCCTAGCTGAAGCCGCAACAAAACGGGCCAGCTCATTCGGCAGATCTATTTTCTTTTGTGTTTTTTTTTCGTTTCGCTTTTTTTCTTGTGCGCAACAAAACTTGTGTTTTTTTTCTTGTGCGCTTTTTTTCTTGTATCCCTAGAAAAAAGTGTGTGGTTTTTTGCTTCGGTTTTTCCCTACTTTTATTTTTTATTTTTAGATATGGTTTCAAAATAATTGAAGATTTTTAAAAAGTTCCAAATTCGAAAAAATAGAATTTTGGAAAAAATCATAAAATCATAAAATATTCATGGATTCAAAAAATGTTTCTGATTTTGAACATAAGTTCGCGAATTAAAAAAAATCACAAATTTCGAAAAAATTTATCACTTAAAAAATGTTACTGGTTCAAGAAAATGTGCAAGAATTCAAAAAAAAGTCCATGCATATCAAAAACAAAAATTCACGAAAACAAAAAATGTTCATGATTTTTTTCCAATTTTTAAAAATATTACTAGATGATTAAAAGAACGTTTTTGAATTAAGTTTTTTTACACTTTTAAAAACTGTTGATGAATTTGTGAAAAAGGTTCACGAATTTGAAATTTTCTCAATATTTTTAAAAAATATTATAGAATTCAGAAAATGTTCGTTATTTAAAAAAATATTTGAAAGATGTTCGCAAAATAAAAAGTTAAAGTAAAATAAAAAAACAGCTCACATGCAAAGTGGGCCGGACCATTTGGGATTGGCTGGTCTCGGCGTCCTCGTCCACGCCCGCGAGCTCTGCTCTCCCCAACTGCTCGAGGTCGCCACGCCACCGCCAACTCTCTCGGCTCACCGTCCCCCTCAGGTGCCGCCTCGTGCTCTCCCGATCTAACGAATCCTACAACTTCTGTTGATTGATGCCACTGACGAATTTGCTGGCTTGCTGCTGATTTTGGTAGCTTGAGCATCGATTTCAGGGGCAAGAGTCATAAATTTGGAGGGAGGCCACTACCTGTTCGACGAAATGCCTGCAAGGCCACAACACGCCCTCTCGCCGGCAAGGCAAGGAGGGGATACCTGTATCCCGAATCCTTTTTTTGTGCCACCCATCAATTTTGACAAGCCAGTCACCATCTAAAAGACTAGCTGACAAGGCATAGCTGAATCCTGAATCTAGTTGGCACCTTCAGGTTTTTGTTCCTTCTCAACAATATGTCATCTTTGTCTAGTTTCAAAAGTTCCTAACAGATAAAGGTTGTGTTCTTATCTGCTCAAGTTGCTTGATATAGAAACTTGGATTTGCTGCTGGTTTGGAAGGCTCCTTTCGCAAGTAGCCAGCCTTATCTAAATGGAGCTGATTATCCTGTAGCATTTAATCGTTCATTTCTGTGCTCTAATCTTTATAATCGATATGCCTGTATGGCTTGTTAGTCTAGTGCTCTTTTATACTCCACATGGGTTGGGTTCCCTACATGTATGAAAGACAACGGGGCTTGCTGTACAACCAAACATATACTATTAGCCAAGTTGCTTTTGCATCAGAGGGAATTTATAGGTGCTTAACTGTTGAAGGTCCTAGCTTAGAAAATTAGAATTGTGTAGGGGCTAATATGTAACTTGTACATTGTATATACAGAGATGAAGGAAGAGCGATTGAAGCTTCAGGAAATTTCCCCACTGTGAGTTCTCCTGTCAACATGGCATCGGAGCTAGGTTCATTGGAGGCGGTGGCGCCGGCGCTGTAGTTGCCGGTGAGGTGGCGGAGTCCGGCGAGGAGGCGCGGGCGAGCGTCTGGGCGACGAGGTGCAGGCGCGGGCGAGCGCTATAGGAGCGTGGCGGGCGCGCGCGCAGGAGGCTGCGGTGACCGCGTCGGTGGCCCGCGCCGGTGGCTGGTGCGCGGATCTGAGTCCATCCTAGGCCCGATCTGGCGGAGGAGAGGCCGGCAGCTGCTGTTGCTACGAGGCAGGAGGAGGAAGCAGAGAAGCTGCGGCTGCTGCGTGCTGAGGAAGCTGAGGAGCAGAGGGGGAAGTAGAAGGGAAGAGGAGGACTGGTGCTTGCGTGAGCGTGGGGCTGGTGTTTCCTGCAGCTGCTGCTGCTGGTACTGCGCGGCAGAGGAGGAGCAGAGGAGGAGCGGTGGTGGAGAGAAGAAGTGCTCGCTGGTGCTGGACTGCTAGTGCTTCTGCTGAATTTGCTGCTCTGCTGCTTAGAGGAAAAGGAAGGGAGAAGGCTGCGGCTGCTGCTAACTGCTACTGCGAGGTGGTGCTGAGAGCTGCTGGTTGAAGACTGCTGCTGCTGAATTTGCTGGATCTGCTGCTGCTGCTTGCTGTTGGGAGTACTGTACGTGTGTGCTGGTGCTGTGCTATTACTGCTGTGTGCTGGTGGACTCTTGCTGCTGCTGCTGCTGCAGAAGAGGTGCTTGCTGTGCGTGTGTGCAGGGGAGTGATGCGGGTGTACTGTGTGAAGCTTGCAAGGGAGGAGGTTCAGTACACTTGAGGTGGAAGAGAAGAGGAACAATATGTTGTTTGGTGCAAATCGCAAGCAGGAGGAGAATTCAAGGTTTGGAATGAACCTAAGAAATAAGAGTTGCTTTGGATACAATCAACCTGGGCAATGGCAGAATTGGTATAGTAGAAGACGTGTTGTTGGTACTGAGAAGTCTTGGCGACGAGATGGGGATTGGCTGTGTCCAAATGCAAACTATGGAAATGTAAATTTTGCTTTTCGCAGAATCTGTAATATTTGTGGAGTTACACGACCAGCTGGTGATAGTGGAACCACACAGCTTGTGAGTGTGAGAATGACTGCAGAAGATATGGTGAAGTGGCAGTGGTTTAAGAAGATGAGTTCGAGTGAAAATTCTTCAAAGGAAACACATGTTTCTGCTGGTCCTTGGACTAATGCTTCTAAAGCTGTAAGTTGTGATCGACCATGGTTAATTGATTCTGGTGCATCAAGACATATGGTGGGATCCTATGAGAACTTCTTAAAATATGTACCTAATGTGATGGGGCAGGATGTGAAGTTGGCAGATGGCTCTACCCAAGCTATTATGGGATCATGGACTGTCATATGTGGACCTAATATGTCTCTGTCATCTGTTTTACATGTTCCCTCATTCCCAATTAATCTATTATCTATCAGCTGTATTACAAAGGAACTTAATTGTGCTGCAGTTTTCTTCCCAACTTGGTGTTTGTTTCTGCAACTCGGGACTTGGAAAATCCTCGGGACAGGAATTATGCGAGATGGTCTATACTACTTGGATGATGATATGGCACCTATGGATGCTGCTGTGCTGTCTCGGTCACCATTGGAAGAATTTCTTCTTCATCATCGCAGGCTGGGACACATGTCCTTTAACACTCTGGGTCAGTTGTATCCTAACCTCGATAATAAAATTAGCAAAGAAAGCCTAGTATGTGATGCCTGTCAGTATGGAAAGCTAACCCGTAGTATATATATTTCATCTGATCACAGAAGTATGGTGCCATTTCAAACTATCCACTCAGATGTGTGGGGTCCTAGTGGGGTGTGGTCACTTTATGGATACAAATCTTTTGTTACATTTATTGACTGTTGCACTAGGACTACTTGGGTTTATGTACTGAGAAATAAAAGTGACGTGTTTGAATGTTTTAAGGATTTCCACAACTTAATCAAAAATCAATATGATGCACGGGTGAAAATATTTCGAACTGACAATGGTACAGAATATGTAAATAACCAATTTGACGAGTATTTGTCAAGCTTTGGAATTATCCATCAAACTAGTTGCCCGGGTACTTCTCAGCAGAATGGGTTGGCTGAAAGGAAAAACAGACATCTCTTAGAAATCACCCGGTGTATCATGTTAGCTATGAATGTTCCTAAATATTTGTGGGCTGAAGCTGTGATGACAGCGGCTTATTTGATGAATAGAATGCCATCCCGGGTGCTCAATAACAAGACACCGATTGAGTGTCTAACTGGTGAAACTACATATGTTGTGCCACCAAAGGTATTTGGATGTGTATGTTTTGTGAGGGATCATAGACCATCGGTTGGCAAGCTTGACCCTAGAGCAGTGAAATGTGTATTTGTGGGATACTCTGGAAAAAAAAGGGTTATAAACGTTGGTGCCCATCAGAAAAACGGATGTTTGTGAGCATGGATGTAGTGTTCAGGGAACATGAACCATATTATGGAGAACCAGTAGATTTAACCGATGTCTTCCCTGATGATGTTACAGACCTGGACAACGAGATAGGGGGAGATGACAGCAGAGAAGACAATGATGTAGCACCAGAGAAGATGATATTTGGGGTTATACCTATTGAAGATGTGCAAGATGATGCAGGGCAAGAACATGAACAGAGGGAACAACAAAGTGACTCTAATGGAGCATTACAATGGCCAAAACCAAATGAGGAACGAGAAGTTCAAGTGTTTACACGGAGGCATAGAATTGAAAAGGAGCAAGTGCAGAGACAAGAACCTAACCCACCGGAGTGTGGTACAGAAACTCAAGAGCTTACTGATACACATGATTTAGATGATGGTACGCTTCCTCATTCTCTTCCACATGAAGATTTAGATGCTCCTATTGCTCTTAGGAAGCAACCCCACACTACTGCTGGGAAATTACCATCAAAGCTACCTCCATATGATGTCTCAAATTATGTATCATATGCATCCTTGGGTTCCAAGTATAAGTCATTCGTTGCAGCTTTAGATTCTATAGATCCTATACCACATGACTGGCAAGTAGCAATAAAGGACCCAAGATGGAGAACAGCAATGTTTGAAGAGATGGAAGCACTTGACAAAATGGATCCTCACCACTCTTCCTGCAGGGAAAAAGACTATGGGTTGTAAATGGGTATTCACTGTAAAACAGACTCCAGAAGGTAAAGTGGAGAGGTACAAGGCCAGGTTAGTAGCAAAGGGGTATAGCCAAACCTATGGAGTAGATTATGATGAAACTTTTGCCCCAGTAGCAAAAATGAACACCATCAGAACAATAATCTCAATTGCAGCAAACCGTAATTGGAAATTGTTTCAAATGGATGTTAAAAATGCATTCCTCCATGGAGACTTGCAGGAAGAGGTGTATATGGAGATTCCTCCAGGATTCAATAGCCGTGAGACTGAAGGCAAGGTTTGTAAACTAAAAAAATCCCTCTATGGTCTAAAACAATCACCTCGAGCATGGTTTGGAAGGTTTAGAAAAGGAATTTGCTCCTTGGGGTATCAACAAAGCAATGCTGATCACACTCTCTTCTTTAAACGTCATCATGATAAGATTACTATACTGACTGTATATGTTGATGATATGGTAATCACAGGGGATGATGTTGAGGAGATATCATACTTGAAGAAGATGATGGCTAAAATATTTGAAGTTAAAGACTTGGGCTATCTTCATTATTTTCTGGGGATTGAAGTTGCTTATGGGGCACAAGGTATTTACCTTTCTCAAAGGAAGTATGTACTTGATCTTCTTAATGAAACAGGTATGTTAGGATGCAAACCAGCGGCCACACCTATTGAGCAAAATCATCATACCTTGGCAGACTCAGGTGACCCCGTAGACAAATACCAATATCAGAGGTTAGTTGGCCGTTTAATCTATTTATCGCACACAAGGCCAGATATTGCATATGCAATTAGTGTTGTAAGCCGTTATATGCATGATCCTCGTTCAGGCCATCTAGAAGTGGTAAATCGAATTTTGAGATATCTAAAAGGCTGTCCAGGGAAGGGAATCTTATTTTCTAATCATGGACATTTGAAGGTAGAGGGATATACTGATGCAGATTGGGCTGGATGTCTAGATGATGACTATCTACATCAGGTTATTGTGTGTTTGTTGGAGATAATCTAGTTTGTTGGAGAAGTAAAAAGCAAAATGTGGTGGCACGATCTACTGCTGAGGCAGAATTCAGGTCTATGGCTTCTGGTTTATGTGAACTCATGTGGTTGAGGATATTACTATCTGAGCTCGGTCTATTTGATGGAGGACCACTACAACTCTATTGTGATAACCAAGCTGCAATCAATATAGTGCATAATCCAGTTCAGCATGATAGAACTAAGCATGTTGAAATTGATAGACATTTCATTAGAGAGAAGTTAGATGAGGGGAGCCTTTGTGTTACTTTTGTTAGATCTGATAGTCAATTGGCAGATGTACTTACAAAAGGTGTTAGTGTTGTGTCTTTTGTGAACTTTTGTAGCAAGATGGGACTCATGGATATATTCGCCCCATATTGAGGGGGAGTGTTGAAGGTCCTAGCTTAGGAAATTAGAATTGTGTAGGGGCTAATATGTAACTTGTACATTGTATATACAGAGATGAAGGAAGAGCACCTGAGGCGATTGAAGCTTCAGGAAATTTCCCCACTGTGAGTTCTCCTGTCAACATTAACAGGTTGTATGTTGCCTTAGTTTCTTACCAAGTTCATGATATATTCTTATTCTGGGAGGTCCCAAACTTGTGTTGAAGTGTCTTTCATTTGACAGATGACTGCAATGAAGGCCGCCAATAAAGAAGAGCGGAAACGGATGATGGAGACTGTCTTACTGAAGATAAGATGTGTGCAGCACCCTGTTTGTTGGTTACTAGATTGTCTTTCAACATCTTTGAGTTATATATATATTCTCATCTGATTATTTATTTTTGTTTGAATTACATCTGAATCCATGCCTGCTTTTTAAATCTGCAGAGCATGCAAGACGAGATGATGGATCTTATGGATGTGAGCAATGAGATACAAGAAAATCTTGGTACAAGGTACAATGTCCCAGTTGACATCGATGAGGAGGAACTTATGGGGGGTATGGCTCTTATTTGGTAGTCGGTTATGCCCAGATGACATTGATGCCACAGACGAAGAAAACTGTTGATTGTTGGTGGTTTGAGCATCGATTTCAGTCACAGAAAAAGAATTTGGAGGAGGGAGCCGGCCAGGACCATAAAGACTAGTTCCTGCACACTACCAGTTCAATGAAATGCTCACAACGCGCCGCAGTGACCTCTTCTTCTCACCTCTTTGCGGGCACTCACTGGTGTCCGCTGCCACCCATCAATGTTGACAAGCCAGTCAAGGTATAGCTGAATCCTGAATCTATTCGGAGTGCTTTCACACACCTTCAGAATTTCTTCTTCTTTATAATATGTCACTTTTGTATAGTTTCAGAATTTCTTTATATGCAAATTTTATTTTGTTATCTGCTTATGTTACTTGTTATAGAAACGGCTAATTTGGAAGGCTAGCAAGTTTGTAACATGGACATGGTAAAAGTGGAATGCTATTTGTTGCACAATGCTTTTGGTCTAAGTTAAATGGAGCCGATTATGCTGTAGAATTGAATCATTCTTACTGTGGCACTAGCCTGTTAGTCTAGTGCTCTGATAATTAGACTCCGCATGCTTTCCGTACAGATACGGAGGACAACCTAACATGATGTACGACCAAACATATAATATTGACCAAGTTGCTTTCCCAATTCCAATCAGAGGGAATTAATGATGCTCAACAAACTATATGTTGACTTAGTTTTCTATCAATCTCGATTTTTTACCTGATTCTAGCTCCCAAACTTATGTTGAAGCATCTTTGATTTAACAGATGACTGCAATCAAAGCTGCCAGTCTAGCTGACAGGGATGTCTGCACCATGCTGTTGCTTACCAGATTCTTCATGTTTTCAATATTCTCAACTTAAATATATTTTCAGTGTCACGATACATACCTATATTGTTTGTGGGAACCGTTAAGCTTATCCTAGCTTGATCTTATTAACAGTAAAAGAAACACATAGAAGGGGAACATGCAAATCCTTAATAGATTTGATCATGAACTTTGAAATCTGTTGAACATCTCAGACGGCACATACTTTAATTTGCTTGATTCCCCCTGATTGTCCACACTTGTCAACCAGTAGTTCAGTAGACTAATTGGCTCCGCTTACTCTGTCTTTTGGTGGAGGAGGATGAACTGGGACTGCCTACGGTGCCGTACGCATCAATCCGTACATGAAAGCAACAAATGACAATATGGTGTAGGTTCGATCTCGATGTAAACGGTTGGCGCTATGTTTGTGATTGGACAAGTTCATTGTATCCTCCATATACCATTGCAATTCATTGAACGATGTCTCTTTTCCATTGTTTTTGGAATAATAATAATAGTGAGTGATGAAGGGAGCTGTTCTCTATACTGTTGTACATTCTGCTGTTAGCATGTGTGTGATTGCACTAGCTGAGTTAAATTGGTACCTAGTTGTTCCATGTCATTCTCGCTAACCAATGCTTGAAATTAAGTGTATGTTGTTCCATCCTAAGGACAAGGACTACATACTCCTGGATACAATGCTCCATCATAAGGACAAGGACCTCATACTCCTGCCCTGCAACCCTCTGTAAGTCATTTTACTTAGTATAGTGTGGTAATCTTCCTTTTTGACGCACCTAACTCTGCGTGTTTACATTCATCTGTTCATGTTTACGCGATAGTATTGTGATCGTTCCTGCTTGGTCCAAGGTATTTCACGTTGATTCCTAGAGAACAATAAAGCGTGACCGCCTGATATCGCGTCAGTTTTGGATTCCAATTTTTCATCTTCAGCTTCATGCCTTCATGGGAGCAATAGTAGATAAATATATACTCCCTCCGTCCCATAATGTAAGACGTTTGTTGACATTGTCAAAAAACGTCTTACAATATTAAGTACCCTTGCAGACAACAGCCGAAAGAAAGTGTCACATGCGGGTATTATTTCTAAACAAATATAAGCATAAACACCACATACATTTTACAAGCAACCCACAAAACAAATTATATTTATGCATTGTTAGAAATCGGCAAGCGAACAAACAGAGAAATATCAAGAACACGGGACACCAATTTTCACGTGGAAACCCTTTGCAGGAAAAACCACAGGCACGCGATGGTGACCTTACACTGTATCAGGAGAGTGTCTACAAACACGTAGACGTACAATGAACCATCAACTCATCCCGAAGTATATATATAGGTGGCATATGAGTGACTCGAGTCAAAAGCGGAAACCAAAATCGGCCTCCGCTACGATAGACCCTGACTTTGGATCATATATTAACATGCATCCCTTACTTGCTGTAATGTAAGTGTGCTGAAAGGTACGGGACATGAACTAGAAGAGGGTTGCTGGATGAGTGTTTGGTATGCCTCCCGCATGGTTGGCCTTGCTTGTGGAGAAGATTCCAAGCAAGAAAAGGCCAGCTTGATGAGCAGAACTAAGCTATTCTCTTCTTTTGTTGTTGGTGTCATCGGCCGTTGGTCCAGAATATCTTTCACCAGCATAGCTTGTTCCCCACTCGACAAAGTACCATCTAATAGATCCCTTGGATGCTTCCCCATCACTAGCTCTAGCACAACCACACCAAAGCGATAGACATCACATTTCTCTGTCACAACAGATGTGTACGACAGTTCTGCACACGATCAAAACATTAGAATTAGGAACAGACAGATAGAGATGAATGCTTCATACGTGAGAAGAACGGTTATACTAGTACATACCAGGAGCTATGTAGCCATACGTTCCTGCTAGTGCACTCCAGTTTGATGAATCGGGCTTAAGAATCCTTGCTGTGCCAAAATCCGAGACAAAAGCCTTGAAGGTTGTATCAAGTAAGATGTTGCTGCTTGTGATATCTCGATGGATTATAGATGGACTGCATTCGTGGTGCAAATAAGATATTGCTTGAGCCACATCATTTGCAAGAGCAATTCTCTTCTGCCAATCCAATTCCTTTGCTAGCTCCTCATTTTCCAATGTCCTGTGGAGGCTTCCCTGCTGAATGTAGTCATACACAAGAAATTTATACGCTGGATGGGAGCAGAATCCACACATTTTTACAATGCTTCGTTGTCGGATCTGTGATAAGATCTCCATTTCATTGCAAAATCTTCTTTCGTCAGCCAGCTCCTCTTCGGTCTGATGAAGCTTCTTCACAGCAACCAGCTTCCCATCTTGGAGTTGTGCCTTATAGACCTTGCCATATCCACCTGTTCCAACGATGTACTTATCATCAAAGTCTTCTGTTGCCCTTACAATATCGTCAAATGCCAATCTTCCATCAAAATTCCAAACAGAGAATAGGTCCCTTGCTTCAGCAGTAACACTTTCTTGTGGTTTTCTCTTTTTACGACTAAGCATTATTATGACAACAATTGCAGCAACAATGCCGAAACCCACCACAAGAACAATTGGCAAAAGAAAACCAAATGTCTTCCGTTTATGGTGAATAGCTATTGGAATTGAATAACAAGGTGGCAGGCCAGAGAGGTTACCACACAGACCTTTATTGGGAAGAAACCAACTTGCTGAAGCATTTTGGAGTAACCGTGTTATTGGGACCGGTCCTTCCAAGTCATTGTCGGACACATCGAGTGTTGAAAGGCTCACCATGCTTGCAAAGGAGGATGGTATGCTGCTATTGAACTGATTATGCGATAAATTCAGAAATTCTAGCATCTCCAACTTCCCAAGTTGCTGTGGCAACACACCACTGAGGTTATTGTTGCTCACATCTAACATGATCTGCAGGCCTCTGCTAAATTTCCAATCGCTCCGGGCAAACTCCCACTGAAGTTATTGTCGTTTATCTTCAAGGACTGTAGTTTCATGCAGGCCCCTAGTTCCTCAGGTATTGATCCACTCAGTCTGTTCCTAGATATATCAAGGTATCCTAGATTGCTGAGCTTTTCTATCTCTGTAGGTATGGATCCAGATAATTGGTTTGATGAAAAGTTTAATTTATATAGATTAGTTAAAGTGCAGATTTCTGGTGGAATCTCACCGCTGAGATGATTAGAATTGAGGCTCAGCTCTACTAGGTTGGACAATTTAGAAAGGATTGGAGGTATGGAACCCGTGATCATATTTTGTGCTAGGTGTAGTACCGTCAGTTCAGTAGATGCACCTAGATTTGGTAAGATCTGCCCAGAGAGTCTATTCGATGTCAAGCGCATCTTTGTGAGATGTGGATACACACCAAAATGCTGAGATATATCTCCGGTTAGTTGGTTCCACCGAAGGTCTATTCGAACCAAACTCGTGCAAGTCTTTAAACTACTTGGAATGGGGCCATTGAACATATTAGAATAGGCAAAGAGATATTGAAGTCTGCCACCTAAACATATATTTGCTGGTAAAGGTCCTGAAAGATAGTTGTTATTCAACGCAAGTTTAACAAGGCTTATGACATCTCCAAATTCTTGAGGAAGAGAACCTGATAATTTGTTATCAAATATATGCAGTTCTTGGATGCTTTGCAACTTCCCAAAAGATTTTGGTATTGAACCTATTATCTGATTTTCATAGAGGTGTAGTAGTAATAGCTTGGTAATATTTCCTAAGCTGTCAGGAATAGAGCCACATATTTGGTTGTCGGCCAAGTCTAATTCTCGGAGATTCTGCAAGATGCCCAATTATAAAGGTATTGGGCCTGTGATTTTATTTGTATAGAGATAAAGTTCAATGAGCATAGTGAGGTTCCCTAGTTCTGGGGGTATTGAACCTGTTATTTGATTTGTATAGAGAGAAAGTTGCTTTAACATATTGAGATTGCCTATTGCGGGGGGGATGGAACCTGTGATTTGATTTTCAATGATAAGAAGCATGTTCAGCTTGGTGAGATTGGTTATGGAGATTGGAATTTGACCTGAAAAATGATTTGAACCAAGATCAAGAATTTGCAAATAGACTAGCCTGTCTAGTTCTTGGGGTATAGGCCCTGAAAGTTGAGTACCAAACAGGCGCAAAGTATTTAGTTGGGTTAGATTTCCAAGGGTTTTTGGTATCAAACCGCTTAAGGTGCTGTTGCTTAACTGTAGAAGTTGTAGGTTGACAAGCCTTCCAATCTCCTCAAGAATGGGACCTGATACCATGTTTTGGTGAATGACAAGATTAGTTAACTTTGTTAGGTTACCCAGAGACGCAGGGATATGTCCCGTGAGTCTGTTAAACGAGAGTTCAAGCTGGGTGAGACTCTGCAAGCTACCAAACTCAAACAGAATTTGTCCTTTGAGATGGTTGAAGTTGAGGTTAAGATAAGAAAGTGATGATAGAGAGCTGATATTAGCTGGTATTGGACCATGGAGACTGTTGTTGCTGAGGTCAATATATGCGAGGAATGGAAGAGCCGAAAAGTTGAGCTCACCAAGCTGGCCACGGATGCCAGCACCCGGCAGGGAGATGTTGGTCACCACCCAGAGCATGCGTTGGCCATGGCGAACAGCCGCGCACATGATGCCCGTCCAGTTGCACGGGCTGGTGTTTTCCTGCCAAGAGCTATCTGCAGTGGTGGGCTTGCAAGTGTAGCTTTCCAGTGGAGGAGGGCCGTGTGTTGAGACCTCAGTGAGATCCCTCCATGGTGCGCGGCATGTGCTTCTTCCAAGAGAAGAAGGCACGGCACCAGCAGTAGGCAGAGGTACAGCAATGGTGTTGAGGAAGATGGCATTTTGTTGTCCAGTGTTTGCATGTTGTGTTTGGTTGGGGGATGTGATTCAATAGACGATGGAACTCGGTTGATGAGTATTTAAGCAGTGTGTCATCCATTGTTATGAGGTCCTCGGTGAATGCACAACAGCTGATTGGAAGCTGCTGCTGGAAGACTATTCTTCAGTATCTGTCGCCATCTCTGCCTCTATTTTCTTTCCTCATTCGTGTGGAAAAATAACACACGAATTATTCCTAGAAAGAGGTTCACATGGCGTACGCCTACTCATATCTTCCCCATTTCTCCTACGTCTACAACTTATGCACTGACTGAAGTTAACATTGCAGTAGAGTTTTTATTTGATGGTATCCCCTATGATTTGTTTGGTAGTATGCACTGACTGAAGTTAACATTGCAGTAGAGTTTTTATTTGATGGTATCCCCTATGATTTGTTTGGTAGTATGCACTGACTGAAGTTAACATTGCAGTAGAGTTCTCATATGGCTGCATCCATGTTTTGACGCAGAAAAATAAATCCCCTATGATTTGTTTGGTAGTATTTCCTTGTTTATTTGATCATGTAAAACTTCTTTAGTCATGCCTTAAGCCATGCTCTAAAATGTTTCTCTTTTCGCTTTTCAGTTGGTACGTGGAACCAAATAATTAGCTAAAGGACTCATGACTGGTGACACAATGCAACGACAAATAGTGGGGGAAATCCGTGCCGGAATTCTTCAGTGTTGAATTGTGGTTCACACAAATCATTGACCCCAAGTCTTGTAGGAAGTAATGTGTTGACCTCAGCAACTTATGCACTGAATTGTTGTTCACACAAATCCTTGACCCCAAGACTCGTATGTTTCACACTTGTCCTCCGTCTACAACTTATGCGCTGAATTGTGGTTTCACACAAATCCTTGACCCCAAAGACTCATATCTTTCACACTTGTCCTCCGTCTACAACTTATGCACTGAATAGACTTGATTTATATTGCAGTAGTGTTTTTAATTTGATGTTATATCCTGTGATCGGTTTGATAGTATATCTTGTTTTATTTCGTCGTGCAACATGTGACTGCAGTTCCATAAAGAAATGGAAGCAGCTTGTCTCAAGCTATTCTCTACGGTAGACGGTACTAATGTTTCCCTTGTTCGCTTTTTAGCTGCCACAGAAGATTAAGAACTCATTGTCGGTGGTGCAACGCAACAATTAAATGTGGGGAAAAAAATCCCCAAGTCTTGTTTGAAAAACAAAGGTTTCCGTGTTGAATTTTGGTCAATACAAATCCGGGACCCAAGTCTTGTTGGAAGCCATGTGTCCGAGGAAGGATGAGGCAGTGGAATTCAAAGCCTGTACGACCAAAGAATCATCATGTCGACACTGACCGAAGAAAAGTTCCAAGCGCAAGTGTGTTGACTCAGTAAATTTCTACAACTAGTGCTTTGTGTACGTGTTGATTGCCGTGTAACATCCAACACGCCAGTATGCACAGGTATGTCCTTTGCACTTTACAAGTACTTCCTCTGTTCACTTTTATAAGGCCTTGTAGACATTTCAGACATAGTGCAAAACAGTTCAATTTGAGTTGTCTGAAATGACTTATAAAAGTAAACGGAGGGAGTACTAGTAATCAAAAGTGTGCAAATTATTATTACTGCTTCGGCACTTTGGTATCTCATAGCAGTGCGTAGAGATGTACTTACAAGTTACAATACAACATATCAGAAACGACAGTAAACACTTATTACGCATTTCATGTTCATTTGATCATGCAACTTGTAACTGCTTCAGTTATGTCTTAATCTATTCTCTAAAGTGTTTCCCTTTTCGCTTTTCAGCTCAAGGACTCATGACTGGTGACGCGACGCAACCACACATTTTGTGGAAATTGTGCCACCGGCGGTTGTAAAAAATAAAGGTTTCTTGTGGAAAGTATTGCTTGCCTGTCAGAGTTTTAAAGCTGTTGCGTCGCAAAGGTCTCTGAACTCCTAGTGATGCAGTTGTGCCTCCTCGTGATGCTAAATTGTTTGTTGTTCCATGTCAAATTTCTACTCCCTCCGTCCCATAATATAAGAGCATTTTTAAGCAAAATCCATTTCTGAGCCCAGACTCATTTGCACCTGCGCTAAATACAAAATTAAAACAAATACTAAACAAATAAAAAAAACAATTTTTTTTGGGTGGTAGATAATTTGATGCGTGAGGTCCGCTCCAATTTTTGAATCATTTGGACATCTGAGCAGTTCACGGCAAAAAAGATAAATTCGGGGTCTTTAAAAAAGTTTACTGTTTTCGTGCACTGTTTTGACCTGATTTTTTACTGTTCGTGCCTCCTGCCAAATCGGTTAAGATTCATCAACCATGCCTTGCCACATCCCCAACAGGCAACAGCCTCATGCTTCGCCTAGGCCTTGCTCTAAATAGGATTCTTTCCCTTGCGCGATGTCATTGAGGTTGGATCCTACTTAGCGCTCAAGGCACCAGTGTTAGGACATTTGCAAACCGACGCACACCTGCCACTACACTACTAGTTCCTGTATGGGCCAGTCCAAGTATTTATATTTTCACCGGATCAGGTTTCACAGAGGTATTCTGGGCTTTTTTCTTTCGGTTTTCTCATGCACAGTTTTCGCTCGGTTTTGTATTTCTAATTTTCCTTTTTTCGCGATCTTTCTTCAGAATTTGTGAAGTTTTTTAAAAAAACATGGTACTTCTCAAATTCGCAAACTTTTTCTAACTTTGCAAACGTATAAAGAATACGTTAATTTTTTAAAAATTCATGGAATTTTGAAATTTGAACTCGGAAACAATTTTAAATTTTGCAAGCATTTTTCTCAAATTTGTGAATTTCATAAATTTATGCTTTTTTATAATTTTTAATTCATGAACAATTTTGGAATTTGTGAACATTCTCCAAATTCATTATTTATTCCAATTCGCCAACCTTTTTAAAAATTCGTGAACATTTTTCACATCCACATATTCATGAACATTTATTCAAATCCACACAAAAAAAACAAATTCGTGAAGTTTTAAAAATCCATAAATTCATGAACATTTATTAAAATCAATGAACTTTTTCAAATTTATGATCTTTTTTTCAATTGATGAAAATTTTCAAATCCAAAAATTCGGGAACATTTGTTCAAATCCACAAATTCGAGAACATTTGTTCAAATCCATGAATTTTTCAAATCCACAAATTTGAGAACATTTGTTCAAATTCATGAACTTTTTTCAATTCATGAACTTTTTTCAAATGTGTAAACGTTTTTTATTGCACAATTTTCTTAGAAAGTGCTATGAAAAATCGACCAGCTTTTTTCCTTGCAACCAGCGGGAGAAAAATTTGAGAAAACTAGCTTTTTTAGAGAAAGATATGAAAATATAAATAAATAGTTGGCGAGGCGTGCGACAGCGAAGCGGGCGAGCGACCTGGCGCAATATTAGGCCGCGGCCGACTGGCATGGTGTGACCACCAACTTCTTGGCCCGAGCTTAAGGGCGCGTTTGGTTACCCGCATCCGGTCCAACCATGCCCACTTGGGCCACGAAATGTGCGTTTGGTTTGGAACGCAATGGGCTGGCTTGCATCCGCACGAAGCTTAAAGCAGCCGCCGGCCTGGCTTGGTAGGAACTGCCGAATCGGCAGTTTATAGCCAGTCAGGCTAAGGGCGGCGCAAGCTCGCACGCGCGAGGGCGGTGCGAAAGCGAGTGTGGATGGCGGGAGATGGAAATCAGGCGCGGCGGCACGGCGCCAAATCTAGACTCACCCCACCCCCAACCCATTTATGTTGGAAATATGGCCTAGAGGCAATAATAAATTGGTTATTATCATATTTCCCTGTTCATGATAAACGTCTATTATCCATGCTAGAATTATATTGATCAGAAACTCAGATACATGTGTGGATACATAGACAACACCGTGTCCCTAGTGAGCCTCTATTAGACCTGATCATTGGTCGGGCCGGGTAGGGTTCGGGCCAGGCTTTGCAAAGCCCGAAAAGAAAATCCCAAGCCCGAGCCCGGTCCGAAGCCCGAAATGCACTCTTTTTTCAAGCCCGGCCCGAAGCACGAAAGCCCGGCCCGAATGCTATTTTTTATTGTTTGCACGTGTAAGCCCGGCCCGAAGCACGAAAGCCCGGCCCGAATGCTATTTTTTATTGTTTGCACGTGTAAGCCCGACCCGAAGCCCGAAAGCCCGACCCGAAATCCTTAAAAAGAGAAGCCCGAGCCCGGCCTGAACTATCTTTCGGGTTGAAAAATGAAGCCCGAAGCCCTTTTTTTTGGGCCGGGTCGTCGAGCCGGGTTGTCCATGCCTAGGTTTAGCCTCTACTAGACTAGCTCGTTGATCAAAGATGATTAATGTTTCCTAACTGTCGTGGTTTTGTCACGGCAGATGTCCGAAGACTTAGGTTCGAGGCCATCGCCAAAGGGGTGGACTCAAAGGGGTTGATCGAGACAAGGGACACGAGTTTACCCAGGTTCGGCCCCTCAAGAACAGGTAAAAGCCTACGTCCTGCTTGTGTTGTATTGATTGGAGTATCGATTACAAGGTAGCGGATTCGCTTGACCTAGCTCTCGATTGATTGGTTTCTGTCTAAGTCGCCCCAGGGTCTCGCCTTTATATAGGAGGTCAAGGCCCTGGGTTACACGAGTCCCAAACCGACTCATACTACGTAGTCTATTCTGTCTCTAAGCCGCCCTGCCGTCTTGGGCTAGCCATCTCCGGGCGGCTTAACCGCCCGGGTCTTTATTCCATCTTCTGTCTGGGCCTTCGCCTTGGCCCATCTGGTAAGCCGTCACACGGCCTGGCCTTCATCTTCCGGCCCACTTTAAAGATCTGGGTTATGAGCCGCCAGGTATGACCCGGCCCCTCCTGGGCGGGTCTTACCACGGGGTTATATCCCCAACATTAGGCCCCAGGTTGACTTGAGCCTGTTCATGTCAATCTTCGAATTCACTTGGCGGCGAGTCTCACACTTCTGTCTCCGGAAAAGGAAACTTATAACCCACCGTGACGTCATATCGAATATTCTGAAAAGATTCTGTGACGTTTGCAACGGATCTTCTCATTGAAGGGTCGGCCCGAAAATCGAGGCGTCCTCTTCGGTCAATCATCACTGTGCCGCCTTGATTTTCGCACGCACTGTTGCCCTCCCATCTCATAAATAGGGACACGTGGTGCCCTCTTTCCTTTCTCCGCTTCCTCTGTCTTCTTCCTCCCTCGGTCAGCTTCGCCTCCAGAGCTCCGCCGCACTAGACAGGACCTCGCCGTCGTCCCCATCGCTGGCCGCTGCATCAACCTGAATCGGACCAGAGTTTCGCCGGCCTGTCCGCATCCGCAAGGTATCATTTTCAGCCCTTGTTGAATCCGCAGCTGTCCCCATTAAGATCTCCCGAGTTCGTCGGGTTTCTCTAATGTTCATCACTGTTCGTCAAGGCGTTCTTCGTAGTATAGACCACCAAGCATCTCCTTGCATCCCATTGTACCGTCTATCTCTTGCGGACATTCTCTTAATGTCAATGCCCACTTGCTTTGGATTTGCATAGCAATCTCCACCGCGTGCTGTCCGCCTGTTCTTCGTCTGCCTTTTAGGTTTTTGAATATTTTTCATTTTACCTTCGCCTGTAGATCTTGCAGCTATAATGACAATACGCGAAACCTGTTTGCCCGCACTTAGCCGTATTTTCCAGCGTCGCCTTGCTCACCTAACCCGCCATTGCTTTGGTGGCTCTCTGTTAAAATACTTCGGCGGCTCAACACCTCACTATTTTACTGACCACAGCTGCCTGGACTAATATTTTTCTAAGCCGCCATATTTTGTGCCTCTTCGCAGTTATAACCCGCCATCATGTCAAGAGCACCCTCATCTTGTGATTGGGTCAGCTCCGGAGTCACCGAACAGCTCTTACTAGACTTCGTAGAAGCGGGTATCCTTCCGGCTCAGGATGTTATACATTGGCGGGTTCCAGGGAAAGAACCAAGGCCTACTCCTAAAGAAGGGGAAATTGTGGTGTTTACTGATCATCTCCTTCGCGGATTCAGCCCGCCTGGGTCAAAAAAATTCCGAGACGTTCTTCATTTCTTCAAACTTCACCCTCAAGATATAGGCCCAAACTCTGTCACCAACATGTGTCAGTTTCAAGTCTTGTGCGAAGTTTATCTGCAAGAAGAGTCGTCCGTTGACCTCTTCCGTGATTATCATTATGTCAATCGCCAAACTGAAGTGGCGGCTGGACCAATCTTGGAGCTTGGCGGTGTTTCCATCCAAAGATGGAGAGACTTGCCCTACCCAGCAGCTATCTTACCAAGTCACCCCAAGGATTGGAACAAAACTTGGTTCTACTACAAGGACACTTCTCCTGAAGAAGAGAATCCACTGCCGGGTTACCGTCCCACCCGGCTTTGCTACACCGAACTCCCGGACTGGATGTCCGCCGCAGAACGGGCGAAGTATGCTCCGGCCTTCCCGAAGATCAGGGCCTTAATGGCCAACGGCTTGACTGGCGTCGACTTAACCCGCTGCTGGGTTAGCTGGAAGATCTTGCCACTGAGCCGGCGTGACCGGCTTATGTATCAATTCACGGGTGAGCCCAATGACCCTCTCTGTTTCAACAACACTCCTCTGACCGATGAAGATATCAACTCCTTCGTCAAAGGACTTCTTGGCGAAAAGCAAGCGGTTTGCAACAAAGTTGGGCTGAAACCCTTTTGTGTCAAGAACCCTGCTCCAGCTGTAAGAGTCCCCTTTCCCTCAATTGGTCAAATTTGCCTTTACTTTTTGTCTTGCTCCTTTTAAACTTTGTTGGCGGCTTATGTACAAGCCGGCTCTCCTTTCTGGAAGAAGAAGTATAATCCTCCTGTGAAGAAGCCTAAGGTGGCTAAAACCCGCGTACAGAAGAAGTAAACCACCATTCAAGACCCGCCTGAGCCTGACGACTCAGAGGTAGAACTTGACTCCCTTGGCCATCTTTTTATGCAACTTATTGACAACAATCATTCACAGGAGGAAACGGACACAAGCCACGCAGACGCTCCTGAGGTAACTTACATCTCCTCTGATTCAGAAAACCCTCCACAAGCGAAAATACGGTGGGTCATCTGAAAAGTCCCATTTTCTCATCCTCTTGCCCATTTGGACCCCAATTTTCTTTTGAAAAAGCAACAGCACAACTCCCGATGTCAGACCCAGAGCGCCGGCTCTGAAGATCTTGTGGCCGGGTTATCCAATTCTCCAGCTCCGCGGAAACGGCCGGCTGAGGTACTTGTTTAACTAAGTTCAGCTTCATCAACCGTGTGTTGTAACCTTACTCTGTTTTATATTGCCTTAACTGCCTTCAGGAGACGCCCCCTTCGTCTGGTGACTCCACTGCGACTAAGCTGCCTCCTCTGAAGATCAACCCGGAGTACGTACTTTTATATCTGCATTATACTGTTTACCATACTTGTCCTCTATGTGACAGTCTTTGTTTTCCAGGGCTCAAGCAAAGCGAAGGAAGACCGGCGGGTCTACCTCTGCTCCGACCACCCAAGACCCGAAGATTGCTAAGCTGGACTCTCCTGCAATTCATGCTGAACCCGCTGATGTTATGAAAGATGCACCTGACGATACCCATCAGTCCTATGAGTCGGTTGATCATGACATGGCAACCGAAAATCCTCCAAAGGCTGACCCTAAGCCGCCCAGCCCTTCAACAGCCGCCGAAGACACAGTTCTTCCAGACGTTATCATCACTGGGATGGGTTTTCATTCTCCCGAGCCTCATGTGCTGACGAAACACACTAGCAAGGCTGAAACTTCATCACCTGAAAAGCTTGACTTTGAATTCCCCGTTTTGGAGAAGCTGACTGCGGATGAGTTACATGCGGGTTATCTGAACCGCCTCACCACAAGCCGGAACATGGAGCTCAAACTTGTTAGTTTGACGAAGAAAAAAAATATGAGGTACTCCTCCTGCTTTTACCTCATACCCTTATGTAGCCCCCAAGAGCTGGTTTAGTATTGTAAAATGGTAGACCGGGTCTTCCAATCTTTATCATAAGTCAAATAGATTGGCCTGTAGCCCCCAAGTATCGGGTTAGTATAGATAGTAAGCCGATACTCAATTTGAAGAGTTGATCAATGGTAGCCCCCAAGTCCGGGTCAGTATAAAAATGATGAACCGGAACTTCCCTGTAGACATGTAAAGCGTCGATATAGCCCCCAAGCGCCGGCTTATCTTTACGAAGATGAGTCGGAACTTGCTTGAATCAAAGAGCCATATGTAGCCCCCAAGTGCCGGCTTATCTTTACGAAGATGAGCCGGAACTTCATTTATAAAACTTGGAAAGCGTCGTATGTAGCCCCCAAGTGCCGGCTTAACTTGATGAAGATGAGCCAGAACTTCATTGTAGAATTGGAGAACAAACACAGACATTAGCCCCCAAGTGTCAAGCATATTGCTTGCAATCTGTTTGAGACTTGTACCATAACGGCTTCATCCATCGTCCATTAATATTTCCTCCTGGCGATTTAAACTGCCTGAATTTTTGTATGATACAGGAGGCTTTAAGCAAGGCCGAGTCTGATCTTACCGGCTTAAAGGACAATCTTGCTTCCCAGCAAACCGCCCGGGGTGAAGAGGAGGAGAAGTGGCGGGTTACCGTCGAAGAGCTTAAGAAGGTTCAATCTGACTTTGCTACTTTCAAGAAGACCGCTGAATCGGAACAAGCTGCCCTAGCAAAGCGTGCAGACGATGCTGACCAGCGGCTCAAGCTTGTGTCAGATGAGTTGCAGACCCTTAAGCGCCATATCTCGAGGATGACTACTGCTATTTTTGGTAAGTACTGAAAAATCAGCAAATTTCCTTTCCTTGTTGAAAAACCATACGGGCGGCTTATAATGCCAAATCCATCCTTGCAGGTCAAAGAAGCCGCCAGCTATCTTCGGACATCCTGTTGAAGCTGAAAGCAGTATACGCCTTGTCAGAGAAGCTATACTGCGGGACCCTTTGCACCATCAGAGCAATCCTGAATAAAGAAAGCATCCCCAAATTCATGAAGGGGGTGATAGAACTCTTATCAACTCTACCCAAGCAAATCGAAGAGCTCAAATGATCAGCCGCCAGGAAGGGAGCAATGGCCGCGCTAAGTCGGGCTTTGGCCTTTGCCCCTGAGCTGACTGTAGAAGAAATGATGGATGGCTTTCCGTCCAAGAAAGACGACGGCTCAGATTTCACAGAAGCTGACTATGCCAATTGTATGAAGGCCTCCAGGGTACTCGCATTAGTACTGGCGGGTGAAGTTGATCTGACTACCTACCAGGCAGCTTATAGCGCAGACAACAAACGAGTGCGCTGCCCAACATTTGAAGCCAGGGACTTAACTCCTGCACGCCGTACGCACCTCTTTGCCCCTGAGATTGACCCATCTCCCCTCTTTGACGAGGCCCAGTTTGAAGCATTAACAAACTGCAACTGGGACGTGGACAATCTTCAGATCGAAGAGGTCGAAGACCCGGCGCAGGATGACCCGCCGTCAAGCTGAACAAGTTGATCCTGCGGTGGAATAACCCGGCTCCTTGACCCGCCGAAACTTTAGCAGTATACAAAAACTTAAGTCTATTGCCTTTTGGGCTCTGTGGAGAGCTTTGTAATAGGCTTAGAAAAACTTTGATTGTCTGAACCGTGCCATCGTGCACGTAGGAAACTATGCGCAACTTGATATACCTTTAGTTGCCTTATGTTTCACTCATATCTTGTCATCAGACTTCATGGCGGCTTATCTTAAGAGATAAAACCTGTGAAAACAAACAAGACAGAATGTTCTATATTGCTGTGAGGGCGGCTTGAAAAAGCACAACCCGGAGATGTTAAATCTTTCCTGACTTTGCTTTGTCAAAAACTCATATGCCGGTTCTTCTGGGTGGACTCGCTACTAGAATTCTTAACAGTACAGGGTCTCTATCGAGAGTGACCGTCAATTTCTTTGAATGGCTCAGGGTCTCTAGGCGAGATTAACTGATAAAAGCGCAACGAACCAGAAAGAGACGCAGCGGGGCATGAGTACCCTTAGGGCCCATAAGCTACCTCTCACGTGACATAAATCCGTCGTTTGAACCTTAAATAGTGCAGGGTCTTTAAAAGAGTAACTGTTTAAGAGTACGAATGGGCCACATAGCGGAGAGTCGGTAGCAGATAGGTGAATTTGTCCTCGCTTTCCGTAAGCCGGCCCTCTCGTGACAAGAGCCGCCGGTTTAACCTTGACCAGTACAGGGTCTCTAACGAGAGTGACCGTCAAATATATTTGAACAGCTCAGGGTCTCTAATCGAGATTAACTGGCAAGAGTTTGGTGGGTCACCTAGCGGAGCAGCAGCAGCTTATAGGCAGGTTTAACTCAAACTTGCGGTGGCTGAAGAGCCGATCAAGAGGGTGTGTAAGCTAAACCCGGCGGGTTGGAAGCCCCCAAATGACCTTGTTGACGGAGTCAACTTTTTGGGTATATAACCCGGCCTTACGATGGCTGAAGAGCCGATCAAAAGGGTGTGTAAGCTGAACCCTGGCGGGTTAGAAGCCCCCAGATGACCGTGTTAACGGAGTCAACTTTTTGGGTACATAACCCGGCCTTACGGTGGCTGAAGAGCCGATCAAAAGGGTGTGTAAGATGAACCCTGGCGGGTTAGAAGCCCCCAGATGACCTTGTTGATGGAGTCAACTTTTTGCACAATCTGAGATACGTAAAACGGCAGAAGCCCCGGCTTGTAGGGATGCCAACTTTATTACATATATATATATATATATATATATATATATATATGTGTGTGTGTGTGTGTGATATATACAATGATGATGTACAATGGTGGGAGTCGATGACTCAAGTATAGTAAGGCCGCAGATGAGCTATATTCCACGGCCGGCGGGTTTCCTGCCCAGAAGTGCTTGACTCGTCTCGTACATCAATGAGATAATACGACCCGTTGTTGAGGTTTTTGCTGACCACGAAAGGTCCTTCCCATGGAGGAGATAGCTTGTGCGCATCCGTCTGATCTTGAATCAAATGCAACACCAAATCGCCTTCTTGAAACGTTCGGGTCTTAACTCTGCGGCTATGATAGCGACGCAGGTCCTGTTGATAAATCGCCGATCGAGCCGCCGCTAGATCACGCTCTTCATCCAAAGCATCTAACGTGTCCTGACGCGCTGTCTCATCATCTGCCTCAACGTAAGCCGCCACCCGCAGCGAGTCATGACGTATATCGCTTGGTAACACAGCCTCTGCGCCATAAACCATGAAGAAAGGCGTATAGCCTGTTGATCTGTTGGGAGTAGTTCTGATGCTCCATAAAACCGATGGCAACTCCTCTACCCAACAACCCGGCGTCCATTGTAGATGGACCATAAGCCGGGGCTTGATGCCTCACAAGATCTCCTGGTTAGCATGCTCCGCCTAACCATTGGATTGTGGATGAGCAACAGCAGAAACGTCAAGCCGGATGTGCTCACTTTCACAGAACGTCTGCATAGCCCCCTTGGATAGGTTCGTGCCATTATCTGTGATGATGCTATGAGGGTAACCAAAGTGGTAGATCAATTTTTTGATAAACTGAACCACCGTAGCCACGTCACACTTGCCGACCGGCTCAGCCTCCACCCACTTGGTAAACTTATCCACCGCCACCAAAAGGTGGGTCTTCTTGTCCTTGGATCTCTTGAAGGGCCCAACCATATCAAGCCCCCAGACCGCAAACGGCCAGGTAATTGGAATCATTCGCAATTCCTGAGCCGGCACGTGAGCACGCCGCCCAAACTTCTGACATCCATCGCACTTAAGAACCAAGTCTTTTGCGTCCTTATGAGCCGTCAGCCAGAAGAAACCATGCCGAAAAGCCTTGGCCACCAGAGATTTTGAGCCGGCATGATGACCACAATCGCCAGCGTGAATCTCATTCAAGATTTCGTTACCTTCTTCAGGTGAAACACAATGTTGAAAAACACCGGTAACGCTGCACTTATGTAACTCGCCATTGATGATCGTCATGGACTTAGATCGCCTGATGATTTGTCTTGCCAAGGTCTCGTCCTCAGGTAACTCGCCGCGAGTCAGGTACGCCAGGTAAGGCAACGTCCAGTCAGGGATAACATGCAGAGCCGCCACCAGCTGTCCCTCCGGGTCAGGTATAGCCAGGTCTTCTTCTGAAGGTAGCTTAACAGACGGGTGATGTAGCACGTCCAAGAAAACGTTAGGTGGTACCGGCTTACACTGAGAGCCCAGTCTTGACAACGCATCAGCCGCCTCGTTCTTGCGACGATCAATATGATCCACCTGATAACCCTTGAAGTGTCCAGCAATGATGTCCACCGCCTGACGATAAGCCGCCATCCGTGGGTCTTTGGAGTCCCATGTGCCTGAAACTTGCTGAGCCACGAGGTCTGAGTCGCCGAGGCATCTAACCCGGCTTAGGTTCATCTCCTTAGCCACACGGAGGCCATGAAGTAAAGCCTCGTACTCAGCTGCATTGTTAGTACAAGGAAACATTAACCTTAGCACATAACAGAACTTGTCACCTTTAGGGGAAGTCAAGACAACTCCAGCCCCCGAGCCTTCTACCAGGATCCATCAAAATGAATTGTCCAATACGTGTTATCCGGCTTCTCCTCGGGCGACTGACACTCTGTCCAGTCGTTTATAAAGTCCACCAAGGCCTGAGACTTAACAGCCGTGCGAGGCACATATTTCAGATTAAGAGGCCCAAGCTCCAATGCCCACTTAGCAATCCTACCAGTGGCTTCTCTGTTTTGAATTATGTCTCCTAGCGGGGCAGAGCTAACCACGGTGATCTGGTGCCCCAGGAAGTAATGCTTCAACTTCCAGTTTGCCATGAACACCCCATATATCAGTTTCTGCCAATGTGGGTACCTCTGCTTGGACTCTCTCAGGACTTCACTGATGTAGTAAACTAGCCTCTGAACCAGGTATTCCTTCCCTGCTTCCTTACGCTCCACAACAATTGCGGCACTGACTGCCCTGTTGTTAGCCACCACGTAGAGGAGCAAGGGTTCCTTCTCAGCCAGAGCGGCCAAGACCGGCGGCTCTGTGAGTTGCTTTTTGAGTGCCTCAAACGCCTCACCCACCGCCTTACTCTAGACAAAGTCGTCTGTTTTCTTCATCATCTGATACAGAGGAATAGCCTTCTCACCCAGGCGGCTTATGAACCGGCTTAACGCAGCGATCCGACCCGCCAGGCACTGAACGTCATTGATGCACGCCGGCTCAGACAGGGAAGTAATAGCCTTTATATTGTCCGGATTAGCTTCAATGCCATGCTCAGAGACTAGAAATCCCAATAGCTTGCCTACAGGAACTCCAAAGACACACTTAGCCGGGTTAAGCATCATCTTGTAGACCCGTAGATTGTCGAATGTCTCCTTCAGGTCGTCAAGTAGAGTCTCCTTCTTTCTTGACTTGACCACAATATCATCCACGTAAGCATGAACGTTGCGCCCAATTTGACTGTGAAGACAGTTTTGCACACAACGCTGATAAGTCACCTGGGCACTCTTGAGCCCAAAAGGCATAGATACATAACAGAAAGCACCAAAAGGCGTGATGAAAGCTGTCTTCTCTTGGTCTTTGACTGCCATCTTGATCTGGTGATAACCTGAATAAGCGTCCAGGAAGCATAAACTCTCACAACCCGCCGTTGCATCAATAATCTGGTCGATACGGGGGAGAGCAAACGGGTCAACTAGACAGGCCTTGTTAAGATCCGTGTAATCCACACACATCCGCCATGTACCGTTCTTCTTGAGTACCAGCACCGGGTTAGCAAGCCACTCCGGGTAAAACACTTCAACGATGAACCCTGCTGCCAGAAGCCGGGCCACCTCTTCCCAAATAGCCTTGCGCCTCTCTTCATTGAACCGCCGGAGGAACCGTTTAACTAGCTTAAACTTAGGATCCACATTAAGGTGGTGCTCAGCGAATTCCCTCGGTACACCCGACATGTCAGAAGGCTTCCATGCAAAGATGTCCCGATTCTCACGGATGAATTCGATGAGCGCGCTTTCCTATTTGGGATCCATGTTGGCCCCAATAGTGAACTGCTGTGATGAGTTGCCCGGAGTGAAATCCACCAGCTTGGTATCATCCGCCACAAACTTGAGGGGCGGCTCAGATTCCGTGTTAGGCTTTTTGAGTTGCGTCATGTCTTCTGGGTCAATATTTTCTTTATAGAACTTGAGTTCTGCCTCAGCACAACTTGACTCTGCGTAAGCTGCACCACCTTCCTCACACTCAATAGCCGTCTTCCGATCACCATGCACAGTAATCGTCCCTTTCAATCCGGGCATCTTGAGCCACTGGATAAGCCGACTTTCCGGGTACCACACCATGAAAGACTGTTGAAGAAGGCTTAAGATCCTTATCAAGCAAATTCATCCGGCAGAAAGTGTCATAGTGCAGGATGTTGATGCTGCTGCCGCCATCCGTAAGTACCTTAGTAAACACGTATCCTCCCACTTGGGGGGCAACTACCAAAGCCAGCTGCCTTGGGTTATCAACACGCGGCGGGTGATCCTCCTTGCTCCAAGTTATGTCATACTCAAACCACTTTAAATACTGCGGGAGAGCTGGCATGACTGCATTAACCGCCCGCTTGCGCACCTTCCGGTCCCGCTTGTCAAGGCAGGTTGTAAAAACATGATATTGACCCCCGCTGAGCTGCTTCGGGTTACTCTGGTACCCTGACTGGTTATTCTACTGCTGGCCTCCACCGCTGGATTGCTGATGATGACCTCCTTGATTGCCTTGACCCTGATAACCGGATCCTGAGCCGCCAGCACCAAAATCAACTCCTGATCCGCCCGGCCCAGAGCCGCCTGATGGACCATTACCGTTGTTACGATGCTGTTGAAGGCTATAATCCCGGAATTGTCGCATAATACTACAGTCCCTCCAGGTATGACCTGCCGGCTTATCAGTCCGGCTGTGCTCCGGACAGGGCTTATTGAGCATCTCTTCTAGATTGAAAGGATTTTTGCCCTTGTTAAAGGACTTCCTGAAATTCCCGTTGCCCTTGGCACAATTGTTCCCAGCGCTGGCGTTCGCCACCAGCTCTGACCCGCCGTCCGGGTTCTTCTGCTTGCCAAGATTGTTCCCAGCCGCATTCTGACCCTTTCCATTGTTACTTTTCTTACCCTGACCTGATTTCTCATCATCAGAACCTGGGTCTTTCATATTGTCTGAGTCGGCATACTTGGTGAGAGCCGCCATGAGCTCCCCCATGTCCTGGCACGAGCATTTGAGTCGGCCAAGCTTCTGCTTCAATGGTGTGAAGTGGCAATTCTTCTCCAGAATCAAAACTGCTTGAGCCGCCGTAATCTGTTTAGACGAGTGGATGATGGTTGAGACCCGCCGGACCCAGTTATGAGCCGACTCATCTTCACGCTGCACACAATGGTCCAAATCCACAATTGTCATGGGCTGCTTGCACGTTCCTCGGAAATTTTTGATGAACTTCACTTTCAACTCGGCCTAAGAATTAATGGTGTTAGGTGGCAAACCCTTCAACCACGTGCGAGCCGGCCCTTCCAACATCATGATGAAATATTTGGCACATACTGCATCACTGACATCCAACATCTCCATGGCCAGCTCATAGCTTTCAATCCAAGCCTATGGAGGTAAGTCAGCAGTATAGTTTGGCACTTTGCGAGGACCCTTGAAATCCTTCGGCAGACGCTCATTCTGCAAAGCCGGTGCTAAACATGGCACTCCCACAGCCCTGGAGGTTACTCCCACTCCAACTGAGACGAAGGGTGCAACTGTGGGTTCCTGATGAGCCGCCGTTGCCGCCAGAGCCGCCGCCTCCCGCTATGCTCTTGCCCAGTCCACCAGCGCCTGAGCATCCAGGGCCGCCCGATCAACTCGTGGCGGGTTCCAGTGTCGATCGCTGCTAGACACCGCTAGTGACTCGTAACGCCGGCTGTAGCTGCGGCTGGGGATGGGGGTTGAGTGCACGTGACTCCGGCTGTAAGTATACTTCTCCTGCTGGGCTACCGCCGTCTGCAGGTATCCAATAGCGTTCCGCACCTCCTCTGCGAAAGGCGACTCGTCGGGGATGGGGATTGTACCGAGCCTGGTTGCCGCTGCCACCATGTTCTCTGCCGGGTTAGAATAATGACCCGCCGGCATTGGGAAAGACACTGGTGGGGTTTGGTTCCGTCGGGGCGGGTTAAGCTGCTGATGTTGAACCGCCGCCCGGCTTCCAGGTACTTCCGCCGTCCGGGTTACGGTTAAAGGTACGTTCCGTCCCGTCGCTGGCGTGTTGAAAAGATTTCTGGCCTCATACTGATCCGGCAAGCGAGACTGATGCCTCATCCGTTGAACCGCCGCTGCAGACTGCTGCTCCAGCTCAAGGAAGAAAGCGTCCGCCCTAAGGCGCTCCGCCTTAGCGTCCATCTGAGCCTTTAGCTCATTGATCTCCTGTTGGACTCCAGTCATCTGGTTCTTCAACCTCGTGATCTCCGCATTGCGGGACGCTTGGTTTTCAGCAGTGACCTCAGTCGCCATCAGGGTTGTAAGCTCGTTCATCAGATCCAGAAGAATTTGAGCCGGTGGCCTGCCAGCCCCAGATCCAGTTGCACCAGCGGCCGTGCTACTTGGAGCTGGCGCTGAACCCGCCATGAAGATGGCAGCACGGCTCGGCGGCTCATAGTCCTCCGGCTCATGATACTCCGACTCGGGGTAAGGCTCGACGTAGCCCCCGAGCCCACCATTGTGAAGCTGATAGATTGATTCTGTCTCTCCGCTTGAGGATCTGTCCTCTAAGAAGATGAGAGTTTCCTCCCGCGACATAGAACCTTCAAGCTCCATGCCCTAAGTGAAGCCGACGAAGACATGCTTCCTGCCCGGGTTAGCGCGGGCGGGTTGCACATGTCGGGTGGGTTGCTCGCGCCGGGCCGGCTCGACGATGTTGGTGCAGACGTCCGGCCCGGGCTCAGATCCACCGATCTTGCCGATGAAGACGTGGATTCCGCCGAAGGGGACCCGGAAACTGTACTCAATGGAGTCGGCCTCGGGTCCCCAGCCGGCGTCATCGATGTAGAGCCGACCGCGGCGACTCTTGGTCATCCTGCCAACCGCGTACCCCTCAATCCCCGAGAGAGAGCCCTTTGAGAACTCAACACCACCGAGCGCTAGCCCCACGGTGGGCGCCAACTGTCATGGTCTTGTCACGGCAGATGTCCGAAGACTTAGGTTCGAGGCCATCGCCAAAGGGGTGGACTCAAAGGGGTTGATCGAGACAAGGGACACGAGTTTACCCAGGTTCGGCCCCTCAAGAAGAGGTAAAAGCCTACGTCCTGCTTGTGTTGTATTGATTGGAGTATCGATTACAAGGTAGTGGATTCGCTTGACCTAGCTCTCGATTGATTGGTTTCTGTCTAAGTCGCCCCAGGGTCTCGCCTTTATATAGGAGGTCAAGGCCCCGGGTTACACGAGTCCCAAACCGACTCATACTACGTAGTCTATTCTGTCTCTAAGCCGCCCTGCCGTCTTGGGCTAGCCGTCTCTGGGCGGCTTAACCGCCCGGGTCTTTATTCCATCTTCTGTCTGGGCCTTCGTCTTGGCCCATCTGGTAAGCCGTCACACGGCCTGGCCTTCATCTTCTAGCCCACTTTAAAGATCTGGGTTATGATCCGCCAGGTATGACCCGGCCCCTCCTGGGCGGGTCTTACCACGGGGTTATATCCCCAACACTAACCATAGACATGAGTTGTCATTTGATAACGAGGTCACATCATTAGGAGAATGATGTGATGGACAAGACCCAACCGTAAGCATAGCATTTGATTGTATTAATTTATTGCTACTGCTTTCTTCATGTTTTTTTAGCTTTTAATCAGCAGGAGAGGCTCGTAATGTGGTATATTAAAGAAAAGGGATTTTACATCATATGTTACATAGCCCAAGAGAGGGCTTGGAAGACCCACAAAGTGAGTCTTTATGAAATAGAAAAGTGTATCAAGGAACTCGTATAAAAGGGAAGGAAGAAAGTCTAGAAAAGATCTAGGAAAAGGGTATAGAGTTTACAAAAAGAGAGCAAGTAGGGTAATGTAGTCCCAATACTCCTTGTTAACTCTATACTTTAGCCACAAGAGATCACCCTTGGTCCTCTCCCTCCAAGCTGCCATAGTGGGTTGAATGTTCCTGAAAATTAAATTGTTGCGCTCCTTCTAGATGTTCCAGGCAACTATACCAAAAATCTCCACAAATAGATTCCCTGAGAAGCCCTGTTAGGCAGCTTGAATGGCCTGTAGCTGAGACTGAGAGTGATCCCACGTCATCCCAACGCATGCCCAACATGTGGTACTGAACGGGCATAGAAAGACCAAATGATCAATCGTTTCCTCCATTCTAGACCCACATAGAACGCAATGAAATCCATCATCAGTATGAAAGTGTTTCCTCCTGAGCTTATTCCTAGTGTTCAGTCTGTCAACCATGAGAAACCATAATAAAACCTTAAGTTTCATTTGCAGCTTTGTAATCCAAATCCAGAGGATTGTGGCAGGAGCAATAATATCTTTGTGACAGTTGAAATAAAACTTCTTGGCTGAATATGATGTGCCCCATTGGAAAATCCAAGTATCAAAGACTCCCTCATGATCCAAGGAGCTGGGTTTAAGGGCTTGCACCTGCTAGACTTCAGAGAACGCTTCAGGGGATAGAGGTAAATGGAAAAGGTCCTCCAGGTTGGATGAAGAGAAGAATGAGGCCACTGAACAATCTTCCATTTTAACATATGAGAATAGGCAGGGGAAATGAACAGCTAAGGGATCAACATTCCATTTATCATGCCACATTGCAATATCATGTCCATTCCCAATCACAACATTGGATACTCCTCTAAAAATAGGCATGAGCTTGCATATTTCTTTCCACCAAAAGGAACCACAACTTGCAGTAGCATGAGGGATGGAATTGGAGTAGTAGGTGTCCCAGATTAGATTGACCCACGGGATATTTACTCTGTTATAGAACTTGCTAAGAAACTTCAGCATCAAAGCTTTATTCTGGACATTAATGTTTATTACTCCAAAACCTCCAGAGGACTTTGGGCAGCAAACCCTACTCCATGCCACCATAGAGTTACAAGAAGTACCTTGCTCAGATTTTTTTGTCCAAATGAAGCGCCTTCTGACCTTATCAAACTACTTAATGAACTTGGGGTTTAACTGAAGAGTGCACATTGCATAGTTTAACATGGATGTGGCAAGAGAATTAACCAAAGTGATCTGAGAAGCATGAAAAAGCAGAGAACAGGTGCTAGATAGTTTTCTCTCCACACGATCCACCAAGGGCAACAAGTCAGTCATTGAAGGCTGGATAGTTCCCATAGGCAAGCCAAGATATGTGAAAGGCATTTTGCCCACATCACAACCAAAATTAGCAGCCAGAGTAGATATAGTATCCTCATCAACATTAATTGGGACCATGATGGACTTGTGGAAATTTATTCTCAGACCAGAGGAAAGGGCAAAGTCCTGAAGTACCTTCTTCAAATGAGATAGCTGAGCATGACATGTTAGTAGAACAATGATCGTATCACCTGCATACTAGATAGTGGGAAATTTACCATGCCTGGGAATTGGCAAGTTTAAATTTCCGAGCTCAAACTCATGATTAATCACATATTGCAACAGCTCAACTGCAAGCACAAAAAGAAGCGATGATACAAGATCACCTTGACGCACCCCCCTTTTACAATGAAAGGATTTTCCTGGAACACCATTAAGCAAAACAGAAGAGTTGCCTGAGGCCTAGATAATCATGATCCAATTAATCCATCGTTCATCAAAACCCAGTTTTTGCATCATTGTATATGTTCCTAAGACCATGAGATCATGCAACTCCCTAGCACCAGAGGAATGCCTTGTGTGTATCAAACGTCACTTCATAACTGGGTGATCATAAAGGTACTCTACAGGTATCTCCAAGGGTGACTGTTGGGTTGGCATGGATTGATACTAGGATTTGTCACTTCGTATGACGGAGAGGTATCTCTGGGCCCTCTCGGTAATACAACATCACAAGAAGCTTGCAAGCAATGTGACCAAGGAGTTAGTCATGGGATCTTGTATTACGGAATGAGTAAAGAGACTTGTCGGTAACGAGATTGAACTAGGTATGGAGATACCGACGATCGAATCTCGAGCAAGTAACATACCACTAGACAAAGGGAACTGCATACGGGATTGACTGAATCCTTGACATCATGGTTCGACCGATGAAGATATTTGTGGAATATGTAGGAACCACTAGGGGAACCAAGGTCCCTCTATTGGTTATTGGGTGGAGAGGTGTCTCGGTCATGTCTACATGATTCTCGAACCCACAGGATCCACACGCTTAACGTTCAGTGACGCTAGAGTAGTATTGGGATATGTACGTTGGAGACCAAATGATGTTCGGAGTCCCGGATGAGATCCCGGACGTTATGAGGAGTTCTGGAATGGTCCGGAGGTAAAGATTTATATATGGGAAGTCTTATTTTGGTCGTCGGAAAAGTTTTTGGCATTACCGGTAGTGTACCGGGGTGCCGAAAAGGGTTTCGGGGGTCTACCGGGGGTCCACCTGCCCCGTGGGCCCACATGGGCCATAGGGGGTGTGCCCTAGCCATCATGGGCCAGGTGCATCAGCCTCTAGCGGCTAATTAGGCTTGGGGGCAAGAGTCCCAAAGGGACAAGGCACCCCAGACGTGCCTTGGAGGAGGGGGACTCCTCCCTTCCTTGCAAAGGGAGGACTCCCCCTTGGCCGCCGGCCCCTCGCTTGGAAGAGGGGTCAAGAATGCGCCTCCCCACTCCCCTTTGTCTCCTATTTATAGTGGAGGGGAGGGTAAGGCTGCACACACCAATTCCTATGCCCCGGTCGCAGCCCTCCCTCTCCCGTTACTCCGTTTTCTCCTCAGATCGCATCTACGGTAGCGCTTGGCGAAGCCCTGCCGGGATTGCTCCACCACCATCTCCACCACGTCGGCGTGCTAGTTGAGATCCCATCTACTTCTCCTCCATCATTTACTGGATCAAGAAGGAGGAGACGTCATCGAGCCGCACGTGTGTTGAATGCGGAGGTGCCGTCCGTCCGACACTAGATCGGATCGGATCGCAATTGGATCGTGAAGAGTACGACTACATCAACCGCGTTATATACGCTTCCGCTTAGCGATCTACAAGGGTATGTATATACACTCCGCGTCTCATAGCTATGCATCTCCATAGATAGATCTTGGGAGTTCGTACGAAAAAAATTGTTTCCCATGCAACGTTTCCCAACAGTGGCATCATGAGCTAGGTCTATGTGTAGATGATATGCACTACTAGAACACAAAGAGTTTGTGGGCATTGATGTTCAGATTGCTTTCCTCCTTAGTCTTATTTTGATTCGGCAGTATTGTGGGATGAAGCGGCCCAGACCAACCTTACTTGTCCACGTACAAGAGACCGGTTCCACCTACTGACATGTAACTTAGTTGCATAAAGGTGGCTGTCGGGTGTCTGTCTCTCCCACTTTAGTTGAATCGGATTCAACAGAGGTGGTCCTTGTAGAAGGTTAAAAGGCAACTTGATTATCACCGTTGTGTCTTTGCGTAGGTAAGAACGGTTCTTGCTAGTTGCCCATAGCAGCCACGTAAAACTTGCAACAACAAAGTAGAGGACCTCTAACTTGTTTTTGCAGGTCATGTTGTGATCTCATATGGCCAAGACGTGATTTGATATATGTGATGTATGAGATGATCATGTTTTGTAATATTTATCACGACTTGTATGTCGATGAGTACGACAACCGGTAGGAGCCATAGGGTTGTCTTTAATTTATGTGTACCATTTGCTTTACTTTATCGCTATGAGTTGGCAGTAGTTGTAGAAGCAATAGTTGGTGTGACAACCACGTGATGACACGATGATGGAGATCATAATGACGGAGATCATGGTGTCATGCCGGTGCTTTGGAGGTGGAGATCGAAAGCACAAGATGATGATGGCCATATCATGTCACTTATATGATTTGCATGTGATGTTTATCCTTTTCATGCATCTTATTTTGCTTAGGACGACGATAGCATTATAAGATGATTCTTCTCTAAAATTCCAAGATAAAATTGTGTTCTCCCAGAGTATGCACCATTGTGAAGGATCATCGTTTCGAAGTACCTCGTGATGATCGGGTGTGATAGACTCTACGTTCGCATACAACGGGTGTAAGCCAGATTTACACACGCGGAATACTTGGGTTAAACTTGACGAGCCTAGCATGTACAGACATGGCCTCAGAACACAGGAGGCCGAAACGCCAAACATGAGTCATATAGTATATATGATCAACATGGAGATGTTCACCATTGAAACCACCTCATCTCATGTGATGATCGGACTTGGGTTGGTGGACTTTGATCATGTCACTCTTAGTCAACCTTAGGGATGTTGATTGAGTGGGAGTTCATTAGTAATTTGATTAATTGAACTAATTATCATGAACATAGTCAAAACGTCTTTACAAATTATGTTGTAGATCAATAGCTCACATTGTAGCTCCCCTGTATTTTCATACGTTCCTAGAGAAAATAGAGTTGAAAGATGATGGTAGCAATAATGCGGATTGGGTCCGTGATCTGAGGATTGTCCTCATTGCGGCACAGAAGGCTTATGTCCTTGATGCACCGCTCGGTGTGCCACCCCCTGAAGCGTTGTCTGTGGATGTTGTGAACGTCTAGCAGACACGTTCTGATGACTACTTGATAGTTTAGTGCGCCATGCTTTACGGCTTAGAATCGGGGCTTCAAAGACGCTTTGAACGCCATGGAGCATATGAGATGTTTCAAGAGCAGAAATTGGTATTTCAGGCTCATGCCCATGTTGAGAGGTATGAGACCTCTGGCAAGTTCTTTGCCTACAAGATGGAGGAGAATAGCTCAGTCTGTGAGCATGTGCTCAGAATGCCTGGATGCTATAATCACTTGAATCAAGTGGGAGCTAATCTTCCAGATAAGAAAGTGATTGACAGAGTTCTCCAGTCACTATCACCAAGCTACTAGAGCTTTGTGATGAACTATAACATGCAATGGATGGAGATGATGATCCCGGAGCTATTGGCGGTACTTAAGGCAGCGGAGGTAGAAGTCAAGAAGGAGCATCAAGTGTTGATGGTAAGACCACGAGTTTCAAGAAGGGCACAGGCAAGAAGGGAAACTTCATGAACGGCAAACCCAAGGTTGAACCCAAACCCGAGACTAAGTGCTTCTATTGTAAGGGGAACGGCCACTGGTAGCGGAACTACCCAAAATGCTTGGTATATAAGAGAGAGAATTCCTTATTTGGCACTTCCTTAAAATTTGCTTCCCTTTTTTACCCTAAAAAGAATTTCTTCCCTTTTTGACACTGGGCATCTTTGATTTTAAGCTAACAATGCAGTGTAGTTCGCATCTTCGATTCGTAGACGTCGCGGTTGGGTCACACGCACACAAGAAAATCTGCACGTCTGTATTTGTACCTCTCCGAATACCCGCATCAGTTCCGAATACATGTATACCGGCGTCCTGGAAGGCACGTATTTATACGTCTCCAAATACGTGCGTGTCACTCTAGCTTGGAAACCACGTACTACGGCGATTAGGTATGTACACACGGTTTTCCTTTTGTTTTTGTTTTACATGTAGGCTTTGTACGTAAGATGGGATATATCAATTGGAAAAGCAAGTTTTTTTTCAGCGTGCTAAATCAGGGGAAAATAGGACTTTTCATGTCCCACTTCAAGGTGTTAATAGCAAAAACTAACGGAAGTGTAATATAAGGAAGAATATAAAGTTTTGATGTCAAAAAAGGAAAAATAATTATTTTTAGGCCAAAAAAGGAAGCGCATTT
This sequence comes from Elymus sibiricus, assembly GCA_039707655.1. Taxonomy (NCBI): domain Eukaryota; kingdom Viridiplantae; phylum Streptophyta; class Magnoliopsida; order Poales; family Poaceae; genus Elymus; species Elymus sibiricus. The sequence goes on along the minus strand of CM077663.1, from coordinate 447,056,632 downwards.
TAAGAAAGGGTCAAATATGGAATTCTCTCTAAGAAAAGGCTGGCAACGTCAAAAAAAGTATATCTGATATACATGTTATTGATGTGTATCTTACTAGTACTCCTAGTGGCACCTGGGTATTAGATACCGGTTCAGTTGCAAATATTGGTAACTCGAAACAAAAGTTGCGGAATAAACGGAGACTAGCTAAGGGCGAGGTGACTATGTGTGTTGGAAGTGTTTCCAAGGTTGATGTGATCACCATCGCACGCTCCCTCTACCTTCGGGATTAGTGTTGAACCTAAATAAATGTTATTTGGTGTCTGCGTTGAGTCACGCTCCGGGTGGGGCCCTTCACCACCTCCCCCGGCCGCCTCGCGTCCGGGCGGAACCGCATGCTCGTGGGGCTTGCTCCGGCAGGTCCTGCGGGCGACGCGGCCGGCATCTCTGACGAGTGCCTCGGGCGCGACCTCGCGCTCGACATCGCCGCGCTCGCTGGGCGGCTCAACAGGCTGAGCCTCGCCGGCGTGCCGGTGGCCGACGTGTACCCTAGCTGGGTGCTCGACTGCACTGACCCGCCCTCGTCTATGGGCGCGCTCGCCATGGGCGAGGCCATCGGCCCCCGCACCTGCGTGGGGGTGATGGTCACCGCCTCCTCCACCACTTCGGGCCGTGTGCGGGCGGCCAAGGCCAACGCGGCCGCCGCCCGTGCCGGTACCTCCGACCCGCTCGCCGCTACCCTCCGGGGTCTGGCCACTCCTATCGCTACGACGGCGGACCCGGCCGCCACCAGAGCCGAGCTGGAGGCGGCCCGCCGCCTGCTGTTCGATGACGCCAGTGCCCTCGCTACCGAGCGGTGCCGGATGGAAGCCGCGCAGCGGGAATACAACTTCACGTATGGTCTCACCCCGGCTGGCCCCGAGCCCAGCCGACGTGGGGCTGTGCGGGAACGCGGCCGCGTGGTCACGAAAATTCTCGGCGGCCGCCTTCCCGTCTACGACACCCCCGCGGCCAACCTCCGTGCCGCCAAGGTTGCCTACGAGGATTTGGCAACCTTGGAGGGCAAGGAGCGTGCCGCACGTGAGCAACACATCAAGGACCTCATCGACACCGCCAACGCGCAACAGGTCGTCCTCACCCCTGGTGGGGCCGTTTCCGAACTTCCCCAGCCCGAGGGTGAGGGTGCTGGCGTTACCAACCGTCAGCCGGCTTAGCACTCCAGTACCCCTCATCCCTCCGCCCGGCGGAACGAGGGAAGCAACGTCCGGTGCACCCAGCTGCGCGGGAACGAGCAGCCAGCTGTAAACAGCCGGCGCAGCAACATCCCGGCTGGCAGCAACCGCCGGGATGAGGCTCCGGCTGGCGGTAGCCGGCGCAGCCGCGGGCACACTCCGCCCCCGTGGCAGGACCCGGCGTGGTCCATCCCGCCGGCCGTCCGCCCCGAACTCGTGGCCCGGCTCGGGCCGCGGCTTCCCCACAGCAAGAACGACGCCCGGCTCCGCCTCGACCAGCTGGCGCAGTCGGCTCTCCTCTAGGAGGAGGGCTCGATTGGCCCGGCCTGCTTCGGCCCTCGGATCCGCAACGAGCCGTTTCCGCCCGGCTTCACTCTTCCCCACGACACCCCGAAGTACACCGGGGCTGCCAAGCCGGAGGACTGGCTGATCAACTACACCACCGCCGTCGGCATCGCGAGGGGGAACAAGCGCGCAGCCGTCCGCTAAGCCCCCCTCATGCTGATCGGCTCGGCCCGCACCTGGCTAAACAGCCTGGCGGCCGGCAGCATCAACACCTGGACGGACTTCGAAGAAGCGTTCGTCCGCAACTTCACCGGCACCTACAAGCGGCCGGGCCGGCCCCGTGAGCTGGCCATGTGCGTCCAGGGGCCGGAGGAACCCCTTCGCGACTATCTCACGCGCTGGACCAAGCTCCGCAACTCCTGCGAAGGAGTCCACGAGGTACAGGCCATCCGGTACTTCATCAAAGGTTGATGCGATGGCACCCACCTCAAGCACAAGCTCTTGTGCTCCGAGCCAACCTCCCTGGTGGACCTAATGTCCAAAGCGGACAAATACGCCACGGCCGATTCCTCAATGAGGATGAAAGCTAAGGCACCAGCCAAACCGGCTCCACCGCCCGCCGCGCCGCGGGCGGCCGCCGACAACCGGCAGCAGCAGAACAACAAACGCAAGAACGACCAGCCCGACTCCCGCTACGGGAGCCGGCAGGTTGCCTCAATCGAGGAAGAGTAGCCGGCTGGCCAGGCTTCCGGCCAGCGTCAACGCACCGGCAAGTCCACCTGGCAGCCTAAGCTCACATTCGAGCAGATGCTCGACCTCCCCTGCAAACACCATTCCGGCGCCAAGCCGGCTACGCACATGCTCCGGCAGTGCAGCTTCTCTCAGTGGTTAGCCTGGGGGGAAGGCCTGCCAACCCCTCCGGCGCTGCCTCCCCACGCGCCGGCTCCGGCCCTGGCTCCGGCTCCCACTCCGGCTCAGGCCCCGGCTCCGGCTCAGAACGACGGCCGGTTGCTCGACCAGTTCCCCGACCAAGACGGCTGCTACGTTGTCTTCACCAGTGAAGAGATGGACAAGCACGCCCAGCGCCGGCTCCACCGTGAGGTGAATGCCACCATGCCCGCGACTCCCCAGTTCATGCACTGGTCCGAGAAACCGGTCACCTGGAGCCGGGCTGACCACCCAGCTGTGATGCCAAACACTGGCAGCTATGCCCTCGTCCTCGATCCCACCATCACCTCCGAGAGGCGCACGTGCCGCTTCTCACGGGTGTTGATCGATGGGGGCAGTAGCATTAACATCCTATACCTTGACACAATGTTCAAATTGGGGCTCAAGGTGGAGGACCTACAATCGAGCCGGACTGTCTTCCACGGCATCATGCCGGGAAAGTCCCGCACCCCCGTCGGCAAGATCATGCTCGACGTCCTCTTCGGCGGCGCCAGCCACTTACGTCGCGAACCAGTTTGGTTCGAGGTAGTGGACCTCGACGGTCCCTACCACACACTGCTGGGCCGGCCGGCTCTCGTCAAGTTCATGGCGATCCCCCACTACGCCTACCTCAAGCTCAAGATGCCGGGTCCCAAGGGCATCATCACCATTGCCGGCGACTACAAGATGTCACTCGCGTGCGCGCGAGACGGCAGCCGGCTAGCCGAAGCCTTGGAGATAGCGGAGGAGAAGCGGCAGCTCGACCGGCTCGTGGCTGTCGCCTCCGCCCAGCCGGCCATGCCGGCTCCTCCGTCCCAGTCGGTCGGTGAAGGCTCGTTTAAGCCGTCCAAGGACACCAGGCAGGTGCCGCTTGACCCAGCTAACCCCACCCAGTGCGTCACCATCGGCTCTCGCCTCGACAGCAAATAGGAAGGCGAGCTCGTCGACTTCCTCCATGAGAATCGGGACATCTTTGCATGGTTTCCAAAAGACATGCCAGGTGTTCCGAGGAAGTTCGCCGAGCACAAACTTCATGTACGACCGGATGCGAAGCCGATCAAGCAACCCCTATGCCGTTTCTCCGAGGAGAAGCGGCGTACTATAGGAGAAGAGATCGCCCGGCTGCTCGCAGCCGGTTTCATCATGGAAGTGTTCCACCCGGACTGGCTGGCCAACCCAGTCCTGGTGCTGAAGAAAAACAAAACCTGGCGCATGTGTATCGACTACACGAGCCTGAACAAGGCATGCCCCAAGGACCCATTCGCCCTGCCGCGGATCGATCAAGTCATCGACTCCACAGCCGGCTGCGACCTGCTGTCCTTCCTGGACGCCTACTCCGGCTACCACCAGATGAAGCTAGACCCGGCCGACCGGCTCAAGACCTCCTTCATCACCCCCTTTGGGGCCTACTGCTATATCACCATGTCCTTCGGCCTGAAGAATGCAGGCGCTACCTTCCAGCGCTGCATGCAAAAGTGCCTCCTGCCTCAGATAGGCAGGAACGTCCACGTCTACGTCGACGACATCGTCGTCAAGTCCAAGAAACATTTCAACCTCCTCGATGACCTTCGGGAGACATTCGCCAACTTGCGCGAATACAAGATCAAGCTCAACCCGGAGAAGTGCGTCTTCGGCGTTCCAGCCGGCCAACTCTTGGGTTTCTTCGTGTCCGCTCACGGCATCGAAGCTAACCCCGAGAAGATTAACGCAATCGAGCGCATGCCCAAGCCGATCTGGCTCCGCGACGTCCAGAAGTTCACCGGCTGCCTCGCCTCCCTCAGCCGGTTCATCAGCCGGCTGGGCGAGAAGGCCCTGCCCCTCTACGGGCTCCTGCGCAAGACGGCTCTGGTCGAGCCGGGCTGGGACCCCTCTAAGAGGCCGGCCCTGTTCGACTGGTCTGACGAGGCGGACGAGGCGTTCCGCGGCCTCAAGTGGGCTCTCACCAGCGCGCCCATCTTGGCCGCGCCGGCTGAGAAGGAGCCTCTGCTTGCCTACATCGCGGCGACCACGCGCGTCGTCAGCATTGTTCTGGTGGTGGAACGGCCGGAGGAGGGCAAAGCGCTACCGGCCCAGCGCCCTGTCTACTACCTCAGTGAGGTCCTCTCCGCCTCCAAGCAGAACTACCCCCACTACCAGAAGATGTGCTACGGCGTATACTTCGCCGCCCAGAAGGTCAAGCAATACTTCCAGGAGCATGTCATCACCGTGGTCAGCACCGTGCCGCTGGGCGAAATCATGAGCGGCCGGGACGCCACTGGCCGGATCGCCAAGTGGACCATCGCCCTCGCCGACTACGAAATACGGTATGAACCCCGCACCGCCATCAAGTCACAAGCGATGGCCGACTTCCTCGTCGACTGGGCCGAGACCCAGTTCGTGCCACCTCCACCCGACTCCACACATTGGCGCATGCACTTCGACGGCTCGAAGATGCGAGCCGGCCTGGGTGCCGGCATCGTCTTGTCTTCCCCGAGGGGAGATCAGCTCAAGTACGCGCTCCAGATGCACTTCGCCACCTCCAACAACGTGGCCGAGTATGAGGCCCTCGTCCATGGACTCCGGCTCGCCAAGGAGATCGGCATCCAGCGCATCATATGCTTCGGCGACTCCGACCTCGTGGTGCAGCAGGTCTCTGGCGAGTGGGACGCCAGGGACGCCAACATGGCCAGCTATCGCTTCCTCGTCCAACAGCTCACCGGCTCCTTCGAGGGCTGTGAGTTCCACCACGTCCCCCGTGCGGACAACGAGGCGACCAATACGCTGGCAAAGATCGGCTCCACCCAGCAGGCCATCCCAGCCGGCGTCTTCCTCGAGCGGCTGCTAAAGCCTTCGATCAAACCTTCTCCCGAATCGGAGTCCATCTTCATGCCGGCTAACGCGGTCAGCCCCTCGGCGGATCCGGCCGCCCAGCCGGCCCCGCCGGATGCGGCAGCTTTGCCGGCTCTACCACCGCCGGCTGCCCAGCCGGCGCCATGTTGGGAGACATAGTAGTAAATCAAAAAAATTTCCTACGTGTTCACCAAGATCTATCAATGGAGAAACCAGCAACGAGTAAGGGGAGAGTGCATCTTCATACCTTTGAAGATTGCTAAGTGGAAGCGTTACAAGAACGCGGTTGGTGGAGTCGTACTCGTAGCGATTCAGATCGCGGTGGACTCCGATCTTAGCGCCGAACAATGGCGCCTCCGCGTTCAACACACGTGCAGCCCGGTGACGTCTCCTACGCCTTGATCCAGCAAGGAGGAAGGAGAGGTTGAGGGAGAGCTCTGGCAGCATGACGGCGTGGTGATGGTGGAGCTGTGTGGACTCCGGCAGGGCTTCGCCAAGCACTACGAAGAACGAGGAGTAAGAGAAGCAGGGCTGCGCCGAGAGGGAGAGAGAGTCGTGTGTATGGCAGCCCCAAAACCCCACATATATATAGGGGGAAGGAGGAGGGGTGCGGCAGCCCTAGGGTTCCCTCCCCAGGGCCGGCGGCCAACCCTAGATCAATCTAGGGCGGCGGCCAAGGAGGGAGTGGGAGGGACGGCGCCCTAGGTGGGCCTAGGGCCCATCTGCATCTAGGGTTTGCCCCCTCCCACCTCAAGCTGTGCCTTGGGCCCCTAGTGGGGGAGCACCAGCCCACCTAGGGCTGGTTTCCTCCCACTTGTGGCCCATGCAGCCCTTCGGTGCTGGTGGCCCCACTTGGTGGACCCCCCGGAACCCTTCCGGTGGTCCCGGTACGTTACCGGTGATGCCCGAAACACTTCCGGTGACCAAAACCTCACTTCCTATATATGAATATTACCTCCGGACCATTCCGGAGCTCCTCGTGACGTCCGGGTTCTCATCCGGGACTCCGAACAACCTTCGGTAACCACGTAAACTATTTCCCTATAACCCTAGCGTCATCGAACCTTAAGTGCGTAGACCCTACGGGTTCAGGAGACACGTAGACATGACCGAGACACCTCTCCGGTCAATAACCAACAGCGGGATATGGATACCCATGTTGGCTCCCACATGCTCCATGATGATCTCATCGGATGAACCACGATGTCGGGGATTCAATCAATCTCGTATACAATTCCCTTTGTCTACCGGTATGATACTTGCCCGAGATTCGATCGTCGGTATCCCTATACCTTGTTCAATCTCGTTACCGGCAAGTCTCTTTACTCGTTCCGCAACACATCATCCCGTGGCCAACTCCTTAGTCACATTGAGCTCATTATGACGATGTCTTACCGAGTGGGCCCAGAGATACCTCTCCGTCATACGGAGTGACAAATCCCAGTCTCGATTCGTGCCAACCCAACAGATACTTTCGGAGATACCCGTAGTGTACCTTTATAGCCACCCAGTTACGTTGTGACGTTTGGCACACCCAAAGTATTCCTACGGTATCCGGGAGTTGCACAATCTCATGGTCTAAGGAAACGATACTTGACATTGGAAAAGCTTTAGCAGACGAACTACACGATCTTGTGCTATGCTTAGGATTGGGTCTTGTCCATCACATCATTCTCCTAATGATGTGATCCCGTTATCAACGACATCCAATGTCCATGGTCATGAAACCGTGACCATCTATTGATCAACGAGCTAGCCAACTAGAGGCTCACTAGGGATATGTTGTGGTCTATGTATTCACACATGCATTACGGTTTCCGGTTAACACAATTATAGCATGAACAATAGACAATTATCATGAACAAGGAAATACAATAATAACCATTTTATTATTGCCTCTAGGGCATATTTCCAACAGTCTCCCACTTGCACTAGAGTCAATAATCTAGTTACATTGTGATGAATCGAACACCCATAGCATTCTGGTGTTGATCATGTTTTGCTCGTGAGAGAGGTTTAGTCAATGGATCTACGACATTCAGATCCGTATGTACTTTACAAATATCTATGTCTCCCTCCTGAATGTAATCACAGATGGAGTTGAAGCGGCGCTTGATGTGTCTTGTCTTCTTGTGAAACCTGGGCTCCTTGGCAAGGGCAATAGCTCCAGTGTTGTCACAGAATAGAGTCATCGGGCCCGACGCATTGGGAATTACTCCTAGGTCGGTGATGAACTCCTTCATCTAGACTCCTTCCTTTGCTGCTTCCGAAGCAGCTATATACTCCGCTTCACATGTAGATGCCGCCATGACACTTTGCTTGCTGCTGCACCAGCTGACTGCCCCTCCGTTCAAAATATACACGTATCCACTTTGTGACTTGGAGTCATCCGGATCTGTGTCGAAGCTAGCATCGATGTAACCCTTTACGACGAGCTCTTCGACACCTCCATATACGAGAAACATGTCCTTTGTCCTTTTCAGGTTCTTCAAGATATTCTTGACCACTGTCCAGTGTTCCGCTTCGGGATCATAGTGGACCTTCGACGTTCAATAGTAACTTGATCTGAAGTTTCATGATCATCATCATTAACTTCCTCTCCAGCCGGTGTAGGCTCCATGGAAACAACTTCCCATGCTGCGCTACTCTCCGGTTCGAGTGGAGGTACGATTACCTCATCAAGTTCTATTTTCCTCCCACTTACTTCTTTCGAGAGAAACTCTTTCTCGAGAAAGGATCCATTCTTGGCAACAAAGACTTTGCCTTCGGATCTGAGGTAGAAGGTATACCCAATAGTCTCTTTGGGATATCCTATGAAGACGCACTTTTCCACTTTGGGTTCGAGCTTCTCAGGTTGAAGTTTCTTCACATAAGCATCGCATCCCCAAACTTTTAGAAACGACAGCTTAGGTTTCTTTCCAAACCATAATTCATACGGTGTCATCTCAACGGACTTTGACAGTGCCCTATTTACAGTGAATGTGGCAGTCTCTAATGCATATCCCCAAAATGATAGCAGTAAGTTGGTAAGAGACATCATAGATCGCACCATATCCAATAGAGTGTGATTACGATGTTCAGACACACCATTTCGCTGAGGTGTGCCAGGCGGCGTGAGTTGTGAAACAATTCCACATTTCCTTAGGTGCGTGCCAAACTCGTGACTTAAATATTCTCCGCCACGATCAGATCGTAGGCACTTTATTTTCCTGTCACGTTGAATCTCTACCTCACTCTGAAATTCCTTGAACCTTTCAAAGGTTTCAGACTTGTGTTTCATTAAGTAGACATACCCATATCTGCTCAAGTCATCAGTGAGGGTGAGAACATAATGGTAGCCACCGCGAGCCTCGACGCTCATTGGACCGCATACATCGGTATGTATTATCTCCAACAAGTCAGTTGCTTGCTCCATTGTTCCAGAGAACAGAGTCTTGGTCATTTTTCCCATGAGGCATGGTTCGCACGTGTCAAATGATTCGAAATCAAGAGACTCCAAAAGTCCATCAGCATGGAGCTTCTTCATGCGTTTGACACCAATATGACCAAGGCGGCAGTGCCACATGTAAGTGGGACTATCGTTATCAACCTTACACTTTTTGGTACTCACACTATGGACATGTGTAACATCACGTTCGAGATTCATCAAAAATAAACCATTGACCAGCGGGGCATGACCATAAAACATTTCTCTCATATAAATAGAACAACCATTATTCTTAGATTTAAATGAGTAGCCATCTCGCATCAAACGAGATCCAGATACAATGTTCATGCTCAAAGCTGGTACTAAATAACAATTATTGAGGTTTAAAACTAATCCCGAAGGTAGATGTAGAGGTAGCATGTCGACGGCGATCACATCGACCTTGGAACCATTCCCGACGCGCATCGTCACCTCGTCCTTTGCCAGTCTCCGCTTATTCCGCAGCTCCTTCTTGGAGTTACAAATGTGAGCAACTGCACCGGTATCAAATACCTAGGAGCTACTACGAGCGCTGGTTAGGTACACATCAATAACAAGTATATCACATATACCTTTAACGTTGCCGGCCTTCTTATCCGCTAAGTACTTGGGGCAGTTCCGCTTCCAGTGACCGGTACCCTTGCAATAAAAGCACTCAGTCTCAGGCTTGGGTCCATTCTTGTTCTTCTTCCCGGCAACTTGCTTACCGGGCGCGGCAACAGTTTTGCCGTCTTTCTTGAAGTTCTTCTTACCCTTGCCTTTCTTGAAACTAGTGGTCTTATTCACCATCAACACTTGATGCTCCTTTTTTATCTCGACCTCCGCTGATTTCAGCATTGAGTACAACTCAGGAATGGACTTCTCCATACCCTGCATGTTGTAGTTCATCACAAAGCTCTTGTAGCTAGGTGGAAGCGACTGGAGGATTCTGTCAATGACCGAGTCATCCGGGAGATTAACTCCCAGCTAAGTCAAGCGGTTGTGTAACCCAGACATTTTGAGTATGTGCTCACTGACAGAACTATTCTCCTCCATCTTACAGCTGAAGAACTTGTCGGAGACGTCATATCTCTCGACCCGGGCATGAGCTTGGAAAACCAGTTTCAGCTCTTGGAACATCTCATATGCTCCGTGTTGCTCAAAATGCTTTTCGAGCCCCGGTTCTAGACTGTAAAGCATGCTGCACTGAACAAGGGAGTAATCATCGCAGTGTGACTGCCAAGCGTTCGTAACGTCTTGGTCCGCTGGGAAAATGGGTGGGTCACCTAGCGGTGCATCAAGGACATACAATCTCTTGGAAGCTATGAGGATGATCCTCAAGCTACGGACCCAGTCCGCATAGTTGCTTCCATCATCTTTCAGCTTGGTTTTCTCTAGGAACGCGTTGAAGTTGAGGGTGACATTAACGTTGGCCATTGGATCTACAATATAGATTGTAAAGACAATTTTAGACTAAGTTCATGATAATTAAGTTCACATAATAAAATTATTTAATGAACTCCCACGTAGATAGACATCTCTCTAGTCATCCAAGTGATACATGATCCATGTCAACTAGCCCGTGTCCGATCATCACGTGAGACGGACTAGTCATCCATGGTGAACATCTCTATGTTGATCGCATCTACTATACGACTCATGTTCGACCTTTCGGTCTTCCGTGTTCCGAGGCCATGTCTGTACATGCTAGGCTCGTCAAGTCAACCTAAGTGTTTCGCGTGTGTAAATCTGGCTTACACCCGTTGTATGCGAACGTTAGAACCTATCACACCCGATCATCACGTGGTGCTTCGGAACAACGATCCTTAGCAATGGTGCACAATTAGGGTGAACACCTTTCTTGAAATTTTCTTGAGAGATCATCTTATTTACTACCGTCGTTCTAAGCAAATAAGATGTAAACATGATAAACATCACATGCAATCAATATAGTGACATGATATGGCCAATATCATCTTGCTCCTTTGATCTCCATCTTCGGGGCACCATGATCATCACTGTCACCGGCACGACACCATGATCTCCATCATCATGATCTCCATCATTGTGTCTTCATGAAGTTGTCTCGCCAACTATTACTTCTACTACTATGGCTAACGTTTAGCAATAAAGTAAAGTAATTACATGGCGTTTATGATTGACACGCAGGTCATACAGTAAAATAAGACAACTCCTATGGCTCCTGCCGGTTGTCATACTCATCGACATGCAAGTCGTGAATCCTATTACAAGAACATGATCAATCTCATACATCACAATGCATCACATCACATCCATTTGGCCATATCACATCACAAGGCATATGCTGCAAAAACAAGTTAGACGTCCTCTAATTTGTAGTTGCAAGTTTTTACGTGGCTGCTATAGGTTTCTAGCAAGAACGTTTCTTACCTACGCCAAAACCACAACGTGATATGCCAATTGCTATTTACCCTTCATAAGGACCCTTTTCATCGAATCCAATCCGACTAAGGTGGGAGAGACAGACACCCGCTAGCCACCTTATGCAACAAGTGCATGTCAGGTGGTGGAACCGGTCTCACGTAAGCGTACGTGTAAAGTTGGTCCGGGCCGCTTCATCCCACAATACCGCCGAATCAAGATAAGACTAGTAACGGCAAGCAAATTAACAAGATTGACGCCCACAACAATATGTGTTCTACTCGTGCATAGATTCTACGCATAGACCTAGCTCATGATGCCACTGTTGGGAGACGTAGTAGTAAATCAAAAAAAAATCCTACGTGTTCACCAAGATCTATCTATGGAGAAACCAGCAACGAATAAGGGGAGAGTGCCTCTTCATACCTTTGAAGATCGCTAAGCGGAAGCGTTACAAGAATGCGGTTGGTGGAGTCGTACTCGTAGCGATTCAGATCGCGGTGGACTCTGATCTTAGCGCCGAACAACGGCGCCTCCGCGTTCAACACACGTGCAGCCCGGTGACGTCTCCTATGCCTTGATCCAGCAAGGAGGAAGGAGAGGTTGAGGGAGAGCTCCGGCAGCACGACGGCGTGGTGACGGTGGAGCTGCGTGGACTCCGGCAGGGCTTCGCCAAGCACTACGGAGAATGAGGAGTAAGAGAAGCAGGGCTACGCCGAGAGGGAGAGAGAGTCGTGTGTATGGCAGCCCCAAAACCCCACATATATATAGGGGGAAGGAGGAGGGGTGCGGCAGCCCTAGGGTTCCCTCCCCAGGGCCGGCGGCCAACCCTAGATCAATCTAGGGCGGCGGCCAAGGAGGGAGTGGGAGGGGCGGCGCCCTAGGTGGGCCTAGGGCCCATCTGCATCTAGGGTTTGCCCCTCTCCCACCTCAAGCTACGCCTTGGGCCCCTTGTGGGGGCGCACCAGCCCACCTAGGGCTGGTTTCCTCCCACTTGTGGCCCATGCAGCCCTCCGGTGCCGGTGGCCCCACTTGGTGGACCCCCCGGAACCCTTCCGGTGGTCCCGGTACGTTACCGGTGATGCCCGAAACACTTCCGGTGACCAAAACCTCACTTCCTATATATGAATCTTTACCTTCGGACCATTCCAGAGCTCCTCGTGACGTCCGGGATCTCATGCGGGACTCCGAACAACCTTCGGTAACCACGTACACTATTTCCCTATAAACCTAGCGTCATCGAACCTTAAGTGTGTAGACCCTACGGGTTCGGGAGACACGTAGACATGACCGAGACACCTCTCCCGTCAATAACCAACAATGGGATCTGGATACCCATGTTGGCTCCCACATGCTCCATGATGATCTCATCGGATTAACCACGATGTCGGGGATTCAATCAATCCCGTATACAATTCCCTTTGTCTACCGGTATGATACTTGCCCGAGATTCGATCGTCGGTATCCCTATACCTTGTTCAATCTCGTTACCGGCAAGTCTCTTTACTCATTCCACAACACATCATCCCGTGGCTAACTCCTTAGTCACATTGAGCTCATTATGACGATGTCTTACCGAGTGGGCCTAGAGATACCTCTCCGTCATACGGAGTGACAAATCCCAGTCTCGATTCGTGCCAACCCAACAGATACTTTTGGAGATACCCGTAGTGTACCTTTATAGCCACCTAGTTACGTTGTGACGTTTCGCACACCCAAAGTATTCCTACGGTATCCGGGAGTTGCACAATCTCATGGTCTAAGGAAACGATACTTGACATTGGAAAAGCTTTAGCAGACGAACTACACGATCTTGTGCTATGCTTAGGATTGGGTCTTGTCCATCACATCATTCTCCTAATGATGTGATCCCGTTATCAACGACATCCAATGTCCATGGTCATGAAACCGTGACCATCTATTGATCAACGAGCTAGCCAACTAGAGGCTCACTAGGGACATGTTGTGGTCTATGTATTCACACATGCATTACGGTTTCCGGTTAACACAATTATAGCATGAACAATAGACAATTATCATGAACAAGGAAATACAATAATAACCATTTTATTATTGCCTCTAGGGCATATTTCCAACACGCCACTCGCTCCGGCTATCGAGTCGGACACATCCGCAACAGCCGGCCCAGAGCCCGCAGCTATCATGATGGCAACCGACTTTCCTCCCGCCGCCTCACTCCCGGGGGCTGGCGAGCTGGTCCCGGGGGCTGACGAGCCTGTCCCGGGGCCAGCGAGCTAGACTCGGGGGCTGACGAGCCGGTCCCGGGGGCTGGTCTCCTGGACCCGGGGGCTGCTGCCGCCACCAACATCCCGCTCGAGCCCGAGCCGGCTCCTGTCTCTACCCTTCATGGGCCCAGCCCATCCTGGCTTTCCTCCTACGTGGAGAGCTCCCCTCCGACGAGGCCACTATGAGGCAAATCCAGCGCCGAGCTCCGGCCTACAGCATCATCAACCACGAGCTGGTTCACCGCAGCACCACCGGCGTCTTCCAATGCTGCGTCGAGCCAGAGAAAGGGCAAGAAATCCTCCTTGACATCCACCAGGGCGAGTGCGGCCATCACGCCGCCTCCAGGTCCCTGGTGGCCAAGTCATTCCGTCACGGTTTCTACTGGCCGACTGCTCTAGAGGCGGCCAAGAAACTGGTTGACTAGTGCGAAGGCTGCCAGCGTTTCAGCACGCAGAGCCACCTACCGGCTTCAACCCTCCAGACCATCCCCCTCTCATGGCCCTTTGCGGTCTGGGGGTTGGACATGGTAGGATCTTTCAAGACCGCGCGAGGCGGCATGACACATTTGCTGGTGGCCGTCGACAAATTCACCAAGTGGATCGAGGCCCGGCCTATCAAGAAGCTGGACGGCCCCACGGCCGTCTGGTTCGTTGAGGACATCACGGTCCGCTATGGCGTCCCCCACAGCATCATCACCGACAATGGCACGAACTTTGCCAAGGGCGCGCTAGCGCGTTTCTGCTCCAAGAAGGGCATCCGGCTCGATTTGGCGTCTCTCGCCCACCCACAGTCAAACGGACAGGTCGAGAGGGCCAACGGCCTGATCTTGTCCGGCATCAAGCCCCGGCTCGTGGCACCACTGGTTAGGTCAGCTGGCTGCTGGATCGAAGAGCTGCCGGCTGTCCTCTGGAGCCTCAGGACCATGCCCAACCGGTCGACCGGCTACACCCCGTTCTTTCTCGTGTATGGGTCTGAGGCGATCATCCCCACCGACATCGAGTTCGATTCTCCTCGGGTTACCCTGTACACGGAGAAAGACGCGAAGGAAGCAAGAGAAGACGGCGTCGACCTCCTCGAGGAGGCCCGCGAGCTGGCCCTAAGCCGGACGGCCATCTACCAGCAGAAGCTCCGGCACTACCACAACAAGCGGATCCGGCCACTCTCCTTCCGCGAAGGGGACTTGGTGCTCAGACGGATACAGCGAACTGCCGGTCAGAACAAGCTGTCCTCCCCATGGGAGGGCCCGTTCATCGTCAGCCGGGCGCTGCACAACAACGCGTACTATCTAATAGACGCCCAGAAGCCGCAGAAGCGCAAAAGAGACGCCTCCGGCGAGGAGACGGAGCGCCCATGGAACGCGGCGCTCCTCCGTCCGTTTTACTGCTAAAAGACCAGTGTATGTATATATATCCTTCCCTTTTGGGCTTATGAATGCAATGGGGGCCCCAAGCCGGCACTTGGGGCATGCCCCTTTTCGTTTCCTTCCAAAGGTTTCCTGTTATTTAAAGCATGTCACCCGGGTCTGGCTCCCGGGCCCGGGGGCTCGGACGGCTCCCCTCCAAGGCGGACAAATAATGTGAGCAAGCAACCCATTGCCTCCTCTCCCTAACCAGCCACAGACCGGCTCCCGGCTGTCCGGCTGAAGGGACCACGGGGTACGAAGGAACTTCTCACACAAAGGTCAGCTAATGAGCGGCAGTCGGACTGGCCCAACCGAACTATGCTATTTCTAGCGACCGGCCTCTGCCGGCTCAACCTAGCCCTAGCCAGCTGACTCTAAGAGCCCGCTTGTTTTCCCAAGGGTGAAGCCTCGTTCCTGTCCCAGACCGGCTCCTGGCTGGCTGGCTGGCGGGGCGGAAGCCGGAAGGAATCCCGGCGTGCGACACAAGTCAAAAGGCAAAAGGCGAAAGAAGAGCCGGCACGCACAAACTTTCAACGGCATAAGTTAAAACGATAAACGGCCACAGGCCAGAGGTTCATTACAGCCTAAGGTTCATTACAATAACACACCCCTAGTGGGTGGAAAAGTGTCTTGAACACATTGTGCAGCAAAAGGAAGAAACAGGTAAAACATGCGGGGCGGCTCAGGCCGCCGGCGTGTCGTCGGCCGGCTCGACGGTCCACCCAGAAGAGGTCGCGGCCTTCGGGTCCGCCTCCGTGGCCTCTGTAGCGCCGGTACCGCCGTCAATGTTGGAGGCGGTGCTCTCTTCGGCGACCTCATCGTCCTCCGGGCCTCGGGGGTTGCCGTAGGAGTCCTCGGCGACCGGCTCGCCGTCCTCACCAAGCGCCGGCAGAAGCATGTCCGGGTCAACATACGAGGCAAGCTCGTTGGCCCGATGGACAAGGGCATCTTCGCGGGCCACCCGCTCTGCCTCCGGGACGTGGTGCATCGTGGCCAGCCGGTCCAGGTTGACTCCGGTATACCACGATGTGACGAACCGGAGCGCCATCTGTGCGCCGGCTCAAGCCGCTGACGCCTTCCAGACCTCGAGCCAGGCCTTGGCTTGCTCCAGCCACAGCGCCACCCGGCTCTTCGGGGCCCCGCGACCCGGCCACAAAGCGGCAATCGCCTCCTTGCCGGCTGTCCTTAGCCGCTCCACGCTGCGCTGGAGGAAGATCAGCCGGTTCTCCATGGCCATCCCAAGCTCGTCCACGTCCCAGCCGGCATCCTCCTCGCGCCCTCGCCCGCGCCGCTGCAGATCCTCCCGGTGTTGGGGAACGTAGTAATAATTCAAAATTTTCCTACGTGTCACCAAGATCAATCTAGGAGATGCTAGCAACGAGAGAGAGGGAGTGCATCTTCATACCCTTGAAGATCGCTAAGCGGAAGCATTACAAAGAATGTGGTTGATGGAGTCATACTCGCGGCGATTCAAATCGCGGAAGATCCGATCCAAGCACCGAACGGACGGCGCCTCCGCGTTCAACACACGTACAACCCGGGGACGTCTCCTCCTTCTTGATCCAGCAAGGGGGGAGGAGAAGTTGAGGGAGAGCTCCGGCAGCACGACGGCGTGGTGGTGGTGGAGCTCGTGGTTCTCCGGCAGAGCTTCGCTAAGCACTAAGGAGGAGGAGTAGGAGGGGGAAGGGCTGCGCCAAGGGAAGGGTGTGTGGCTGCCCTCCCACCCCCCCCCCCACTATTTATAGGGGGAAGGGGAGAGGGGGCCGGCCCCCCTAGATCCATGTAGAAGGGGGGCGGCGGCCCCCCTAGGGTTTCCAACCCTAGGCCCTGTTGGAAGACGTAGTAGTAAATCAAAAAAAATTCCAACGTGTTCACCAAGATCTATCTATGGAGAAACCAGCAACGAGTAAGGGGAGAGTGCATCTTCATACCTTTGAAGATCGCTAAGCAGAAGCGTTACAAGAACGCGGTTGGTGGAGTTGTACTCATAGAGATTCAGATCGCGGTGGACTCCGGTCTTAGCGCCGAACAACGGCGCCTCCGCGTTCAACACGCGTGCAGCCCGATGACGTCTCCTACGCCTTGATCCAGCAAGGAGGAAGGAGAGGTTGAGGGAGAGCTCTGGCAGCACGACGGCGTGGTGACAGTGGAGCCGCGTGGACTCCGGCAGGGCTTCACCAAGCACTACGGAGAACGAGGAGTAAGAGAAGCAGGGCTGCGCCGAGAGGGAGAGAGAGTCGTCTCTCAAACAGCCCCAAGGGCTCCACTATATATAGGAGGAGAGGGAGGAGGGTGCCCACCCCTAGGGTTCCCACCCTAGGTGGTGCGGCAGCCCCTAGATGGGATCTGGCCGGCGGTCAAGAGGGAGGGGAGAGGGGTGCGGCTGCCCTAGCCGCCCTAGGGTGGGCCTAGGGCCTATCTGGGCTAGGGTTTGCCCCCTCTCTCCTTTGCTGCACCTTGGGCCAGGTAGGAGGGGCGCACCAGCCCACCTAGGGGCTGGTTCCCTCCACCTTCGGCCCATGCAGCCCTTCGGGGCTGGTGGCCCCACTTGGTGGACCCCCGGAACCCTTCCGGTGGTCCCGGTACGTTACCGGTAATTCCCGAAACACTTCCGATGGCCAAATCCTCACTTCCTATATATCATTATTTACCTCCGGACCATTCCGGAACTCCTCGTGATGTCCGGGATCTCATCCGGGACTCCGAACTACCTTCGGTAACAAGGTACACTATTTCCCTATAACCCTAGCGTCATCGAACCTTAAGTGTGTAGACCCTACGGATTCGGGAGGCACGTAGACATGACCGAGACACCTCACCGGTCAATAACCAACAGCGGGATCTGGATACCCATGTTGGCTCCCACATGCTCCATGATGATCTCATCGGATGAACCACGATGTCGGGGATTCAATCAATCCCGTATACAATTCCCTTTGTCTACCGGTATGATACTTGCCCGAGATTCAATCGTCGGTATGCCTATACCTTGTTCAATCTCGTTACCGACAAGTCTCTTTACTCGTTCCGCAACACATCATCCCGTGGCTAACTCCTTAGTCACATTGAGCTCATTATGACGATGTCTTACCGAGTGGGCCCAGAGATACCTCTCCGTCATACGGAGTGACAAATCCCAGTCTCGATTTGTGCCAACCCAACAGATACTTTCGGAGATACCTGTAGTGTACCTTTATAGCCACCCAGTTATGTTGTGACGTTTGGCACACCCAAAGTATTCCTACGGTATCCGGGAGTTGCACAATCTCATGGTCTAAGGAAACGATACTAGACATTGGAAAAGCTTTAGCAGACGAACTACACAATCTTGTGCTATGCTTAGGATTGGGTCTTGTCCATCACATCATTCTCCTAATGATGTGATCCCGTTATCAACGACATCCAATGTCCATGGTCATGAAACCATGACCATCTATTGATCAACGAGCTAGCCAACTAGAGGCTCACTAGGGACATGTTGTGGTCTATGTATTCACACATGCATTGCGGTTTCCGGTCAACACAATTATAGCATGAACATAAGACAATTATCATGAACAAGGAAATACAATAATAACCATTTTATTATTGCCTCTAGGGCATATTTCCAATAGTCTCCCACTTGCACTAGAGTCAATAATCTAGTTACATTGTGATGAATCGAACACCCATAGCATTCTGGTGTTGATCATGTTTCGCTCGTGAGAGAGGTTTAGTCAACGGATCTGCGACATTCAGATCCGTATGTACTTTACAAATATCTATATCTCCCTCCTGAATGTAATCACGGATGGAGTTGAAGCGGCGCTTGATGTGTCTTGTCTTCTTGTGAAACCTGGGCTCCTTGGCAAGGGCAATAGCTCCAGTGTTGTCACAGAATAGAGTCATCGGGCTCGACGCATTGGGAATTACTCCTAGGTCGGTGATGAACTCCTTCATCCAGACTCCTTCCTTTGCTGCTTCCGAAGCAGCTATATACTCCGCTTCACATGTAGATGCCGCCACGACACTTTGCTTGCTGCTGCACCAGCTGACTGCCCCTCCGTTCAAAATATACACGTATCCGGTTTGTGACTTGGAGTCATCCGGATCTGTGTCGAAGCTTGCATCGACGTAACCCTTTACGACGAGCTCTTCGGTACCTCCATATACGAGAAACATGTCCTTTGTCCTTTTCAGGTACTTCAGGATATTCTTGACCGCTGTCCAGTGTTCCGCTCCGGGATCACTTTGGTACCTCCCTACCAAACTTATGGCAAGGTTCACATCAGGTCTGGTACACAGCATGGCATACAAAATAGAGCCTATGGCTGAAGCATAGGGGATGACACTCATCTCTTCTCTATCCTTTGTCGTGGTCGGGCATTGAGTCGTACTCAATCTCACACCCTGTAACACAGGCAAGAACCCCTTCTTGGACTGATCCATATTGAACTTCTTCAATATCTTTTCAAGGTATGTGCTTTGTGAAAGACCTATGAGGCATTTCGATCTATCTCTATAGATCTTAATATCTAATATGTAAGTAGCTTCTCCAAGGTCCTTCATTGAAAAACATTTATTCAAGTAGGCCTTTACACTTTCCAAAAGTTCTATATCATTTCCCATCAACAATATGTCATCCACATATAATATGAGAAATGCTACAGAGCTCCCACTCACTTTCTTGTAAATACAGGGTTCTCCATAAACCTGCATAAACCCAAACGCTTTAATCACCTCATTAAAGTGAATGTTCCAACTCCGAGATGCTTGCATCGGCCCATAGATGGAGCATTGGAGCTTGCATACTTTGTTAGCATCTTTAGGATCGACAAAACCTTCCGGCTGCATCATATACAGTTCTTCCTTAAGGAAGCCATTAAGGAATGCCGTATTGACGTCCATTTGCCAGATCTCATAATCATAAAATGCGGCAATTGCTAACATGATTCAGACAGACTTCAACATTGCTATGGGTGAGAAAGTCTCATCATAGTCAACTCCTTGAACTTGTCGATAACCCTTAGCGACAAGCTGAGCCTTATAGACGGTCACTTTACCATCCGCGTCAGTCTTCTTCTTAAAGATCCATTTATTTTCAATGGCTCGCTTATCATCAGGCAAGTCCACCAAAGTCCACACTTTGTTCTCATACATGGATCCTATCTCGGATTTCATGGCTTCAAGCCATTTGTTGGAATCCGGGCCCGCCATCGCTTCTTCATAGTTCGAAGGTTCACCGTTGTCCAAAAACATGATCTCCAGGACAGGGTTGCCGTACCACTCTGGTGCGTAACATGTCCTAGTGGACCTTCGACGTTCAATAGTAACTTGATCTGAAGTTTCATGATCATCATCATTAACTTCCTCTCCAGCCGGTGTAGGCTCCACGGAAATAACTTCCCGTGCTGCGCTACTCTCCGGTTCGAGTGGAGGTACGATTACCTCATCAAGTTCTATTTTCCTCCCACTTACTTCTTTCGAGAGACTCTTTCTCGAGAAAGGATCCATTCTTGGCAACAAAGACTTTGCCTTCGGATCTGAGGTAGAAGGTATACCCAATAGTCTCTTTGGGATATCCTATGAAGACGCACTTTTCTCCTTTGGATTCGAGCTTCTCAGGTTGAAGTTTCTTCACATAAGCATCGCATCCCCAAACTTTTAGAAATGACAGCTTAGGTTTCTTTCCAAACCATAATTCATACGGTGTCATCTCAACGGACTTTGACGGTGCCCTATTTAAAGTGAATGCGGCAGTCTCTAATGCATATCCCCAAAATGATAGCGGTAAGTTGGTAAGAGACATCATAGATTGCACCATATCCAATAGAGTGCGATTACGACGTTCAGACACACCATTTCGCTGAGGTGTGCCAGGCGGCGTGAGTTGTGAAACAATTCCACATTTCCTTTGGTGCGTGCCAAACTCGTGACTTAAATATTCTCCGCCACGATCAGATCGTAGGCACTTTATTTTCCTGTCACATTGATTCTCTACCTCACTCTGAATTCCTTGAACCTTTCAAAGGTTTCAGACTTGTGTTTCATTAAGTAGACATACCCATATCTGCTCAAGTCATCAGTGAGGGTGAGAACATAACGGTAGCCACCGCGAGCCTCGACGCTCATTGGACCGCATACATCGGTATGTATTATCTCCAACAAGTCAGTTGCTCGCTCCATTGTTCCAGAGAACGGAGTCTTGGTCATCTTGCCCATGAGGCATGGTTCGCACGTGTCAAATGATTCGAAATCAAGAGACTCCAAAAGTCCATCAGCATGGAGCTTCTTCATGCGTTTGACACCAATATGACCAAGGCGGCCGTGCCACATGTAAGTGGGACTATCGTTATCAACCTTACACTTTTTGGTACTCACACTATGGACATGTGTAACATCACGTTCGAGATTCATCAAAAATAAACCATTGACCAGCGGGGCATGACCATAAAACATTTCTCTCATATAAATAGAACAACCATTATTCTCAGATTTAAATGAGTAGCCATCTCGCATCACATGAGATCCAGATACAATGTTCATGCTCAAAGCTGGTACTAAATAACAATTATTGAGGTTTAAAACCAATCCCGAAGGTAGATGTAGAGGTAGCGTGCCGACGGCGCTCACATCAACGTTGGAACCATTCCCGACGCGCATCGTCACCTCGTCCTTTGCCAGTCTCCGCTTGTTCCGCAGCTCCTGCTTGGAGTTACAAATGTGAGCAACTGCACCGGTATCAAATACCCAGGAGCTACTACGAGCGCTGGTTAGGTACACATCAATAACAAGTATATCACATATACCTTTAACATTGCCGGCCTTCTTATCCGCTAAGTACTTGGGGCAGTTCCGCTTCCAGTGACCGGTACCCTTGCAATAAAAGCACTTAGTCTCAGGCTTGGGTCCATTCTTGTTCTTCTTCCCGGCAACTTGCTTACCGGGCGCGGCAACAGTTTTGCCATCTTTCTTGAAGTTCTTCTTACCCTTGCCTTTCTTGAAACTAGTGGTCTTATTCACCATCAACACTTGATGCTCCTTTTTGATCTCGACCTCCGCTGATTTCAGCATCGAGTACAACTCAAGAATGGACTTCTCCATACCCTGCATGTTGTAGTTCATCACAAAGCTCTTTTAGCTAGGTGGAAGCGACTGGAGGATTCTGTCAATGACCGAGTCATCCGGGAGATTAACTCCCAGCTGAGTCAAGCGGTTGTGTAACCCAGACATTTTGAGTATGTGCTCACTGACAGAACTATTCTCCTCCGTCTTACAGCTGAAGAACTTGTCGGAGACGTCATATCTCTCGACCCGGGCATGAGCTTGGAAAACCAGTTTTAGCTCTTGGAACATCTCATATGCTCTGTGTTTCTCAAAATGCTTTTGGAGCCCCGGTTCTAGACTGTAAAGCATGCCGCACTGAACAAGGGAGTAATCATCGCAGCGTGACTGCCAAGCGTTCGTAACGTCTTGGTCCGCTGGGAAAATGGGTGGGTCACCTAGCGGTGCATCAAGGACATACAATCTCTTGGAAGCTATGAGGATGATCCTCAAGCTACGGACCCAGTCCGCATAGTTGCTTCCATCATCTTTCAGCTTGGTTTTCTCTAGGAACGCGTTGAAGTTGAGGGTGACATTAGCATTGGCCATTGGATCTACAATATAGATTGTAAAGACAATTTTAGACTAATTTCATGATAATTTAGTTCACATAATCAAATTATTTAATGAACTCCCACTTAGATAGACATCTCTCTAGTCATCCAAGTGATACATGATCCATGTCAACTAGCCCGTGTCCAATCATCACGTGAGACGGACTAGTCATGCATGGTGAACATCTCTATGTTGATTGCATCTACTATACGACTCATGTTCGACCTTTCGGTCTTCCATGTTACGAGGCCATGTCTATACATGCTAGGCTCGTCAAGTCAACCTAAGTGTTTCGAGTGTGTAAATCTGGCTTACACCCGTTGTATGCGAACGTTAGAACCTATCACACCCGATCATCATGTGGTGCTTCGGAACAACGATCCTTAGCAACGGTGCACAGTTAGGGTGAACACCTTTCTTGAAATTTTATTGAGAGATCATCTTATTTACTACCGTCGTTCTAAGCAAATAAGATGTAAACATGATAAACATCACATGCAATCAATATAGTGACATGATATGGCCAATATCATCTTGCTCCTTTGATCTCCATCTTCGGGGCACCATGATCATCACTGTCATCGGCACGACACCATGATCTCCATCATCATGATCTCCATCATTGTGTCTTCATGAAGTTGTCTCGCGAACTATTACTTCTACTACTATGGCTAACGTTTAGCAATAAAGTAAAGTAATCACATGGCGTTTATGATTGACACGCAGGTCATACAGTAAAATAAGACAACTCCTATGGCTCCTGCCGGTTGTCATACTCATCGACATGCAAGTCGTGAATCCTATTACAAGAACATGATCAATCTCATACATCACAATGCATCACATCACATCCTTTTGGCCATATCACATCACAAGGCATATGCTGCAAAAACAAGTTAGACGTCCTCTAATTTGTAGTTGCAAGTTTTTACGTGGATGCTATAGGTTTCTAGCAAGAACGTTTCTTACCTACGCCAAAACCACAACGTGATATGCCAATTGCTATTTACCCTTCATAAGGAACCTTTTCATCGAATCCAATCCGACTAAGGTGGGAGAGACAGACTCCCGCTAGCCACCTTATGCAACAAGTGCATGTCAGGCGGTGGAACCGGTCTCACGTAAGCGTACGTGTAAAGTTGGTCCGGGCCGCTTCATCCCACAATACCACCGAATCAAGATAAGACTAGTAACGGCAAGCAAATTAACAAGATCGACGCCCACAACAACTTGTGTTCTACTCGTGCATAGATTCTACGCATAGACCTAGCTCATGATGCCACTGTTGGGAGACGTAGTAGTAAATCAAAAAAAATTCCTACGTGTTCACCAAGATCTATCTATGGAGAAACCAGCAACGAGTAAGGGGAGAGTGCATCTTCATACCTTTGAAGATCGCTAAGCGGAAGCATTACAAGAACGCGGTTGGTGGAGTCATACTCGTAGCGATTCAGATCGCGGTGGACTCCGATCTTAGCGCTGAACAACGGCACCTCCGCGTTCAACACACGTGCAGCTCGGTGACGTCTCCTACGCCTTGATCCAGCAAGGAGGAAGTAGAGGATGAGGGAGAGCTCCGACAGCATGACGGCATGGTGACGGTGGAGCTGCGTGGACTCCGGCAGGGCTTCGCCAAGCACTACGGAGAACGAGGAGTAAGAGAAGCAGGGCTGCGCCGAGAGGGAGAGAGAGTCGTCTCTCAAACAGCCCCAAGGGAGGAGGGTGCCCACCCCTAGGGTTCCCACCCTAGGTGATGCGGCAGCCCCTAGATGGGATCTGGCCAGAGGCCAAGAGGGAGGGGAGAGGGGTGTGGCTGCCCTAGCCGCCCTAGGGTGGGCCTAGGGCCCATCTGGGCTAGGGTTTGCCCCCCTCTCTCCTTTGCTGCGCCTTGGGCCAGGTGGGAGGGGCGCACCAGCCCACGTAGGGGCTGGTTCCCTCCACCTTCGGCCCATGCAGCCCTCCGGGGCTGGTGGCCCCACTTGGTGGACCCCCGGAACCCTTCCGGTGGTCCCGATACGTTATCGGTAATTCCCGAAACACTTCCGCTGGCCAAATCCTCACTTCCTATATATCATTCTTTACCTCCGGACCATTACGGAACTCCTCGTGACGTCCGGGATCTCATCCGGGACTCCGAACTACCTTTGGTAACCACGTAGACTATTTCCCTATAAACCTAGCGTCATCGAACCTTGTGTGTAGACCCTACGGGTTCGGGAGGCACGTAGACATGACCGAGACACCTCACCGGTCAATAACCAACAGCGGGATCTGGATACCCATGTTGGCTCCCACATGCTCCACGATGATCTCATCGGATGAACCGCGATGTCGGGGATTCAATCAATCCCGTATAAAATTCCCTTTGTCTACCGGTATGATACTTGCCCGAGATTCGATCGTCGGTATCCCTATACCTTGTTCAATCTCGTTACCGGCAAGTCTCTTTACTCGTTCCGCAACACATCATCCCGTGGCTAACTCCTTAGTCACATTGAGCTCATTATGACGATGTCTTACCGAGTGGGCCCAGAGATACCTCTCCGTCATATGGAGTGACAAATCCCAGTCTCGATTCGTGCCAACCCAACAGATACTTTCAGAGATACCCGTAGTGTACCTTTATAGCCACCCAGTTACGTTGTGACGTTTGGCACACCCAAAGTATTCCTACGGTATCCGGGAGTTGCACAATCTCATGGTCTAAGGAAACGATACTTGACATTGGAAAAGCTTTAGCAGACGAACTACACGATCCTGTGCTATGCTTAGGATTGGGTCTTGTTCATCACATCATTCTCCTAATGATGTGATCCCGTTATCAACGACATCCAATGTCCATGGTCATGAAACCGTGACCATCTATTGATCAACGAGCTAGCCAACTAGAGGCTCACTAGGGACATGTTGTGGTCTATGTATTCACACATGCATTGCGGTTTTCGGTCAACACAATTATAGCATGAACAACAGACAATTATCATGAACAAGGAAATACAATAATAACCATTTTATTATTGCCTCTGGGCATATTTCCAATAGGCCCTTGGGGGGGGCGCCCCCCCGGGGGGCCGCAGCCCCCCTAGGGTTTCCAACCCTAGGCCCTTGGGGGGCCGCGGCCCCCCTAGGGTTTCCAACCCTAGGCCCTTGGGGGGCGGCGGCCCCCTGGGGGGGCCGTGGCCCCCCTAGGGTTTCCAACCCTAGGCCCTTGGGGGGGGAGGCGGCGGCCCCCCGGGGGGGGCGCGCCCCCCCTAGGCGCCTTGGGCCCTTGAGGGGGTGCACCAGCCCACTAAGGGGCTGGTTCCCACCCAACTACAGCCCATTAGATCCTCCGGGGCAGGTGGACCCTCCCGGTGGACCCCCGGAACCCCTTCGGTGGTCCCGGTACAATACCGATAAACCCTGAAACCTTTCCGGTGACTGAAACTGGACTTCCCATATATAAATCTTCACCTCCGGACCATTCCGAAACTCCTCGTGACGTTCGGGATCTCATCCGGGACTCCGAACAACTTTTGGTAACCATATACAATTCCCATTACAACTCTAGCGTCACCGAACCTTAAGTGTGTAGACCCTACGGGTTCGGGAACCATGCAGTCATGACCGAGACACCTCTCCGGCCAATAACCAACAGCGGGATCTGGATACCCATATTGGCTCCCACATGTTCCACGATGATCTCATCGGATGAACCACGATGTCGGCGATTCAATTAATCCTGTATACAATTCCCTTTGTCCATCGGTATGTTACTTGCCCGAGATTCGATCGTAAGTATCCCTATACCTTGTTCAATCTCGTTACCGGCAAGTCTCTTTACTCGTTTTGTAACACATGATCCCGTGACTAACTCCTTAGTCACATTGAGCTCATTATGATGATGTATTACCGAGTGGGCCCAGAGATACCTCTCCGTCACATGGAGTGACAAATCCCAGTCTCGATTCATGCCAACCCAACAGACACTTTCGGAGACACCTGTAGTGCACCTTTATAGTCACCCAGTTACGTTGTGACGTTTGATACACCCAAAGCATTCCTACGGTATTCGGGAGTTACACAATCTCATGGTCTAAGGAAATGATACTTGACATTAGAAAAGCTCTAGCAGACGAACTACACGATCTTGTGCTATGCTTAGGATTGGGTCTTGTCCATCACATCATTCTCCTAATGATGTGATCCCGTTATCAACGACATCCAATGTCCATGGCCAGGAAACCATGACCATCTATTGATCAACGAGCTAGTCAACTAGAGGCTCACTAGGGACATGGTGTGGTCTATGTATTCACACATGTATTACGGTTTCCGGCTAATACAATTATAGCATGAACAATAGACAATTATCATGAACAAGGAAATATAATAATAACCATTTAATTATTGCCTCTAGGGCATATTTCCAACGGTCTCCCACTTGCACTAGAGTCAATAATCTAGTTACATTGTGATGAATCGAACACCCATAGAGTTCTGGTGCTGATCATGTTTCGCTCGTGAAAGAGGTTTAGTCAACGGATCTGCGACATTCAGATCCGTATGTACTTTACAAATATCCATATCTCCATCCTGAATGTTACAACGAATGGAGTTGAAGCGGCGCATGATGTGCTTGGTCTTCTTGTGAAACCTGGGCTCCTTGGCAATGGCAATAGCTCCAGTGTTGTCACAGAAGAGAGTCATCGGGCCCGACGCATTGGGAATCACTCCTAGGTCGGTGATGAACTCCTTCATCCAGACTCCTTCCTGTGCTGCTTCCGAAGCAGCTATGTACTCCGCTTCACATGTAGATTCTGCCACGACGCTTTTCTTGCAACTGCACCAGCTGACTGCCCCACCATTCAAAATATACACGTATCCGGTTTGTGACTTGGAGTCATCTGAATCCGTGTCGAAGCTAGCATCGACGTAACCCTTTACGACGAGCTCTTCGGCACGTCCATAAACGAGAAACATATCCTTAGTCCTTTTCAGGTACTTAAGGATATTCTTGACCGCTGTCCAGTGTTCCATTCCGGGATCACTTTGGTACCTCTCTACCAAACTTATGGCAAGGTTCACATCAGGTCTGGTACACAGCATGGCATACATAATAGAGCCTATGGCTGAGGCATAGGGGATGACACTCATCTTTTCTCTATCTTCTACCGAGGTCGGGCATTGAGCTGTGCTCAATCTCACACCTTGCAATACAGGCAAGAACCCCTCCTTGGACTGATCCATATTGAACTTCTTCAATATCTTGTCAAGGTATGTGCTTTGTGAAAGACCAATGAGGCGTCTCGATCTATCTCTATAGATCTTAATGACTAATATGTAAGCAGCTTCTCCAAGGTCCTTCATTGAAAAACACTTATTCAAGTAGGCCTTTATGCTTTCCAAAAGTTCTATATCATTTCCCATCAACAATATGTCATCCACATATAAAATGAGAAATGCTACAGAGCTCCCACTCACTTTCTTGTAAATACAGGCTTCTCCATAAGTCTGTATAAACCCAAATGCTTTGATCACCTCATCAAAGCGAATGTTCCAACTCCGAGATGCTTGCACCAGCCCATAGATGGAGCGCTGGAGCTTGCATACCTTGTCAGCATTCTTAGGATCGACAAAACCTTCCGGCTGCATCATATACAATTCTTCCTTAAGGAAACCGTGACGGAATGCCGTTTTGACGTCCATTTGCCAGATCTCATAATCATAAAATGCGGCAACTGCTAACAGGATTCGGACGGACTTCAGCATCGCTACGGGTGAGAAGGTCTCATCGTAGTCAACTCCTTGAACTTGTCGATAACCCTTAGCGACAAGCCGAGCCTTATAGACGGTCACATTACCATCCGCGTCAGTCTTCTTCTTAAAGATCCATTTATTTTCTATGGCTCGCCGATCATCGGGCAAGTCCACCAAAGTCCATACTTTGTTCTCATACATGGATCCTATCTCGGATTTCATGGCTTCAAGCCATTTGTTGGAATCTAGGCCCGCCATGGCTTCTTCATAGTTCGAGGGTTCACCGTTGTCTAACAACATGATTTCCAGGACAGGGTTGCCGTACCACTCTGGTGCGGAACGTGTCCTCGTGGACCTACGAAGTTTAGTAGTAACTTGATCAGAAGTTTCATGATCATCATCATTAACTTCCTCTCTAGTCGGTGCAGGCACCACAGAAACATTCTCCTGCGCTGCGCTACTTTTTGGTTCGAGAGGGGGTACAATTACCTCATCAAGTTCTACTTTCCTCCCACTTACTTCTTTTGAGAGAAACTCTTTCTCTAGAAAGGATCCATTCTTGGCAACAAAGATCTTGCCTTCGGATCTGAGGTAGAAGGTATACCCAATAGTTTCCTTAGGGTATCCTATGAAGATGCACCCTTCCGATTTGGGTTCGAGCTTTTCAGGTTGAAGTTTCTTGACATAAGCATCGCATCCCCAAACTTTCAGAAACGACAGCTTAGGTTTCTTCCCAAACCATAATTCATACGGTGTCGTCTCAACGGAATTAGACGGTGCCCTATTTAAAGTGAATGCGGCAGTCTCTAATGCATATCCCCAAAATGATAGCGGTAAATCAGTAAGAGACATCATAGATCGCACCATATCCAATAGAGTGTGATTACGATGTTCGGACACACCATTACGCTGAGGTGTGCCAGGCGGCGTGAGTTGTGAAACAATTCCACATTTCCTTAAGTGCGTGCCAAACTCGTGACTCAAATATTCTCCTCCACGATCAGATCGCAAGAACTTTATTTTCTTGTCACGTTGATTCTCTACCTCACTCTGAAATTCCTTGAACTTTTCAAAGGTCTCAGACTTGTGTTTCATCAAGTAGACATACCCATATCTGCTTAAGTCATCAGTGAGGGTGAGAACATAACGATAGCCACCGCGAGCCTCAACGCTCATCGGTCCACATACATCGGTATGTATTATTTCCAACAAGCTGGTTGCTCGCTCCATTGTTCCGGAGAACGGAGTCTTAGTCATCTTGCCCATGAGGCATGGTTCGCACGTGTCAAATGATTCATAATCAAGAGACTCCAAAAGTCCATCTGCATGGAGTTTCTTCATGCGTTTGAAACCAATATGACCAAGGCGGCAGTGCCACAAGTATGTGGGACTATCATTATCAACCTTACATCGTTTGGCATTCACACTATGAATATGTGTAACATCACGTTCGAGATTCAATAAAAATAAATCATTGACCAGCGGGGCATGACCATAAAACATATCTCTCATATAAATAGAACAACCATTATTCTCGGATTTAAATGAGTAGCCATCTCGCATCAAACGAGATCCAGATACAATGTTCATGCTCAAAGCTGGTACTAAATAACAATTATTGAGGTTTAAAACTAATCCCGAAGGTAGATGTAGAGGTAGTGTGCCGACGGCGATCACATCGACCTTGGAACCATTCCCGACGCGCATCGTCACCTCGTCCTTTGCCAGTCTCCGCTTATTCCGCAGCTCCTGTTTTGAGTTACAAATGTGAGCAACCGCACCGGTATCAAATACCCAGGAGCTACTACGAGCGCTGGTAAGGTACACATCAATAACATGTATATCATATATACCTTTGACATTGCCGGCCTTCTTATCTGCTAAGTACTTGGGGCAGTTCCGCTTCCAGTGACCGTTTCCCTTGCAATAAAAGCACTCAGTCTCAGGCTTGGGTCCATTCTTGGGCTTCTTCCCGGCAACTGATTTACCGGGCGCGGCAACTGCTTTGCCGTCCTTCTTTAAGTTCTTCTTACCCTTGCCTTTCTTGAAACTAGTGGTCTTATTCACCATCAACACTTGATGTTCCTTTTTTATTTCCATCTCCGCTGATTTTAGCATCGAATATAACTCAGGAATGGACTTCTCCATCCCTTGCATATTGTAGTTCATCACAAAGCTCTTGTAGCTACGTGGAAGTGACTGGAGGATTCTATCAATAACTGAGTCATCCGGAAGATTAACTCCCAGCTGAGACAAGCGGTTGTGCAACCTAGACATTTTGAGTATGTGCTCGCTGACAGAACTATTTTCCTCCATCTTACAACTGAAGAACTTGTCAGAGACTTCATATCTCTCGACCCGGGCATGAGCTTGGAAAACCATTCTTAGCTCTTGGAACATCTCATATGCTCCGTGTTGCTCAAAACATTTTTTGAGCCCCGGTTCTAAGTTGTAAAGCATGCCGCACTGAACCAGGGAGTAATCATCACTACGCGACTGCCAGGCGTTCATAACGTCTTGAGTTGCTGGGAAAACGGGTGCATCACCTAGCGGTGCATCAAGGACATATAATTTCTTGGAAGCTATGAGGATGATCCTCAAGTTACGGACCCAGTCCGTATAGTTGCTTCCATCGTCTTTCAGCTTGGTTTTCTCTAGGAACGCGTTGAAGTTGAGGGCAACATTAGCATGGGCCATTGGATCTACAAGATAGATTGTAAAGACAATTTTAGACTAAGTTCATGATAATTAAGTTCATCTAATCAAATTATTTAATGAACTCCCACTCAGATAGACATCCCTCTAGTCATCTAAGTGATACATGATCCACATCGACTAGGCCATGTCCGATCATCACGTGAGACGAACTAGTCATCAATGGTGAACATCTCCATGTTGATCGCATCTACTATATGACTCATGTTCGACCTTTCGGTCTCTCGTGTTCCGAGGCCATGTCTGTACATGCTAGGCTCGTCAAGTCAACCTAAGTGTTTTGCGTGTGTAAATCTGGCTTACACCCGTTGTATGCGAACGTTAGAATCTATCACACCCGATCATCACGTGGTGCTTCGAAACAACGATCCTTCGCAACGGTGCACACTTAGGGGGGAACACATTTCTTGAAATTTTAGTGAGGGATCATCTTATTTATGCTACCGTCGTTCTAAGCAAATAAGATGTAAGAACATGATAAACATCACATGCAAATCATAAAGTGACATGATATGGCCAATATCATCTTGCGCCTTTGATCTCCATCTTCGGGGCGCGGCATGGTCACCATCGTCACCGGCATGACACCATGATCTCCATCATCGTGTGTTCATGAAGTTGTCTCGCCAACTATTACTTCTACTACTATGGCTAACGGTTAGCAATAAAGTAAAGTAATTACATGGCGTTTTTGATTGACACGCAGGTCATACAATAAATTAAGACAACTCCTATGGCTCCTGCCGGTTGTCATACTCATCAACATGCAAGCCGTGATTCCTATTACAAGAACATGATCAATCTCATACATCACATATATTTCATCACATCCTTTTGGCCATATCACATCACATAGCATACCCTGCAAAAACAAGTTAGACGTCCTCTAGTTGTTGTTGCAAGTTTTACGTGGCTGCTATGGGTTTCTAGCAAGAACGTTTCTTACCTACGTAAAAGCCACAACGGTGATATGCCAATTGCTATTTACCCTTCATAAGGACCCTCTTCATCGAATCCGATCCGACTAAAGTGGGAGAGACAGACACCCGCTAGCCACCTTATGCAACAAGTGCATGTCAGGCGGTGGAACCAGTCTCACATAAGCGTACGTGTAAAGTCGGTCCGGGCCGCTTCATCCCACAATACCGCCGAATCAAGATAGGACTAGTAACGGCAAGCAAATTGACCAAATCATCGCCCACAACTACTTGTGTTCTACTCGTGCATAGAATCTACGCATAGACCTAGCTCATGATGCCACTATTGGGGAACGTAGTAATAATTCAAAATTTTCCTACGTGTCACCAAGATCAATCTAGGAGATGCTAGCAACGAGAGAGAGGGAGTGCATCTTCATACCCTTGAAGATCGCTAAGCGGAAGCGTTACAAAGAACGCGGTTGATGGAGTCATACTCGCGGCGATTCAAATCTCGGAAGATCCGATCCAAGCACCGAACGGACGGCGCCTCTGGGTTCAACACACGTACAGCCCGGGGACGTCTCCTCCTTCTTGATCCAGCAAGGGGGGAGGAGAAGTTGAGGGAGAGCTCCGGCAGCACGACGGCGTGGTGGTGGTGGAGCTCGTGGTTCTCCGGCAGAGCTTCGCTAAGCACTACGGAGGAGGAGTAGGAGGGGGAAGGGCTGCGCCAAGGGAAGGGTGTGTGGCTGCCCTCCCACCCCCCCACTATTTATAGGGGGGAGGGGAGAGGGGGCCGACCCCCCTAGATCCATCTAGAAGGGGGGGCGGCGGCCCCCCGGGGGGCAGCGGCCCCCCTAGGGTTTCCAACCCTAGGCCCTTTGGGGGGCGGCGGCCCCCCGGGGGCGCCGCGGCCCCCCTAGGGTTTCCAACCCTAGGCGCCTTGGGCCCTTGGGGGGGCGCACCAGCCCACTAAGGGGCTGGTTCCCACCCAACTACAGCCCATTAGGTCCTCCGGGGCAGGTGGACCCTCCCGGTGGACCCCCGGAACCCCTTCGGTGGTCCCGGTACAATACCGATAAACCCCGAAACCTTTTCGGTGACTGAAACTGGACTTCCCATATATAAATCTTCACCTCCGGACCATTCCGGAACTCCTCGTGACGTCCGGGATCTCATCCGGGACTCCGAACAACTTTCGGTAACCATATACAATTCCCATTACAACTCTAGCGTCACCGAACCTTAAGTGTGTAGACCCTACGGGTTCGGGAACCATGCAGTCATGACCGAGACACCTCTCCGGCCAATAACCAACAGCGGGATCTGGATACCCATATTGGCTCCCACATGTTCCACGATGATCTCATCAGATGAACCACGATGTCGGGGATTCAATTAATCCCGTATACAATTCCCTTTGTCCATCGGTATGTTACTTGCCCGAGATTCGATCATCGGTATCCCTATACCTTGTTCAATCTCGTTACCGGCAAGTCTCTTTACTCGTTCTGTAACACATGATCCCGTGACTAACTCCTTAGTCACATTGAGCTCATTATGATGATGTATTACTGAGTGGGCCCAGAGATACCTCTCCGTCACATGGAGTGACAAATCCCAGTCTCGATTCGTGCCAACCCAACAGACAGTTTCGGAGACACTTGTAGTGCACCTTTATAGTCACCCAGTTACGTTGTGACGTTTGATACACCCAAAGCATTCCTACGGTATACGGGAGTTGCACAATCTCATGGTCTAAGGAAATGATACTTGACATTAGAAAAGCTCTAGCAGACGAACTACACGATCTTGTGCTATGCTTAGGATTGGGTCTTGTCCATCACATCATTCTCCTGATGATGTGATCCCGTTATCAACGACATCCAATGTCCATGGCCAGAAAACCATGACCATCTATTGATCAACGAGCTAGTCCACTAGAGGCTCACTAGGGACATGGTGTGGTCTATTCACACATGTATTACGGTTTCCGGCTAATACAATTATAGCATGAACAATAGACAATTATCATGAACAAGGAAATATAATAATAACCATTTTATTATTGCCTCTAGGGCATATTTCCAACACCCGGTGGCCTACCACGGCTCGCTCGGCATAGCGCTGAGTCTCCGGGAACCGATCTGAAGAAAGAAAAGGTGAAATCAAGAAACACCTCAAGGGCAAGAAAAACACCGACGGCTGAAAAGAAAACCAAGACTTATGCTCAAAGGCCTCGTCCATCTCACGGGCAAACTGCAGTGCCACCTCCTTCTCGCTTGCCAGCGCCGCCTCCACCTCGGAAAGCGCGGCGCTGCGCGCCTCAAGCATCTTCTCGAGGCGGGTCACCTTGACTTCGAGGGCGGCGGTCTGTTGGGCGGCATCAGCCGCCTCCTTGACAGCACCTTCCTTGGCCGTCACCTCCCGCTGCAGCTCCTCCTTCAGGCGCTCTTGGGTTGACTGCCCATCCACCAGCAGGACGGCCAGCCGGTCTCGCTCCGAGGTGAGCTCCTGGACCTTCTGCGCCAGCCGGTCCCGCTCGGAGGCCAGCTCGTCCCTCCTTTGCCGAACCGGGGCCAGCTCATCTGCGCGAGAAGCCAAACATAAGCCACTCGAAGGCAGAAGACCCGGACCGGCTGCTGAGCAGCCGGCCCGACTCTCGGGGGCTACACCCAGTGGGTGCGCTCGCGCGCCCCCACTGGAACAAGCATACCTTGCACCTTCTTCAACTCCTCCTGCACCCGGTAGAAGCCCGCCTTGCCGCGGTTATGGATGCGGACCGCCTCGTTGAAGAGCACCTATCGCCTGGCGTTCTCAGCCTGCCCGTGCCACGAGGCAAAAGTAAGACAAAGCAAGAAAGATTTTAGATCCGGCCCGGCTGCCGCGATGCCGCGCAGCCGGCCCGAATCTCGGGGGCTACACCCAGTGGGTGCGCTTGCGCGCCCCCACTGATGACTCAACGCAGAACAGAGAGGTCTTACCTCCACCGCCTCCTCCACGTGCCGAAAGTTGCTCTCGGCAGCCTCCGCGAACCGGCTCAGCCCCTCACGGCAGTGCGCCATGATGCGGCTGGGCTCCCCCGGCACGATGGCCGGGACGCCGGCTGCCGGGGCTGGAGCGGCCGGGACGAGGGCCGGCGCCGACGTCACGAGGAGTTCCGGAATGGTCCGGAGGTAAATATTTATATATGGGAAGTCCTATTTTGGTCGCCGAAAAAGTTTCGGGCATTACCGGTAGTGTACCGGGGTGCCGAAAAGGGTTCCGGGAGTCCACCAGGGGGTCCACCTGCGCCGTGGGCCCACATGGGCTATAGGGGGTGCGCCCTAGCCATCATGGGCCAGGTGCATCAGCTC
This sequence comes from Elymus sibiricus, assembly GCA_039707655.1. Classification (NCBI taxonomy): domain Eukaryota; kingdom Viridiplantae; phylum Streptophyta; class Magnoliopsida; order Poales; family Poaceae; genus Elymus; species Elymus sibiricus. Next base: position 447,021,518 of record CM077663.1, on the reverse strand, counting down.
CTAGAGGCTAATTAGGCTTAGGGGCAAGAGTCCCAAAGGGACAAGGCACCCCGGAGTTGCCTTGGAGGAGGGGGACTCCTCCCTTCCTTGTAAAGGGAGGACTCTCCCTTGGCCGCCGGCCCCTCCCTTGGAGGAGGGGTCAAGGATGCGGCTTCCCTCTCCCATTTGCCTCGTATATATAGTGGAGGAGAGGGGAGGGCTACACACACCAATTCCTATGCCCCGGTGGCAGCCCTCCCTCTCCCGTTACTCTGTTTTCTTCTCATATCGCATCTACGATAGCGCTTGGCGAAGTCCTGCCGGGATTGCTCCACCACCATATCCATCATGCCATCATGATGGTTGAGATCCCATCTACTTCTCCTCCCTCGTTTTCTGGATCAAGAAGGAGAAGACGTCATCGAGCCGCACGTGTGCTGAACGCGGAGGTGACGTCCGTTCGGCGCTAGATCGGATCAGATCGCGATTGGATAGTATGACTACATCAACCGCGTTATATATGTTTCCACTTGGCGATCCACAAGGGTATGTAGATACACTCCCCCTCTCGTAGCTATGCATCTCCATAGATAGATCTTGGGTGTTCGTAGGAAAAATTTTGTTTCCCATGCAACGTTTCCCAACAATTTACTCGGTCACCACTCCCTCTAGGACAGCCTCTTCCTCTATCCTCACCACCACCTATGACGGCAACTAAGATTTGTGCAAGCGGCGGCGACGGCAGATCCGACGGTAGGATCTGTTGCTGCTCTTCCTTTTGGTCACCGTCTGCATGTGCTTGATTAAGCCATGGCCCACCCTTCGTCGTCCTCGTCTCCGATGCCGGTAAGCAACACTCCCTCTCCCCAATGTTGGGTTCCGTTGTTAGGCCATTAGGCAAGGTGTAGGAATGATTTCCCCATTGCTCAATGCACCCCCGATGTGGACTAGGTTATGGACGCACGGATGTGGCTGGTAGTTCAGGTAGCAACGTTGGTATGTGTGATTCAGACATGGGTCATGTTCATGCACAAGAGAGTTGTTCATCGTGGTGAGAGACCTGTCATCACATATGCTCCAATGCTTATGCGGGAGCAGGAGAGGATCGCCAATCTGAACTACATATACAACTACAACGGCACAGAGGCTCTGTAGGCACTTCGAATGAAAAGAGCACTATTTGCCAGACTTGTCTAGATCTTCAGGACTAGTGTGCTGCTAGAAGATAGCATCCACACCAGTGTGGAAGAGCAAGTGGCCATGTTCCTTCATGTTGTTGGCCATAACCAGAGATTCAGGGTTACCCACAACACGTTCAGGAGATCAATGGATACCATCTGAAGATACTTCAAGCAAATGTTGTATGTTGTTGGGGAGCTAAGAGGAGAGATGATCAAATCACCATCTGACCGGACTCCTAGCAAGATACGCACTAGCCCAAGATGGTATCCATACTTCAAGGTGAGCAATGCAGTATGTAGTTCATTGCTTCATATGCTAGGATTGTTCAAGGTGATCACTAACATAGTCTTCTATTGCCATTTCAGGACATTGGGGCAATAGATGGTACTCATGTCACTGCCAGAGTGTCGTGGTCACAATCTGCAACATTTAGGGGGAGGAAGCACTACACAAGCCAGGATGTTCTTGCTGATGTTAAATTCGATATGAAGTTCACATATGTGCTGGCAGGCTGGGAAGGGTTAACACATGCTGCTAACATACTCAGTGACAGCACGAGTTGTCCTGATGGCATCAACATCCCTGATGGTAAGTTCAACCTAAGAGATGCTAGCTATGCATGTAAACCAGGTGTTCTTCCACCCTTCAGGAAGACCGGGTACCATCTTAATGAGCTCTCTGGTAGGAACTACCCTAGGACTCCACAGGAGCTGTTCAATCCCAGAGACTCCAACCTTAGAGTAACTATTGAGAGAACATTTGGAGCTCTGAAGAATAGGTTCAAGATCCTGGATCAAAAGCCATTCCACCCTTACCCCACTGATACGTCTCCAATGTATCTATAATTTTTTATTGTTCCATGCTATAATATTATCATTCTAGGATATTTTTGGGTATTTATTTACCAATTTATATTATTTTTTAGCACTAACCTATTGACCCAGTGCCAAGTGCCAGTTCCTGTTTTCTGCGTGTTTTTGGTTTTTCAGGGGTGATAAGGGGTCCCCTTGCCTGAGGCCTTCGCGTCTGACAAGAGTACCATCTGAGTTGCCATTTAGAAGTACACGTGTGGATGTCGTGGACAACAAACCATAGATCCAGATCCTCCATATTTGACAGAAGACCAACTTCCATAAAATCTCCACAAGTTAAGCCCAGTCCACAGTATCGAAGGCCTTGGTGATGTTAGGTTTCAGCATGATCGTCGGCTCCTTTAAGGCACACATACATCATGTTGTGCCTTGCACACACATGAAGTTAGCATGCAACAAATGGCCATGGACAAAAGCACTCTAGTGCGGTCCCACCAACAACAGAAGATCAAAATTCTATTGAAGATCTTGATCACGCCATGTATTGAGCTAACCGGGCAATAATCCTTAAGCTCCATTACCCCCTCCTTAAGCTTTGTTGATCACGAGCAAATCACACATCTCACTCTGATGTAAGTGCTCAAAAGCCCGCATTGTATCCCCTTTAATGATCTCCCAATATGTGCAATAGAATCCCCCATAAAACCATCCGGTTTCAGGAGCCTTGTCCACAGGCATTGATTTGACCACAGCTTCAACTCCGTCTGAGGAGAAGGGGAGATCCAGATGTTATCATAGTAGGAATCCATGAATCCGCAATCTCCTCATGTCCAGTAATGATTGGGTCGTTGTCCTTTAGTAGACATATTGAATTCTTCCCACGCCTGAGGTTCGCATGTTCATGGAAGTAACGAGTGTTTGCACCCCCTTCACAATGCCATAGAGGATGAGACATCTGCCTAGCGATTGTGCGTTCCAAGGAGCACGGCCTAACAACTTTCGGTTGAGGAGCTTACGCAAATGAAATTCCCCAGCCGGCAGGCGGCATGTCTTCGTAGCCACGTCCAACATGAGTCTCACCTCCAAAGCAAAAAAATAGTATTTCCAATCTACCGAGCACTCCACCTGGTGAGACTTTTAGTTGTCGCCCTAAGCTTGTACTCCAGGGTTTTGTATGGATTACTAGTCAAAGGTATTGAATTCCATGCCACAAAAACCGTATCCATGAATCCTTTTGCTTTTGCCAAAAAGCTCTCGAACCTAAACCTTTGGCCATACCACAAGTCAGTGGTGAAGTCAAGGAACAATCGGCAATGGTCTGAAACCGCTCATGGTGGTGAGGAAGTAAGACGAATAGATATCCTCCCAAGTCAGCATCAAGAAGATATGATCTATGTTTCTCAAGCATCAGATGTTCCCTCTCATTTCAATTTCTCAATATAAAACTCAAGCATCGAAAACTTTGAGGGATCAAAGCCTTTTACACCTAGCCCTTGTCTCAAATTCTCAGCTTGGCAAAAGCTCGGATTTGCACAAAAACTCATTCAAAACACACAAATTGGGACTGGATTCAGATGACTAGGTTCATAAACATGCAAGTGCCTACCACATTAAACATACAGATGCCTTGATAACAACAATACAAATAGTAGCACTAGATTAGAGATTAGAGAGTGGGGAGTTGTTTGACAGGTAGGATTGATGGTAGTAGTGGTAGTTGGACGCTGGGGTCCAGGTGGATGGAATCCGGGGCCCACGCATGGACCATCTCATTCCCTTCTTTCTTCCTTTCTTCCTTTCTTTCCAGCGAAAAACAAAACTCCAGCACAGCCAGCATTTTGGAAAGTGAATTGCACGTCTCCTTTGATCATTCATCAAACAAATTCTAGTCCAGGAAGTACCTCCAATCATCCATCCATCCATGGATCACCGCCGCCATCACCACGCCAGAGAATTCGGTCGGTAAACCTCCTCCTCCTGTTCCTCTCGCTCTCTCTCCATACCAACAGGCAAACGAGTCATAGCAATCACAGACCTGAATGGATGGATGAATGAATGAATCAATCGATCGATCGTTCGCAGTGGCGGACGTGGTGCTGGGGCGGCGAGGCCAGGCGGACCTGAGCGCGCTGCTGCTGGCGGCCGTCGTCGCCTCCTGGATCCTCTTCTTCCACGGTGCCTCCGGATACACGGCCGTCTCGCTGGCCTCCGACGTGCTCCTCCTGCTGCTGGCGGTGCTCTACGCCTGGTCTAGGGCCGCGCGCCTCCTCGACTGCCCCGCCCCGCCCGTCCCCGACCTGCACCCGGCGACCGACGAGCTCGCCGTGCTGGTCCACTCCGGCCTCGCCGGCCTCGCCTCCGCCTTCCGCCGCATCGCGCAGGGCTGGCCAGGCTCCGGCCGCATCTTCGCCTGCCTCGCCGCCGCCGCCCAGCTCGGCCGCCTCGCCCGCGACCTCCCCACCCTCTGCTACGCAGGCACAGTGCTCCGCTTTCTTCTCCTTGCTCTGCTTTCTTGTCTGTCTGTCTGAATATGTTTCTTGAGGAGAATTCGACGCCATGGTTGAGTTGTGATGGAGTGATTGATTTTGTGGCAGCAGTTGTGGTCGGCGGGCTGACGATCCCGGTGATGTATGAGAGGTTGAGCATGGAGAGGTAAGCGAGGCTGGCGTCCCTGAACCTCTATAGATACGAGCTCTTCTACCAGAGCTTCTCCCTCACCTGCTACCTCAGCGCTAGGGACTACCTCATCTAGCTGCTCAAGGAGCATGCATCTACCACTATTACTCCACACATTGACCGCTATCCAGCATGCATCTAGTGTATTAAGTTCATGGAAAAATGGAGTAATGCAATAAGAACGATGACTTGATGTAGACAAGATCTATTCATGTAGGAATAGATCCCATCTTGTTATCCTTAATGGCAATCTGCCCCTTCTGTCACTGGGAAAGGACACCGCAAGATCGAACCCATCACAAAGCACCTCTTCCCATGGCAAGAAAAATCGATCTAGTTGGCCTAACTAAACCAAAGATTCGAAGAAGAAATAGGAGGCTATAAGTAATCATGCATATAAGAGATCAAAGAAGACTCAAATAATATTCATGGATAGAAACTGATCATGAACTCAAAATTCATCGGATCCCAACAAACACACCGCAAAAGTTTACATCAAATAGATCACAAAGACACCATTGTATTGAGAATCACAAGAGAGAGAGAGAGGAAGCCATCTAGCTACAGCCTACGGACCCGTAGGTCTATGGTGGACTACTCACGCATCATCGGAGAGGCACCTATGAAGAAGATCAACCCCTCTGTGATGGTGTTAGATGAGATCTCGAGGTTCTGGAACTTGCGGTGGCTGGATGTGTTTCTCGTCGACTCCCCTAGGGTTTTCTAAATATTTGGGAATTTATAGGCGTCAGAGGTGGTTGAGAGGGGCCCCGTGGAGGGCACAACCCATCAGGGCGCGTCGTGGGCCCCTGGCGCGCCCTGGTGGATTGTGGCCTCCACAGCCCACCTCTTCGGCACTTCTTTGGCCCACTGGGTGTCTTCTGATCCAGAAAAAATCTCCAAAAAGTTTCATCGCGATTCGACTCCGTTTGGTACTGATATTCTATGAAGTAAAAAACAAGCAAAAACAGCAACTAGCACTTTGGCACTATGTCAATAGGTTAGTCGCAAAAAATGATATAAAGTTGCTAAAAAGTGATTGTAAAACATCCAAGAATGATAATATAACAGCATGGAACAAGCAAAAATTATAGATACGTTGGAGACGTATCAAGTATCTGTTCCTAAGACCATGAGATCATGCAGCTCCCTGGCACCGGAGGAATGCCTTGTGTGTATCAAATGTCACTTCATAACTGGGTGATCATAAAGGTACTCTACAGGTTTCTCCAAGGGTGACTGTTGGGTTGGCATGGATCGAGCCTAGGATTTGTCACTCCGTATGATGGAGAGGTATCTCTGGGCCCGCTCGGTAATACAACATCACAAGAAGCTTGCAAGCAATGTGACTAAGGAGTTAGTCATGGGATCTTGTATTACGGAACAAGTAAAAAGACTTACCGGTAACGAGATTGAACTAGGTATGGAGTTACCGACGATCGAATCTCGGGCAAGTAACATACCACTGGACAAAGGGAACTGCATACGGGACTGACTGAATCCTTGACATCGTGGTTCGACCGATGAAGATCTTTGTGGATTATGTAGGAACCACTATGGGCATCCAGGTCTCGCTATTGGTTATTGGCCAGAGAAGTGTCTCGGTCATGTCTACATGATTCTCGAACCCGCAGGGTCCGCACGCTTAATGTTCGGTGACGCTAGAGTAGTATTGGGATATGTATGTTGGTGACCGAATGTTGTTTGGAGTCCCGGACATCATGAAGAGTTCTGGAATGGTCCGGAGGTAAATATTTATATATGGGAAGTCCTATTTTGGTCGCCGAAAAAGTTTTGGGCATTACCGGTAGTGTACCGGGGTGCCGAAAAGGGTTCCGGGAGTCCACCGGGGGGTCCTCCTACGCCGTGGGCCCACATGGGCTATAGGGGGTGCGCCCTAGCCATCATGGGCCAGGTGCATCAGCTCCTAGAGGCTAATTAGGCTTAGGGGCAAGAGTCCCAAAGGGACAAGGCACCCCGGAGTTGCCTTGGAGGAGGGGGACTCCTCCCTTCCTTGTAAAGGGAGGACTCTCCCTTGGCCGCCGGCCCCTCCCTCGGAGGAGGGGTCAAGGATGCAGCTTCCCTCTCCCCTTTGCCTCGTATATATAGTGGAGGAGAGGGGAGGGCTGCACACACCAATTCCTACGCCCCGGTGGCAGCCCTCCCTCTCCCGTTACTCTGTTTTCTTCTCATATCGCATCTACGATAGCGCTTGGCGAAGCCCTGCCAGGATTGCTCCACCACCATCTCCATCATGCCATCATGATGGTTGAGATCCCATCTACTTCTCCTCCCTCATTTGCTGGATCAAGAAGAAGGAGGCGTCATCGAGCCGCACGTGTGCTGAACGCGGAGGTGATGTCCGTTCGGCGCTAGATCGGATCGGATCACGATTGGATCATGAAGAGTACGACTACATCAACCGCGTTATATACGTTTCCGCTTAGCGATCCACAAGGGTATGTAGATACACTCCCCCTCTCGTAGCTATGCATCTCCATAGATAGATCTTGGGTGTTCGTAGGAAAAAATTTGTTTCCCATGCAACGTTTCCCAACAATTTACTCGGTCACCACTCCCTCTAGGACAGCCTCTTCCTCTATCCTCACCACCACCTACGACGGCAACTAAGATTTGTGCAAGCGGCGGTGACGGCAGATCCGACAGTAGGATCTGTTGCAACTCTTCCTTTTGGTCACCGTAGGCATGTGCTTGATTCATCCATGGCCACCCTTTGTCGTCCTCGTCTCCGATGCTGGTAAGCAACACTCCCTCTCCCCAATGTTGGGTTCCGTTGTTAGGCCGTTAGGCAAGGTGTAGGAATGATTTCCCCATTGCTCAACGCACCCCCGATGTGGACTAGGTTATGGACGCACGGATGTGGCTGGTAGTTCAGGTAGCAACGTTGGTATGTGTGATTCAGGCATGGGTCATGTTCATGCACAAGAGAGTTGTTCGTCGTGGTGAGAGACCTGTCATCACATATGCTCCAATGCTTATGAGGGAGCAGGAGAGGATCGCCAATCTGAACTACATATACAACTACAACGGCACAGAAGCTCTGTGGGTGCTTCGAATGAAAAGAGCACTATTTGCCAGACTTGTCTAGATCTTCAGGACCAGTGTGCTGCTAGAAGATAGCATCCACACCCGTGTCGAATAGCAAGTGGCCATGTTCCTTCATGTTGTTGGACATAACCAGAGATTCAGGGTTACCCACAACACGTTCAGGAGATCAATGGATACCATCTGAAGATACTTCAAGCAAATGTTGTATGTTGTTGGGGAGCTGAGAGGAGAGATGATCAAGTCACCATCTGACCGGACTCCTAGCAAGATACGCACTAGCCCAAGATGGTATCCATACTTCAAGGTGAGCAATGCAGTATGTAGTTCATTGCTTCATATGCTAGGATTGTTCAAGGTGATCACTAACATAGTCTTCTATTGCCATTTCAGGACATTGGGGCAATAGATGGTACTCATGTCACTGCCAGAGTGTCGAGGTCACAATCTGTAACATTTAGGGGGAGGAAGCACTACACAAGCCAGGATGTTCTTGCTGATGTTGAATTCGATATGAAGTTCACATATGTGCTGGCAGGCTGGGAAGGGTTAACACATGATGCTAACATACTCAGTGACAGCATGAGTTGTCCTGATGGCATCAACATCCCTGATGGTAAGTTCAACCTAAGAGATGCTGGCTATGCATGTAAACCAGGTGTTCTTCCACCCTTCAGGAAGACCGGGTACCATCTTAACGAGCTCTCTGGTAGGAACTACCCTAGGACTCCACAGGAGCTGTTCAATCTCAGAGACTCCAACCTTAGAGTAACTATTGAGAGGGCATTTGGAGCTCTGAAGAATAGGTTCAAGATCCTGGATCAAAAGCCATTCCACCCTTACCCCACTGATACGTCTCCAACGTATCTATAATTTTTTATTGTTCCATGCTATAATATTATCATTCTAGGATATATTTGGGTATTTATATTATTTTTTAGCACTAACCTATTGACCCAGTGCCAAGTGCCAGTTCCTATTTTCTGCGTGTTTTTGTTTTTTCAGGGGTGATAAGGGGTCCCCTTGCCTGAGGCCTTCGCGTCTGACAAGAGTATCATCTGACTTGCCATTTAGAAGTACATGTGTGGATGTCGTGGACAACAAACCATAGATCCAGATCCTCCACATTTGACAGAAGACCAACTTCCATAAAATCTCCACAAGTTAAGCCCAGTCCACAGTATCGAAGGCCTTGGTGATGTCAAGTTTCAGCATGATCGTCGGCTCCTTTAAGGCACACATACATCATGTTGTGCCTTGCACAAACATGAAGTTAGCATGCAACAAATGGCCATGGACAAAAGCACTCTAGTGCGGTCCCACCAACAGCAGAAGATCAAAATTCTATTGAAGATCTTGATCACGCCATGTATTGAGCTAACTGTTGGAAATATGCCCTAGAGGCAATAATAAATTAGTTATTATTATATTTCCTTGTTAATGATAATCGTTTATTATCCATGCTATAATTGTATTGATTGGAAACTCAAATACATGTGTGGGTACATAGACAACACTGTGTCCCTAGTAAGCCTCTAGTTGACTAGCTCGTTGATCAAAGATGGTTAAGGTTTCCTAGCCATTGACATGAGATGTCATTTGATAACGGGATCACATCATTAGGATAATGATGTGATGGACAAGACCCAAACTGTAAACGTAGCATTTGATCGTGTCAGTTTATTGCTATTGTTTTCTGCATGTCAAGTATCTGTTCCTTTGACCATGAGATCATGCAACTCACTGACACCGGAGGAATACCTTGTGTGTATCAAACGTCGCAACGTAACTGGGTGACTATAAAGGTGCTCTACAGGTATCTCCGAGGGTGTCTGTTGGGTTGGCATGGATCAAGACTGGGATTTGTTACTCCGTATGACGGAGAGGTATCTCAGGGCCCACTCGGTAATACAACATCACAATGAGCCTTGCAAGCAATGTGACTAAAGTGTTAGCCACGAGATCTTGTATTACGGAACGAGTAAAGAGACTTGCCGGTAACGAGATTGAACTAGGTATAGTGATACCGACGATCGAATCTCGGGCAAGTAACATACCGAAGAACAAAGGGAACAGCATACGGGATTAACTGAATCCTTGACATAGAGGTTCGACCGATAAAGATCTTCGTAGAATATGTAGGAGCCAATATGGGCATCCAGGTCCCGCTATTGGTTATTGATCGTAGAGGTGTCTCGGTCATGTCTACATAGTTCTCGAACCCGCAGGGTCTACACACTTAACGTTTGGTGACGATTAGTATAATTGAGTTATTATGTTGGTGACCGAAAGTTGTTCGGAGTCCCGGATAAGATCCCGGACATGACGAGGATCTCCGGAATAGTCCGGAGGTAAAGATTGATATATGTGATAATAGTGTTTTGATCTCTGGAAGGGTTCCGGAGTTCACCGGAAGGGGTTCCGGATGTTTACCGAAGTGTTCGGGTGCAGCAACACTTTATATGAGCCAAAGGGATAAAGCCCACAAGGTATTGGAAAGTGCAAAAGTAGTTTTGCTGCCGCGTAAGCGGTACTACCGCTTGGTGAAGCGGTACTACCGCCGGAGCGGTACTACCTCTTGTGTGAAGCGGTACTACCGCCCAAGCGGTACTACCGCTTGTGTGAAGCGGTACTACCGCTTGTGCGCGGCTGTGCACGGTTCGGCAGGGATCCGAGTTGGACTCTTTCCCTGCGGGCCAAACCGACCTTGTGCGGGCAAAACCGACCCGGAGGAGGCTTTTACTCCAAGTTTAGACCCCAAGGCTCAACATATAAATAGAGGGGCAGGGCTAGCACACGGGACACATCAGGATTTCCCAAGCCGTGTGCCGGCAACCCTAGCCCTCTAGTTCCTCCGTCATAATCTCCGTAGCGCTTGGCGAAGCCCTGCAGAGATTGTTCCTCACCACCATCACCACGCCGTCGTGCTGCTGGAACTCAACCACTACTTCACCATCGCTCGCTGGATCGAGGAGGTGAAGGCGTCATCAAGCCGTACGTGTGTTGAACGCGGAGGTGCCGTCCGTTCGGCACTAGATCGGAAGGATCGTGATTGGATCGCGGGACGCTCGGCGATTTGGATCGCGAAGACGTTCGACTACATCAACCGCGTTTATTAACGCTTCCGCTTAGCGATCTACAAGGGTATGTAGATTCACTCTCCCTCTCGTAGATGCTCATCACCATGGATAGATCTTATGTGTGCGTAGGAAAATTTTTGTTTCCCATGCAACGTTACCCAACAGTGGCATCATGAGCTAGGTCTATGCGTAGATGAGATCTCGAGTAGAACACAAACGAGTTGTGGGCGTGGATGTATACATATTGCTTGCCGTTACTAGTTGATATTTGATTTGGCGGTACTGTGAGATGAAGCGGCCCGGACCGACATTACGCGTACACTTACGCGAGACAGGTTCCTTCAACTAACATGTAACTTCGTTGCATAAAGATGGCTAGCGGGTGTCTGTCTCTCTCACTTTAGTTGAATCGATTTCAATGAAGAGGGTTCTTTTAGAAGATCAAAAAGCAATCACTACACCACGTTGTGGTTTTGCGTAGGTAAGAACGGTTCTTGCAAACCCGTAGCAGCCACGTAAAATTTGCAACAACAATTAGAGGACGTCTAACTTGTTTTTGCAGGGTATGTTGTGATGTGATATGGCCAATTACATGATGAGATATATGTGATGTATGAGATGATCATGTGTTGTATAGAATATCACGACTTGCATGTCGATGAGTACGGCAACTGGCAGGAGCCATAGAGTTGTCTTTAATTATTGTATGACCTGCGTGTCAATCATTAAGCGCTATGTAATGCTTTACTTTATCGCTAAACGTTAGCTATAGTCGTGGAAGCAACAGTCAGCGCGACAACCTTATGGCGACACGTTGATGGAGATCAAGATGATGGAGATCATGGTGTCATGCCGGTGACGATGGAGATCATGCCGGTGCTTTGGAGATGGAGATCAAAAGCACAAGTTCATGGCCATATCATGTCACTTATGATTTGCATGTGATGTTAATCCTTTTATGCATCTTATTTTGCTTAGGACGACGGTAGCATTATAAGGTGATCCCTCAATTAAATTTCAAGATAAATTGTGTTCTCCCCGAGTGTGCACCGTTGCGAAAGTTCGTCGTTTCGAGACACGCCGTGATGATCGGGTGTGATAGACTCTACGTTCGCATACAACGGGTGTAGGCCATGTTACACGTGCGGAACACTCGGGTTAAACTTGATGAGCCTAGCATGTACAGACATGGCCTCGGAACACAAGAGACCGAAAGGTCGAACATGAGTCATATAGTAGATATGATCAACATGAAGATGTTCACCATTGAAACCACCTCAACTCACGTGATGATCGGACTTGAGTTGGTGGATTTGGATCATGTTACACTCGAATGATCGGAGGGATGTCAATTTGAGTGGGAGTTTTTTAAATATGATTAACTAAACTCATTATCTAAGAACAATAGTCTAAGTTGTCTTTGCTATATTTATGTTGTAGATCATGGCTCGCGCAGTAGCACCCCTGAATTTTAATGCGTTCCTAGAGAAAGCTAAGTTGAAAGATGATGGAAGTAACTTTGTGGACTGGGCCCGTAATCTAAGGATTATCCTTACGGCTTCCCAGAAGGCTTATGTCCTTGATGCACCGCTTGGTGATCCACCCGCTCCAGTTGAGTCTCTAGACGTTGTGAACGCCTGGCAGGCTCGTTCTGATGATTACTCAATAGTTCAATGTGCAATGTTGTATGGCTTAGAACCGGGACTTCAAAGACGTTTTGAACGTCATGGAGCATATGAGATGTTCCAGGAGTTGAAGTTTATCTTTCAGAAGAATGCCCGGATCGAGAGATATGAGATCTCCGATAAGTTCTATGCTTGCAAGATGGAGGAGAACGGGTCTATCAGTGATCACGTGCTCAGAATGTCTGGGTACTCCACCCGTCTGGCTGAGTTAGGGATGCCCCTTCCGCCAGAGGCTATCACTGACAGAGTTCTTCAATCATTGCCACCTAGCTACAAGAGCTTCGTGTTGAACTATAACATGCACGGGATGAACAAGTCAGTCGCCGAGCTGTTTGCGATGCTGAAAGCCGGTGAGTCTGAAATTCAGAAGGAGCATCAAGTGTTGATGGTCAATAAAACCACTAGTTTCAAGAAAAATGGCAAGGGTAAGAAGGGTAACTCCAAGCAGAGTGGCAAAGCAGTTGCTCCTCTCGTGAAGAAACCCAAGGCTGGACCCAAACCAGAAACTGTGTGTTTTCATTGCAAGGGAACTGGACACTGGAAGCGGAATTGCCCCAAGTATTTGGCTGACAAGAAGGCGGCCAACAACAAACAAGGTATATATGATATACATGTTATTGATGTGTACCTTACCAACTCTCGTTGTAGTGCCTGGGTATTTGATACCGGTGCGGTTGCTCATATTTGCAACTCAAAACAGGAACTGCGGAATAGACGGAGGCTGGCAAAGGACGAAGTAACGATGCGCGTGGGAAATGGTTCCAAGGTTGATGTGATCGCCGTCGGCACGCTCGCTCTTCGATTACCGTCGGGATTAGTGATGAACCTAAATAAGTGTTATTTGGTGCCTGCGTTAAGCATGAACATTATATCTGGATCTTGTTTATTGCGAGACGGTTACTCATTTAAATCAGAGAATAATGGTTGTTCTATTTATATGAGTAATATCTTTTATGGTCATGCACCCGATGTGAGGGGTTTATTCTTATTGAATCTCGATAGTAATAATACACATGTTCATAACATTGATGCCAAAAGATGTAGAATTGATAATGATAATACCACTTTCTTGTGGCACTGCCGTTTAGGTCATATTGGCGTAAAACGCATGAGGAAGCTCCATGCTGATGGACTTTTGGAGTCACTTGATTTTGAATCACTTGACACATGTGAGCCATGCCTCATGGGCAAGACGACTAAAACTCCGTTCTCTGGAACAATGGAACGGGCAAGTGACTTATTGGAAATCATACATACTGATGTGTGCGGTCCGATGAGCATTGAGGCGCGCGGTGGTTATCGTTACTTTCTCACCTTCACTGATGACTTAAGTAGATATGGGTATATTTACTTAATGAAACACAAGTCTGAAACATTTGAAAAGTTCAAACAATTTCAGAGTGAAGTTGAGAATCATCGTAACAAGAAGATTAAATTCCTACGATCTGATCGAGGAGGAGAATATCTGAGTTATGAGTTTGGCAGTCACTTAAGACAGTGTGGAATTGTTTCACAATTAACACCGCCTGGAACACCACAGCGTAATGGTGTGTCCGAACGTCGTAATCGAACCTTATTGGATATGGTGCGATCTATGATGTCTCTTGCCGATTTGCCACTATCGTTTTGGGGTTATGCATTAGAGACAGCTGCATTCACTTTAAATAGGGCACCATCGAAATCCGTTGAGACGACGCCATATGAACTTTGGTTTGGCAAGAAGCCAAAGCTGTCGTTTCTTAAAGTTTGGGGATGTGATGCTTATGTCAAAAAGCTTCAGCCTGAAAAGCTGGAACCCAAAGCGGAGAAATGCGTCTTCATAGGATACCCAAAAGAGACAGTTGGGTATACCTTCTACCTCAGATCCGAAGGCAAAGTGTTTGTCGCTAAAAACGGAACATTTCTTGAGAAAGAGTTTCTCTCGAAAGAATTGAGTGGGAGGAAGATAGAACTTGATGAGGTTGTTGAACCTTTACTTCAACCTGAGAGTAGCGCAGCGCAGAAAGTTGTTTCTGTGGAGCCTACATTAGCTGAAGAGGAAGTTAATGATGATGATCATGAAGCTTTGGATCAAGTTGCTATCGAACCTCGTAGGTCGACAAGGACGCGTACTGCTCCCGAGTGGTACGGCAACCCTGTCTTAGAAGTCATGTTGTTAGACAACGATGAACCTACGAGCTATGGAGAAGCGATGATGAGCCCGGATTCCGAGAAGTGGTTAGAGGCCATGAAATCCGAGATGGGATCCATGTATGAAAACAAAGTATGGACTTTGGAAGTATTACCTGAAGGGCGTAAGGCCATTCAGAACAAATGGATCTTTAAGAGGAAGACGGACGCGGACGGTAATGTCACCGTCTATAAAGCTCGACTTGTGGCAAAGGGTTTTTCACAAGTTCAAGGAGTTGACTACGATGAGACCTTCTCACCCGTAGCGATGCTTAAGTCCGTCAGAATCATGTTAGCAATAGCTGCCTTTTTCGATTATGAAATTTGGCAGATGGATGTCAAAACAGCGTTCCTTAACGGTTACCTTAAGGAAGAGTTGTATATGATGCAACCAGAAGGTTTTGTCGATCCAGAGAATGCTGACAAAGTTTGCAAACTCCAGCGATCCATTTATGGACTGGTGCAAGCATCTCGGAGTTGGAATCTTCATTTTGATGAGGTGATCAAAGCGTTCGAGTTTATACAAGTTTACGGAGAAGCTTGTATTTACAAGAAAGTGAGTGGGAGCTCTATAGCGTTTCTAATATTATATGTGGATGACATATTGCTGATTGGAAACAATATAGAAATGCTGGAAAGCGTAAAGGAATATTTGAACAAGAGTTTTTCAATGAAGGACCTAGGAGAAGCTGCTTTCATATTAGGCATCAAGATCTATAGAGATAGATCGAGACGCTTAATAGGACTTTCACAAAGCACATACCTTGATAAGATTTTGAAGAAGTTCAAAATGGATCAGTCCAAGAAAGGGTTCTTGCCTGTTTTGCAAGGTGTGAAGTTGAGTAAGACTCAATGCCCAGTGACTGCAGAAGATAGAGAAAAGATGAGTGTCATCCCCTATGCTTCGGCCATAGGCTCTATCATGTATGCAATGCTGTGCACAAGACCCGATGTCAGCCTTGCCATAAGTATGGTCGGAAGGTTTCAAAGTGATCCAGGAATGGAACACTGGACGGCGGTCAAGAATATCCTGAAGTACCTGAAAAGGACTAAGGACATGTTTCTCGTTTATGGAGGTGATCAAGAGCTCGTCGTAAAGGGTTATGTCGATGCAAGCTTTGACACTGATCCGGATGACTCTAAGTCGCAAACCGGATACGCATTTATTCTTAATGGGGGTGCGGTTAGCTGGTGCAGTTCCAAGCAAAGCGTGGTAGCAGATTCTACATGCGAAGCGGAGTACATCGCTGCCTCGGAGGCGGCGAAGGAAGGTGTCTGGATGAAGGAGTTCATGACAGATCTTGGAGTAGTGCCTAGCGCACTTAACCCAATGACTCTGTTTTGTGATAATACTGGTGCCATTGCTCTAGCCAAGGAACCAAGATTTCACAAGAGGACCAGACACATAAAGCGACGTTTCAATTCCATCCGCGATTACATCAAGGAGGACGACATAAATATTTGCAAAGTACACACGGATCTAAATGTTGCAGATCCGATGACTAAACCTCTTCCAAGGGCTAAACATGAACAACACCAGAACTGCATGGGTGTTCGATTCATTACAATGTAAATCACATAGTGATGTGAACTAGATTATTGACTCTAGTGCAAGTGGGAGACTGTTGGAAATATGCCCTAGAGGCAATAATAAATTAGTTATTATTATATTTCCTTGTTAATGATAATCGTTTATTATCCATGCTATAATTGTATTGATTGGAAACTCAAATACATGTGTGGGTACATAGACAACACTGTGTCCCTAGTAAGCCTCTAGTTGACTAGCTCGTTGATCAAAGATGGTTAAGGTTTCCTAGCCATTGACATGAGATGTCATTTGATAACGGGATCACATCATTAGGAGAATGATGTGATGGACAAGACCCAAACTGTAAACGTAGCATTTGATCGTGTCAGTTTATTGCTATTGTTTTCTGCATGTCAAGTATCTGTTCCTTTGACCATGAGATCATGCAACTCACTGACACCGGAGGAATACCTTGTGTGTATCAAACGTCGCAACGTAACTGGGTGACTATAAAGGTGCTCTACAGGTATCTCCGAGGGTGTCTGTTGGGTTGGCATGGATCAAGACTGGGATTTGTTACTCCGTATGACGGAGAGGTATCTCAGGGCCCACTCGGTAATACAACATCACAATGAGCCTTGCAAGCAATGTGACTAAAGTGTTAGCCACGAGATCTTGTATTACGGAACGAGTAAAGAGACTTGCCGGTAACGAGATTGAACTAGGTATAGTGATACCGACGATCGAATCTCGGGCAAGTAACATACCGAAGAACAAAGGGAACAGCATACGGGATTAACTGAATCCTTGACATAGAGGTTCGACCGATAAAGATCTTCGTAGAATATGTAGGAGCCAATATGGGCATCCAGGTCCCGCTATTGGTTATTGATCGTAGAGGTGTCTCGGTCATGTCTACATAGTTCTCGAACCCGCAGGGTCTACACACTTAACGTTTGGTGACGATTAGTATAATTGAGTTATTATGTTGGTGACCGAAAGTTGTTCGGAGTCCCGGATAAGATCCCGGACATGACGAGGATCTCCGGAATAGTCCGGAGGTAAAGATTGATATATGTGATAATAGTGTTTTGATCTCTGGAAGGGTTCCGGAGTTCACCGGAAGGGGTTCCGGATGTTTACCGAAGTGTTCGGGTGCAGCAACACTTTATATGAGCCAAAGGGATAAAGCCCACAAGGTATTGGAAAGTGCAAAAGTAGTTTTGCTGCCGCGTAAGCGGTACTACCGCTTGGTGAAGCGGTACTACCGCCGGAGCGGTACTACCTCTTGTGTGAAGCGGTACTACCGCCCAAGCGGTACTACCGCTTGTGTGAAGCGGTACTACCGCTTGTGCGCGGCTGTGCACGGTTCGGCAGGGATCCGAGTTGGACTCTTTCCCTGCGGGCCAAACCGACCTTGTGCGGGCAAAACCGACCCGGAGGAGGCTTTTACTCCAAGTTTAGACCCCAAGGCTCAACATATAAATAGAGGGGCAGGGCTAGCACACGGGACACATCAGGATTTCCCAAGCCGTGTGCCGGCAACCCTAGCCCTCTAGTTCCTCCGTCATAATCTCCGTAGCGCTTGGCGAAGCCCTGCAGAGATTGTTCCTCACCACCATCACCACGCCGTCGTGCTGCTGGAACTCAACCACTACTTCACCATCGCTCGCTGGATCGAGGAGGTGAAGGCGTCATCAAGCCATACGTGTGTTGAACGCGGAGGTGCCGTCCGTTCGGCACTAGATCGGAAGGATCGTGATTGGATCGCGGGACGCTCGGCGATTTGGATCGCGAAGACGTTCGACTACATCAACCGCGTTTATTAACGCTTCCGCTTAGCGATCTACAAGGGTATGTAGATTCACTCTCCCTCTCGTAGATGCTCATCACCATGGATAGATCTTATGTGTGCGTAGGAAAATTTTTGTTTCCCATGCAACGTTCCCCAACACTAACCGGGCAATAATCCTTAAGCTCCATTACCCCCTCCTTAAGCTTTGTTGATCACGAGCAAATCACACATCTCACTCTGATGTAAGTGCTCAAAAGCCCGCATTGTATCCC
Organism: Elymus sibiricus; assembly: GCA_039707655.1. Taxonomy (NCBI): domain Eukaryota; kingdom Viridiplantae; phylum Streptophyta; class Magnoliopsida; order Poales; family Poaceae; genus Elymus; species Elymus sibiricus. The sequence goes on along the minus strand of CM077663.1, from coordinate 447,003,271 downwards.
CTTTAATGATCTCCCAATATGTGCAATAGAATCCCCCATAAAACCATCCGGTTCAGGCGCCTTGTCCACAGGCATTGATTTGACCACAGCTTCAACTCCGTCTGAGGAGAAGGGGAGATCCAGATGTTGAAGCTTCAAAGTAGTCAACACTAGGGTCCGGGGTTGAGCATAAAATGCGATCATAGTAGGAACACGAATCCGCAATCTCCTCATGTCCAGTAATGATTGGGTCATTGTCCTTTAGTAGACATTGAATTCTTCCCAGGCCTGTGGTTCGCATGTTCATGGAAGTAACGAGTGTTTGTCCCCCCTTCACAATGCCATAGAGGACGAGACATCTGCCTAGCGATTGTGCGTTCCAAGGAGCACGGCCTAACAACTTTCGCTTGAGGAGCTTACGCAAATGAAATTCCCCAGCCGGCAGGCGGCATGTCTTCGTAGCCACGTCCAACATGAGTCTCACCTCCAAAGCAAAAAAAATAGTATTTCCAATCCACCGAGCACTCCACCTGGTGAGACTTTTAGTTGTCGCCCTAAGCTTGTACTCCAGGGTTTTGTATGGATTGCTAGTCAAAGGTATTGAATTCCATGCCACAAAAACCGTATCCATGAATCCTTTTGCTTTTGCCCAAAAGCTCTCAAACCTAAACCTTTGGCCATACCACAAGTCAGTGGTGAAGTCAAGGAACAATCGGCAATGGTCTGAAACCGCTCATGGTGGTGAGGAAGTAAGACGAATAGATATCCTCCCAAGTCGGCATCAAGAAGATATGATCTATTTTTTCTCAAGCGTCGGATGTTCCCTCTCATTTTAATTTCTCAACATAAAACTCAAGCATCGAAACTTTGAGGGATCAAAGCCTTTTACACCTAGCCCTTGTCTCAAATTCTCAGCTTGGCAAAAGCTCGGATTTGCAAAAAAACTCATTCAAAACACACAAATTGGGACTCTGGATTCAGATGACTAGGTTCATAAACATGCAAGTGCCTAGCACATTAAACATACAAATGCCTTGGTAACAACAATACAAATAGTAGCACTAGATTAGAGATTAGAGGGTTTGTGGTAACAATCAGCCTCACCACGTCTTTTTTTTCTCCTCTCCGTCCCCAACCTCTCTCCCCCGAGGCGGCGGCGCCGCGCCGCCGTCAGCCCTCCCCCTCCATCGCCTCCCACTACCGCCGCCGTCGCTGAGGACGCCGCGGGGCGAAGCCCCTGTGGTGAGGCGGCGGCGGCGGCGCAGTCCTCGGCCGGTGGTAACGCGTGGGGGCAGCGGCGTCCATCCCCCTCCTCCTCCAACGGCAGTGCGTAGCGGGTTGGCGGTGGCCAGGAGATCTCCGGCGGCCGTCGGCGGATGAGATCTTGGCTGCGATGTGATCTGATCTGGGCCCGATGGGTTTAGATCGAGATCCACTGTGGCTGCGCCTCGTCTCGACAACGGCAAAAGGAGATCCCCCCTGGGTCATCTTCGCGCCACGAGGACGCCCGGGTCTCTTGGCCCGGGCATGGTGGTGGTGGCTGCCTACTCCAGGCTGGTTGTGACGGATCTTGGATCCCACTATCAGCACCGGCGGCGAGTTGGGGAGACATAGTCGCCGGTGAAAACCGAGCCGACTCCGGTCATGGCGGGCGATAGCGGCGTCTACGTCATTACCTTGATGAAGGCATCGTCAAGCAACTATCGTCAACCTGCTCGTGCCGCTCCGGGAGAAATCCTAAGATCACCAGATCGGACGATGGCGGCGCTGCGGTGTCGTGCTCCCTCTTGGGGGCATCGTTTGTGGAGCGGCGCCGGATGGAAGAGGCATGAGGTGGAGTGGCGTGCCTTCTCTCGCGTTGACGACGGCGGGTCTCGGCGGCATGGAGCAGCGGGGTCTTGGCGCTGGACGTGGCGTGATGGCCTCGCGCAGGGCGGTGGCGCTGTCTGGCGCCATGGTGGCTTCGACAGCTGACCTGGCAAGGTCTTTGCGTCAGTACCTGCTCTGAAGATGGTTAGGTGGATGACGGCGGCGGTAGCCTCGGTGAGTGCGCCGAACCGGTGTGTGACCCATTCCCGGTATGTGGCTGGGATGGGGCATCCGACATTAGATGTTAGGTTTTGGTGCGATGTCTGTTTGGTATTAGGCTCGGACATTCGGCACCCCTGCATCAAGGGGATAGGAGTAGCGACAGGTGTCGCCTAGATGGTGGCTTCAGCCTTACTGATGTAATGCTTTGTAAGGTCTCTGAGAATAATTAATAAAATGGCTGCATGCATCACCCAGATGCAGAGGCCGGGGGCAATCCTCCTTTTCTAAAAAAAAATTAGAGATTAGAGAGTGGGGAGTTGTTTGACAGGTAGGATTGATGGTGGTTGGACACTGGGGTCCAGGTGGATGGAATCCGGGGCCCACGCACGGACCAGCTCATTCCTTTCTTCCTTTCTTTCCAACGAAAAACCAAACTCAGCATTTGGGAAAGTGAATTGCACGTCTCCCTTGCCCCAAATTCATCATTCCAATCCGTCCCGTATACCAAACCAAACCATCCATCCATGGATCGCCGCCGCCATCACCACGCCGGAGAACTCGGTCGGTAACCTCCCCCTCCTCTTCCTTTCGCTCCCTCTCCATACCAACAAGCAAACGAGTAATAGCAACCGCAGGCTTGAATGGATGAATGAATGAATCAATCGATCGATCGTTCGCAGTGACGGACGTGGTGCTGTGGCGGCGAGGCCGGGCGGACCTGAGCGCGCTGCTGCTGGCGGCCGCCGTCGCCTCCTGGATCCTCTTCTTCCACGGCGCCTCCGGATACACGGCCGTCTCGCTGGCCGCCGACGTGCTCCTCCTGCTGCTGGCGGTGCTCTACGCCTGGTCCAGGGCCGCGCGCCTCCTCGGCCGCCCCGCCCCGCCCGTCCCCGACCTGCACCCGGCGGCCGACGAGCTCGCCGCGCTGGTCCGCTCCGGCCTCGCCGGCCTCGCCTCCGCCTTCCGCCGCGTCGCGCAGGGCCAGCCCGGCTCCGGCCGCGTCTTCGCCTGCCTCGCCGCCGCCGCCCTGCTCGGCCGCCTCGCCCGCGACCTCCCCACCCTCTGCTACGCAGGCACGCTTCTCTTTGCTCTGCTCCCTTCTTGTCTGTCTGAATATACAGCATTTCTTCAGAATCCATCCGACGCCATGGTTGGGTTCTGATCGTGATCGGGCGGTTGTTTTTGTGGCGATCCAATCCTGCAGTTGTCGTCGGCGGGCTGACGATCCCGGCGCTGTACGAGAGGTTGAGCATGGAGAGATACGCGAGGCTGGCGTCTCTCAACCTGTACAGATACGAGCTCTTCTACGAGAGCTTGTCCCTCACCTGCTACCTCAGCGCCAGAGACTACCTCATCCAGCTGCTCAAGGAACCATGATCAACCAAATTCATGGCTGAGACATCACCACCATCTGCTTTGCTTTTCTTTTCTTTTCTTCCATTTTTGATCACGACGATTGTTTTGGGCTTGCTTGCTCTCAGTTTTTTCAGAGTGTCATCAACTTGATTTTTGGTTGATTTGGTTGCTGCCTACAGCTGTTGGTGTTCCAATGTAGTCCTACTAAATAGATTGATAGATTGATGGCTGGCTACTTTGTTTTGCCACTCTGCTCTGCTCTGCTCTGGTTGAATTGTTTGTTCACTTGCAGTTTGCCACTCTGCTCTGCTCTTGATAGAAATTGAGAGTGTTACAGCACCATACATGGTACATGCTGAATCCATAATTTGGTTGGTGCTCATGGCTGTTGGCGTCTGAATGTATTTTGATTAATGGCTACCATATTTGTTTGTTTGTTTGTCTGTCTTGTCAATCTGCTTGCTCTGAATGAAATGAATTGAATTCTTGCCGACTTGAAGTTTCCACACCATAACCTACTCAGGATACCTGCTGCAAACAAACCATTCAAATTCACAACTGCAAACAAATCACACGCCATACCAATACCATAATCAAGGATGGAGAGATAGATAGATAGATATGATCCCACAACACCAACAAGCTTGCTTCAAACATACTACTACCACTTGATCATCCAGACAAGTCTAGCTACCAGATCATCCAAGTCTAACACAAACGATAACATGCAGCACCTCCATGGTTCCCAGCGACACCGACGCAACGGGCCGACCGACGCACTACCGACTTGCTTCTTCATTCTACGGGCACCCATAGCTAGAGTTCCAGGTGCTATTCTAGAGGATACATAGATAGATAGGTTTTATACAGACAAGCGGTTCAACCTCCACGGACGGGAAGGAACGGCAGCATAATCGATCAAGTTCAAGAACAGCCTAGCCGATCAGCAGAAGAACATGGAGCTCCTCACTTTCTCGTGCAGCCGAGGCAGCTCCGGCACCGAGGCGCTGCCCACCGACGTGTGGCCACCTCCCTGGCTCGACGAGGTGTCCGACATGTCCTCAAACTTCATGAAGATGCCCACCTGCACCGCAGCCAGATGCGCGTACGCTATCGGAGCAGCTGCAGCATTCCAACAAGGAACAACATGTTACTACTTACAAGCCGAGGCAGAGGCCTGAGGCCGAGGCAAACAGGACGGACCAACAAGAAAGAGTCGGTCACATACCTACTGAAATCGCTGTCGTGCTCCTCTGGTACCTGAAAGAAAAAACCACGGCGACAGCTTCAGACATCGCTTGCTTGCTCGACACAATTAGAATTTATCACAAGAACGAACGACGACTAGTAGCACGTACACATAAGAAAGCGAGTGGACAAACTCCTGGAGCTCGTCCCCGCTGAAGCCGATCTCGTCATGCAGAACATGGTAATGCGTTGGCCTCGACGTGCCCTGCCGCATAAAAAACCCTGATTAGCCCCCACCTGAATGCACCCTACCTACTGCTACATTGTGCTGGTAAGCAAAAACAGAGCAGAAAGCAGAGTTTACTACTCACAATCATCCCAGCATGCGCGCACATGTAGAAGTCAAAGTTCTTGGGATGGCAGACTTGTTTATCCCAGTGAAAAAAATAGCGCGCTATAGTGCCGCTAATAGCACGCTATAGCATATTGAGAATCGTCTCGCTAAATTGATATATGTACAATGTCTCGCTAATATCACGCTATAGCGCGCTATAGCACGCTAATAGCATATTTTCAGGGGCGCCGCTATTTTGTATAGCGCGCTATTTTTTTCCTTGGTTTATCCACCACAGTGCCTACAGAATATGACATGGACACTTGCCTCCGGATACACGGTCGTCTCGCTGGCCGCCGACGTGCTCCTCCTCCTGCTGGCGGTGCTCCACGCCTGGTCCAGGGCCGCGCGCCTCCTCGGCCGCCCCGCCCCGCCCATCCCCGACCTGCAGCCGGCGGCCGACCAGCTCGCCGCGCTCATCCGCTCCGGCCTTCCGCCGCGTCGCGCAGGGCCAGCCCGGCTCCGGCCGCGTCTTCGCCTGCCTCGCCGCCGTCACGCTGCTCGGTCGCCTCCCCACCCTCTGGTACGCAGGCACGCTTGGTTCCCCCTGTTCCCTTTGCTCTGCTTTCTTGTCTGAATGATACAGTATCTTTCTTCAGAATTCGACGCCATGGTTGGGTCGGATCACTTGAATTCTGATCGGGTGAATGATTGATTTTGGGGTGGCAATCCAATCCTGCAGGTGTGGTGGGCGCTCTGACGATCCCGGCGCTGTACGAGAGGTTGAGCATGGAGAGATACGCACGCGAGGCTGGCGTCTCTGAACCTCTACCTACAGATCCGAGGTCTTCTACCCCCTCACCTGCTACCTCAGCGCCAGAGACTACTGTTGGATATTATGATTAAAAGGCTGGTTATTATGATCTAAAGTATAAACTTATGAAAATATCTGAAGTGCTACAGTAGGCGGTTGCTGCATTAGGCAGTGGCCACTGTAGCTACCTAACCAGCTGAGCTGCCCTGATCAGGGGCAGCTCCTCTCCAACCAGGTGGAGTTCCCCTGGTGCACTGTGCATTAAAGAAAATTGGGAGATAAGGATAAAAAGAGAGGTGGCCGGCTGCTGCTGCTCTAAGCAAGCCACTCTCACACACACATACACTCACTTCTCTCTCAAGAACAGCTACTGATCAAGCATAGCACAGCAGCACTGGGAAGGACCATCACCACCACTAGAATGTGTTCTTGGTGGTGCTTACTTAAGAGAAGGAGATGGTAGGATCTGGTGAACAAGGTAATCCCATCTCATATTTTATTTGTGGCTCAAGCTTATGCTAAATGATCCTGGAGGATTCAACAATGGCACCAGAGCCTGTAGCATCAAGTTTGAGCCCTTATGCTCTTCTTCTTATTTGATTTATTAGATCAAGTTAAAGTTTTAAGGGGCTCTTCTGTCTATGCTTGAATTCAAGCTGTCTTTTATGCTTTAATAAAAGCTTGAATTACTTGAGCCCCATGAATAGCAGAACAGGCTTGATCTATTATGACTAAGGATAAAACTCAAGCTGTTCTTTATGTTTATGCTAAGTTTGAATTTGTTTTAGCCCTAAAAACTTAAGGGTACTAGCCCTAACAGACCATGTGAGCTTCAAGGGTTTCCATTTTGATGTTAATTAAAGGGGGCTGAAGTATCTTAAGACAGAATCCCCAATTTTGTGGAACCCTAGAAGTTAAATTTTCCTCTTCCTCCTCTTATGATAATGCTATGGTCTCTGCTTATGCTAAGCATTGATGGGGAAATTAGCAAAATCATGTTCAATTCCTAAAGTTTTCCCCAAAACTGAAACCCTAGTTATCAAAATTCCTGAAATTTGTGCCACTGATGATGTTGGGGTTCGGTTTAGGATGCAATTAAATTGGGGATTGAATCAATTGAACCAAACTAATGTCAAAATCCCCAAATTGCCGAAACCCTAGTTCCTAAAAATTCCCAAATCAGACGAACCCTAGCCTTAATCCTAATGAACTAAAGGCTCTGGATGATTACCTGAAGGGCCTCGTCGCCGTCTGTCTTCTGTGGCGGCGCCGGAGCCACCAGCTGATGCCCCTTGCCGTCACTGCTGTGCAGGGAAGCCCGCACGCGCGGCTGTCGTGCGGGGACGCGCCGGCAGGCGCCGCTCGACGGGGCCTCGTGCTGGCTGGAGCCGCACGGGACTCCGGCGAGAGGAGCTCACCGGCGCCGTCGTCTCCGTCCTCCGTTGCGGCCGGTGTCACCGCCGCGTCGCTCTCTCTCGCCTTCGCTGCGTGGGAGGAGAAGGGGAGGGAGACGAATGGGGATAGGGTTCGGGGAGGCTGGGCTTCGTGGCTGGCTTCTGGCCGAGCCAGCGGCAGGCGGCCACGGCCCGGGCCAGAGAGAGGCCAGGGGGCAGGGGAACTGGAGCTGGGCTGTTTTTTTCCCTGGCCCAGCTCAGCAAATGATTTGCCCGAAAAAAAAAACTTACGTTTTTTAGGGGCTAAAGAAAAGCTTCTGTTAAGGGCAGATAAAATTTAGGAAAATGTTGTCTATTTTTCTGATAATGTTCGCATTTTATGAAATGTAGTGAGCATTTTTAGGGCTAAATTTAATGTATGAATTATTATGACTATATTTTTGGCAATTTAATTATTTAGGTTTTTTTATTCCTATTTATGTCTTAGTATATTTTATTATGCCTTGTTTAAATTATTTATACTGTAATTTTATTATGTCTAGTTAATTTTCTTTATGGCATTTTATTTTGATGATGAAAAATTATTGTCATAATTATGGCATAATGTTTCCGCTGCGAATTAAAGTTTAATGGATCCTCAAAATTAAGAGTGGTTTTATGCCTTGTCATTCTGACCAAAGTTGTTTGACGGGCATTTAAACCGCAAAATTCTTTTATTGATCCGTTTTACATCTGGCCAAAGCTGATGTGAACCGGGTTAATGAAAGAAATTAATAAATGAGGATTATTAAAGTATGACTTGTATTTATCAATTTGGCCAAAGCTAATTGATGAATATTTGTTCATATAATTTTGTTGTTCATTTTCATCTCTGGCCAAAGCTGATTTGAATATGATCAATAAAATTTAAATATGATGATGATGATGCTTACTAAAGCATTTTGAATGTTCTTTTGCAGCACCTAATGTCTCTCATATTGCTGGAATGCTTAATGGCATAGAACAACTTAATGGTAGCAATTATGCTACATGGAAGGAGAAGCTTGAAATAACGATGGCCTTACTCAATATTGATTATGCTCTCCTTAATGATCCTCCTGAGGCACCTAAAGAAAATGATGAAAATTATGATGCTCTCAAGAAGGATTATGAGGTTATGAAGGCCAAGTGGGATGATTCTAATCGCAAATGCCTTATGATGATAAAGGGTTCCATCACACAAAGTATGAGGGGAGCCCTTCCTGACTGTGAAACGGCTAAGGGGTATTTTGCGAAAATTGAGCATCAATTTAAGGGATCTTCTAAGGTTTATGCAACAAGTCTCATTAGAAGACTAATTGATGAAAAGTATGATCCCACTGGAAGTCTTCGAGAGCATATCATGAAGAAATGCAACATGGCTGCCAAACTCAAGACTATGGAAATGGAAATCTCTGATGGTTTTCTTGTCCATTTTATTACGTCATCTTTGCCCCAAGAGTTCGCTCCATTTGTGATTAACTATAATGCAATGGATGTGAAATGGAGCGTTGATGAAATGATGGCACGCTGTGTGCAAGAAGAAGAAAGGCTAAAGGCTGACAGAATTGAGCATGCAAATCAGTTCAAAGTTTCGCAAAAGAAGAAGTACAATAAATTTGTGAAAAATTATATGAGGCCTAAGCCTAATAAATTTAAGGATAATGGCCAGTCTTCCAAAAGCTCTCAGCAAAAGAAGCCTGAGAAAGCCCCTAATCCAGAAGGAAAAGGAACTGATGGATGCCACTTTTGTGGTAAAGATGGGCATAAGCAAAAGGATTGCTTTGGTTTCAAGAGATGGCTCAACAATAAAGGTACTGATATAATTACTTTTGTTGAAGAATCTCTTTATATTAATTATGCCACCAATACTTGGTGGATTGATTCAGGTGCAACAATTCATATTTCGAATTCGTTGCAGGGATTCCATATGAGGAGGACCCTAAAAAGAGGGGAAAGAACCATTAGAGTTGCTAATGGTGTTGAAGCTGACGCCGAGGCACTTGGAGATTTTACTCTCACACTTCATACTGGCTTCAAGCTTCTACTACGTGATGTTCTTTATGTCCCCTCAATGAAACGGAATTTAGTTTCTGTTTCATGTTTAGATGATAACGGTTATGTATGTCACTTTGGGAATAAGCAATGTATAATTATGTATGATAATAATAATGTTGGTCTTGCCTTACGACAAGACAAACTTTATGTAATTTCCCTCTGTGATGATATAAATAACGTGGGTTCCACCTCGAATGTGAATGTCAGTACCAAACGCAAACGAGATAATAATGAGACTTCTTCGAAATTATGGCACTATCGGTTAGGCCATATTTCGAGGGGGAGGATTGAGCGTCTCATTAAGGATCAAGTTCTTCCTTCTCTCGATTTTTCATATGCAGATGTTGATCATTGTATCGACTGCATCAAAGGAAAATATGCCAAGCAAATTAAGAAAGGTGCAAACCGAAGCACGGGAGTTTTGGAAATAATTCATACGGATATATGTGGTCCGTTTAATGTGCGATCGGTGGATGGTTTTAACTCCTTCATAATGTTCACCGATGATTTCTCCCGTTATGGATATATTTATCCCATTAAAGAAAGAGCAGAGGCATTAGATAAGTTCAAGATTTTCAAAGCTGAGGTTGAAAATCAAAGTAACAAGAGAATTAAAGTTGTAAGATCTGATCGTGGTGGTGAGTACTACGGCAGACATACTACTTATGGCCAAATTCCTGGACCATTTGCAAAGTATTTACAGGAAAATGGCATTATGGCCCAGTATTCTACACCGGGTGAACCTCAGCAAAATGGTGTGGCTGAAAGGCGGAACCGCACTCTTATGGATATGGTGCGGAGTATGTTAAGCCACTCCACTTTGCCGGTAAATTTATGGATGGAAGCCCTGAAAACAGCAGCACATATTCTTAACAGGGTTCCCAGTAAATCGGTGCCTAAAACACCATATGAGTTATGGACTGGGAGAAAACCGACCCTAAACTATTTTCATGTATGGGGCTGTCCAGCTGAAGAAAGGATTTTTAATCCAATTATGGGAAAATTAGACCCCAAGATAGTCAGTTGCCATTTTATTGGTTATCCTGACAAATCTAAAGCGTATCGATTTTATTGTCCAAGTCAGGCAACAAAATTTGTTGAAACAAGACACGCTGTGTTCTTGGAAAGTGATATGATGAGGGGGAGCACGACACCCCGGGAAATAATTTTGGAGGAAAAACGGGAATATGTCCCGACTCCGAGAATTCAAGAACCTACTTTCCCGGTGTCTGCTGATGTTGCACCTCCTGTTGAGAGGACTATTAATGTAACACCTGCTGAGACTCCAGTGACTGTTTCAGATACTACATCTAATGATGTGTCTGTTGAAAGTTCTCAGCAGCCTTCAATTGTTGATGATGTGCCAATTAATGAACCTCTCAGAAGGTCACAGCGAATTAGAAAGCCTGCTATTCCTGATGATTATCTTACTTATTTGAGTGAAGATATGAATGAGTCGATGTTGGACAATGATCCTACATCGTTTAAAGAAGCTATGCAAAGTGAATTTTCGTCTGAATGGCTCAATGCTATGAAAGATGAAATGAAGTCCATGAGCACTAATGAAGTATGGGACTTAGTGGAAATTCTCAGAGGAGCCAAAACAGTTGGATGCAAATGGGTCTACAAGACCAAACGTGACTCCGAAGGGAATGTAGAAAGATTTAAGGCAAGGCTCGTGGCAAAAGGCTTCACTCAAAGAGAAGGGATCGATTACAAAGAAACTTTTTCACCCGTCTCTTCTAAAAACTCATTCAGAATAATTATGGCACTTGTGGCCCATTATGATCTGGAGCTGCATCAGATGGATGTCAAAACGGCATTTCTAAATGGTGACTTACATGAGAATGTATACATGGCACAACCAGAAGGTTTTGTTGTGGAAGGAAATGAGCATTTAGGATGTCATCTCAAGAAGTCTATCTATGGCTTGAAACAAGCGTCAAGAGAATGGTATCTCAAGTTTGATGAAGTAATAAGGAAATTTGGTTTTGAAGAGAATAAAGTGGACAATTGTGTTTATGTTAAGTTCAGGGGGAGTAATTTTATCTTCCTGATATTGTATGTTGATGACATACTTTTGGCCAGCAGTGATAAAAATATGCTGCTGGAAACTAAGAGGTTTTTATCCTCTAAATTTGATATGAAGGATCTCGGTGAAGCAGCTTATGTTTTAGGAATTGAAATTCACCGAGACAGATCCAGAGGGATCTTGGGGCTATCTCAGAGAGCATATGTTGAAAAGGTACTGAGAAAGTACAATATGCATAAGTGTTCAGCCTCGCCTGCTCCTATTGTCAAGGGCGATAAGTTTGGGACTTTTCAGTGCCCGAGAAATAATCATGAATCTGCGCGGATGAAGTCAATTCCTTATGCCTCAATTGTTGGAAGCATTATGTATGCACAAGTGTGCACTCGCCCTGATTTAGCATTCGTGACCGGGATGCTTGGCAGATATCAGTCTAATCCAGGTCTGGATCACTGGAAGGCTGCTAAGAAAGTCTTGCATTATTTGCAAGGCACTAAAGGCCTCATGCTCACATATAAGAAATCTGATAACCTCGAGGTGGTGGGTTACTCAGATGCTGATTTTGCGGGATGTGTTGATACTAGGAAATCCACGTCAGGCTATGTTTTCACCCTCGCAAATGGAGCTATATCGTGGAAAAGCTCCAAACAAACTGTCACTGCATCGTCGACAATGCAGGCAGAATTTGTAGCATGTTTTGAGGCTACCGGGCAGACAGTATGGCTGAAGAATTTCATCCCGGGACTGAGAGTGATTGATAGCATTTCCAGGCCAATCACACTCTACTGCGATAATCAACCCGCAGTGATTTTCTCGAGTAACAACAAGTCAAGTGACGCTGCCAGGCACATTGACATTAAGTTTCTTGTTGTGAAAGACAGAGTCCAGGATCAGACAATCAATGTCAAGTATATCAGCACTAAATTGATGCTGGCGGATCCGCTCACGAAAGGCTTACCACCCAGTGTTTTCAGAGAGCACGTTACCGGTATGGGTTTGGTTGAAAGCTTTTGATCCTGGCAAAGTTGGGACTGTTGTGACACCATCTCCCCAAAGAGGCTTATTTTGAGATCGAATGGGAACCATAGTCACTTGGTTCAGCAGTACTTAATTGACTGTTGTAATCTATTGTCTTGGTGTACCATTTTATCAAGAGATGAGTCTGTAATGTTTATAATACTTATGTAAATGATTATGTAAATTAAGTTGATGGTTTATGTGAATAAAGTTTATGGAGCTCATAAGTTTAAGAAATTTCATTTTGATATGGAATGATGTATCATAGTCACTGGGTTCAGTGGTATCTCATATTGGCCACTGCAATCTTTTCGTCTTGGTGCATTATTTTGTTGAAAAGTGAACTCATAAAGTTTAGCCTTACGATCAAGGGGGAGAATGTTGGATATTATGATTAAAAGGCTGGTTATTATGATCTAAAGTCTAAACTTATGAAAATATCTGAAGTGCTACAGTAGGCGGTTGCTACAGTAGGCGGTGACCACTGTAGCTACCTAACCAGCTGAGCTGCCCTGATCAGGGGCAGCTCCTCTCCAACCAGGTGGAGTTCCCCTGGTGCACTGTGCATTAAAGAAAATTGGGAGATAAGGATAAGAAGAGAGGTGGCCGGCTGCTGCTGCTCTAAGCAAGCCACTCTCACACACACATACACTCACTTCTCTCTCAAGAACAGCTACTGATCAAGCATAGCACAGCAGCACTGGCAAGGACCATCACCACCACTAGACAGTGTTCTTGGTGGTGCTTACTTAAGAGAAGGAGATGGTAGGATCTGGTGAACAAGGTAATCCCATCTCATATTCTATTTGTGGCTCAAGCTTATGCTAAATGATCCTGGAGGATTCAACAACTACCTCATCGAGCTGCTCAAGGAACCATAATAACCATGGCTGGCCGATGAATTCCTTCATTCCTTCATTCATTCATTCATTCATGAGCGATGATGGATGGATGATGAGACATGAGCTTCTGCCTGCCTCTCAGTGTTTTTGATCGACCGTTGTTTTGCGCTTGCTCTCTCTCGGTTTTTCTAGTGTGCTTAGATTGGTTGATTGATTTGGTTGCTGCCTACGGCTGTTGGCGTTCGAATGTACTCTACTGCTTAGATACTCCTAGATGGCTGGCTAGTTTGTTTGTCACTCTGCTCTCAATGAATGAATGGTTTTCAAGTTGCAGTTTGCACAACATTTTCTCAGCCCCCCCTCCCCTCACCTGTCTTGTCTGTGATGTTTGCGTTGGTTGGTTGTCACTCTGCTTGCTCTGGATGAGATGAGATGAGATGAGATGAGATGATTTGCTGTCAACTTGCAGCTTGCACATTCTACAGCGTTTTCTTAAGTTGTCATGTGATGAGGAAGCTAGAGATTAAATTGGTACAAACACGCAATGGAAGGATAACAGGATGGATACATCTTCCCTGCTGCAGCCAATCAGGCTGCAAACTGAAACCACCTCCACCTCCACCTGCATCAAACCAGACCCTGTATCTCTCTCTCTATCTAATTGGTACCAAGTTGCAAACAAAAACAAATTTTCTTCCAATTCTTCTATCTGCAACATCCACATCCACAATTTGCAAACCAAAAACAAAAACATCCATTCCAGGGTCAGGAGCCTCCTACCTGCAACACCACACCCTAATCAGGATACCTGCTGCAAACCACTCAAATTCGCAACTGCAAACAAATCACACGTCCACAGGAGCCTCAACAAGTTAGGATGGAGAGAGAGAGAGAGAGAGATATGATCCCACAACACCAACAAGCATGCCATGCATTGTTCAAGCTTGATTATCCACCCAAGTCTCTAGTCTAGCTAGCACATCATGCTAGGTTGGTTCGTTCAACGACGCCAACACCACAAATGATAACATGCCGCACATCCATCCATGGTTCCCAACGCAACGGACCGACACACTACCTGACTTACTCGTTGTTCATTCTACGGGCACCCATAGCTAGAGTTCCAGGTGCTAATCTAGATACATAGACAGCATCCATCTAAGATCAACAGCAGCAGGTCAGCAGAAGAACATGGAGCTCCTCACTTTCTCGTGCAGCGAGGCAGCTCCGGCACCGGGGCGCTGCCTGCCGACACAAACACAAACGATAACATGCCGCACATCCAAAGGTGATTGGAGTAGAATTTAATCTATAAACATGTCTAAAACTTGTACCAAAGGTTGTGACTTACCTACGCCAGTGGAGGAAATACATGATCCGCGTAACCAGCCCCTAAGTCAGACCGTTCCTCCATAATCCTCTTGATCTCCACCCTCATCTTCGACATCATCTCAGACTTCATCTCCTTCAAGATGGACTGCCTCGCCTTCAAAATACGGAGTTTGGCATGCCAAAGGGCCCTCTGGGCACGCCTGTCACGAGCAGCTGCCTCATTCCTCTGTTGTTGTGTACCATAAGCAGGTTGAAATGGGACTCTCTGTTGGAGTGTTGTGCCATGCTCAAAGCTAGGAAATCTTGGGAACTGATAATGAGAAAAAACGCAATACTAAGCAAACATACCACAAGAGTTTTCTAGACAAACAATAGCACAGTACTAGCAAACATATCACAACAATTTTCTAGACAAATAATAAATGCTACTCTTAATACAGACATGTGGTTATAATTTGTTATCTCAATGAAATGCACCCAACCCATATAAGTAGTAGCAGACTCATTCAGAGGATGTGACATGAAAACCATGCATGGCTTATAACATGGAAACAACGAGCAAACCAGAGACAAAACAAGCACTTGCATAATTCTTTCTAAACATGTTATGTTAATACAGACATGTGGTTATAAATTGTTATCTCAATGAAATGCACCCAACCCATATAAGTAGTAGCAGACGCAGATGTGATGGCTTATAACATGGAAACAACGAGCAAACCAGAGACAAAACAAGCACTTGCATAATTCTTTCTAAACATGTTATAGTAACATCCAACAGGAGGCAAGCGAATGTCATAATAAGATGTAGTCAACAAAACTGGTTTAAAGTGATGTTTATTATCCCAAAAGAAAGAGAACAACGTACAGGAGGGTGTGGATAGATGGCTTGTAGTACTCCCCGATTTCTTTCCATAAGTGGAGGTCCATTAGGTGCCATCTCGTCGTCATTGTAGCGCACAAGGACCTCCAGTGCTGCAATGCCTGCTACAACTCCCTGCAGCTCTTGATCAATCTGCTCCAGGGATGCGTCAAGCATGTTGTTGAAGGACCTCTCTAATTCCCTCTTGGCAGTAGACTTGCACTCCAACAACTCTGGATTAACCAGTATGAATCCATGAAGGGCCTTCCTGGACGGGTCCTCACACTGATATCTGCTGCTTCTTCAAGGGAGGCTTGCTCATGCAATTGAAATCGAACCTGATCAGCTTGATTCATGTCAGTGATCTTCAGAGCTTGAAGCGCAGCGTCAACATCAGCAAGGCTGGAAACTAGTCTGACTTGGGCTGCCATGGTGGGATATCCTTCCTGTAAAAGAAACAACTTTCTTTATACCAACCCTAGGTGCTACTGCTAAGAGAGGAGGAAGAGGTGCTACTGCTAAGAGAGGAGGAAGAGGTGCTACTGCTAAGAGAGGAGGAAGAGGAGGAGGAGGAGGAGCACCTTCTGGCGGCAGAGAAGGACGGCGGACGGGGACGGAGGATGGGGACGCGGCGGCGGAGGCTAGGGTTTGAGACGAGGGAGGAGGCGAGGGCGAGGCTGCTAGGTTTTGAGTATACGGCGGGGCGGTGGCTAGTAGTTGGGCTGGGCCGCGGCTAGCCGTTGGGCTAGCCGATTATGCCGACCTTTTCGGTTGCGCACATGGTCAATTCCCAATTAAATATCAGGGAATACCGATTCATTATCGGCGCCTCACAAGCATGTAGAGGAGCGTCTAGAGAAACGGTTGAGCAGTTGGAAAGGCAAGCTGCTCTCAGTTGGAGGACGACTGGTTTTGATTAACTCTGTCCTCAGAAACATAGTTCTCCATATGCTTTCTTTTTTCCAGCTCCCAAAAGGGGTCCTGCAAAGACTGGACTATTTTAGATCCAGATTCTTTTGGCAAGGAGATGGTGAAAAGAAAAAATATAGGTTGGCCAAATGGAGCGTGGTTTGTAGGCCGAAAGACCAAGGTGGCCTTGGAATTCATGACCCGCAGGTCAAGAATGAGGCCCTACTCGATAAATGGTTGTTCAAACTTCTTACTGAGGATGGTGTTTGGCAAACCATGCTGCGCAACAAGTATCTAGGCCAAAAGGCGGTGTCTCAGGCATTCTGAAAACCTGGCGACTCGCACTTTTGGGCTGGCCTAATGGCAGCAAAGAAACATTTCTTTCGCTTCGGGTCTTTCGCGATAAAGAACGGGTCAGAGATTAGTTTTTGGGAAGACATCGGGCTTGGCAATGCTAGTCTCCGAGAACAATATCCAGCCTTGTACAACATTGCTCGCGACAAGAATAATACTATTGCGTAGGTGCTCAGTTCATCCCCGCCGAATATTTCGTTCTGGCAGGATTTGATTGGCCCCCGACTTGTGCCATGGCATAATCTTTTATCCCGTCTGGATACGATTAACCTGACACAAGGTCGAGATGTGTTTCGCTGGAACCTTACTACATTAGGGTCTTTCACTGTAGACTTATGTACCATGCGCTCACACATTCGGAGGTACCGGTGAGTAATAACAAGAAAATTTGGAAGTCCAAGATTCCACTGAAAGTGAAAATCTAAATGTGGTATCTTTGTAGAGGAGTTGTGTTAACCAAAGACAATCTCGCTCGACGCAACTGGCAAGGGAGTAAGAAGTGTTGTTTTTGTGCTCATGATGAGACAATCAAACACCTCTTTTTTTTAATGTAAGTTCGCTCGTTCTACGTGGTCAGTCATCCAAATAGTGTCAAATTTGTATCCGCCCAATATTTTTGGTCATTGGTTGGGATGGTATTCCAAATAGGTTCAAGACGCTAATAAGGGTGGGAGCGTATGCCTTAGTTTGGTCGCTTTGGCTATGTAGAAATGATTTGGTTTTTAATGACAAAAGTGCTTCTCCTCTGCAAGTTATTTTCCGGTGTACGAACTCGCTTCGTACATGGTCTATATACTACAACGAGCAGAGTACCAACCGCTGTTCAAGGCGGTGTGTACGCGATTGGAGCAGGTGGCTTCAGAGGGGTTTTTTTTCCAACATGGGTGGCATCATAGCCTACGGATTGATCCACCATCTCTTTCGACATAAGCATAGTGTCGGACTATAGGACTCTACTATTGTCGATCTGTAGGTTTTGTTTTATGTCTTATTGACAGACTTGTGGGTTTGGCTGTGTGCATCCTAATTATGCAGAGACCGGCTGCTGCTCATAACAATTTGTATTCGCTTGATGCTAAATCTTGAGATAATAAAATCACCCTTTTATCGAAAAACATACAAGTGCCTCGATAATGATTACAGAAATGCTAGCACTAGTAGATTATATAAGTGGGGAGTAGTTTGACAGGCAGGATTGATGGTACTTCTTCCCTGGTGGTTGGACCCAGTGGATTACAGGTGGATTCCCCTTGTTTCCTAGCTGTCTGTCGTCTGTTGGAGCATTCCATTTTGGGTTTCTTTCTTTCCAGCGAAAAATTGCAATTTGCAGCATTTGGGAAAGTGATCATTCATTGATCAAACAAATTCCAATCCATCAAGACGTACCAAACCCTCTCCATGGATCATTCATTTTGGGTTGGATCACTTGTCAACTTGTGATGGAGTGATTGATTTTGTGGCAATCCTGCAGTTGTGGTGGGCGGTCTGACGATCCCGGCGGTGTACGAGAGGTTGAGCATGGAGCGGTACTCAACCTCTACAGATACGAGCTCTTGTACGAGAGCTTCTCCCTCGCTACCTCAGCGCCAGGGACTATCTCCTCACTTTCTCATGCAGCCGAGGCACCGGGGCGCTGCCTGCCGACACAAACACAAACGATAACATGAAGCACATCCAAAGGTGACTGGAGTAGAATTTAATCTATAAACATGTCTAAAACTTGTACCAAAGATGACTTACCTAGGCCAGTGGAGGATTTGCAAGATCCGCGTAACCAGCCCCTAAGTCAGATTCTTCCTCCATAATCCTCATGAACTCCGCCCTCATCTTTGACATCGTCTCAGACCTCTTCTCCTTCAAGATGGACTGCCTCGCCTCCAAAATACGGAGTTTGGCATGCCAGATGGCCCTCTGGGCACGCCTGTCACGAGCAGATGCCTCATCCCTCTCTTGTTGTGTACCATAAGCAGGCTGAAATGGGAATCTCTGTTGGAGTGTTGTGCCATGCTCAAAGCTAGGAGCTACTGGGAACTGATAATGAGAAAAACGCAATACTAAGCAAACATACCACAACAGTTTTCTAGACAAACAATAGCACAGTAGCAAACATGTCACAACAGTTGACAAATAATAAACCAAATGCTACTCTTAATACAGACATGTGGTTATAAATTGTTATCTCAATGAAATGCACCCAATATAAGTAGTAGCAGACGCAGATGTGATGGCTTATAACATGGGAACGAGCAAACCAGAGACAAAACAAGCACTTGCATAATTCTTTCTAAACATGTTATAGTAACATCCAACAGGAGGCAAGCGAATTTCATAAGATGTAGTCAACAAAACTGGTTTAAAGTGATGTTTATCCCAAAAGAAAGAGAACGTACAGGAGGGTGTGGATAGATGACTTGTTGTACTCCCCGATTTCTTTCAAGAAGTGGAGGTCCGTTAGGTCCCAGCTGATCCATCTCATTGTCATCCTTGAGCACAAGAACCTTCAGTGCTGACATGCTTGCGTCAACTCCCAGCATCTCTTGATCAATCCGCTCCAGGGATGCGTCAAGCATGGTGTTGAAGGACGTCTCTAATTCCGTCTTGGCACAATACTTGCACTTCAACAACTCTGGATTCACCAATATGAATCCACGCCTTCCTGGATAGGTCCTCAGATCGATCTTTGCTGCTTCTTGAAGGGGGGCTCGCTCATGCAATTGAAACCGAACCTGATCAGCTTGATCCACCTCAGTGATGTGCAGATCTTGAAGCGCAGCGTCAACATCAGCAAGGCTGGAAACTATTCTGACTTGGGCCATGGTGATGGTGGGATATCCTTCCTGTAAAAGAAACAACTTTCTTTATACCAACCCTAGGTGCTACTGCTAAGAGAGGAGGAAGAGGTGCTAAGAGTAGGAGAAAATTACAGTGCAACTACTCTGTAAATTACACTCTACTAACACTAGAATTACAGTAGGAGAAAATTTGCAATCATGCCCCCCCCCCCCAGCCCAAGACAAAACAATGAAGAAAGTTATTATGCATGGCTTAGATTTGGATAAAATCAATTTTTTTCCCTCCTAGTTGTTCATATTTTCGCTTTGCCCCCCCCCCCCCCCCTGAGATCACTGTCAAGCTCCGCCACTGAGGCTAGGGACATGTACTGACAATTTACAATATATAAAACCCCTGAAATTACTGTCACATGCTGTTGTAATTGCTAGCTAGTCAAACAGTAGAATCAAGTGCACAACAATAACAATCCCCGACATAGACAAACAAATATAAATGGTTTCTAAAAATGGATGCAATCCCTTGTTACAACCCCAACAAACACAACCCCTAGGTTCTAACAAAACTAGAGCTTGCGACCAAACAAAGCAAAGCAAAACAAAACTGCTCCACTGAAATTGCAGTGTTGACAATTCCACTGCCATTTACAGTGGAAGTAGTTGGTAAATTACACTGTAAATAAAGAAGAAATTCACTGTGAGTGACAGTAGAATTACACCAGAATTACAGCACTGTAAAATACACTTGGATTCCGCTATAATTTACAAAGTTATTACACTACAATAACACTATAATTACAATGTGATTTTCTTTGTAAATTCAGTGTAATTAAACCGAAAGTTGACTGAAATTATGCTTTGACCTACATTCTAATTAGAGTATGATTTTCTCTTTAGTAAACTGTATAAAAAACACACCAATACAGTCCACAAAAAACACAACAAAAATGAAATACCTAGACAAAGTGGTTCTAACACCAACATCCACTACGAGACCATGTCATTCAAACGACCAAGGGATTGAGCATCTTCACCTACAACTACAACAAACAAACAGACCGACCAGCAGAATCGAAGGCCATGGGATTCAAACGCCTACGACTACATCAGACAAGAACACAAGGCAAGCGGAATCAGACACAAGCTGACAGGGGGGATCCATTCATGTACCACTACATCTCCAAATAGAAAAATCCCACCGTCCACTGCTACACCTACATCGAATATACATCTACATCAACTGCCGGGGTTGGAGATCCAAGCAAACACAACATGAAACAACTACGTAGATCCAAAAGGGCATGAATGCCGAAGAAATCCAATCCAACCGAACCCAAAGCTATGGAGCGGAAATCAAGCTCGAGAATACGAAGAGCTCGGAATCGGCATGGACTATGAAGGAATCGCCTCCTCACTCCACCGATGAAGCTATTTCTCTGTCCTTCATGAGGAGGAGGGAGAGTAGGAGGAGGAGGAGGAGGAGGAGCACCTTCTGGCGGCAGAGAAGGACGGTGGACGGGGACGGAGGATGGGGACGCGGCGGCGGAGGAGGCTAGGGTATGAGACGAGGGAGAGAGATCGAGATGAATGGAGGCTAGGGTGGATCGGGGGACTGGGTCGCCGTTTTGTTCGGCCGAACGGAGCGGAGGACAGTCCGATGCGATCGAACGGCCGTCGCTCAAACCCTAGCTCGCCCGAGGCTGCTGGGCCGCGGGGCCGCTGGTGGGCCGCGTAGACACTGCGTCCGCGCTAGCCGCTCGCCGCGCTCGCCTGGCAGGCCGTGGGCCGCGTCGTCGCTGGCCGCGGGCCGCACAGAAAACGTTTTCTCCTCTTCTCAAAAAAAAAAAAAGAAAGAAAACGTTTTCTCCGTTATTTTTACAGAAGCAGTTTTAAACGTTTTCTGTACAGTTTTTTTGTTTTGTTTTTTAGCGAATTTCGCTCAGTTTTTTTCCATTCAAACTGATCCAACGAAAAGTTTGTTTTGGAAAATAGAAAAGTAAAAGTAAAAGTTTCTGAAAATAATAAAGTTCATGAATTTTTTTTTTCACTGTGAAAGATTAAATTGTTGCTTCTCTAATTCAATTTTTGAACCAATCGGTTAAAATTGCTTAGAGAGTAAAAGAGTACAGAATTGTTTCTGAATAGAATATTGTAAAGTTTCCGCTGCAAAGTAAAAGTTTTATCCTCCAATTAAATTGGAACCAACGGGAAAATTTAATTGGAAGAACTGTTCTTAGCAATGTTTTTCCCCTGTGGGTGAAATCATATTCAGATAGTTTCGCTATGACAAAAGAAAGATATTTGTTTTAAAGTTAAAATATGGTATTGTTATTTTCTGACCAACGTTGATGATAACAGTACTATAGTTCTATGAGTCTTATGTTCAAAGCTTAAATCTCTGATAATTTTTGTATCAAAGTGATCAATTTTCAGAGAACAGATAAAGATCAAGAAATGCTCTTGAACTAGAGAAATGTATATTTCTTGTTCCCGCTGCAATAAAGTTGTTGATGATGATTATTTCTTAGCAAAGTTGTTTAATAGAAATACTATCATCACATTGTTTATGAGTTATATGCATTATTTCCATTTCCGCCCAACGGTGATATGGAATTAATGTAGAAGGATGATGTTTTATTCTAATTCTGCCCAACGGTGATTTAGAATATAAAAGAAAGTTTTTTAAAAGTTTAATGTGCATATTTTTTAACCAGGCCAACATGGGGTTATTTTTATGCTCATTATTGTTAATTATTGGCTAATTTTTCTCAGACTAAAAGTTTTCCATGCTTTCATTCGTGAAAGCGAATGGCTGGGTACTTGTGACCCGAAAGATGACCAAGAAAGGTCATAACGTGAGGGAGTATGTTCTCTCTAAAGAATGGCTTCAAAAGAAAAGAGATAGATCATTGAGAGTCTTGGTTGACGAATGTCTTTCATGTACTCTCTATGAACAAGATTTTTCAGTCAACATGATTTGAGTTGAAACAAGCAACATGCGTGTTTAATTTGACCAACGTCGGATCAAGCATGTGTGTCAAAGAGCATTCGGATTTATTCCTAAATTTGATGATTGGATATGCAGTCAAAAGAGCCAATTCTGGCATTTATGTCCCTTAGAGGGAATTACCCGCATGGCGGGAAAAGATGATTATGATAAAACCCGCATGACAGGAAAAGTCTGGGAAAATACCCGCGTAACCCGTATGGCGGCAGTAAGGTTTCAAACATCATCAAAAGAAAAAGGCAATAAGGTGCCGACAGAATACAGTTACTTCCAGCAGCCTACCGGAACAGCAAAACACATGACAAGCTAGACATCCATTTTGGTAATTCAGCTCATGGGAATGAGGACCACATGGATCTCTTCCGTCATCTTTGGATCCTCCTTCACTTGCTCCAGGGTAGCGCGTCCCCCATGTGCCGTTCCGTGGATAGATTTAGACCAGGAGAGCTGCTCTGTGGCTTCTTGGCATCTCAGTCTGGTTCCAGTTCCAGCGGCGACCTCAGTCTTCTCAATAGATGGTCTCTGAAATGTTTCATCGACCCCTCCTGCAGCTCCCTGTGCGGTTTCACCCAATCTCCTAGATATATGCTTATTTTCTGCCAGACCTGTTTGACAGAAGTCCATTTAGATCTATTAAACACAATGGAGTTTCTAGTATTCCACAATCCCCAAAGGACCGCAGAGGAAACCACATTCAAATGAGCAAATTTCTTATTACAGAGCCAGCAGGCAGCTAACTCTAGAAAGGAATGGAAAATTCTACCAAAGATTATCTCTACCTCTTTCCACATTAACCTAGCAACCACACAGTCAAAGAACAAGTGGTGAACTGATTCTATCTCCCTACAGTGGACACATTCCAGGGGCTTTGGTATGCCTCTTTTCCTCAGGTTATCACAGGTCATAATTTTATTTTGGGAAAAAAGCCAAAGGAAACCCTGTATCCTGGGTGGGATTTTTAAGCTCCACACAACAGGTGTGTAAATGGGTTGAACCCCTCTAAAATTAACAATAGCATACAGTGACTTAGAAGAATAGATTCCTTTTGATTCATATTACCAAATCAAACTATCTTCCTGTTCAGTAAAAGTTATTGACCTAGCAACTGATTCTAAATCAAACCATTGTTGCATTAGCTCATCATCAAAATTCCTTCCTACCCAACCAAACTCCCTCCTACCCCTCAAAACAAAAAAACAAAAAACCAAACTCCCTCCAGGAACATGAGTGAGCACCTCATCACCATCACCACAACCTCCCCTCAAAAAAAAAAAAAAAAAAAACACACGATTGCGGCGTTGCTCTGCAGGAACAGGAAGGCCGCCTGCTGCTCCAAAGCGAGGGTCATAATAAGCGTTTAGGCATCAAAAAAGGACTTCCCTCCCTAGTCACAAGAGAAGAGAAGAGGCCTCCTTCCCTCCTTTGCTCTGCTTTCTTTCTTTCTTTCTTTCTTAGATACATGAGGACCGTCGGCGCTCTGACGATCCCGGCAGTGTACGAGAGGTTGAGCATGGAGAGATACGCTCTGACGATCCCGGCGGTGTACGAGAGGTTGAGCATGGAGAGATACATGAGGCTGGCGTCTCTGAACCTCTACAGATACGAGCTCTTCTACCAGGAGGAGCTTCTCCCTCACCTGCTACCTTAGCGCCAGGGACTACCTCATCGAGCTGCTCAAGGAACAACCATAACCATCATTCACTGATGAATTCCTCCATTCATTCATGAGCGATGATGGACAGGATGATGAGACATGCCTCTCAGTTTTCTGATCCACAATTGTTTTGGGCTTGCTCTCTCTCAGTTTTTCTAGTGTGCCTGCTTAGATTGATTGAGTTGATTTGGTTGCTGCTGCTGCTTACGGCTGTTGGCGTTCAAATGTACTAGAAATAGATAGGTAGAATGGCTGGCCAGTTTGTTTGTTTGTCACTCTGCTCTGAATGAGCGAATGGTTTTCAAGTTGCAGTCTGTGATGTGATGAAGCTGGAGATTTGGCTGTTGGCGTCTGGATGGCTGCCATAATTGTTTGTTTGCGTTGGTTCTCACTCTGCTTGCTCTGGATGAGATGCATGAATCGCTGCATTTTCTAAAGCTGTGATTTAGCTGTTGATTAAATTGGCACGGCACGGGATATTAGGATTCATCCCTGCCGGCTGCCGCAGCCATCATCACCAATCATCAGGCTGGAAACTGAAACCTGCATCAACCCTCTATGTACCAAGTTGCCAACTGATTCTTGCAAACACAAAGTATCTGCAACATTCACGTCCACACACCCACACAAGTTCATGATACTCAGGAACTCAGGATGGAGATAGATGGGATACACATGATCCCACAATACCTACCATCAGGCATGGTTCAAACACTTGACTTGATTATCCAGACAAGTCTAGCTGGCTAGCAGATCATCCAAGGTTAAGCTAGGTTGGTTCAACAAAACAACGCCAACACAAACACAAACGATAACATGCCGCACGCAAATCCATGCTTCCCAGCGACACCGATGCACTACCACTACCGACTACTTGTTCATTCTACGGGCACCCATACAGCTAGAGTTCAAGGTGCCATCTAGATAGATAATAGGTTTTATACAGACACGCGGTTCAACCTCCGCTGACGGAGGACATCAGAATCCATCAAGATCAGCAGAAGAACATGGAGCTCCTCACTTTCTCGTGCAGCCGAGGCAGCTCCGGCACCGGGGCGCTGCCCGCCGACGTGTGGCCCCCTCCCTGGCTCGACGACGTGTCCGACATGTCCTCAAACTTCATGAAGGTGCCCACCTGCGCCGCCGCCAGATGCGCGTACGCTATCGGAGCAGCTGCCAAAACAAACACACACGACATAAGCAACTAAGTGCACACATGCATTTGCAAACACAAACAGCAGCGAGCATGGATCGAGTGAGTCTTCAAACATACCTACTGATATCGCAGTCGTGCTCCTCTGGTACCTGAAAGAAAGAAACGCCGACAGGTTCAGACACAATTTGTCACAAGAATGACCCACACCTAGACTGGTAGCAACATCATATAATATATAGGCTGTCCACGTACACGTAGGAGAGCGAGTGCACAAACTCCTGGAGCTCATCCCCGCTGAAGCCGATCTCATCATGCAGAACATGGTAATGCGTTGGCCTCGACGTGCCCTGCCACACAAAAAAACCTAATTAGCCCCTCCCCACCTGAATGCACAGCAATTCAAGCACCCTGCCTACTGCTACATTGTGGTAGTAAGCAAAAACAGAGCAGAGAGCAGAGTTTACTACTTACAATCATCCCAGCATGCGCGCACATGTAGAAGTCAAAGTTCTTGGGATGGCAGACTTGTTTATCCACCACAGTGCCTACACAATGACATGGACACTTGCTGTTACAGTCTATCGTTTCACAGAAGAAAACTGCATGCAAACCCCACGTATAAAAAGTAGTGGACTTCGGAAAAGACGCTTACCAGGAGGAACATTTTCTGGCGAGTTTGTCTGGAAAAACCTGGTGTGGTGGTTCTTCTGAGCAACAATTACTGTGAACTTGGGCTCCCACTTGTCGTCAAGGCACTTGCATGCCTGCATTGGTTGGTTAAAAATAGATGAAATGAGTGACACGGTCCAGAACGCGATAATTACTTCTAACCAACCCTGAAAGTATGTTTGGTTAAAAGTACTGTAACAAGCACATGTTGGGATCAAACAAATACACTACCTCGATGATCTGCTCAAGCTCGATGTTTATCACCTGAGTAAACTGGCTTTCACTGACTCCATCCCTGAAAGTAGCATAATCAGTTATGTGTTGTGATGGTATTCATCCCATTTTCAGCAGAGAAACATTTCAGGAACCACAAAAATTTACTGCTATTAGCAAATACTAGTTTCACAACTTGGTACCTGAAAATAATAACTTGGTCCGGCTTCCGCTTCCCAGAACTAGTGTAGAAGTCAATAAGTGATTCCCTGCAAACCCATTCCATTCCACTCCATTAGGAAAGCGTGCAACAAAGCACAACCTACATACACGTGACGCACACACACACATAGTTTGGACAATGAATTTGACTCAAGATTGACACGTACCGAATGAGGCCATCATCTTCAGTTCCCCGTGGTTTAAATAGGGATGCCATCATCTCCTGTTTGGGTGACTGAGTGTGCACTGTTGCTCTGTATTTAGAGATGAGAGGCCACTCACGAGAACTCACCACCTGAACAAAATCCAAAGTCATGGTTACAAGCAGTGGTAACAACAACACTTACTCTTAGAAGATAATATCCAGTACCAACAGTAGCATAAACTTGTGGTTGGCGCCAGTCACATTCCAATAGCTTATGTGGAACGCTTCGTAGCTTCCAATCAGTGTTCTAGAACACGATATGCAATTCTAGGATGGATGGACAGATAGTGTACTAGTACTGTTCAAGGACTAATGTGGGCTCAACCTACTGCCCGATATACGTACTTGTTTATATTCAAAACTGACTGATGACATTTATTATCTAAACTGTGGTTACTCATAGCTCATTTTCCATATCCCAATTTCTTGGGTTATATTTCATCTATGAGGTATAAACAACAACGAACACTACTTGAAGGAAGCTGTGAACTGAATTGTTGACAGTTAATAAAATAAAGTTACTCAGCAGGTTAAATTGGTTACATGAGATTATCAGCGATTTTTTTCCCCATCACATGGCCATAAAGAACAGTTACATCATCAACCAGATAAGGATAAGAAACAGATATATCATGCATTCATGGTTGAGGGGCCTAGTTTTGTCAGGACAAAGCCGACCATGTGCTATGCCTTCCACACAAGATACTATAAAGAAACCTTGCAGAATTGTGAACAGATAGCAACAACGACAATTTGGGATCCTATCTTTCTTCATGTTGAAGAGCCAAAGACATCATCTACAGATGAAACCTGAGGTATTATTCAGAGAGTAAAATCTATGTATCCCTCTTACCGCAGCAATGGAAGGCCTATCGGATTGCCCAGGCTGACCATGTGACACATCCATGCCGAGGATGATAGTAGGCACCTTCCCCACAATGGGTATTGTACGGGCTGCTTCAATTTGAAGCAATGTGTTCAGCCCACCGAGCTGGGGCGGAAAGACGAAAGCGATAAGCCATAGCATACAGACAGTAGTCAATAATAAATACAGTTATAAGAAAGAAAACAGGGTCGGTCACGTCAACAAACCTTAGCATTTATCTTGAGTAGCAAGTTACTCAAGTACTGATCATTGACCCTTTGCGGAGCTAGACACTGGGTGACTATGCCGAAATCAGCAAGACACTTCTTCTTCCAAGGACCTGCAGGTTCAAGAAGATATATATTAGTACATAATATTCCCAAACAGTTAATCATGCTTATGGGGAAGGGTAACCAACCATAAACTTCGCAATTCTTCCTCTCAGGAAGAAGGCACAAAAGGAACAAGGGTGCTCCAGGTAGCTTGGCCTTTATCTGAGCAAACATCTCCTCCACTCTTCGTGCCACCGGAGCTCGTCTCAGTGACGGGCTCTCTTCAATTACAGTATGAGGGTCCTCATATTCCTGCAAACAAATGAAGTTGAACAACAAAAAAGAAGAAAAACTAAGAAGTTGTAGAGAAGTAGGAACATACGAGTCCCATTCCAGTCGCGACTCTTTTAAGGTCTTGGACAAGACCACGAAGATCACAACGTGCAGAGAAATTGACGACGGACCACCTCTTGACAGAACTGGTCCTAATCAGCTTCTGAAACAAAAAAAGAATCAGTGTCCGTTAACCTATAGAAATACATGTTAGAAAGAAAGAGAAAATGTTGACCTTCCTCGCAATATTCCAGCGTCCGTTGCGTGTGAAGAACTCTTCACCGTTACCAGCTTTCAGCTACATGATAGCACAGTTAATTAGATACATTCACAAGAACATCAAGCTTTCATTTGGAAGACACTAAGCTTGGAGAATTATCAGTGACTAACCTTGGGAGCAGGCAGGACCCTCCCTTCAATCTGAGTGAAATTTTGCGCGATGGAAATGCCACACGCCTTCAGCATGGGGTCAGCGTCATAGTTGCTACGCTTAAGTGCCTTGCATATAAAATAAGAAGATAGCATGAACCGTGAGTCCATTGCCACTACAAACAGCAGGGTATATATGGTTGCAGCAAGTAAGCTAGAATCTAGATGAGGATAACTCACATCATTAAGGGTCGACATTCTCTCGTGTGGCTTCTGTCTTGACTTCTCGACAAGAGAAGACCTCTGCAGAGTTGACAGAGACTTCGTGTATCTTTGCAGAGGAACAAGCGTGCAAAGCTGGTCGCACAAAAAGTTCACATCAGGATTTGAGATGAAATTTCAGAAAGGTAAAACAGCAAAACTGTGAAACAAACCTCCACAGGGAAATAGGTCGGACGCTTTGGCCTCCCAGCATTGATACATGGAAGATTGCCAGAATAGCGCAGTTCTATGCCTCTATTCTTCACAAAATAATCATAGACAGTAACCTCAACAGTTTCAGTGGTGTCCCCATTCCTCCGCCTCAATGGGAACCTAGTTAAACATGCCAATCACAAAGCAATGAATAAACAGCAGCAAAATGCACAAGATAGAACAGGCTAGAAACAACAGGACACTTTTCCCGAATTACAAATTTATATAAGGACTGGTAAAAACGAATAAAGCAGCAAGGGGGAACTCTCACATCTGTTCGTTGCAATTTCTCTCACTCAACCCAACAATCTTGAACTCTGAATTTGCAGGAGTGGTTTTTATCCTCAAGTTCTTGAGAGCTCGCTTGGCCTGTTAGGCAAGCAGGCAAATTAGATATGCTTGCACGACTGTTCACGCAATATCATCAAGAACATCAGAGATGCAACTTACCTTCTGCCAGTCGATTCTGTCAGGGTGGTCAACTTTCTGGTTAGCGAGAAGAAAGTCAATGACAGGACCAGGTTTAACTATCATGGTAGTTGAAACATCTGCAAGTTAAAAGAATTTTGACATGCAAATGTTAGATCGCATGTAGCCATCGCAACATGAACCATGGAGTTTATACAAGAATACTGTGGTGAGATTCATACCGATGTTTAGGGAGAGTCCGCTCTGTGTACCACGGAAGCTTGAGTGAAATCCCCGGCACCCCATCACACCACCGCCCAAGTCAACGAAACTGCTAGGGTTGTTGTGGAAAAACGACTGACGAACTAGAAGGCAGCCCCTGTGGATCGTCAGAAAACATAAACCGCAGTCATGAGGCAGCTTAAAGCACGGAAGAACGCTTGAGGAGGCATGGGAGTAGATACATACTGTTTTGCAGAATGTTGCCTCAGTATGATGTCAAGAACTCGTAGAGCCTCGAGGGAGTGCTCTGATTCCTGACCTCTGATGGCCTGTCCAATTGCAGCCATAGGAATTGTTGCCGCGAAGTTCAGCTCCACCTTGAAGGTCTTGGCCTGGTAGGGTCTCCTCACCCTCTTCTGGTCACCACCTCCAGGACTACCGTTGTTGCCTCCAGGACTCCCGGCAGCAGTCCTACAACCAAGTAAAATAGAGTCACACCTTGCACTGAACACAGAGATAGAAACAGATTGCGTGCAAGCAGGTCAAGAAGGAGCAGAACTCACTTCCCACTACCGATGTCTTCCAATACCACGATGAATTCATTGTTGATCTGCGGAAGAGCCCCGATAGTGAAGAGGCTCTTTTCACCATCATATGCAAAGTCCTTGTCCGCGAGCTCCGAACGGTAGGTGTGCTGCAGCTTATCAAGGACCTTTCTGCCGATGCCCTTGCCATCCACCGGCGTATCATCCTCATACTTGAGATTGACCTGCCCATCATCAAAGTATAACAGAGCTACCAAATCAGCATGGGGATATGCAATAACTTCAGGTCATGCATAAACATGTGCCTTGTGCAGTACTACTAGGTAGTGGTGAAACTAGCTAGGAAAGAAAGCATTGTATGCTTCTTACATAGTAGTGGTTGAAGAACTCCTCTGAAGGCTTGACAGAAACTTTGTAGTGGTTAGCAAGCAGCTGGATGGGCTGACCCTTCTTCCCCAACCCATTGGCAGGCCTGGCCATTATATGCCTCCTAGGCTTTGCTGGCTTGCTTGGAGGTGGAGGTGGCGGTGGCGGTGGCGCTTCACTCTCACCGGCAGCAGCAGCAGCAGCATCTTCTGCTATGAGGGGCACCACGTTGGGAGGCAGAGGGGGTGGTGGTGGCAACTCGTCATCAGCAGGCTCTCCGTCATGCGGGTCCATCCTGAGCAAGATCAAAAGGACAGCAATGATTAGTAAGTAGCAGTAGTACCAAGACAGGAAACAGAATTTGATTCCAGGATGACCAAACAAACGTCACAAAAGAATTTGATTCCAGGATGAAGAACATTTACTCTCTAGCTACTGTTAACAGAGTTACGCATGTTATCATCCACTAGGAGATCTTGTATAAGTAAAAGAGAGGCGTACATACTTAGCAGCAGTAGCTTTGTAAATAGGAATAAATGAGGATCATACACAAAAGTAATGTTGTGTAAGATGAGAAAGATTTAATCTCTAGCTAGCCCCCAAACAGAGTTGTGCATTTTGTCCTTCACTGTGAGATCTTGTGTGAATAAATAGAAAAATATTGTGTGTCCATATATAGGAGCAGTAACTTTGTAGATATGAATTGCTAATAATGATACTGACACTGTGATCACAAAAGTAATGCTGTGTGTGATGAAGAAGATTTGCTCCCTAGTTAGCTAGCCCCAAAACAGAGGTGTATTTTCTATCCTCCTTCACCAGGAGATACTGTATGAAACTATAAATCAAAACTATACTTTCTGCGCATAATTAACTTTGTAAACAGGAATTAACACTGATGCTGACACTGTGGTCATAAGAGATATGGTATGTGAAGAACATATTCCTGAATCCTATGATTTGTCAACCCCAAGAAATGCATCGCCAGATAGGTAGTGGGAGGTGTGATGCCCAATTGGTCACATCACAGACTAGACTAGACTAGACTATGCAGAGCATTTTCCTTGCTTCTTTTTTGCTACTAGGAAAAGGAGGTACAGAGAGCACAAAGATTCATGGATAGGGAACAGAGGAAAGTGGACAAGATTGATGAAAGGACCTTTGCATTGAACCATTTAACCTGACCCCGGACTAGACTAGGCAGAGCATTTTTCTTTCTTTGAAAATGCTAGGAAAAGGGGAGATTGATGGTGTGCTTACAAACTAGGGAAGGGAAACTCATGGAGAAAAGAAGACCAGATTGATGAAATGGCCTTTAGACTGATTGAACCCAAGAATTAAAAAGAAGAAGCAAAGCAAAGCAAATAGAGAGAGAGAGAGAGAGAGCATGCATTTTGTTTTGTTTGCAAGAGGAATCCTATCCTAGTCCTAGTCCTAGTCCTAGACAGAAACAAAAACAAAACAAATCTCTCCCTTGAGAAAGAAAACCCCAAAGCTGAAGAAGGAAAACCCCCAAAGCTGAAGAAAGAAAACCCCAGTTAGTCGTGTGTGTGTGTGTGTGTGTTGTGCTTGATTCACAGGGGGTACTATAAGTAAATCTAAAAAATAACGGTGGTGGTGAGTATGTAGCAGTTAGGAACTAATTCATGGTGGTGCTTCCATCCCCTTTTTCTTACTGTATTAGGAAGGAAACAAAATGCATAATGGTGTGCGGTTGGCAGAAAGAAAGTGTTTGTCTGTCTATCTGTATCTATATCTATAGTGGTAAGCATTGTTCTTTCCTTGATATTTTTTGTTGTAAAAATAAAAAAGATAAACACTAAACCTAAAAACACAGTAGAAAGAAAGAAAGAAAGCAGAGAGAAAGAAGTGACCAACAGTCGGTCTCTGTTTTTTTTAGTTGAAAAAAAAAAGCAGTAGGAACCTCGTCCAGAAACAAATCCGTGCCGGTCAGTTAAAGAAGGCAGAAGCAAATCCACATCC
This sequence comes from Elymus sibiricus, assembly GCA_039707655.1. Classification (NCBI taxonomy): domain Eukaryota; kingdom Viridiplantae; phylum Streptophyta; class Magnoliopsida; order Poales; family Poaceae; genus Elymus; species Elymus sibiricus. The sequence continues at coordinate 446,971,002 of CM077663.1, read as the reverse complement.
ACATCCACATCCAAAGAAGAAGAAGAAGAAGAAGCAGAAATAACCTAGAAAAACCCTAGGAAAAACCTAGATTGGCCTAGAGAAGAGAATAGAAGAGAAGAGACGGGGATAGACTGCGAATGAATCTGGCCTAATGACAACCACAGTAGGTATGTGCTAAATCCTAATGTGGCTGGCTGGCTGGGTAGGGAAAGCATTGCGGCCTTGAGAGAGACAAGGGGCGGATGAACAAACGGATGGATGGGGAAAAGCAAAGATTCAAGTCAAACCCAAACCCAACCCCAACCCCAACCACAGGACAGGAAGCACTGACAGGAAGAATGGTGATGGGATTAGGGATTGATTACCCACCGGCGAGTCCCCGGCGGCGGAGGCTTCTGGTGTCTTCTCTCCTCCGGTGGGGGTGGGGGTGGGGGTGGGGGTGGGGGTGGTCTTCACTCACTCCCCCTCTGCTCTGCTCTTGTTGTTTCCACAGTCGGAAGAGGTTGGGGGGGGTAGTAAATAGTGGTCTTCTTCTTCTTGGGTGCGGTGCGGTGTGGCATCACACCCAAAAGCATCACGTCAGAGAGAGAGGGTGCCTTCTTGGGACCTTGGCTTTGGGTACGTCTACCACTTCCTTCACGAAAGCAAAGCAAATTGGACCAACGGCCCGGATCAGTCCTCGGCCTCGTCGCTGCCGTCATCGCTCCGTTGGCTCTTTTTACCGCGACTCGACTGCTGCCCGCCCCGGATGACCGCACGTCACTTGCCCGCTCCTGTCTGTCCACTCAACCCCCAACTGTATCAAATCGATCCGGGTTCCATGCAGGCTCAAGCTCAAGTTGCCGCGTGGCCTGGCCAGGACACCCGCCTCCTGCTCCACACCACCATGCAAAATTCGTGGTGTTTCATTCTTTCTTATAACAATTTGTGGCATTTCATATTCATATACTAATACCATATTTTTTTTACTAGTAGAGGAAGGATGGTTGGATTTTTATAACCCTTTTCTTTTACACGCTACTGTTTTATTTACAAGCGACGTTGAATAAACGGGTTTGCTAAAACTCAGCTAGCTGAGATTTTAATTGGTCTCATTCATTTTCACAGCCATTGGATCAGATACACATTACGATTCGTGTTATGGCTCAGGAGCGTTGTACGCGCCATGTCGGCCCATTTTTGTTTTTTCTTTCGCTGCTCGTATGTGTTTTACGTTGCATTCCCGCCCGTTGTTCGTTGTCCCAGTCTCTTTCTAGGCTCCAGGTTGGTTGTCCAGAACTACAGTACAGGGAGGTATTACTTCTCTTTGGATATTTTCAGTTTGTGTTTTTCGTTTTAATTGAAATTAGGTGCCTATCCTACAAGCGCTGGACGTTCCCCGTGCCTTAGTAAGCATGAGTAGTGAAGTGTTCTGTTTATTTTTTATTCTATTTTATTTTGCAAAATGAGTTCAGTTTATTTAACGTAGTTCCGTTGGAACAATTTAAAGATTTATTCATATTTTTCTTTTTTTATGTGTGTCAACACATGTATATGTGTTTTTTTAATCATTTGAATCCTTTTAACTTATGTTTTTGTTGCATGTCTAATACTAACACATGCAACTACAAATGTTCTAAACTCGAGCGCAACTACATGGGCATTTAACAACAGTAACTAAGGTAGGGAGACCATTGTCGGGCCAGTTGCATGTCCATCACTAGACATGCAACTGCAAGAATTATAACCCCGCTGCAACTGCACGGATACAATGCGATTGCAACTAGGTTCAGGAGGGAAGTTGTTTGTCCATTTTCATGTCTGCCACTAGACATGCAACTTCAAAAGTTGTAGGCCTGGTTGTAGCAACACGGACGCAAAGCGATTGTAACTAAGATCAGGAGGGGAATTGTCGAGGCTAGTTGCATATCCACTACTAGACATGCAATTGCAAGCGTTGTAACCCAATTGTAGTTGCACTGGCACAAAGTGACTGCAACTGGGGTGAGGGGAGGTGTCGGGGCTAGTTGCATGGCCATCACTAGACATGCAACCGCAAGTGTTGTAACCCGACTGTAACTGCATGGGACAGAAAACGACTGCAACTGAGGTCGGAAGTGAAGTTGTCGGGGTCAATTGCATGTCCACCAATAGACATGCAACTGCAAGTGTTGTAACTCACTGCAACTATATGGACACAAACTGAATGTAATTGGGGTTGTGAGGGGAGTTGTGGGCGCTAATTGCATGTAGACCATTGGAGATGCAATTGCAAGTATTGTAACCTAACTTACAACTACACGAACACAAATCGATTGCAACTGCATGGGACACAAATTGACTGTAACTAAGGTCGAAAGTGAAGTTGTCGGGGCCAGTTGCATGTCCACCACTATATATTGGACATGCACCTGCAAGCGTTGTAACCCGACTTGCAACTGCATGAGCATAAAGCGGTTGCAATTGGAATCGGAAGACGAGTTGTCAAGGACAATTGCATGTCCACCACCAGATATGCAATTGCACCGAGAGAGTTGACACACAACTTGCTTAATACGTACTACATCAGGCCCAAAATTCTTGTCTTAGATTTCTCTAGATGTGGATGTATCTAACACTAAACTGTGACAAGATACATCAATACTTAGACAAATCTGAGACAAAAAAAATAGAACGGAGGGAGTAAAAGTCACAAGCTTCTAAGCAGCTCACCTCGCTGCCACGTAATAAAACACCAATGCATGCATTTCCTCTAATGCATGCATGTACTTCTTTTTCACTTACCGATCTAACCATCTCACCTCGCTGCCACGTACTTATAAAATACCAATGCATACACTTGGGCAACTCACCTCGTACGCAAGCAGGAGCTACAGCCGGTAGCACTCACTCCACTCAACGTCACCTCACTGCCGGATAACACGTACGAGCCAAACAATTGTTGAACAAAGCTCGTTGGAAAAAATACAACCAACAGAAAGCCCATTGGCGCAGGACAACACAAAACATTTACTGGGTGCGGCCTACCAACCAAAATGAGCTACAACAACAATAGGTCATGTCAGATGATGTGAGATGAATGATACCAAATTATATCTCATCTAGATGAGTTCTAGGCATTCCCTTGAATAAATCTTCATCCATAAACCTCTTCCTTCAATTTCTTACCTTTTTTATATGTTGCTCTCCACTCCATTTTTTACTATTTTTTTCTAATAAATAATCACACCTTTAGAATTCTGCCAATAAAGGCAACCCTGCGCGAACCAGGCCTCAACGCCGTCGTGGGCAATAGTATACGATTAAACCACATGATGCATATTGACCGGCCTTCATGCCGCTCTACAGCTTGACACCTTCTTCCACCTCCCACTTCGGCGCACACACACACCTCCAGCGGCCAACAAAGAGCCGGAGGAGGGTGCACATCTTATGTGATATACTCCCTCCGATCCTAAATATTTGTCTTTTTAGAGATTTCACTATAAACTATATACGGATGTATATAGACATAATTTAGAGTGCAGATTCGTCCATTTTGCTTCGTATGTAGTTCATAGTTGAATCTCTATAAAGACAAATATTTAGGAACGGAGGGAGTACTATGTATATATACTAGTTGATTTTCCTCTCCACTAAATCAAATCCGCTTCCTCGTCTAGAAATGAAATGTGGCTAAGCTTCCTCGTGCCCATGCTGACTGTGGCCCGGATACAAGGCCCTTCTCCGGACTTCCATTGAAGAAGGGAGTTGTGGGGCCCTATATTTGGATTTTTCTTATGTCCAACGCTCCTTCTTTACTTGATAGTGGACAAAAAGGAGGGAGGGTGTCCCAACTCGATTCCTGCAAGCAGACTTCTCATGAAGAAGCAAGATCGAAGCGACAATATAGTGTCGGTCAATCTATTTTGTGGGACCCCTCAAAAAAAAAATCTATTTTGTGGGGTCCTCTTCGTAAATGAAACAACTTGGTTGTTTTTCTGTTCTAGCTTAGGTTGTTGTGACTGATGCTATGTACCATCGATGTTTTTCTGTTCTAGCTTAGGTTGTTGTGATTGATGCTATGTACCATCGATCTTGGAGTTTATTCTCCTCCTGGGGAACCATCTACCACCAACAATCAGGAGGAGGGCACTGCTATTTGCGTGGGTGTGTCAGATGGTGCTCATAGACCTAGGCCTTGTGGCCCCTCACACCCCTTTAAGATATCATGATAGGTATATTTTGGAACATAAGAGGTCTTGAAAAAGAGGGGAAAACGCAGTGCCTTGTTGATATAATTTCTAGATATAAGCCCGATTTGATTAGGTTCCGAGAAACTAAGAGAGAGCATCTTTCTGAGGGTTTCCTTAATGCTTTAGGTGGTAATTTGAATTTCTCTTGACATATTCTTCTTGATGTTGGTACAGCCGGTGACATACTTCTAGGTCTAAATGAAGATGTTTTTGATTTCATTGGTTGTGTTGCTAAGAAATACTGCCTGGTAGCTACTATCAAGAATAGGATGGGTAGCTTTTGCTAGCATTTAATAGTAGTCTATGGTTCAAATCATGCTCATTTCAAAACTGGATTTATTGATGAATTGCATGAACTTATTATCTCTTTGATATACCTAGTGTTGTTTGGTGGGGACTTTAATTGATTGGGGACTTTAATTGATTAGTGAAGCCAGAGCAAAGTCTAATTGAGAAGTTAATTCTACTTGTGCTTTTTGTTTGATGATTGGTTCAATATACCTTATTTTTGCTAACAGAGCTTTTACCTCGAGTAATAATCAAAGATATCTTATTTTTGCTGCTATTGACAAAGTATTTTCTTCCACTAACTGGGATGCTCATTACCTTGTGTCCACTATGCATGCCTTACCTAGAGTGGGAAGTGACCGATCTGTTCCGCCCAAAATGGGAATGGGCGCTAGGGCATACTCCCCTCCTTTTGGATTATGGGGCCTCCAAATCTTCTGTTGACCGACCCTTCCGTTTTGAGAAGTGGTGGTTAGAACATCCTCATTTTAGGGATTTGATTAAAAATGGTCTACTCCCTCTCCTGGTTCCTCTGCCATTGGTACTTGGCGATTCAAAAACAAGTTGTTTAGGGAAAAAGTTAAAGGGTGCTCAATCAATATTGATGTTGCCGCAAAGAAAAAGGAAAAAGAGCTTATGCTTGAATGTGGTAGCCTGGATATCTTCTATGAATAAAACATGCTCTTTGACGAGGAATGTCAAAGGGTGAGAGATATCTAGGATGAACTATAAGATATTTGGAATAAAGAGGAGACTGCCATGTGGTAGAGATCTAGAACTAGAAAAATTAAAGAAGGGAATTGGAACACTTCTTATTTTCATGTTGATGCTAATCATAGAAGAAGGAAAAAAAACACTTTTCTATGTTGATAGGGGGCGAGGGGCCTGTCTTCAGTGAAACTGATGTGTTAGTGTTGCCACTAAGTTTTATAAAAGGTTATTTGGCTTTGAAACAGAAGTTGATATACATCTAGATGATAATTGTTGGTCTAATGATGAACTGCTCACCGGAGCTGAGCAAGAAGCTCTGGAGTTACCTCTTTTTGAGGTACAAATTAAAGATGCTATTATGGGTTCTTGTGCTGGTGGTGCATGATACGTCCATTTTGCATCATGATTTCTTATTGATATTTATATTGTTCTTGGTCATTATTTCATTTTATGGTATAATTCTAATGTTTTTTTTCTCTTAATTTGTAAGATCTACACAAAGAGGGAAACTAATGGAAACTGGAATTATGGACCTAAAAGCCATGGAAAAAGATGGAAATTTTCTAGACTTCAAATGACCTGAAACTTCATGGGGATTTTTTATGGAATATATATGAATTATTGGAGCGAAGAAATACCAGAGGGGGGCATTTGTTGCTCCCAAGCCAACAGGGCACGACCACCCCCCTGGGCGCGCCCTGATGGCTTGGGAGGCCCATAAGCAGGCTCCAGTGCCCCTCTTCTGCTATTTGAAGGGTTTTGACCTAGAAAAATAGAGGGGATACTTTCGGGATGAAGCGCCGCCGTCTCAAGGCGGAAACCTGGGCATGAGCCCTTTTGCTCTCCGGCAGAGCGATTCTATCGGGGAAACTTCCCTTCAGGAGGGGGAAATCGAAGCCATCGTCATCACCAACGCTTCCTCCTTTGTGGGTGGACCAATCTTCGTCAACATCTTCACCAGCATCATCTCATCTCAAACCCTAGTTCATCTCTTGTATTCAATCTTAGTCTCAAAACCTCATATTGGTACGAGTGAATTCCTTATTTGACACTCTCTTAAAATTGTGTTCCTTATTTGACACTGGAAAAAAATTTCTTCCCTATATGACCTTTAGTCTTAATTTTTTTCCCTATATGACACTCTAGTGCATTTTGTACACGTGAAAAGACCATTTTACCCATATGTATAATGTGACCACAAATATGTACAAGATAATAGTTGTTCCAAAAAAAATCTGTGATAACCCGGATTTTTGGCTTACTAATTATTTTAGGTAAACTTGAGGATGTAAGTGGTCGATAGCCGCTTCGGCCGCATGCCAGTATGTGGGATTTCGTGGCAGCCACTTAATGTATTTGGCAGTTAAATGGTGCCGCGGCGCCGCAAAGTGCTAAGCTCTCTGCTCTCTTCGACCTTACGCGGACACTTGATGCTCCTGCTCGCCTGTGATTCTCGTTGGCCCATCGTCGGTTTCATGCATGCACACATGATGTTAATAACATGCGGTTTAGCTCTTGTACAAAGTAATAATCAACTCATTAACATCTACAATACTGAAACTACTAGCAAAGTTTTCAGCAACATAGCTCGGGTTGATTACAGATTTACAGTAGAGTTCTGGTGAAGGAAATTAAAATCATTCCAATACATGGCCGGCGACTCGTAGAGTTAGACTACTTAGCAGGCGCCACACTATCTCCGTCACAATGTCCAGCCATGGAACGTGCTCCTTGAGAGCCTTGCAGTTCTCAGGGCCGTAGCTCTCGAACGTGGCCGCCGCTTCCTGTAGTGGACGCGCTCGCCATCCCGACGAGCTCGTGGTCGCTCCGGCGCCTCCCGCATGCCGTGGCGGCCCTTTCCACGAGATCGACCCGCAGCATATTAGTGTTGGGTAACGCAGCGGAAAACAAAAATTTCCGACCTACGCACCAGCCCAGGACCACTATGGAGACTGCATACAAGGTTTGATCTTTTTCGTTACCGACTCGTAGCGCAGCGGAAGTAGAGTCGATGACGATCGGCGATGCAGATCCCCGCAGCTAGGATTTACAACCTCCCAACCGCGAGGATGTATACCCTCATCCGCCCCTCGAACAGCCCTCCGGGAGGTGGTCGGACAGTCCCCCGGACGGTGTCATGGACAGCCCTCTGGGAGGACCATCGAAACTCGGACAGTCACTCGGACAGCCCTTCGGGAGGACCTTCAAAACTCGGACAGTCACTCGGACAGCCCTTCGGGAGGCACTCTCGAACTAACACCGAAACTACGATCTCTCTACAGAGTTGCACACATACAGTGTCATCTATCCGGCAGGGCTTCGCCGTCCAGAACTAGTTCCCACCGGAACCCAGACAACCTTTCGGCTCTACGAAACTATTTCGCTAGGAGGGAGAGAGAAAGCCAGATCATGCATGGCACTTGTATGTGAGAAGGGATGAGTTTTGGGCTGCCCCCTCCACCTCTATTTATAGGAGAAGGAGGGGTGGAGGGGCTGAAATTTCAGCCACATCCATCCATGTCATCTCCAAGATATTTTTGAGCAAAAGCCCAAAAATGTGGCTTTCCAAAAAGTAACCATAAAGCTGATTTCACTATTCACGATGACATTTTTCAGCGTCTGTTCGAACTGAAAATATTTATGTGGGCTTAGAACATTTCCAGTACCCACTAAAATAATTTTCAACGCGTTCCGAAACAATTCCGGTTTAGTGATTTTCATCTGCGAAAAGCATCTGAAGCGGTTCCGGCAGCTCCGGAACATTTCCGGTTTTCATCCGGGAAAATTCCAGAAAGTTTCCAGAACGATTCTGGCACCCTCCAAGAATTATCAGGCATGTGTCGAAACCAATTTGACTTTATGGTATCCCCTGAAACAACTTTTCAGTTTCACCGGAACTCATCCGGTGACCTCTCTCTTCGGAACTTTTCCGCTGTCTCCGAATTTTTTTTCCGGAAACTTTCTCTCAGACTCCCTGTCTAGTATTCAGCAGATAGATGACCCTTAAGCGTGTGACCCTATAGGTTCGGTGAAGTATAGACATGACCCGGAACCCCTTCCGATCAATGATCAACATCGGAGTCGTGGACACCCATATTGACCCCTATACCCACACGAATGAATATTCGAGTGAACCTCCAGTTGCCGTGTGCTATTCCTGTTGCTTCGCGATATGTTACAAATACCCGAGGTGAGACATGTTGGCATCCCTGTGGATCAACATCTTGTCCACTATGCCAGTTTCCTCGTTACCGGTATTGTTCTCTTTTCTCGTTCCCGTGTTCCTGTTGGAAATATGCCCTAGAGGCAATAATAAAATGGTTATTATTGTATTTCCTTGTTCATGATAATTGTCTATTCACTACTGGAATCAGCTTCTTTGCCGTCTGCCATAACAGACGGCAAAGGCCTGCCTGGCGGACGGCAAAGCCATTGCCGTCCGCCAGCAGACGGCGAACAGTCCGGCCGAACGGGTGCCGGTAAAGGCCACTTTGCCGTCTGCTGGCAGACGGCAAAGAAGCCAAGCTCTTTGTCGTCTGCTAGCAGACGGCAAAGCCCTTGGACGGCAGACAAAAGGTGCCAGCCCCGTTAGGGGGCTAACGGCGCTCTTTGCCGTCTGCCAGCAGACGGCAAAGAGCTGCAGCTGACGTCAGCTGACGTCAGGCGTCAGCTGGGCCAGCGCAGGCTCTTTGCCGTCTGCCAGCAGACGGCAAAGAAGAAAGCTCTTTGCCGTCTGCTCGCAGACGGCAAACAGGCCAAATAGGCCAGCCCAGATTGCACAGGCTGCTGCCACGTGGCCTCTTTGCCGTCTGCTAGCAGACGGCAAAGTGGCTATATAGCCCCTGTTTTTACTGTTTTCTCTTATATCAATTCATTTGCACATAAATTCACACACATATATATATATATATATTCAGAATCACATAATAAGGCAAACATTATGTCTAGTCCATCACATAAAATGTCTCATCCACCACATAATAAACAACACATATGCAAATAATATGCAAGCCATATGGATATGATCATCCAACACATACCAAATCAAAACATATGCAAGTCTCATCCATACATATGCAAGTTTCATTCATCTATACATACATAAGCCAGTGTCAATTGTTGATCCTACAAAATCAAAACAAAATGGAAGGACAAGGACTCCATGAACGCAAGCTTCCGTGAAGTGAATCAAATCTGCAAAATGGGAAAGAAGTTAGAAGAAGAAGACTAGAAGAAGAAGAAGAAAAAGAAGAAGAAGAAGACTAGAAGAAGAAGAAGAAGAAGAATTTTTCTTCTCTTTCTTTTTCTTCTTCTTATTGCTTACTTGTGTCATTTTAGAGCTAACCTAGTTAAATAGGCCATTTTTGACCTAAATATGCTAAGTATGTCATAAATGAACTAAATAAGCTAAGTATAGGTCATTTCAGAGCTAACCTAAGTAATTATGCCATTTTGAGCTAATTAAGCATATTAAGTCATTTTGGAGCTAAATAGGTCATTTCTTAAGCATATTATGTCATTTTTGAGCTAGCTAAGCATATTGAGTCATTTTGGAGGAATAAATGCTAAGTATAGGTAACTTTAGAGCTATCCTAGGTTAAATAGGTCATTTTTGAGCTAATTAAGGTTATTATGTCATTTTTGAGCTAGCTAACCATATAAATTCATTTTTGGAGGAATAAATGCTAAGTATATGTCATTTTAGAGCTTTCCTAGGTTAAATAGGTCATTTTGGAGCTAAATAGGTGATTTCTTAAGCTAAGCTAAGTATAGGTCATTTGAGAGCTATCTGTGGTAAAATAGGTCATTTTGGAGCTAATTAAGGTTATTATGTCATTTTGGAGGAAATAATGCTAAGTACAGGTCATTTTAGAGCTAAATATGTCATTTCTTAAGCTAAGCTAAGTATAGGTCATTTGAGAGCTATCCATGGTAAAATTGGTCATTTTGGAGCTAAGTAAGGTTATAATGTCATTTTCGAGGAAACTAAGCTAAGTATACGGCATTTTGGAGATAAAGGTCATTTCTTAAGCTAAGTATGCATTTGTTATGCTAAACACTTGCGAAAACTTACCGTCATCACGGAGGTGTAGTTGTAGGACCGGTCGCGCCAGTGGCTGACGGAGGAGGATCGGTCGATGCTTGTCGGGAGTTATGCTGCACCAAAGATCATTTCCAATGTATCGTTAGCATGATGCAACTCAAATGTGAAGACTAGTAACTAATGACCATTCAAATGAAACTCACCGTGCCCGCCGGAGCAATGACTGGCATCGGCGGAGGGGTCGTGCCGCTCTTCTCGCACAGGGTCTGCACATTTGGTTTTGACGAGTCAGTCATATTAGATACTGTAAGGAACATTACGTGCATGATTTGGCTAATATGCAGAAGAAACTTACCGCGAACATCTCGTATAGGGCCCGGTTAGCCATCATGTTCCGGTTCCTCTCCTCCTCCAACGCATTAGCCGTCCTGTCCTCAAGCTCCCTCTCCCTCTCCGCCGCCTGCCGGTCCCTCTCCTCTAGAATCGCCTGGGTCTTCGCTCTCTCTTCCTCAATAGCAGCCTGGGTCTTCGCTCTCTCTGCCTCAATAGCAGCCTGCAACACCACTTGTTAGCATTGTAATCATCGACGGCCGCACACACAATGTAATGAAGGAAAGGTATCTGAGTCCGTATAACTAACCTTGAATTCGAGCTCCACTGGCCGTGCACGAGGCAATATCTCAGGATCGGAGCCGGTCTGGCGCTTCTTGATCTGCGGGAGAGTGCTACTACAACGTATCAGTCCATCCCCAATGGCTAACGAGCCATGGGGCCTCCAGCCACCAGATATCATCACCAGCTCTGGATCAAGAGGTTGCTGGCTCGGGTTAAAGTCCGGCCCTTTCCTCGCCTTCCCCTCGTCTCTGTACCTCACAAGCTTGTGGTGGGAGGCGCGGTTGGTGAATTTCTTTAGATCATCGAGGTCAGACTCAGAGAATGCCTTGGCCTTCTTGTACGAGGCAGTATTGGACATGGCATAGAGGTCGAACAGCTGTGGCACTGGAGCCTTGTTCTCTCGCGCCTAAAAGAGAGGAACAGAGTATTAGTTGAGGGCTCAAGCTAGCATGAAGAATAAATTTGCATGAATCATGAAGCAAACCACATACCCAGTTTTCCCCGTACTGATGTAGGTTGACGCTGCCTAGATGGTGTGGGACACCTTTCATTTTGCCACGCTTGTCCTTTGCAGTGTCGTGGGTGGAGCGCCATTGGGGAGAGCACCACTCATCCACCAACGCCTCCCAACAGTCCATCCTATCCGCACACCATCTCGGGGGCACCTAAGTTAAGCAAGAGAAATTTGAGCGCTACGCCTACGAATCAAATCAAGGAAACTAAGTACAAGGCCTTAAGAATAGGTAATTACCTTCATGTACTTCTCCTTACTCAAAAACTTCTCGCGACACTTCTCTCTTTTCCTCCTAATACCAGCCGAGGCGAAGTAGTCTCGAATAGCCTGCGTCCGAGCCTCGTGCCGAAAGTTTTGAAGTAGGCGCCTGCACTCGTTGTCGATAACCAGAGCCGCGGCCTCCTCCTGTCCCTCAGCACACCTATAGAAGGTCTGCAATAAAACAAGAAAACACGAATTAGTACAATCACTAGGGTTGCCAATCAAAGAAGGAAACACAACGTAGACGGCAAAGGAGAAATTACCCAAAACGTCTGGATCACAATGTCGGCCACCTTGTGGCACTCGACATCGCCGATCCTATGCCCCGGCGGGGCCGGGGCAGCCAAGTAGTGCTCCCAGGTCATTCCTAACTCGGGAACCCGGCCCTCACCGGGCAACGTGACCCACCCCGGGAAGCTCTGGCGACAAATCACACCAAGGACACTGTTGGGCCTGCGGACATGAGGCTCGTGTGTCCAAGACCTGCAGTATGACAAGGCCAACGCATTAGATATTCGAAGAAACGTGAAGGCAAAAGGTTAAAAAAGAGTAAATGCACTTACTTGGCCCCGTTAGGCGCAATCAACCACCTCTGGTCGGGGGTCGCCGGGGTGGGCGGGAGCTTTGTACCACCACGCTGGTAGACTTTGCGCCCCTCAACCCACTCACCCTCGCTATAGCTATCAGAACTATAGCCACCCTCAGCACGGCCACTCGACTCCGTCGAGTTCCGCTGCGACTCAGCGTGATCCCTGCTGAGCTCCGGAGTCTCGTGGGACGGAGTCTCGTGGGACGAAGGCTCGTCGGCCCGACGCTCGTCGGCCCGACGCTCGTCGGCCGTAGGCGTGTCTGCCATAGGCTCGTCGGCCCGAGGCTCGTGGACCGGAGTCCGAGACGGGTCCACCTCAGGCGGCTCCATCTCAGACGGAGCACTCCTATGGTCGGGTGAATCAGCTGGGGGTGGCGGCGAGGAAGGCGTAGTAGCAGCCTTCCTACCTCTCCCGCCGCCACGTCCACCTCTACCAGCCTTCTTCCCCCCCCCCGACCTCTCCCGGCCGAAGAAGAAGCGACCGCCGGTGGTGTCTGCATACTGAGATCCAGCGCTCTCCGGAGGCTATGGGGTGGAATGGAACTACCCCTCCCACCACGCGCCGAGGTAGGAGCCTCGGAGCGCTCTCGACCCGCGCCCACCATCTGTCAACACCTGCAATGACAAAGAGTAAACGAAATTAGTACAACATAAAAAGAATGAATACCTGACATGAATAATATGTATATAATTTAAGTGTATCATCATCATGAACATAATAAAAAATTGAATACCTAAAAAATTGAATATATACCTAATTTAAGTGTCGGGGTGTTGTGTCGGGGTCGGGGTGTCGTGTCGGGGTCGGGGTGTCGTGTCGGGGTCGGGGTGTCGGGGGTGTCGTGTCTGGGTGTCGTGGTGTCGGGGTGTCAGGGGTGTCGGGATGTCGGGGTCGGGGTGCCGAGTCGGTGTCGGGGTGTCGGGTCGGGGTCGGGGTCGGGGTGCCGTGTCGGGGTCGGGGTGTCGGGTCGGGGTCGGGGTGTCGGGGTCGGGGTGTCGGGGTCGGGGTGTCGGGTCGGGGTCGGGGTCGGGGTTTTTCCTCTTTTTTTCTTTTCTTCTTCTTCCTCTTCTTCCTTTTCTTCATTTTCTTCCTTTTTTTTTCCTTCTTCTTCTTCTTCTTCCTCCTTTCCTTTTTCCTCTTCTTCTTCTCCTCCTCTCCTCTTTTTTCTTCTTCTCCTCCTCCTAACCTAATTAACCTAATTGATGTCGAAACCAGTAGCATCTAACTAATTAACCTACTCAAAAAACCTAATTAACAACATCTAACTAATTAACCTAATTGATGCATCTACTATCTACTAACAGTAGCATCTATATATATCTATAATCATGATATTAAAAAAAAGGAAAAAAACAGAAAAACAGAAGTGGAATCAGCTTCTTTGCCGTCTGCCATACCAACAGTTTTTAACAAAATTTTAATCTTATCAACTCTCAAAAAACAGAAGTGGAATCAGCTTCTTTTCCTCCTTTCCTTTTTCCTCTTCTTCTTCTTCTCCTCCTCTCCTCTTTTTTCTTCTTCTTCTTCCTCTTCTTCTTTTTTCTTCTCCTCCTCCTCCTCTTCTTCTTCTTCCTTTCCTTTTTTCCTCTTCTTCCTCTCCTCCTCTCCTCTTTTTTTCTTCTTCTTCTCCTCCTCCTCCTCTTCTTCTTTTCCTCCTTTCCTTTTTCCTCTTCTTCTTCTCCTCCTCTCCTCTTTTTTCTTCTTCTTCTTCCTCTTCTTCTTTTTTCTTCTCCTCCTCCTCCTCTTCTTCTTCTTCCTTTCCTTTTTTCCTCTTCTTCTTCTCCTCCTCTCCTCTTTTTTTTCTTCTTCTTCTTCTTCTTTTTTCCCTCTAAGTTTTTTCTACCTAATATATACTAACTAATATGAACTAATAACTAACTAATATAAACTAACTAATATGAACTAATAAAAACAGAAAAAAACATAAAAAGGGGGGGAGGGTGGAGCTCACCGGAGGGGGGGTCGAGGCGGCGGCGCGGGGCGGCGGAGGGGGAGGGGCGGAGCTGGGTCGTCGGGGGTGCCTGCTCGCCGGTGACCCGACGCGGCGGAGCGGCGGGGGCGACGGGGCCGAGGTGGTGGAGGAGGGCCGCGGGGAGGGGGCGGGCGGCGCAGCGGCCTGGCTCCGGCGGTGGTGGAGAAGGGCCGCGGGGAGGGGGCGGTGGTGGAGGAGGGCTGCGGGGAGGGGGCGGCGGCAGGAGGGCGGGGCGGCGGCGCTGAGAGAGAGAGGGAGAGAGAGATGTGAGAGAGAGAGGCGCGGGGCCGAAAGTTAAGTTCATTTCTTTGCCGTCTGCCAGCAGACGGCAAAGACGGCGACCGTTAGCCCGCCCCCGCCGTGACATTGTGGGCCCCACCCTCACCTCTTTGCCGTCTGCCAGCAGACGGCAAAGAAGTGGCAGATGGCAAAGAGCTTGACCTAGCCAATGCCGTGCCCCGTGGGGCCCACTTTGGTCTTTGCCGTCTGCTGGCAGACGGCAAAGAATTCTTTGCCGTCTGCCAGCAGACGGCAAAGAAGTGCAGATGGCAAAGACCCTCTTTGCCATCAGCCAGATCTTTGCCGTCTGCTTTGCCAAAGCAGACGGCAAACAACCTGTTTGCCATCTGCCAGCAGACGGCAAAGAGCTGGCAGATGGCAAAGAAGCTGATTCCAGTAGTGATTGTTCATGCTATAATTGTGTTAACCGGAAACCGTAATGCATGTGTGAATACATAGACCACAACATGTCCCTAGTGAGCCTCTAGTTGGCTAGCTCATTGATCAATAGATGGTCACGGTTTCATGGCCATGGACATTGGATGTCGTTGATAACGGGATCACATCATTAGGAGAATGATGTGATGGACAAGACCCAATCCTAAGCATAGCACAAGATCGTGTAGTTCGTCTGCTAAAGCTTTTCCAATGTCAAGTATCGTTTCCTTAGACCATGAGATTGTGCAACTCCCGGATACCGTAGGAATACTTTGGGTGTGCCAAACGTCACAACGTAACTGGGTGGCTATAAAGGTACACTACGGGTATCTCCGAAAGTGTCTGTTGGGTTGGCACGAATCGAGACTGGGATTTGTCACTCCGTATGACGGAGAGGTATCTCTGGGCCCACTCGGTAAGACATCGTCATAATAAGCTCAATGTGACTAAGGAGTTAGCCACGGGATGATGTGTTGCGGAACGAGTAAAGAGACTTGCCGGTAACGAGATTGAACAAGGTATAGGGATACCGACGATCGAATCTCGGGCAAGTATCATACCGGTAGACAAAGGGAATTGTATACGGGATTGATTGAATCCCCGACATCGTGGTTCATCCGATGAGATCATCGTGGAGCATGTGGGAGCCAACATGGGTATCCAGATCCCGCTGTTGGTTATTGACCAGAGAGGTGTCTCGGTCATGTCTACGTGCCTCCCGAACCCGTAGGGTCTACACACTTAAGGTTCGATGACGCTAGGGTTATAGGGAAATAGTGTACGTGGTTACCGAAGGTTGTTCGTAGTCCCGGATGAGATCCCGGACGTCACGAGGAGTTCCGGAATGGTCCGGAGGTAAAGATTCATATATAGGAAGTGAGGTTTTGGTCACCGGAAATGTTTCGGGCGTCACCGGTAACGTACCGGGACCATCGGAAGGGTTCCGGGGGTCCACCGGGAGGGGCCACCGGCCCCAGAGGGCTGCATGGGCCACAAGTGGAAGGGAACCAGCCCCTAGGTGGGCTGGTGCGCCTCCCACCCCAGCCCAAGGCGCAGCACAAGGGTGGAGGGGGGCAAACCCTAGAGCAGATGGGCCCTAAGGCCCACCTAGGGCTGCGCCCCCTCTCTCCCTCCCTCTGGCCGCCGCCCAGATTGGATCTGGGGCTGCCGCCGGCCCCCTTAGGGGAACCCTAGGGCGCAGCCCCTCCCCTCCCCTCCTCCTATATATAGTGGTGAGTTTTGGGGCTGCCAACACACGAGTTTTCCCTCTCTCTCGGCGCAGCCCTACCTCTCCCTCTCCTCGTTCTCCGTAGTGCTTGGCGAAGCCCTGCCGGAGTACCACGCAGCTCCACCGCCACCACGCCGTCGTGCTGCCGGAGCTCTCCCTCAACCTCTCCTTCCTCCTTGCTGGATCAAGGCGTAGGAGACGTCACCGGGCTGCACGTGTGTTGAACGCGGAGGCGCCGTTGTTCGGCGCTTAGATCGGAATCGACCGCGATCTGAATCGCTGCGAGTACGACTCCACCAACCGCGTTCTTGTAACGCTTCCGCTTAGAGATCTTCAAAGGTATGAAGATGCACTCTCCCCTTACTCGTTGCTGGTTTCTCCATAGATAGATCTTGGTGAACACGTAGGAATTTTTTTGATTTACTACTACGTCTCCCAACAGTTCCGGCATCCCCGTGATCAAATCACAAAGTGTCTGGCCAGACTATGATGGATACCGTAACACCGAGAGGGCCCAGAGATATCTCTCCATAGTCGGAGGAGCAAATCCCAATCTTGAGCTATCAAGTTACTTGACATACTTTTCCATGAACCCGTAAGCCGCCGTAATAGCCACCCATTTACGGATGACGTTTAACAAACCCCAAAGTTCATGAAGCAAGCATGAAGAAACTCGATACTCTCATGGTCTAAGGAATCATGCAAACGTTAACCATCTCTGTGTTATTAACCATTAACTTGTGACGAATGAATCTCATAGCATAACATCAATTCGGGTCGATTCAACACAAATGTTCTTCTAACATTGTGCCCTCAAAGTTGCTGGCATAGACATGCCCATGATCAGGAAAACAGAACCATCATGCAAAACTTGAGCTAGTCTTAGAGGCCAGACTAGGAATACATTTTACCGTTTATTATTCCACACGTGCATATGAGTCTTCCTCAGAGCCTCGTGGTTATTGTAGACTCGAGAACCATAGCAGTTATAGCATGGAACATAAACCTAATTATGAACAGGGAGATAATCAATAACATTTATTATTGCCTCTAGGGCATATCTCCTACAATTAGCACGCCGCGGCATATTAGCTAATTAGGCTCAATGCTACATATTTCTGGTCACATTATGTACAGGGGTAAAAAGGTCTGTTCACGTGTACAAAATGAACTAGAGTGTCATATAGGTAAAGAAATTAAGACTATAGGTCATATAAGGAAGAAAATTTTCTTCAGTGTCAAATAAGGAACATGATTTTAAGGGAGTGTCAAATAAGGAATTCTCTCTATTGGTACTTGGGGTTGCTAGTAGTGTTGATTACATCTTGTAGTTGATGCTTACTGGTTTACTTGGTGGAAGATAATATGTTCATATCCTTTATCATATTCATTACACCTCTGATCTTGAACATGGTGATGATTTGTGAGTAGTTACTTTTGTTCTCGAGGACACGGGAGAAGTCTTGTTATAAGTAATCATGTGAAGTTGTTATTCGTTTGATATTTGACGATATGTATGTTGTTACTTCCTTTAGTGGTGTCATGTGAACGTCGACTACATGACACTTCACCATAGTTTGGGACTAAGGGAAGGTATTGTGGAGTAATAAGTAGATGATGGGTTGCGAGAGTGACAGAAGTTTAAACCCTAGTTTATGCGTTATTCCATAAGGGGTTGATTTGGATCCATATGTTTCATGCTATGGTTAGATTTATCTTAATTCTTCTTTCATAGTTGCGGATGCTTGCGAGAGGGGGTAATCACAAGTAGGTTATTTGTTCAGGTAAGAACAACATCTAAGCACCGAAACTTTTAAGGAGTAATTTAATATGACTCTTGGGATTAGCTCTCATTTGTTTCTCTAATAATCTATCCCAAGCTTCTTTTAGAGACTCATCGCTCAATCGCTTATAGTCTAAAATTCCTGAATCTTCTCCCAAATAAGGAGGAAAAGGCATATCCGGAGGAGAACTGGCCATGATAGCAAGCAAGCAAACAGAAATATCTGAATAACTTAGTATCTTCTACCTGTATTGTAGACGGAAAATATGGTCATTTGCATTAGACCAAACAGAAATATGAACAAATTATAGATACGTTGGAGACGTATCAACTACCTCCCAAGCTCCGGTCAGCATTAGACCAAACATCGTCGTAGCGGCGGAGCCCGATGACACAAATCCACCACGAGAATGCCACCACCGCCACGCCATTCTCGCTTGAACATGCCGGTTTCCAAATTCATTCTCAACCATAGGGCTAATCACCTCGCCAGGTAAGGATCTGAAGATTTTTTATTTAATGTTACCATCGCAGTCGGCGAATCCAAGGTGACGAACAACCTAAAAACCTAAGCTACTAGGGCCTAAAATGCTCCACACACATGAATCCGGCGAGCCCCCTCACCACCGACGACCGAGGTCGTCGACAAAGAGGAGTCGTCGGAGGTGTATTCAAAAAAGAAATTGATTCCGTAAAAGATGGGATCGACTAGTAAATGGAAAATCACGGATATGTCATCCTTGCAAGATTGTCAATTTTGTACCGAAGGTGTACTTTGAGCATACCGAATTAGTATAGCTATCCTTTCTATTGCACAACAATCTGGTTTTGTTTGGTTCTGAAACATATATTACAGCGTCAACAGAAAACTCCTCTTTGTAAGTTCTACTTATTTTCATTGGCTTTGAAATAATAGAGCAATTCGAAATACCAACCAAAATCACCAAGTGGTCAGCTTGGTAAGATATCAACAAAAATTGAAATACCAACCAAAATTGACGCCGGAGGAGACTCTCCAGACAGCTTCTCCTTTCTTCGTGAGGAAGAAAGAAAAGCGTACGACCTTGTAGAAATTCACATTTGCTATACATATATACCTGCGTCACGTATGGAAGACGTAGGAGTGGGAGAAAATAAACAATTTCTTTTGTGTCACATCGAACTGATGCTATTATTTTATTCTACTCCCTTCGTTTCAAAATAAATGGCTCAATTTTTATACTAAAGTTAATATAAAGTTGAATCACTTATTTTAAAATTCTATTATTTTGAGACGGAGGGTGTACCTTGCTCTCTCGAAAGTGTTATTTTACCACAGAACATGGATGAAAACCGAAATGAGAGAAGGGAAAAGTGTCACGTCACGTGAGGGGCCTTGGGTGACCTACGCGTGGGAGGGTGGGTACCTGTACTCCGTCCTCGGTCCGTTGCTTCGGTTGCCTGCATAGCGTGCGACTGCTGGCCGGATGCCCCACACGCCAGTTGCCCGTTTCTACCCAGTCCAGTCAAAAGGGCAAATGCCCATGCAGCAGTGCCAAGGACACCCCCTCGTGCTCCACTGCTCCACCCTCCTATCCTATCCTCTGTTTGTGGTTGGAAATAATTTTATAGACGATTTACATTTTTAGGAATTCAAAGTACCGGCAGGAGATTAATCCACCAAATCCTAGGGCTCATTTGTGTGTTTGTATGTGTATTTCACATTTTTTTTAATCTCCACTCTGCCACAAACACATTTCTAAAAGTCAACGTAGCTGATTGTCTTTGTGTTTGATGTTGGTTTGCGTGATTTTGGACATTCAAACTGGCCCGTCCAATTTTCGCGACCGTTGTTGGATGGCTTAAAAGTGTCCGAACCGTTCGATTCAAATATTTGGGGGAGGTTTGGTGATACGTGTTCAAGTTGCTCTTAGAACATCTACAACCGGACCCCTTAAAATATTCCTAAACGTCTGAACGGACAATCCGGTCAGAATCTGAAAAGAGATGAAAAAAGTCACTCAACCACACCCTTATTTTTTCGTATATTTTGTCCCGGCAACCGACACCCCATAACTAGTCCATATGTGAAGCGAATGTGGGGATGCTCGGATGCGTCCGTCACGTCAGGGCAAATCTCAACCTACCCACCTGTAACCACCCATGTTTTTACATTTCTCTGCCCTCTCTCTTGTTTTCCTCAACCGGAGAGATGGTCACGCCCGCGCTTGCTCAAGGCTGCAGAGGAGCCCGCGTCTGCATGGAAGAAGACCTTGCCCGCGTGTTCAAGCCACTGCTTGCGGAGCTCGCGCCGCTTGCGTCCGCCGCCAAGGCCGAGCCTGCTCGTGCGGGCGGTCGAGGCATGAGGGAACAAGGCCCGTGCCACTTGCGTCCCCGTTGCTATGTGCTCTGGCGTTGTCGCACACAAACATGTTAGTTGAAATGCCTCAAAGTGAGGAGGGAAATTTAAGGGTTGCGGTTGTGTGACAGACAAAATAGAGGTTTAAAATAGACACGTTCAGACACTGACAGAGGACATTTCGCAAAAAAAAAAAAAAACAGGTACTACAAGAACAAAACTAGATCAGCACGGTTTTGTAAAAGCAAAAACAACCAGGCTAGTAAATGGAAGATTTGTTCTCCTGCTGTGTCGATGGATGTGAAGATGGGTACAGGAGAGGAGGATAAAAAGGTTTCTTACCGCTGGCGTGCGTCATCGGGCCGTTGGTTCCGTTGCGTGAAGCGGTCTCTGTACCGCTGGTGGATCGGACGCCCACATGCCATGCCATGCCAGGCAGTCCGTTCCATGCAGTGCACAAGTGCAGACGACGACTGGTGGGAGCCGATCTGGCATGCATGCAAGCTTTGCTCCACTCCACCGCTACCGAGCACTTGTTTCTTTCTTTTCCTCCTCGAGCTTCAGTTTCTTCCTTCGTCTTGTACATACCATGTGTATGTGTTGATTTTTCTTCCTTCGTCTTCCATGGGCCTGTCTCGCTCTGGAAGGCTACCAAACTCGTCCAATTGTGTATGAAAAAAATGTTGATGATGTATTTTTAAAAAGGTTAAAAATTTATAAAAAAAATGCTGATCATCCGAAAATTTTACAGATGGCAATAAACATTTCTTCACACACAACGTATTTTGTATGTATACATCACGAACATTTTTATATACATGTTTAGCATTTTTTAAATATAGAATTAGCGTTTTTCAATACATGTGTTTTATTTCTACGTTTATTGAATGTATGTTCTATATTTTTGTATACATGATCAGCAGTTTTACATACACAATTAGCATTTTGTAAATAAAGGATCAATATTTTTTCATACAAACATCAGTAAAACACATAAAAAGCAAATGAAAGCTGTAAAAGAAACAAAAAGAAATATGAAAATAAAGAAAATCCTAAGAACACCACTGCAAAAAGAATGGTAAACAGGGAAAAGAGAGAAAGAAAGAAAACAAAGAAAACCGATGAAAACAAGAAAGATAGAAAAAGAAAACAAATGAAAGCGAAGGAGAAAAGAAAGAACAGAAAAAACCAATAGAAACCCAGAAAGAAATAAAAAATTAAAAGAAAACCAAGGAAATAAAAAAGGAAAAACAACCATTAAAATTAATAATGAAATGATGAAACCTGCTAAAAACTGATGAAAACTAGAGAAAAAACTAAGAAACCGAGTGAGAAACAAAAAGAAATAAAAAAACGCATTTGAACTAGCGGAGGGATCGCTCACTCGCGAGCCAACTAGTAAAAAAAAAAAAGGTAAACTCGCGAGCCAAACCAATAGAAACCCCAAAGCAAGCAGGCTAAAAGCCTAAAACGAGATGCTTCCACAACATAGTACGTTTGCCTAAAAAAACTTCCTATGCAAAGGAAAATGCTAAATCCTACATTATTTAGCACCCGCTACGCCATTTCATTCGTTATTGGTACACATGTCTCACACGCATTTCTAACGGGCCGGCCAATATAAACCTCCTTCTAGCTGGTTTCTTTTTGTTTTCCTAGTGGTTTTCTATGTGCTTTGTTTGGCTGTTTTTTTCGTAATATTTTTTCCTTTTTCAGTTTCCTTTTTTCTTTTTTTGTTAGCTATGTCATTTTCTTTGTTCCTTTCCATTGTATTTGACTTTTTTGCTTACTTTTTAAACTCATGAACATTTTTACAAATCAATGAACTTTGTTCAAATTCGTCAACATTTAAATTTGATGAACGTTTTTAACGCATGAACCTTTTCATATTCATCAACCTTTTTCAAAACTGGAACCTTTTTTTATGTTTTTTTTGAATCTATGAAATCCATAAACATGTTTCAAATCCATGAACCTTTTTCAAACCCGTGAACTTTTTTTAAATTCATGAATCTTTTTTCAAACCGTGAACTTTTTTTAAATCAATGAACGTTTTCAAATCCGTTAACTTTTTTCCAATCCATGATCTTTTTTTGGAAGTCATGAAGTTTATCAAGTCCGGTGAACGTTTCTGAAATCCGTAAACATGTTCAAACTTCCGATTTTTTTTTAAATTCGTGAACCTTTTTTCAAACATGCAAACCTATTTCAAATCCAAGAACTTTATTCGAAGCAGTGAACATTCTGAAATCCCATGAATGTTTTTCAAATTCGGGACCTTTTTCAAACTCGCGAACCTTTTCCAAAATTGTGAACCTATTGTAAAAACCAGGCCATTTTTTTCAAATCCATGAACTTTATTTGAATCCACGAACTTTCTCAAATCCCATGAATATTTTCAGATCCTTAAACTTTTTAAAACTCGTGAACTTATTTTAAATTCATGAAACTTTTTTCAAATTCGCAATTTTTTTCCAAATCTGCGAACTTTAGTCGAATCGAGGAACGTTTTCAAATCCGTAAACTTTTTCAAACTCGCAATCATTTTTCAAATTCATGAACCATTTTTAAACCCATGATTTGTTTTTTCAAATCCATGAACTTTTTTTATATCTAGACCGGGCACGAGGCAGACACAGTGCGAGCTGGGTTTTAGTTTTGGGCTTTGACAAATTAAAATCAAACAAACATGACAAACAATGAAAAGATGAGGTGGCACTGACATCATATTGAGATGTGATGCATTGTCTCACATCTAGATGTGACATAGACGTACCCTTGTTTTAACCTGGTAACTGGCAAGACAAGGGTCTTGACAACCCTCTTATCAAGTTGGGTGCAAGTACTGTATTTGTTTGTGTGTAGGTACTGTCTATCTTTTTAGTTTGTTGATTCCTGGTCGTTTGAATAAACGTTGGTTTTTAACAGAGTGAAATACTTTGCTTCTACGTTATATCACCCATCCTCTGCATTGACCTGGCGATCATCTGGGTAAACTCATGAGCAATGCTGCACATGAACCTTGGAGCTTGTGGTAGAGAATGTAGCTACCTAGCTCTAGGTTACTTGATGCATGGCGGATCGATGACCAGTCCATTGGAAATCACGCTGGTGACTTTTCACCGGGGAAAATCAAATATTGGCAGGCTGGCATCTCTTTTGTGATTAATGATATAGTATATATTTTCCCATGTTTACAGAAAGAGTATTACATGTGGCCACTGGTTATCTTTATACGTAGGCGTACACCACACTATAAAAGAAACCCAACCCATGAAACAATTATCAAACACTTGTTGGTGGCCTGAATAATTTTCCTCCCGAAAGGGACGTATCACACACCATGAAGTATAGATTAACAGAAAGTAGCGGATTATAACTGAAAGAGCTACAGATAACATCAATCCCAATTCCCATGCATATAATTGGTTGGCAGACTCTCTTGCTCTTCTTGCGAATGGCGTCCGACCTTTAACATGACCTCGAAACAACACGACAATAAAAATATAACGCGGACTGGAGCTAGCAGACATGAGCTAGCTGAACATTTAATATTTTCTTGACGACCGGATCAAGCAAGCTAGATTGTTGCCGTAAACCGTCCCTAATTACTTTTCTTGTTAATGACCTCCTGAATCATAGGCTCGAGTATCTCAGGCCTCACTTGTCAGCAACCTGACAAGTGGAGCAGCAACAGCTCAAGGCCGAGAGGGGGAGAACGTCAAGCCCACCAGACCAAGACGGGAGAGAAAGCCCAACCACAAGTTCACGGCCCCCAGTGGGTTCATACATGTTTGAGCCCAAGGAGTGTAAGTGAATATATAGAGAGAGGCTGTAGTAGGTGAGGGTATCCTGGCTGGGATCACGAACTGGCGGCGGCTGGCTGTAACCTGCATCCCCTTCCCCTACCTCTGAATCCTTCTTCTCTAGTACTTGTAGCTGAATTCCTGTGAGCAACTGATTGTGAGAAGCAGTGGTACTAGTGTGACCCTAACACGTGGTATCAGCAGCCACCTCACCACCCTTCCGCCGTCGCCCTGGAGACTCGCCGGCAGGCGAGCGAGCGCCAGCAGCTCCTAGCCACCATGGACCCGGCGCTCAAGTCCTACCTCGACAAGCTCACCGAGACGTTGACGAAGGCCAGCGACGACACGCGCGCCGACATCAAGGAGCTCAAGACCCAGATCGACGACCAGACGGCACAAGTGGAGGCCCTCACCGCGTGGAAGCCCGATCTGGAGGAGCGCTTCTCCAAGCTGCAGGACGCGGTCACGTTCCTGCAAGGCGGGCCGCCCCCAGCGGCCGCGACTTCCGGTGGTCCGACAGCGCCCGGCCTCTCCGATCCAGCGGGGCGCGCCGGGATCCACAGGCCTGATGGCCACGACGCGACACATCACCTACGGAGCGAGCTGCCGGGGGGGGGGGGAATCCTTCCCGACAGCTACTCCGGCCAATGGTACGCCCAATTTTCAAACCCCTCTCTCACAACGCATCATCAGTTCATCTCCCAATTCCGGGCTGCTCTCGGGACAGATCGTGGCGGGGTTGGGGCACACACCACCTACCCTCACTTTCCCTCAGTTTTCGGGCGAGAACCCGAAGATGTGGAAGACCATGTGTGAGCAATACTTCACCATGTTCCAGATACATGAGTCCTATTTTGTTCCCATGTCGACACTGCACTTCTCAGGGGCGGCAGTGATCTGGTTGCAGTCCGTTCAGCCGAAGATTGGGCCACTCGATTGGGAAGCCTTCTGTGATCTTGTGTGCACCCGTTTCGGCCGTGATCGACACCAATTGTTGATCAGACAGTTTTATGCACTTAAGCAAACATCATCTGTATCGGAGTACATCGAGCAATTTGAAACACTTATGAATCATTTGATTTCCTATTCTGATGCTACCCATCCATTGTACTTTTTGACGAGGTTCGTCGAGGGGCTCCGCAGCGATATACGCGCGGTGGTCATGGTGCAGCGCCCGGGCGATCTGGACACGGCATGTGCTCTGGCCATCCTCCAGGAAGAAGTGGCTGAGGGGCAGCGGCATCGTCGCGTCGAGCCCTCTGAATTCTCGCCGTATACGCAGCGCGCCCGTTCATCCACACCGCTCCTGCTTCCAGCGCCACCTGCTCGTCCCACCGGCCCTTCACCAGCCGCTGACGATCGGCGTGGGACAGAAGGGGCTCGAGCAAATGGAGATGTAGCCAAGGTCATAGCACTTCGCAATTATCGCCGCGCCAAAGGGCTGTGTTTCAAATGCGGCGAGCGATGGGGACATGATCATGTCTGCCCCCCGACAGTCAAGTTGCACATTATTGAAGAGCTTTTTAACCTGTTTAACTTGGATCTTGCTCCTGGTCCAGAGGATTCAGAGCAAATGCAGACTGACAGTACACAAAATGATCAAGTATGGCATTTGTCCGTGCACGCAGTTGCAGGCACAGAGGCACCCAGCTGCCTCCAGATTCACGGCTGGGTTCAAGGGAAAGAGGTGCTTATGCTAGTTGACTCGGGGAGTTCAGCCTCCTTTGTTTCTCATCAGCTCTTGCCATGTCTTCGCGGCGTACAGGAGATGCCCAGGGCTGTTAAAGTTTCAGTTGCCAACGGAGCATAATTACAATGTACAAAAGAAGTGCCAGATTGCTCCTGGTACACACAAGGGCACGCCTTCTCCAGCAATTTCAAGGTGTTGCCGCTGGGATCCTATGATGTGATATTGGGCATGGATTGACTCGAGTACCATAGCCCAATGTTGATTGATTGGCCACGCCGGTGCATGCAAATTGAAGACCGTGGTCACACTATCACTCTACAGGGGGTTGCTGCAAAACAACAATCGTGCGCCCTGCTCTCCAGTGCACAATTCGACAGTGTTCAGAAGAATTCGGCAGTGGCGTTTGCAGTTCAGTTGTGTTTTTCTGCAGATTCTGAACAAGACGTCACAGTGCTGTCAGAAGAACTGCCTCCAGAGATAGTTCAGATCTTGCTGGAATATGAAGACCTCTTCATGGAACCAATTGAACTACCACCAGTCCGTGAGTGCGACCATAAGATACCACTGATGCAAGGGGCTCAACCTGTTAACATTAGACAGTATAGGCACAAACCAGAATTGAAAACTGAGATCGAACGACAAGTTATGGAACTTCTGAAGGCTGGGATTATACAAAAAAGCAGCAGTCCATTCTCCTCTCCCATCATCTTGGTCAAGAAAAAAGATGGTACCTGGCGCATGTGCATTGATTATAGGCGCCTCAACGCCATGACCATCGTCAGTCGGTACCCTGTTCCAATAATTGACGAAATTTTGGATGAATTGGCTGGTGCCAGATGGTTCTCTAAGCTTGACCTCCGCGCTGGCTACCAACAGATTCACTTAGCACTAGGAGAAGAACACAAAACAGCGTTCCAAACACATTCCGGCCACTTCGAATACAAGGTTGTTCCGTGTGGCCTGGCTGGCGCACCAGCAACTTTCTTGGGGGCGATGAACACAACCCTACACCCAGTGCTGCGCGTTTGCGCAATGGTGTTCTTTGATGACATCATTGTGTTCAGCTCTTCCTTCGCGCAACATCTACAACATCTGCGAGAGGTGTTCGCCCTCTTGAGGAAAGATTAGTGGTACATCAAGTGTTCTAAGTGTGAATTTGCGCGCAAAGAACTAAACTACTTGGGCCACACCATTTCAGAGGAAGGGTTTCTACGGACAGCAGCAAAATTCAACAAGTGGCAACATGGCCTGTTCCCACATCAGTAAAAGAGGTGCGCTCATTCTTGGGGCTCACAGGATATTACAGGCGTTTTGTTCGCCATTTTGGTACCATTGCTCGACCCCTGACTCAGTTGTTACACAAGAACACACCCTTTCAATGGACTGCAGCTACGGGAGAGGCATTCGATGCGCTGAAAAATGCATTGGTCACAGCACCTACTTTGGCGTTGCCTGATTTCACCAAACCCTTCATCATTGAGACGGATGCTTGCGAATACGGGGTGGGAGCAGTGCTGCAACAAGAAGGGCATCCGATTGCCTACCTCAGCAAAGCTCTCGGACCAAGGACAAGAGGTCTCTCCACGTATGAGAAGGAGTACCTGGCAATGGTCCTTGCTGTGGACCAATGGCGAGCTTATCTGCATTTTTCAGAATTTATTATCAAAACGGACCAAAAAAGTCTGGTACACCTCGAAGAGCAGCGCTTGCACACCCCTTGGCAACAAAAGACCTTCACCAAACTATTGGGTCTCCAGTACAAAATTTGCTACCGTAAAGGGTCGGACAACAGTGCAGCAGACGCCCTCTCCAGGAGACCCCTTGACACATCACAACACGTCAATTATATCTCAGCGTGTCAACCAGCATGGTTCCAAGCAGTGACACAAGGATATGTCCATGATTCCAAGGCTCAACAGCTCATCACCCAATTAGCATTGGCACCAGTGGCGGGCGGGAAGTTCACTTTTCAGCAAGGCGTGTTGCGGTTCAGGGGCAGAGTTTGGTTGGGCAACAATGTCGAAATGCATGGCCAGATCATGCGTGCTCTCCACGATAGCCCCGTGGGTGGCCACTCGGGATTTCCTGCTACATATAGTAGAATCAAGAAATTTTTTGCGTGGCCAGGCATGAAGCAACATATCAAGACGCATGTCCAGACCTGCCAGGTGTGTCAACAGGCTAAACCCGACCGATCTCCCTATCCAGGCCTTCTCCAACCCTTACCAGTGGCAAAAAGATGCTGGGATCTGGTCTCTCTTGACTTCATCGAAGGATTGCCATCATCTGGGCGCGCAAATTGCATCCTGGTCGTGGTCGATACATTCTCCAAGTATGCACACTTCCTGGCGGTGACTCATCCATACACGGCCCAGCAAATTGCCCAACTGTACATCGACCACGTCTACCGATTGCACGGAATGCCAGAAGCTTTGATCTCTGACAGGGATGCAATTTTCACCAGCAAAGTTTGGCAAGCGATATTCAGGCTGCAAGGCGTCGAACTGAAGATGAGCTCGTCCCACCACCCCCAAACCGACGGGCAAACCGAGCGCGTAAATCAGTGCCTGGAAACATATCTTCGCTGCTTCGTTCAGAGTGCGCCGAGGAACTGGAGCAAATGGTTGGCATTGGCAGAGTTTTGGTACAATTTAGCTTTCCATTCTACCCTGGGTAAAACTCCATTCATGGTGGTCTATGGGCAAGAGCCACGTCAATTGGGCATCACTCCTGACCACGCTACACCAATGCCAGAACTCAATGCTTGTCTCGAGGAGAGGCAACAGATGCAAGATGTTCTTCGTCAGCACTTGGTGCGAGCAAAACAAATCATGAAAGACCAAGCTGACAAACGTCGCTCCTGGCGGGAATTTCAAGTGGGGGATCAAGCATTTCTGAAACTGCAACCATACATTCAAACTTCAGTTGCTCGCCGCGCCAACCACAAGCTCAGCTTCAAGTTTTTCGGGCCATTTCCAGTGATCAGGCGCATCAACGAAGTCACCTATGAGCTCCAGTTACCCGCCAACTCATCGATATTCCTGGTGTTTCATGTCTCCCAACTCAGGCATGGTCTAACCCCTGGTGCAAGTGCTTCTTCTCATCTACCTGCAGCCACGGACATCATCAACACACCGTCCAAGCTACTGGATCGTCGCTGGCGCCGTGACGCACGCAAGATACGTGAACAGGGCCTGGTGCGCTGGCAAGACGAGGCGGCTACACCGGACACATGGGAAGATATCGACGACCTCAAGCGCCGCTTCCCGCAAGCTCCGACTTGGGGTCAAGTCGGTTATGAAGAACAAGGGGGTGTCAGCAACCTGACAAGTGGAGCAGCAACAGCTCAAGGCCGAGAGGGGGAGAACGTCAAGCCCACCAGACCAAGACGGGAGAGAAAGCCCAACCACAAGTTCACGGGCCCCCAGTGGGTTTCATACATGTTTGAGCCCAAGGAGTGTAAGTGAATATATAGAGAGAGGCTGTAGTAGGTGAGGGTATCCTAGCTGGGATCACGAACTGGCGGCGGCTAGCTGTAACCTGCATCCCCTTCCCCTACCTCTGAATCCTTCTTCTCTAGTACTTGTAGCTGAATTCCTGTGAGCAACTGATTGTGAGAAGCAGTGGTACTAGTGTGACCCTAACATCACTGGTTTGGGCACAAAGCCATCAGCACCGGCACTCATGAACGCCTCCATGGCGTTATCATCAGCGGACACCCCGACGATCTTCACACCGGTGGCTCCCATAGCACGGATCTTCTCAACTGCCTGTCAAGTAACATGTACAAGAATATTGTGTCAATGAGGTGACTATTCAATATGTGTTATGTTCAAGCCAAAAAGGAAGAGAAAGAAATGGGAAATTAGCTAAGCATATACCTCAGGACCGGTCATTATGGGCATGTCCTTATCACATACAACGATATCAAACTCGTTGCCCTCAATGAACATATCAACAGCTTCTTTCCCATTCTTCGCCATGGTGATCTCGCAATGAAACTTCCGCAGCATGGCGGAGGCAACCATGCGTTCAACTGCCATATCATCAACAAGCAACGCCTTGAGGGAGGATGCCATGATCAGCTAGCTAAAAGAACCGCAACAAAAACATTATATTATAAAGAGATTAGTTATTTGTGATCCACATGTTTCGTTGATCTCCACTGATATATAGTAGACGATTTATTTTGCAAAATCATGCATGCATGCAGAATAAACTGAGATCAGAGGTATGCACACTTTCTTAATTAGTAGTATTTACTAGTTTATTGAATCCTCGATCAAGGGAAGAGATGGAGATTTTTCCCCTAGATTACGTAGATGAGAATAAAAAGAACATGACGAAAAAAATCACTAACAATTTATTTGGATCGATGAGAACAATGGAAGAGATTAATTGTTTAACACTTGGATGGATAATTTCTCCACACACAAAAAATCTGCAACATGCATGCTAGATCCATATGCATGAATTCTGCCAACAACAACCAGTGCAACAATATACAGATCCAAATGCACTAGTACTACTAGTTTCACCGTACACGTGTTTAATTAGGTAGCCCCTTTAACAAATCTCGATCTTGTATGCATGGAACCAAACTAAAAATAGTGTGTCATCGATGATGCAAAAATGAGAGACGCAGAAGAAACAAATGAAGGAAGGAACGGCAACAATACCAGAGTACGTAAGTCTTGTTGCATGACGTACACACCTACACTTTCTTAATTGGTGTCTACTATATAGACATACTTTAAAGTATAGATTCACTCATTTTGTTCCGTATGTAGTCCCTACTGAAATCTCTAAAAAGACTTATATTTAGAAACGGAGGGAGTAGTAGTTTATAAAATGGGGGAACAAGAAAAAAGAAAATTGTAGATTGCATATGTGAGCCTATGAGGACAAAAGGGACATCAAGAAAAGAAAAAAATAGAAAAAAAATAGATACTTTGGAATAGGAAAATAGAAAGAGAAAAGGACAAAAGAACATAGCTTATGGAGCCTACGGTGTATTTTGGATGTCAAACAGCGAATTTTTGTCCAAAAGGACCACCTGCCCACTCGAATTGTCAAAAGAGACCACCTGCGACTGAAAATGTCAGATCAGACCCCCCTGCCGCCACCAGCGGAGGCGGCTGGGGCCTGCCGCCACTGCCGCTGGCGGCCGGCCGGGGCGTGTGGGATCTGCCGCCAATAGCCGAGGCGGCAGGGGGAATCCCGTTTCGGCTGTTTCCGCGACGGAACGGACGGCAGGCGCGGGCCCGGTCGCCAGCAGGCGAGGCGGCAGGCGCGGGCCCGGCCGCCACCAGTCCCGGCGGCACCTGCGCTAGCCGACACCCCCCTACGCTGAAAACGAGGTTAACCGCGCTGAAAACGAGGCACGGAATCGCTGCGCGGGAAACGGCCGACGACTGCTTTCTCTTTTTTAGTAGATGCTGATTCCTGCTGTCTGCGTGCTTTATCTGATTGGAAAATTTGCGTGCTGCTGCTGATTGCTAGACACTGCCGACCGACACTACAGTGCTAGACACTACACTGCAGCAGGTACTGTGCACCAATTATGAGGAAGATCCACCCGTTGCTATTTCACCGTACGTCAGGCCTCCGGTATGTTTCAGTCATCAAGAATAAACACGTTGTTGATATTATTGTTGATTTGATATTTATATTTCTATTTTTGTTGTAGTCTCCTCCGCCTCTGTGCATGTACTATCGTTGGATTGACACGAAAAAACCGGACTGGGCGGTGACCGAGATTCGTGAAAGAGGTCGTCGTGCATGGGCAAGTTTGGACGTGGAAGAGTGCCGCGCGAAGGCGGCAGCAGAGGAGAAAGCAGAGCAGGAGAGAGAGTGGCAAGAGTATTGTGTGAAGCAGAGGGCTTTTCTTGATGAGATGAAGAAGAAAAACCGAGAAGAGGGACTTCGACTGGCGGAGGTTTACCGACAGCGAGAGGAGGCCCGTGAGGCTGAGAGGCAGATAAAGAAAGAAAGGGCTCGTGCAGCCAAGGCAGCAGAAGAAGCTGGTGATGGAAAAGGAAAATATCCACGTTGGACTCAGTAGATTTATGTTATTGTATCCTAAAATTCGCATTGCAGCAAGTTGTATCTTAAAATTCGCAGTAAGTTGTATCATAATTTTTATGTATCTTATTTTATGTATCTTATTTTATGCATGTTATTTTCGATGCATCTTAATTTCAACAGTTTAATGTATCTTATTTTATGCATGTTATTTTCAATTTTCTTTCCCGCCATTCTCTCCCTCCATTTTATTTCCCGCCCTACTTTCACGCCATTTTCTTTCCCGCCTTTCTCTCCCGCCATTCTTTCCCGCCATCTTCTCTTCTGAACCTATAAAACCCCCTCGGCAGTAAGGTGGGTGAGCAGGCAAGTGTAGTTTCGTGGAGATGTCCCATTATCCTTTTGATCGTAGTTTTCACACCGGTATGTCCGATCGTCTTCTCAAACTAGCCGCCAATTTTCAAGATGGATGATAGAGTAGTTCCATGGGAGGAACTCATCAGTAGTGACACCATAATGAATGAGTTGGCTCACTCATTAGCTAGGAGTGGGTGGCCTCCCAGGACATTTGAGGAGATACGGGAAGAACTTCTCAGGTTGCATGGCAGATGGCAGAAGGTCAAACTGCATAAGAGTGAATCTTACATCAGGCTTGCGAGGAATAATTCAGATTTATGGTCAGCAGACAGTGAGGACAAAGACGACCTCTTCATGCCGAGCACCAAGGTCAAGAGTACCGCATCGTCGAAGGGCAAGAGCTCTACATCGACGAAGGGCAAGAGATCTGCATCGACGGAGGACGAAGAGGACGTCTTCATGCCGAGCACCAAGGTCAAGACTACCGCATCGTCGAAGGGCAAGAGTTCTACTTCGACAATGTAGTACTGTTTTATGTAGTACTGTTTAATTTCAATTGTAGTGTTTAATTCAGTTGTACTGTTTACTTCAGTTGTAATGTTTAATTCAGTTGTAATGTTTAATTCAGTGGTAATGTTTAATTTCAGTTGGATGCATTTAGTTCGCAGTACACGTGTTATCTCTCTAAACCAATTGACCACTGAAATAAAACATGAATATGTCTCATACATAAGTTGAAAACAAATCAGTCTCTTACATAGATAATGACTCATACATAGATAGTAACACATACACGAAGGATGTCTGATACATAGATAAGTCCTCACACATGAGAATAGTCTGAAAGTTGGAAACTGACATAGATAGATACAATAGTTCGCACACATAGATAGACGAATCACCCTACGCGACGACGGCCAGCTGGCCTTTCCCGATGACCGGAAGGTGACAAGCGAGTAGGGGGTCGGTGTTCACGAAGACCACGACCGTACTGCCCCTCTTCTTCCTGTGTCTGCGACTCATGCATAGGTGGTGGAGTCTGCAATCCATATTGAGATGATGATTCGAAATTATAGGTGTATGGTTGTGACTGGGAAGGGATATAAGATGGGCCAATGACGTCCGTCTCGAAAAACTCATTCAATAATCCTGGGACACGGTCAAGATTGTACGGATTAAGGGATTCCGTGAGTATGTCTTTGTTTACGCCACGCTGGGTTTCTTCATCTTCCCATGATGTATCATTACTTTCCTGCACAGAAAAACCGTATGTAAATAAAAGTCATGTAAATGTTGTACGCTTGTAATTGCTTGTTATGGTTGAACATACCTCAGCGGTGTTGTAGCTTTGTGATCCCTCGCCCCTAGTGTGCTGGTTTATGTCAGGAAAACGAGTCTCCTCGGGCATCCCGATCCCTCGCGTGGAGGGATACGGCTGAGATCCGCCCCCTTGGGTGTATGCACCATATCCTGTGTCCGCATTTTGGTCCGCGAAATGAGTCTGCTCAGGCATGGAATCCAAGCCTGCAACATTTACCTGGGATGTATGCCCCTGTAGTGGCAGAGACGAGTCATGTCGTGGAAATGTTGTTGTAGTATTTGGACCCTCTCCCCACCGCCTGGATGACGACGACGCTGCACTCGTTCTAGCTGACCTCGGTTCCGGCATGTTGTACGCTCCAGTGTCAACATCGTTCCGTCTACCGCATCTCATCGTTTTGGCGACGAATTCACCAATTTTTTTTAAGGCAGACGTTCGACCTGGTGTGTCTCGGGCTTGCATGCCTTCCCTCGCCATCTCCCCGACTTCGTTGCAAATATCAATCTAAAAAAATAGGTTGTTGGTTGCTTGAATTGTTCATGAAACGATGGACTTGAATAGTAAGTTGTTGATGATTACCATGTGGTCACGATAGTAAGCTGATGATGGGTCTATCCGTCTCTGCAACTGTTCCATATGTGTGGGATGTGTTGGCATCGTAGGTGGTTGATACGTCAGTCGAGTACGCGTGCTCATGCAGTACCACTCATAATACGCTTGCGTTGTAGTCGCGTCGTACGGTCTGCATAATTAAATAATTACATCAACTTGTTTTTATGTACATAAATTACCGTAAATAAAATTTACCTATGTTCATGCACTATCATTTCCAGTGCTTCATTATTCCACTGGTTTACCCATTGAATGTTCTCTTCACGGTAATCGACACCAGTTCTGCCACTATTGTTGATCCTGAAATTTACGTAACATAACGTAAGTTTTATGAATTAAAAAGACATTAACTATTTACGAAGGTCGCATCTTACTTATGAGTACGTTCGTCAATACATCTTGGAACAGGTGGCGGAATATCTTGATGTAGATCGAACTGTCTCATGACACGGTCAGGATTGTACGGTTCAACAAACCACATACATAGTAAATTGCAATGAGTCATCCAGAAGCCACTATCTCTCACGCATTCCACTGGGATGGATTGCGAACCAAATACCATGTTAATGTGTAGCTCAGTCCACGGGTTCCATGTGATTAGTGAGTCCTCAAGAAGCTCAAACTGATCATGGTATATGGGGTAACAACTTTTTGCAATTTTTGTAGCCCATTTTTTCTTACCGAGCGTCCACCGGCTGGACATAGTTACAATGCCCTCACCACAGTCGTATGGGGTTACGGGATTTACTATCTGGGGTCGTCCAACAGGTAGGTATTCCCATGACCACAACTGTAGAAACTCGTACGAGACACAAAGTAATGGAGCTTTAGCTGCGAATGAAGATTTCTGAGTGGCATCACACAACCCTCTATATGTGTGAGAAAGTATAGCAGAACCAAAGCTGTATGTTGGAACCGCGGGTAAAGGTTCGCCCACTATCTTTGCGGCAAAGTAGATGAGACCAGGGAGGACTACCTCACCATGAGAATTAGGAAACATCACACCAAATAGCCACAAAAAATATGCAAACAAGTGTCTCTTCCTCGCCTCAAGATCAACGTAGCTAGGTAACGTTTCAAAGTTATCAAAAAGCCAGCTGAGTGGGACACCCCGAGGCGGACCAGGACGTTTTGATTTTGGCATTGTAAGCCCAAGACGGAACGAGACATATTCTGGCCAAGTTGCAGGAACTAGTGGAGGGACCACTGGCTCACCTCTAATTGGTAAAGCTGTGATCATTGACACATCTTTTAGTGTAGGTGCGAGCTCTCCGCAGCGAAAGTGAAAGCTGTGGGTCTCAGGTCTCCATCGGTCAACGAGGGATGTCAAAAGCGATGGGTCAGAAGTGAAAGTGCCTGGACGAGTTGCGAGGTTAGCAAAATGAAGGAGTCCATAAGCCTGAAGGTGTTGACGGAAATAATTGTGTATTGGCCATGTGTTCTTTACGGTTCGAAGCCTGAAGGTCTGAGGAGGATTTTCATGATTCGGGTTTAAGAAAAGATGGCAACGGTGGTGGGCGTCATGATGCCGCTGCAAAAGCGCTGGCATTTCGGCCATAACCTGCAATCACGATTAAATGAAATTAAATATCCGAAGATTACATTACATCACGATGAAATGAAATTAAATATCCGAAGATTACATTACGTAACGATTAAATGTAATTAAATATCCGAAGATTACATCACGATGAAATGAAATTAAATATCCGAAGATTACATTACATCACGATTAAATGAAACTAAAATACATAGCATGATTAAATATCATGCGGTGTTGTTGGTGCGATACGGACATTCCCTACGCGAGTGTCCAGGGCACCTGCAAACGCGACATCGCCTTTCTTCTCCCGACTGGCTATGGTCCATGTCATTGCGATGACGCCTAGACTGACGCCGTCCCGAGGTGGTTCTCATCAACTCGGGATCAGGAACCCATTTGGACCCGTCTGGCCACAATAGCTTGTAGTTCATATCAATGCCCCATGCCCAGAACTCACCGTTCCAAGTGTTGTATAAATTGTGCATGTTAAAGAACGGCGATACGTAAGGTTCGACGCTGATTTTTTGATCGGCAGCTGCCCGGAGTACGTGACTGCAAGGGTATCCCAGAAGCTTGGGCTTGTTGCAAGTGCACTCACACGAGGTTGTGCCAAGGGTCACAGCTTGTTTTTTTGATCCTCTGTGGTGACCCTTAACATACTTGGCTCGCACATTGACTTCCCATTTATTCCTAAGTGCATCTACCTTCCTGCAACCATGGCTTTGCGACTTCTTTGCTTTCTCATCAAGATGTCTTTGCATCTTCTCAGACCATGGCTTGTTCAAATCAACCAGTGCCTTTGCGACTGTGACTCTGTCTGCAAAGTATGACACAGTCCGGTTCCAAGTTTCATCGATTAGTGCTGTGATAGGTAGGGCCCTCACCCCTTTAAGAACACCATTGTACACCTCTGACATGTTGCTTGTCATTATACCGTACCGAGCCCCATTGTCGTGAGACTGCGCCCACTTGTACAAATGGGGACAATTCTCGCTGATCCACTGGCTCAAATTTATTGCTGTCCAACGACCCCTCCGGTCTTCTCTCTCCGGCAGGGATGCGCGCTCGATCTCACCATTGATACCTGCCCAGATAGCATTCATTTTGGCTTCAGTTTTCTGCATGCACATCCTCTTGAATAGCTTGAACCAATCTTTGTTTTTGAATTTGGAATAAAAATTGGCTGCCAAATGCCGCATGCACCACCTTGTCTCCAGATCGGGCCACTTCCAGTCTGGATCGTCTGAAGCCTTAATTATGTCGAGCGCGCTTAATAGCCCAGTGTTGCGATCAGAGATTATGCAAACCCCTTCGCGATCTTTGACGACCCCCATCTTCAGGCAACTCAGGAACCACAGCTAGCTATGTTTGTTCTCGCTCTCGACTATTGCATACGCAATAGGTAGAAGTTGATTATTTGCATCTGCAGCAATTGCCACCAAGAGTGTGCCCTTGTACTTTCCAGTGAGAAATGTACCATCGATTGATAAAACCGGCCGACAATGCTTGAATGCTTGTATAGTCTGGGCGAATGCCCAGAATAAGCGGTCCAGGATTAGCTCGTCCCGGTTCATTGGGTTTGGACGTTGTTTCCGAAAAACTTGAGTCCCCCTATTAGCAGTTGCTATCTGATGCAGCATTTTGGGGGCAAAAGAATACGCCTCCTCATAGGTTCCATACAACCTCTGGAATATCTTTTCCTTTGCATGCCTTGCCTTGCTGTAGCTGACACCGAAGCCAATCTGATCAGCTGCAGTTTTTTGCAAAGCCCTAATACTAATATTAAGACTTTCCTGCACAGTCGTTTGCATGATCTGTGACACAAATTCTGCAGTCACATTGCGGTGGTCTGGAAGAGTGCCGGTTTGCTCACAGCCATGTTCCACTATTTTTGTGACATGCCATGGCTGACATACCCCAGGCTTCCGGCGAGCAATAACTCTTCCGCGGCAACCATTCGACTCGCGATGGATGCATATGACCTTCAACTGCTTTTTATCAGACTGCATCACTTTATGCTGCCGGTGTATGGCAATTGCATAGCTATTCATTGCTTGGTAAGCAGATTTCTTATCTGGGAAAATCTGCCCAACGGCCAGACTACCCGCTTCCAGGTCAGAAACAGAGTGAAATTCATTGCTGATGCTCATAACCTGTAAAAACTCTGGGTTCATTGGTGGAGCGACCGCCTTCTCAGGAGGAACAACTTCATCATCATCTGATTCCGAAGAGGCAGAAGAATGACCATCATCGTCATCATCTAGCGCCTCCGGCAATCCCTCCACGTGTTCGCTCATGTCAACGACCGCAGACCAGTATCCTGTGTCATACACTTGTTGGCCGCCTGTCGGTTCCGATGGACCGGCGCTGGGGGCTACAGTGATTGCCAACTCGGCCTCACCAGCCCCGCTACTGCACTCGGCGACATCAGTGACAGAAATGAACTCCACATACACCATGGGCTGTCCAAACATGGAGTTATTGGGATTGCTTGCAAACCCCATGTACGACGCCCAGGCTTTTTCACCAGTAACCCGCCGCAGAACCCAACGGGAAACTGTCCCATAATTTCCTCCGTCAACCACGAAAGCCTCCATGGTCATTTTTTTCCCATCCATCGCTGAACCAAACACCAATCGGATGCACCTTCTAACTGCCGCATACCCTACATTAACCATGTCTCTCACTACAACCGTAGTCATCCCGCACCTAGATACATCCACACCGGAAGGACCGTCGCGTACGATGTCCCCATAGAACACTAATAAATTTTCCATAGTACCTAACGAGCAGCAATATTTACATCGTTAGTCAATTTATATTCTAATAACTTACGGTAATAATCATTTATTTACATATAATAATCCGACTAATATTCACAACACAACAGTAACATCATTCACAGCAGTACATCAACACAAAAAAATTGTTCAAAAAATTACACCACAGCATTTTATACCCCTTGTTCAATAAGGATATCCTTCCGAATAGAAAAATCCGTTAGCGTGCATATATCACCGGTAATATATCAACGGGGTCGACCTATTATCACATGAAAAAAAATTAGACGCACAATTTTTTTCGGCTGCCAATTTTTTTAAAATAGCAATAGCATGCATGTGGTCATCACCTCTAAAGAGAAACCGAAGACCGAAAAACAATTTCTTCAATCACGTCATCTCCTCCTTGTGTGCTACCCAGACGATATTTTCTTTACCTAATTACATACATCATCAAGGATATTAGCATTTATGTTGCATTTCATGTTCGGTTTCCTACTCTATCAAATTAGCTAATAAAGTCTACGTATGATTTCCTTACTACAACACTTATTAAAAAACATGACACATGAAATAACAACACAAATTAATTATAGTACATTCATTTTGTTAATTAAAATTTAAGAACTTCTTGCATGTCTAACTAAAATGATGCATCTTAAAGGCTTAACGCTGACTGACAATACAGTCAAATATTTGTTATCAAGATTCCGGCTCTAACGCAACCAAAACGTTTAACATAAGTCCTAATTACGACTTACTAAGAACAATAACAACATCTTGCATGTTCAAAAATAGTACTAATGGACATAGCTAACATTGATGAAATAACATCTTCAACATACTGTTCTAACAAATATTACTATAAATGCAAATGACGGGCTAAAAAATATCTCATATGAAAACGTTTATAACTTTCAAGAAATAAACATCGCATAGCTAATAACGGGCTAAAATACTAACTAATTTCCAACGTGCATGCACAAAAAAATTCATGTATTGAAAAGATCATACCTTGATCAAATTACTCCACTAAGTACTTCACTTCACACGGCAAATCGTACTCCTGAAGCTCCAAATTACTTCACAAAGTGCTCAAATACTACCTAAAACAACAAATAATACATACTTAAAAACTAATGAAACAAAGTAAAAACATCATGCATGCGAACACAACCAACAAAAATGGACTGCTCTTACCTTGATCTTTCGTTTCGTCAACTACAACATCTTCAAAATCTTACTCTAAACCGTCCTAAATCGCAACTAAAAGTCTATACCAAGCTGTGTCCTTGATACTTAGAACGAGAGAGGCAGCAGTCGTGTGTCGGGAGAGAGCAGCGGCCTCACATATAAAGCAGCACCATCTAGCACTGTAGTGTCGGTCGGCTGTATCTAGCAATCAACAGCAGTGTCTAGCAATCAGCAGCATCACGCAAATTTCGCAATCAGTGTCGCACGTAGACAGCAGGAATCAGCATCCAATAAAGAAGAGAAAGCAGTCGGCCGTTTCCCGCGCGGCCGTGCCTCGTTTTCACCGCCGTTTGCCTCGTTTTCCGCACGTGCAGGCCTCGTTTTCAGCGCACTCGGGCCTGCATCGGCTAGCGACGGCGCACAGCACCTGCCGCCGCGGCTGCTGGCGGCAGGGCCCACCACTTGCCGCCCGTTCCGTCGCAGCAGCACGCGAAACGGGATTCCCCCCTGCCGCCTCGGCCATTGGCGGCAGGTCCCACACACCGGCCGGCCGCCAGGGGTGGTGGCGGCAGGTCCCACCGGGCCGGCCAGCCGCCTCTGCTGGTGGCGGCAGGGGGGTCTTTTTTGACAATACCACTCGCAGGTGGTCTTTTTTGACAATACCACTCCGCAACTGGTCTTTTTGGACAAAAATTCGTCAAACAGCATGTAACAGAGAGCTACACAGTACATGGATGGATAATTTACCATGTGTTTATTTTTTGCAACGTGTAGCACCGAAAACAGCACGAGAGTTACGACGGACGACGACGAAGAAGAAGCAAAGAACACAAGAAAAGAAATAGCAAAAATAGATGCATATACATGCATGGATGTCCAAAAACTGTGCTGCATAGATCAAAACCGATCAAGATATGCACTAGTTTCAGATGTATATCGCCTTGTGGAACAATCCCGTTCAATCTTGTATGCATGCATGCATGGCGAGAAAATAAGAAGGCAGAAACAGAGGAAGGAGAGTAGCCATGAACCTTGGAGATTATGGTGGATGTTGTATCTAGCTAGCTCTGTTGCTTGCTGATGCTTGGGGCTTTGGTGGTGTTGTGCGCCTTGTACCCGGCCAAGGTACAGGGGTATTTATAGGGGTGGCTGGTCGATCTCTGCCGTCCATTCGTAATCACGGTGCTGTGCTTCACGCATGCAAATATCGATCTAATTCGACCAGGGAAAAACAAATATTGTGTTGGCTGGCGTACCTTTTGTGATTAAATAAATATTTAAATGAGCCACCCATGCATATATCAAAGTATCTTCATGTTTCCGGAAAGAAGTTTCTACTTGCCGCCTCTGTTTTGTTTACATGCAACACAGAGCAGAGATACGGTGGCGTCAAAGCTTGCCGATTACTCACGATAAGATCACCGCGTATATGTCTGGATCCCACAACGGGATCAAAATTATGGCAGTTCATCTCCAGATCAAATAGATTGCGACAACTAATTATTGGTTTAATTATGGCAGGAAAACCAGTGTACTCCAGACTGCGCATTAATTAGTTAGCTAATTCCATCGATTAACCAATTCGGCGTCTTTAACTGCATTCCGTATATATGCATGGGCCTAGTAATGAAACGTATCAGAAAATCAGTTGGACTAAATTATATATGTTGTGCGTTGCGTTTCTTTCTTAAAAAAAACTATGTGTTCCACTTCCATCCAAGAGTTAATTGCTTTCTTATAGACAAATTGAGGTTTAAATTTGTTTAAACATATAATTTTTTTATGGATGTACACGAGGGCCCCTCATTGCAAACATTCAAAAAATATGTTTCCACAATAGTAATGCTCTTATAAGATTTCTAAAGTATATATCAATTTGACGCTTACATGAATTTGAAACATGGGTATATAAATAAACTTTGACAAAGAAAACTCTCCATAATATATAAGTCTAAGTCCAAGAAGAGTCGGCCTAGCCCGGGGCAGGCTATATTGATGGCTCAGTCTTGGTTATCAAATATTTTGTATCTCCCAAGCAAAACAAACCCAAAGACATGTATCTCTGTAATTTACTATAAATTCAGAAGTATATAAGCTTGGGCCCAAGGAGGATTAGCCCAGCCCGAGGTTTTCTCTAGGGTTGACCCCGATCATTCTGCATTTTGCCGATACAATAATCTTAATGTATTATCTAGGTGAGGTAACAAGGGATCAGCAACAATAGATAAGTTTCAGAAAAATGGAAACTTACACCATCAAATCTTCTCCATGGTGTTCATCAAGCACCAATTCCAAAGGACCCGATGGCTCCTTTCTTTCGGGATCTTAGATCATTTCTTTCTAGATCTTAGATCTCGCCGCGAAACATGCCATCGCCCATCCTACTTGAGGTAGGGATCAATGATCGATTGAAAGAACAATTGGCGAAACAAGGGCAACGATATAACGTAGTTCGAGGTTTCAACTGGAGGTCATCATGGGTGGTGCCAAATTATTGAACGATATTTGGCATATGCCTCCAAGCGATATGAGTTATCGCATTGTAGATGTGCCATGGGATAGCTAGCTATTGAAAATAATCTCAAGATGAACGGTGTATATTATGGGATACGGCTTGGGTGGATGGGGTCAATTGGAGGTTGCGACGATCGCAAATTAGGTCAGTAGAAGCCTGTGAAGGACATGGGTCATCTGCGATGCAAAGGTGTCAAGAATCTCAAGATGATAGATATATATACACTACGGAAGACGGGGTTGGGGTGGGTGTTGAGACCGCCCAAAAGGTGGTGGCGGCGGAAAATTAGGTTAACGGGATAATAACCAGATGGATAGGAAAGGAAACTGAAGCATATATGGTATTCAATTGTAGAGAACCAGCTAACCCGTTGTCGGGCCGTGTAAGGTGTAACCGTGAGCTATTACATAAGGATATGTTATACTTAATTGCAATTTATTCTAAGAAGTTAGTGTTCTCATGAATAACAATCGGCCCGGCCCAAACAATGTTGCTTATATGCCTACTATTGAAAATGGCCCTCTATACTTAATTATTTGAGCCGCTTGGCGATGAAATGCATGTTAGTTTTGACCATTGTGGTGTGTGTGTGTGTGGGGGGGGGGGGGGGGGGGATGGGAGCTTGATCTAAAATTTCCCTATGTCACGTGTGGATCAACTTGGTCTTGAACAAGTGGTGCAGAAGTACACAGAGAACCTTTTTTAGGTTTGTACATGTTGTTTGTTAAATTTTAATTTTTGTAGATCCGGACAAAGAAAATAAAGTATGCTTCACAAAGGGCACTTGGTGCCATGAAATAAAACCAACCGCTAGTTGAGATCATGGAAAATTGGTCTACTCCGGCGAGAGGCTGAGGTACATAGGCCCTCTATGATGCACTGGTACATAGGCCCTCGAGGATGCACAAGTACGTGATTTAAACTTAGTGTTAATGAATTCATGGTAATTTCAAAGAACTTCCATTTCAGTACTTACGACTACATTGAAAGAGTCAAACAAGGAAGCAACAAGAGAGATGAGGAAAATGCCTAAGCCTAGTTAGAGAGGTGGCAAATATACCAAATATTTGTCAAAGATACGACACCCTTCCTTTTGGTTCACATAACCAAAAAATGATTTTGAAGCTCTACAAGAAGAGAACAAATAAGGAATTGTATCAACAACAAAAAAACAATAGGAAAAATGGGCTTGAATAGAAAAATACAAATTCTCAAGTAATTACATGTAATAGAGAAATGGAGTAGGTTCCTGAACTGAAGCAACTACACATATAAAAATTAAAGAGGGAATCAATATGATCCTCGCAAGCATGTATACTTTCTTTTCCTCCGAGGCGTGTGATAATTTTACTTATACTCACCATATATCCATTTTTAGTCGATTCAAAGCCTTTTTGCCGACATTGAATTAACATAATTTTTTAGTTGCAAAAACTCTCATACGTACGAGAAAAGAGAATGATCCATTGGACACAAATGATACGACAATGGTAAAATTCTCTTTAACCGGAATTCTAATTGACTAAATATCTCACGTATGGAATCAAATTATGACAAGATGTTTGTTCTAGGGAATCCCTAACAAAAAATCAAATTGAGACAAGATGTTTAAGGTGGCTTCACTCGGGCCACAATAGCGTCGTCGAAGAAATCTAAGTGGCTTCTCCACTCATCATTCTTGTGAAGACACCTTCAATGCTCGATGAACACAATTTTATTGGAGGCACCTTGCCTTAGTTGGAGAAAATGTATATCATCCATACGCTTAACACATCCTTGGTGTTTGTGGCACACCTGGCCGGATACATATCTGTCACCGAGATAGTCATGCACTGTCGTGATCAACGCAACTATCATAGGAAAATGGTGTCCTTCGTTGGCGTCCCAAGTATTGACCCCTTAATTAACACATAATGTGTCTAGATCCTCCTTCGATAGCTGGATATACACATTAATATCATTTCACGGTTGTGTTGGGCCTTGAATTAGCATGACCATGTGTACATACTTCCACTTCATGTAGAGCCAAGGTGGGAGGTTATAGAACCATATAAGCACGGCCAGGTGTTGTGTGAGCTGCTATCGTTACCAAAATGATTCAGTCCGTCCATACTCGAACCCAACCTGATGCTCCTTGGTTCTCT
Organism: Elymus sibiricus; assembly: GCA_039707655.1. Taxonomy (NCBI): domain Eukaryota; kingdom Viridiplantae; phylum Streptophyta; class Magnoliopsida; order Poales; family Poaceae; genus Elymus; species Elymus sibiricus. The sequence goes on along the minus strand of CM077663.1, from coordinate 446,926,759 downwards.
ACTAAAAGGAGGGTATTTGGATTCAAGTCATTTCCATTGGGAACCATCGGCAAGGGGTATTAGCATACCATCATCTTTACCCGCCTTCTCCTTATTCAAGTGCCAGGAAATGAGGTTTGCATCTTTCTTATTTGCGTATAGACGCTGCAAATGGGGAATGGGCAGAAAGTACCATGCAACCATTTGAAGAGTTCTCTTTTCCCACTTCTATCAGGGTTCCTTGAACTATGGACACTCTGTGTGGTCTTACGCGTGAAAAATCAATGGGGGACACAACCTTCTTGGCCTCATCGATAGTACTAGGCAACACATTCATATTGGATAAAACTTGATATAGAAACTCCAATGTGTCATTGAGACTTGCATCAGAGCTTTTGTATTTTGCCTTGATGTCTAGAAGTCCGAGTGTGACGTTGAGGCGTGTGTGCACCGAATGGAAACCGGGATACCATGGATTTTTCAAGTATTCCTCCAATTTGGCCAACTTGTTGGCCTCTAGATGTGCCACTCTTTCATTATTCATCATCTTTAGAAGCGACTCTTGAACATGAGGGTCCTGCAGCATTGAGACCAATGTGTCCTGAGTGTCAATAGTTTAGGCCTCTTCATCATGTCCGTATTTATCATGATGCACGGGCGCCTCTTAAGGAGGTGATCCACCTCGACATGGACGAGTTTGATTCGGTGGGGCCACCCGCACGAGACACGTCCGCCCCACCACCGAGAAGGAAGGTGCCATCCTCCCCGTTCGCGACCAAGTTCGTACCGCTGTCCGAATGGGTGAGGATTCCACATGATTGGATGCAACAAGACACGTCAGAGATGGTGTACAACTCGCCACAACTCCAATGGGAGCAGACAACCCCAGGAACCGCTGGCAGCAGTTCTACCCAGGTCATGTACGATGAAATGGTGGAGGAGTACACGATTTGTTTGCCACACTTTGTATTGATTCACTCATTTGTTGCGTGTGCCTTTCAACCAATTGCCATGAATCAATTTGCTATGTATGCCATTGAATCTTTTTGTTGCATATGCCATTAGTTTATTTGTCATCATGATGACAGATATGATCAATGACAACAAAGAGACTATGCATTATGACTTGAAGGATACCGACTCTTCTATGTATGATGTTGGGCAAACCTCGGTAACTCTTAACAAAACAAGAAGAAGATACTCAAGGCAATTGGTCTCATATTCTCAAGCCATGCGATGTTTTGTTGTGTGAATCTTGGTTGGCCACAACATGGACCCTGTATGTGGAACCAAGCAAAAGGAAGCAAGTATTGGGAAAATATCCACAAGCCTTACCATGAACATAAGGAATGTGTGGAGTTGTGCCCTAATCCATACCACCCACGATGAGGCATGTCTACAACATAGATGGTACATCATCCAAGAGAGCATGGTCAAGTTTTGCAGATACTATTCTTACGTGGTTGGCTGGAACCAAAGTGGTGTTGGAATCAAGAGTCGTGCAAGTTGACTTGCTTCATTTTATCACCATTTGCATTGCTAGCTTTGTTTGTTGCATTCTCATGAGTGATTCATGTTTGCTAGATGGGGTTGACTGCCACTTCGTACCAACAAACCAAGGAGGAGTCATTTATTATGTGACATTGTTGGTTGAGATTTCATGGGAAACTAGAGTGGCAAAAACTCATCGATGCCCTAAAGAACGACAATAAGAAGTTGAAGAAAAATGATGGCTCAAGCTCCCAACAATCTATTGGATTGTATGACGAAGATGAGGAAGGTGGAGGGGGAGGGATGGGGAGGGACAATCCACCATGCCAAAGAGGAACCACAAAGTTATGGGAAACAAGTGGGAGAAGGCAGGGTTGCGCGTGACGCTACAACGAGCAAATTGTCCGCCAAATGGATGGGCATTTTTTACACCGAGCATATGTACAAGCTCTTCATTGATTTGGAAAAAGAGAGGTTGTATTGGGACCGGGAGAGGGTGAACAACAAGTTGCATCTTGAGAGCAAGAACATGGACTCACAGAAGCATTGAGGCCTATGTCAAATGGGAGCAAAAAGAACATCAATACAAAAAACAAAAGATATGTAGTTCTACTTTGGATGCCTCAGGAGTACAATGGATGGATAATTCCCCATGCTCCCTTCTCGCAACATGTAGCACAAAAAACAGCATAAGGATAATAAAGTTTTTTGAATTTTCATAAGGATAATAAAGTCAAAATATCAAAGAGCACAACCAAAAACAATGGCGACTGCCAACAGCAACCAGAAACTGTGCTGCGTAGATCAAAACCGATCAAAATGCACTACTTCATATGTATAGGCAGCGCCTTGAACAATCTCGATCGACCTTGTAGGCATGCATAGAGAGAAAACTAGTGGAAGATGCACGACTAGACAAAGGGGCGAGAGTGGCTATGAACCTTTGAGCTTATGACTGAAACTACTACGGTTGCTCTTGCTCTGTTGCTTGCTGCTTGGGGCTTTGGTGGTGGTGTGTGCCTTGTACCCGGCCAGGGGTATTTATAGGAGTGGCCGGTCGATCTCCGCCGTCCATCCGTAATCAGGTTGCTCCACACATGCTTTTTAATTCCACCAGGGAAAATCAAATATATTGTGTTGGCTGGCGTATCTTTTGTGATTAAATGACATGGAGTATCAAAGTATTTTCATGTTTCCGGAAAGAAGTTACTACTTGCATGCCGCCGCCGCCTTGATGACAGCTAGCGTATATATGTACGGAGCATATCTATCTCGACCCCAGAACAGATGAAAATTAATTCCTTGTTTGATTTGCAATCAGAGCAGTTCATCCCCAGATCAAATAGATCGTGGCAATTAATTCTTGGTTTCATTATGACAGAAAAATCAGACGTATTTTGAATGTGCCGTCAAGTATATAGAGATACAGAGTAGTACTCCATTATTCATGAGTTGGCCGCGTATGGGCGTAGCACCCCTCGCACGGCAGTTTGGTTTGCTGGTGGACCAGACTTTATTGTAAACTTGGTGATGGCTGAAAGGCCTCCTTAATGAAATGAAATGAGATTTCCCCCGCAAAAAAAGATGGAGTATATTGCATCCAGTGTATTCCAGACTGCGCATTAATTAGTTAATGTAAAATCTGTCAAAATTAATTCCATCGATTCGCCAGGTCCAGCTTTCTTTACTACTAATCCGTATGCCATCCCTAGCGGAAAATCTGTCAGAATGTACGTACATGCATGATTTTCATGTTGATGGTATGCATGCGTGATTTGGACCAAATTATGTATGTACTGCGTTCCGTTTTTCTCTCAGAAAAAATAATGTGTACTACCATCCAAGAGTTAATTAGTTTTAAGTTTTGTGGACAATTTGATGTTTTTTTATAACAGATTTGCTATTTCATATCTAGATGTGAAATAGTTATCTCACATCTGTCCTTCTAACCACACGATTTAGACATCATGGTTCGTGTTTTTTGGTCCTGTTTTCATTTGTTCAAAGTCTTGATTAATGAGTCCGAAGGGGTTAGCATCTGAGTCGGTAGACTCAACGACACGAGTTAGCATTTTGTTCGCTTCAGCGTTGATCCATTTAAGCATCGATCCACGCCCGCGTTGCTTTGCTGTGCTCTTTTTTTTTAGAATAACAATACTTCATTGATTACCGAACATCACATCAAAGTTCGTCCCTGATACAATCCGGAACCACACCAAGATAAAAATGATTAACATCATGCTCACAACTACGAGCTAGTTGCTTCCAAAAAAAAAAAAAAAACTACGAGCTAGTTTGTGTGCCACTACATTCATATCACGTCTGACATGTAGGAAAGAACATTGATTAAACCCAGATGCAAGAGACTTGATGTCCGAGACAACAACGCCCACTTTTGATCGATCTTGACCCGTAGACTTGATTCTGTTCACCATGGATCAGATGCCAAAACAATTGACGTAGAGCCTTCAGATTTGCTGTGCTCTTGTGTGTTTGTAGGTACACTCCTGGTGCATGCGGGGGTTGTGGAGCTAGCTCACGTCTGCATTTTTTTTTGTATTTTTGTATTTCTTTTATTTTTCTTCTTTTTTCATTTGTCTGCTTCAAATTTATAAACTTTTCAATTCATGATTCTCTTATTGTTATTATTTTTCTATTTTCTATTTTTTCTTTTTCTTTTTTCATTTTTTGATTTCTTTTTTTATTTGTGTGTTTCAAATTCGCACCTTTTCAATTCATGATTCTCGTATTATTATTATTATTATAATATTTTTTCTCTTTTTCATTTTTATTTTTTTAAAATTCATTAATTTCTTCATCGACGCTAGTATTAGGGGTTGTCCTTTTCTTGTTCTAGTTACAAGTTCATCTTTAACTTTTAAATGGGCCTCATCATTTTTTTGTCCTAGTTGCAAGCGTACCGTCGACTTGTAATTGGGTTCAATTTTTGTGTCCTAGTTGTAAGTCCACCCTTGACTCGCAATTGGGGTCCGGTCTTTTTTTTGTCCCAGTTACAAGTCCGCCCTTGACTCGCAAGTGGGACCCAACACTTTTTTTTTCTAGTTGCATGTTCACCCTCGACTCGCAATTGGGGCCCGACGTTTTTTTTCAGTTGCAAGTCCACACTCGTCTCACAACTAGGGCCTGATCTTCTTTTGTCTTGCAATCCCACCCGCGACTCGCAACTGGGCCCAAACTTTTTTTGTCTCAGCTACAAGTTTGCCCTTGACTCGCAAGTGAAGCCCAACACTTTTTTTGTCCTAGTTGCAAGTCTATTCTCGACTTGTAATGGGACGCGATCTTTTTTTTTCAATTACAAGTCCATCCTTGACTCGCAACTGGGGAACAATCCTTTTTTGTCCCAATTGCAAGTCCATCCCCGACTCGCAACTAGTGCCCGACCTTTCTTTTGTTTCAGTTGCAATCCCACTGTCGACTCGCAACTAGGGTCATCCTTCGTTTTGTCCCAGTTGCAAGTCTATGCTCAACTCGCAAATGGGGCCCAACATTTTTTTCTTTGTATAACATACATTCATTTAATCATCATAAATATTCTTTTGAAATGCATGAACATTTTTTAAAGGGTTCAAATATTTTTTTTATTGAAACTTTATTATTAAAACAAAAATAAACTAAATTTATTCATGTTTTTAAAAAATTCAGAATTTTCAAAAATGAAAATAAGCTAAACTGTTTGGGGATTTTCAAAACTTGTTCATATTTTTCTAATTTTTTCCTTGAAGAATTTTTTTGGAATACCAAATATTGTTCTTTACAAAAATCAGAATTACAAAGTTTATTCACATTTGGAAAAGACATTTCAAAATATTAATACTGCTCGTGTTTTCAAAAATATTCAACATTTCAAAATTGTTGACAATTTGCAAATAAGGTTTCGAAAAATTTAAAAAAGTGTCTTCTAATCTTTGATGTTGTCCTATGTTCTTAATCACTTCCCGCTTCCTATTTTTCAATAGCATCTATTAGTTGGAGAGCAGCACAGTCTGTTATTTTATATTATTTTTGCCGCGCTAACAAATGATTTTCTGTTGATGCCACAACTTAGATGTGAGATATTACCTCACATCTAGATGCGATATAGACATACCCTTTTTATAAATCTAAACCGCTACAAAGCTGGATGCACATGTGAGCCCCACACTGTAATAATGAAAATGGAATGTTTAAGGAGTAATAATGCTCTTATCGGAGTTCTAAATTATATATCTAATATATAGTTTTATAGGAATCAGAAAACACAAGTATATAAACAAACTTCGACAAATAACCTTGGCACCCAGAGTAGATTTTTTTGTCTCTCCTGCACACCGCACCCAAGGCATCTTATGCCAATGCCTATTCGGTGCCTTAAGCACCCGTTACACGCATCCTCCTACGCGGCGTCACACCCCAACGACTAGTTTTGGGAAGCTTCTAGAAGTTGTCGACTTGTTTTTCTTTGGTTTTTTGTTTTATTTTTCTGTTTTATTTAAAAAAATTAAAAACTTAGTTTACTAATTTTATCATTCCAAATTTTGAAAATTTTAAAATTATCTTTTTTTAATTTCCCATACTTTTTTAAACTCGAAAATCATTTTCAGTTTTGTGAACTTTTTTTAATGATCTTTTCCAAATTTACGAACCTTTTCCAAAATTTGATGGACTTTTTCTAATTCGTGAACTTTCTTCAAATCCACGGATTTGTTTTTCAAATTTATTTTTCATAAGATAACAGGTGTAGATCTAGGCCTAGGGCTACTGGAGCTTCAACCCTAGCCCTTAGGACAAAAGTCCCAAAGAGATATTTTTATATAAGCCTATGCCCAGTAAGATTTTAGCCTAGGCCGATCATGCTCTTTGGTGACTCTATCCCGATCATAGAGTATTGTGTTTCTCCCAAGCATCATGCGAGTAGTCTCGAGCAAGTACTAATCTGGCCTGACGACTACCGATGCTAAAACTCCGGCCTAGGAAAAATAAACAAAGATGTGTATCTTATAATAAAAATTATAAAATGTACAAGCTGTTGGGGATATGAAACATTTGGGGCCGGCCGGCTGGCCCCTTGGCCGGCCCACGCGGGCGGCCGGTGATGTCTACCACGCAACTTTATTCTTGTAGACTCTGTTGGGCCTCCAAACGCAGAGTTTTGTAGGATAGTAGGAATTTCCCCTCAAGTGGATGACCTAAGGTTTATAAATCCGTTGGAGGTGTAGGATGAAGATGGTCTCTCTCAAACAACCCTGCAATCAAATACAAGAAATCTCTTGTGTCCCCAACACACCTAATACAATGGCAAATTCTATAGGTGCATTAGTTCGGCGAATAGATGGTGATACAAGTGCAACATGGATAGTAGATATAGGTTTTTGTAATCTTAAAAAATAAAAACAACATGGTAACAAGTAGTAAACGACGAGAACAACATTATATAAATGCTTGGAAATAAGGTCTAGGGTTCATACTTTCACTAGTGCAATCTCTCAACAATGCTAACATAATAAAATCATGTGATCATCCCTCAACGTGCAACAAAGAATCACTCCAAAGTTCATAAGTAGTTGAGAACATAAGATGAAATTGTTGTAGGTAGTAAGAACCACCTCAAAGTTACCCTTTCCGATCAATCTATTGGACTATTCATATAGATGTCACAAACAACCCTAGAGTTCGTACTGAAATAACACCACTAATACATATCAATCGACCCTAATGTCACCTAGATACTCCAATGTCACCTCAAGTATCCGTGGGGTTAATTATTCGACACGCATCAAACAATTTCAGATTCATCATATTCAATCCAATACAAAGAACTTCAAAGAGTACCCCAAGGTTTCTATGTAACTGCCCGAGACCGACGCTCCAGATGCCTTCCAGTTATTTCGAGTCTCGCCGTGTGATTCATTTGGTTGTCGCATTCATCATCGCATTATTCGCATCATCTGCATAGCATCGGCACTCCGTTGCCATCATTTTTCAAAACTTGCAACCGTCCATAGTTGTCGGTTCTCTCCGTTCTCGTTGTTGACCGTTTCGTGACCAACCACACACACACATGCGCCCGTGGCATCATTAAAATATTGTTTTAAAAGTGCATATAAAATATTCTCTGAATGGGTTGAAAGTTGGCGTGCGGTCTTGTTATATTGTAGGTAGACCGCCTGCCAAATTTCGTCGCATTCGGAGTCCGTTTGATACCCCAACGGATAACCCTATAGCGGCACTATAGCCGTTTTATTCATCGAGCGTTTTTGGTTTTAAAACCTCTGTCGCGGGCCGCACCATTCTTTTTCATCTCAGCCCAAGAGCCTTGTTGGAGGAGGCCGAGGACATAGCTTCCGCCTCGTGAGAAATCTGTCAGAAAAACAACCCGAAACAAGAACTGAGGAGAAACTTATGATGCGGTGGTCAAAACATACAGGAGTATATATAATGATTTTTTCTAGGTCAGAATACACGGCCGGGAAGAAAATGGAGTCCGGGAGGCACACGAGGGCCCCACAAGCCATCAGGGAGCGCCCTGTTGGCTTCTGCCTCCCTCGGGGGCCCCCTGACTTCTTTTTATTTTTGGAATCTTTCTAAAATACCAAAACCAACAGAACATATTTTTTGGAATTTTTGGAGTCAGTATACTTACCGTATCACTTACCTAGTCATTTTTCAGGTTTCTGGAGTGTTCCGGAAGATCTCTCTTATGTGCTCCTCCGAAGTTATCACTGGAATAATATTAGTTTCAGCATTAATGGGCGTACTGAGATATAATGCTTAGTTCTTTGCCCATTTACCACTCTCGGATTTTTGCCTTCGAACTTATTAATCTTTATAGCACCGGAGCGATAGACCTCCACAACAACATACGAGCCTTCCCATTTGGAGAGGAGCTTACCAGCAAAAAATCTGAAACGAGAATTGTACAAAAGCACTAGGCCCCCTACATTGAATTCCCGTTTTTGGATTCTCTTGGCATGCATTCTCTTAACTTTTTCTTTAAACAACTTGGCATTTTCGTAAGCTTGCGTCCTCCATTCATCTAATGAGCTAATATTAAATAACAACTTTTCTCCCGCAAGTTTAAAGTCATAATTAAGTTCTTTAATTGCCCAATAAGATTTATGCTCTAACTCAAGAGGTAAATGACATGCTTTTCCATAGACCATTTTATAGGAAGACATTCCCATGGGATTTTTATAAGCAGTTCTATAAGCCCATAAAGCATCATCTAGTTTCTTAGACCAATTCTTTCTAGATCTATTAACAGTCTTTTGCAATATCAATTTTATTTCTCGATTGCTCAATTCAACTTGGCCACTAGACTGAGGATGATAAGGTGATGCAATTCTATGGTTAACATCATATTTAGCTAGAAGTTTACGGAAAGCACCATGAATAAAATATGAACCACCATCAGTCATTAAATATCTAGGGACTCCAAACCTTGGGAAAATGATGTCTTTAAGCATTTTAATAGAAGTGTTATGATCAACACTACTAGTTGGAATAGCTTCTACCCACTTAGTAACGTAATCAACGGCAACTAGAATATGAGTATACCCATTAGAGGAAGGAAAAGGTCCCATATAATAAAAGCCCCAAACATCAAATGGTTCAATAGCAAGTGAATAATTCATAGGCATTTCCTGATGTCTACCAATGTTGCCAATTCTTTGACATTCATAACAAGAAATGACATACTTACGAGCATCTTTAAAAAGAGTAGGCCAATAAAAACGGATTGTAATATCTTGTGTGCAGTTCTATCACCAGCGTGGTGTCCTCCGCAGGCCTCGGAGTGACACTTCCATAGGATCTGTCCTTGTTCAAGCTCAGGTACACAACGTCTAATAACACCATCTACTCCTTGTTTATAAAGATGTGGGTCATCCCAAAAGTAATGTCGTAAATCATAAAAGAATTTTTCTTTTGTTGATAGGTGAAGCTAGGCGGAATATATTTAGCAACAATGTAAATAGCATAATCTGCATACCAAGGAGTACTATGTGAAGTATTTATAACAGCAAGTTGCTCATCAGGAAAATTATCATCAATAGGTAGTGGGTCATCAAGAACATATTCCATCCTAGACAAGTTATATATCTGCTATAGGGTTTCAGCTCCCTTCCTATCAACAATATGCAAGTCAAATTCGTAAAGTAAAAGCACCTACGTAATAAGTCTAGGCTTAACATCTTTCTTTTCCATGAGGTATTTAATAGAAGCATGATCAGTGTGAATAGTTACTTTGGAATCAACGATGTCAGGTCTGAACTTATCACATGGAAACACAACTGCTAAAAATTCCTTCTCAGTAGTAGCATAATTTATTTGAGCAGTGTCTAGGGTCTTACTAGCATAAATAATAACATTCTATTTCTTGTCTACTCTTTGCCCTAGAACAACACCAACAGCATAATCACTAGCATCACACATGATTTCAAATGGTAATTCTAATCAGGTGGTTGGACAATAGGTCCAGAAACCAATGCTTTCTTAAGTATTTCAAAGGCTTCTACACACATCATCAAAAACAAAAGGAATATCCTTTTGAAGAAGATTAGTTAGTGGCCTAGAAATCTTTGAGAAATCCTTAATGAAATGCCTATAGAAACCAGCATGACTAAGGAAACTTCTTATACCTTTGATATCTTTTGGACATGGAATTTTCTCTATTGCATCAACTTTAGCTTTGTCCACCTCAATGCCTCGTTCAGAAATTTTATGCCCAAGTACTATACCTTCATTTACCATAAATTGGCACTTCTCCCAATTCAAGACAAGATTAGTTTCTTCACATCTCTGCAAAACTCTATCATGGTTGCTCAAGCAATCATCAAAAGAAGTCCCGTAAACAAAAAAATCATCCATGAAAACCTCAACAATCTTTTCACAAAAGTTAGAGAATATAGCAGTCATACAGCTTTCAAAGGTAGCAGGTGCATTCCATAAACCAAAAGGCATATGCCTATAAGCATAAGTTCCAAGAGGGCACATAAAAGGTAGTTTTCTCTTGGTCCTCTTTTGACGCAGGTATTTGAGAGAAACCAGAGTATCCATGATAACCCACAAGTATATGGGATCGCAACAGTTTTCAAGGGTAGAGTATTCAACCCAAATTTATAGATTCGACACAAGGGGAGCCAAAGAATATTTGCAAGTATTAGCAGTTGAGTTGTCAATTCAACCACACCTGGAGATTAAATATCTGTAGCAGAGTGATCAGTAGCACAGTAATATGATAGTTTTGATAGCATTAGTAACAGTAACAGTAACGGTAACAGTGATAGCAATGATTTTGTAGCAGTTGGAACAGTAGCAATAGCAATAGTAACTTGGCAAGAACAATATGTGGAAAACTCGTAGGCATTGGATCGGTGAATTCGTTGGATGATATTCATCATATAACCGTCATAACCTAGGGCGATACAGAACTAGCTCCAGTTCATAAATATAATGTAGGCATGTATTCCGTAAATAGTCATACGTGCTTATGGAAAAGAACTTGCATGACATCTTTTATCCTACCCTCCCGTGGCAGCGGGGTCCATAAGGAAACTAAGGGATATTAAGGCCTCCTTTTAATAGAGAACCGGAACAAAGCATTAACACATAGTGAATACATGAACTCCTCAAACTACGGTCATCACCGGAAAGTATCCCGATTAATGTCACCCCGGGGTTTACGGATCATAACACATAGCAGGTGCATATGACTAGCAAGATCGGATCAAGAACATAGATATAATGGTGATAACATAAACGGTTCAGATCTGAAATCATGGCACTCGGGCCCTAGTGACAAGCATTAAGCATGGAAAAGTCATAGCAACATCAATCTCAGAACCCAGTGGCTAGGGATCAAGCCCTAACAAAACTAACTCGATTACATGATGAATCTCATCCAGCCTACGAAGGAATTACTTACTCCCGGTGGGGAGCATCATGGAATTGGCGATGAAGGAGGGTTGGTGATGACGAAGACCGAAGATTCCCCTCTCCGGAGCCCCGAACGGACTCTAGATCTGGCCTCCCGATGAAGAACAGGAGGTGGCGGCGGCTCCGTCTCGTGAAACGCGATAAAACTTCCTCTCCTATTTTTTCTCCGAAAATAGGTATTTATGGAGTTGGAATTAGGGTCAGGGGGACAACAAGGTGACCACAACCCACCAGGGCGTGCCTGGAGGGGGTGGCGCGCCCTGGTGTATCGTGCCCAGCCAGGGCACCCCCTCAGGTGGCTCTTGGTTCCAGTATTTTTATTTTATTCTGAAATAAATCTCCAAAAAGTTTTGTCCAATTCCGAGAACTTTTATTTCTGCAGAAAAACAACACCATGGTAGTTCTGCTAAAAACAGCGTCAGTCCGGTTAGTTTCATTCAAATCATGCAAATTAGAGTCCAAAACAAGAGCAAAAGCGTTAGGAAAAGTAGATACGACGGAGACCTATCAACTCCCCCAAGCTTAACCCATTGCTTGTCCTCAAGCAATCCAGTTGACAAACTGAAAGTGAAAAAGAAAAACTTTTATGAACTCTTTTGTTCTTGTTTACATAAATATGCTTAAGTAGCACCCAGGTTTTCAGCAAAGATCATGACTAACCATGTCAACAATAACTCTTAGAAATTATATTAACTCATATCAATGGCATAATCAACTAGAGAGCAATAATAAAATATGTCAAGTGCCAACACTTTGTCAAAATGGTCATGATATAATATGACAACAGTGGTATCTTGCTAGCCCTTTCTGAGATCGCAAAACATAAATGCAGAGCACCTCCAAAGTTCAAGCAGTAACTAAACATTGTAATTCATGGTAGAAAAGATCCAGTCATGCTGCATCCAACATTAACTATACACAATGCATGAGGATGACAATAGTGCTCTCAGATTTGAGAAGGTGATGACTCAACATAAAAGTAAATAGATAGTCCCTTCGCAGAGGGAAGCAGGGATTTGCAAAGGTGCCAGAGCTCAAAGATTAAATCAGAGATAAATATAATTTTGGAAGGTGCACCCTTCCTGTCAACGTTATGACCATGAGTTATCAATATCTTCCATGCTAAACACATTAGCGGCGGTTCCCAAGCGGTAAAAGTAAAGGTTTACTCCCCCTCCACCAACAAACACACTCCACGGCTAGCTGAATCCACGGGTACCGTCCATACCAACAACATTCCTGGGGGAGTTTGTTTAATTATTTGCAATTTTTGATTTCGGGACTGGGAATCCCTATTACCGCCCTCTCATGTAAGGACGAGTGAATAAACACTTATCATGGGAATAAGCTGCTTAGCATGGAAGGTACTAACCGCCCCCTCTCGCTCCATGAGCGGTCCAGGCACACAAAACAGATGTTCATTTGAAATTTTAGAGGTGGCACATGCAAATTTACTTGGAATGGCAGGGTAATACCGCATATAGGTAGATATAGTGGACTCATCTGGGATAACTTTGCTTTAAGGATTTTGACGCACAAGCATTATTCCCGCTTAGTACAGGTAAAGGCTAGCAAATAGGTTGAGAAGCGGCCAGCTAGAGAGCGAAAACGGTCATGAACATGCGTTATGCATAATCAACATTGAATACTAGCATGAGTAGGATATGAACACCATGAACATAAATATCATAGAGGCTATGTTGGTTTTGATTCAACTACAGGCGCAAACATGTGCCAAGTCAAGCCACTTGAAACATTCATAGGAGGATACCATATCATCATACTACATCACAACCATTTTAATGCATGTTAACATCCAAGATAAATCATTATCCACTCCTAGCTACTTAAGCATGGCATGAGCAACTATAATCTCTAATTGTCATTGCAAACATGTTTGATCATAATATGCTGAATCATGGATACTAGGTTAAACACATTCACAAAAACAAAAACAAGTTGAGTTCATACCCACTTCTCTCTGCCACAGTCACTTCATCAAATATCGTCATTATTGCCTTTCACTTGCAAGACCGATTGATATAAAAAATAATAACAGTGCAAGAGTGTCGTGGACTAAGCTGGAATCTGGAAACATTTTATTCAAAAGGAGAAGACAAAGTAATTGTTGGAAATATGCCCTAGAGGCAATAATAAATTGGTTATTATTATATTTCCTTGTTCATGATGATCGTTTATTATCCATTCTATAATTGTATTGATTGGAAACTCAAATACATGTGTGGGTACATAGACAACACTGTGTCCCTAGTAAGCCTCTAGTTACACTGGCTCGTTGATCAAAGATGGTGAAGGTTTCCTAGCCATAGACATGAGATGCCATTTGATAACGGGATCACATCATTAGGAGAATGATGTGATGGACAAGACCCAAACTATGAACATATCATATGATCGTGCCAGTTTATTGCTATTGTTTTCTGCATGTCAAGTATATGTTCCTATGACCATGAGATCATGCAACTCACTGACACCGGAGGAATACCTTGTGTGTATCAAACGTCGCAACGTAACTGGGTGACTATAAAGATGCTCTACAGGTGTCTCCGAGGGTGTCTGTTGAGTTGGCATGGATCAAGACTGGGATTTGTTACTCCGTGTGACGGAGAGGTATCTCGGGGCCCACTCAGTAATACAACATCACAATAAGCCTTGCAAGCAATGTTACTAAAGTGTTAGCCACGGGATCTTGTATTACGGAACGAGTAAAGAGACTTGCTGGTAACGAGATTGAACTAGGTATAGAGATACCGACGATCGAATCTCGGGCAAGTAACATACCGAAGAACAAAGGGAACAACGTACGGGATTAACTGAATCCTTGACATAGAGGTTCAACCGATAAAGATCTTCGTAGAATATGTAGGAACCAATATGGGCATCCAGGTCCCGCTATTGGTTATTGACCGTAGAGGTGTCTCAGTCATGTCTACATAGTTCTCGAACCCGCAGGGTCTACACACTTAACGTTCGGTGACGTTTCGGTAGTATTGAGTTATGTATGGTGGTGACCGAAGGTTATTCGGAGTCCCGGATGAGATCCCGGATGTCACAAGGAGCTCCAGAATGGTCCGGAGGTAAAGATTGATATATAGGAAGTCCCGTTTTGGTCACCGGAAAAGTTTCGGGTACTTCGGTAGTGTACCGGGAGTGCCGGGAGGGTACCGGGGGACCATCGGGAGGGGCCTCTCGCCCCAAAGGGCCTCATGGGCTGTGGGAGGAGGCAAACCAGCCCCTAGTGGGCTGGCCGAAGCCCCCACTAAAGCACATGCGGCTAGGGGTGGAAAAACCCAAGAGGTGGAAAAGGTTTCCAAGTGGGGGAGGAATCCTACTCCTAGTAGGATTGGAGTAGGACTCCTCCACCTCTCCCACTTCGGCCGACTCCTAGGGGCAGCCCTAGGGGCGCCGGCCTCCCTCCCCTTCCTCCTATATATACTGGAGGGGAGAGAGGGCAGCCGCACCAGAAAACCCTAAGCCACGGTGCAGTCCTCTCTCCCCGATAGATCAAATCCTCTATTTTTCAGTAGTGCTTAGGTGAAGCCCTGCTGGAATAGTTCCACCACCACCGCCGCCGCGCCGTCGCGCTGCCGGAGAACTCATCTACCTCTCCGCTCCCTCTTGCTAGATCAAGAAGGCGGAGATCGTCATCGAGCTGTACGTGTGCTGAACGCGGAGGTGTCGTCCGTTCGTCACTAGATCAGGACGGACCGTGATTGGATCGCGGGACGGATCATGATGGGATCGCGGGACGGCTTGCGATTTGGATCGCGAAGATGTTTGACTACATCAACCGCGTTTCTTAACGCTTCTGCTTAGCGATCTACAAGGGTATGTAGAGTTACTCTCCCTCTCGTAGATGCTCATCACCATGGATAGATCTTGCGTGTGCGTAGGAATTTTTGTTACCCATGCAACGTTCCACAACAGTAATTTGGGCTCTTTGTTAGATTAACAATAATGCATATGAGAGCCATTCAAAATTTTCATCGTGGTCTTCTCCTTGGTACGACTCAAATAAAAGGAAAAGAATTTCAGGGAAACACACTGAAATATATTTTTAGAGTTTTTGTTTTTTCTTAAAGAAAGCAAATCAAAGAAGGAAAAACAAAGACGAGAAAAACTATTTACAGGGGAAAACTCCCAACAAGTAAAAGAAGAAATGAGAAATCTTTTTGGGTTTTCTATTGCCACTACAATTAATTAAACTAGAAAGAAAAACTGAAAAGAAGCAAGAAATATTTTTGGATTTTCTCAAAGTTTTTCAAACACGCAAGAAGGAAGCAAGAAAATAAATCTAGCAAGGATAATACAATGAAAAAGTGTAGAAACTGACAATTGGAATGAAATGTATAAACATGAATATAATGTCGGTGGAAATACGTACTCCCCCAAGCTTAGGCTTTTGGCCTGGCTTGGTAATCACCATCCGCGGCCTGGATAATAGTCTGAGTGATAGCCCACCGAGGCTCTTGGTGCAGCCTCTTCAGCCCATCTGGTAGCTTCGACCTCTGCATTGTACGCGTGGGCCTCGCTCTCAAGAACGTAGTATCTTCTCTTACTGTGATAATCAAAGAGAATAGGAGCAGGCAAGACAACAGGTACAATGGGATCTTTATTGAACCTCAAGTTGTAAGTATAATTAGTGACTGTGCCCTTAAGGAACTTATGACGTTTCATGGCCTCAAAGTCTAAGTACTGAGTAGGTAAAATAGGATCGTTGGGCCTAGGTGATACACGTAGCTCCTTAGTTACACGGGGGGCATATATCCCACCATAAAAGTGGCCACTAGTAGCGTTGTGTTGCAATCTCCGTGCAACGATTTCTCCAAGATTATAACGTTTAATTCCTGTTATAGCAGTGTGTATAAGACTCAAATTAGGGGCACACAGTGTGCTGCAATCTTGCTTACCTACGATGCATTTGCCATTAAAGAGTGCAAGGTAGTGTATAGATGGAAAATGGATGCTTTTTATTCTACCTTGTGTCACTCCTCTATCTTCACCGTATCAAAGATTAATAAAAAAAGACTCATACTCAGATTTTGGTGGTTCGCCTAGCGAACCCCAATATGGAATTTTGCACGCTTCACAGAACACATCTAATGGCATGGTAAAGGGATGGTCATAAAGGTTAAATGAAACTCTAGACTCACGAGGAAAATATTTAAATTTCTTTGTGAATGTTTTTGTGAGGTCGAGATGTTGAATGCACTCATCTGCGATGAAGGGTGCAAGTTCTGCGTTGTGGATAAATTGCTCGAATTCCTCCTTGATAGCCGCACCTACCATGAATTCATTACATGGCCATGAGCATGATTTGGTAGCGGCATCCCGCATCGAGCTTGCACCTGGCTCAACATAAGACCCTCGTATTGCGCCACTACTCGATGATGCCTCCGAGGACTTTCTCCTCGAAGAACTCCTTCCAAAGAAATTCATTTTATTCACGTACAATTTTCTGAAAAAAAATTGGGTCCCAAAATTTTTGTCAACAAAACTTCGTAAGATTGATAGCAACTACTCCTAAGGATGCCAAGAGGCCATATTAAGCATTCAAACTACTTAGAACTCTAAGAATTAAACATGCAAGCCCATCTACATCAGCACCAAGAGTAGCTAATTATTCTAAAAATAAACCACTAAATCAAAAACTAATTGGAGCAATGGAGGACTCACATATCAAGTAGCAATCCCCCAAAACAGTTTCGGAAACGGAGCTTCGAGCAAAGAGATCGAAATCCGCGGGTTTGGGAGCAAGAACATGAGAGGGAGAGCTATGGTGATTTTTTTCTGGAGGTAGGAGATGGAATGGGCTAAAGAGATAAGTGAGAGGACCCACGTGGGGACCACAACCCACCAGGGTACGCCTGGGGTTACTGGCGCGCCCTGGTGTCTCGTGGACACCAGGTGCACCCCCCTCTGATGTTGTTTGCACCAGAAATTCAGAAATATTTAGAAAAAAATCGTGTTAAATTTTCATGACATTCTGAGAACTTTTATTTTTGGGTCATTTTTATTGCACGGAGAAATCAGAAAACAGGATAAACATGGCATTTTATTTTATATGACTAAGAAGAATAGAAAACAAAAGGTGGGAGTAGAAGGTTGTGCCTACTAGATTCATCAACTTCATACCTCTCAAAAATGATCCATTAATAAGGTTGATCAAGTCTTATTAACAACCACTTTCGATTAGCATGAAACCGAAGAATTTTCGTAAATCACTAAGTTACCTCAACGGGGATATGCATATCCCCAACAATAAGTATGTAATATTTCTGTTTGGCAGTAGGTAGAGGTGGTTGAAAACTTCCAATAGTCAGTGTCGGAGATTTTTCAATAACATTTATACCATTCACTTGGAATTTTTTCTTCGGAAAGTGCACCGTATGCTCATTACCATTGATATGAAAAGTGACTTTGCTTTTATTGCAATCAATAACAGCCCCTACAGTATTCAAAAAGGGTCTACCAAGGATAATCGACATGTTGCCGTCCTTGGGCATCTCAAGAATAACAAAGTCTGGTAAGATAGTAACATTTGCAACAACAACGGGAACATCCTCACAAATACCGATAGGCATGGCAGTCGATTTGTCAGCCATTTGCAAAGATATTTCAATAGGTGTGAGTTTATTCAAATCAAGTCTTTTATATAAAGAGAAAGGCTTTAAACTAACACCAGCTCCCAAATCACACAAAGCAGTTTTGATATAATTTCTTTTAATAGAGCAAGGTATAGTTGGTATTCCAGGATCTCCAAGTTTTTTAGGTACTCCATCCTTAAAAGAATAATTAGCAAGCATGGTGGAGATTTCAGCTTCAGGTATCTTTCTTTTATTAGTGATGATGTCCTTCATGTATTTTGCATAAGGGGCCATCTTTAAGATATCAGTTAAGCGGGTATGCAAGAAGACTGGCCTAATCATTTTTGCAAAGTGTTCAAATTCTTCATCATCCTTTTTCTTAGATGGTTTAGGTGGAAAAGGCATGGGTTTATGAACCCATGGCTCTCTTTCTTTACCATGTTTTCTAGCCACAAAGTCTCTTTTATCATATCGTTTATTTTTAGGTTGTGGGTTATCAAGATCAACAACAGGTTCTATTTCAACATCATTATTTGGTTCTTTATCATTGTTTGGTTGAGTATCTTCATGAACATCATCATTATCATTTTCATTATAACTAGGTGAATGTTCATTACCAAATTGAGTTTCAACATCAGAAATAGAGACATCATTATCTTCAGGAGGTTTTTCTATATCAGGTTCACTAGAGGTGTGCAAAGTCCTATCATTTTTCTTTTTCCTTTTCTTTTTAGAAGGACTAGGTGCATCAATGTTAATTCTCTGAGAGTCTTGTTCAATTCTTTTAGGGTGTCCTTCAGGATAAAGTGGTTCCTGAGTCATTTTACCTCCTCTAGTTGCTACTCTAACAGCAAAAACATTCATATTATTATTCATTTCATTAAGCAATTCTCTTTGAGATTTAGCAACTTGTTCTATCTGGTTTGAACCATAGAGGCATGTTTTCCCACACCTCTAACATCATTACTGATTCTAAATAACAAGTCACTCAAGCGAGCAATCATATCAGAATTATATTTCAATTGTTTCAGAACATTTGCATAGAAGTGATCTTGTTTCCTAATGTTGTTGTCAAACTCATATAAGCATTGACTAGGATGTTTATTGTAAGGGATATCACCTTCATCAAACTTTAATAAAGAATTTACCTCTACCACCTGTTGAGGTGGTGGTGTGTCAAGGCCATGTATTTCTTCAATAGGTGGTAAATTCTTAACATCCTCAGCTTTAATACCTTTTTCCTTCATACATTTCTTTGCCTCCTGCATATCTTCAGGGCTGAGAAATAAGATACCCCTCTTCTTCAGAGTGGGTTTAGGTGGTGGTTCGGGGAGAGTCCAATCATCATAATTCTTCAATATATTATTCAATAGTTCCTCAGCTTGTTCAATAGTTTGTTCCCTGAAAATGCAACCAGCACAACTATCTAGGAAGTCCCTAGAAGCATCAGTTAGTCCATTATAGAAGATATCAAGTATTTCATTTTTCTTAAGAGGGTGATCAGGCAAAGCATTAAGCAATTGGAGAAGCCTCCCCCAAGCTTGTCGGAGACTTTCTTCTTCAATTTGCACAAAGTTAAATATTTCCTGTAAGGCAGCTTGTTTCTTATGAGCAGGAAAATATTTTTCAGAGAAGTAGTAAATCATATCTTGGGGACTACGCACACAACCAGGAGCAAGAGTATTGTACCATATCTTAGCATCGCCTTTTAATGAGAACGGAAATAATTTGAGGATATAGTAATAGCGAATTTTCTCATCATGAGCAAAAAGGGTGGCTATATCATTCAACTTAGTAAGATGTGCCACTACAGTTTTAGTTTCATAGCCATGAAAAGGATCAGATTCAACCAAAGTAATTAACTCTGGGTCGACAGAGAACTCATAATCCTTATCGGTAACAAAGATAGGTGAAGTAGCAAACTTAGGATCACATTTCATTCTAGCATTCAAAGTCTTTTCTTTATACTTGCATAATAATTTCTTAAGATCATCTCTATCCTTAGAAGCAAGGATGTTTCTAGCTGTCTCCTCATCCATAACATAACCTTCAGGTATCTTAGGCAAGTCTAATCTAGGAGAGCTAGGTCTAATAGGTGTTTCATAATTCTCAGTTTCAAGGACTTCATCAGATTCAGTAATCTCATCAGTTAAAATAATTTCATTCTCTTTAGCTCTAGCAATTTATTTATCAAGAAATTAACCTAGTGGCACATTATCATCAGGCATGGTACTAGCATCATCATAAGCATCATTCATAGCAGACGTAGCATCATCAATAACTTGAGACATATCAGGATTAGTAGCATGTGGTGGTGTTGCAAGTTTACTCATAACCGGAGGTGAATCAAGTACAGAGCTAGATGGCAATTCCTTACCTCCCCTCGTCTTAGAGGGAAAAATCTTGGTTCTTGTATCCTTTAGATTCTTTATAGTGATAAATTGATATAAATCCCAAGTGACTCAACAAATATAGCTATGCTCCCCGGCAACGGCGCCAGAAAAAGGTCTTGATAACCCACAAGTATAGGGGGTCGCAACAGTTTTCGAGGGTAGAGTATTCAACCCATATTTATAGATTCGACACAAGGGGGGCCAAAGAATATTTGCAAGTATTAGCAGTTGAGTTGTCAATTCAACCACACCTGGAGATTAAATATCCGCAGCAGAGTGATCAGTAGCATAGTAATATGATAGTTTTGATAGCAGTAGTAACAGTAATAGTAACTGTAACAGTGATGGCAATGATTTTGTAGTAGTTGGAACAGTAGCAATAGCAATAGTAACTTGGCAAGAACAATATGTAGAAAACTCATAGGCATTGGATCGGTGAATTCGTTGGATGATATTCATCATATAACAGTCATAACCTAGGGCGACACAGAACTAGCTCCAGTTCATAAATATAATGTAGGGATCTATTCCGTAAATAGTCATACGTGCTTATGGAAAAGAACTTGCATGACATCTTTTGTCCTACCCTCCCGTGGCAGCGGGTCCATAAGGAAACTAAGGGATATTAAGGTCTCCTTTTAATAGAGAACCGGAACAAAGCATTAACACATAGTGAATACATGAACTCCTCAAACTACGTTCATCACCGGAAAGTATCCCGGTTATTGTCACCCTAGGGTTTACGGATCATAACACATTGTAGGTACATATGACTAGCAAGATCGGATCAAGAACATAGATATAATGGTGATAACATAAACGGTTCAGATGTGAAATCATGGCACTCAGGCCCTAGTGACAAGCATTAAGCATGGCAAAGTCATAGCAACATCAATCTCAGAACATAGTGGATACTAGGGATCAAGCCCTAACAAAACTAACTCGATTACATGATGAATCTCATCCAACTCGTCACCGACCAGCGAGCCTACGAAGGAATTACTTACTCCCTGTGGGGAGCATCATGGAATTGGCGATGAAGGAGGGTTGGTGTCGGGGATATAACCCCACGGTATGACCCGCCCTACTGGGTCGAGTCAGTATAAAGGCGGCTCTGGAGCTATGTTCAGGACGGGTTGTATCGTGAAGGTAAAGCAAAGAAGGTGGTTATCAAGTGAACCGTCGGGCGGTCCAAACACGTGGAGACGGCGACTCATGGCCCACAGGGCAGAAGACGCCGGGGGATTTCTTGCTCAAAGGGCAAGGCAAGTTAGAGACGTGGAAGGTTACGAGTTGTAATATGACTCGGACTGTGTTGTAAACCCTAGGGCCTTGACCTGTATATAAAGGCAAGTCGCTAGGACCGAAAGACTTAAGTTAGACACCCTCGAAAGCTAGGTTAGCGATTCCGCACCCTTGTAATCGAGATCATTATCAATATAGACACAAAGCAGGACGTAGGCTATTACCTCCATTGGAGGGGCCGAACCTGGGTAAACTCGCCTCCCGTTCTCGTTTAACCCCTTTGAGTCACCACCTAGCGGCGATGGCCTCACACCTAAGTCCTTGCACGAGGACATCTGCCGTGACAAAACCACGAGAGTTGGCGCCCACTGTGAGGCTCTCGCTCCGTGGAGTTAAGTTCTCGAAGGGAACCTGTTCAGGGTTCGGGAAAGTCGCGGTTGATCAGATGATCAAGAGTTGCCGCGACAAGATCTACATTGA
The DNA here is from genome assembly GCA_039707655.1 of Elymus sibiricus. Lineage (NCBI taxonomy): Eukaryota > Viridiplantae > Streptophyta > Magnoliopsida > Poales > Poaceae > Elymus > Elymus sibiricus. The sequence goes on along the minus strand of CM077663.1, from coordinate 446,904,630 downwards.
TGATCCAATCTGGGGCACCAAGGGCGGCTCAACCGAGCACGAACACCAGGTCCCCTTTGGTAGGATCCGAACTACCGTTGCCAAGCCGGACATCGACATCGACATCGACCAACCGGCTCGGCATACACGAACCGGTCGGGATCAAACCGGCCAGCATCATATGTTCGTTGGTTTTACTCGGGGAGTTTGCCTCTCGGGTGAGCCGGCGGGCAGCAGCGACATCCTTGCCGATTCAGATGGGGATTCTTCCATGGGAGAAACTAAATCAAGCTGTCCTCTCTATGATGGCAGACTCGGGGGATCATTGGAGATTGAAGCCCTTGAGGAATTCCATGAGACACCTTGTCAGGTCGCTGTCTACATGGCAGGAACCGTGGTGGCTCAGAACCCGCCCGCGGCCGGAGCGGTGGGTGGATCTGGTGGGTCTGGCAAGATGCCGGCTCAGGCCATGACAGATTTAATGGCTGAGATATCAAAACTCGTGGAGAGTCCCGTCACTGTGGAAAATCAGGAGGAGCGCAACACAGAGTTAATCAAACTACGTGACCAGATGACCGAGGTGCAGAGGGAAATCGATGCTGAGAACACCGGGATGGCAGAGCTACAGGCTCGCATACATAATGAGTCAGAGAGCCTTAAGGCCGAGGCTTGGCAGTTAGGACTTCAGAGAGATGCATCTAAGGCAGTCCACCAGAGGAGATATCGGAGCCGGTTGCCATCGAACCTTGAGCCGCAGCAGCTTTTTAACACCCCACAGCAGACTCCGGGGGCTGGGCAGCCGCTCGGAAATCAACAAAACGAGCCGCCTCAGCCACCACCAACTCACTCGCTGCCACAACGCTTCCAGACGCCACGGGGCCACTTTTCTAACCCTGTTGACAATGTGCTGGCGGCGACCCGACACCTGGAAGCGCTAGCTATTCTTGGAAACACCCCTGTTGATGTTGAGGCTAGGAACGCCATAGATATGTTGAAGACAACAGTGGTGCAGCAAGCACAATATTCTTATAGCCGCGATCGGATGCATTCCACTCCATATGCCAGCCGCAACAAGAGTCACCATCTGGAGTCTCCAGCTGTTTCTAGCAGTGGGCGCAGGCAACAGCCTCAAGTTTCCCCGACCCGGCCTATTCCGTCAGGAGCTCAGGCGATTGTTGATGCGGCTAGGGTTGCGCAACAGGCAGAGGCGGAAGCAACAACACGGGCGATTCAACAGCTTCATCCTCAACGAGAGGCTTGGACCAACAGTAGGATGATTGGGATACCTTGCCTATCCCCGGCTCTCCGCGCCAAGCGTATGCCCAAAGACTTCAAGGGGTCACGCAAAGTGCCAACTACACAGCAGATCTTGAGCCGGCGGATTGGATCGAAAGCTACGAGTTAGCAATGGATATGTTGGATGTCAGTGACGCCGTGTGCGCCAAATACTTGACTATGATGCTGGAAGGACCGGATTGAACATGGTTGAAGAACTTGCCGCCCAACTCCATCAACAATTGGTCAGAGCTTAAGGTGCGTTTCATCAAGAATTTTCAGGGAACATGAAAGAAGCCAATGACGACAGTGGACCTTCAACATTGCGTCCAGCGTGTAGATGAGTCGGCTCATCATTGGACTCGCCGGGTCGCGGAAATCATACACTCGTCAGACAGCATTACGGCGGCTCAAGCCGTCCTGATCCTAGAAAAGAATTGTCACTTCCAGCCGTTGGTCCAAAAGCTCGGGCGGCTCAAGCATAAGGTACATGACATGGGTGACTTAATGGATGTCCTCACCAGGTACGCCGAGTCAGACAATACAAAAGATCCCGGATCAGATGAAGATAAGACTGGCAAAGGAAAGAAAGGTGAAGGTGGTAAGGGCCAACATAATCATGGTGGTAACTAGGGAACCCAGAATAACAATGGCAGGCGGAAGCAGCCAGACGGCGGGTCAGACTTTGTGGCCAACACCAATGTTGGCTTCAAAAACCAACGCCATAATGGTCGCCCTGGTGGGACTTATAATGGGAATAAGCCTCGTAATTACGAGGAGGCGCTAAAGGGATCGTGTCCAAAACATAGTACCCAGGACAAGCCGGCTCCCCACTCATGGGAAAACTGTTACATCATGCAGGAATTCCGCAACCAAGCCTTCCAAAATCATCAAGGGGGCAATGGCGGTGGACACCCGAGTCAACATGGTCCTGGCGGGTCAGAAGATGGTTCAGGAGCTGGTTTTCAACATCAGGTGAATAATGGCAACGGACAACATCCTGGCCCGGGAAATCAACATAATAACCAAGGTGGTTTCCAGAGTAATCCCAAGCAGCTGAATAGCGGTCAGTACCACTAGCACCTAAAATAACTCATATTCTACGGAGAAATCTACGCGAAGGATTATAAAAAACTCCGAGGAGAAAATAACCCGTCCTTGGAGCACTGCTCACCTACGATCATATTATACTTAGAGCCACCGGCTCCTTTACTTTTTGTAATCCCCCCTTGAAAATTCTGTACATACTTCTTTATGTTTCATATATAATAAAGCCGGCACACCCGAAATTCGGAGTTTTTGTCGTTTCAGCCCACAAACTGAGCATGAGTCTTTATTTTCTGAGACATTGGGCACTTGGGGGCTTCCAACTCATTGAGTTTAGCTTTCTCACCCTTGTAACCCGGCAAAAAGGTCACAAGATATTAGGCATTTGGGGGCTTCCAATTCACCGAGTTCAGCTTTCTCACCCTCTTGACCCGGCAAAAAGGAAATGCCACATATGGTTAAACCTGCATGTATGCTTGATGCGACTCCGATCAGGTGACCCCGTGTACTCTTGAAAATTCAATCCTTTTTTGGACCCTGAACTTCTTAAGGTTAAAACATCAGTTTGATTCACAAGAGAGCCGGCATGCAGAGAGCTAGGATAAATCATGGGTTATCATACCCGCTTCATTGAAGCAAGAATCAAGCCTCAAAAGCCGGTCTCCATGTCGAGCCTCAAAAGCTGGCATTTTATACTCTGCATACATTATCACGCATTGTTTCATACTGCATCATAATTTTCACAATCAGTGAATACATCTTTTTATAGTCAAACATGATCAGATCCTGATTTTGGTTTATCATAACCAGTTTTTTCGAAAGACCGGGTTTTTACCACATCGGCTCAAAAGAGATACTTTCTCTAGAAAGGCCGGTCTATATTACTGAGCTTCGAAAGCCAGTCTCTTTCCACTGAAGCCTCATTTGAGCCGGTTTATTCATAGCACTTTATATATCTGTGCATTACCTCATAAAATTTCAGGTACCACATTATCCTTGTTTCCGGCTCATATATGAGCGTTCGGCTTATAAACCGCCGTCATACTGTGACCGGTTCCATCATTATATTCTTCAATATCATTTTCAAAAGATTTACATAAGGCTTGAGCTCTGAAGGCCAGAATTTCTTTGCCGGCTCATTTTTCTTTAACCCGTCCTCTCTGTTTCAACTAAAAGACTCACCGACCATAGCAGAGACGACGAAAGACAAGCACATGAATGGTACTATCGACAATTATCGAAACAAGATCAAATGGATCAAAGTTTCTTAAGAGTACCTTCACAAAAGCAAACATGCACAAAGGCATGACAAGATTTTATCAAGAAGTTTTCGAGCTACTCCTATTACAGACTCATTCAGCGAGCCAAAAAAATATATTCATGTTCTGCCCAACACTTGGGGGCTAAAGAGACAGGTGACTTAAATTGTTAACACATATCACTTCTGTGACTCGCCCTCTGCGCCTTTAGGGTCGACCTCAGGCTGACCTCTCGCTTGATCCACCTCTGGGTCACCCTCCACTAAATCTTCTGGGTCTTGAATTTGAAGGTTTTGCATATCCCAGTTGCAATGGGTCAAGGCGTTAAAGATAGCTTCATTTAGAATGGAGGACGGGTCAACGTCGTGGGCAAAGAAATGCTTGCGACCACGAGGAGTCAGGTTCACCGATACAAAGGATGGCGGCCGAATTCGTGCATTGTTTGCATCGTAAGCCGCCTGATAACTTTTCAGCTCCATCTCAGCGACAAGTTGTGTGGCCAACACTCGTGATGTCTTGACACACTTACGATAGTCAGCATCACCGAAAGTTGAGCCATCATCTTTGAGGTCAGGAAACCCTTTGACCATTTCTGCTGGGTCAAGCCCCTCCGAATAGGCAAAGGCTCGGCTCAGAGAGGATGTTGCACCAGCTCGGGCGGCTGATCTCTTGAGCTCTTCAACTTGCTTCGGGATCGTTGAGATAAACTTCAGCACATCCATGATAAGCTTCACTAGCTCTTTGTTCCCCATGACTGCCTTGATAGCAAGATAGCTTCCGGCGTACAGTTGCTCAGTCAGTGTATAAACAACCTTCAGCATAAGCACGCTGTTATCTTGGAGACTGCCTAACCTTGGGCCTACAAATAAAAGTCAAGAGTGTAAGTCACCGGGCGACTTATCTATGAATGGAGATATTTTTGCGGGATGACAAGAATTCTCACAAGATACTTACCAAAGATAGCTTGGGCCATTTGGGCAATATGTCGTTTTAACCCAGATAGCTCTTCTGCAATGGGTTTCAATCGGCCCTTGGCCTGTTCTGCGTGTTCCAGTAAAGCGGTTTTTTCAGCCTCAAAGGATTTATTTTGTTTTTCAAAATGTGCTTTGGTTTTCTCCAAATCCTCCAAGGCAAGACGAAGCTTCTCCTCAACGGCTGCTTGGGCGTTTTTTCCTACTTCGAGATTTTTCTCCAGCCCGGTCACTTTTGACTCGATGACTTTTAGAGATTCCTGCACAATACGAGTCATCACTTCCCATAGGCATAAACCTACAGCAACATGCAATATAATATGACAGACGAGTTATCACAAGTCTCCAACACATTGCAAGCAATATACTTGACACTTGGGGGCTAATGCATGTTGACGGGGGTATAACCCCCGGGTACACCAAAGCAGGAGGGTTCAACCTCTTTTCAAAATAAATAGGGCCGACTGCCAATCGGTAGGCTCGCGTACGGCCGGCTGGCGTATGGCCGGCTGACACGCGGCCGGCTGGCTTACGATCGGCTGGCCGCCGGCCGGCTGGCGCACGACCGCCTGACGAGCAGCCGGCGGGCATGACAACGGCCGGCTCTACCGCTGACCCCCGGGCAGGCGAGCACCGGTCCTCTCCCACCGAACCCGCGTACGGTGACAAGACGTGACCTCCACGACCGGTCCCGCATGGCTGTAGTGACCGCTGACGGAGGAATACGCATGGCTACAGTTCGAGCGGTCGTAACACTGATCGCGGCCGACCACGACCGGACGGGGCGACAGTGCCGGCACACCTCCGTCCACTCCATTACGTGCCCCCGCATGGCTACAGGGCGACCCGCCATACCGAAGACCGCGGCCGGCTGCCGCAAGGCGACGTCGCTTGGTGCGGCCTGTGCCGGGGTAGGTGACTGCGGACCAATAGCGGCGGCCGGCTGGCGGGCCCCAGGCCTCGACGGGACTGCGCGGCCGGCGAGCTTTGCGGGCGGTGGGGCCCAGCAGCCGGTGGACCCCGCAAGCAACGAGACGGCTCGGCCGGTCGGGCCTCCGGCTGGCCAGAGAGGCTGTCGGCCGGGTCCCCCTTTCCAGTACCATTCATGTATATTGTAAGCCGGGGGGTTGGCCTATAAAACCCCCCGACGCCCCCCATGCACAGGGGCAAACATTCTCACCATCTTTTCTACTCCCATCCACACACTTAGAGAGACAGGAAGAGCCGGCTAGCTCCTTCTTCCTCCTCTAGCCAACAGCTCAAGGAGCGCCGTTGTAGTTCTCTCGGTCTATCAACTAGGCAAGCAGGACTAGGGGTGTTACCTCCCATAGAGGGCCCCGAACCTGGGTACATCGCGTGTCTCACGCCGCTTGTCCCCAATCCCGTCACCGGAGCCCACCGGCGTTCTTTGGCCCCAACCACTCTCGATAAGCCACCCCATGGCATCTGTCGTGAGAAAACAACAACACATGTCATTTCTTTCAATAGAAAAGATATGAACAAGACCCAACTCATCTCAAGAAGATGAGCCGGCCCTTGGGGGCTAGAGGTCGAATTCTTCATAAATCATTCACAAGACCCGACTCATCTCAAGAAGATGAGCTGGCTTTTGGGGGCTACAGGTCGAATTCTTCATAAATTATTCACAAGACCCGACTCATCTCAAGAAGATGAGCCGGCCCTTGGGGGCTACAGGTCGAATTCTTCATAAATTATTTACAAGACCCGACTCATCTCAAGAAGATGAGCCGACCCTTGGGGCCTACACGTCGAATTCTTATTATTATTAACAAGACCCGACTCATCTCAAGAAGATGAGCCGGCCCTTGGGGTCTACAAAGGGATACATGGAGTATGCAGCATAAAGGAATGTACCTCATATCTGCTTTTCATCATGCTGACTAAGCCGACTTCCATCTCCCGACTTGTAGCAAGGCGGTCCAAGTAACCGGCATGCAATTCTTCAGCGCTCATATTCTCATAACTTGGAAGCTCCATCTTGGTTTTCCCCTTTTCAGGCGGCACCGTTTCATTTTTAGCAACAAGTTTTGTGAGTACCGTGGAGACTCCAGGAGCGGTGTAACCCAACCCAGTAATAATGACCTCCTCATTCTCAACGCAAGGAACATCTCTTGTTGTATTTGGAGGACCGGGCGGGTCAAGATTGGCCGCCTGGTCAGCATCAACATCCATGACATCAAAGTTTGATGGCTCAGGTTGAAGGGGTAAACTAGTTTGGATTTCTTGATGATCTTCAGGCCGATCAGTGTGGACTTCAGGATCCGTCAGACTTGGATTTCCTGGCTAAGAGGCTTCGACATCAGTGGCTGGCTCACCAACTTTCCTCTTCTTGGCCTTAGCCCTATAAAAACAAGAGAACATAATGAAGAGCATGCAAGTTTGAAGAATTATATAGGAAAGCATATAACAAAAGAAGTTTACCCAGGATTGATGACAAAGGGTGGCAGTTTTGAGGCAGTAGAGTCGCCTGATGAAGTTGGTGACTCCTAGTAAACAAAATCAGAATAATTAAAAGATTGATAATTTAAATCAGCTCCGGAAAGGAGAAGAGTTGGATTAAAATGTACCTGAGTTGGGCGCTTACGGGCAGCCGGCTTATTGGTTAAGCCGTCTGCAAGATCACCATTACCTCTCCGGGTCTTGTGTTTCGACTTATGCTGAGTTTTCTTCAAATCAAAATTGGGATCCAAATAAGCATCTGGATGAGAGAAGCTTACTTTCTGAATGACCCGCCTTGTTCTTGTTGGAAGCAAGGATTCTAAGCTGGAGGAAATGGAAATTACCTCAACATCTTCAGCCCGGTTTGTATCGACATCACCCTAAGAAAAGGAGATATCAGCTGGATTCAATAAAATGCGGTTAAAGAAAATTGATTTCTACCCCAACTGAACATCGGCCGTTTCTGACTCGCCCATGAGTGACGGCTCTTCAACGACTGCCTTATCTTTCTTTGAACTTGGAAGGACCTTAGGCTTCTTGGCTATGTTTTTTGTTCGCCTCCTGCCCCAAAATGAAGACTTGGCCTACAAAGTTGAGGATTAAACTAACAGGTAAGGATTCAGAATTTAAAAGAAATCATTTATAAAGGTCAGGCATAGAGTCACCAAAGATTCTTACTGGAGGAGCCGGGTTAAGAGCATAAAAGGGCTTCAGTCCGTCTTTGCTGCAAGCGGCTAGACTTTCACCCAATAGCTTCTTCACAATCCGATTCACTTCATCAGCATCCAAAGTTATATTGTTGAACCTTTGGGGGTCGTCTAAGTCGCCGGAATAAGCGCACATCAGGCTGTCACGGCGGCTTAGCGGCAAAATACTCCAAGATACCCAACACCGGGTCAAATCAAGTCCAATTAACCCGTTGGCTATTAAAGCCCTCAGTTTTGGATATATAAGGGTGTGTTGAGCACGTTCTTCTGGAGGAGCCCAGCCGGGAAGTTCGAGATCCATGGGGAGGCGATCTGATATATAACCCGGCAAGGGGTTCTCATCAACTGGGGCCGTGTTTCGGTAGTAGAACCAAGTCTTATTCCACCCTTTAGGATGGCTTGGCAGCATGGCAACAGGAAAGGCAACGTCTCTCTGCCTCTGGATTGAAACCCCGCCAAGTTCCTGGCTGGGGCCGTCCGCGCATTCGGTTTGGCGATTGAAATAGAAGAACTCTCTAAAGAGGGAAACAGAGGGCTCTATCTGTAGATACGCCTCACAAAGTACTTGGAATTGACAAAGATTGGATATAGAATTGGGGCCAAGGTCTTGAGGATGAAGATTAAAAAGTGTAAAACGTCTCGAAAGAATTTTGACCCGGGAGGGGAGAAGCCTCTGAGAAGGTGATCCGGGAATATTACCACTTCTCCCTCACCGGGTTTTGGAATTTCTTCTCCGAGAGCAACCCGCCAGCCAACTACTTCCTTGGATGGTAGAATAATAATCTTGAAGAATAGACTCGGAAACTTGGGAACGCGCCCAGTTGCAAACTTTGGATTCTGACATAATGAGTCGCCTGGATAAAAGCAAAAGGGGGCGGCTTAAGCATATGGTTCAAAGCAAGATGATCTAGTCATTTACAATAGCTAAGCTGCTTTATGAAGAGTCGGCGTCTTGGTACAGCCGCTTAAGACATGGCGGTTTACAATTATTGAAGCTGACGAAAATAAGGGCGACTCATACTAGGTCAAAGACCTCTGATTTTTGCTAAGTGTGGGACAAACAAGTTTCTACCAAACTGGGTGTGATTACATACAAATGATTCAGAAAGGGAAAATATTTTGCTAACCCTAAACCGTAAAGTATGAAAGCAGCGGCAGTATAATGCACAGATTCTTAAGGAAGATTTGCAGGTGCTATGCGAGAAATGAATCTGCCGATCAAAGCCGCTCTGTTTTTGTGGTAAAACTCATGGAATCCACACTTGAATGAGTAATGGCGGTGAACGAAAATGGAACTACCAGAGTACTCAAGAACTCCGACGAATTATTATAGATCTGGGAGAGAACGATTTACCTGAGTGGAGCTAAGGACAGCGGAGGCGATCAACTTAACCCGATGAAGACGCGGTGTCGCTGCAGTCCCGAAGATGGCCACCGGCGACGAGCTGAGCAGCGGCACTGGTGCGATGAGGTTTTCAGGTGCGAGGAAGAAGAAGCGAGAGGGACGAAGTAAAAGTGAAAGAAGGGACCCTCCAGTGAGTATTTAACAAAGAAAAGCCCGAAGGGGCAACCGGCAGGCGTGAAAATCAAGACGACACAGTAAATTTTGAGAAACAAAGACGCCTCGATTTTCGGGATATATGGATACATTTAGATTCGTCGTGATGTCATCATTAGTTTCCTGGATTTCTAGTGAGTGGCGTCATTAAATGGACGACGCGGGAAAAATGACAAGTATGGAAGTAGTGCGTGCCGGCGCTGTTGGAAATATGCCCTAGAGGCAATAATAAAATGGTTGTTATTATATTTCCTTGTTCATGATAATTGTCTATTGTTCATGCTATAATTGTATTAACCGGAAACCGTAATACATGTGTGAATACATAGACCACACCATGTCCCTAGTGAGCCTCTAGTTGACTAGCTCGTTGATCAATAGATGGTCATGGTTTCCTGACCATGGACATTAGATGTCGTTGATAACGGGATCACATCATTAGGAGAATGATGTGATGGACAAGACCCAATCCTAAGCATACCACAAGATCGTGTAGTTCGTTTGCTAGAGCTTTTCTAATGTCAAGTATCATTTCCTTAGACCATGAGATTGTGCAGCTCCCAGATACCGTAGGAATGCTTTGGGTGTATCAAATATCACAACGTAACTGGGTGACTATAAAGGTGCACTATAGGTATCTCCGAAAGTGTGTGTTGGGTTGGCACGAATCGAGACTGGGATTTGTCACTCCGTGTGACGGAGAGGTATCTCTGGGCCCACTCGGTAATACATCATCATAATGAGCTCAATGTGACAAAGGAGTTAGTCACGGGATCATGTGTTACGGAACGAGTAAAGAGACTTGCCGGTAACGAGATTGAACAAGGTATAGGGATACCGACGATCGAATCTCGGGCAAGTAACATACCGATGGACAAAGGGAATTGTATACGGGATTAATTGAATCCCCGACATCATGGTTCATCCGATGAGATCATCGTGGAACATGTGGGAGCCAATATGGGTATCCAGATCCCGCTATTGGTTATTGGCCGGAGAGGTGTCTCGGTCATGTCTGCATGGTTCCCGAACCCGTAGGGTCTACACACTTAAGGTTCGGTGATGCTAGAGTTTAATGGGAATTGTATGTGGTTACCAAAAGTTGTTCGGAGTCCCGGATGAGATCCCGGACGTCACGAGGAGTTCCGGAATGGTCCGGAGGTAAAGATCTATATATGGGAAGTCCTATTTTGGCCACCGGAAAATGTTTGGGATTTTTCGGTATTATACCGGGAAGGTACTAGAAGGTTCCGGAGTGGGGCCCACCTGCATGGGGGGACCCACATGAACGTGGGTAGTGAGGGCAAGGCCCCACACCCCTGGTCAAGGCGCACCAAGATCCCCCCTTAGAAGGAATAAGATCATATCCCGAAGGGATAAGATCAAGATCCCTAAAAAGGGGGGATAACAATCGGTGGGGAAGGGAAAGGATGTGATTTCTTTCCTCCCACCTTTGCCAACGCCCCAATGGACTTGGAGGGCAATAAACCAGCCCCCTCCACCCCTATATATAGTGGGGAGGCGCATGGGAGCTGCAACCCTTGCCCCTGGCGCAGCCCTCCCTCCTCCTACACCTCCTCCCCCTCCGTAGTGCTTAGCGAAGCTCTGCCCGAGAACCACGAGCTCCACCGCCACCACGCCGTCGTGCTGCCGGAGCTCTCCCTCAACTTCTCCTCCCCCCTTGCTGGATCAAGAAGGAGGAGACGTCCCCGGGCTGTACGTGTGTTGAACGCGGAGGCGCCGTCCGTTCGGCGCTTGGATCGGATCTTCCGCGATTTGAATCGCCGCGAGTACGACTCCAGCAACCGCGTTCTTTCCAACGCTTCCGCTTAGCGATCTTCAAGGGTATGAAGATGCACTCCCTCTCTCTCATTGCTAGCATCTCCTAGATTGATCTTGGTGACACGTAGGAAAATTTTGAATTATTACTACATTCCCCAACAGTGGCATCATGAGCTAGGTCTATGCGTAGATTCTATGCACGAGTAGAACACAAGTAGTTGTGGGCGATGATTTGGTCAATTTGCTTGCCGTTACTAGTCCTATCTTGATTCGGCGGCATTGTGGGATGAAGCAGCCCGGACCGACTTTACACGTACGCTTACGTGAGACTGGTTTCACCGCCTGACATGCACTTGTTGCATAAGGTTGCTAGCGGGTGTCTGTCTCTCCCACTTTAGTCGGATCGGATTCGATGAAGAGGGTCCTTATGAAGGGTAAATAGCAATTGGCATATCACCGTTGTGGCTTTTGTGTAGGTAAGAAACGTTCTTGCTAGAAACCCATAGCAGCCACGTAAAACTTGCAACAACAATTAGAGGACGTCTAACTTGTTTTTGCAGGGTATGCTATGTGATGTGATATGGCGAAAAGGATGTGATGAAATATATGTGATGTATGAGATTGATCATGTTCTTGTAATAGGAATCACGACTTGCATGTCGATGAGTATGACAACCGGCAGGAGCCATAGGAGTTGTCTTAATTTATTGTATGACCTGCGTGTCAATCAAAAACGCCGTGTAATTACTTTACTTTATTGTTAACCGTTAGCCTTAGTAGTAGAAGTAATAGTTGGCAAGACAACTTCATGAAGACATGATGATGGAGATCATGGTGTCGTGCCGGTGACGATGGTGATCATGCCGCGCCCCGAAGATGGAGATCAAAGGCGCAAGATGATATTGGCCATATCATGTCACTTTATGATTTGCATGTGATGTTTATCATGTTTTTACATCTTATTTGCTTAGAACGACGGTAGCATAAATAAGATGATCCCTCACTAAAATTTCAAGAAATGTGTTCCCCCTAAGTGTGCACCGTTGCGAAGGATCGTTGTTTCGAAGCACCACGTGATGATCGGGTGTGATAGATTCTAACGTTCGCATACAACGGGTGTAAGCCAGATTTACACACGTGAAACACTTAGGTTGACTTGACGAGCCTAGCATGTACAGACATGGCCTCGGAACACGAGAGACCGAAAGGTCGAACATGAGTCGTATAGTAGATGCGATCAACATGGATATGTTCACCATTGATGACTAGTCCGTCTCACGTGATGATCGGACACGGCCTAGTCGATATGGATCATGTATCACTTAGATGACTAGAGGGAGGTCTATCTGAGTGGGAGTTCATTAAATAATTTGATTAGATGAACTTAATTATCATGAACTTAGTCTAAAATTGTCTTTACATTCTATCTTGTAGATCCAATGGCCCACGTTAATGTTGCCCTCAACTTCAACGCGTTCCTAGAGAAAACCAAGCTGAAATACGATGGAAGCAACTATACGGACTGGGTCCGTAACTTGAGGATCATCCTCATAGCTTCCAAGAAAGCATATGTCCTTGATGCACCGCTAGGTGACGCACCCATTTTCCCAGCAACTCAAGACGTTATGAACGCCTGGCAGTCGCATAGTGATGATTACTCCCTGGTTCAGTGCGGCATGCTTTACAGCTTAGAACCGGGGCTCCAAAAGCGTTTTGAGCGACACGGAGCATATGAGATGTTCCAAGAGCTGAGAATGGTTTTCCAAGCTCAAGCCCGGGTGGAGAGATATGAAGTCTCCGACAAGTTCTTCAGTTGTAAGATGGAGGAAAATAGTTCTGTCAGCGAGCACATACTCAAAATGTCTGGGTTGCACAACCGCTTGTCTCAGCTGGGAGTTAATCTTCCGGATGACTCGGTTATTGACAGAATCCTCCAATCGCTTCCACCTAGCTACAAGAGCTTTGTGATGAACTTCAATATGCAAGGGATGGAGAAGTCCATTCCTGAGTTATATTCGATGCTGAAATCAGCGGAGGTGGAGATCAAAAAGGAACATCAAGTGTTGATGGTGAATAAGACCACCAGTTTCAAGAAAGGCAAGGGTAAGAAGAACTTCAAGAAGGACGGCAAAGCAGTTGCCGCGCCCGGTAAATCAGTTGCTGGGAAGAAGCCCAAGAATGGACCCAAGCCTGAGACTGAGTGCTTTTATTGCATGGGAACCGGTCACTGGAAGCGGAACTGCCCCAAGTACTTAGCGGATAAGAAGGCCGGCAACGTCAAAGGTATATATGATATACATGTTATTGATGTGTACCTTACCAGCGCTCGTAGTAGCTCCTGGGTATTTGATACCGGTGCGGTTGCTCACATTTGTAACTCAAAACAGGAGCTGCGGAATAAGCGGAGACTAGTGAAGGACGAGGTGACGATGCGCGTCGGGAATGGTTCCAAGGTCGATGTGATCGCCGTCGGCATGCTACCTCTGCATCTACCTTCGGGATTAGTTTTCAACCTCAATAATTGTTATTTAGTACCAGCTTTGAGCATGAACATTGTATCTGGATCTCGTTTGATGCGAGATGGCTACTCATTTAAATCCGAGAATAATGGTTGTTCTATTTATATGAGAGATATGTTTTATGGTCATGCCCGCTGGTCAATGGTTTATTTTTATTGAATCTCGAACGTGATGTTACACATATTCATAGTGTGAATACCAAACGATGTAAGGTTGATAATGATAGTCCCACATACTTGTGGCACTACCGCCTTGGTCATATTGGTGTCAAACGCATGAAGAAACTCCATGGAGATGGACTTTTGGAGTCTCTTGATTATGAATCATTTGACACGTGCGAACCATGCCTCATGGGCAAGATGACTAAGACTCCGTTCTCCGGAATAATGGAGCGAGCAACCAACTTGTTGGAAATAATACATACCGATGTATGCGGTCCAATGAGCGTTGAGGCTCGCGGTGGCTATCGTTATGTTCTCACCCTCACTGATGACTTAAGCAGATATGCGCATGTCTACTTAATGAAACACAAGTCTGAGACCTTTGAAAAGTTCAAGGAATTTCAGAGTGAGGTAGAGAATCAACGTGACAAGAAAATAAAGTTCTTACGATCTGATCGTGGAGGAGAATATTTGAGTCACGAGTTTGGCACGCACTTAAGGAAATGTGGAATTGTTTCACAACTCACGCCGCCTGGCACACCTCAGCGTAATGGTGTGTCCGAAGTTGTAATCGCACTCTATTGGATATGGTGCGATCTATGATGTCTCTTACTGATTTACCGCTATCATTTTGGGGATATGCATTAGAGACTGCCGCATTCACTTTAAATAGGGCACCGTCTAAATCCTTTGAGACGACACCGTATGAATTATGGTTTGGGAAGAAACCTAAGCTGTCGTTTCTGAAAGTTTGGTGATTCGATGCTTATGTCAAGAAACTTCAACCTGAAAAGCTCCAACCCAAATCGGAAAAGTGCGTCTTCATTGGATACCCTAAGGAAACTATTGGGTATACCTTCTACCTCAGATCCGAAGGCAAGATCTTTGTTGCCAAGAATGGATCCTTTCTAGAGAAAGAGTTTCTCTCGAAAGAAGTAAGTGGGAGGAAAGTAGAACTTGATGAGGTAATTGTACCCCCTCTCGAACCGGAGAGTAGCGTAGCGCAGGAAAATGTTTCTATGGTGCCTGCACCGACTAGAGAGGAAGTTAATGATGATGATCATGAAACTTCGGATCAAGTTACTACTGAACTTCGTAGGTCCACGAGGACACGTTCCGTACCAGAGTGGTACGGCAACCCTGTCCTGGAAATCATGTTGTTAGACAACGGTGAACCTTCGAACTATGAAGAAGCCATGGCGGGCCCGCATTCCAACAAATGGCTTGAAGCCATGAAATCCGAGATAGGATCTGATACGTCTCCAACGTATCTATAATTTTTGATTGTTCCATGCTATTATATTATCTGTTTTGGATGTTTTATATGCATTAATATGCTATTTATTATTATTTTTGGGACTAACCTATTAATCTAGAGCCTAGTGCCAGTTTCTGTTTTTTCCTTGTTTTTGAGTATTGCAGATTAGGAATATTAAACGGAGTCCAAACGGAATAAATCTTCGGAATAATTTTTCTTGGACCAGAAGACATCTACCAAGCTTGGAGAACAAGGCAGGAGAGCCGCCGTGTGGCCACAAGCCACAGGGGCGCGCCCAGGGGGGTAGGGCGCTCCCCGCTGGCTTGTGGGCCCACGACAACTCTCCCAACCCTAATTTTCAGCCTATAAATTCCAAAATATTCCCTGTATACCAGAGGGAGCCACGAAAACACTTTTCCGCCGCCAGGAGCCTCGGTTCCCGTGAGATCCAATCTTGGAGCCTTTTCCGGTAATCTGCCGAAGGGGGATTCGATCACGGAGGGCATCTACATCAACTCCATTGCCCCTCCGATGATGCGTGAGTAGTTCACCACAGACCTTCGGGTCCATAGCTAGTAGCTAGATGGCTTCTTCTCTCTCTTTGCTCTTCAATACCATGTTCTTCATGATCTTCATGGAGATCTATCCGATGTAATACTCTTTTGCGGTGTGTTTGTCGAGATCCGATGAATTGTGGGTTTATGTTCAGATTATCTATGAATATTATTTGAGTCTTTTCTGAATTCTTATATGCATGATTTCATATCTTTGCAAGTCTCTTCGAGTTATTGGGTTGGTTTGGCCAACTAGATTGGTAATTCTTGCAATGGGAGAAGTGCTTAGTTTTGGGTTCAATCTTGCGGTGTCCTCACCCAGTGACATAGTAGGGGTAGCGAGGCACGTATTGTATTGTTGCCATCGAGGATAAAAAGATGGGGTTTTCAACATATTGCTTGAGTTTATCCCTCTACATCATGTCATCTTACCTAATGCGTTACTCTGTTCTTCATGAACTTAATACTCTAGATGCAGGCAGGAGTCGGTCGATGTGTGGAGTAATAGTAGTAGATGCAGAATCATTTCGGTCTACTTGACACGGACGTGATGCCTATATGCATAATCATTTCCTTGGATGTCTTCATAATTATTCGCTTTTCTATCAATTGCTCGACAGTAATTTGTTCACCCACCGTAATACTTGCCATCATGAGAGATGCCTCTAGTGAAACCTATGGCCCCCGGGTCTATATTCCATCTTATACTTTCAGATCTAAAACCAAAAACACCAAAAATACCTTGCTGCAATATTTTTTCTTTTGTTTTACTTTACTTTCAAGCAATCTATTCTATCTATCTCTATCAGATCTCATCCTTGCAAGTAACCGTGAAGGGATTGACAACCCCTTTATAGCGTTGGGTGCAAGTGTTTGATTATTTGTGTAGGTACATCCATTGGTGACTTGCTTGTATCTCCTACTGGATTGATACCTTGGTTCTCAACAACTGAGGGAAATACTTATCTACTTTGCTGCATCACCCGTTCCTCTTCACGGAAACCAAGGCATGCTCGAGAAGTAGCAAGAAGGATTTCTGGCGCCGTTGCCGGGGAGATCTACATCAAGCCTACCAAGTACCCCTCACAAACTCATCTCTTGCATTTACATTAGTTGCCATTTGCCTCTCGTTTTCCTCTCCCCCACTTCACCAATTTGCCGTTTTATTCACCTTTTTCTCGCCGGATCTATTTTTGTTTGCTTGTGTTACCATGTGCCTTCTATTTGCTTGCATCTTCGCTTGATAAAAATCTATTGATATGGATCCTCATCCACTTGCTAATCTTTTCAAAAGACCAAATTATGATGAACCAATTGCTAGTGAGTTGAGTGCACTTGATTATCTCTATGAAGTTTTGCTTGAAAATCATGAATCTGAAAATTTTGATGAAGTGATTTCTAAGGTGATTCACGATGTTTCCTTGAATGAAAAGCATGATTGCAATGATATTGTTATAAATTCTATTAATATCTATTGTGCTAATGATATGCAAACCCACAAGCTTGAGGATGCTATATTTGATGAGTTTGCCATCACCACTACTTATTGCAATGATCATGATTGGGGTGATAATGCTTCTTATGATCTTGATAACTTATTTAATACTCATGATGAATATGATATTAAAAGTGGGTTTGGAAGAGTGTCAAATTTAGGCATTATTGATCCCACTATTTTGGAGAGTGTTCAATCTTATGAAATTTTTGATAAAAGTGGGTTTGGAGAGGTCATGACTTTAGTTAATGATAATCCCACTATTTTGGAAGAGTGTCAACTTTGCATAAATGTGGATCATGAAGAGAAAATTTTATATGATAGTTATATTGTTGAATTACTTCATGATGCTACTGAAATTTATTATGAGGTAGGAACATATGCTTGTAGGAATTGCAATAATATCAAGTTTCCTCTCTATGTGTTTAAAGTTTTGAAGTTATGCTTGTTTCGCCTTCCTATGCTAGTTGATTCTTGTTCCCATAAATTGTTTGCTCACAAAATCCCTATGCATAGGAAGTGGGTTAGACTTAAATGTGTTAGTCATGAGATTCATGATGCTCTCTTGCATATTTCAATTACTATTTTTTATGTGAGCATCATTGAAATCATTTTGCCTAGCTAGGGGCGTTAAACAATAGCGCTTGTTGGGAGGCAACCCAATTTTATTTTCGTTTTATGTTTTTTGTTTATGTTTTGGTGTGTTTTGCACATTATTACTTCTGTAATAATTGTGTTTTCTTGTTTAAATTAGTGTTTGAGCCAAGTAAGACCTTTGGGATGGTCTACGGTGTTTGTTGATTTGATTTTGCTGAAAAACAGAAACTTTTGCTCTCAGTCCAGGAATTTTGTAAATTCACTGGACCTGATTTTGATCTGAAATTTTTACACAAGATTGATATACAAATTTCCCTGGTTGTCCTAATTTTTCATAATTTTTAGAGTTACAGAAGTATTCAAAGTCTACAGATTGCTACAGACTGTTCTGTTTTTGACAGATTATTTTTTCTTTGTGTTGTTTGCTTATTTTGATGAATCTATGGGTTGTATTGGGGGGTATGAACCATGGAGAAGTTAGAATACAGTAGGTATTACACAAATATAAATAAAGAATGAGTACACAACAGTACCTAAAGTGGTGATTTATTTTTCTTATACTAACGGATCTCATGAGTTTTCTGTTGAGTCTTGTGTTGTGAAGTTTTCAAGTTTTGGGTAAAGATTTGATGGACTATGGAATAAGGAGTGGCAAGAGCCTAAGCTTGGGGATGCCCAGGCACCCCAAGCCATATTCAAGGATACCAAAAAGCCTAATCTTGGGGATGCCCCGGAAGGCATCCCCTCTTTCGTCTTCAATCCATCGGTAAATTTACTTGAGGCTATATTTTTATTCACCACATGATATGTGTTTTGCTTGGAGCGTCTTGTATGATATGAGTCTTTGCTGCACACATATTTTTGAGAGAGACACGCTGATTCGTGAATTTAGTTTGCCACAATCATCCTTGCTGCACACATATTTTTGAGAGAGACACGCTGATTCGTGAATTTATTAGAATACTCTATGTGCTTCACTTATATCTTTTGAGCTAGGCAATGTTGCTCTAGTGCTTCACTTATATCTTTTTAGAGCATGGTGGTGTTTTATTTTATAGAAATTATTGAACTCTCGCACCTCACTTATATTATTTTGACAGTTTCTTAAAACAGCATGGTAATTTGTTTAGGTTATGAATTTAGTCCTAATATAATGGGCATCCAAGAGGGATATAATAAAAACTTTCATATTAAGTGCATTGAATACTATGAGAAGTTTGATTCCTTGCATATAGTTTTGAGATAATAGAGATGGTAATATGAGAGTCATGCTAGTGAGTAGTTGTGAATTGGAGAGATACTTGTGTTGAAGTTTGTGATTCCCGTAGCATGCACGTATGGTGAACCGTTATGTAACGAAGTCGGAGCATGATTTGTTTAATGATTGTCGACCTTTGTGTGAGGGTCGGGAGCGTGCGATGGTTAACTCCTACCAACCTCTCCCCTAGGAGCATGCGTCTAATGCTTTGTTTGATAACTAATAGACTTTTGCAATAAGTATGTGAGTTCTTTATGACTAATGTTGAGTCCATGGATTATACGCACTCTCACCCTTCCACCTTTGCTAGCCTCTCTAGTACCGCGCAACTTTCGCCGGTACATCAAACCCACCTTCCTCAAAACAGCCACCATATATTTTCCTCAAAACAGCCACCATATCTACCTATTATGGCATTTCCATAGCCATTCCGAGATATATTGCCATGCAACTTCCACCGTTCTGCTTTTCATGACATGCACCACCACTTTCATATTGCATATAGAGTCATATTTTGTCATAGGTATTGAGTTGTAATTTTTCTTTTGAGTTGTAAGTAAATAAAAGTGTGATGATTTTCATTATTAGAGCATTGTCCCGTGTGAGAAAAGGATGATGGAAGCCATGACTCCCTCACAAGTTGGGATGAGTATCCGGACTTTACAAAAAATAAAAGAGGCCAACGAAGCCGAAATAAAAAAAAAGAGGCCAAAGATGCCCACCAAAATTTAAAAAAAAGAAGAAAAAAAATGAGAGAAAGAGAGAAGGGACAATTGCTACTATCTTTTTCCACACTTGTGCTTCAAAGTAGCACCATGATCTTCATGATAGAGAGTCTCCTATTTTGTCACTTTCATATAACTAGTGGAGTTTCATCTTGCACGACCACTTAGTTTTCTTTTTGAGCTTTCATACACTTATAGCTCTAGTGCACCCATTGCATGGCAATCCCTACTCACTCACATTGATATCTATTGATGGGCATCTACATAGCCCGTTGATACGCCTAGTTGATGTGAGACTATCTTCTCCTTTTTCCTTGCAACCTCCACCATATTCTATTCCACCTATAGTGCTATATCCATGGCTCACGCTCATGTATTGCGTGAGAGTTGAAAAGGTTTGAGAACACCAAAAGTGTGAAACAATTGCTTGACTTGTTCATCGGGGTTGTGCATGATTTAGATACTTTGTGTGGGGAAGATGGAGCATAGCCAGACCATATGATTTTGTAGGGATAACTTTCTAAGGCCATGTTGTTTCGAAAGGACACGATTGCCTTGTTGGTGTGCTCGAAGTATTACTGTTTTTATGTCAATATTAGACTATTGTTTTGAATCTTACGTATCTGAATATTCATGCCACAATAAAGAATATTACATGGATAAATATGTTAGGTAGCATTCCACATCAAAAATTCTGTTTTTATCATTTACCTACTCGAGGACGAGCAGGAATTAAGCTTGGGGATGCTTGATACGTCTCCAACGTATCTATAATTTTTGATTGTTCCATGCTATTATATTATCTGTTTTGGATGTTTTATATGCATTAATATGCTATTTTATATTATTTTTGGGACTAACATATTAATCTAGAGCCTAGTGCCAGTTTCTGTTTTTTCCTTGTTTTTGAGTATTGCAGATTAGGAATATTAAACGGAGTCCAAACGGAATAAAATCTTCGGAATAATTTTTCTTGGACCAAAAGACATCTACCAAGCTTGGAGAACAAGGCAGGAGAGCCGCCGTGTGGCCACAAGCCACAGGGGCGCGCCCAGGGGGGTAGGGCGTGCCCCCCTGGCTTGTGGGCCCACGGCAACTGTCCCAACCCTAATTTTCAGCCTATAAATTCCAAAATATTCCCTGTATACCAGAGAGAGCCACGAAAACACTTTTCCGCCGCCAGGAGCCTCGGTTCCCGTGAGATCCAATCTTGGAGTCTTTTCCGGTAATCTGCCGGAGGGGGATTCGATCACGGAGGGCATCTACATCAACTCCATTGCCCCTCCGATGATGCGTGAGTAGTTCACCACAGACCTTCGGGTCCATAGCTAGTAGCTAGATGGCTTCTTCTCTCTCTTTGCTCTTCAATACCATGTTCTTCATGATCTTCATGGAGATCTATCCGATGTAATACTCTTTTGCGGTGTGTTTGTCGAGATCCGATGAATTGTGGGTTTATGTTCAGATTATCTATGAATATTATTTGAGTCTTTTCTGAATTCTTATATGCATGATTTCATATCTTTGCAAGTCTCTTCAAGTTATTGGTTTGGTTTGGCCAACTAGATTGGTAATTCTTGCAATGGGAGAAGTGCTTAGTTTTGGGTTCAATCTTGCGGTGTCCTCACCCAGTGACATAGTAGGGGTAGCGAGGCACGTATTGTATTGTTGCCATCGAGGATAAAAATATGGGGTTTTCATCATATTGCTTGAGTTTATACCTCTACATCATGTCATCTTACCTAATGCATTACTCTGTTCTTCATGAACTTAATACTCTAGATGCAGGCAGGAGTCTGTCGATGTGTGGAGTAATAGTAGTAGATGCAGAATCGTTTCGGTCTACTTGACACAGACGTGATGCCTATATGCATAATCATTGCCTTGGATGTCTTCATAATTATTCGCTTTTCTATCAATTGCTCGACAGTAATTTGTTCACCCACCGTAATACTTGCCATCATGAGAGAAGCCTCTAGTGAAACCTATGGCCCCCAGGTCTATTTTCCATCTTATACTTTCAGATCTAAAACCAAAAACACCAAAAATACCTTGCTGCAATATTTTTACTTTTGTTTTACTTTACTTTCAAGCAATCTATTCTATCTATCTCTATCAGATCTCATCCTTGCAAGTAACCGTGAAGGGATTGACAACCCCTTTATAGCATTGGGTGCAAGTGTTTGATTATTTGTGTAGGTACATCCATTGGTGACTTGCTTGTATATCCTACTGGATTGATACCTTGGTTCTCAACAACTGAGGGAAATACTTATCTACTTTGCTGCATCACCCGTTCCTCTTCACGGAAACCAACGCATGCTCGAGAAGTAGCAGGATCAATGTATGAGAACAAAGTATGGACTTTGGTGGACTTGCCCGATGATCGGCAAGCCATAGAAAATAAATGGATCTTTAAGAAGAAGACTGACGCGGATGGTAATGTGACCTTCTATAAGGCTCGGCTTGTTGCTAAGGGTTATCGACAAATTCAAGGAGTTGACTACGATGAGACTTTCTCACCCGTAGCGATGCTGAAGTCCGTCCGAATCATGTTAGCAGTTGCCGCATTTTATGATTATGAGATCTGGCAAATGGACATCAAAACAGCATTCCTTAACGGTTTCCTTAAGGAAGAATTGTATATGATGCAGCCGGAAGGTTTTGTCGATCCTAAGAATGCTGACAAGGTATGCAAGCTCCAGCGCTCCATCTATGGGCTGGTGCAAGCATCTCGGAGTTGGAACATTCGCTTTGATGAGGTGATCAAAGTGTTTGGGTTTATACAGACTTATGGAGAAGCCTGTATTTACAAGAAAGTGAGTGGGAGCTCTGTAGCATTTCTCATTTTATATGTGGATGACATATTGTTGATGGGAAATGGTATAGAACTTTTGGAAAGCATAAAGGCCTACTTGAATAAGTGTTTTTCAATGAAGGACCTTGGAGAAGCTGCTTACATATTAGGCATCAAGATCTATAGAGATAGATCGAGACGCCTCATTGGTCTTTCACAAAGCACATACCTTGACAAGATATTGAAGAAGTTCAATATGGATCAGTCTAAGAAGGGGTTCTTGCCTGTATTGCAAGGTGTGAGATTGAGCACAGCTCAATGCCCGACCTCGGCAGAAGATAGAGAAAAGATGAGTGTCATCCCCTATGCCTCAGCCATAGGCTCTATTATGTATGCCATGCTGTGTAGCAGACCTGATGTGAACCTTGCCATAAGTTTGGTAGGGAGGTACCAAAGTGATCCCGGAATGGAACACTGGACAGCGGTCAAGAATGTCCTTAAGTACCTGAAAAGGACTAAGGATATGTTTCTCGTTTATGGAGGTGCCGAAGAGCTCGTCGTAAAGGGTTATGTCGATGCTAGCTTCGACACAGATCCGGATGACTCCAAGTCACAAACCGGATACGTGTATATTTTGAATGGTGGGGCAGTCAGCTGGTGTAGTTGCAAGCAAAGCGTCATGGCGGCATCTACATGTGAAGCGGAGTACATAGCTGTTTCGGAAGTAGCGCAGGAAGGAGTCTGGATGAAGGAGTTCATCACCGACCTAGGAGTGATTCCCAATGCGTCGGGCCCGATGACTCTCTTCTGTGACAACACTGGAGCTATTGCCATTGCCAAGGAGCCCAGGTTTCACAAGAAGACCAAGCACATCAAGCGCCGCTTCAACTCCATTCGTGGTTACATTCAGGATGGAGATATAGATATTTCTAAAGTACATACGGATCTGAATGTCGCAGATCCGTTGACTAAACCTCTTCCACGAGCGAAACATGATCAGCACCAGAACTCTATGGGTGTTTGATTCATCACAATGTAACTAGATTATTGACTCTAGTGCAAGTGGGAGACTGTTGGAAATATGCCCTAGAGGCAATAATAAAATGGTTATTATTATATTTCCTTGTTCATGATAATTGTCTATTGTTGATGCTATAATTGTATTAACCGGAAACCGTAATACATGTGTGAATACATAGACCACACCATGTCCCTAGTGAGCCTCTAGTTGACTAGCTCGTTGATCAATAGATGGTCATGGTTTCCTGACCATGGACATTGGATGTCGTTGATAACGGGATCACATCATTAGGAGAATGATGTGATGGACAAGATCCAATCCTAAGCATATCACAAGATCGTGTAGTTCGTCTGCTAGAGCTTTTCTAATGTCAAGTATCATTTCCTTAGACCATGAGATTGTGCAACTCCCGGATACCGTAGGAATGCTTTGGGTGTATCAAACGTCACAACGTAATTGGGTGACTATAAAGGTGCACTACAGGTATCTCCGAAAGTGTCTGTTGGGTTGGCACGAATCGAGACTGGGATTTGTCACTCCGTGTGACGGAGAGGTATCTCTGGGCCCACTCGGTAATACATCATCATAATGAGCTCAATGTGACTAAGGAGTTAGTCACGAGATCATGTGTTATGGAACGAGTAAAGAGACTTGCCGGTAACGAGATTGAACAAGGTATAGGGATACCGACGATCGAATCTCGGGCAAGTAACATACCGATGGACAAAGGGAATTGTATACGAGATTAATTGAATCCCCGACATCGTGGTTCATCCGATGAGATCATCGTGGAACATGTGGGAGCCAATATGGGTATCCAGATCCCGCTATTGGTTATTGGCCGGAGAGGTGTCTCGGTCATGTCTGCATGGTTCCCGAACCCGTAGGGTCTACACACTTAAGGTTCGGTGACGCTAGAGTTGTAATGGGAATTGTATGTGGTTACCGAAAGTTGTTCGGAGTCCCGGATGAGATCCCGGATGTCACGAGGAGTTCCGGAATGGTCCGGAGGTAAAGATCTATATATGGGAAGTCCTATTTTGGCCACCGGAAAATGTTTGGGATTTTTCGGTATTGTACCGGGAAGGTTCTAGAAGGTTCCGGAGTGGGGCCCACCTGCATGGGGGGACCCACATGAACGTGGGTAGTGGCGGCAAGGCCCCACACCCCTTGTCAAGGCGCACCAAGATCCCCCCTTAGAAGGAATAAGATCATATCCCGAAGGGATAAGATCAAGATCCCTAAAAAGGGGGGATAACAATCGGTGGGGAAGGGAAAGGATGTGATTTCTTTCCTCCCACCTTTGCCAACGCCCCAATGGACTTGGAGGGCAAGAAACCAGCCCCCTCCACCCCTATATATATAGTGGGGAGGCGCATGGGAGCTGCAACCCTTGCCCCTGGCGCAGCAATCCCTCCTCCTACACCTCCTCCTCCTCCGTAGTGCTTAGCGAAGCTCTGCCGGAGAACCACGAGCTCCACCGCCACCACGCCATCGTGCTGCCGGAGCTCTCCCTCAACTTCTCCTCCCCCCTTGCTTGATCAAGAAGGAGGAGACGTCCCTGGGCTGTACGTGTGTTGAACGCGGAGGCACCGTCCGTTCGGCGCTTGGATCGGATCTTCCACGATTTGAATCGCCGCGAGTACGACTCCATCAACCGCGTTCTTTGCAACGCTTCCGCTTTGCGATCTTCAAGGGTATGAAGATGCACTCCCTCTCTCTCGTTGCTAGCATCTCCTAGATTGATCTTGGTGACACGTAGGAAAATTTTGAATTATTACTACGTTCCCCAACGGGCGCTTCAAGGATCATGAAGAACAGACGCAAGCATATGCTGAGCCACCCAGAGAAGATAAGAGAAATTGACATGACTAAATTCAAATCAATCTGGGGCCAAATGTCGGGGATATAACCCCACAGTATGACCCGCCCTACTGGGCCGGGTCAGTATAAAGGCGGTTCTGGAGCTATGTTCAGGACGGGCTGTATCGTGAAGGTAAAGCAAATAAGGCGGTTATCAAGTGAACCGCCGGGCGGCCCAAACACGTGGAGACGGCGACTCAATGCCCATAGGGCAGAAAACGCCGGGGGATTTTTGCTCAAAGGGCAAGGCAAGTTAGAGACGTGGAAGGTTACGAGTTGTAATATGACTCAGACTCTGTTGTAAACCCTAGGGCCTTGACCTGTATATAAAGGCAATCCCCTAGGACCGAAAGACTTAAGTTAGACACCCTCGAAAATTAGGTTAGCGATTCCGCGCCCTTGTAATTGAGATCATCATCAATATAGACACAAAGCAGGACGTAGGCTATTACCTCCATTGGAGGGGCCGAACCTGGGTAAACTCGCCTCATGTTCTCGTTTAAACCCTTT
This sequence comes from Elymus sibiricus, assembly GCA_039707655.1. Lineage (NCBI taxonomy): Eukaryota > Viridiplantae > Streptophyta > Magnoliopsida > Poales > Poaceae > Elymus > Elymus sibiricus. Next base: position 446,878,834 of record CM077663.1, on the reverse strand, counting down.
GAGTCTCCACCTAGCGGCGATGGCCTCACACCTAAGTCCTTGCACGAGGACATCTGCCGTGACAAAACCACGACAGTTGGTGATGACGAAGACTGAAGATTCCCCTCTCCGGAGCCCTGAACGGACTCCAGATCTGGCCTCCCGATGAAGAACAGGAGGTGGCGGCGGCTCCGTCTCGTGAAACGCAATAAAACTTCCTCTCCTATTTTTTCTCCTAAAATAGGTATTTATGGAGTTGGAATTAGGGTCAGGGGGGTCACGAGGTGACTAGCCCCCACCAGGGCGCGCCTGGAGGGGTTGGCGCGCCTTGGTGTATCGTGCCCAGCCAGGGCACCCCCTCAGGTGGCTCTTGGTTCCAGTATTTTTCTTTTATTCTGAAATAAATCTCCAAAAAGTTTCGTCCAATTCTATGAACTTTTATTTCTGCACAAAAACAACACCATGGTAGTTCTGCTGAAAACAGCGTCAGTCCGGGTTAGTTTCATTCAAATCATGCAAATTAGAGTCCAAAACAAGAGCAAAAGCGTTAGGAAAAGTAGATACGACGGAGACGTATCAATCCATCAAGAAAACAAAAGTGTGTGTGCTTAGATAATCTCTCTAACATTTGATCAATAAAAGGCAAGGGGTAATGATTTTTCCTAGTAGCTTTATTTAATTTCCTGAAATCAATTACCATCCTATAACCAGTTACAATTCTTTGTGGGATAAGTTCATTTTTATCATTAGGGACAACAGTTATACCTCCTTTCTAAGGAACACAATGAACAGGACTTACCCATCTACTATCAGCAATAGGATAAATTATACCTGCTTCCAGAAGCTTTAGTATCTCAGTTCTTACCACTTCCTTCATCTTAGGATTTAGACGGCGTTGATGATCAACGACAGGTTTAGCATCTGGTTCCATATTAATCTTGTGCTGACATAGAGTGGGACTTATGCCCTTAAGATCATCAAGGGTATATCCAATGGCAGCCCTGTGCTTTTTTAGAGTTTTAAGTAATCTCTTTTCTTCATGCTCTGAAAGGTTAGCACTAATAATAACAGGATATATCTTCTTTTCATCAAGATAAGCATATATCAAAGTATCAGGTACACGTAGTGTCTTTAGCTCAAACACGGGATCTCCCTTGGGTGGAGGAGGATCCCCTAAAATATCAACTGGTAAGTTGTGTTTAAGAAGTGGTGTTTGTCTAAGAAATATATCATCTATTTCATTTCTTTCATTCATATGCATATAATTTTCATGGTCTAGCAAATATTGCTCTAGCGGATCAGTAGGAGGTACGGTAATAGAAGCAAGACCAACTATTTCATCCTTACTAGGCAATTATTTTTCATGTGGTTGTCTACCAAACTTAGAGAAATTAAATTCATGAGACACATCACCAAAGCTTACTTTGACCATCTCAGTAGCACAATTAATTTTAGCATTAACAGTATTCAAGAAAGGTCTACCAAATATAATGGCACAAAAGTTATCTTGTTCTGACCCAAGTACTAGGAAATCTGTCGGGTACTTGACTTTACCACACAAGACTTCGACATCTATAACAATCCCAAGTGGTGTAATAGTATCTCTATTTGCAAGTTTAATAGTGGCATCAATATCTTCTATCTCAGAGGGTGCTATGTCATGCATAATTTCTTGATATAAGGTAAAAGGTGTAGCACTAACACTAGCACCAATGTCACACAAACCATGATAGCAATGATCTCCAATTTTATTTGAAACAACAGGCATGCCTACAACTGGTTTGTTTTTATCGAGCTCATCTCGCTCGTTTCTAACAGGTTTGCAATTCTAGCAGCTTCATCACAGAAGTAAATAACCTGACCATCAATATTATCAACTAGTAGATCTTTAACCATAGTAACATTAGGCTCAACATTTATTTGTTCAAAAGGTTTAGGTATCCTAACATAACTTTTATTAACCACAGTTGTAGCTTTAGCATGTTCCCTAATCCTAACAGGAAAATGGGATTTCTCAATGTAAGCAGAAGGAACAATAGGATCAACGTGGCTAACAATTATTTCTTCCTTCTTAATTTTAACTGGTTCTTCTAATGGTTTTTCAATGGGAGGATGATATTTAAACCACTTCTCCTTGGGGAGTTCAACATGAGTAGCAAATGATTCACAGAAAGTAGCTACTATCTCAGAGTCAAGACCATATTTATTGCTAAACTCGTGGAAAGTATTAGTTTCCATAAAAGAGTTAACACAATCAAAATCAAGCTTTATACCTGACTCTTTACCTTTGTCGAGTTCCCAATCTTCAGAGTTGCGTTTAATTCTTTCCAGAAGATCCCATTTGAATTCAATAGTCCTCTTCATATAGGAGCCAATAGCACAAGAATCGAGTAATACTTGATCATCATGAGAAAGCCGAGCAAAAACAAATTGTATAATCTTTTGTCTTGAGAGCTCATGGTTGAGGCAAGTGTGCATCATAGATTTAAGCCTCCCCCAAGCTTGGGCAATCCTTTCTCCTTCATGAGGCTAGCAATTATAAATAAAGTTCCAATAACGATGGACTAGATGCATAGGATAAAACTTCTGATGAAACTCCAGCTTCAAGCGATTCCAGTCCCATGATCCAATTTCATCCAATAGCCTACACCACATTAATTCCTTTCCCTCCAAAGATAAAGGGAAAAACTTCTTCTTAACTTTGTCTCCAGATATACCTGCAAGCTGAATATTCCACAAACCTCATCGACAAATATCAAATGGTAATCAGGATGAGTCTTACCATCATAAGGATTGGCTACCGTTTTTTCTAACATACCCGAAGGAATCTTATAATAAATATTTTCAGTAGGTTCAGTAGGTTGGGGAGCAACCTCTTCAACCTCCGTTCGAGGCGAAGATGCCCCGAACAAGCCACTCAAAGGGTGACCGTTCATAGTGACAAGCAATAGTAAATTTCAGCACGTATCGAAAATGTCTCCTTACCAATTTCCACTTACCAAAGGCGCTTCACTCCCCGGAAAAGGCGCCAGAAAAGCGTCTTGATGACCCACAAGTATAGGGGATCAATCGTAGTCCTTTCAATAAGTAAGAGTGTCGAACCCAACGAGGAGCAGAAGGAAATGATAAGCAGTTTTCAGCAAGGTATTCTCTGCAAGTCTTGTGAGTAACAATGATAGGTAGTTTTGCAGCAAGATAATTGGTAACAAGTGACAAGTAATAATAGTAGCAAAGGTGCAGCAAGGTAGACCAATCCTGTTTATAGCAAAGGACAGGCCTGAAAGTACTCTTATATTAAGAAAGCGCTCCCGAGGACACATGGGAATTTCTGTCTAGTCATGTTCATCATGTTGAGTTGATTCGAGTTTGCTACTTTGATAATTTGATATGTGGGTGGACCGGTGTCGGTGTCAAAACCGGCAGATCTCGGGTAGGGGGTCCCGAGCTATGGATCTTGGATCTATTGGAAACATGATGAAAGAGGGACGGTGTTTACCCAGTTCAGGCCCTTTCGAGGAGGTAAAATCCTACGTCCTGCTTGATTCTATTGATGTGTGTATGACGATTACAGAGTCGATCTACCACGAGATCAGATGAACTAAACCCTAGATGAGTATTATGATGGTTCTGTCCTCTATGAACTAAAACCCTCTGGTTTATATAGACACCAGGGGTACCTAGGGTTACACATGGTCGGTTACCATCAGGGAACGAATATGCCAAATCTTCTATCTTGACTTGGAGGACACACCAAGTCGCCGGAGATTTCCTTCCTGAACACGGAGTCACCTCATAGCTCGGTCTTCCTATAATGGCCACAGAGCGGCCCACAATCCGGTCTATGAGAGATAGACCGGCGGCCCAAGGACCCCTTAATCCCAGACTCCCTCAGTAGCCCCCGAACTAGCCTCCAACGCCGAGGTCCATGACCCCTAGTAGATTTATGCGCCCAAAGTCTTTGGCTTGTGGGGCGAGTTCCAATTCCCTTCTATGTTCGGCCAGTGATAGTCCGACCACTGATAGGTTCCCGATTGCCGAAGCGTCATCAGGCCCACGGTATTGATTTACCTACTTAAAGTTAATGACACCCCTCGGTCCCCGCGCATCGATAGGAGGCAGACGGTCAGTAGCCTTTTACAAAAATGCCCTCCGCGGGTCAGAGGAAGAACGCCCATTAAATATGCAAGGCGTATCATGAGCAACGCATCCTGTTCCTCATATCTCAAGAAGCCAAAAATCAGGGAGCCCAAAGACATGGCGAGCGCCCCTAGCTCCTCCTCACACCCTCTCGGCCCTCTCGCCTCTAATTGAGCAGCCCCTAAATGCAAGGATACCTTCCTGCCTCAGATCTATCGCCCACACGCGCCGAATTAACTTCCGCGAATGGAGAGGCTTTTGCAGATAACTTCCCTACTCCGCGCAAGGAAGAGAGGGTATGCTTCGTGCCCTTCCTCTTACGAGGCTTGGGCTTCCCCATTCACCCCTTCTTGAGGGGTTTGCTAGAGTTCTACGGGATCCAACTCCACCATCTTACCTCCGGATCCATTATGCATATCTCGGGCTTTGTTGCCCTCTGCGAGATGTTCCTAGGCTGTGAGGCCCATTTTTAATTGTGGAGAAAATATTTCTGCCTCGTCCCCTGCTCTCAGGGAGGGACCATCTTAGAAGTCGGCATAGCCGAAGTATGGCGCATAGCCGGGACGGGATATCCTATGGGGAGCCCAAAGAAGGATCCCGAGGAGTGGACCTCGGAGTGGTTTTATATCGAAGACGTTCCCTTATTCGATTCAGCTCGGAGGGGCTTGCCCCAATACTCATACGCACCTTTAAAGAAAAGGTTTAACTGGCGACCGAAGAGCCCCTCCCAAGAGGAGAGCGCCGAAGTAAAGCATCTAGCCGCTCAGGTGAGGCTGTTAGCCCACAATAAGCTAACCATCATTGATGTGATGGCCGCTACTATTACTCGATGTGTCCAACCTCTTCAACAAAGGATGCACCCCTTGTGGTGCTACAATGGGACAAATGACCCGCTACAAACGGTAAGGGCCTGCCAACTAGGCAGCACTGGCAGCCATACTAGCCGTTCTCTTTAAAGGAGAAAAGGAAGAGTTTGCCTGCCTGAGGACCCGGGACGGGTACTCGAGCCATAATCCCATTAAATGGGTAAGTTCAGTTTTGTTTCCATAGTCCGGATGTTATGTTCGTCTTTGTTGATCAAATCTTTTATCTTTCCGAACAGAGCTGGAGGAGCTGGATCGAGTCCATCAACTGCCCTTCTCCTCAACCGGAGAATTACTCCCGCAACGATGACCCAGGATTCCACGATGATCCAGATACGGCGATCGATTTTGAGGATGTTTTTTTTTATCAGGAGAGCCTTGACCGCTCCAAGGTTGCCCTTTTATCAGATCACCCTCGGATGCTCCCTTCCTTTGCTGTAAGTAACAAGAAGGCCTCTTCCCGAAAAAAGCGCTCGCCTCCTGTCGTTCCGAGTACGCTGACTCCTACTCCCAAGGGTCGTCGCACCACATGCCGGACACCGGCAAGAACGACGTCGGCCCTATCCGTACCAAACAACGGTAGAGTTCCCTGGCGCGCGGCGACCACGGGAGCTACCTCGACCGCGCCCCTGACCAAGAGGTAATATATTGAACCCATGGTTCGGTCATGGCTATAGCCACCGTACACACTTATAATACTTGCCGTGGTCTGTTGGAGGCGTGTACATCCACCTTCGTCCGAGGACGTCAGAGAGGTGCCAGGTAGTAATCCTGGACCAAGGTCATCAACAAGGGCTGGAGTAAATGCGGAAGTTCCTGCCGCAGACCAGCTTCCAGAGGATCCCGAGGAAGTCTCGGTTACCAATTCTGAAGTCGAAAGTGTGATGAATCATCAACGATGGAAGGAGTCACCGTGTCACTCCACGTTTTCCGAACAGGAGTTTAATGCCCTTAATTCGGTGGACGCATATCTTGGAGTCGTGCGAGCAGGACTCGAAGGAGCCGCTAACCTTATGTCGACCAGCCTGCAGGTGAGTGAATGGTTTTGACAACCGAACAAAAATCCTAACCTAGTAGCCCATGAGCCTTAATTTGACCGGGAAGGCCGAATTAAGGGTCTAAATATTGCGGTGACATGATGTAGGCCTCAAGGGAACAAAACAAAAAGTTGTCCGACGACCTTGAGTCAAACCGAATACAGTTAGCGGCTGCGAAGGCCGAACTGGAGGAGGTTAAAAAGTTCACTAGGGAGGCACACGGTGAGTGAAAAAGGTTTAACATGCAAAATTGTTTGAGGCACCTTTTCTAATGAAAGATTGCCTTATAGCAGCCCAGTCAATTAGTGAACAGCAAAGAGATCTAGATGCGGCCAAAGAGGCTTAAAGGTATGCCGAATCACAGCACGAAGCTGGTCACCAGGTACTGACCCGGAGTAATGAGGAAAAGAACGAGCTCAAAGCGGAAAACCAAAGACAGGCCAAAGAAATTGAGAGGTTAAAAACTCAACTGGCCCAAGCTCATGCGGAGAACCAAAGGTTGAAAGGCGGCATGTTCAGTGAGTGAAATTTTATTTTGCAATTTCATTAAGGTGTACTTATTACTCCAATGCAAAAGACACGCCGCGTTTCTTGTTAGGTCTCCTAACAGGGTGCCCCGAGGAAGAGGTCAGCTCATTCAGAGGGAACCTGCTAAAGGAGTTGTCCATCGTGCATGAGCGAGCCCGGAAAGCTATGAAGAGCATGGTTAAGGCACTATGGTCGACTGAGACGCCTCCGGAAGGGATGGCCGAGCTGGCTGATCGGTTTAAAGGAGCTCGGAGGCGCTTCGAGCTATGGAAGACATCGGCCTGTTAAGAAGGAGCACGGGAAGCATGGGTGATGGTGAAGACCCTCTTTACCAAACTCGACCCAGAGCATCTGGCCCGAGTCGGGCCGGATGGTCGAAATGTGCCACTTCATTTGTTGTATGACCAAGTGATGCCCGCCGCTCGTATCTCGCAAGAAGACTGCGTCCTTGAGGCCATAATAGATGGTCTTGACCAGCAGCAAGGTGTTTTATTCTATGTAGCTATGTACTTTACATCAAACATGCTCCATTCATGTAGTAAACGTTGTCTTTAACCAGCCATCGGCTTCTACCTCCCCTGCCAGTGGTCGGGGGAGTGTTCCGTACTATGTGACTTTAGAAAATCACTTCGGAGAACCAGGCAATCCGGCCATTTGGTGTGAACAGACAGAACGCGCACGAGGAGTTAAGTTATATTACTATTTAACGTAAGAAACATCTTGCAAGGAAAATAGTTCCTCCAGGGGTTCCTTTCTTTCGGTTGCCACGTTAACCATAGACGTTATAACCGGATACCCGTGGTATGCGGGTGATGGTCAATTCGGGAAAATAACGAAGGGTTTTGGTGATAATCACCAACTATTTCCAGTTCCATCGTGGCCGACCAATTGTCTTCTTAAGGACGCTAGCTTTCGGCTTCACCCGTCTGAGGTACGTACCCGGGTGACCTGGTCGTAACAATCACAGAGGTGCTCCCTTTACCCCCTAGCCGAACAATCGAGAACGTAGAGGGTAAGCATAGGAGCAAGGCAACCCAGCTTGGACAAATCTTAAGTCAAATTTGGTGCATATAAATGACACCAAAAGGGTGCACACACGACAGAGACGAATAGGTGCACGAAAATTTATTGATCGGCTTCGTTAAGAAGCCCCAAGTGTAACCGGGTAGTACATTTGAAGATGTATGCCGAGGAAAACATAGCTCAGTTTAGCCGAACATAGCCTGGGAAGTGCTAATCAATCCGAAAAAAAGTAAGAAGGGAGGGAAAAAGTACAAGAAAAGACTAGTGAGGGTGACGACGCCAGTCTAGCCGTAGAAGCGCTGAAGATGAGCTACATTCCATGGATTCGGTTTGAGACGATTGTCTGATGGGTTGCAGAGGTGATATGCTCCTCCTGCAAGTACTTCATCGATTATGAAAGGACCCTCCCACTTGAGCGAGAGTTTATTCTTCTTCTTCTCCGGGAGGCGTAAAACAAGCTCGCCCACATTGTATGCTTTCGCTCGAACTTCCCTACTCTGGTAGCGCCGGGCCTGCTGTTGATTAAAGGTAGAGTGGGCCCGAGCTATATCACGCTCTTCTTGCAGGGTGTCTAGGTCATCCTGCCGATCCAGCTCGGCCCCCTTTTCTTCGTACATGCACACTCTAGGCGCGTCATGGATGAGGTCACAGGGGAGGACTGCTTCTGCCCCGTACACCATGAAAAATGGTGTGTATCTCGTTGATCGGTTTGGGGTGGTGCGCAGGCCCCACAGTACGGAGTCGAGCTCCTCCACCCAATGACAGTCAGATTCTTTTAATGAACGGACCAGTTGTGGTTTGATACCACCCGTTCAACTTGTCCATTGGTCTGTGGGTGATATACCGAGGTGTAATCAAGCTTGATGCCTATGTTGGCTGATGACCCACAAGTATAGGGGATCAATCGTAGTCCTTTCGATAAGTAAGAGTGTCGAACCCAACGAGGAGCAGAAGGAAATGACAAGCAGTTTTCAGCAAGGTAATTTCTGCAAGCACTGAAATTGTAGGTAACTGATAGTTTGATAACAAGATAATTGATAGCGAGCAAGTAACGGTAGCGGTAAACAAGGTGCAGCAAGGTAGCCCAATCCTTTTGAGGCAAAGGACAGGTCAGAACAATCACTAGTAATAATAGGCAAAGTGTTCTTGAGGGTACACGGGAATTCCGTCTAGTCACTTTTATCATGTTGGTTTGATTCGTGTTCGCTACTTTGATAATTTGATATGTGGGTGGACCGGTGCTAAGGTGTTGTTCTTACTTGAACTAACAACCTACTTATGATTAACCCCCTCGCAAGCATCCGCACCTACGAGAAAAGTATTAAGACAAAGTCTAACCATAGCATTAAACATGTGGATCCAAATCAGCCCCTTACGAAGTAGCGCATAAACTAGGGTTTAAGCTTCTGTCACTCTAGCAACCCATCATCTAATAACTACTCCACAATGCATTCCCTTAGGCCCATGAATGGTGAAGTGTCATGTAGTCGACGTACACATGACACCACTAAGGGAATCACAACATACATATCATCAACATATCGAACACATATCAAATTCACATGATTACTCGTAACATGACTTCTCCCGTGACCTCAAGAACAAAGGTAACTACTCAAAAATAATAATCATGCTCAAGATCAGAGGAGTATTAAATAGCATAATGGATCTGAACATATAATCTTCCACCAAATAAACCATATAGTAATCAACTACGCAAGGTAATCAACACTACTAGTCACCCACGGGTACCAATCTGAGGTTCCGGTACAAAGATTGAACACAAGAAGATTGTTGGAAATATGCCCTAGAGGCAATAATAAATTGGTTATTATTATATTTCCTTGTTCATGATAATCGTTTATTATCCATGCTATAATTGTATTGATTGGAAACTCAAATACATGTGTGGGTACATAGACAACACTGTGTCCCTAGTAAGCCTCTAGTTGACTAGCTCGTTGATCAAAGATGGTTAAGGTTTCCTAGCCATTGACATGAGATGTCATTTGATAACGGGATCACATCATTAGGAGAATGATGTTATGGACAAGACCCAAACTACGAACGTAGCATATGATCGTGTCAGTTTATTGCTATTGTTTTCTGCATGTCAAGTATCTGTTCCTATGACCATGAGATCATGCAACTCCCTGACACCGGAGGAATACCTTGTGTGTATCAAACGTCGCAACGTAACTGGGTGACTATAAAGGTGCTCTACAGGTATCTCCGAGGGTGTCTGTTGGGTTGGCACGGATCAAGACTGGGATTTGTTACTCCGTGTGATGGAGAGGTATCTCAGGGCCCACTCGGTAATACAACATCACAATGAGCCTTGCAAGCAATGTGACTAAAGTGTTAGCCACGAGATCTTGTATTACGGAACGAGTAAAGAGACTTGCCGGTAACGAGATTGAACTAGGTATAGAGATACCGACGATCGAATCTCGGGCAAGTAACATACCAAAGAACAAAGGGAACAGTATACGGGATTAACTGAATCCTTGACATAGAGGTTCGACCGATAAAGATCTTCGTAGAATATGTAGGAGCCAATATGGGCATCCAGGTCCCGCTATTGGTTATTGATCGTAGAGGTGTCTCGGTCATGTCTACATAGTTCTCGAACCCGCAGGGTCTACACACTTAACGTTTGGTGACGATTAGTATAGTTGAGTTATTTTGTTGGTGACCGAAGGTTGTTCGGAGTCCCGGATAAGATCCGGGATATGACGAGGATCTCCGGAATAGTCCGGAGATAAAGATTGATATATGTGATAATAGTGTTTTGATCTCCGGAAGGGTTCCGGAATTCACCGGAAAGGGTTCCGGGTGTTTACCGAAGTGTTCGGGTGCAGCAACACTTTATATGGGCCAAAGGGGAAAGGCCCACGAGGTTTTGGAAGTGCAAAAGGAAGTTTTGCTACTGCCTTAAGCTGGTAAGGCAGTACTACCGCTACTGTAGCAGCGGTACTACCGCCCAAGCGGTACTACCGCTACCGTAGCAGCGGTACTACCGCTCAAGCGGTACTACCGCTCATGAGCGGTACTAACGCTTGTGCGCGGTACTGCAGGGATCCGAGTTGGACTCTTTCCCTGCGGGCCAAACCGACCTTGTGCGGGCAAAACCGACCTGGAGGAGGCTTTTACTCCAAGTTTAGACCCCAAGGCTCAACATATAAATAGAGGGGCAGGGCTAGCACACGGGACACATCAAGATTTCCCAAGCCGTGTGTCGGCAACCCTAACCCTCTAGTTCTCCCGTCATAATCTCCGTAGTGCTTGGCGAAGCCCTGCAGAGATTGTTCCTCACCATCATCACCACGCCGTCGTGCTGCCGGAACTCATCTACTACTTCACCATCGCTCGCTGGATCGAGGAGGTGAAGGCGTCATCAAGCCGTACGTGTGTTGAACGCGGAGGTGCCGTCCGTTCGGCACTAGTTCGTGATCGGATCGAGGGACGACTTGCGATTTGGATCGCGGAGACGTTCGACTACATCAACCGCGTTTCTTAACGCTTCCGCTTAGCGATCTACAAGGGTATGTAGATTCACTCTCCCTCTCGTAGATGCTCATCACCATGGATAGATCTTGTGTGTGCGTAGGAAATTTTTTGTTTCCCATGCAACGTTCCCCAACAGTGGCATCTGAGCTAGGTCTATGCGTAGATGAGATCTCGAGTAGAACACAAACGAGTTGTGGGCGTGGGTGTATACATATTGCTTGCCGTTACTAGTTGATATTTGATTCGGCGGTATTGTGAGATGAAGCGGCCCGGACCGACATTACGCGTACGCTTACGCGAGACAGGTTCCTTCAACTAACATGTAACTTCGTTGCATAAAGATGGCTAGCGGGTGTTTGTCTCTCTCACTTTAGTTGAATCGATTTCAATGAAGAGGGTTCTTTTAGAAGATCAAAAAGCAATCACTACACCACGTTGTGGTTTTGCGTAGGTAAGAACGGTTCTTGCAAACCCGTAGCAGCCACGTAAAATTTGCAACAACAATTAGAGGACGTCTATCTTGTTTTTGCAGGGTATGTTGTGATGTGATATGGCCAATTACATGATGAGATATATGTGATATATGAGATGATCATGTGTTGTATAGAATATCACGACTTGCATGTCGATGAGTACGGCAACTGGCAGGAGCCATAGAGTTGTCTTTAATTATTTTCGCCGTTTTTGCTTTACTTTATCGCTATGAGGTAGCAATAGTCGTGGAAGCAACAGTCGGCGCGACAACCTCATGGCGACACGTTGATGGAGATCATGGTGTCATGCCGGTGACGATGGAGATCATGCCGGTGCTTTGGAGATGGAGATCAAAAGCACAAGTTCATGGCCATATCATGTCACTTATGAATTGCATGTGATGTTAATCCTTTTATGCATCTTATTTTGCTTAGGACGACGGTAGCATTATAAGGTGATCCCTCACTTAAATTTCAAGATAAATTGTGTTCTCCCCGAGTGTGCACCGTTGCGAAAGTTCATCGTTTCGAGACACGCCGTGATGATCGGGTGTGATAGACTCTACGTTCACATACAATGGGTGTAAGCCATGTTGCACGTGCGGAACACTCGGGTTAAACTTGACGAGCCTAGCATGTACAAACATGGCCTCGGAATACAAGAGACCGAAAGGTCGAACATGAGTCATATAGTAGATATGATCAACATGAAGATGTTCACCATTGAAACCACCTCAACTCACGTGATGATCGGACTTGAGTTGGTGGATTTGGATCATGTTACACTCGAATGATCGGAGGGATATCAATTTGAGTGGGAGTTTTTAAGTAATATGATTAACTAAACTCATTATCTAGAACAATAGTCTAAGTTGTCTTTGCTATATTTATGTTGTAGATCATGGCTCGCGCAGTAGCACCCCTGAATTTTAATGCGTTCCTAGAGAAAGCTAAGTTGAAAGATGATGGAAGTAACTTTGTGGACTGGGCCCGTAATCTAAGGATTATCCTTACGGCTTCCCAGAAGGCTTATGTCCTTGATGCACCGCTTGGTGATCCACCCGCTCCAGTTGAGTCTCTAGACGTTGTGAACGCCTGGCAGGCTCGTTCTGAAGATTACTCAATAGTTCAATGTGCAATATTGTATGGCTTAGAACCGGGACTTCAAAGACGTTTTGAACGTCATGGAGCATATGAGATGTTCCAGGAGTTGAAGTTTATCTTTCAGAAGAATGCCCGGATCGAGAGATATGAGATCTCCGATAAGTTCTATGCTTGCAAGATGGAGGAGAACGGGTCTATCAGTGATCATGTACTCAGAATGTCTGGGTACTCCACCCGTCTGGCTGAATTGGGGATGCCCCTTCCGCCAGAGGCTATCACTGACAGAGTTCTTCAATCATTGCCACCTAGCTACAAGAGCTTCGTGTTGAACTATAACATGCACGGGATGAACAAGTCAGTCGCCGAGCTGTTTGCGATGCTGAAAGCCACTGAGTCTGAAATTCAGAAGGAGCATCAAGTGTTGATGGTCAATAAAACCACTAGTTTCAAGAAAAATGGCAAGGGTAAGAAGGGTAACTCCAAGAAGAGTGGCAAAGCAGTTGCTCCTCTCGTGAAGAAACCCAAGGCTGGACCTAAACCAGAAACTGTGTGCTTTCATTGCAAGGGAACTGGACACTGGAAGCGGAACTGCCCCAAGTATTTGGCTGACAAGAAGGCGGCCAACAACAAATAAGGTATATATGATATACATGTTATTGATGTGTACCTTACCAACTCTCGTTGTAGTGCCTGGGTATTTGATACCGGTGCGGTTGCTCATATTTGCAACTCAAAACAGGAACTGCGGAATAGACGGAGGCTGGCAAAGGACGAAGTGATGATGCGCGTGGGAAATGGTTCCAAGGTTGATGTGATCGCCGTCGGCACGCTCGCTCTTCGATTACCATCGGGATTAGTGATGAACCTGAATAATTGTTATTTAGTGCCTGCGTTAAGCATGAACATTATATCTGGATCTTGTTTATCGCGAGACGGTTACTCATTTAAATCAGAAAATAATGGTTGTTCTATTTATATGAGTAATATCTTTTATGGTCATGCACCCAATGTGAGGGGTTTATTCTTATTGAATCTCGATAGTAATGATACACATGTTCATAACATTGATGCCAAAAGATGTAGAATTAATAATGATAATACCACTTTCTTGTGGCACTGTCGTTTAGGTCATATTGGCGTAAAACGCATGAGGAAGCTCCATGCTGATGGAATTTTGGAGTCACTTGATTTTGAATCACTTGACACATGTGAGCCATGCCTCATGGGCAAGATGATTAAAACGCCGTTCTCTGGAATAATGGAACGGGCAAGTGACTTATTGGAAATCATACATACTGATGTGTGCGGTCCGATGAGCATTGAGGCGCGCGGTGGTTATCGTTACTTTCTCACCTTCACTGATGACTTAAGTAGATATGGGTATATTTACTTAATGAAACACAAGTCTGAAACATTTGAAAAGTTCAAACAATTTCAGAGTGAAGTTGAGAATCATCGTAACAAGAAGATTAAATTCCTACGATCTGATCGAGGAGGAGAATATCTGAGTTATGAGTTTGGCAGTCACTTAAGACAATGTGGAATTGTTTCACAACTAACACCGCTTGGAACACCACAGCGTAATGGTGTGTCCGAACGTCGTAATCGAACCTTATTGGATATGGTGCGATCTATGATGTCTCTTGCCGATTTGCCACTATCGTTTTGGGGTTATGCATTAGAGACAGCTGCATTCACTTTAAATAGGGCACCATCGAAATCCGTTGAGACGACGCCGTATGAACTTTGGTTTGGCAAGAAGCCAAAGCTGTCGTTTCTTAAAGTTTGGGGATGTGATGCTTATGTCAAAAAGCTTCAGCCTGAAAAGCTGGAACCCAAAGCGGAGAAATGCGTCTTCATAGGATACCCAAAAGAGATAGTTGGGTATACCTTCTACCTCAGATCCGAAGGCAAAGTGTTTGTCGCTAAAAACGGAACATTTCTTGAGAAAGAGTTTCTCTCGAAAGAATTGAGTGGGAGGAAGATAGAACTTGATGAGGTTGTTGAACCTTTACTTCAACCTGAAAGTAGCGCAGCGCAGAAAGATGTTTCTGTAGAGCCTACATCAGCTGAAGAGAAAGTTAATGATGATGATCATGAAGCTTTGGATCAAGTTGCTATCGAACCTCGTAGGTCGACAAGGACGCGTACTGCTCCTGAGTGGTACGGCAACCCTGTCTTAGAGGTCATGTTGTTAGACAACGATGAACCTACGAGCTATGGAGAAGCGATGATGGGCCCGGATTCCGAGAAGTGGTTAGAGGCCATGAAATCCGAGATGGGATCCATGTATGAAAACAAAGTATGGACTTTGGAAGTATTACCTGAAGGGCGTAAGGCCATTCAGAACAAATGGATCTTTAAGAGGAAGACGGATGCGGACGGCAATGTCACCATCTATAAAGCTCGACTTGTGGCAAAGGGTTTTTCACAAGTTCAAGGAGTTGACTACGATGAGACCTTCTCACCCGTAGCGATGCTTAAGTCCGTCAGAATCATGTTAGCAATAGCTGCCTTTTTCGATTATGAAATTTGGCAGATGGATGTCAAAACAGCGTTCCTTAACGGTTTCCTTAAGGAAGAGTTGTATATGATGCAACCAGAAGGCTATGTCGATCCAGAGAATGCTGACAAAGTTTGCAAACTCCAGCGATCCATTTATGGGCTGGTGCAAGCATCTCGGAGTTGGAATCTTCGCTTTGATGAGGTGATCAAAGCGTTCGAGTTTATACAAGTTTACGGAGAAGCTTGTATTTACAAGAAAGTGAGTGGGAGCTCTATAGCGTTTCTAATATTATATGTGGATGACATATTACTAATTGGAAACAATATATAAATGTTGGAAAGCACAAAGGAATATTTGAACAAGAGTTTTTCAATGAAGGACCTAGGAGAAGCTGCTTTCATATTAGGCATCAAGATCTATAGAGATAGATCGAGACGTTTAATAGGACTTTCACAAAGCACATACCTTGATAAGATTTTGAAGAAGTTCAAAATGGATCAGTCCAAGAAGGGGTTCTTGCCTGTGTTGCAAGGTATGAAGTTGAGTAAGACTCAATGCCCAGTGACTGCAGGAGATAGAGAAAAGATGAGTCTCATCCCCTATGCTTCAGCCATAGGCTCTATCATGTATGCAATGCTGTGCACAAGACCCGATGTCAGCCTTGCCATAAGTATGGTCGGAAGGTTTCAAAGTGATCCAGGAATGGAACACTGGACGGCGGTCAAGAATATCCTGAAGTACCTGAAAAGGACTAAGGACATGTTTCTCGTTTATGGAGGTGATCAAGAGCTCGTCGTAAAGGGTTACGTCGATGCAAGCTTTGACACTGATCCGGATGACTCTAAGTCACAAACCGGATACGTATTTATTTTTAATGGGGGTGCGGTTAGCTGGTGCAGTTCCAAGCAAAGCGTGGTAGTTGATTCTACATGCGAAGCGGAGTACATCGCTGCCTCGGAGGCGGCGAAGGAAGGTGTCTGGATGAAGGAGTTCATGACAGATCTTGGAGTAGTGCCTAGTGCACTTAACCCAATGACTCAGTTTTGTGATAATACTGGTGCCATTGCTCTAGCCAAGGAACCAAGATTTCACAAGAGGACCAGACACATAAAGCGACGCTTCAATTCCATCCGCAATTACATCAAGGAGGACGACATAAATATTTGCAAAGTACACACGGATCTGAATGTTGCAGATTCGATGACTAAACCTCTTCCAAGGGCTAAACATGAACAACACCAGAACTGCATGGGTGTTCGATTCATTACAATGTAAATCACATAGTGATGTGAACTAGATTATTGACTCTAGTGCAAGTGGGAGACTGTTGGAAATATGCCCTAGAGGCAATAATAAATTGGTTATTATTATATTTCCTTGTTCATGATAATCGTTTATTATCCATGCTATAATTGTATTGATTGGAAACTCAAATACATGTGTGGGTACATAGACAACACTGTGTCCCTAGTAAGCCTCTAGTTGACTAGCTCGTTGATCAAAGATGGTTAAGGTTTCCTAGCCATTGACATTAGATGTCATTTGATAACGGGATCACATCATTAGGAGAATGATGTTATGGACAAGACCCAAACTACGAACGTAGCATATGATCGTGTCAGTTTATTGCTATTGTTTTCTGCATGTCAAGTATCTGTTCCTATGACCATGAGATCATGCAACTCCCTGACATCGGAGGAATACCTTGTGTGTATCAAACGTCGCAACGTAACTGGGTGACTATAAAGGTGCTCTACAGGTATCTCCGAGGGTGTCTGTTGGGTTGGCATGGATCAAGACTGGGATTTGTTACTCCGTGTGACGGAGAGGTATCTCAGGGCCCACTCGGTAATACAACATCACAATGAGCCTTGCAAGCAATGTGACTAAAGTGTTAGCCACGAGATCTTGTATTACGGAACGAGTAAAGAGACTTGCCGGTAACGAGATTGAACTAGGTATAGAGATACCGACGATCGAATCTCGGGCAAGTAACATACCGAAGAACAAAGGGAACAGTATACGGGATTAACTGAATCCTTGACATAGAGGTTCGACCGATAAAGATCTTCGTAGAATATGTAGGAGCCAATATGGGCATCCAGGTCCCGCTATTGGTTATTGATCGTAGAGGTGTCTCGGTCATGTCTACATAGTTCTCGAACCCGCAGGGTCTACACACTTAACGTTTGGTGACGATTAGTATAGTTGAGTTATTTTGTTGGTGACCGAAGGTTGTTCGGAGTCCCGGATAAGATCCGGGATATGACGAGGATCTCCGGAATAGTCCGGAGATAAAGATTGATATATGTGATAATAGTGTTTTGATCTCCGGAAGGGTTCCGGAATTCACCGGAAAGGGTTCCGGGTGTTTACCGAAGTGTTCGGGTGCAGCAACACTTTATATGGGCCAAAGGGGAAAGGCCCACGAGGTTTTGGAAGTGCAAAAGGAAGTTTTGCTACTGCCTTAAGCTGGTAAGGCAGTACTACCGCTACTGTAGCAGCGGTACTACCGCCCAAGCGGTACTACCGCTACCGTAGCAGCGGTACTACCGCTCATGAGCGGTACTAACGCTTGTGCGCGGTACTGCAGGGATCCGAGTTGGACTCTTTCCCTGCGGGCCAAACCGACCTTGTGCGGGCAAAACCGACCTGGAGGAGGCTTTTACTCCAAGTTTAGACCCCAAGGCTCAACATATAAATAGAGGGGCAGGGCTAGCACACGGGACACATCAAGATTTCCCAAGCCGTGTGTCGGCAACCCTAACCCTCTAGTTCTCCCGTCATAATCTCCGTAGTGCTTGGCGAAGCCCTGCAGAGATTGTTCCTCACCATCATCACCACGCCGTCGTGCTGCCGGAACTCATCTACTACTTCACCATCGCTCGCTGGATCGAGGAGGTGAAGGCGTCATCAAGCCGTACGTGTGTTGAACGCGGAGGTGCCGTCCGTTCGGCACTAGTTCGTGATCGGATCGAGGGACGACTTGCGATTTGGATCGCGGAGACGTTCGACTACATCAACCGCGTTTCTTAACGCTTCCGCTTAGCGATCTACAAGGGTATGTAGATTCACTCTCCCTCTCGTAGATGCTCATCACCATGGATAGATCTTGTGTGTGCGTAGGAAATTTTTTGTTTCCCATGCAACGTTCCCCAACAGTGGCATCTGAGCTAGGTCTATGCGTAGATGAGATCTCGAGTAGAACACAAACGAGTTGTGGGCGTGGGTGTATACATATTGCTTGCCGTTACTAGTTGATATTTGATTCGGCGGTATTGTGAGATGAAGCGGCCCGGACCGACATTACGCGTACGCTTACGCGAGACAGGTTCCTTCAACTAACATGTAACTTCGTTGCATAAAGATGGCTAGCGGGTGTTTGTCTCTCTCACTTTAGTTGAATCGATTTCAATGAAGAGGGTTCTTTTAGAAGATCAAAAAGCAATCACTACACCACGTTGTGGTTTTGCGTAGGTAAGAACGGTTCTTGCAAACCCGTAGCAGCCACGTAAAATTTGCAACAACAATTAGAGGACGTCTATCTTGTTTTTGCAGGGTATGTTGTGATGTGATATGGCCAATTACATGATGAGATATATGTGATATATGAGATGATCATGTGTTGTATAGAATATCACGACTTGCATGTCGATGAGTACGGCAACTGGCAGGAGCCATAGAGTTGTCTTTAATTATTTTCGCCGTTTTTGCTTTACTTTATCGCTATGAGGTAGCAATAGTCGTGGAAGCAACAGTCGGCGCGACAACCTCATGGCGACACGTTGATGGAGATCATGGTGTCATGCCGGTGACGATGGAGATCATGCCGGTGCTTTGGAGATGGAGATCAAAAGCACAAGTTCATGGCCATATCATGTCACTTATGAATTGCATGTGATGTTAATCCTTTTATGCATCTTATTTTGCTTAGGACGACGGTAGCATTATAAGGTGATCCCTCACTTAAATTTCAAGATAAATTGTGTTCTCCCCGAGTGTGCACCGTTGCGAAAGTTCATCGTTTCGAGACACGCCGTGATGATCGGGTGTGATAGACTCTATGTTCACATACAATGTGTGTAAGCCATGTTGCACGTGCGGAACACTCGGGTTAAACTTGACGAGCCTAGCATGTACAAACATGGCCTCGGAACACAAGAGACCGAAAGGTCGAACATGAGTCATATAGTAGATATGATCAACATGAAGATGTTCACCATTGAAACCACCTCAACTCACGTGATGATCGGACTTGAGTTGGTGGATTTGGATCATGTTACACTCGAATGATCGGAGGGATATCAATTTGAGTGGGAGTTTTTAAGTAATATGATTAACTAAACTCATTATCTAGAACAATAGTCTAAGTTGTCTTTGCTATATTTATGTTGTAGATCATGGCTCGCGCAGTAGCACCCCTGAATTTTAATGCGTTCCTAGAGAAAGCTAAGTTGAAAGATGATGGAAGTAACTTTGTGGACTGGGCCCGTAATCTAAGGATTATCCTTACGGCTTCCCAAAAGGCTTATGTCCTTGATGCACCGTTGGTGATCCACCCGCTCCAGTTGAGTCTCTAGACGTTGTGAACGCCTGGCAGGCTCGTTCTGAAGATTACTCAATAGTTCAATGTGCAATATTGTATGGCTTAGAACCGGGACTTCAAAGACGTTTTGAACGTCATGGAGCATATGAGATGTTCCAGGAGTTGAAGTTTATCTTTCAGAAGAATGCCCGGATCGAGAGATATGAGATCTCCGATAAGTTCTATGCTTGCAAGATGGAGGAGAACGGGTCTATCAGTGATCATGTACTCAGAATGTCTGGGTACTCCACCCGTCTGGCTGAATTGGGGATGCCCCTTCCGCCAGAGGCTATCACTGACAGAGTTCTTCAATCATTGCCACCTAGCTACAAGAGCTTCGTGTTGAACTATAACATGCACGGGATGAACAAGTCAGTCGCCGAGCTGTTTGCGATGCTGAAAGCCGCTGAGTCTGAAATTCAGAAGGAGCATCAAGTGTTGATGGTTAATAAAACCACTAGTTTCAAGAAAAATGGCAAGGGTAAGAAGGGTAACTCGAAGAAGAGTGGCAAAGCAGTTGCTCCTCTCGTGAAGAAACCCAAGGCTGGACCTAAACCAGAAACTGTGTGCTTTCATTGCAAGGGAACTGGCGCGCCCTGGTGGGTTGTGCCCACCTAGGAGGCCCCCTCCGGTGGTTTTCATCTCCAGTATTTTTATTAAATGCAAAAATAATCTCCGTAAAATTTCAGCTTCATTGGAGTTGTGCATAATAGGTATCTCTGACGTGCTTTTCTTGGGTCCAGAATTCCAGCTGCCGATATTCTCCCTCCTTGTGTAAACCTTGCATATTATGAGAGAAAAGGCATTAGAATCACTCCCCCAAAGCATTATTATTCAACAAAACAAAGTAAATAACAGTAGGAAATCATGATGCAAAATGGACGTATCAACTCCCCCAAGCTTAGACCTCGCTTGTCCTCAAGCGAAAGCCGACATCGAAAAGCATGTCCACATGGTTTGAGAGAGAGGTGTCGATAAAAACAAAATACGGACATAGAAGCATCATGCTTATTAACATAGCAGCAAAAAACTCTAACATAAGAACTTATTTCAATACATTTTTATCATAAGGCTTCTCATGAACAAGTAATAATTCATCACAACATAGAAGTATGAAGCATAAACCTTATTGGGAACCAACAAACTATGTTCTCAGTTAACTTTGCAACTACAATTCATCATATTTTCAGGAAGGGTCTCATGTAGGAGCCTTTTGGCAAGTCCACATACTCAACCATCATTTAGTCTTCTATGATTGCTAACGCTCACGGCATACCCATGAACAAAAAGTTTCAACCGGACACGTAGGAAGATAGGGGCTTATAGTTTCGCCTCCCAACTCACTCACCTCAAGGGTGATGTCAACAATAATAACTCATGCTCACCCATATCCAACTGGATATATGTGCCTAGATCTTTCCTCACCACATGATGCTTGCAAAAGAAAAAGTAAAAAGGAATAGGGAAGAATACTTTGACTCTTGCAAAAAAGTAAGTGCATAAAAGTAACAGATAGGCCCTTTGCAGAGGGAAGTAGAGGTTGTCATGCGCTTATTGGTTTGTATGCCCAATCCCTTAATGTAAAAGAACGTCACGCTATATTGCCCCCTATGATAGCAACCTTTATTATGCAGTCCGTCGCTTTTATTACTTTGCCATCATAAGTTCGTATAACGCTCAATTTTCTCTTACACTAATTGATCAAAACACTTTTAGAAGCAATTTTTATTGCCTTGTTGCACCGATGACAACTTACTTGAAGGATCTTTCTCGATCCATAGGTAGGTATGGTGGACACTCAAAGAAAGAGTTTGGTTTGGGTTTTTGGATGCACAAGTAGTATCTCTACTTAGTGCGGAATTTTTGGCTAGCAAAGATATTGGGCAAGCACCACATGTTAAAGGATCTATGACAATATAACTTCTATGTGGGTATGAACAAACATAAATCATTACGTTGTCTTCCTCGTCCAACGTCAACAATTTTGACATATAATATTTGATGGGGGCTCACAATCATAAAAGATGTCCAAGATAGTGTATTTGCACGTGAATCTTCTCTTCCTTTATTAATTCTTTCATAAATTGCATCATTGACCAATGCTATGTTTGTCAATCTCCAATTAATTTTACTACTTATACTTTTCTTTATGTGATGTCATTACTCACCATAAGATTAGCATATGATTCTTTTCATTTGTTTCTTTTCCTTTATTCCATTGCAACAAGAAAGTAGAGAGGCAAAAACTCAAACTAAAATTTATTATATAAATTTCACTCGATTACATAGATAGATAGATAGGGCACGAAACTAACACATGAAAACAGATCATAATCAACTTTTATTCAACTAAAGCAAAGGGAAACTAAAGATCAGACTAAAATAGGTAAAGGTGAATAAAAGTGGTGGTGATACGATGACGGGGCACCTCCCCCAAGCTTGGCTCAAGCCAAGGGGAGTGCCCATACCCGTGAGTTCAAGTCTCCTTTGGTGGTGGTGATGAAGAAGGTGGAGGTGTTGATGAAGCCTTCTTCTTCAACTTATATTTAAGCATAAAGTTTTCCTCCTTTAGGTCATCATTCTCCAACTCAAGCTTTAATATCCTTTGGCATAGGGCATTCTTGCTTTCCTGCAGAAAACGAGACGGGATAAATTGGACCTTAGGTTTGTATCTTCTAGGGAGGCTTGATTTCTTGAATTCCACTTGCATATCTCCAGGTTGAGGCAATGGATCATCCTCTTCCTCAGAGCTGTCATCTTTTGTTTCCTGCATGGTAGCATCTTCTTCCTCCTCCGAGGTCCATAGATAGGGGTAAATTTCCCTAAAGATCTTCGGGTCTGGAACGTAGGGATCAACATGGCTCTCTCCTTCCGAATCTTGAGACGACATATTTTCAGATCTGTCAGGGAAACAGCAAGAAAGAAGAACAAAGGATTTTTCTGCGATGCGGTCGTCAAAACAGTCGGGGGTATATATAGAGATTTTTTATTCTTGGAAAACAAGTAGTTGGAAGGAAAACGGAGTCGGGAAGGCATCCGAGGTGGGCACAACCCACCAGGGCGCGCCCAGGGGTGCCTGGCGCGCCCTGGTGTATCGTGCTCACCTCGATCACCTTCCGGTTTATTTTTTTATTTCCAAAATTCCAAAATATTCCAAAACTGACAAAAAATATTTTTGCGGATTTTCGGAGTCCGTTTACTTACCGTATCACGTACCTCCTATTTTTAAATAATCTGGAGTGCTCCGAAAGGTTTCTTTTATGTGTTCCTCCGGTGTCATGGTTTGGATAACATTGCTTTCAACGTTAATAGGCGTACCTGAGATATAATGCTTAATTCTTTGCCCATTGGCCACCTTCGGGTTAGTACCTTCGGCGTTATTAATCTTGATAGCTCCAGAACGATAAACCTCTTCGATAATATATGGTCCTTCCCATTTTGAGAGAAGCTTTCCTCCAAAAAAATCTTAAACGAGAGTTGAACAAAAGAACATGATCTCCTATTTTGAATTCCCGCTTTTGGATCCTTTTGTCATGCCATCTTTTTACTTTTTCTTTGAATAGCTTGGCATTTTCATAGGCTTGGGTTCTCCATTCATCTAGTGAGCTAACGTCAAATAGCCTCTTTTCACCGGCAAGTTTGAAATCATAGTTGAGTTCTTTAATTGCCCAAAATGCTTTGTGTTCTAGTTCTAAAGGCAAATGACAAGCTTTCCCATATACCATTTTATATGGAGACATACCCATAGGATTTTTATAAGTTGTTCTATAGGCCCAAAGTGCATCATCTAATTTCTTAGACCAATTGTTACGAGCCCTATTGACAGTTTTTTGTAATATTAATTTTATTTCTCTATTGCTAAGTTCAACTTGACCACTAGATTGAGGATGATAGGGTGATGCAATTCTATGGTTAACATCATATTTAGCAAGCTTATTACGGAAGGCACCATGGATAAAATATGAACAACCATCGGTCATTAAATATCTAGGGACTCCAAACCTCGGGAAGATAACCTCTTTTAGCATTTTAATGGAGGTGTGGTGATCGGCACAACTAGTTGGAATAGCTTCTACCCACTTAGTGACATAATCAACCGCAACCAAAATATGAGTGTACCCATTGGAGGAAGGAAAAGGCCCCATATAATCAAAACCCCAAACGTCAAATGGTTCAACAACAAGTGAGTAATTCATAGGCATTTCCTGATGCTTACCAATATTACCAATTCTTTGACATTCATCACAAGACAAGACAAACTTATGAGCATCCTTGAAGAGAGTAGGCCAATAAAAACCAGATTGCAATACCTTATTAGCAGTTCTATCTCCCGCATGATGTCCTCCATAAGCTTCGGAATGACATTTCCATAGGATTTGTTCCTGTTCATGCTCAGGTACACAACGTCTAATAATACCATATACTCCTTCTTTATAAAATGTGGGTCATCCCAAAAGTAATGTCTCAAGTCATAGAATTTTTTTCTCTTTTGTTGATAAGTAAAGCTAGGTGGTATATATTTAGCAACAATGTAATTAGCATAATCATCATACCAAGGTGTGTGTTGTGAGACACTTATTGCAGCTAGCTGTTCGTGAGGGAAACTATCATCAATAGGTAGTGGGTCATCAAGAATATTTTCTAACCTAGACAAGTTATCAGCTACGGGGTTCTCAGCTCCTTTCCTTTCAAGGATGTGTAAGTCAAATTATTGAAGCAAGAGAACCCACCTAATGAGTCTAGGTTTAGCATCTTTCTTTTCCATAAGGTGTTTTATAGCAGCATGATTGGTGTGAACAATTACTTTGGAGTCAACGATATAGGATCTAAATTTATCACAGGCAAACACAACTGTGAAAAATTCTTTTTCAGTAGTAGCATAGTTTCGTTGGGCATTGTCCAGAGTTTTACAAGCATAATGGATAACATTTAATTTCTTATCAACTCTTTGTCCTAGGACAGCTCCAACAGCATAGTCACTAGCATCACACATAATTTCAAAAGGCAAGTTCCAATCAGGTGGTTGAACGATAGGTGAAGAGGTTAAGGCTTTCTTGAGAGTTTCAAAGGCTTCCACACAATCATCATCAAAGACAAAAGGAATATCCTTTTGTAAAAGATTAGTAAGAGGCCTATAAATTTTAGAGAAGTCTTTAATGAACCTCCTATAAAAACCAGCATGACCAAGGAAACTTCGAATACCTTTAATATCTTTAGGAGATGGCATTTTCTCAATTGCATCAACTTTAGCTTTATCCACCTCAATACCTCATTCAGATATTTTATGCCCCAAGACAATGCCTTCATTAACCATAAAGTGGCACTTCTCCCAATTCAAGACGAGATTAGTTTGTTCACATCTCTGCAAAACTCGATCAAGGTTGCTTAAGCAATCATCAAAAGAAGTTCCGTAAACGAAAAAATCATCCATGAAAACCTCCACAATCTTTTCACAAAAGTCAGAGAATATAGCAGTCATACATCTTTGAAAGTTAGTAGGTGCATTGCATAAACCAAAAGGCATACGTCTATAAGCATAAGTTCCGAAAGGGCAAGTAAAGGTAGTTTTTTCTTGATCAGATTGTGACACAGGTATTTGAGAGAAACCAGAATATCCATCCAAGAAACAAAAGTGTGTGTGCTTAGATAGTCTCTGTAGCATTTGATCAATGAACGGTAGAGGGTAATGATCTTTTCTAGTAGCTTTATTTAATTTTCTAAAATCAATTACCATTCTATAGCCAGTGACAATTCTTTCTGGAATGAGTTCATTCTTATCATTGGGAACAACGGTAATACCTCCTTTCTTAGGGACACAATGAACGGGACTTACCCATCTACTATCAGCTATGGGATAGATTATACCTGCTTCCAGAAGCTTTAATATTTCAGTTCTTACCACTTCTTTCATCTTAGGATTCAATCGCCGTTGATGAACAACAACGGGTTTAGCATTAGGTTCCATACTGATCTTGTGCTGACATAGAGTGGGACTAATGCCCTTAAGATCATCAAGAGTATATCCAATAGCAGCCCAGTGCTTCCTTAGAACTTTCAATAATCTTTCTTCTTCATGTTCTGAAAGGTTAGCACTAATAATAAGAGGATATATCTTTTTCTCATCAAGATAAGCATACTTCAAAGTGTCAGGCAATTGTTTCAATTCAAACACAGGATCACCTTTAGGTGGAGGAGGACCTCCAAGGGTTTCAATCGGCAAACTGTGTTTCAAGAGAGGTTGTTGTTCGAAGAAAATTTGATCTATTTCATTTCTCTCACGCAAGTGCATATCATTTTCATGGTCGAGCAAATATTGTTCTAAGGTATCAGTAGGAGGCACAGCAATAGAAGCAAGACCAATTATTTCATCCTTACTAGATAACGCTTTATCACGGGGTTGTCTACTAAACTTGGAAAAATTAAACTCATGAGACACATTACCGAAACTGACATCGATAGTTTGTTTTTCACAATCTATCTTAGCATTGACGGTGCTCAAGAAAGGTCTACCAAAGATAATGGGACAAAAGTCATCTTGTGGGGAAGCAAGGACTAGAAAATCAGTTGGATAATGGGACAAGTCTTCAACATATAACAATCCCAAGTGGTGTGATAGTGTCTCTATTAGCAAGTTTAATAGTGACATCAATGTCTTCCATTTCAGCAGGTGCTATTTCATCCATAATTTCTTGGTATAAGGTAAAAGGGATAGCACTCACACTAGCACCTAAATCATATAAACCATGGTAGCAATGATCTCCTATTTTTACTGAGACAACAGGCAAGCCTTCTATGGGTCTATGTTTATCTTTTTCATCAGGTTTAGCAATTATAGCAGCTTCGTCACAAAAGTAGATAACATGCCCATCAATATTTTCTACCAAGAGATCTTTAACCATAGCAACACTAGGTGCTACTTTAATTTTCTCAGGGGGTTTAGGTGCTCTTATATTACTCTTATGAACCACAGTTGATACCTTAGCATGTTCCTTTATCCTAACAGGGAAAGGTGGTTTTTCAATATAATCGGTAGGCACAACTGGATCAACATTGTAAAAGATGGTTTCTTCTTTAGCTATGACCGGTTCTTTAATTTATTCTTTAATAGGGGGATTATATTTAAACCGCTTCTCCTTAGGGAGATCAACGTGAGTAGCAAATGCTTCACAGAAAGAGGCTACTATCTCAGAGTCAAGTCCATATTTAGTGCTAAACTTGTGAAAAGTATCGGTATTCATAAAAGATTTAACACAATCAAATTCAAGCTTTTTACCTGACTCATTACCTTCGTCGAGTTCCCAATCTTCAGAGTTGTGTTTAATTCTTTCTAAGAGATCCCACTTGAATTCAATAGTCTTCATCATATAAGAACCAGCACAAGAAGTATCGATCATGGATTGATCATTATGAGAAAGCCGAGCATAAAAGTTCTGAATGATAACTTCCCTCGGAATGTCATGATTGGGGCATGAATATAACATTGAATTAAGCCTCCCGAAAGCTAGAGCGATACTTTCTCCTTCACGAGGCCAAAAATTATATATATAATTCCGATCACGATGAACTAGATGCATGGGATAAAACTTTTGATGGAATTCCAATTGCAAACGATTCCAGTTCCACGATACAAGATCATCACATAGCCTATACCATTTCAATGCTTTTCCGTCCAAAGATAAAGGGAAAACCTTCTTCTTAACTTCATCTCCGGGTAAACCTGCAAGCTTAAATAATCCACAAATTTTGTTCACATATAAAAGATGCATATCAGGATGTTCAGTTCCATCTCCTGCATAAGGTTTAGTAAGCAGTTGTTCTAGCATACCCGAAGGAATTTCAGAAGTAACATTTTCAGTAGGTGTTGTAGGTTGAGGGGTAACTAATTGTGGTTCTGGTCGAGGTGAAGATACCCCGAACAAACCCCTCAAAGGATTGTTCTCCATAGTAGCAAGTAGCAATAAATTTCAGCACGTAGTATAAGTTTTTCCTTACCGATTTCCACTTACCAAGAGCGCTTCACTCCCCGGCAACGGCGCCAGAAAAGAGTCTTGATGACCCACAAGCATAGGGGATCAATCGTAGTCCTTTCGATAAGTAAGAGTGTCGAACCCAACGAGGAGCAGAAGGAAATGACAAGCAGTTTTCAGCAAGGTAATTTCTGCAAGCACTGAAATTGTAGGTAACTGATAGTTTGATAGCAAGATAATTGATAGCGAGCAAGTAAAGGTAGCGGTAAACAAGGTGCAGAAAGGTAGCGCAATCCTTTTTAGGCAAAGGAGAGGCCAGAACAATCACTAGTAATAATAGGCAAAGTGTTCTTGAGGGTACACGGGAATTCCGTCTAGTCACTTTTATCATGTTGGTTTGATTCGTGTTCGCTACTTTGATAATTTGATATTTGGGTGGACCGGTGCTAAGGTGCTGTTCTTACTTGAACTAACAACCTACTTATGATTAACCCCCTCGCAAGCATCCGCAACTACGAGAAAATTATTAAGACAAAGTCTAACCATAGCATTAAACATGTGGATCCAAATCAGCCCCTTATGAAGTAGCGCATAAACTAGGGTTTAAGCTTCTGTCACTCTAGCAACCCGTCATCTAATAACTACTCCACAATGCATTCCCTTAGGCCCATGAATGGTGAAGTGTCATGTAGTCGACGTTCACATGACACCACTAAGGGAATCACAACATACATATCATCAAAATATCGAACGCATATCAAATTCACATGATTACTCACAACATGACTTCTCCCGTGACCTCAAGAACAAAGGTAACTACTCACAAATAATAATCATGCTCAAGATCAGAGGAGTATTAAATAGCATAATGGATCTGAACATATAATCTTCCACCAAATAAACCATATAGTAATCAACTACGCAAGGTAATCAACACTACTAGTTACCCAGAGGTATCAATCTGAGGTTCCGGTACAAAGATTGAACACAAGAGATGAACTAGGGTTTGAGACGAGATGGTGTTGTTGAAGATGTTGATGAAGATTGGCCTCCCAAAGATGAGAGGGGTGTTGGTGATGACGATAGCTTCGATTTCCCCCTCCGGGAGGGAAGTTCCCCCGGCGGAATCATTCCGTCGGAGGGCAAAAGTGCTCCTGCCCAAGTTCTGCCTCGAGGAGGCGGCGCTTCATCCCGAAAGTCCTCCTCTGATTTTTTTCTAGGTCAAGAGTGACCTTATACCAGAAGATGGGCACCGGAGGTGGGCCAGGCCGAGCACAACCCATCAGGGCGCGCCCAGGGGGGCCTTGCGTGCCCTGGTGGGTTGTGCCCACCTGGGAGGCCCCCTCCGGTGGTTTTCAGCTCCAGTATTTTTTATTAAATGCAAAAATAATCTCCGTAAAATTTCAGCTTCATTGGAGTTGTGCAGAATAGGTATCTCTGACGTGCTTTTCTTGGGTCCAGAATTCCTGCTGCCGGTATTCTCCCTCCTTGTGTAAACCTTGCATATTATGAGAGAAAAGGCATTAGAATCACTCCCCAAAGCATTATTATTCAACAAAACAAAGTAAATAACAGTAGGAAATCATGATGCAAAATGGACGTATCATTGGTGCACCAGTCCTTTACTTCCTGGGCCGTGAAATTGGACCCATTGTCTGTTATTGTACTATGGGGAACACCATAACAGTGCACAACGTCGGATATAAAGTCGATGACCGGTCCGGACTTAGCTGAAGCTACTGGTTTCGCTTTAATCCACTTGGTGAATTTGTCGACCATGACCAGTAGATATTTCTTTTTCTTGGTCCCTCCTTTAAGTGGTCCGACCATGTCTAGCCCCCAGACCGCGAAAGGCTAGGTGATCGGTATCGTCCGGAGAGCCGTTGGGGGCATGTGACTTTGATTTTCAAAGAGATCACAACGAACACAATGTTGGACAAGCGTTTGGGCGTCTGCGCGAGCAGTGGGCCAAACGAATCCGGCTCGAATGGCCTTGCTTACCAGGGCCTCATACGTCTCCAACGTATCGATATTTATGAAGTATTCATGCCATGATTGCCTATGTTTACAATAATTTTATATGGTTTTGATGCACTTTACGTTCTTTTCAGCAGAACTACCGTGGTGTTTTTTGTGTGCAGCAATCAAAGTTCTCCAAATGCAACGAAACTTTTTGACGATTATTTTGGAACAAAAGTGGCACTAGAAGCTTCGTTGGAGGGCCAGAAGAGCCACGAGGTGGGCACAACCCACCAGGGCGTGCCAGGCCCCTCTGGCGTGCCCTGGTGTCTTGTGGTCCACTCGTGGCCCATCTTCGCGTGAAACCGACGCCCAAAAATCCTATATATTCAGAAACCCCCAGAAATAACCCTAGATGAGAAGTTCCGCCGCCGCAACTCTCTATATCAATGAAAAACCAATCTGGAGGCGTTCCAGTATCCTGCCGGAGAGGGTAGATCATCTCCGGTGGCCATCTTCATCATCCCGACGGAGGCCATGACGAGGAGGGAGTAGTCCACCCTCGGGGCTGAGGGTATGTACCGGTAGCTATGTGTTAAATCTCTCTCTCTCTCTCATGTTCTTGAGATGTCACGATCTTGATGTATCACGGGCTTTGTTAATATAGTCGGATCATATGATGTTATTCCCTTGCTATCATGTTGTGATGAATTGAATCTTTCCCTTTGAGATGTCGTTATGTTGGATTGAATATTTTGGTCGAGAACACTTGATGTACATCTTGCGTGGGATACCCGTAGTGACATTGGGGTATTCTATTGATTCACTTGATGTATGTTGAGGCATCAACTTGCGGATTCCGGTGACCTAGGGGATCTATGCATAGGGGTTGATTGCACGTTTTCATACCATGTTCTCCGATAGATATCTTGGGGCACTCTTTGAGGTTCTTTGTGTTGGATTGAATATTATGAATCCGAAATTGTTTGATGCGTATCGTATAATTAACTCATGGATACTTGTGGTGGCATTGGAGTATCTAGGTGACATTAGAGTTGGTTGATGTGTATCATATGGTGTTATTCTAGTACGAACTCTTAGATAGATCGATCGAAAAGGATAACTTGGTGTTATTTTAGTACGAACTCTTGGATAGATCGATCAGAAAGGATAACTTTAAGGTGGTTTCGTACCCTACAAACAATTTCTTCTTATGTTCTCCGCTAGATAAGAACTTTGGAGTGATTCTTCGTTGTACGTTGAGGGATGGTTATATGATCCAATTATATTAGCATTGTTGAGAGATTGCACTAGCGAAAGTACGGACCCTAGGCCTTGTTTACAAGCAATAATATACCATTTTTCTCGCTGATTACTACTTGTTACCGTGCTGTTTTATAATTTCAGATTACAAAAACCTATATCTATCATCCTGTTGGAAATATGCCTTAGAGGCAATAATAAAATGGTTATTATTATATTTCTTTGTTCATGATAATTGTCTATTGTTCATGCTATAATTGTATTAACCGGAAACCATAATACCTGTGTGAATACATAGACCACACCATGTCCCTAGTGAGCCTCTAGTTGACTAGCTCGTTGATCAATAGATGGTCATGGTTTCCTGACCATGGACATTGGATGTCGTTGATAACGGGATCACATCATTAGGAGAATGATGTGATGGACAAGACCCAATCCTAAGTATAGCACAAGATTGTGTAGTTCGTCTGCTAGAGCTTTTCTAATGTCAAGTATCATTTCCTTAGAACATGAGATTGTGCAACTCCCGGATACTGTAGGAATGCTTTGGGTGTATCAAACGTCACAACGTAACTGGGTGACTATAAAGGTGCACTACAGGTATCTCCAAAAGTGTTTGTTGGGTTGGCACGAATCGAGACTGGGATTTGTCACTCCGTGTGACGGAGAGGTATCTCTGGGCCCACTCGGTAATACATCATCATAATGAGCTCAATGTGACTAAGGAGTTAGTCACGGGATCATGTGTTACGAAACGAGTAAAGAGACTTGCCGGTAACGAGATTGAACAAGGTATAGGGATACCGACGATCGAATCTCGGGCAAGTAACATACCGATGGACAAAGGGAATTGTATACGGGATTAATTGAATCCCCGACATCGTGGTTCATCCGATGAGATCATCGTGGAACATGTGGGAGCCAATATGGGTATCCAGATCCCGCTATTGGTTATTGGCCGGAGAGGTGTCTCGGTCATGTCTGCATGGTTCCCGAACCCGTAGGGTCTACACACTTAAGGTTCGGTGACGCTAGAGTTGTAATGGGAATTGTATGTGGCTACCGAAAGTTGTTTGGAGTCTCGGATGAGATCCCGGACGTCACGAGGAGTTTCGGAATGGTCCGGAGGTAAAGATCTATATATGGGAAGTCCTATTTTGGCCACCAGAAAATGTTTGGGATTTTTCGGTATTGTACCGAGAAGGTTCTAGAAGGTTTCGGAGTGGGGCCCACCTGCATGGGGGGACCCACATGAACGTGGGTAGTGGGGGCAAGGCCCCACACCCCTGGTCAAGGCGCACCAAGATCCCCCCTTAGAAGGAATAAGATCATATCCCGAAGGGATAAGATCAAGATCCCTAAAAAGGGGGATAACAATCGGTGGGGAAGGGAAAGGATGGGATTTCTTTCCTCCCACCTTTGCCAACGCCCCAATGGACTTGGAGGGCAAGAAACCAGCCCCCTCCACCCCTATATATAGTGGGGACGCGCATGGGAGCTGCACCCCTTGCCCCTGGCGCAGCCCTCCCTCCTCCTACACCTCCTCCTCCTCCGTAGTGCTTAGCGAAGCTCTGCCGGAGAACCACGAGCTCCACCGCCACCACGCCGTCGTGCTGTCGGAGCTCTCCCTCAACTTCTCCTCCCCCCTTGCTATATCAAGAAGGAGAAGACGTCCCCGGGCTGTACATGTGTTGAATGCGGAGGCGCCGTCCGTTCGGCGTTTGGAACGGATCTTCCGCGATTTGAATCGCCGCGAGTACGACGCCATCAACCGCGTTCTTTGCAACGCTTCCGCTTAGCGATCTTCAAGGGTATGAAGATGCACTCCCTCTATCTCGTTGCTAGCATCTCCTAGATTGATCTTGGTGACATGTAGGAAAATTTTGAATAATTACTACGTTCCCCAAAACATCCATATTGCACTTGTATCACCATCTCTTTGCCAAACTAGTGTACCTATACAATTTACCATTGTATTGGGTGTGTTGGGGACACAAGAGATTTCTTGTATTTGATTGCCGGGTTGCTTGAGAGAGACCATCTTAATGCTACACCTCCCACGGATTGATAAACCTTAGGTCATCCACTTGAGGTAAAATTGCTACTGTCTTACAAAACTCTGCGCTTGGAGGCCCAACACGAGTCTACAAGAACAAGTTGTGCAGTAGACATCAAGCTCTTTTCTGTCACCATTTCCGGGGAGGTGAGTGCTTGAAGGTATATCTTTAGATCTTGCAATTAAATCTTTTAGTTTCTTGATTTTCACTAGTTTGGTTTTATAAAAGAAAACTACAAAAAATGTAGTTTAGGTTGCATCATTTGTATCGTCTTTATAATGTCTCTCGTGAAAATAAGGATTCAAAAAATTGTGCTCAATTGGTAGAGGAAGAAATTATGAAAATACTTAATGAGAATTCCTTGAATGATGAGCATGATTGTAATGTTGCTAGTATGAATTCTCTGAATATCCATGATGCTAATGATATGCAAAGCCACAAGCTTGGGGATGCTATGTTTGATGAAGATGATATTTTTAGTCCGCCAAGTTTTGATGAGAAAATTTATTATGATGATGGCATGCCTCCTATATATGATGATTATGATGATGACATGTATGCTATAAATAGTGATAGTAACGATGAAACTTGTCATCATGATAGTCAATGTGGTTATGTCAATCAAGTGTCTCATGATAGTTATTTTGTTGAGTTTGCTCCCACTATTATGAATGAGAAGAAATATGCTTATGTGGAGAGTAATAAATTTTCTATGCTTGTAGATCATGAAAAGAATGCTTTATGTGATAGTTATATTGTGAAATTACTTCATGATGCTACTGAAAATTATTATGAGGGAGATACATATGCTTGTAGGAATTGCACTAATATCAAGTTTCCTCTCTATGTGTTCAAAGTTTTGAAGTTGCACTTGTTTTGCCTTCCTATGCTAGATGATTCTTGCTCCCATAAATTGTTGCTCACAAAATCCCTATGCATAGGAAGAGGGTTAGACTTAAATATGCTTTCCATGAGATTCATGATGCTCTTTTGTGTATTTCAATTACCATTCTTACGTGAGCATCATTGAAATCATCATGCCTAGCTAAAAGGCATTAAAGAAAAGCGCTTGTTGGGAGACAACCCAACACTCTTCCTTTCTGTTTTTGTGTGTTCACATCATTAAGTTACTTCCTTTTCTAAAAAAAACATCATTAAGTTACTGTAGTAATCATGTTTTGTGCCTTTTATTTCAATAAAGTGCCAAGTAAAGCCTTTGGGATGACTCACAAGATGAGTAGAATTGATGCTGAACCAAAACAGAAACTTTTGACTCAAGTACAGGAATTTTCATTTTTTACTGGAGTGTGATAATAATCTAAAATATTTACACAGTGTTTATATAAAAATTCTTCAGATTGTCCTAATTTGTAAGAACTTTTAGAGACATGTAAGTATGGTTATACTACAGATCTTCACAGACTGTTCTGTTTTTGACAGATTCTGTTTTGCATGCATAGTTTGCTTGTTTTAGTGTTCCCATAGCTTATTTTTTTTATTTTAGAAAAGGAGGATTACCCCCGGCCTCTGCATCTGGACGATGCATGCAGCCATTTTATTAATTATTCTCAGAGACCTTACAAAGCATTACATCAGTAAGCCTGAAGCCACCATCTAGGCGACACCTGTCGCTACTCCTATCCCCTTGATGCAGGGGTGACGAATGTCCGAGCCTAATACCAAACAGACATCGCACCAAAACCTAACATCTAATGCCGGATGCCCCATCCCAGCCACATACCGGGAATGGGTCACACACCGGTCTGGCGCACTCACCGAGGCTACCGCCGCCGTCATCCACCTAATCATCTTCAGAGCAGAATACAGTAGGTATTATGTGAGAACAATTATTAATATTGTCTTTACAGTACCTAAGTGAATGATCTTTATTTATTATACTAACCCATCTCACGAAGTTCCGTTAAGTTTTGTGTGATTGAAGTTTTCAAGTTTTGGGTGAGACACCGATATGAGGAGAATAAGGAGTGACAAGAACCTAAGCTTGGGGATTCCCAAGGTCCCCCCAAGTTAATATCCAAGGAAGACTCAAGCTTCTAAGCATGGGGATGCCCCAGAAGGCATCCCCTCTTTCGTCTTCAACATTATCGGCATATCTTACTTAGAGCTATATTTTTATTCGGCACATAATATGTGCTTTGCTTGGATAGTCATTATATTTTGTTATTTTATGTTAGGTGTTATTTAGAATCTTGTTTTTCAATAAAAAGCTCCAATAATTGCCTTGGGATGCTTGCATTGCATGTTTGATGTGTGCTGTGTAAAAAACAGAAACTTTTGCTGTGGTGTTTGAATTTTCATATTTTACTGGAACGTGGAAAGTTTCTGAAATTTTTACACAGTGTTTTCATATAAGTTATTTATCACGTACTAAATTTTCATAATTTTTTTGAGTTATATAAGTACACTGTTTTCATAAATTGCTACAGAATGTTCTGTTTGGACTGACTGATGTCATAGTTTTGTTATCTACTTATCCTATAGTTTCCATAGCCTATATTGGTAGATATAAATTGTGGAAACGATGGTAAACAGTAGATGATGTGTGAAAATTATTTTGCAACTTGTCTTGGCATTACATGAAGTGTGGATTTATTCTTATGTGTACTAACCTATCTCACGAGTTCTTTTCGAGTTTTGTGAGTTTTGTGTGGATGAAGTTTTTGAGAATAGGTGAAACCATGATATGAGAGGATTGAACGAGATACAAAAGCTCAAGCTTGGGGAT
Organism: Elymus sibiricus; assembly: GCA_039707655.1. Taxonomy (NCBI): domain Eukaryota; kingdom Viridiplantae; phylum Streptophyta; class Magnoliopsida; order Poales; family Poaceae; genus Elymus; species Elymus sibiricus. The sequence goes on along the minus strand of CM077663.1, from coordinate 446,843,094 downwards.
GCCCAAGGCACCCCAACTAAATATTTCAAGAAGTATCAAGCATCTAAGCTTGGGGATGCTACGCATCCCACCTCTCTTCATCAACAATCGGTTAGCCTATGTTGACCGTAAATTTTTATTTGTCCACATGATATGTGCTATTCTTGGAGTGCTATTTTTCTTTTACTCGTTGTTTAAATAAAATACTCAGATCTGAAATTCTTTATTGAGAGAAAGTCCTCACATAGCTACTTTATTGTTTGACTACTCATTGATCTTCACTTATATCTTTTGAAGAGTAGTTTGATGTTTACTCTTGTGCTTCACTTATATCCTATGAGTAAATTGTGAATCAATGAAATATCATAAATATGAAATTATCAATGTGCTTTATGCTTAGTAGTAGCTTCACATCTAGTTTATAAAGTAAGATCTATTGAAGTTTGGTAATCATCAAATTGGCCACACAAGCAATTCATGAATGATTAGTATAAGAAAGAGAACTTTCACATACAAATATATTATCTTGGACATCTTCTATGATTGTGAACACCTATTAATTATTTTCAAAATTGAGCAAATTACTTGAAGTTGGACAAGGAAGACAACGTAATGAGTTATGGTTGTGTATATTTGCATAGAAGTTATATTGTTATGGATCCTCCAACATGTGGTGTTTACTTAGGATCTTTTGCTAGCCAAAAATTCGTACTAAGTAGAGATACTACTTCTGCATCCAAAAACCCTTAAACCCAGTTTCTTGCCATGAGTGTCCACCATACCTACCTATGGATTGAATAAGATCCTTCAAGTAAGTTGTCATCGGGGCAAAAAGGCAATAAAAATTGCTTCTAAATGTGTTTGACCATTTAGTGTACGAGATAATTGAGCGTTGTACGAACTTGTGATGGCAAAGTAATAAAAGCTACGGACTGCATAATAAAGCTTGCTATTATAAGGGGCAATATAATGTGACGTTATTTTGCATTAAGGGATTGTGCATACAAAACCTAAAAGCGCATGACAACCTCTGCTTCCCTCTGCGAAGGGCCTATCTTTTACCTTTCAGTATTTACTTTTATGCAAGAGTCAATAGTATGCATTCTCATTTCAACCTCAATTATTCCCTAGTTGGCAAGCATTATGTGGTGGTGAAAGATCTAGGCACATATGGCCAGTCAAATATATTTGATCATGACTTATTATTGTTGACAATTATCTCTATGATAAATGAGTTGGGAGGCGAAACATTAAGCCCCTATCATTCTCTGTGTTCGATGGATGCCATTTGTTCTAAAAATATGCTTTGAGTACTAGCAATCATAGAAGACTATATGATGATTGAGTATGTGGACCTCTTACTTAGACTTTGTTGAGAATAAGTTTAATTGCAATTGTTTGGTGACTAAGAACATAGGTTGTTAAGTTTCAAGAGAATTCATTGTTTGAACCATAACATGTGAATTGGTTGCTACTTTATGAGAAAAAGTTGCTGGTTATGATGCTAGAAAATTGACCGAAATTATCAATGATCAAACTTATATATTATGCAAGCATTCACACTTCATAAATTAGTTCTTTTATCATTTCCCTACTCGAGGACGAGCAGGAATTAAGCTTGGGGATGCTGATACGTCTCCAACGTGTCGATAATTTATAAAGTATTCATGCCATGATTGCCTATGTTTACAATACTTTTATATGGTTTTAATGCACTTTACATGATTTATTTAGAACTAACCCGGACTGACGTTGTTTTCAACAGAACTACTGTGGTGTTGTTTTTTGTGCAGAAATCAAAGTTCTCCAAATGCAACGAAACTTTTTGATGATTTTTTTCGGAACAAAAGAGGCACTAGAAGCTTCGTTGGAGGGCCAGAAGAGCCACGAGGTGGGCACAACCGGCGTGCCCTGGTGTCTTGAGGTCCACTCGTGGCCCATCTTCGCGTGAAACCGACGCCCAAAAATCCTATATATTCAGAAACCCCCAGAAATAACCCTAGATGAGAAGTTCCGCCGCCACAACTCTCTATATCGACGAAAAGCCAATCTGGAGGCGTTCAAGTACCCTGCCGGAGAGGGTAGATCATCTCCGGTGGCCATCTTCATCATCCCGGCGGAGGCCATGACGAGGAGGGAGTAGTCCACCCTCGGGGCTGAGGGTATGAACCAGTAGCTATGTGTTCAATCTCTCTCTCTCTCATGTTCTTGAGATGTTACGATCTTGATGTATCACGGGCTTTGTTAATATAGTCGGATCATATGATGTTATTCCCTTGCTATCATGTTGTGATGAATTGAATCTTTCCCTTTGAGATGTCGTTATGTTGGATTGAATATTTTGGTTGAGAACACTTGATGTACGTCTTGCGTGGGTACCCATAGTAACATTGGGGTATTCTATTGATTCACTTGATGTATGTTGAGGCATCAACTTGCGGATTCCGGTGACCTAGGGTATCTATGCATAGGGGTTGATTGCACATTTTCATACCATGTTCTCCGATAGAAATCTTGGGGTACTCTTTGAGGTTCTTTGTGTTGGATTAATTATTATGAATCTGAAATTGTTTGATGCGTATCGTATAATTAACTCATGGATACTTGTGGTGACATTGGAGTATCTAGGTGACATTAGAGTTGGTTGATGCGTATCATATGGTGTTATTCTAGTACGTACTCTTAGATAGATCGATCGGAAAGGATAACTTGGTGTTATTTTAGTATGAACTCTTGGATAGATTGATCAGAAAGGATAACTTTAAGGTGGTTTCGTACCCTACAAACAATTTCTTCTTATGTTCTCCGCTAGATAAGAACTTTGGAGTGATTCTTCATTGCACGTTGAGGGATGGTTATGTGATCCAATTATATTAGCATTGTTGAGAGATTGCACTAGCGAAAGTACGGACCCTAGGCCTTGTTTCCAAGCATTAATATACCGTTTTGCTCGTTGTTTACTACTTGTTACCTTGCTGTTTCTATAATTTCAGATTACAAAAACCCATATCTATCATCCATATTGCACTTGTATCACCATCTCTTCGTCGAACTAGTGCACCTATACAATTTACCATTGTATTGGGTGTGTTGGGGACACAAGAGATTTCTTGTATTTGATTGCAGGGTTGCTTGAGAGAGACCATCTTCATCCTACACCTCCCACGGATTGATAAACCTTAGGTCATCCACTTGAGGGAAAATTGCTACTGTCCTACAAAACTCTGCGCTTGGAGGCCCAACACGAGTCTACAAGAACAAGTTGTGTAGTAGACATCATGGCCCGAGTTGCTGCGTGGTGGCCGCCCATGCCTGCGTGAATCTCGACCAAGAGGTGCTTTCCTTCTTCTTCGGATATGCACCGTTGGAGGACTCCGGTGGTGCTTTTTTTGTATAGTTCACCCTCATGGACCTTGTAGGCCTTGGATTGCCGAATTATGCATCGTGCCTTGGTCTGGTCATCAGGGAGTTCTTGGTGGAGAAGGTAGGCGAGGAAGGGCTCAGTCCATGGTGCGATTACCGCCATGACTTAGTGAGTCGAAGGCGTTTCTTCACATGCCGAGCCGCCGTGACTTGTTCGTCTGGTTCGATGATAGGAGGGATTATCTGCTCCGGGCCATTGGCCCCAGCGTCCTTGTCCTCATCCTGCCATACCACGGAAGGCTTGAAGAGCCGTTCCAAAAAGGTGTTCTTAGGGACGGGGTCACGCTTGGCACCCATGCGGGCAAGGACGTCAGTAGCTTGATTGCTGTCTCTGGAGATGTGGTGGAATTCCAGTCCTTTGAACCGTGTGGAAATTTAAGGACAACATTTCTATATGCTGCCATCTTTGTGTTCTTGGCATCGAATTCGCTGTTGATTTGAGAGATGGCGAGGTTATAGTCTCCCCGTACCTCGAGCCGTTGTACTCCCATTGATGTTGCCATCCGAAGTCCATGCAACAGAGCCTCATATTTGGCCGCATTATTGGAATCCTTGTAAATGATTTGCAATACGTACCGGATGGTGTCACCAGTGGGGGATGTAAGTATGACTCCAGCCCCCATTCCGGTGAGCGTCTTGGATCCGTCGAAGTACATCGTCCAATGGGAGTATGTACTGTATTCCCTGGGGAGCTCGGCCTCCGTCCATTCGGCAAGAAATCCGGCCAACACCTGAGATTTAATAGCTCGGCGTGGTTTGTACGTGATTTCAAAGGGGAGGAGCTCAATGGCCCATTTGGCTATGCGGCCGATGGCATCCCTGTTGTTGATTACATCATTCAGTGGTACTTCAGATGCCACTGTGACCGAACACACTTGAAAGTAGTGTCGGAGTTTTCGGGATGCCATGAAAACCGTATAAGCTATCTTATGGTAATCCGAATACCTAGATTTCAATGGGGTAAGCACTTCTGACACATAATAGACTGGCTTCTATACCCAGAACTTGTGGCAATCTGCCTTTCGTTCGACAACGAGAATCGCACTGACCTCTTGATTTGTGGCCGAGATGTACAGCATCATTGGTTCGCCTATGCCTGGCACTGCTAGTATAGGGTTGCTAGCCAACAACATTTTAATTTCTTCCAATGCGGTTGTTGCTTCGTCGGTCCATTCAAAGTTTTTGGTCCGTTTGAGCAGTCTGTAGAGCGGCAGTGCCTTTTCACCAAGGCGAGAGATAAAGCGGCTTAAAGCCGCTATGCAGCCCGCCAGCTTTTGAACGTGCCTTAGCTCTGTAGGGTTCGCTAGTTGGGATAGGGCTCGGATTTTGGCTGGATTGGCCTCTATTCCTCTATGGGAGACAATGAATCGAGTAGTTTACCGGCGGGGACTCCGAAGACACATTTGTCCAGATTGACCCGTATATCGTAAGCCCGTAGATTATCGAAGGTTTGTAGGAGGTCAGCCACCAGCTGACTAACGTGTTTGGTCTTGATGACCATGTCGTCCACGTATGCCTCGAACATCTTGTCGATTTGATTTTCAAGGCATGCTTGAATCATGCGTTGGTATGTAGCGCCTGCGTTTTTCAACCTGAAGGGCATTGTGTTGATGCAAAATGGCCTGTGGGAGTGATGAAGGCGGTTGTGGCTTGGTCGAAATCCTTCATTTTGATTTCATGGTATCCGGAGTATGCATCGAGGAAGCAGAGCGAATCATGTCCGGCAGTGGCATCGTTGATCTGGTCTATGCGAGGTAAGGGAAAGGGATCCTTGGGGCAGGCTTTATTTAGGTCATTGAAATCGATGCACAGCCGCCAGGATTTATTTTTCTTTGGCACCATGACCTGATTTGCCAACCATTCGGGATGTTTGATTTCTCGGATGAATCCGGCTTCGAGTAGTTTTGCTAGTTCTTCACCCATAGCTTGACGCTTGGGTTCGTAAAATCATTGTAATGCCTGTTTGACTGGCTTGAAGCCTGTGATAATGTTCAGGCCGTGCTCCGCTAGTCATCGTGGGACTCCTGGCATGTCTGAGGGGTGCCAGGCGAATATGTCCCAATTTTCGCGCAAGAATGAGCGCAGTGCTTCGTCAACCACGGAGTCCAGCTGAGCTCGAATGGACGCTGTTTTGTTGGGGTCAGGCCAACTACACCGCACAACCCCAAATCGTCCGGGTCTATCCGTTTGGGGTAAAACGTACAAACCGAACGACCCGACGCATGGGATCATACCCACTTTTCGTCCGGTCCGTGTCCGCTTTTGCCCCATTCCCAGACCAAAGTTGCTCTGGATTTGAGGCAAAGCGGACAGAATGCGGACAGAGTTTGGGTCGTGCTCGTCCGCTCGTGTTCGGCCGGGCCCATATGTCAACCTCTGCGCTCCCACCCACCCCGCTTCTCTCTCTCCTCCCTCTCTCTCTCGCGCGCCCGGCGACGCATCACAGCATGCCGCAGCAGCAGGAGCGCTGCCACTCTTCTGCTGTGCGGCTAGCCGGGGAAGCACGACTGGCGGCCCGGGACGGAGCAGCACGCGTTCCTGGAGCGGCGAGCGCGACGGGAGTAGGAGTAGCCACGTCGGGCGCGTCGGACGCGCGCGGCGTGACACACGGCGAGCGCGGCGGGCGCGTGCGGGAGGCGGCGAGCGGCATGGCGAGCACGACAGGAGCAGGAGCGGCCGCGTCGCGTCGTGTTCCCCGGCACCAACTCCCACAACAACTCCACCGGGCAAGGTCGTGGTCTGCGAGAGCCGCGGGCAGGTCGAGCGCGGCCTGGGTGAGCGGCAAGGGTGGGGCGGCGTGGCCTGGGCGAGCGGCGGCCGCGGCGGTAGGTCGCGGCAGGCGCGGCTGGGCATGGTGGGGCGCGTCGGCTGGGCGCTACGGAGGGCACGACAAGGGGTAGGACAGTTTGGGTCGCGTCGCGCGTTGGGCCAAGTGACTTTGTCCGGCCTCTGTCCGGCGTCCGGTGTCCGTTTTTCTACCCCAAACGGACAAAATCCGGGCAAAACGGACGTCCGGATGGGGTCGCGCGCTGGAGTTGGCCTTACGGAGGGTTACATCATCCCTATCCAGCATTGAGGGGAGTGTGGTTAACTCTTCGGCCGCGAGAGTCTCGGACAGTGCCTCGAGGGCGAGCGATGCTTTTTTGTTTTCTACTTGAAGGGCTCTAGCCGAGTCACTTATAATTGTGATCAGGCCATTGGGCCCTGGCATCTTGAGCTTCATGTACCCGTAATGTGGTATGGCTTGAAATCTTGTGAAAGCATCGTGCCCTAATATGGTGTGATAACCGCTGTGAAATGGCACAACATGGAAAAGAGAAGTTCTTCGGATCTGTAGTTCTCAGGAGTGCCGAATACCACATTGAGAGTAACTCGTCCAGTGCAACGTGCCACTTTTCCGGGGATGATGCCTCGAAAAGTGGTGTGGCTTTGTTCGATGCGGGATCTGTCATATTGCATTTTGCAGGGTATCCTCATAAATGAGGTTTAAACCGTTGCCGCCGTCCATTAGCACCTTATGGAGTCTGAAGCCATCTACTATGGGATCAAGGACCAGGGCGGCGGGTGTTCGGACGGGGAGTGTTCTCGGTTGGTCTACCTCGCCGAAGGTGATGGGTGTGTTCGTCCAAGAGTTCGTTGCTGCCACCTGGTGTATGTGGTCGAGTTCTCGAAGAGCTCTCTTCCTCTGGTTATTGGAGGAGAATGTCTCGTAGATCGTAAGGATCTCGGTGTTGTGATCCGGTGGTGTTGCTGAACGTCTGCTTGAGGGTGATACCCCGAGGATAGCCTCTCCGCTCTTTGCGACCTGCCTAACGACCCAGCAAGCTCGAAGGCTGTGAGTCGGGTTTGTGTTTAGCAGGACGGAGTGTATGGGGCACGGTTTGTCCAGTAGTTCGTCAAGGACAGTTCTGGATCCTGCGAGGGGTTTATTCTTTTACTAGGCAGGCTCGTGTTCGGCCGACCATCGAGGGGGTATGCCCTTTCCCCGAGTTCTTACGGGTTCTCCGGCATGGATTGACTCCGTGCACATCTGTTGAGTCTGCCGTGTGCTTTCCATGGCGCAGTATTTACGTACCAGCTCCAATAGCTCGGTGAAGTTTTGAACGTGGCGACGAGTGAGAGCGTTTAGGAATCCTTCATCGCGGCAGTTATGCCGGAAGGCTGCTATGATTTCCTGGTCGCTGCAGTCCGCTGTCCTGTTTTTGGCAAGGAGGAATCTAGCCCGGAAGTGCTGGAACGTTTCCCCTGGCAGTTGTTTTACATACAACAAGTCCCATATGTCGAGCTTTCCTGAATTTACTAGAGAATAATCGACGTGGTGGGTGGGTGGGAGAAAACTTTGTATCCCAATTAGATCTGAAGCTTTGGTGGCGGCGTTTTGCGCCACCGTGGAATCCGGCATGCCGGGTTCGCGGTCCGGATTATCTACCGGGCACCGCAGCACGGACTCAAGGTCGCATGCTGAATCGGGGTTCGGCCCCGAACTCCTTCCGGGGCAGAGTTCGGATTCCAAACTGGAGGAACGATCCTGATGGTCGGAGATCCGAACATAGGTCACTATTGGCTTCGATGGTTGAGAGGGCGAACCTTCGGCCAAGTCCTCATTGGTAGCGACCATGGGTATGATAGGTGGGACGTAAATCTCCCTGTCGTTAGGTTTAAGCCCGATCTGATCATAAACCGAGGGTTGGCCATCAGTTATTCCCATGGCTTGGATCCGTTGAGTAATTCATTTATCGACGACATATGCGCGGAGCTTATGCTATGGGAGTACATGGGGTCGATCTGCAATATCGTTGCTCTAGGGGCATTTACAACCATGACTGAACTATATTCCTCCGAAGCTGAACCGGGCGTGTCGATTGGATTGTGCTTTAAGGCCGGATCCGGGGTGGACATCACCCTAGTGGCGGGGTTCACCGCTCCCGATATTAAGGTGTCTGGACTTGCGGGCCCCTCAAGTGGAGCTGAAAGCTTAGTCGGAACAAGATCTCCCCGGGAGTCGGCGACGAACTCTAGGTTCCCAAACCTGATCTCCTGATCGGGGGTGAAACTCCCGACCAGGCCAAGGTGGCCGGTCGGATCAGCGTGCAGCACGATGCTGCCAAACGCGAAGATCTGTCCAGGGACGAAAACATCCCTGTTGCAGACATCACTGTGGATGATTAGGCGAGCCATCAATCCTTCAACGATCCCCGAGCGGAACTCTCAATGAAAGAACCAATGTCAGTGTCAAAACTGGCAGATCTCGGGTAGGGGGTCCCGAGCTGTGGATCTTGGATCGATGGGGAACATGATGAAAGAGGGATAATGTTTACCAAGGTTCGGACCCTCTCGAGGAGGTAAAACCATATGCCCTGCCTGATTAAAAAATTGTATTGATGTGTGTATGACGATTACAGAGTTGATCTACCACGAGATCCGATGAACTAAACCCTAGATGAGTATTATGATGGTTCTGTCCTCTATGAACTAAAACCCTCTTGTTTATATAGACACCACGGGTACCTAGGGTTACACATGGTTGGTTACCATCAGGGAACGAATATGCCAAATCTTATATCTTAACTTGGAGGACACACCAAGGCAACAGATATTTCCTTCCTGAACACGGAGTCGCCTCATAGCTCGGTCTTCCGATAATGGCCATAGAGCGGCCCACCAATCTAGTCTATGAGAGAGAGACCGGCGGCCCGAGGACCCCTTAATCCCGGACTCCCTCAACAGGTGCTAAGGTGTTGTTCTTACTTGAACGAACAACCCACTTATGATTACCCCCTCTCGCAAGCATCCGCAACTACGAAAGAAGAATTAAGATAATCTAACCATAGCATGAAACGTGTGGATCCAAATCAGCCCCTTATGAAGCAACGCATACACTGGGGTTTAAGCTTCTATCACTCTAGCAACCCATCATCTACTTGTTACTCCACAGTGAATTCCCTTAGGCCCATAGCATGGTGAAGTGTCATGTAGTCGACATTCACATGACACCACTAAGAGAAGTAACAACATACATATCATCAAAATATCGAACGAATACTAACTTCACATGATTACTTATAACAAGACTTCTCCCATGTCCTCAGGAACAATAGTAACTACTCACACCTCATAAACATGTTCAAGATCAGAGGTGTAATAATGGAGATTAAAGATTTGAACATAATATCTTTCACCAAGTAATCCAACAAACATAAACTACAAGATGTAATCAACACTACTAGTAACCCACAGGTACCAATCTGAGGTTTTGGGAGAAAGATTGAATACAAGAGATGAACTAGGGTTGGAGATGAGATGGTGATGGTTAAGATGTTAATGAATATTGGTCCTCCCACGAAGGAGGAAGCATTGGTGATGACGATGGCCTCGATCTCTCCCTCCCGGAGAGAAGTTTCCCCGGCAAAATCAGCTTGCCGGAGTGCAAAAGGGACTCTGCCCAGGTTTCCGCCTCGAGACGGCGGCGCTTCATCCCGAAAGGTTGCTTATGATTTTTTTCTAGGGTAAAAAACACCATATAGGAGAAGAGGTGGTCGGGAGGCCAATTGCGTCCCCACAAGCCATCAGGGCGCGCCTAGCGGGGTGGGCGCGCCCTGTTGGCTTGTGGCCAGCGGGCAGCCCCCCTCCGGTACATTTTTGGCCCACTAATTCTTAAATATTCCATAAAAATCCTTCATGAAGTTTCAGGTCATTTGGAGTCTGGTGATTTTTCTGCCTTTTTCTTGGTTTCCCAGTCCAGAATTCTAGTTTCCAGATATTTCCCTCTTTGCGATGTACCTTGCATATTCGGAGAGGAAGGGCATAAGAATTGTATGATAATAGCTAATAATGGACAAGAATAACATAAATATCAATAAGAAATCATGATACAAAATGGACGTATCGTGGGACAGAAAAGAGACAAAAAGAAAAGGAAGGAATAGCCATATGTACACCGCATGCCTACACTTTTGGAACATTTTTGGTTGTTTTGGTATATGAGGAGGGGATTATGAACCTTGAGCTTATGGAGGAGGGGTTGCTTGCTGCTATTAGGTACGTATTTATTGGAATGGAAGGTTGATACCCACCATCCATTTGAAATAACGTTGGCCAATATCTGTTTGTACCGCTTTTAAAATTTCCTCGGGGAAAATGAAATATTAGCTCGCATACCTTTTGGTGATTAAATGAGCCATGCATATATTATTTATTTCATGTTTCGAGAAAGAAATTACTTACATGCATGTGTTATGTTTAGCTTTACAGGTGTTCAATAGTTACACACACCGTGACAATAAAAGAAATCCAAACCGTGAAACAATTATCAAATTAATTGGGAGTCGAATAACTCGCCTCTAGAACACATGCACATGTCACACACCCTGAAGCAAAAATTAACGATAAGTAATAGATTAAATTGAAAAAAAGTTGCACATTACATCGATCCCAATGATCTAATTGTTGGTAGCCTCTCTGATTGTTCTTTTTGCTTATCACGTCCGGCATTTAACAGGACCTTGAAACTAAAATGACAACACGACAATAATATAATGCATATCAAAGCTAGCAAACATGCATAGTATATGAGCAAGATTTATTCCTCCATGGCTGGATGCAAGCGTCACTAATTATTTTTCCTGTTGATGACCTCTTGAATCATAGGCCCGAGAACCTCAAGCCTCATTGGTTTAGGCACAAAGTCATCAGCACCGGCACCCATGAACGCCTCCATGGCGTTATCATCGGCGGAAAGCCCGACGATCTTCACATCGGTGGCTCCCATAGTACGGATCTGCATGATTGCCTGTGGAGTAGCATGTACAAGTGTCGATGAGGTGACCATCCAATATATGGTATTGAAGCAAAAAAAGGAAAAGAAAGAAACTGGAAATTAACACGAGTGCATACCTCTGGGCCAGTCATTATGGGCATGTCCTTATCACACAGAACAATGTCAAACTTGTTACCCTCGAGGAACATATCAACAGCTTCTTTCCCATTCTTAGCCAGGGTGACCTCACAGTTAAATCTGCGTAGCATGAAGGAGAGAACCATCCTGTCAACCATAGTATCCTCAACAAGCAGTGCCTTGATGGATGATGCCATGATAAGCTAGCTAAAGTAGCTGCAAATAGAATTAATAAGGAGATTAGTTGTTTCTAATACACACCTAGCTAATATTTTCAAGGAGATCTTTATAGGTATCATTAACATGAAAATCATAATCTTACTAATTATTAAATAACAATGCAAGCTTGTGCATTTTAGTTGCAAACTGATCAGTTAAATCATATGGAAAATCAGCACATGTTTCATAGATCTCAGCTGATAAAAATTAAGCTCAGACCAAAGGCAGCACACTTTCTTAATTATTACTATCTAATAGTCTTATTGAATGCTTCATCAAGGGAAGAGGAGAAAAAATTGTAGGTTGCATAAACGAAGATAAAAATAACATGAAGAATAAATCACAAAGAAATGATGTGCTTAATTTGGATCGATGGTAACAATGAAAAAGATTATGCTAAAGTTGGATGGATAATTTCTCCATGCACAAAAAAACTGCAACATGTAGCACCACAAATAGAACGAGAACTATCGGCCTTCTCACAACAAACAAAACCTTGACAAAAGCATAAGGTTGAAGTGAAAAAAGCAAATAACACAACCCAAAAAATGGCCAAAAGAGATGTCTATATATACATGGCTGACAACAACAACCAAAAACTGTGTTGCATAGATGATCAAAACCGATCAAAATGCACTACTTCACATGTATAAGCAGCGCCTTGAACAATCTCGGTCGATCTTTTAGGCATGCATGGAGAGAAAACTAGTGGAAAAGATGCACGACGAGACGGGGATGGAGGAGAGTGGCTATGAACCTTTGAGCTTATGACTGAATCTAGTACGGTTGCTCTTGCTCTGTAGCTTGTTGCTTGGGGCTTTGGTGGTGTTATGCGCCTTGCCTTGTACCCGCCATGAGTATTTATAGGAATGGTCGGTCAATCTTCGCCGTCCATTCCTAATCGGGTTGCTTCACGCATGCAAATATCGATCTTGCACCGCTCCCTAATTCCACTATGGAAAATCTTATATTGTGTTGGGTGGCGTATCTTTTGCGATTAAATGATATGGAGTATTTTCATGTTTCCTGAAAGAAATTGCTACTTTTATGTTGTGTTGGCTGGCGTATCTTTTATGTTGGCCGTCGTTGTTCTATTTATATACGTGCATACAACTCAGTATATGTGGCATCAAAGCTTGCCACTTATGGCACATATAGCGTATAAACATAGTATATCTATCTTGATCCCAAACATGATTAAATTTAATACCTTGTTTAATTTGAAATCAGTGATGTGCGGGTGGCAGTTCATCTCGAGATCAAATAGATCGTGGCAATTAATTCTTGGTTTCATTATGGCAGGAAAAAAACATACGCATTATGATCCTACCAATATATATAGAGATCGACTGTATACTGCATTACCGCAACGCATTCTAGATCGCGCATCATTATTAGTTAATGTAAAATCTATCTGAATTAATTTCATCGATTCGTCAGGTCCATCTTTCTTTAAGGACGTCGATATATCCCAAAAGTTCTGTCTGGGAGGGTACTAATTGTGATAGGCGTTGGGATTCCCCCGAAGAGGAAGGGTGATGTAGTATAGTAGCAGATAGTATTTTCCTCATTTAAGAACCAAATTTATCGAGCCTATAGGAGATTGACGCTACCAAACGATAATCAGTACCTGCGCACACTAAAATAAATACTTGAGGGTTGTCAATCCCCCTGCACTCGTTAATTGCAAGGATTAATTCTGACAGTGAAGGATATAAATTGCAAAACACAATAAAATTAAATAAATTGCAGCAACAATATTTTTAAGGTTTTTGTAAATATATAAAGTGAATGGACCCGGGGGCATAGCGTTCACTACAGGCATCTCACTCATGAGCATACTAACGGTGGGTGAACAAATTACTGTTGGTCAACTAATATAAAATAGAATAATTACGACGATATTCATGGCATGATCAATATATAGGCATTACATCCAAGACGAGTAGACCAAAACGATTATGCATCTACTACTATTACTCCACCCCTTGACCGCTATTCAGCATGCATCTTAAGGTATTAAGTTCATAACAAACACAGTAAAGCTTGGAGCATGATGACATATTGTAGACAAAGTAAGACCAAAAAATATGTTTGAACCCCGTCATTTTACCCTTAGTAGCAACAATACAAATGCGTGCCTCGCTACTCCTCTGTCACAGAGTGAGGACACCACAAGATTGAACCTACTACTATGCACCACTTCCTTTGAAGATCTACTCATTAATCTTGGCCAAATAAAACTTATAGATCGAAAAGCATACATAGCTATGAAATCACACTTAGATAAATCTCAGAAAAGGCTTGAATACTTTCAAAGAATAATTTGATCAAAACCCCATAATTCATCGATTCCCAACAAACATACCGCAAAAGTTACATCGAATGGGTCTTCAAAGAGAACATTGTAATGAAGATCAAACGAGAGAGAGAGAGAGAGAGAGAGAGAGAGAGAGAGATTTAGGTATAGCTATGGACTCGTAGGTCCCGTGGGAACTACTCACACATCATTGGGGAGGCAACAAGGTTGATGAAGACGGTCTCCGTGATCGATTCCCCCTCCGGCAGAGTACCGGAAAAGGCCTCCAAATGGGATCGCGGAAGACAGAGGCTTGCGACGGTGCAAAAATTGTTTCGGGTGCTTCCCCGAGGGTTTATATGTGAATTTATAGGCCAGGATTTTAGGGTAAACGAAATTGCAGGGGGCCCACAAGGGGGACCAGGAGCGCCTACCCCGCTGTTTGCCCCCCCCTGCCTTGTCGTTGCCTCGTGTGGCGTATGGACTCCTCCCGAAGTTTCTAGGGTCCGTTTTGGTCCAGAAAAAATCATCAAAAAATTTCGTCGTGTTTGGACTTCGTTTGGTACAGTTTTTATGTAAAACGAAAAACAAGCAGAAAAGAACAACTGGCACTGGGCGCTGGGTTAATAGGTTAGTTCCCAAAAATGATATATATAGTGTATAAAGCATACAATATTGATAATATAATAGCACGAAACAAAAAAATATTATAGATACGTTGGAGACGTAGTAGCATGCCCAAGCTTAATTCATGCTCGTCCTCGAGTAGGTAATGATAAAAACAGAAATTTTAATGTTGAATGCTACCTAACATGTCTTAATCATGCAATTCTTTTGGGTAGGATGTTGAGTAAAGATGACATAGTAAATATTGAAACGGTAATATAGATGATTACTAGCAAATAATCATTACCTTTCATAATAACATGATAAATAACGTTATCCATACTCATTTAATCATATAAGCAATGTCATAACTCGGTCTTCCTCATGTAAAGTATAAATTATGAACACTCTAGTGCCTAACCAAGCATTTGTATCGTACCTTTTCACGCGCTTCAGCATTTCCAACTTCACTCAATACCTGAGCGTGAGCCATGGGTCTTCAACGCTTTAGGTGGAATAGGGAATGATGGTAGGGGTTGATAAGGGAAGACAAAAAATAGAAAAAGTCTCGCATCAACTCGGTGGATCGTTAGGCCATGGAGACGCCTTTAAATTGATATCAATGCGACGAGTAGGGATTGTGATGCAACGGATGCACTAGAGCTATAAGTGTATGAATGCTCTCTACTGAAACTAAGTGGTGTGCATCCAAATTACTTGCTCATGAAGACCCCAGTCATTTGAGGAAGCCCGTCAACGGATATGCAAGTCAAGTTCTATAATGTAAAATTCCCACTAGTATATGAAAGCGACAAATCATGGAGACTTTGTATATGAAGAACATGGCGCTACTTTGAAACACAATCTGGTAAAGGATAGTAATGATACCCCCCTCTCTTTTTCTCTCATTTTTGTGGGATCTTTTTGTCCTCTTTTTTTATATCCTTACGGGTAGGGGAAACATTCTAATAATGATGATCGTCACACTTATATTTACTTACAACTCAATGAAACTGGATTATATGACTACATATGAATGCCTCTCGCAGTGCACCAGGATGTGAAATGATCTAGCATAACATGTATAACAATGATGAATGGTGGCTTTGCCACAAATATCATTTCATCTCTATATGATCATGCAAAGCAAAATGGCAATGAACGCTCAAGTCATGTGAAAAGTATTGGTGGGAGTTGCATGGCAATATATCTCGAAATGGTTATGGAAATGCCATGGTAGGTAGGTATGGTGGCTCTTTGAGGAAGGATATAATGAGGCTTATGTGTGATGGAGCATATCATATCAACGTGTTTTTGATGCACCGGCTAAGTTTGCGCCAAACCTCGAGGTGAGAACGTGTAACTCCCTGAGATTTTTTAACCAATGTTTTATTTAATAATATTTTGACTGAAATAAAATTTTGAAATTATATTTGGACTTGATTAATTTCAGAACCTTTTCTACTTTCTATTTTCTAAAATACTTCCCTCCATATAGAAACTTTTGAAAAATATTGTGAGTTTTGAAATCTTTTCCTAATCCTTTCAATTATCTTTTAAATATCAGTAGGAAATATTTTTGTAATAAATTTGCCCCAAAATATTACCTTTAATGACATTTTTAAATTTTGAATTGCCTCTATTGCACTATAAATATTTCAAATTATTCTTTTAAAAATTCCACAAAAAAATTGGGAGAGCCTCTTGGTCCTAAAAATCACTTTTATCCAAATACCCATCATGGTCCTTTGAAAAAATTAAGCACCACTTCCATGTTTTTATTCTGGTCCAATTTGAGCATTGAACTACAAGCCTAATTTTCCAAGCTCCATATTTCTAAAAAATTCCCATCTTCGATTCCTTCCAACTAAACCCTGAAGTCCAGAAGATCAGCCCCATTTGAATACTATAAGTTCCTCAAATAAATCCTCCAAGATTTGGGTCAGAACTGTAAAAACTTGCACTTGGAAGTTTCTCATCTTGCCAAACCAACTCCACCATCAAGTCTACCATCCAATGAGACACTATGCTGTCAATTTTCACTTTCAACAAAGATCCCTAGATGTCCCTAGCATTTCATCAAGCACCTCATGTGCACGACAGAAATCTACAAGCTCATGAACTTGCATTGGGCACTTGCTCAGTTGGCCAAACTAGCATTTCCCTAGGGTCCATAGATAATACAAAGTAAATAAGAGGTAAATAAATTGCAGCAAGTAAATGGAGCTTAGGTAAATATGTGGAATAGACCCAGGGGCCATAGTTTTCACTAGAGGCATCCCTCTCAAGAACATAGCATACGGTGGGTAAACAAATTACCGTTGGGCAATTGATCGAAAAGCGCATAGTTATGATGTTATTCATGGCAATGATCATGTACATAGGCATCACGTCCGTGACAAGTAGACCGAAATGATTCTGCATCTACTACTATTACTCCACTTCGAGGGCTCTTCTATGCTTGCCTCTCTAGGTATTAAGTTCATAACAAATAGAGCAATGCATTAAGTAAGATGACATGACGTAGACAAAGTATGACAAGCAATATGTTCAGACCCCGTCGTTTTATCCTTAGTAGCAAAAATACAAATACGTGCCTCGCTACCCTCACTGGGTGAGGACACCGCAAGATTGAACCTACTACTATGCACCACTCCCTCTGAAGATCTAATCATCCAATTGGCCAAAGAAGACTCACAGATCGGAAAGCATACATAGTTATAATAATCATGCATAATAAAGTTCAGAAAAGATTCAATTACTTTTAGTGAATAATCTGATCATAAACCCACTGAGGGAGTCCGGGATTAAGGGGTCCTTGGACTGCCGACCTATTTCTCATAGTTCGTCCTAATGGGCCACTCGTTGAAGATGAGATTGATCGACGGCCTCGTCGCTAGGCAGGAGACCTCAGGAGCCGTGGCGTGTCTGACAAGTCGAAGATAGTAGATTAGGCATGTTTTTCTCCTCCGGTGGGCAACCGACCATATGTAACCCTGGTGACCCCTGGCGTCTATATAAGCCAGAGGGTTTTAGATCATACGACACAGAAACTCATCTAGGGTTTTAGCTAGTTGATCTCAAGGTAGATCAACTCTGTAACCTTCATACCATCAATATAATCAAGCAGGACGTAGGGTTTTACCTTCATAGGAGGGCCCGAACCTGGCTAAACATCGTCTCCTTCGTCCCTTTGTTACAATCGATCCTAGTCTCACAGCTCGGGACCCCTACCCGAGATCCGCCGGTTTTGACACCGACATTGGTGCTTTCATTGAGAGTTCCGCTGTGATCGCCAGAGGAATCGATGGCTCGCCTTGTCATAAGCAACGAGATCTGCAGCCAGGATATTCTCATCCATGATCAGATCTTCACAGGCGGCGACGTCTCGTCGCACGCCGTCCCAACCGGCCATCTTGGCCAGATCGGAAGCTTTGCCCCTGATCAAGGAATCAGATTCGGAACCCTAGAGTCCATCACTGATTCGCGGGGAGAAATTGTCTTGATAGGACCCTCAACTCTCATGGAGGAGCCCGCAGATCCCGACGCCTTGACGTCGAAGACATCGGGCCCCACCTCTGAGGCGGCCTTCACCCTCGGGCTGTCTAGAATGCCCAATCCAGTCGTTGTGACCAGATCCGCTATGGCCGAATAGGACCCTGATCCGCTTTCAAGCAACTCCGGAACTGCCACGCCGCAGATCGACCCCACGCGCTTCAGCGACGCACATCCTACCGTCGCCTCGTTCCTAAATGAGTTGTTTGATCAGATTCAGACCATGCGTATGACTGGCGATCAGACCCCGGTCTATGACCGGATCGGGCTTAAACCCGACGTTAGGGAGATTCTCATCCCCACGGTCACTCACCTAGTTGCCACCGTCGAGTGTCTGGCTGGGGGCTCGTCCCCCCAACGACCGGAATTAAAAACGGTTCATACCCCAATCTCTGATCATCGAGGCCTCGCTTGTAACCCAGATCCTGGAGTTCGCTCCGGAGATAGATCGGTATCGGTCTCTGATCTAGCATGCAACTCGGAACCCGTAATTTCGGACTCACATCGCGCCATGGAATCAAAGTTTTTCCCACCCACCACCCAAGTCGAGCACTCAAGCATCGCCTCAGAGTTCAAGTCTTCGGACTTACGGGATGTTAAACATTTACCAGGAGAGTCGGTTCATCATTTTTGGGCTAGACTCCTCCTCGCTAGAAACAAAGTACGAGGTCTTAGTGACCAGGAAATAATGGCAACTTTCATTCGCAATTGCCACGACGAAGGGATTCTCAACGCCCTGGCTCGTCGACACATTCGCAACTTCACCGAGCTGTCTGACTTGGTGCAAAAATATTGTGCCATGGAGAGCACCTGGCAGGCCGAGCGGCTACTTTCGGAACCAACCTTTACCGAGTACCCTAGAGGAGACCGGAAAAAGAGGATACCTCCGAAGCGGCTAGCCGAACTCGAACCCGCCAAAAAGAGAAATTGGCCCCTTACGGGGGTCAGAACTGTCCTTGACGGGCTATTGGATAAACCATGCCCTATACATTCCGTATTGCTGAACACAAGCCTGACTCACAGCCTTAGAGCCTGCTGGGTCGTCAGGCAGGTCGCAAAAAGTGGTGAAGCAATCCTTGAGGCACTACCACCGAACAAGCGCTCCACATCGCCACCAGAATACAATGCCAAAGTCCTGACGATCTACGAAACGTTCCCCTCAAGGTACAGGAGGAAAAGAGCTCTTAGAGAACTCGAACAGGTCTATCATGTAGCAGCAACAAGTTCATGGGCAGACATACCCATCACCTTCGGAGATACTGACCGACCAACCATCCGTCCCGATCATACACCGGCCGCACTGGTCTTAAACCCCATCGTCGATCACTTCAGGTTGCATAAAGTGCTAATGGATGGCGGCAGTGGTTTAAACCTTATCTACGAAGATACCCTGGAAAAAATGCAATTCGACCGATCTCGCATCGAGCATAGCAACACAACATTCCGGGGGATCATTCCTGGGAGAGAGGCGCGTTGTTCAGGACGTATCACCCTGGACGTAGTGTTCGGCACGCCCGAAAACTACCGATCTGAAGAACTTATCTTCCATATCGTGCCCTTCCCCAGCGGCTACCACGCCCTGCTCGGGCGTGACGCCTTCACAAAATTCCAGGCTATACCACATTACGGGTATATGAAGCTCAAGATGCTAGGCTCAAACGGAGTAATCACAATCGCCAGTGATCCGAACATAGCCCTTCGAGCTGAAAACAAAACAGCAGCGCTCGCCCTCGAGGCACTAGCTGAGACCTTCGCTGCAGAAGAACTGACCACACTCCGGTCAACAGTAGATAAGGACGATGTGATCCTTAGCAAAAGGCCCAAATCCACGACCTTTAAACCTGCAGATGAAATCGTTAAATTCCAGGTACACCCGACGGACCCCAACAAGACAGCGTCCATCAGAGCTCAGCTGGACCCCATGGTGGACGAAGCACTACGAGCATTCTTATGAGAAAATTGGGACATCTTCGCCTGGCACCCTTCTGATATGCCTGGAATCCCACGGCGGCTAGCAGAACATAGTCTGAACATCATCGTAGGCTTCAAGCCTGTCAAGCAGACTCTGGGCCGCTTTTCCGAGCCCAAACGACAAGCTATGGGTGAAGAATTAGCCAAACTGCTAGAGGCCGGATTCATACGGGAGATTAAGCACCCCGAATGGTTGGCAAACCTGGTGATGGTACCAAAGAAAGACAAATCCTATCGGCTGTGCGTCGACTTTAAAGACCTCAACAAGGCCTGCCCTAAGGACCGTTTCCCCTTACCACGCATAGACCAGATTATTGACGCCACAGCCGGACACGACTCATTGTGTTTCCTCGGCGCTTATTCCGGATACCATCAAATCAAAATGAAGGAATCCGATCAAGCCGCAACCGCATTCATCAGCCCCTACGGGCCATTCTGCTTCAACACGATGCCTTTCGGGCTAAAAAACACTCGGGCTACGTACCAGCGCATGATCCAGACTTGTCTCGCCAAACAAGTCGGTAAAACAGTCGAGGCATACGTGGATGACGTGGTAGTCAAAACCAAACACGTCAGCCAACTGATTGACGACCTAAGGCAAACCTTTGCCAGCCTACGTGAGTACGATATACGACTCAATCCGGAGAAGTGTGTATTCGGAGTTCCCGCTGGTAAACTGCTCGGATTCATCGTTTCCCATAGAGGAATAGAAGCAAATCCGGCCAAGATCCGTGCCCTATCAGAACTTGCAGTTCCCACAGAGCTAAAGCATGTCCAAAGGTTGGCTGGTTGCGTGGCGGCGCTAAGTCGCTTTATCTCCCGCCTCGGTGAAAAAGCTTTACCGCTCTACAGATTGCTGAAACGGACCAACAATTTCGAATGGACCGATGAAGCAGTGGCTGCGTTAGAAGAAATTAAAACACTGCTGGCAAGTAATCCCATACTCACAGCACCAGGTGCTGGTGAACCCATGTTATTATACATATCGGCCACCAACCAAGTCGTTAGCGCAGTGCTCGTCGTCAAACGAGAGGAGGAGGGACACAAATTCCGGATGCAGAAGCCGGTCTATTACGTGTCAGAAGTACTGACACAGTGCAAGTCCAGATACCCGCACTACCAGAAGATAGCCTATACAGTATTTATGGCATCACGGAAACTAAGACACTACTTCCAAGAGTGTTCGGTTACGGTGGCATCCGAAGTACCCCTGAACGATATAATCAACAACAGGGACGCCACCGGCCGCATAGCCAAATGGGCCATTGAGATCCTTCCTTTTTAAGTTGCCTACAAACCACGACGAGCTATTAAATCTCAGGTGCTGGCAGATTTCCTCGCCGAATGGACAGAGGCCGAGCTCCCCAGGGAATATAGTACATACTCCCATTGGACGATGTACTTCGATGGATCCAAAACTTTGGCCGGACTGGGGGCTGGAGTTATTCTCACATCCCCCACAGGCGACAACGTTCAATACGTGTTGCAGATCATGTATGCCGACTCCAACAATGCAGCCGAATACGAAGCACTCTTGCACGGTCTTCGGATGGCAGCCTCAATGGGCATACAACGGCTGGAGGTACGGGGAGACTCCAACCTGGCCATCTCTCAAATCAACGGCGAATTCGATGCCAAGAACCCGAAGATGGCGGCATATAGAAACACCGTCCTCAAAATATCCGCATGGTTCGAAGGGCTAGAATTCCATCATGTTGCTAGAGACAACAACCAAGCCGCGGACATACTGGCCCGCATGGGGGCCAAACGCGACCCCATCCCGAAAAACTCTTTCCTGGAACGGCTCTTTAAGCCATCAGTGGTTTGGTAGGACGACAATAAGGGCACCGGACCCATCAGTGCGGAAGAGATTGTTCCCCCTATAAACGAACCAGACGACCAAATCATCGGCGGCTCCGTAATGGACGAAACGCCTTCGGCTCATGAGGTCATGGCAGTAATCGCACCATGGACCGAGCCCTTCCTTGCCTACCTTCTCCGCAAAGAACTCCCCGACGATCAGACAGAGGCGCAATGCATAATCCGGTGATCCAAGGCCTACAAAGTCCACGAGGGTGAGTTATACAAGAAAAGCACCACCGGAGTACTCCAGCGGTGCATATCTGAGGAAGAAGGGCGGCAGCTCTTGGCCGAAGTCCACGCAGGAATGGGCGGCCATCACGCCGCGGCAAGGGCCTTAGTAAGCAAAGCCTTTCGGGCTGGTTTCTTCTGGCCCACCGCTCTAGTGGACGCCCAGTCGCTTGTCCAGCATTGCGTAGGATGGCAACTTATTGCAAATCAAAGTCACATGCCCCCAACGGCTCTTCGGACTATCCCGATCATTTGGCCTTTTGCGGTCTGGGGGCTAGACATGGTCGGACCACTTAAAGGGGGGACCAAGAAAAATAAATACCTAC
The DNA here is from genome assembly GCA_039707655.1 of Elymus sibiricus. Lineage (NCBI taxonomy): Eukaryota > Viridiplantae > Streptophyta > Magnoliopsida > Poales > Poaceae > Elymus > Elymus sibiricus. The sequence continues at coordinate 446,820,731 of CM077663.1, read as the reverse complement.
TGGTGATGGTGGACAAGTTCACCAAATGGATCGAAGCAAAACCTGTGAAATCGGCCAAGTCCGGACCAGTAATCGACTTTATATCTGGCGTGGTACACCGTTATGGTGTCCCGCACAGTATAATAACGGACAATGGATCCAACGTCACCGCCCAGGAAGTAAAAGACTGGTGCACAAAAATGGGCATTAAGCTCGATTACGCATTGGTGTATCACCCGCAGACCAATGGACAGGTCGAACGAGCCAACGGCCTCATTATGAGTGGTATTAAACCACGTTTGGTCCGATCTCTTCATGAGTCCGACTGCCATTGGGTGGAGGAACTTGATTCCGTTCTGTGGGGCCTGCGTACCACCCCGAATCGATCAACGGGATACACACTGTTCTTCATGGTCTACGGGGCAGAAGCGGTCCTTCCTTGTGATATTATTCACGATGCCCCAAGGGTGCGCATGTACGAAGAAAAGGAGGCCGAGCTAGATCGGTAGGACGACTTGGACGCCTTGGAAGGAGAGCGCGACATAGCTCGGGCTCGCTCTACTTTTTATCAACAGCAGGCCCGTCATTACCAGAGCAGGGAGGTCAGGGCGAAAGCATATAACGTGGGTGAACTCGTCTTACGGCTCCCCGAGAAGCAGAAGCATAAGCTCAATCCCAAATGGGAGGGCCCCTTCATAATTGACGAAGTCCTCGCAGGGGGGGCTTATCGTCTTCACAGCCCGACAGACAACCGCCTCGAACCAAACCCATGGAACGCAGCTCGTCTTCGGCGCTTCTACGGCTAGACCGGTGTCGTCATTCTCTTTACCCTCCCCTTTTCTTTTTTCTCTCTTATTTTCATTTTTCCTTCCCTTCCACCTTAATTCTTGGCAGGTCAGGACCTTTCTCTCCCCAAGTTTGTGTTGGGCTAAACCGAGCTAGTGTTTAGATATTCGCATACATCGTCAAATGTAAAATCCGAATATAACACCTGGGGGCTTCTTCCCGAAGCCGATGAGTTTTTCTTTTAAGCATCCATTGAAATTTATGATGCATGAATGTTTCCTTTGTCGATTGTAAAGCCATCATATGCATCAATTCGAACTAAGATTTTTGCCAAGCTGGGTTGCCTCGCTCTTGTGTTTACCCTCTACGTTCCCGATTGTTCGGCTAGAGAGTAAAGGGAGCACCTCTGCGATTGTTACAGCCGGGTCATCCGGATACGTACCTCAGACGGGTGAAGCCAAAAGCTAGCTATCTTTAGCAGAAAATTGGTCGGCTACGACGGAAGCAGCAAATAAAATTATGGTTGTTATTACCATCACGCGGTTTTCTCAATAAAGCCATTAGTCGCATACTCGTAGTATGCGGCCTTATTATCTACGATTTACGTAGCAACCTAAAGGAAGGCACCGATAGAGGTACTCTTTTCTTTGGAAGATGTTTCTTAGGCTAAGAAGTAATATAACATGTCTCCCTGTGCGCCTTTTGTCTGTTCGTACCAAATGGCCGGATTGCCTGGTTCCTCGAAAGAATTCCCTCTTAATCAAGGGATATTTTATACGGAACACTCCCGAGATCTCTGCACGGGAGGTCGAAGCCGATGGCCAGTTAAGACGAAGTTTACAACACAGATGGAGCAACTTTTTGATTTAAAGTACATAGATACATAGAATCACACATCTGGCTGCTGGTCAAGATTGTCTATTATGGCATCTAGGGTGCAATCTTCCTGCGAGAGATGAGCAGCATGCATCACTTGGTCGTACACCAAGTGAAGTGGCACTTCTTGCCCATCAGGTCCTACTGGCCCAACCCGAGCCATATGCTCGGGGTTAAGACCGGTATAACGGGTCTTGATCATTGCCCACGCTTCTCATGCTCCCTCCCGGCAAGCCGATGTCTTCCATAGCTCGAACCGACTCCGGGCTTCTTTGAACCGATCGGTCAATTCATCCATCCTTTCCGGAGGCTGCTCGGCAGGCCATAGCACTTTTATCACGCCCCTCATAGCCTTCCGAGCCCACTCATGCATGGCGGATAGTTCCTTCAGGAGGTTCCCCCGGAAGGAGCTGATCTCTTTTCAGGCTGCCCGGTTAGGAGACCTATACATGAGACAAGGCATGTCCGTTACACCTTATGAAGGGGATATACCTTTCGGCGTTATAATCAAAACTTACCGAACATGCCCCTCTGTAGTTCCTGGTTCTCTTCTTGGGTATGGGCCAATTGAGTCTTTAAACTATCAATATCTTCGACCTGCTGTTTGTTTTCCACCTGGAGGCATTTCTTCTCCTCCAGGTTTCGCTGCAGCGAAAGGCAACCAGCCTCATACTGAGATTCGGCGTACCTCTGGGATTCTCGGGCTGCATCCAAATCTTTTTGCAATTGCCCTATTGATTTAGCTGCTAAAAGTACCATCGCGTCAGCATGGGATTATACGCTAAGATCAGCAGAATAGTTATACTCACCATGCGCCTCCCGGGTAAACTTATTCACTTGTTCAAGCTCGGCCTTCATGGTTTCCGCCTGTGTTCGGCTCGCTGCCAATTCAATGGCCAATTGCTCGTTCTACTGCCTTGAGGCCTGCATCATCCATGCAAGCAATATGCGGATCCTTAATTCGGTCGTCCTGACCAAATCAAGGCTCGGGGGCTACCGGGTTTACATTTATGTCCGGATTTTTAATCACTTACCTTCAGGCCAGACGATATCAGTTTCACAGCCTCGCCGAACCCGGCTCAGGCAGCTCCAAGGTGTGCGTCCGCCGAACATAGAGCATTGAACTCATGTTCGGAAAACACCGGGTCGCGCAGGATTCCTCGCCACCGCCGATGTTTTATCGCGCTCTTTGCTTCGGATCTAGTGACTAATACCTCGTCCCCAGAGTCTTCGGGGGTCGGATTGGCCATGGGGGCCTCCACGGCGGGTTCGGCGTGAGCAGAAGATCTTGATTCATTCGTGTTGCCGGGCGTCCCGGCAATGTCTTCGGCAGAGGAGGGTTGTACTCGCTTCCTGAGTAAGTCGAGTAATTCGACATAAGATCTTCTGTAAGATCCTACCGATCATAACAATAAAAGATTAAGCGACTGAACAAAGTACCTTTCGGTTGATCGAGTGTTCGGCGCCGTCTCCACGGCCGGCTCACATGAGGGACTCCTGTTGGCGCCCGGCTCGGGCATTGCTGCTGAAGCCGACGTTCGTCGCGAGGACCGGCGGCGCTTGGGAGTGGGAGCCGGTATGTTTGGGTCGACGGAGGACGCCTGCCTTTTGCGGGTAGAATTTTTCTTCTTGCCCGCAGTGGAGGAGGGGAGTGATCCGGGGTGATTAGCTATGATGGCCACCTTGGATCGATAAAGGCTCTCCTGGTAAAAGACACCGTCTTCATATGCCAGTGACAGCTCCGGATCGTCATGAAATCCTGGATCATCGTCGCGGGAGTAGTTCTCTGGTTGGGGGGGGCGGACAGTTGATTGTATCGGCAAAGCTCCGCCATTCCTGTTTGCGCAGATTAAAAGCGTTAGTCAAAAAGGGTGAATAAGTGCCCGAACTCAAGATGCAGGGTCAAAGGGCTTACCCATTCAATAGGGTTGTAACTCGAGTAGCCCTCCTTAACCTGCAACTGAGCAAAATCTTATTTTTCTCCTTTGTACAAGTCGGCAAGTGCGGCTGCCAAGGCCACCTGATTGGCAGGGCCCAGCCGTCGGGAGCGAGTGGTGTCACTCGTTCCGTTGTATTGCCACAAAGGATGTATCCTTTGTTGAAGAGGTTGGACGCATCGGGACATGGCGGCGGCCATCACGTCAATCATTGTCAGCTTGGGATGAGCCAGTATCCTTACGTGGGCGGCCAAGCATCGAACTTTGGCACTGTCCTCTTAGGACGAACTCCTCGGTCGCCAATTATACTTTTTCTTCGGAGGAGCATCGGAGTATTCGGGCAAGCCCCTCTGAGCTGGATCGAATAGGGGAACGTCCTCGATTTAGAACCACTCCGAAGACCACTCTTCGGATTCCTTCTTCGGTGTCCCCGCTGGGTATCCTGTTCCCGCTATGCGACATACTTCGGCTCCTTCGATTTCCCGAATTGTCTCGCCCCGAGTTCGGGGGACGAGGCAGAAGTACTTCCTCCATAATTTGAAGTGCGCCTCGCAGCCCAAGAACATTTCGCAGAGAGCGACAAAGCCCGAAATGTGCAGAATGAATCCGAGGGTAAGATGATGGAGCTGGATCCCATAGAACTCCAGTAACCCCCTGAGGAAAGGATGAATGGGGAACCCTAGGCCTCGTAAGAGGAAGGGCACAAAGCATATTCGCTCACCCTGATTAGGATTGGGGAAGTTCTCCGCGAAAGCTTCGCCGTCAAAGGAAGTCAAGCCAGCGCGAGTTGCCGCCAGATCTGAGGAAGGAAGATACCCTTGGGTCTCACGCAACCGGAGGAGGGATACAGAGCAACTTGTCCAATCCCCAGGATGGGAGCCGTAAGGGCGCGAGGAAGAACTGGGGGTGCTCGCCCTGATTTTGTGGTGGTCTCTTGCTTGGAGTTTTTCTCTAACGGGGAAGAAGAGGAAGCCGTGACCCAGACCGCGATTTAACTTGTTTAAATAAGTGGTGCCTCCCTTGCGGGAGGGGCAATCTTGTAAAAAAGCTGCCGGGCCGCTCGTCTCCCCTCGGCACACAAGGATCGAGAAACGCTGAAAGTTATTGCACTGGGTCCCGCAAGTTCTCAGCAATCGAGGATTCTCCGATGACAGGATGGTTGCCGAGCAAGAAGAGGTAGAGGGACTCGCCTCGCAAGCCGAAGACTTCAACACGCAAAATTGTCCGGATATACCCCGGCGTTGGAGGCTAGTCCGGGGGCTACTGAGGGAGTCCGGGATTAAGGGGTCCTCGGACTGCCGACCTATTTCTCATAGTTCGGCCTAATGGGCCACTCGTTGAAGATGAGATTGATCGAAGGCCTCGTCGCTAGGCAGGAGACCTCAGGAGCCGTGGCGTGTCTGACAAGTCGAAGATAGTAGATTAGGCATGTTTTTCTCCTCCGGTGGGCAACCGACCATATGTAACCCTAGTGACCCCTGGCGTCTATATAAGCCAGAGGGTTTTAGATCATACGACACAGAAACTCATCTAGGGTTTTAGCTAGTCGATCTCGAGGTAGATCAACTCTGTAACCTTCATACCATCAATATAATCAAGAAGGACGTAGGGTTTTACCTCCATAGGATGGCCCGAACCTGGGTAAACATCGTCTCATTCGTCCCTTTGTTACCATCGATCCTAGTCTCACAGCTCGGGACCCCCTACCCTTGATCCGCCGGTTTTGACACCGACACCCACAATTCGTCGGATCCCAACAAACACACCACAAAAGAAGATTGCATCGGATAGATCTCTAAAAAGACCGAGGAGAACATGGGATTCAAGATCAAAGAGAGAGAAAGAGAGAGAGAGCCATCTAGCTACTAGCTATGGACTCGTAAGTCTGTGGTGAACTACTCACACATCATCATGGAGGCAACAAGGTTGATGTAGATGGCCACCGTGATTGATCCCCCCTTCGACGGAGTACCAGAAAAGGCCTTCAGATGGGATCATGACAGAACAGAGACTTGTGGCGGCAGAAAAAGGGTTTTGGGGTTCACCTTGATGTTTTGGGAATATTTGAGACTATATAGATGTTGAATTAGGTCAGGACACATTACGGGGGAGTCAGGAGATCGGGGGCGCGCCCTACCCCCAGGGCGCGCCCTGTGAGCTCGTGGCTCTCCTGTAGGTCTTCTCGCCGCCTCCCGAACCTTCTAAGGTCCCTTCTAGTCCCAAAAAAATCACTGTAAAGTTTCATCATGTTTGAACTTTGTTTGGTATTGATTTTCTGAAAAGTGAAAACAGGAACTGACACTTGGCACTGGGTTAATAGGTTAGTTCCCAAAAATGACATAAAATAGCCTCTAGGGTATATAAAATTTATACAAAGGTAGCATGAAACAATCGAAATTTATAGATACATTGGAGACGTATCAAGCATCCCCAAGCTTCATTCCTTCTCCTCCTCGGGTAGCTAAACAAAAAAAACAGAATTTTTGATGTTGAATGCTACCTAGCATGTTTATCATGTAATCTCTTTATGGTATAAATGTTGAGAAACGGTGACTTAATAGATATCAAAACAATAAAAAAGATGAATGCTAGCAAATGACAATTGCTTTTCAAAATTACAACACTGAAGAACGTTATCCCCTAATTCATTTAATCATGTAAGCAATGGCATAACTTTGTCTTCCTAATGTCAAGTATAAATCATGATTACCCCGGTGCCTAACCAAGCATTTGACTCGTACTTTCTCACGCGCTTCAGCTTTTTCAACTTCACTCAATACCTGAGCGTGAGCCATGGACTTTCATCACTTGGTTGGAATATAATGATGATAGGGATAAACAAGGGAAGGCAAAAGTTTGGTTAGTCTCGCACCAACTAGGTGGATCGTTAGGCTATGGAGATGCCTTTCAATCGATATCGGTGCGAGGAGTAGGGATTGCCATGCAACTTTTGATGCACTAGAGCTGTAAGTTTATGAAAGCTCTCTATTGAAACTAAGTGGGATGTGCATCTAACTCACTTGCTCATGGAGACCTAGGGCATTTGAGGAAGCCTGTCGTCGGAATATACAAGCCACGGAACGCAGAGACCTAGGATGTAGAAGATCATAACATGAGCGATTCGGCAGATTTTCTTTCTTCCGTGATGAACTGTCGGCACCAGTCCTACATTTTTTTCTCTGTGGACCGAGGAGAAAGGGGGCTCAGCAGGAAGAGGTCCCACTAGTATATGAAAGTGACAAAACATGAAGACTCTCTATATGAAGAACATGGTGCTACTTTGAAGCACAAATGTAACAAAGGATAGGCACCCCCCTTCTCTTTTTTCCTTTTTTCCTTTTCCTTTTTTCCTTTTTTCCTTATTTTTCTTTTCCTAAGTCCAGAACCTCATCCTCATTCTTTGGAGGAATCATTAGTCTCCAACACTTGTTTTCCTCACAAGGGCAATGCTCTAAAAATGATAATCATACATTTCTATTTACTTTACAACTCGATAAAACTGAATAGACCCTATGACTACATATGAATGCCTCTGGCAGTGTACCAAGATGTGCAATGATACTAGCGCCAGCTATATGATCATGCAAAGCAAAATGACTATGGATGCTCAAGTCATAAGAATGATGGAATGTCAATATATCTCTGAATGGCTATGGAAATGCCATGATAGGTAGGTATGGTGGCTGTGTTGAGGAAGATAGAACAAGGCTTATGTGTGATAGAGCGTATCATATCACGGGGTTTGGATGCACCACCGAAGTATGTGCCAATCTCGAGGTGAGAACGGGCAATGAATGGTACCGGAGAGGCTAGAAAATTGCGGAAGAATAGAAGTGCTTACGGTCCACATACTCACATTAAACACAAGGAACTCAGGTACTTATTGTGTCCTTTCTTAGATCTCTCAAAGCAAATCACTCATCGCATACTACTGGGGAGGAGGTTGGGAGGATTTAACCATCGTGCACCCCGGCTAGACAACACACAAAGTTTCCAATCAAGGATACAAGACGCTCCAACTTCCCGGTCATGCCACGACCGACACTTTAATGAATAGTGGATCACAAACCTTGATATAATTGTTCTTACTAATCAATTTCCACCAGCTAGTAAGCCTGTCTATTAACTCCAATATTGTTGATCATACGTTTCACATTTATGGTCTACATGCAAGTTTTTATTATCTCTCTCTTGTATATCTATCATTTTCCGACTAAACATATAACCGGTACAAATTACCACTTCCTATTTCAGAGACTCTCAAAAAGATTTACGTGAAGCATGAGAGTGCTAAAGATTTCTACAAAATATAATTTCCATCGTGCTCTAAGGATATAAGTGAAGCAGATGAGCATAATTGCCTTAACTCAAAAGATATAAGCGAAGCATAAAGAGCATTCTAATAAATTTTGATGTGTGTGTGTCTCTCTCTCTCAAAAGATGTGTCTCAAGCAATGATTGTGGAAAACTAAAAAGCAAACAAACTATAATACATGACACTACAAGAAAAACTCATATCATGTGATGAATAAAAATATAGCTCCAAGTAACATACCAATGGATTGTAGACGGAAGAGGGGATGCCATCCGGGGCATCCCCAAGCTTAGATGCTTGGGTCTTCCTTGAATATTACCTTGGGATGCTTTGGGCATCCCCAATCTTAGGGTCTTGCAGCTCCTCATTCCTTTATCCATCGTGATCTCACCCAGAACTTGAAAACTTCAGCACACAAAACTCAACAGAAACCTCATGAGATATGTTAGTATAATAGGCAAATCATAAACTTAAGGTACAATTGTTAATAGGTTCATATTTATTCTTGCATAATACATACTATATTCTAACTTTCCCATGACTTATACCCCCCGATACAATCCATAGAATCATTAAAACAAGCACTATGTCAGCAAAAACAGAATTTGTCTAAAACAGAATGGGATGTAATGATGTGTACTAAAACCATACTTCTGTAACTCATAAAATTCTGAAAAATTAGTAAAACCTGGGAAAGTTGTATAGAAATAATTTGGAAAAAATTCAAATCAAAAATACGTTCGAGTAAAATCCGCGAAATTAAATTCTGGACGTAAAAGTTTCTGTTTTTGCACTATATCAATTCTACTATCATCCAAATAATCCCAAAGGCTTTACTTGGCTCAAACACTAATTAAAACATAAAAACACAATCATTACAGTAGCAACAATCATGTCATCAAACAAAAATAGAAAGTAAAGTTAAAAAATTAAGATAACTATTGGGTTGCCTCCCAACAAGCGTTATTGTTTTATGCCGCTGACTAGGCATAATGCAAAGTTTCACGTTTTGTCATTCTTCAAGTTAATTACATAGGTGGATCTTATAATGGAATCATAAGGTGGTTTAATTATCTTCCTTGGAAAGTACTCCATTCCTTTCTTAAGTGGAAACTGGAACCTTATGTTTCCTTCCTTCATGTCAATAACTGCACCTATGGTTCATAGGAGAGGTCTAACAAGTATTATAGGACAAGAAGGGTTGCATTCAATATCAAGAAAAATGAAATCCATGGGCACATAATTTCTATTTTCAATTATGAGAACATCATTGATTCTACCCAATGGTTTCTTTATAGTTGAATCTGCAAGATGCAAGTTAAAGGAGTATTCATCCATATTGGTGAGACCTAGAACGTCACATAATTTTTGTGATAATCAATGATATGTCTACTCATGGCTTTATTTTGTTCATAAGCATTGAGTGAATTAATCATCTATTGCAAAAAAGAGATACATTCAATTAAAGAACAATTATCAAAATTGACTCCTTTACAATCCAAAGTAGTGGGCAAATCACTATCTAAAGCACTATTCAAAAAATCGGATGATTCAATGAGTTATCATCCGATTTATCACTAATTGGTGGGTGACGGATAAGATTATGCCATATCATCGCCAATTATCATTTGAACGATTAATCGCTCTGCCAAGCGATTTATTGGGAATCTACCAATAAATCGAGCCTATTTCTAGCACAATGTGTGTAATAACTATGTTTATTTGTAGTTTGTGAACATTGTTATGTAATATGTACAACTGTCATGTTTTGTTTGTTATTGTACAGAGATTCAAAGGCAAGGAATTAAGGTAACACTTCTGTCAAATATTATTTTTCTTGTTGAATATATCATATTTTAGTGGTGGAAACCTTGGATTTTTTTAAATGGCCTATTATTAGTCAACCGATAAAATCGATTAATCATCTGATTTCCGATTAATCTCTAATCCCTAGACGACCGAGACACTAACGATAAGCGATATCCTCAACATTCATCTAAAGTATTGACCTCTTCAAACACACTTTTGATATTTTTATCACAATGATCATCACCCTCTGAACAATTGGGATTATCTAAAGTTGACTCATCTCCAGTCCTTTTTTCATCAAGTTTTATATTACGAAACAATGATTCAATAGGTGAGACACCAATCATTTTAATATCTTCATCATGATTACGATAAAAACCGGGTGGAATAGTTTTTCTAGAAATTCTTACTTAGCTCTTAACCTAGCAGTTCTCTCCTTACTTTCATTAATGGAGACTTGGATAGATTTATTGACTCGTTAATATCATGCTTAGGTGGAAAATTGTAATTTTAAGAGTTTTAACATCATGAGCAATTATATCCATATTTCTAGCCATACCATCCATCTTGTGAAGTTTTTCTTCTACCATGGCATTAAAAAATATTTTGAGAACTAATAAATTCTTTATTATTATTCTAAAGTTCAGAAGGTATCCTATTATTATTATTATAATTTCCATAGGAATTACCATAATTATTAGAGGGATTACTCGGATACGTTCTAGGATTGAAGTTCCCTCTATAAGCATTGTTGTTGAAATTATTTATAGCGACAAAATTCACATCAATAGCGTCACTATTTTACTCAGTCAAAGTAGATAAAGGAACATCATTGGGATCAACATGAGCATTTTTACCAGCAAACATATTAATAAGAGCATCCATTTTGTCACTCAGAGTAGAAACTTCTTCGACGGAGTTTACCTTCTTACCTGTTGGAGCTCGCTCGGTATGCCATCGGGTGTAATTTTTTATTATGTTGTCGAGAAAATTTGTGGCTTCCCCTAATGTCACTTCCATAAATGTTCCACCTACAGCTGAGTCTAGAAGGTTTCTCGAAGCAAAGTTTAATCCATCATAGAAGTTTTTTATACTCATCCATAAATTCAAACCATGAGTGGGACAATTTCAAATCATTAATTTCATTCTTTCCCACGATTGTGCAACATGTTCTTGCTCATGTTGTTTAAAGTTCATGATTTGATTCATAAGAGATATTATCCTGGCAAGAGGGAAATATTTAGCAATGAAGGCATCCTTACATTTATCCCAAGTATCAATACTATTACGAGGCAAGGATGAAAACCAAGTTTTAGCTTTATCTCTTAGTGAGAAAGAAAATAATTTCAAATTGGCAAAATTATCCAAAAAAATTTCTTTTGCATATCACATAATTTAGTGAAAGTATTAAGATGGGATGCAGCATCCTCATTAGGATTTCCAGCAAAATGTTATTTCATAACAATATTTAGTAATACGACATTAATCAAATGAATTTGCACTACTGGCGAGTGGTATTGGAGTACTAATAAATTCATTATTATTAGTATTCGAGAAATCACATAGTTTGGTATTTTCTTAAGACAGTAACAAGCAAGCAAGATAAAAAAATTGTAATTTTTTTTTTGTAAAATAGCAAGTAAAAGCAAATACAAAGTATAACAAGTAAATGATAATGTGTGAGAAGGAACCTGAAGTTGATTGGTGATTCTCCCCGGCAACGGCGCTAGAAATCCTTCTGCTACTTTGTAGATGTGTTGGGTTTTTCCCCGAAGAGAAGGGGTTGATGTAGTAGGGTAGCAATAAGTATTTTATCAAACAAAGGAAAGCACACAGTCAGCCATCGACAGTTAATGCACAAACAAGAGTGAATACTTGCAAGCAACGCGGGTAAGAGGGTTGTCAATCCCCTTCTACTCGTTAATTGCAAGGATTGAATCTGGTAGTGAGAGATAGATAAAATACAAAGTAAAGGTAAATAAATTGCAGCAAGTAAATGGAGCTTAGGTAAATATGAGGAAATAGACCTAGGGGCAAAGTTTTCTTTAGAGGCATCTCTCTCAAGAACATAACATATGATGGGTAAACAAATTACCGTTGGGTAATAGATAGAAAAGCGCATAATTATGATGTTATTCATTGCAATTGTCATGTACATTGATACGTCTCCAACGTATCTATAATTTTTGATTGTTACATGCTATAATATTATCATTCTAGGATACTTTTTGAGTATTTATTTACCAATTTATATTATTTTTGAGCACTAACCTATTAACCCAGTGCCCAGTGTCAGCTGCTATTTTCTGCGTGTTTTTAGCTTTTCAGGTTTATAGTACCAAACGAAGTCCAATTGCCCCTAAACTTTTATATGATTTTTTCTGGACCAAAAGAAGGCCTGGAAGCTTCGGGAGGAGACCGGGGGCGCACAAGGGAGGTACAAGCCAACAGGGCGCTCCCAGGGGGGTCGGCGCGCCCTGATGGCTTGTCCCTCCCTAGTGGGTCTCCTACCTCCGTTCTATGGCCTATAAATTCACATATATTCCAAAAGCCCTTATGAGCATCCCGAAACACTTTTTTCGTCGTTGCAAGTCTCTGTTCCGTCGCGATCCCATCTAGAGCCCTGTTCCGGTGTTCTGCAGGAGGGGGGATCGGTCACGGAGGGCCTCTACATCATCCTTGATGCTCCCATGGTGATGTGTGAGTAGTTCACCACACACCTACGGGTCCATAGCTAGTACCTAGATGACTATCTCTCTCTCATGATCTTCAATACAATGATCATCGCATCTTCGCTTTGATCTATCCGATGTAATTCTTTGTATGGTGCGTTTGTTGGGATCTGATGAATTGTGGGTTTATGTTCGGATTATTCATGAAAAGTATTTGAGTCATCTCTAAAATATATTATGATTCTTAATTGCATGATTATTATAGCTTCGTAATTCTCTCCGATCTATTAAAATAGTTTGGCCAACTAGATTGATATTTCTTAAGTGAGAGGGGTGCGATGTAGAGGGTTTAATCTGGCGGTGCACTATATCCCGGTGACAGAAAGGGACAAGACACGTATTTGTATTGTTGCCACTAAGGATAAAACGATGGGGTTAGTTCATATTAATTCAATTCTCTTTGTCTACATCATGTCATTGTTCTCCAGGCATTACTCTGTTTTACTTAATACTCTAGATGCATGCTGGACAGCGGTCGATGGGTGGAGTAATAGTAATAGGTGCGGGCAGGTGTCGGCCTATTTGCTAATGGACGTGATGCCTATATATACATGATCATTGCCGTGAATATGAACATAACTATACGCTTTTCTATCAATTTCCCAACAGTAATTTGCTTACCCACCATATGCTTCCTACATGAGAGATGCCATTAGGGAAAACTATGCCCCCCGGGTCTATTCACTTATATATTTACAAAAGCTATCAATACCTTGCTTCCATTTATTTGTTTTTATTTTATTTTGCAATTTAAAATTATCTACTATCATCTACACACTTCATTTGCTTCCAAATAACGAGTCCATGGGGATTGACAACCCTCTTGCCCGCGTTGGGTGCAAGTGTTTGCTCTTTTGTGTGCAGTCGCTGAAGAAGGTGGTTGATTGCTATTCCTATTGGTTCGATAAACCCTGATTCTTAACTGACGGAATACTTATCCGTATTGTGCTGCAATAACCCGTTCCTCTTTACGAAAAACCCAACACAGATCACAAGTATCATACATAGGCATCACGTCCGTGACAAGTAGACCGAAATGATTCTACATCTACTACTATTACTCCACTTCGAGAGCACTTCTATGCTTGCCTCTGTAGGTATTAAGTTCATAATAAACAGAGCAATGCATTAAGTAAGATGGCATGATGTAGACAAAGTATGAAAAACAATATGTTAAGACACGTGTCACCTTTGTGGGCGATACGACATTGATGCCTCTTCTTGCCTTGTTTTTTTGGTAGAGGTAACATAGACCAATTCGAGACACATAAAGGCATTGTAGGATTTTGTTTTCCAATTTGAGACACATTTTCGATTTTATTCTTCTAGGGCCAAGAAAGAGAATGCTGGTTTAAATTATAGTCACACGAAATTCATGAAATTGGGCAGGGCGTCACGATATAGCACAAATATGTTGTGGTATTTTTCGTGCGCATTTTGAGAGAAGGTGCACACATTAACAGCCAACAAAGGCATTTTGGAACAAAAAGTTGTCATGTTACCATCGTAAACGGTTGTATTATTTATAAATCGTGGGCGTTCTACTGACCATTTACGTGTTGCCATGTGTTGCACACTTTATTGGCTAGGAGGTGTCGTGCGGGCAGATGTTTAAGTAGACGGGAGGTGTGTGAGCAGTCCTCCGCTGCGCAGGCTGACAAGTCCTCCGTTGCATAGGCTCACCGGGAGGCGTGCAAGCATTACGCTGCGCAGGCTCGCTAGGAAGCAAGCATTTTGACCTCCACCTCTGCGCGCCTCGCTTCCAACTTCTCCATTAATGGCACCCGAGCCGCTATTTAATAGGCAGCCTCACTTCCCGCTCACTCACAATCCTCTCTCTTCACCTCCCATTCCCCTTTATTATCCAGACCTCTGATAACCCACAAGTATAGGGGATCATAACAGTCTTCGAGGGAAGTATTTTACCCAAATTTGTTGATTTGACACAAGGAGAGCCAAAGAATATTTATTGGTCTTGGCAGTTAGTTGTCAATTCAACCACACCTAGGTTATCTCTCTGTAGCAAAAAAATTAGTAGCAAAGCAAAATAGTAGTAGTGACGGTAACGGTAACGGCAGCAGTTTTATAGTGATTGTAACAGTAATAGCAGCAATAGTAACTTAGCAAGATTCAGTATAGGAAAAGCGTAGGCCATGGATCGGTGATGGATAATAATTTAGATGACATCAATCATGTAACAGTTACATACTAGAGTGACACAAAACTAGCTCCAATTCATCAATGTAATGTAGGCATGTATTCCGTATATAGTCATATGTGCTTATAATAAGAACTTGCATGACATCTTTTGTCCTACCCTCCCGTGGCAGTGAGATCCATAAGGAAATCTAAGGTATATTAAGGCCTCCTTTTAATAGAGAACCAGAATAAAGCATTAACACATGGTGAATACATGAACTTCTCAAACTACGACAATCACCGGAAAGAATCCCAATTATTGTCACCTTGGGGTATGCGGATCATCACACGTAATAGGTGCATACAACTTGCAAGATAGGATATAAAACACTCTCATATGCATGAAAACATAATAGGTTCAGATCTGAAATCATGGCACTCGGACCCTAGTGACAAGCATTAAGCATAGCAAAAGTCATAGCAACATCAATCTCACAACATAGTGGATACTAGGGATCAAGCCCTATCAAAATAACTCGATTACATGATCAATCACATCCAATCCCATGACCGTACAGCAAGCCTACAAAGGAATTACTCGCTCCCAGTGGTGAGCATCATGGCGGTGTTGATGAAGAAGGGTTGGTTATGCGATGGCGATGAATCCCCCTCTCCGGAGCCCCAAACGGACTCCAGATCAGCCCTCCCTAGGAAGAACACGAGGTGGCGGTGGCTCCGTCTCGTGAAAAACGCGATGAAAACTTCTCTCTTATTTTTTTCTCCAGAAATAGGAATTTATAGGACTGGAATTTGGGTCGAAGGAGCCACGAGGTGGCCCCAAGCCATCAGGGCGTGCCCAGGGGGGTGGGTGCGCCCTGTTGGCTTGGCACCAACAAGTGGCCCCCCTTTGGTGGGTCTTTGCTCCATTTTTTCATATTCCGAAAAAAATCCACAAAAAATTTCGTCCAATCCCGAGAACATTCATTTCTGCACAAAAACAACATCAAGGGTAGTTCTGCTGAAAACAATGTCAGTCCGGGTTAGTTTCATTAAAATCATGTAAATTAGAGTCCAAAACAACAGCAAAAGTGTTTGGAAAAGTAGATACGTTTGAGACGTATCAAGCTCCACCTACGCCATGGCGCACAAGGATAATATGCCACTAGTTTTCCGGTTTGGTGACGTCGACCCCAAATCGGAGGAGATAGAACATCTGGACAATTGGAACATCATGAACATGGCCCTGAATGAGCTCGCTACAACGGATGTTGCCCCCGCACTCGCCAACAACCATCCACGCGCCGCGCCAGCAACCATCCCCGTGGCATTGACGGGCTGGTCGCCAAGTGATACGTCTCCAACGTATTTACTTTTCCAAACACTTTTTCTCTTGTTTTGGACTCTAATTTGCATGATTTGAATGAAACTAATCTGGACTGACGCTATTTTCAGCAAAACTACTTTGGTGTTATTTTTTGCAGAAATAAAAGTTCTGGGATTTTGACAAAACTTTTTGTGAATTATTTCTAGGATTTATGATGAATTATGGAGCAAAGATCCACCGGAGGGGGTGTGCTTGTGGGCCAGTACCCATCAGGGCGTGGCAACCCCCCTCGTCGCGCCCTAATAGGTACAGGCGCCCACGAGGCTCCATCGACCCTAATTCCACTCCTATAAATTCCTATTCTCAAAGAAAAAAATAAGAGAGAAGTTTTCATCGTGATCTACGAGACGGAGCCGCCGCTACACCCTGTTCTTCCTTGGGAGGGCTGATCTGGAGTCCGTTTGGGGCTCCGGAGAGTGGAGATCATCATCGTCGTCATCACCAATCCTTCTCCATCAACTACTCCATGATGCTCACCATGGGGCGGGAGTAATTCCTCTTTAGGCTTACTGGTCGGTGATGGGTGTGGATGGAAGCGATCATGTAATCGAGTTAAGTTTGATAGGGCTTGATCACTAGTATCCAGTATGTTCTGAGGTTGATCTTGCTATGACTTTACTATGCTTAATGCTTGTCACTAGGGCCCGAGTGCCATGATTTCAGATCTGAACATATTATATTACCTCTAAATATAAGATTGATTTGGATCCTATCTTGTAATTTGTATGCACCTATTACGTGTCTTGATCCGCATACCCCAAGGTGACAATAATTGGGATTCTTTCCGATGATTGTCGTAGTTTGAGGAGTTCATATCTTCACCAGGTGTTAATGCTTTGTTCCGGTTCTTTGTTAAAAGGAGGCCTTAATATCCCTTAGTTTCAAATAGGACCCCGCTACCACGGGAGGGTAGGACAAAAGATGTCATGTAAGTTCTTATCGCAAGCATGCATGACGACATACGGAATACATGCCTACATTATATTGATGAATTGCAACTAGTTATGTGTGGCTCTTGTCGTCGTTTTCTCACGACAGATGCCATGGGGTGGCTTATCGAGAGTGGTTGGGGCCGAAGGACGCCGACGGGCTCCGGGAGCGGGATTGGGCACATGCGGTGATAGGCACACGATGTACCCAGGTTCAGGGCCCTCCATGGGAGGTAATACCCCTAGTCCTGCTGGTCTAGTTGGATTGGGAGAGATGTTACAATGATGCTCCTTGAGCTGTTCGTCTGGAGGTAGAAGAAGGAGCAGCCGGCTCCTCTTCCCCTGCTATGTGTGAGTGTGAGAGAGGGGCGAACGCCTCCGTGCGTGTGTTGCCTTCCTTCGTGTGTTGCCTGCCCGATGCATGGGGGCTCCGGGGGGTTTTATAGGCCAACCCCCCGGTGTACAATACTCCTAAGATATTACAAGGGGGGACCCGGCCGGCAGTCTCCCCGACTGGCCAAGGGGCCCGCCGGCTGGGTTGTCTCGTCGCCCGTAGGGCCCGCCGGCTGCGCGGTCCCATCGCCAGCTGGGGCCCGCCAGCCGACCCTTCTATTGGCCCGCTCTCACCTGCCGCGGCATGGGCCGCCCTGCCCGGCGTCGTCTTGCGCCAGCCGGCCGAAGTCAGTGATACGCCTGGCGACGCTGTAGCCACGCCGGGGCAGGTAACGGAGTGGACGGCGGCGCAGAGGTACTGTGGCTCCGCCGGGTCCCAATCAGTCCTCAGTCAGCGGTATGGTCAGCCGGACTGTAGCCATGCGCGTCCGTGCATCAGCGGCTGCTGTAGCTACATCGGAGTCCGTCGTGTGGGTCGCGTCTTGTCAGCGTACCCGGCCGCCGTAGGACGGGACGGGTACCTGCCCGCCCGGAGGTCAGCGGGCGAGCTAGTTGCGTGGCGGCCAGGCGCGCCGGGCCGGAGGCCAGGTGGCCGGCACCTGTCCAGCCGGCCGGGAGCCACCCGGCCAGGGGCCAGCCGGCACCTCGCTGCCGGTCGCGGACCAGCCGGCGATGGGCCAGCCGGCCAGAGGGGCAGCCGGTCGTAGACCTGCCGGCCGTATAGTTTTTCTTCGGGGAGGAGCCGGATCCACCTCCCCTTGGCATACCCGGGGGTAATAACCCCGTCAGTAGTCCCCGAAGCCGGCGGGGGCCCGTGTTCGCCTGACGAGGGGCAACCGGCGGCTTCATCTGGCAGCGCCGGTCGTTGCTTCCGACGCCTCGGGTCCAGCCGCGCCGCTTCGAGTCTCGCGCCAGACCACAGCGCACCACGCGGGACGTAATGATGCCGTGGGTCCCGCGCCTGTGGCCCGACGGGACGCCTCCCCGGGCCTAGCCCGATAGGCCGCGGGCCTAGCCTGGTAGGCCTCGGGCCGCAGGCCGGGATCCTCTATCCCTGGACCCCAGCGGCCGCGGCGCACGTCGCCCACGTCCCGCGGGTTTCCCGGGGGAGTGGGTGCAGTTAATCCCTGCGCCTCCCAGGCACTGCCCCGCGTTTATAAGGGGAGGGGGAGGGGCGGAGGCAGCTCACGGCCCCTCTCCCCTTCGTCTTCCTTCGTCTTCCTTCTCTCGCGCCGCTCATCGCTTTGGTTCGCGTCGCCGCGCCACCCATCTCCTTCCTCGCGCACGGTTACCTCGGAGATGGCCGTCCGACCCTCCGGTAGCTGGGATGGGTCCATCATCACCGAGGAGGACATCGCGTGCCTTCGCCGCGCGCGGATGCTCCCGTCGGAGGACCGCGTCGCCGCCCGTCCGCCGGGCGGCGAGGCGGAACCCGATCCCCAAGAAGGGGAGTTCGTGGTATTCGCCTGGCATTTCTCACGGGGCTTCGGATTGCCGGTGAGCCAGTTCTGCCGCTATTTTATGGACACGTTTGATCTTCAACCGCACCACCTTGGGCCCAATGCCATCCTCCAGCTCTCGAGCTTCGTGACGCTCTGCGAGGGCTACCTCGGCGTCCTCCCCTTCGTGGAGCTGTGGAGGAAGCTCTTCTACCTCAAGGGCCTGAGGAACGACGACGGGCCATACGCCTGCGGGGGTGCGGTGATATGCGTCCGGGGCCCTTTGTTCCCCCGCGTCACCCTCGTCGAATCCGTCAAGGGGTGGCATCGGACGTTCTTCTACGTGAACAACGTCGACCCGGCGCGGGACTACATCCGGCTGCCGGCATTCGTCAACGCTCCGTCTTCCGGGATCAACTGGACGGGCGACGGGCCGTTTGCGGACGTCGCCACGGAGCTGGCCCGGCTCAAGACCATGAGAGCCGGCGAGGGGCTGGTCGCGGCCGATTTGGTGGCCGCCTTCAACGACCGCCGGGTGCTGCCTCTGTAGCAGAGGCCGCACCGGATTTGCGACATGTCGGGCCAGCGAGACCCCTGCCGGCTGTCCACCTTCGACCAGTCGCCGTCCCAGGTGGCGAAGCGGGTGAACGCCATCACCAACTTCAAGCTGAAGCCGGGGACTTGGAGGTTCGGCAAGCTACCGTACAGCCGGCACGACCCGGCGCCCCTGGTACGCCCTGCTGCGGTAATTCTCTCCCCCCTTTGTTTCTCCAGCCGGCCATTCCCAGCTCACACATCATGCTGACCGCAGCACTCCGTGCGACAGAACACGCCGGACGGCCCGCACCCCCAGGTCTTCTAGGCGGAGCGCGCCGAGTCCGACGCGGAGGACTTCGAGCCGGGGGCGGCATCGAGGAGGGGGGTGATTCCACGGGAGAGGTCAAGGCGGACGTCGCGATGGGCGACCCGGGTGCCGGCGGGTCCAGAGCGGCTGGTGAGTTCCCCTCCGGACCCTCCATCAAAGATTGGACTGACGATGATGATGTTCGGATCCTGGACGCGCCACCCCCCGCAGCCCGGCGGGAGACACGCGGACGGAGCGAGGAGCGGTCGGCACGTGGTCAGACGGCCGAGGCTTCGTGCCGGGAGAAGAGGCCGGCTGCGGGGCAGCCGTCGACCCAGCCGCCGGCTCGCAAGAGAGCGCGAGCGGCCGCCGCGAAGCCGCCGGCCCGGGACAAGCGGGTCCTGCCCGTTGTCGCCGGGTAAGTACTTTTTCCTGGACTTTTGCTGGTTTTTCGGTTTTTCGAGCCGGCGAGCGCCTAAGGTCTTGCTTCTTTGTCTGCCCCAGCGACGCCATCGAGCTCCATGATACGGAGTCGACTGCCGGCCCGGCGGATGTCGCCACCCTACAGGCGCGGGAGCACGTGGCCACGACGCGGGAAGAGAAGAGGCGGCTCGCGGAGGTGCTAGCCGCGAAGGCGGGGGCTTCAAGCGGCGGGAGGCGGAGGCGGTCCGCCGACCCGAGCGTGCGACGGACTCTGCTGTGGAGTCGACGCGGAGGTCAAGGCCCTCGTCGAGCGAGCCACGAGAGCCGGCCGTGGAGACGTCCCCCCCCCCCCCCCCGCCCCGTGACGGAGGTGATCCAACCGGCAGGAGCGACCCCCGAGCCGGCTGTGGAGACGGCGCAGCGGGGGGAGGCGGTGGTGACCCTTCCCGCCTTCGAGCCGGCCGCGGGCGGCGAGCCCGATGCCTCGGCCGCGCCGGAGGCGGCGCCGGAGGCACCCGCCGATGGGAGGAGCGAGCCGACCCAGCCGGCAGTCGAGCCGGTCCGGCAGGTGGTGGAGCCGGTGGTGCCAGTCGTGGAGGGGTCCGAGCCCGGCTCCCGAGCCTTGGCGGTCACCACCAGCCCTCCACCGGCTGCTGCCGTCGTGGACGCCGGGTGAAGCGGCGGGTCGAGCCGGTCGGCGCGGTCCATGCTGGACGTGATCTGGGATTGGGAGGCGCCGGCCCTTGTCACGGCCGCTCCGGCCCCGCCAGCCGGCGTCCCGGCCCTCGTGCCTGGGGAGCCCGGCCGCATCATGGCGCACTGCCATGAGGGGCTGGCTAGGTTCGCGGAGGCGGCCGAGAGCAACTTTCGGCACGTGGAGGAGGCGGTGGAGGTAAGACTCTTTCTGTCCTGCGTTGAATTATCAGTGGGGGCGCGCGAGCACACCCACTGGGTGTAGCCCCCGAGATTCGGGCCGGCTGCGCGGCAGCCGGGCCGGATCTAAAACTTTTCTTGCTTATCTCACTCTTGTTTCGTGGCGCGGGCAGGCTGAGAACGCCCGGCGGCAGGTGCTTTTCAACGAGGCGGTCCGCATCCACAACCGCGGCAAGGTTGGCTACTACCGGGTCCAAGATGAGTTGAAGAGAGCGCAAGGTATGCTTTATTCCAGTGGGGGCGCACGAGCGCACCCACTGGGTGTAGCCCCCGAGAGTCGGGCCGGCTGCTCGGCAGCCGGTCCGGGTCTTCTGCCTTCGAGTGGCTTATGCTTGGTTTGTTATGCAGAGGAGCTGGTCCCGATCCGGCAGAAAAGGGATGAGCTGGCCTCCGAGCGGGACCGGCTAGGGCAGGAGCTCCAGACGGCCACGTCGGAGCGAGGCCGGCTGGGGCAGGAGCTCCAGACGGCCGCGTCGGAGCGGGAGCGCCTGACCGCAGAGCTGCAACGGGAGGTGGCAGCCCGGGAGGACGCCGCCAAGAGGGCGGCCGACGCCGCCCAGCGGGCTGCCGCTCTTCAGGTTGAGGTAGATCGTCTCAATAGGGAGCTCGAGACGCGCGGGGTCGCCCTTGCTCATGCGGAGGAGGCGCTGGAGAGGGAGAAGAGCGCGGGCCTCCAGTTCGCCCTCGAGATGGATGAGGCTTTCCAGAGTAAGCTTTGTTTGAATCTTTTCTTCCTTCGCCGCCTGCTTTCGACCTGCTTTTGTCTTATTCGTTGATTCTCCTCTCTCCCCAGACCGGTTCCCGGAGACCCAGCGCCACGCTGAGCAGGCTGTGGCGGATCACCGGGAGTGCCTACGGCGGCGTGGGCAGGAGATCGAGGAGCACGCCGGCTGGGACGTGCCGGAGCTTGCGCTGGCCGTCGAGAACTGACTGCTTCATGTCCGGCGCTGCGCGGACCGGCTCCTCACGGCCGGCAAGGAGGTGATTGTGGCCCTCTGGCCGGGTCGTGGAGCCCCGGAGGGCCGCGTGGCGCTGTGGCTGGAGAACGTGGTGGCCCGGTTCGGCGTCTGGAAGGATTCGGCGGCTCGGGCCGGAGCGCAGATGGCTCTCCGGTTTGTTACGTCGTGGTACACCGGCGTCAACCTGGACCGGCTGGCCACGATGCGCGAGGTCCCCGAGGCTGAGCGGCTCGCGCGCGAGGATGCCCTCGTCCGTCGGGCCAACGAGTTGGCCTCGTATGTCGACCCGGACGTACTCCTGCCGGCGCTGGGTGAAGACGGCGAGCCGGCTGCCGAAGACTCCTTTGGCAATCCCCAGGGCCCCGAGGACGACGAGGTTGCTGACGAGAGCACCGATTCCAGCACCGAGGCCACGAAGACCACGGAGGCCGATCCGAAGGCTGCGGCTTCCCCTGGGCAAACTGTTGAGCCGGCTGGCGAAGCCCCGGCGGTATGAGCGGTTCTGCGCGCTTCGTTCCTTTTTCTCTTTGCCAAAAAACTCGTTCATTTAAGAAGACGCATTTCCACCCACTGGGGGTGTATCGTAATGAACCCTTGGCCGGCGGCCTTTTGTTTATGACTCTGTTTGATGTTTAAAGCATTTGCGTGCCGGCTCCTCCCTTGCCCCTTTGCCTTTTGACTCGTATTTTCCGCACGGGTTCCATCCGGCTTCCACCCAGCCTGTCAGCCAGCCGGGAGCCGGTCTGGGACAGGGACGGGGCATCGTCCTTAGGGAAAACGCGCGGTTTTTAGAGTCGTCCGGCTAGGGTCGGGGCGAGCCGGCAGAGGCGAGTTTCTAAAAGGAATATGGCCGGGTTGGGCCTGCCCGGCTGCCACTCTTTAGGAGGCGTTCGCGTGGTAAGTGCTTTTCTGCCCCGTGGTTCCGCCAGCCAGACAGCCGGGGGCTGGTCTGGGACTGGGTAGGGAGGGTAGGAAAAGGTTGCTTGCCCACGCTACTTGTCTGCTTCAGAGAAGAGCCGGCGAGCCCCCGGGCCAGGGAGCCGGACCCGGGAGCCCTTCTTAAGAGGATGACGAGCCTTCGAAGGAAATGAAAAGAGGGTGTGCCCCAAGTGCCGGCTTGGGGCCCCCATTGCATTAATAAGGGAAGATACATACATACATGGGTTTTTTCTTAACAGTAGAACGGTCGGAGGAGTGCTGCGTTCCATGGGCGTTCCGTTTCCTCGCCGGAGGCATCTCTTTTGTGCTTCTGCGACTTCTGGGCGTCTATCAGGTAGTAGGCGTTGTTGTGCAATGCCTTGCTGATGATGAACGGGCCCTCCCATGGGGAGGACAGCTTGTGCTGGCCAGCAGTTCGCTGGATCCGTCTGAGCACCAAGTCCCCCTCGCGGAAGGAGAGGGGGCGGATCCGCTTGCTGTGGTAGTGCCGGAGCTTCTGCTGCTAGATGGCCGTCCGGCTCAGGGCCAGCTCACGTGCTTCTTCAAGTAGGTCGACGCCATCTTCTCTTGCTTCCTTCGCGTCCTTCTCTGTGTACAGGACGACCCGAGGCGAATCGAACTCGACCCGTAAACGAGAAACAAAGGGGTGTAGCCGGTTGACCGGTTAGGAGTGGTCCTGAGGCTCCAGAGGACAGCCGGCAGCTCGTCGACCCAGCAGCCGGCTGACCGCACGAGGGGGGCCACGAGCCGAGGCTTGAGGCCGGACAGGATCAAGCCATTTGCCCTTTCTGCCTGGCCGTTCGACTGTGGGTGGGCCACCGACGCGAGGTCGAGCCGGATTCTCTCCTGGGAGCAGAAGCGCGCCCTTGGCGAAATTCGTGCCGTTGTCGGTGATGATGCTGTGGGGGACGCCGTAGCGGACCGTGACATCCTTGATGAACCGGACGGCCGTGGGGCCATCCAGTTTCTTGATGGGTCTGGCCTCGATCCACTTGGTGAACTTGTCGACGGCCACCAGCAGATGCGTCATGCTGCCTCGGGCGGTCTTGAAGGGTCCTACCATGTCCAGTCCCCAGACGGCAAAGGGCCATGAAAGTGGGATGGTCTGGAGGGCTGTGGCCGGTAGGTGGCTCTGCGTGCTGAAGCATTTACACCCCTCGCACTTGTCGACCAGTCGCTTGGCCTCTTCCAAGGCCGTCGGCCAGTAGAAACCGTGGCGGAAGGCCTTGGCCACCAGGGTTCTAGGGGCGGCGTGGTGCCCGCACTCGCCCTGGTGGATATCGAGGAGAATTTCTTGTCCCTTCTCCGGCTCGACGCAGCGTTGGAACACGCCGGTGGTGCTGCGATGTACTAGCTCGTGGTTGATGATGCTGTAAGCCGGGGCGCGGCGTTGGATCTGCTGGGCCTTGGCTTCGTCAGGAGGGAGCTCGCCGCGCAGGAGGAAAGCCAGGATGAGCTGCGCCCACGAGGGAGCCGAGACGGGGGCCGGCTCGACCTCGAGTGGGACGCCGGGGGCAGCCGGAGCCGGCCCGTCAGTTCCCGGGACCGGCCCGCCAGTCCCCAGGACCACCTCGCCAGCCCCCGGGACCGGCTCGCTAGTCCCCGGGACGGGGACAGCGGTGATTGCCATTAGGACGGCCGTAGGGTCGGAGCCGGTCATTGCGGGGGTGCCGGATGCCGGAACCGGCAACGTTGGCGATGTCGTTGTCGTCGGAGCCGATGGTGCCGGCGGGGCAGCCGGAGCCGGCAGCGCCGGCGGAGCTGCCGGAGCAGCTGGTACGAAGATAGACTCCGATTCGGGAGAAGGCTTGAGCAGCCGTTCGAGGGAGACGCCGGCTGGGATGGCCTGCCGGGTGGAGCCGATTTTTGCCAACGTATCGGCCGCCTCGTTGTCCGCTCGGGGGACGTGGTGGAATTCACAGCCCTCGAAGGAGCCGGTGAGCTGCTGGACGAGGAAGCGATAGCTGGCCATGTTGGCGTCCCTGGCGTCCCATTCGCCAGAGACCTGCTGCACCACGAGGTCGGAGTCGCCAAAGCAGATGATGCGCTGGATTCCGATCTCCTTGGCGAGCCGGAGGCCGTGGATGAGCGCCTCGTACTCGGTGACGTTGTTGGAGGCGGTGAAGAGGATTTGGAGCACGTACTTGAGCTGGTCCCCCTTAGGGGACAACAGGACGATGCCGGCTCCCAAGCCGGTTCGCATTTTCGAGCCGTCGAAATGCATGCGCCAATGCGTGGAGTCCGGGGGAGGCGGCACGAACTGGGTCTCAGCCCAGTCGACGAGGAAATCCGCCATGGTCTGTGATTTGATGGCGGTGCGCGGCTCGTACCGGATCTCGTGGTCAGCGAGGGCGATGGACCACTTGGCGATCCGGCCGGTGGCGTCCCGGCCGCTCATGATCTCACTGAGCGGGGCCGTGCTCACCACGGTGATGGTGTGCTCCTGGAAGTACTGCTTGACCTTCTGGGCGGCGAAGTATATGCCGTAGCACATTTTCTGGTAGTGGGGGTAGTTCTGCTTGGAGGCGGATAGGACCTCGCTGAGGTAGTAGACGGGACGCTGGACCGGCAGCGCTTTGCTTTCTTCTGGCTGCTCCACCACCAACACGACACTGACCACATGGGTGGTGGCCGCGATGTACGCGAGCATCGGCTCCTTCTCAGCCGGCGCCGCCCTCATGGGGGCGCTGGAGAGTGCGCGCTTGAGGTCGCGGAACGCCGCGTCCGCCTGGTCGTTCCACTCGAACTTGGGCGACTTCCTCATGAGCTGGTAAAGAGGCAGCGCCTTCTCGCCCAGCCGGCTGATGAACCGGCTGAGAGAGGCAAGGCAGCCGGCGAACTTCTGAATGTCGACGAGCTTGGCCGGTTTGTGCATGCGTTCGATGGCCCTGATCTTCTCTGGGTTAGCTTCGATGCCGCGGGCGGACACGAAGAAACCCAGGAGCTGGCCGGCTGGCATGCCGAACACGCACTTCTCCGGGTTTAGCTTGATCTTGTATTCGCGCAAGTTGGCGAAGGTCTCCCGGAGATTGTCGAGGAGGCTGAAATGCTTCTTGGTCTTGACGACGATGTCGTCCACGTAGACTTGGACGTTCCTGCCGATCTGCGGCAGGAGGCACTTCTGCACGCAGCGCTGGAAAGTGGCGCCCGCATTCTTCAAGCCGAAGGACATGGTGATGTAGCAGTAGGCCCTGAAAGGTGTGATGAAGGAGGTCTTCAGCCGGTCGGCCGGGTCCAGTTTGATCTGCTGGTAGCCTGAGTAGGCGTCCAGGAAAGACAGCAGGTCGCAGCCGGTCGTGGAGTCGATAACTTGATCGATCCGCGGCAGGGCGAACGGGTCTTTGGGACATGCCTTGTTCAGGATTGTGTAGTAGATACACATGCGCCATGTCTTGTTTTTCTTCAGCACCAGAACTGGGTTGGCCAGCCAGTCCGGGTGGAACACTTCCATGATAAAGCCGGCTGCGAGCAGCCGGGCGATCTCTTCTCCTATGGTACGCCGCTTCTCCTCGGAGAAACGGCGCAGGGGTTGCTTGACCGGCTTTGCATCCGGCCGCACATGAAGTTTGTGCTCGGCGAACTTCCTCGGAACACCCGGCATGTCTTTGGGAGACCATGCAAAGATGTCCCGATTCTCACGGAGGAAGTCGACCAGCTCGCCTTCCTATTGCTGCTGAGGTTGGCGCCGATGGTGACGCACTGCTTGGGGTTGGCCGGGTCGAGCGGCACCTGCTTGGTGTCTTTGGACGGCTGGAACGATGCTTCGCCGGTTGTCTGGGACGGGGGAGCTGGCACGGCCGGCACGTTGGAGGTGTGCGCCACGAGCCGGTCGAGCTGCCGCTTCTCCTCCGCTATCTCCAGGGCCTCGACCAGCCGGCTGCCGTCACGAGCGCACTCGATTGACATCTTGTAGTTGCCGGCGATGGTGATGATGCCCTTGAGGCCTGGCATCTTGAGCTTGAGGTAGGCGTAATGGGGGACCGCCATGAATTTGACGAGAGCCGTCCTGCCAAGCAGCGCGTGGTAGGGACTGTCGAGGTCCACCACCTCGAACCATATTGGTTCGCGGCGGAAATGGCTCTGGTCGCCGAAGAGGACGTCGAGCTCGATCTTGCCGATGGGGGTGCAGGACTTTCCCGGCACGATGCCGTGGAAAACTGTATGGCTTGTTTGCAGGTCTTTCTCCTTGAGCCCCAGCTTGATCATCGTGTCGCGATAGAGGATGTTGATGTTGCTGCCTCCGTCGACCAACACCCGCGAGAAACGGCAGGTGCGCCTCTCGGAGATGATGGTCGGGTCGAGGACGAGGGCGTGGCTGCCCGGGTTTGGCATCACGGCCGGGTGGTCCGCCCGGCTCTAGGTGACTGGCTTCTCGGACCAGTGCATGAACTGGGGGACCGAGGGCGCGACGGCGTTCACCTCGTGCCGGCGCTGGCGCACGCTGTGTTTGTCGGTTGCTTCGCTGGTGAAGACGACGTAGGACCCGTCCTGGCGGGGGAATCGGTCGTGGAGGCGGCCGTCATTGGCTGCCGGGGCCGGAGCAGGCGGCGGGGCCTGGGCCGGAGCCGGCTCGCGGGGAGCCGAAGGCGGAGGAGCCGGAAGGCCCTCGCCTCGGGCCAGCCGCTGGGAGAAGCTGCACTGCCGGAGCGTATGCGTGGCCGGCTTGGCCCCGGAATGGTGCTTGGAGGGTAGGTCGAGCATTTGCTCGAAGGTGAGCTTGGGCTGCCAGGTGGCCTTGCCGGTGCGCTGGCGCTGGCTGGGGGCCTGGGCAGCCGGCTGCTCTTCCTCGATAGTGGCGACCTGCCGGCTCCCGTAGCGGGGATCCGGTTGGTCGGACTTGCGTTTGTTGTTCTGTTGCTGCCGGTTGTCGGCGGCCGCCCGCGGTGCGGCGGGCGGCGGAGTCGGCTTGGCCGGCGTGGCGACCTTCATCCGCATTGCGGAGTCGGCCGTGGCGTATTTGTCTGCCTTGGCCATTAGGTCCGCCAGGGTGGCCGGCTCGGAACAGAAGAGCTTGTGCTTGAGGTGAGTGCCGTCGCGGCAACCCTCGATGAAGTACGGGATGGCTTGTACCTTGTGCACCCCCTTGCAGGAGTTGCGAAGCTCGGTCCAGCACGTGAGGTAGTCTCGGAGGGGCTCCTCCGGCCCCTGGACGCACATGGCTAGCTCGCGGGGCCGGCCCGGCCGTTTGTAGGTGCCGGTAAAGTTGCGGACGAATGCTTCCTCGAAGTCCGTCCAGGTGTTGATGCTGCCGGCCGACAGGCTGTTAAGCCAGGTCCGGACCTAGCCGGTTAGCATTAGGGGGGCATAGCGCACGGCCACGCACTTGTTCCCCCTGGCGATGCCGACCGCGGTGGTGTAGTCGACCAGCCAGTCCTCTGGCTTGGCGGAGCCACTGTACTTCGGGGTGTCGCGTGGGAGAGTGAAACCGGCCGGAAACGGCTCGTTGCGAATCCGGGGGCCAAAGCACGCAGGGCCGATCGAGCCCTCCTCCTCGAGGAGGGCCGACTGCGCCAGCCGCTCGATGCGGGTCCGCACGTCGTTCTCGCTTCGCGGGACACGTGGGCCGAGCCGAGCGGCGAGCTCGGAGCGAACAGTTGGGGCAGGCGAGCGGGCACACTCCTGCCGTGGAGGCGGGGTATGGTCCCGGCTGCGCCGGCTGCCGCCAGCCGGCGCCTCGTCGCGGCGGTTGCTGCCAGCCGGGTTGTTGCTGCGTCGGCTATTCACGGCCGGCTGCTCGTTCCCGCGCAGCTGGGAACGCCGAACGTTGCTTCCCTCGGCCCGCCGGCCGGAGGGGTGAGGGGAACTGGAGTGCTGGGCCGGCCAGCGGTCAACAGACCCAGTGCCCTCGCCCTCGGGACGGGGAACCTCGAAAACGGCCCCGCCGGGGGTGAGGCCGGCTTGTTGCGCGTTGGCGGTGTCAATAAGATCCTTGATTTGTCGCTCGCGTGCGGCGCGCTCCTCGCCCACCAAAGTAGCCAGGTCCTCGTAGGCTACCTTGGCAGCCCGCAGGTTAACCGCGGGGGTGTCATAGACGGGCAGGCGGCCGGCGAGGATTTCCGCGACCATGCGGCCGCGGTTGCGGACGTCACCGCGCCGGCTGGGCTCGTTGCCGGCGGGGGTGAGGCCATAGGCGGAGTTATACTCGCGTTGCGCGGACTCCATCCGGCGCTTGGTGGCGGCAAGCCGGGTTGCCTCGTCGAACAGCAGCTGGCGAGCCGCCTCCAGCTCGGCCGTAGCCGTAGCTGGGTTCGGTGGCGGCGCGACGGGGGTGCTGAGGCCCCGAAGCGCGGCGCCGAGGGGGTCGGAGGTGCCGACGCGAGCGGCCGCGGCGGCCGCGTCCGCCTCCGCCCTGGCACGGCCGGAGGTCATGGATGAGCCTGTGGCCATTACCCCCGCGCGGACGCGGGAGTTGCCGGCCTCGCCCGGGGCGAGCGCGCCTACGGACGAGGGCGGGTCAAGGCAGTCGAGCACCTAGCTAGGGTACTCGTCGGCAGCTGGCGCATCGGCGAGGCTCAACCTACCGACGCGCTCGGTGAGGATGGCGATGTCGAGCGCAAGGTCGCGGCCGGGGCGCTCATCGGAGAGGTCGGCCGCGTCGCCCGCAGGACTTGCCGGAGCAAGCCCCACGAGCATGCAGTTCCGCCCGGACGCGGGGCGGCCGAGGGAGGTGGTGAAGGGTCCCGCCCGGAGCGCGACTCCGGCCGACGTCGTGTTCAGCCCCACGGTGGGCGCCAACTGTCGTCGTTTTCTCACGACAGATGCCATGGGGTGGCTTATCGAGAGTGGTTGGGGCCGAAGGACGCCGACGGGCTCCGGGAGCGGGATTGGGCACAAGCGGTGATAGGCACACGATGTACCCAGGTTCAGGGCCCTCCGTGGGAGGTAATACCCCTAGTCCTGCTGGTCTAGTTGGATTGGGAGAGGTGTTACAATGATGCTCCTTGAGCTGTTCGTCTGGAGGTAGAAGAAGGAGCAGCCGGCTCCTCTTCCCCTGCTATGTGTGAGTGTGAGAGAGGGGCGAACGCCTTCGTGCGTGTGTTGCCTTCCTCCGTGTGTTGCCTGCCCGATGCATGGGGGCTTCGGGGGGTTTTATAGGCCAACCCCCCGGTGTACAGTACTCCTAAGATATTACAAGGGGGACCCGACCGGCAGTCTCCACGACCGGACAAGGGGCCCGCCGGCTGGGTCGTCTCATCGCCCGTAGGTCCCGCCGGCTGCGCGGTCCCATCGCCAGCTGGGGCCCGCCAGCCGGCCCTTCTATTGGCCCGCGCTCACCTGCCGCGGCATGGGCCGCCCTGCCCGGCGTTGTCTTGCGCCAGCCGGCCGAAGTCAGCGATACGCCTGGCGACGTTGTAGCCACGCCGGGGCAGGTAACGGAGTGGACGGCGGCACAGAGGTACTGTGGCTCCGCCGGGTCCCAATCAATCCTCAGTCAGCGGTATGGTCAGCCGGACTGTAGCCATGCGCGTCCGTGCGTCAGCGGCTGCTGTAGCTACATCGGAGTCTGTCGTGGGGGTCGCGTCTTGTCAGCGTACCCGGTCGCAATAGGACGGGACGGGTACTTGCCCGCCCGAAGGTCAGCGGGCGAGCTAGTTGCGTGGCGGCCAGGCGCGCCGGGCCGGGGGCCAGGTGGCCGGCACCTGTCCAGCCGGCCGTGAGCCAGCCGGCCAGGGGCCAGCCGGCACCTCGCTGCCGGTCGTAGACCAGCCGGCGATGGGCCAGCCGGCCAGAGGGGCAGCCGGTCATAGACCTGCCGGCTGTATAGTTTTTCTTCGGGGAGGAGCCGGATCCACCTCCCCTTGGCATACCCGGGGGTAATAACCCCGTCAGCTCTAGTGTGTAACTGTTACATGATTGATGTCATCCAGATATCTTT
Organism: Elymus sibiricus; assembly: GCA_039707655.1. Taxonomy (NCBI): domain Eukaryota; kingdom Viridiplantae; phylum Streptophyta; class Magnoliopsida; order Poales; family Poaceae; genus Elymus; species Elymus sibiricus. The sequence goes on along the minus strand of CM077663.1, from coordinate 446,790,039 downwards.
CCATCGTTGTACCATGGCCTACGCTTTACATATACTGAATCTTGTTAAGTTACTACTGTTGTTGTTACTGTCACACCTGCTACTCAATTGCTACTTTCACAACCGTTACCAAAACTTCTGCTATCACTGTTACCGCTACTACTATTTTTGGCCGTGCTACTAAACTTTTGCTGCAGAGAGATATCGTAGGTGCGATTGAATTGACAACTCAATGATACATCCATTTTGCATCATGCTTTTATATCGATATTTATTGCATTATGGGCTGTTAATATACATTATGGTACAATACTTATGCCTTTTCTCTCTTATTTTACTAGGTTTACATGAAGAGGGAGAATGCAGGCAGCTGGAACTCTGGACTGGAAAAGGAGCAAATCTGAGATACCTATTCTGCACAACTCCAAAAGTCCTGAAAATCTACGGAGAATTATTTTGGAATATATAAAAAATATTGGGCGAAAGAAATACCAGAGGGGACCCACCAGGGAGTCACAAGCCAGGGGGGCGTGCCCTACCCCCTGGGCGCGCCCCTGTGGCTTGTCGGCCCCCTGGCAGGCCTCCGGTGCCCATCTTCTGCTATATGGAGGGTTTTGACCTGGAAAAAATCATAAGGGAGCTTTCGGGATGAAGCACCGCCGTCTCGAGGCGGAACTTGGACAGAACCAATCTAGGGCTCCGGCGGAGCTGTTTTGCCGGGGAAACTTCCCTCTCGGAGGGGGAAATCGAAGCCATCGTCATCACCAACGATCCTCTCATCGAGAGGGGGTCAATCTCCATCAACATCTTCACCAGCACCATCTCCTCTCCAAACCCTAGTTCATCTCTTGTATCCGATCTTTGTCTCAAAACCTCAGATTGGTACCTGTGGGTTGCTAGTAGTGTTGATTACTCCTTGTAGTTGATGCTAGTTGGTTTACTTGGTGGAAGATCGTATGTTCAGATCCTTAATGATAATTAATACTCTTCTAATTATGAACATGAATATGCTTTGTGAGTAATTACGTTTGTTCCTGAGGACATGGGATAAATCTTGTTATAAGTAATCATGTGAGTTTGGTATTCGTTCGATATTTTGATGAGATGTATGTTGTCTCTCCTCTAGTGGTGTTATGTGAACATCGACTACATGACATTTCACCACTATTTGGGCCTAGAGGAAGGCATTGGGAAGTGATAAGTAGATGATGGGTTGCTAGAGTGACAGAAGCTTAAACCCTAGTTTATGTGTTGCTTCGTAAGGGGCTGATTTGGATCCATATGTTTCATGCTATGGTTAGATTTATCTTAATTCTTCTTTTGTAGTTATGGATGCTTGCGAGAGAGGTTAATCATAAGTGGGAGGTTTGTCCAAGTAAGGACAGCACCCAAGCACCGGTCCACCCACATATCAAATTATCAAAGTAACAAACGCGAATCATATAAGCATGATGAAAACTAGCTTGACAGAAATTCCCATGTGTCCTCGGGAGCTCTTTGCTTTATATAAGAGTTTGTCCAGGCTTGTCCTTTGCTACAAAAAGGATTGGGCCACCTTGCTGCACCTTTGTTACTTTTGTTACTTGCTATCCGTTACGTCCTATCACAAAACTATCTGTTACCGATAATTTCAATGCTTGCAGAGAATACCTTACTGAAAACCACTTGTCATTTCCTTCTGCTCCTCGTTGGGTTCGACACTCTTACTTATCGAAAAGACTACGATAGATCCCCTATACTTGTGGGTCGTCAAGACTCTTTTCTGGCGCCGTTGCCGGGGAGTGAAGCGCCTTTGGTGAGTGGAACTTGGTAAGGAAAATTTTATATACTGTGCTGAAATTTACTGTCACTTGTTACTATGGAAAATAATCCTTTCAGGGGCTTGTTCGGGGTATCTTCACCTCGACCGGAAGCGCAAAGAGATGCTCCTCAACCTACTACACCTACTGAAAATATTTATTATGAAATTCCTTCGTGTATGATAGGGAAACTGCTAGCTAATCCTTATGCAGGAGATGGAACACTACATTCTGATTTGCATCTAATCTATGTGGATGAAGTTTGTGGATTATTTAAGCTTGCTGGTTTGCCCGAGGATGATGTCAAGAAGAAGGTCTTTCCTTTATCTTTGAAGGAGAAGGCATTGACATGGTATAGGCTATGTGATGATACTGGATCATGGAACTACAACCGATTGAAATTGGAATTTCATCAGAAGTTTTATCCTATGCATCTGGTTCATCGTGATCGGAATTATATTTATAATTTTTGGCCTCGTGAAGGAGAAAGAATCGCTCAAGCTTGGGGGAGGCTTAAGTCAATGTTATATTCATGCCCCAATCATGAGCTCCCAAGAGAAATTATTATTCAGAATTTTTATGCTCGGCTTTCTCGTAATGATCAATACATGCTCGATACTTCTTGTGATGGTTCCTTTATGAAGAAAGATATTGAATTCAAATGGGACTTATTGGAAAGAATTAAACGCAACTCTGAAGATTGGGAACTCGACGAAGGTAAGGAGTCAGGTATAAACCTTAAGTTCGATGGTGTTAAATCCTTTATAGACACCGATGCTTTTCGTGATTTTAGCACTAAATATGGACTTGACTCTGAGGTAGTAGCTTCTTTCTGTGAATCTTTTGCTGCTCATGTTGATCTCCCTAAGGAGAAGTGGTTTAAATATCATCCTCCCATTGAAGTGAAAGTAGTTGAACCTGTTAAAGTGAAGAAGAGACTATTATTTATAATGTTGATCCAGTTATTCCTACTGCTTATATTGAGAAACCACCCTTTCCTGCTAGAGTAAAGGAACATGCTAAAGCTTCAACTGTGGTTCGTAAGAGTTATACTAGAACACCTACACCCCCTGAACAAATTAAAGTTGAACCTAGTATTGCTATGGTTAAAGATCTCTTGGTTGATAATATTGATGGGCATGTTATTCATTTCTGTGATGAAGCTGCTAGAATTGCTAGACCTGATACTAAAGGTAAACATTGACCTATTATTGGCGTGCCTGTTGTTTCTGTTAAAATAGGAGATTTATCATGGCTTGTGTGATGTGGTGCTAGTGTGAGTGCAATTCCCTTTACCTTATACCAAGAAATTATGAATGATATTGCACCAGCTGAATTAGAGGAAATTGATGTTACTATTAAGCTTGCTAATAGAGATACTATTGCACCAATTGGGATTGTTAGAGATGTTGAAGTCTTGTGTGGGAAAATAAAGTATCCTACTGATTTTCTTGTTCTTGGTTCCCCACAAGATGATTTTTGTCCCATTATATTTGGTAGACCTTTCTTGAATACTGTTAATGTTAAGATAGATTGTGAGAAAGAAACTGTTACTGTAAGTTTTGGGGATGCGTCTCATGAGTTCAATTTCTCTAAATTTCGTAGACAACCCCATAACAAAGAATTGCCTAGTAAAGATGAAATTATTGGTCTCGCTTCTATTGCTGTGCCTCCTACTGATCCTTTAGAACAATATTTGCTAGACCATGAAAATGATATGCATATGAATGAAAGGAATGAAATAGATAAGATTTTCTTTGATCAGCAGCATGATACGTCTCTAACGTATCTATAATTTTCGATTGTTCCATGCTATTATATTATCTGTTTTGGATGTTTTATATGCATTAATATGATATTTTATATTATTTTTGGGACTAACCTATTAATCTAGAGCCTAGTGCCAGTTTCTGTTTTTTCCTTGTTTTTGAGTATTGCAGATAAGGAATATTAAACGGAGTCCAAACGGAATAAAATCTTCAGAATGATTTTTCTTGGACCAGAAGAAACCCAGCTGACTTGGAGATGAAGGCAGGAGACCTGCCATGGCGTCACAAGCCACCAGGGGGCGCCCTAGGGGGGGGCGCCCTAGGGGGGCACGCCCCCCTGGCTTGTGGCCCCATGGCAGCCCTCCTAACCCTATTCTTAGGCCTATAAATTCCCAAATATTCCCTGGATAATAAAAAGATCCACGAAAATACTTTTCCACCGCCGGAATCCTCTATTCCCGTGAGATCCAATCTTGGAGCCTTTTCCGGTAATCTGCCGGAGAGGGATTCGATCACGGAGGGCATCTACATCAACTCCATTGCCCCTCCGATGATGCGTGAGTAGTTTACCACAGACCTTCGGGTCCATAGCTAGTAGCTAGATGGCTTCTTCTCTCTCTTTGTTCTTCAATACCATGTTCTTCATGACCTTCATGGAGATCTATCCGATGTAATACTCTTTTGCGGTGTGTTTGTCGAGATCCGATGAATTGTGGGTTTATGATCAGATTATCTATGAATATTATTTGAATCTTCTCTGAATTCTTATATGCATGATTTCATATCTTTGCAAGTCTCTTCGAGTTATTGGTTTGGTTTGGCCAACTAGATTGGTAATTCTTGCAATGGGAGAAGTGCTTAGTTTTGGGTTCAATCTTGCGGTGTCCTCACCCAGTGACAAAGTAGGGGTAGCGAGGCACGTATTTGTATTGTTGCCATCGAGGATAAAAAGATGGGGTTTTCATCATATTGCTTGAGTTTATCCCTCTACATCATGTCATCTTACCTAATGCGTTACTATGTTCTTCATGAACTTAATACTCTAGATGCAGGCAGGAGTCGGTCGATGTGTGGAGTAATAGTAGTAGATGCAGAATCGTTTTGGTCTACTTGACACGGACGTGATGCCTATATGCATAATCATTGCCTTGGATATCATCATAATTATTCGCTTTTCTATCAATTGCTCGACAGTAATTTGTTCACCCACCGTATTATTTTCCTTCATGAGAGAAGCCTCTAGTGAAACCTATGGCCCCCGGGTCTATTTTCCATATTATATTTTCAGATCTATAAACCAAAAATATCTCGCTGCCTTATTTTTACTTTTGTTTTACTTTACGTTCTAGCAATCTTTTATATCTATCTCTATCAGATCTCATCCTTGCAAATAACCGTGAAGGGATTGACAACCCCTTTATAGCGTTGGGTGCAAGTGTTTGATTATTTGTGTAGGTACATCTATTGGGGACTTGCTTGTATCTCCTACTGGATTGATACCTTGGTTCTCAACAACTGAGGGAAATACTTATCTACTTTGCTGCATCACCCTTTCCTCTTCAAGGGAAAACCAACGCATGCTCAAGAAGTAGCACAGCCTATTTTGAAACACAACCTGCTTGTTGAAATACTTGGGGATCCTCCTCCACACAAGGGTGATCCCGTGTTTGAGCTTAAACAATTACCGGATACTCTGAAATATGCTTATCTTGATGACAAGGAGATATATCCTGTTATTATTAGTGCTAACCTGTCAGAGCACGAAGAAAAGAGATTATTGAAAACTTTGAGGAAGCACCGTGCTGCTATTGGATATACTCTGGATGATCTTAAGGGCATTAGTCCCACTCTATGTCAGCATAAAATTAATATGGAGCCTGATGCTAAACCAGTTGTTGATCACCAACGACGGTTAAATCCTAAAATGAAAGAAGTGGTAAGAAATGAAATATTGAAGCTTCTGGAGGAAGGTATAATTTATCCTATTGCTGATAGTAGATGGGTTAGTCCCGTTCATTGTGTCCCTAAAAAGGGAGGTATTACCGTTGTTCCTAATGATAAAAATGAATTGATCCCGCAAAGAATTGTTACAGGTTATAGAATGGTAATTGATTTTAGGAAATTAAATAAAGCTACTAGGAAAGATCATTACCCTCTACCTTTTATTGATCAAATGCTAGAAAGACTATCCAAGCACACACATTTTTGCTTTCTAGATGGTTACTCTGGTTTCTCTCAAATACCTGTGTCAAAAGAGGATCAAGAAAAAACCACTTTTACTTGTCCTTTCGGTACCTTTGCTTATAGACGTATGCCTTTTGGTTTATGCAATGCACCTGCTACCTTTCAAACATGTATGATGGCTATATTCTCTGACTTTTGTGAAAAGATTGTTGAGGTTTTCATGGATGATTTTTCCGTTTACGGAACTTCTTTTGATGATTGCTTGAGCAACCTTGATCGAGTTTTGCAGAGATGCGAAGAAACTAATCTTGTCTTGAATTGGGAAAAGTGCCACTTTATGGTTAATGAAGGTATTGTCTTGGGGCACAAAATCTCCGAAAGAGGTATTGAGGTGGATAAAGCTAAAATTGATGCTATTGAAAAACTGCCGTGTCCTACGGATATCAGAGGTATATGTAGCGACCCGACCCAATACGGTCAAGTCTTTGTGCTTTCTGTGCCATCCCTGGATCAGTATGCTGGCACACACAGTACTTCGATGAAATACCATAACATCACATGTAAAAGAAATACTGTAGATCCAGAGTATACCTTATTTATCACAACGTAAACAAAACAATAAGGGTGTGGAGTCCCATCAACGCCAACGGCAAGTTGAGTGTAGATCGTAACCCTACAACGTAGCTCTTACTCGTCGTAGAAATCCTACAACATAAGACGTTGCAGCCGTGTAGGTCAGTACATTGAATGTACTGGCAATATCACATATGAAGGGAGATGAAAATAAGTCTATCACTATATGCAATATGGCAGTGGAGGTTCTATGTCTGAGTTTTTGCATAAAAGTTGATTTTTCCCTAACTGAAAATTTATCAAAACATACTACGAAGTTGATGTCATTAATGAGATGGTTCCGCCAACCAAATTCTCATATCCCAAAGTTGTCATAAATCCCAAATTCATTTACTATATCAAGTGTTGAGAATATCCAGATATTCCAATTCCAGATGCTCAAATTGTCCGTAACCGGGGACACGTCTAATCGATTAGTTTAACACTCTGCAGAGGTTTGCGCACTTTTCCGCAAGACTCGATCGCCTCCCTTGAAGTCCTCGCACTGCATGGTGTTTGAGAACAGGATGACCGAGACACAGTCTTTCCGGAGTACTCAACTATGCTAGAGCCCATAATAGCTTGCGACTGCACATGGAAGCTTCTGGTCTTGAAAGATCCATCAATCTCTTTGAGCCTGGGTGGCCTTCCATAAAACTGGGTGATCACTGGTCAATCCCCAGGATCCCCTGACAAAACTGGGTGGTCACTGGTCAATCCCCAGGATCCCCTCTTGAGTCTGTAGCACTGGGTGATCACTAGTCAATCCCCAGGATCCCCACTTGAGTCTGTAGAACCGGGTGATCACTAGTCAATCCCTAGGATCCCCTCTTGAGTCGGTAGAACCGGGTGATCACTAGTCAATCCCTAGGATCCCTCTTCTTGCAGGCAGTCCACCCAGAGGTGTATGAAAATTTTGAAGTCTTGTAGTCTTGAGGTTGATCCAGATATTATTATCACACTCACATCTCACATGAAACACTCATACCAATCCCCATCTACTGAAGCATAGCTGCAACTAACTTAACCACGATTCCCGGGGCTTGGTGAAAAGGGTATGGGTTCCTAACTCAAACTACAAGTTTCAATATTCATACTGAATGCAAGATGAAAAGTGGCACTATGCAATAAAATCATAGGTATTTCTAAATATGATCAAAGTGAACTTGCCTGGGTCTTGTAGTTGATTCCCTACTTGTTATCGTCACTCCTTCTCTTTACGTTATATCTAACGATGGAAGAAAAATACTTCAACACGCAACAATCCAATTGAAGATCCAAATGAAAGGTTCAAAATAACAATATAAATACATTTGTAGGATAATTATCATGACGTGGCTATGGTTTGAGATAGGATCAAGTTTGTTTTTTGAAGAAAATATGGCATATTCGTATTCTAGGGTTGGATCCAATTGATACTATGTGGTGATCAAGGTTTGACAAAAGAAGGGTTGTGAGACAAGGTTCTATGATAAATTCTATAATGGGTTCGAACGGAATATTTGACTTGGAAAAAATGGAATTGGTATGGCATAAGTTTCAAGGTAAAAGAATTAAATTCTTCATATTGAAATCTCCAAATCTTGGTGGTGGTATGAAATGACCAGCGAGGCTTTCCAGGGGTCCATCTAAGAGATTTAACCTAGAGTTCGCAATTTTTTTTTAAGGAAGTTATTAAATGATGATCCAAGAAGGTTAAAGTAAGATGTTGGTGTGAAAACAGTGAGTAAACCCTGCTGAAAATCTATGTCGTGATTTCTAACAGAAAGGTGAGGTCCTGAGGTCCAACTTTCATATAATAAACATTTTCATATGATTTACAGAATAAAAGATATAACTGAAATACTCACATTCTTGTTTAAATAAAAACTAAATTTGAAATTGGTCAAAAGTGAAATTTTATATTTTTAGAATAAACTAGATGTTCTCAGCAATCCGACGATATATTATTTATTGAAATAGGAGTTGTAGTTTAAAAGTTGTGAATTTCCAAAGTTTGGCTATTTTCCTGTAAATGAGTTACGGGATTTACTATTGTGTGCCACTTGTCCTAATTTTACTGGTGGATACCTGTTCGTTTTTTTCTTATCACATATGAATCGATCTGTTGCCTCGATGGATCGAGAGATGGAAGAGAAGATGCTCACCGAGGAGAGGTGGCCGGCGACGTGTGTGGTGGTGGCAGGCTGGCAGCGGCTCTGGTCCGTGGAGATCCGGTGATGGAGAAAGACAAGGCCAGGGTCACCTTGTGCTCGTCGTGTTCGTGCACGAACGGCTGCGGCAAAATGTAATTTCGGTGGCGAAATTCGCGAGAAGTGGAGGGAGGTGGACTCCCGAGGGAGAGGGCTTCGGGCGAGGGTGACTAGGGGAAGACCCAGGGGGGTTTATAGGGCATGAGGAGGTCGGTCCGTGCAGATCAAGCAAGCTCAATTTGGTCATTAATGGCGGATTGATTTCCGAAAAATTAAGGCATTAAATTGTGATTTTGATTCCCAGAATGGATTCGTATCAACGTCCTCCGAAATTTCGTGTAGATACCGGAGTGAAAAAGGCAAGGAATTGAGTGTGAGGAGGGAAGGAAAAGCTACAGGCTCCCTGTGTTTATGTTTGTGTTCATGTTCTGGTCACGTACATAGGAGGAAGACGACTTGAGGATGGGCTGTTCACGTGATTGATGATGGGCCTAGCCCATTAGGTTGGGTTATTATTATTATTTTTTGAAGTACAAAAGTGTTTGGAATAAAATAGCAAATGAAATCGTAAATTTTTTAATTTTTTGCGCAAAAATGCTAGGGTGCACGCAGGTCCATGTGAACTATGTATTTTGACAAAATAAAATATATAAATATTAAAAAACAAATGCAGAAGCAATATCGTGCTTAAAATAAATTAAAATGATTTTTTTTGAAATATCAAATTACATCAAGGTAATTACCCACTATTTTTCCTTTGGAGGGAGTAATCTTTTTTTTTTTGAGAGAGAACTTGGAGGGAGTAATCTTAACCTCACTCATGATTACTATTTTTCACAGGAAAAAAAATATTTGACTAAAACCCAAATAAAGCCATATTCGATAATTTTCAAGAAATGGCTATGCGAATGATTTTTTTTTCAAATATATCTCTGTTGGTTTTATAATTCATTTTCCATATGTTATTTCTCATATCTGAAGGAGTCATATTTCCTTCTCTCTTTATTTTATTTGAATAGATGGAAGTGAAATTGAAACTCAAAATGGAAAACTCTCCAAAAGTGATTTAAATAAATTTTGAAAGTGGTCATCATTAATTCCCACTCTATTTCATATAATTTGAAGAAGTCATGTTATCTTCCCTCGTGAAAATCCTTGAGTGGCAGAAAGTTTTTTTTTCTGGTTCAAAATTCAAACGGGGTTCAAATGGCAATTCACACAAAAGTGCAATATGAAATATTTTGGGAAAGTCCTTTTATTCCCTCTCATTCAACTTTCAGAAGTTTCAATTTCCACTCAATTTCACACAAGCAATCAAACAAACAACCATAATTATTTATTTAATATAACATTACAAAATTTTAGAATTTTGGGATGTTACAGTATAAGAAGTTTCCTTGGTCATGTTGGTTTCTATAGGAGGTTTATTAAAGACTTCTCTAAGATTTCTAGGCCTCTCACCAATCTTTTGCAAAAAGATGTTCCATTCATTTTTGATGATGATTGTGTAGAAGCATTTGAAATTCTTAAGAATGCCTTGATTTCCGCACCTGTTGTTCAACCACCTGATTGGAACTTACCCTTTGAAACTATGTGTGATGCTAGTGATTATGCCGTTGGTGCTGTTCTAGGACAAAGAGTTGATAAGAAATTAAATGTTATCCATTATGCCAGTAAAACTCTAGACAGTGCTCAAAGAAATTATGCTACCACTGAAAAGGAATTCTTAGCAGTTGTGTTTGCTTGTGATAAGTTCAGACCTTATATTGTTGATTCCAAAGTAACTGTTCACACTGATCATGCTGCTATCAAATATCTTATGGAAAAGAAAGATGCTAAACCTAGACTTATTAGATGGGTTCTTCTGCTACAAGAATTTGATTTGCATATTATTGATAGAAAGGGTGCTGAGAACCCCGTAGCAGACAACTTGTCTAGGTTAGAAAATGTTCTTGATGACCCACTACCTATTGATGATAGTTTTCCTGATGAACAATTAGCTGTCATAAATGCTTCGCGCAATGCTCCTTGGTATGCTGATTATGCTAACTACATTGTTGCTAAATTTATACCGCCTAGTTTCACATACCAACAAAAGAAAAAGTTCTTCTATGATTTAAGACATTACTTTTGGGATGATCCACACCTTTATAAAGAAGGAGTAGATGGTGTTATTAGACGTTGTGTGCCTGAGCATGAACATGAATAGATCCTTCACACGTGTCATTCCGAGGCCTACGGAGGACACCACGCTGGAGATAGAACTGCACATAAGGTACTACAATCTGGTTTTTATTGGCCTACTCTCTTCAAGGATGCTCGTAAGTTTGTCTTGTCTTGTGATGAATGTCAAAGAATTGGTAATATTAGTAGACGTCAGGAAATGCCTATGAATTACTCTCTTGTTATTGAACCATTTGATGTTTGGGGTTTTGATTATATGGGACCTTTCCCACAATCTAACGGGTATACTCATATTCTAGTTGCTGTTGATTATGTTACTAAGTGGGTAGAAGCTATTCCAACTAGTAGCGCTGATCATAACACTTTTATTAAAATGCTTAAAGAAGTTATTTTTCCTAGATTTGGAATCCCTAGATATTTAATGACTGATGGTGGTTCACACTTTATTCATGGTGCTTTCCGTAAATTGCTTGCTAAGTATGATGTTAATCATAGAATTGCATCCCCTTATCACCCTCAGTCTAGTGGTCAAGTAGAATTGAGTAATAGAGAAATTAAGTTGATCTTGCAAAAGACTATTAATAGATCTAGAAATAATTGGTCTAAGAAACTTGATGATGCATTATGGGCTTATAGAACTGCTTACAAAAACCCTATGGGTATGTCTCCGTATAAGATGGTTCATGGTAAAGCATGTCACTTACCTCTAGAGCTAGAACATAAAGCTTATTGGGCAATTAAAGAGCTCAACTATGATTTCAAACTTGCTGGTGAGAAGAGGTTATTTGACATTAGCTCACTTGATGAATGGAGAACCCAGGCCTATGAGAATGCCAAGTTGTTTAAAGAAAAGGTTAAGAGATGGCATGATAAAAGGATACAAAAGCGTGAATTCAATGTAGGTGACCATGTCTTGCTATACAATTCTCGTTTACGATTTTTTGCAGGAAAACTTCTCTCTAAATGGGAAGGGCCTTACATTATCGAGGAAGTATATCGTTCCGGTGCCATCAAGATCAACAACGCCGAAGGCACAAATCCGAAGGTGGTAAACGGGCAAAGAATCAAACATTATATCTCAGGTACTCCCATAAATGTTGAAACCAATATTATCAATACCATGACTCCGGAGGAGTACATTAGGGAGACCTACCAGAACGTTTCAGGCTCCAAAAAGGAATAGGTATGTGTTACGGTAAGCAAACTGACTCCAAAACTTTTCCAATGGCAATTTTTATCCGTTTTGGAATATTTAAAAAATTAGGAAAATTTAAAGCAGTCCGAAGAGTGCACGAGGAGGCGACAAGCCAGGGGGGCGCGCCCCTGTGGCTTGTGGCCACCACGTGTACCCTCCGGACTCCGTTTTCTTGTGGTATACTCCTTCAGGTCGGTAAAAATTCATTATATAATCTCGAGGAGGTTTTGACCTTTGTAACACGACAATACCTCCTGTTCTCGTTTTGAGCTGTTTCTGCAGCAGATTTAGATTGCCATGACGTCCCCAAGTGCTTCGAAGGACAAGTTCTTCGAGAAGGTCATCAACCCCTACCTTGCGGAGGTGCTGCAACACCCTCAAACCATTGAGATGCATGAGGGGGTGCTGCACATCCGTGATGTTGAGGGGCCAAAGAAGACCGGAAGCGCGGAGACAAGGCTCGAAGCAATGGAGCAACAAGTCTTCAAGTGCCAAGGGATGGTGGAACGAGGACTCAATGCCAATCACATGATGATCACGGAATTTACCCATAAGCACAAGCTGGACGCCAAGGACATCGGGGAGCACATCTTCATGCTTTACGAGAAAATCGAGCATCTCCAAGCCCAGATCTATGACCTGCAAAACCAAAACTGTGAGTATGAATACAGATTTAAGAGAATGAGTTTGGCTGCAGATTTGAGGATCCCGGAGACTCGTTCATCTTTTTACGATGGTGAGCCCATGCCTTGGAAGACGGAGGACAAGCCTCCAACCTCATCAACTACTCCAACATCGCCACCTCCGAAGAAAGACGACTAAACACATGGGTATGGGCACTCCCCTTGGCTTGTGCCAAGCTTGGGGGAGGTGCCCCGGTATCGTATCACCATCACATCTTTTACTTTTATCGTTTTTCTTAGTTCGATCCTTTTGGTTATATCTTGATCTAGTACAATAAAGTCTTTGGTGTGATCTAGTTTTGAGTTTTGCTTTATGTTCCCCCTATGTAAGCAAGTCCGAGAGTTATATAATAAAGAGTAGTTTTGAGTTGAGGGCTTTGCTTGTTTACTATGATCTTGAGAAAAAGAAATAGAAAGAAGTATAGAATAAAAGCAAGAGTATATATGATGATCTTATGGCGAGTGATGACTTCACATATAAGGGGTATGTCGATTGAAATTTGTTGTGAGTTGACAAACAAAGCTATTGGTCATTGTTGCAATTAAAAGGAAGTAATAAAGAAAGAGAGGTTCACATATGAATATATCATCTTGGACAACTTTTATGATTGTGAGCACTCATTAAAATAATATATGTTAAGAAGTTGATGTTGGACAAGGAAGACAACATAATGGGTTATGTTTGCTTATTTCCGAATAGAAGTTATATGGTTTTAGATCCTTTAACATGTGTCGCTTGCTTCCACCCCATATCAGCCAAAACTTCCGCACCAAGTAGAGATACTACTTGTGCTTCCAAACACCCTTAACCCAGTTTTGCCATGAGAGTCCACCATACCTACCCATGGATTGAGTAAGATCCTTCAAGTAAGTTGTCATCGGTGCAAGCAATAAAAATTGCTCTCTAAATATGTATGATCTATTAGTGTGAGGAAAATAAACTTTATACGAACTTGTGATATGGAAGAAATAAAAGTGACAGACTGCATAATAAAGTTCTTTATCACAAGGGGCAATATAAAGTGACGTTCTTTTGCATTAAGGGATTGTGCATCCAACTATAAAAGCGCATGACAACCTCTGCTTCCCTCTGCGAAGGGCCTATCTGTTACCTTTACTTTCTAGTACTTACCTTTATGCAAGAGTCGTGGTGATCTTCACCGCTTCCTTCATTTTGCCTTTATCTCTTGGCAAGCGTCATGTGTTGGGGAATGATCTAGGCACATATATCCACTCGGATGTGGGTGAGCATGAGTTATTTCTGTTGACATTACCCTTGAGGTAAATAGTTGGGAGGCAATACTATAAGCCCCTATCTTTCTTTGTGTCCGATTGAAGCTTTGACCTCATAGGTACCGCGTGAGTGTTAGCAATTATGAAAGACTAAAAGATGATTGAGTATGTGAATTTGCTTTACAAGCTCTTATATTGACTCTTTCCTACGTTATGATAAATTGGAATTGCTTCAATGACTGAGATCAAAGTTTGTTGGTTCTCAATAGAGTTCTTGATTCATACTTTACCTTGTGAATGAATTGTTACTCCAGCATAAGAAATTATATGTCAATATATGTTGTTGTTCTAAAGATAACCATGATGCCTTCATGTCCGTATTTTATTTTATCGACACCTCTATCTCTAAACATGTGGGCATATTTATCGATTTTGGCTTTCGCTTGAGGACAAGCGAGGTCTAAGCTTGGGGGAGTTGATACGTCCATTTTGCATCATGCTTTTATATCGATATTTATTGCATTATGGGCTGTTAATATACATTATGGTAAAATACTTATGCCTTTTCTCTCTTATTTTACAAGGTTTACATGAAGAGGGAGAATGCCGGCAGTTGGAACTCTGGACTGGAAAAGGAGCAAATCTGAGATACCTGTTCTGCCCAACTCCAAAAGTCCTAAAAATCAACGGAGAATTATTTTGGAATATATAAAAAATATTGGGTGAAAGAAATACCAGAGGGGACCCACCAGGGAGTCATAAGCCAGGGGGACGCGCCCTACCCCCCTGGGCGCGCCCCTGTGGCTTGTCGGCCCCCTGGCAGGCCTCCGGTGCCCATCTTCTGCTATATGGAGGGTTTTGACCTGGAAAAAATCATAAGGGAGCTTTCGGGGCGAAGCGCCGCCGTCTCGAGGCAGAACTTGGACAGAACCAATCTAGGGCTCCGGCGGAGCTGTTCTGCCGGGGAAACTTCCCTCCCGGAGGGGGAAATCGAAGCCATCGTCATCACCAACGATCCTCTCATCGAGAGGGGCTCAATCTCCATCAACATCTTCACCAGCACCATCTCCTCTCCAAACCCTAGTTCATCTCTTGTATCCGATCTTTGTCTCAAAACCTCAGATTGGTACCTGTGGGTTGCTAGTAGTGTTGATTACTCCTTGTAGTTGATGCTAGTTGGTTTACTTGGTGGAAGATCATATGTTCAGATCCTTAATGATAATTAATACTCTTCTGATTATGAACATGAATATGCTTTGTGAGTAATTACGTTTGTTCCTGAGGACATGGGATAAGTCTTGTTATAAGTAATCATGTGAATTTGGTATTCGTTCGATATTTTGATGAGATGTATGTTGTCTCTCCTCTAGTGGTGTTATGTGAACGTCGACTACATGACATTTCACCACTATTTGGGCCTAGAGGAAGGCATTGGGAAGTAATAAGTAGATGATGGGTTGCTAGAGTGACAGAAGCTTAAACCCTAGTTTATGCGTTGCTTTGTAAGGGGCTGATTTGGATCCATATGTTTCATGCTATGGTTAGATTTATCTAAATTCTTCTTTTGTAGTTGTGGATGCTTGCGAGAGAGGTTAATCATAAGTGGGAGGTTTGTCCAAGTAAGGACAGCACCCAAGCACCGGTCCACCCACATATCAAATTATCAAAGTAATGAACGTGAATCATATAAGCATGATGAAAACTAGCTTGACAGAAATTCCCATGTGTCCTCGGGAGCTCTTTGCTTTATATAAGAGTTTGTCCAGGCTTGTCCTTTGCTACAAAAAGGATTGGGCCACCTTGCTGCACCTTTGTTACATTTGGTACTTGCTATCCGTTACGAATTATCCTATCACAAAACTATCTGTTACCGATAATTTCAGTGCTTGCAGAGAATACCTTACTGAAAACCGCTTGTCATTTCCTTCTGCTCCTCGTTGGGTTCGACACTCTTACTTATCAAAAGGACTATGATAGATCCCCTATACTTGTGGGTCATCACTCAACTGTCAAGGCCAATAAATATTCTTTGGCTCCCCTTGTGTCGAATCAATAAATTAGGATGAAATACTACCCGTGAAGACTGTCGCGATACCCTATACTTGTGGGTTATCAAGACCTTTTTCTGGCGCTGTTGCCGAGGAGCATAGCTCTATTTATTGTGTTAACTTGAGGATATCCAATTGCCACTATGAAGAATCTGAAAGATAATTGAACTAAGATCGTCCCCTCTCGCACGAGAGCAGGTAAGGAACTGACATCTAGCTCTGCTTTTGATTCACCTTCTCTTTTGAATCAGCTTATTACACCACCATTATGTCTACTATGCAACTTTATTCTTGTAGACTCGTGTTGGGCCTCCAAGCACAGAGTTTTGTAGGACAGTAGCAATTTTCCCTCAAGTGGATGACCTAAGGTTTATCAATCCGTGGGAGGTGTAGGATGAAGATGGTCTCTCGCAAGCAACCCTACAATCAAATACAATAAATCTCTTGTGTCCCCAACACACCCAATACAATGGAAAATTGTATAGGTGCACTAGTTCGGCGAAGAGATGGTGATACAAGTGCAATATGGATGGTAGAAATAGGTTTTTGTAATCCGAAAATATAAAAACAGCAAGGTAGCAAGTGTAAAACAACGAGCAAAATAATATATTAATGCTTGGAAACAAGGCCTAGGGTTCATACTTTCACTAGTGCAATATCCCAACAATACTAACATAGTTGAATCATATCATCATCCCTCAACGTGCAACAAAGAATCATTCCAAACTTCCTATCTAGTGGAGAGCAATAAGATTAAATTGGTGTAGGTAGTAGAACCACCTCAAAGTTATTCTTTTCGATCAATCTTTTGAGATATTCCTATAAGTGTCACAAACAGCCCTAGAGTTCGTACTAAAATAACACCAATGACACATATCAATCGACCCTAATGTCACCTAGATACTCCAATGTCACCTCAAGTATCCATGGTAAATTATGCGACATGCATCAAACAATTTCAGATCTATCATATTTAATCCAACACAAAGAACTTCAAGGAGCACCCCAAGATTTCTATTGTAGAACGTAGGACAAGAACGTGAACAACCCCTATGCATAGATTACCCCAATGTGACCTCGGGAATCCGCAAGTTGAGTACCAAAACATACATCAAGTGAATCAATAGAACACCCCATTGTCACCACGGGTATCCACATGCAAGACATATATCAAGTGTTCTCAAATCCAATATTCAATCCAACATAACGAGATCTCAAAGGGAAAGATTCAATTCATCACAACATGATAGCAAGGGAATAACATCATATGATCCGACTATATTAACAAAGCCCGTGATACATCAAGATCGTGACATCTCAAGAACACGAGAGAGAGAGAGAGAGAGAGAGAGAGAGATTGATCACATAGCTACTGGTACATACCCTCAGCCCCGAGGGTGAACTACTCCCTCCTCGTCATGGCCTCCGTCGGGATGATGAAGATGGACACCGATGATGGTTTCCCCTCTCCGGCAGGGTACTGGAACGTCTCCAGATTGGTTTTTCATTGATACAGAGAGTTACGGCGGCGGAACAGAGAGTCTCTGTTTATTTCTGGGGTTTCTGGGATTTATAGGATTTTCCAGCGTTGGAATCACGCGCAACGGAGCTACGAGGGCCCCACAAGCCAACAGGCCATGACCCCCTGGGTCGCGCCCTGATGGCTTATGGCCCAGGGGTGGCTCCCCTCCAGTAGTTCTTCGCTCCAATGTTGCTTATTTGGTCCAGAAAAAATCACCAAAAAGTTTCGGGCGATTCCGAGAACTTTCATTTTCTGCACAAAAACAACACCACGGTAATTCTGTTGAAAACAGCGTCAGTCCGGGTTAGTTCTAAATAAATCATATAAAGTGCATCAAAACCATATAAAAGTATTGTAATCATAGGCAAATATGGCATGAATACTTCATAAATTATCGATATGTTGGATACGTATCACACCACTTGTTGATCGTCCTGATATGTCGCATGAACTTGATGATGCTACCTCTGAAATTAATGATACTACTACTACTACTCATGATGAAGTTGAAACTGTGCCACTTGGTGATTTGCTTGATGCTCATATTGCTAGATCAATAGAACTTGAAAATGCTGAAACTGATGAAGACTTTGAATCACCTATTACTCCTCGTTCTCCCAATAAATATGAATTGCCTGATATACCTGAAGGTTATGTTATGGATGGTGAAGTAGCTAGGGACTTTCTTGCTTGTGAGAATAGAGATGATCTGAAGAAACTACTTTGCAAATTGAAAGAAAAATCTATGATGGAGAAAATGAAACATGATCCTAAATTTGCTACTTCTCCTATATTTGTTACTGATAAGGACTATCAATTCTCAGTAGACCCCGAACCGATTACTATAGTAGAGTCTGATCCTTTCCATGGTTATGAAACTGAAACTGTTGTCGGACATCTAATGAAATTGAATGATATTGCTGCTTTGTTTACTAATGAGGAAAAGATACGCTATTATTATATCCTTAAGCTTTTCCCTTTCTTGCTAAAGGGCGAGGCTAAAGAATGGTTCCTTTCACTTACTCCTGGTTGTATGCGTAGTCTCCTGGATCTGCTTCACTACTTTTCTGCGAAATATTTTCCTGCTCATAAAAAACAAGCTGCCTTACAGGAAATATTTAACTTTGTGCAAATTGAAGAAGATAATCTCCCTCAAGCTTGGGGGAGGCTTCTCCAGTTACTTAGAGCTTTGCCTGACCATCCTCTTAAGAAAAATGAAATACTTGGTATTTTTTTATAATGGACTAACCGATGCTTCTAGGGACTTCCTAGATAGTTGTGTTGGTTGTGTTTTCAAGGAAAGAACTGTTGAGCAAGATGAAGAATTATTGGATAACATATTACAACATGTCGATTATCCTTGGTAGACCCTTTTTAAATACTACAGGGGCTGTTATTGATTGCAACAAAAGCAAGGTTACTTTTCACGCCAATGGCAAGCAACATACCGTGCACTTTCCGAAGAAGCAAACTCTGGTTAACAAAATTAATGTCATTGAGCCAAGTGCCATGTTATCATTGGAGAGTTTAAAATTCCTCTACCTACTACCAAGAAGAAACATTATAATCTTATAATTGGGGAGATGCAAATCGCCATTGAGGTAACCTAGTGTTATACGAAAATTCATTGGTTTCGTGTCAATTGGAAACGGTAATTAATAAGACTTGATCAACCTTATTAATGGATCATTTTTGAAAGACATGTGATTGATGAATTTAGAATGCACAACTCTCTGTAATATTTGTTTTGCTCTCTGTTATTTCTAGTAAGTAAAATAAAAAGTGCCATGATTATCTTGTTTTCTGAAATTACCGTGCAATAGAAATGACCCAAAAAAAATTCTCAGAATGCCACAAAATTTTAACATGATTTTTTCTGGATTATTTAAGAATTTCTGGTACTAAAAATACATCAGGGGGATGCACCTGTGGGCCAGTACCCATCAGGGCACGGCCACCCCCTAGCTGCGCCCTGATAGGTACTGGGGCCCACAGGCCCCCCCGCTATATCTCTTTAGCCCACTTCGTCCCTTACCTCCAGCAAAAATTCTCTAGCTCTCTCTCTCTCCCGTGTTCTTCCTCACAAAACTGAAATTTTCGATCTCTTTGCTCGGAACTCCGTTTCCGAAACTGTTTTTGAGGAATTGCTCCTTGGTATGTGACTCTCCCATTCCTCCAACTAGTTTTTGCTCTATTGGTTTGTATTTTGCATATTTTGCTGCACTTGGTGCTACTGAAAATGAGCTTGCATGTTGAATTCTTTGAGTTCCAAGTAGTATGAATGCTTGATATGACCTCTAGGTACCCATATGAGTAGTTGCTATCAATCTTGCAAAGTTTTATTGACATAATTTTGTGGCCCAAAAATTCAGAAATTTGCACTAGAAAAAGTGAGCATGTTTAGGAGGAGTTCTTCAAGAAGGCGTTCTTTGGGAGAATCATCAAGTGAGGGCTCGGCACGGCAAGCTTATGTTGAACCTCGGACAAGCTTGATAGTCATGTCCGACGCTAAATCGTGTCGTTGGCCGTGTGACGAATTCATGAGAGGTGCATGAATTAAGGAAGAGTTTGATCAACACATTTACAATACCGTCCTCGAAGGTTTTCTTGCAGATAAGTGTATCCAACGATATAATCTTACTCGGTCATTCACACATGGATTCTGGTATCATCCTCATACCTCTAGCGTGCTGTTTAATCTTTATGATAATTCCTACAGTATTCCTACAGTATCATCCTCATACTCCCATCTTGGGGCTCGCTAGAAAAACCACAAACAACTGAATATAATATGTTTCTTGAGAGCCTTTGTCTAGGAGAAGATAAAGGAGTTACACAGTCTAGAATAAACAACATCCATTTTCCTTCCATTCGCTACTTTGCACTATTTAATGCGAAATGCGTAGTGGGCAAACAAGATTGAGTGCATTGTGTGCTCCGGATTTGAGCCTTATTCACACTGTTGTAACTGGGGAAAGACGTTACAACCTCAGAGCAATTGTGGCCTGTAGGTTGCATTCTAATTCTAATAATGGTGACCTGTATGGAGGAATTTATGCCTCTCGTTTAGCTGAAAGATTGAAGGTTCCACATCAACCTTATGACCCTGTGTTGCTTGAAAAATATTTAGACTTTGAAACCATGCGACGCCACGGATATATGAAAAACAAAACTCAAGGTTACAAGTACAACCTGATATTTAACAAATATAATCCCATCTATGTGTCGTTGCTTGCACCTTCTCTTTTTGATTTTCAGAACAGACAAAGATATTGTGTTCTTGAGGACGAGGTGCGAGAACACAAAGCTGCAATAGAGTCCGCACACTTGGCTGAGGAGGCAGCGTGGAGCCCATCCACGAGCTACCATTATAACTACTATTCAGACCGGCAGTGGTGATTACCAAGTTAGGCAAAGACCTAAGCTTGTGGGAGTATGTATTTCTCACCGACATTACATTCATGTTCACACACTTCATATCAATTGTCGGTGCTCATCCTCTTTCATTGCATAATCCATGTTAGTTTTATTTTTCTCGCTTTCTTCTTATGAGTTTGAAAAACTTTGAAAAATCCAAAAACATTTCTCTCTTCTTCTCGGCTTTCCTTTCCCGTTTAATTAGTTAGTAGTATTAAAAGAAAACCCAAAAAGATTTCCTTGCTTGTTGGGAGCTTTCCCGTGTAAATAGTTTTTCTCGTTTTTATTTTTCTTTTCTTATTTTGCTTTCTTCAAGAAAAAACAAAAACTCCAAAAATATTTCAGTGTGTTTATCTGAATTTCTTTTCTTTTCTTTGAGCCATCAAAAGGAGAAGACCACGATGAAAACGTTGAGTGGTTCTCATATGCTTTAATGTTGATCTAACCATGAGCCCACATTACCTTGTCTTCTCCTTTGTATAAATGCTCGCAGATTCCAGCTTAGTCCATGGCACACTTGCACTATTATTATTATCACATCATTTGATCGTGCAAGTGAAAGGCAATAATGACGATATTTGATGAAGCGACCGTGGTAAAAGAAGCTGGTATGAACTCTCCTCGTTTTTCATTTTTGTAAATATGTTTAGCTCGTTCAATCCTGATTTAGTATATCATGAGTGAACATGTTTATGATGAAAATTAGAAATTATAGTTTCTCATGTCATGCTTAAAAAGCTAGGAGTGTACAATGATTTATCTTGTGTGTCCACATGCATTAAAATGGTTATGATGTGGTATGATTGATATGGTATATTCCCTCTGAGTGATTTGAGCGGCTTGACTTGGCCCATGTGCAAACATGTAGTTGATTCAAAACCAATGCAGCATTCATGATGTTCAAATTTATAGTGTTCATATCCTACTCATGCTAATATTCAATGTTAATTATTCATAATGCATGACTATGACCGTTTTCGCTCTCTAGTTGGTCGCTTCTCTACCTATTTCTAGCCTTCACCTGTACTAAGTGGGAATACTACTTGTGCATCCAAACTCCTAAACCCAAGTTATTCCACATGAGTCCACCATACCTACCTATATGCGGTATTACCCTGTTGTTTCAAGTAAATTTGCATGTGCCGCCTCTAAATATTCAAACAAACATCCCTTTTTGTGTACTCATACCGCTCATGGAGTGATAGAGCGGTCGATATCTTCCATGGTAAGCGGCTTATTCTCAAGATGAGTGTTTATTCACTTGTCATTGCACGAGAGAGGCTGGTAAAAAGGATGCCCAGTACTGCATAATACAAAAATAAATAAGCAAGAACTCCCCCTGGAAAGTTGATTGTTTGGAGGGCAACCGTGGATTCGGCCAGCCATGGAATGTGTTTGAATGGTGGAGAGGGGTAAAATTTCAATTCTGTTTGGGAACCGCCAATAATTTGTTTAGCATGGAAGATATCGAAAACTTTATCTTGACGTTGACAGTAGAAGCACACCACTCAAAATAATATTCTTGACTCTGTTTTTAAAAACTTTGAGCTCTGGCACCTCTGTGAATCAATGCTTCCCTCTGCGAAGGGCCTTTCATGTTATTTATTTTTGAGTCATCATCCTCTTACTAAAATGACCAGACTCGAGAGCACTATTGTCATTCCTATGCATTGAGTCTAGTTAATGTTGGATGTGAGCATGACTGGATCTTTTCTACCCTGAATTATAATGTTTAGTCGCTGCTTGAACCTCGGAGGTGCTCTGCATTTATGTTTTGCGGTCTCAGAAAGGGCTAGCGAAATACCATGTCATCATATTATATTATGACTGTTTTGACAAATTGTTGACATGTGAGATACTTTATTATTGCTCACCAACTCGTTATGTATTGCCATGAGTTACTGTGATTGCTTAATTATTACCATGGTTGTGTTTATCTATTATCTATGTTGAAAACTTGAACACTAGCTAAGCATATATACAGCAACAAGAACAAAGAGTTTGTAAAAGTTTCTTTATCACTTTCAGTTTATCAACTGAATTGCTTGAGGACAAGCAATGAGTTAAGCTTGGGGGAGTTGATACGTCTCCAACGTATCTACTTTTCCAAACACTTTTGCTCTTGTTTTGGACTCTAATTTGCATGATTTGAATGAAACTAATCTGGACTGACGCTGTTTTCAGCAGAACTACTTGGGCGTTATTTTTTGTGCAGAAATAAAAGTTCCCGGAATTGGACGAATTTTTTTGTGAATTATTTCTGGGATTTATGATGAATTATGGAGCAAAGATCCAACGGAGGGGGGGTGCCTATGGGCCAGTACCCATCAGGGCGCGACCACCCCCTGGCCGCGCCCTGATAGGTACTGGGGCCCACGAGGCTCCACAACCCTAATTCCACTCATATAAATTTCTATTCTCAGAGAAAAAATAAGAGAGAAGTTTTCATCGCGATCTACGAGACGGAGCCACCGCCACACCCTATTCTTCCTCGGGCGGGCTGATCTGGAGTCCGTTTGGGGCTCCGGAGAGTGGAGATCGTCGCCGTCATCATCACCAGTCCTTCTCCATCAACTACTCCATGATGCTCACCACCGGGCGTGAGTAATTCCTTTGTAGGCTTCTTGGTCGGTGATGGGTGTGGATGGAATTGATCATGTAATCGAGTTAAGTTTGATAGTGCTTGATCCCTAGTATCCACTATGTTCTAAGATTGATGTTGCTATGACTCTGCTATGCTTAATGCTTGTCAGTAGGGCCCGAGTGCCATGATTTCAGATCTGAACGTATTATATTACCTCTGAATATAAGATTGATTTGGATCCTATATTGCAAGTTGTATGCACCTATTACGTGTCTTGATCAGCATACCCCAAGGTGACAATATTTGGGATTCTTTTCGGTGATTGCCATAGTTTGAGGAGTTCTGTATTCACCAAATGTTAATGCTTTGTTCCGGTTATCTATTAAAAGGAGGCCTTAATATCCCTTAGTTTCCAATAGGATCCCGCTGCCACGTGAGGGTAGGACAAAATATGTCATGCAAGTACTTATCGCAAGCACGTATGACTACATACAGAATACATGCCTACATTATATTGGTGAGTTGGAGCTAGTTCTGTGTCGCTCTAGTGTGTAACTGTTACATGATTGATGTCATCCACATATCTTTCCATCACTGTACCATGGCCTACGCTTTACATATATAGAATCTTGCTAAGTTACTACTGTTGCTGTTACTGTCACACCTGCTACTCAATTGCTACTGTCACTACTGTTACCAAAACTACTGCTATCACTGTTACCGCTACTACTATTATTTGTTGTGCTACTAAACTTTTGCTGCAGAGAGATATCCCAGGTGCGGTTGAATTGACAACTCAACTGTCAAGGCCAATAAATATTCTTTGGCTCCCCTTGTGTCGAATCAATAAATTAGGGTGAAATACTACCCGTGAAGACTGTCGCGATCCCCTATACTAGTGGGATATCACCGAGCACCATCGCGGTGCTAGATACCGCGGGCATCGGCGAGGTACCAGCGGACCCGCGCGAGCTCATGTAATGCAAGTGCCAGTGCTTGTGCTTGTGCTTGTGCGCGCCCTTGCACCCGTTGCACCGGTCCTCGTGCGTGTGCCTTCACCCACCACGCCTGTGCCCATGCGCGCGTCTTCACCCACCGTGCCCGTGCTCGCGCCTGCACAACAACATGGGATGCCATCGTCGACTGCTTCCTCGCAGCACCGCGAGTTGCGTCCCCCCCCCCCCCCCGCCCATCGGTCGTGCGACGACCGTCTCTTTGATTTGGAAGTGCAGAACATTCTGGGATGGTTTGAAGACTTGAACAACGGCATCCCAGAGGACGACAACACCGACGCAGGACACCGCCGCTGCCGCCGCAATTAATTTTCTTTATATTCTATCTCGATCGCATGAATGTCAAGTCATAGTTTGACCGAATGAAATCTATGGTATGATCAACTTAGTATTTTTTTCTGAATGCATACGATCCAAGACCGAGGTGGTGCACCACCTCGGAAGCAGTCAGGTGTTGGAGCTTGGCTGCGAGCGGCTAGCTACACAAGAGATTTTTTTGGCGTCAATCTTGGCTAAACTCCATCAATTTTTTCAAGACCGAGGTGGTCTATGACACCTCGGATGTGGTCTGGCGTTGGAGCTCAGCTGCAATAAGACACCTTAGATGCACTTTGACATTGGAGCTCAGCTGCAAGAGGACACCACCACACGGAAAATTCTTCGAACCCGAGGTGTGGTGTAAAAATAACAAGGCATTGATAAAGGACGAGAACTTAAAGGGGCTCCTCGAATGCCCTACGTGTGAACTTTTTGGATACACCTCAGTGATCCTCGAGATCGGAGATGAGAAAATTTGTTGAACCACCTTCAAGACCGGCGACCGAAGATGAAGAATAGTTCGGAAGAATCGAGGTGCGTCCCCAAACTTGAAGACTGGTTCAATGGGCTACTGATGGAGTCCTAGACTAGGGAGTACTCACCACGCCGGCTCCCGGCCAGGTGGGTCGGGCTGACGACCCTCATGCCGATTCACTAATGGGCCACTTTGGACAACCCATGATGCATGCAAGGAAGATTCCACAAGACTTAGCGCACAAGACGAGGACTCTTCTAAACCCTAGGCCTTCGGTGCAATATATAAACCGAGGCTAGGCTAGTCAATAGATCATATCATATTCAGTAGAATCATACACAACAATCTCGTGGTAGATACCTGTACTCTGTACTATCCCTAATATCAAAACAATCAAAAGCAGGACGTAGGGTGTTATCTCTTCGAGAGAGCCCGAACCCGGGTAAAATCCCATGTCCATGTTGCCATCAGTCCAAGACGCCTAGCTCAGGACCCCTACCTCGAGATATGCCGGATTTAGCACCGACACCATGGCAATATTGTTGTTTACCAATGAAAAAACATAGTAAAATTGTAGTCGGGGTGCATATCAACCTTCCATCATTGAAAACAAATTTTCCATCATTTTTAGGGGGGCACATTTTTATCTCTAACTTATCATGTGCTCTAGAACAAAACCAGAAACTGGCAGCCTACCCAAATGTTGCATCAATGTGCAAATGGCAAAACATATATCACATTGTGCCAATTAGGAGGACACAACAAATGTAGGGGACTCATTTCCTATAGCTCATACATCGTACATGAACCGGAGGTGCGGCCATGCGAGATTGAGGAAACAAAATCAGAGATTCAAAAAAAGCACTACCGCCAACCCTATAGGAAAGAACAGGTGAACAGTAGCTTGACCTTCAGAGCAGAAGATGAGGATGAAGTCAAGCGGGCGGCGGACTGCATCTGCCGTCCAGGTGGTCGGACCGCACTAGGGCCACCGCCACGATGGTCGTGGTTGTGGTTTTCGGCATGCCGACCTTAACCTGATGTCACCACCACCGCCGTGGTGTCAGACCCCGATAGCTCCGGCATCATGCAGCTCCTTCACCACGCCTCCTCTTCGCCGCCACTGCCGCAACCTCAAGTGTCCCCCCGCTCGAGCTCTCCATCCAGAATTTGCGGGAGCACAACCAAGGGGTCTACTCCACCTCCTCCCCCATGGCCCCAAGCCACAACGCCTCACGTCCACTTTTGCCCGCCTCGCCTCTACTGCCACCCACCTTGCCTGTGTCGCTCCTCGCCTCAGCCGCTTTTCGCCTCCGCCGCCTGGCCCTCACCTCCGTCGGTACGTGCAGCCAGCATGTCCCTGGTGCATGGCCGCTTCCTCGCTGGCGCATGGGAACCTCATCGTAGTGGCGGTGAACTTTGGGGTGACATTGGGTGGGAGGAGAGAAATGGATAAGGAGATAGAGGGCATTCATGACTGCTCCTTCCTTTTCTGAAGATTGGTTTCATGTGCGTTACGATTTGTGTTTTAATCAAGTGGTCTAGAGGACGTTCAATAGGAGATGAGAGAAAACAACATGTTTGAGAGTTACAGATTCTGTTCTGAAAGTGCGTTATATCGACTAGAGGGGGGGTGAATAGGCGATTTTTACAAATTCATCACTGAGGAATTTCAACTTGAGGAATTTGAAATGTGATGAATAACTAGTAGCGGAATAAATACTTAGGTGCATGAGAAACATAGCAGTAGCATAGTCATCATGATGAAATAAAGCATGCACAGATTACAGGTAGCGTGATAAAGGATAAGTAGGTGAGGAACAAGGTAGCTTGAAGAATTTGAGGTGAGGAAATTGAGAAAGTCTTCAGTCAAATTCTTCAAACAGTAACGATCAATTTCATCAACAAGTATACGAGGAAATGATAGGGTTGAGGAAATGGAACCAGGTAGCTCGATGAAGACAATGGTCTGATGACCCAGTTCCAACTGTTGTGACAGTCGTATGTCTGGTTTGGAGCGGCCTGGTATTTAAACCAGAGGACACACAGTCCCAGGACACACAGTCCTTATCGTATTCTCCTTGAGCTAAGGTCACACAGACCTCGCCCAACACTCGTGGTAAGTCTTCAGGGTAGACTTCCAAAACCCTCACAAACTGGTCACCCGGCGATCCACAATTGACTGCTGGATGCTCTAGACCAAGGTCACTTCGTGATCCCCAATTGACTGCAGGATGCACTAGACCATGACGCCTAACCGTCTGGAAGATACACAGTCTTCAAAGGTAACAAGCGTCGGTTCCACACAGGAACAATCTCTTCAGTGATGCTCAATCACTTTGGGTTTAGTGGTTTGGTTTTGGGGTTTTGCCTCACTGATGATTTTCTCTCAAAGTCCTCAGAGGATGGGTTGCTCTCAAATGACAAGTGTCAGTTCTCTCTCGAAGCAGCCAACCAACTAGTGGTTGTGGGGGGTGGCTATTTATAGCCAGGGTGCAACCTGACATGATAAGACATAAATGCCCCCAATGATATAACCGTTATGTGGATAGGGTGATTGGGGACAGCTGGCACTTAGCACAGCAACGGTCGGAATTTCGAACTATGAAAGTCCTCAGGCTTATCATATTCCTCACTTGTAGGCAATTCGCACTGGCGAAATCCTAACTCCTCAGTCAGACCAATTTCCTCAGAGACCAGAAGATCATCGTCTCTGTCACTGAAGAACTTGACTGAACTGCAAGAGATTTCCAAAGGCTTCACTCGAAGGATTGGATAGGTTGAGGCTTTTGAGTTGAGCATCAGTTGGAAATTTTCCTTAGTATTACCTCGGCCCCCTTTAACAGTACGGTGTTTCCTATGACTCAAAGAAAGGAAATGAAACTACGAAAACAAAAGTCTTCACGCTTCATAGTCCTCGTTCATATCTTCAAGGTCACACCAACTTCCTATTTTTCAAAGTCTTCAGGGAATACCAAAGTCTTCACCAAAGTCTTCAGTTGACGACATACATTTTTAGGGGTCGATTATCTCCGAATGTATCAAACTCCTCAGCGACTTATAGAGCCTGTGTACACTTACAAACGCATTAGTCTCTTAACCTATAAGTCTTCAATACACCAAAATCACTAAGGGGCACTAGATGCACTTACAATCTCCCCCTTTTTGGTGATTGATGACAAATAGGTTAAGTTTTCAACGGGGATAAAAATATGAAGTGTAAGTACTGAGTTTGAGGAATTTGATTGCAAGATATAGAAGAACTCCCCCTGAAGATGTGCATATTTGAGGAATTTGCTTTGGACTGCAAATGCACACAGCAGGTTAAAAACATGGAGAATTCCCCCTATATCTTGTAATTCATAAAAGCATTTAACATATGTTATGAAGAATTTGAAATGCATGATGAAAATGGTGTCTGACGAAATTCAGCATGTATGCATTAAGGTACTTGAGGAAATAAGCATGCGGAAAGCAGTTCAAAAATGTCAGACCACCATAGAACTTAAGTTTACAACTCAACCAACAAGAGCTTCAGAAGAGAGAGAGTTGTAACTTAAACAAAAACAGCCCATATATATAGACCCGCTTGAAGACTAACTCAAATTTTCTCCCCCTCTGTCATCGAAGACCAAAAGGGACGAAAAAGTGAGGACTAACGCCCCTGAAGAAATTCATCGTGAAGGTGATGGAGGAGCGCCAGCGTTGTCGGGGTCGTTCGTTGATGCAGGGCCCGCAGCAGTGTCGTCAATATCCTCAGCTTCATCCACCTGGCGTGATGAAGAATATGAGCTTGTAACCAGCTGAGGAACTTGAACTTTCTTCCATTTCTTCCTTGGAGGGATGGACCAATCAAAGTCCTGCTGAAATTCCATCTCCTTGAGTTCTTCAGGAGTCTTGAGGTGAGACAGGATGGCCCATGTGCGGTCGAAGACTTCATGAAGATAATAGTGGTTCTTCCTCACAGAGTTGTGCGTGACAGTCATGTCTCGAAGAAGTGAACCAAACTGACGCTTTACCCACTTGTGATTGCGATCAATCTTCTGATGAAGACTTAGAAGAAGCTCTCGATCAGTCATCACACGAGGGGCAGTATCTTGAGGATTTTGTGCTGAGGCTTTTGCAGCAGAATCTTGGGTAGCAGTGTCATCATTGGTGGAATAAGATGCAGCTTTGCGAAACTGACCATCCAATGGACGAGTACCTTCATCAATGACAGCTTTGCCTTTTCCTGCAACTGAAGAAAATGAGCTCTTGAGGACTTCGATTGGAGGTAGAAAGCCAAAGTGATTCTGAAAGTCAGCCTTGAATGGAAGTGAGGACCTTGACCTGATGAATTTCATGATCCAGGGAGCGTAAGGCTTCAATTCAAATGGGGCTGAAGCAGCATTGGCCAAAGTCCTCATGAAGAAATCATGGTAATTGATGGGAATCCCATGAATGATGTTGAATACCATGTTCTTCATGATTCCCTCCACTTCTTCTTCTTCAGAGTTGTGGCCCTTCTGAGGACTGAGGGTTTTGGTCAGAATGCGATAGACTGTCCTGGGCACATAGAGCAAATACTTCACAAGGAAGGAAGTCCTTTGAGGTTGTCCAGGAGCCAATGGCTTCATCAGCACTTGCATCATGTGATTGGGCAGAGCAGGTTCATCAAACAGGCATCTTGCTCCTTCTGAGGGAATTGGTATTGGGACTGACCGAAGTAGTTCAGAGGCTGGAGCAGTGTAGTGAGTGGATCCAGTCATCCAGTCCAAGACCCAAGAATTGACATCAGAGGCATCACCTGTGATGTGCAAGGTGGCATAGAATTGAAGAATCAGCTCTTCATTCCAATCGCATATGTCCACACAGAATGGAAGAATTCCTGCATCATGAAGGACTGCGAGCACCGGTGTGAAGCATGGGATAGTTTCCATGTCCGTATGAGGAATTTGCTGATGCTCGAAGACTTTCTCCTTCTCAAACAGCACTGATGCATAATAGTTCATCTGTGTGGGTGTCCAGAACCTGGTGCGACCGGCCCTTGCAGAGTCATAAGGATTTGGCCCATTGAAGAAGATGTGCTCGTTGAAGAAATTGGTCTTGATGAATTTGGGGCGCTTTGAGCTTTTGAAGGGCATCTTGGGCTTCGGCTGAAGGTTTGGCTTGAAGCGGCCCACAATTTCCTTAGGCATAGGAGGAACTTCTTCAGACTGAGGAATTTGAACAACAGTTTCCTCAGATGCAGTTGGAGCAGCAAATTCTTCAGCTGATGCATCTGGAATATCTTCAGGGACAGGTGCAGCCAAGTCATCAGATCCTGTATGAATTTCTTCAGTCTGGGCTGGAGACTGAGGAATTTGAGTGAGGGGAGTGGTCATTGGTGAATTTGGGTGTGCAGCTTCCCAATATTCATTATTGATAAGAGGAGTTGTGTTTCCAATGTCCACATACTCTTCCATTTCTTCAACATCGGCCTCTTCAGTATTCAACTGAGGCTGGGGCGATGATACCAGTGGGGTTGAAGTATTTGCTTCAACATCAATTTCTTCATCAATCTGCTCTGAGGAAGCAGCAGAATGATGTTCTTTTTGTTTATCATTTGGGATGACGTAGTCAATACCAAATGGCACTAAGTCATAGGCTGGCACGGAGGTAATGGGAGTTGCATCGATTGGGTCAGTTGAAGAACTTGGCAGTGTCTTCAATTTCTTCACTGCTGAGGAATCTGAAGTTGATGCTTTTCTCTTCTGTGCAGCCTTCTTCTCCGCAGCCTTAGTTTTCTTCACTTCTGATGCAGAAGGATGGTTGATGTTCTTCACCTTTGAGGATTTTGCAGTTTCAGCAGAGGGTGAAGGGGGAGCAGTATCTTCAGGCACGACTGATGCAGTCGTCCTAGTGGTCTCAATTTCATCAGGCGTAGCAAAAGTTTCAGCTGGCCTGGCAGTTTCTTCAGGCGCAACAGTGGAGGTTGCCCTGACAGGTTCTTCAGCAGCCTGAATTTCTTCAGCTGCGCGTGCAGTTTCTTCAGCAGGCTGAGCAGATTCTTCAGCCTGAGGAATTTGCGGTTGTAATTGAACTGCAACCCTTGAGTTGTGTTCCTTAACTGCAGCTTGGGCTGCCCTGACAAATCTTACTTTGGTGCCCTTCCATTCAGCATCATACTTTTCTTGTTCTTCAGTAAGGCAGCGAATCTCAGACTGAACTGTGATGAGTTGATTGGGAGTCAAATTCATCACATTGTTCCTCGGGAACTTTTCTTTTCTGGCCCTGCTTCTCTTAGCTCTCTGAGCTTGATCTCTCTTCCATTTTTCTTCAGCTATGAAGTGTGTGAGGACATGGTCGACACCAAGAGGTAGGTTCAGTGAGGAAAGTGGAGTGCTGGGATCCTCATGCCATATGTCGATGAAGTTGAGGATCATCTTAGGATCCAGCATGAGAGGAACAGAGCTGCCCTTGGCTATTGCAGCTCTCTGCTGACTGTTTCTGATGATTTCTTCCAATTCTTCGTCATCAGCCTCATCATTATCCTCAGATCCCGAGGGTACATTCACAGTAGCTTGGCTATTGTGAGGACTTGGTCTCTGACCTCGTCCAGCAGTTCTCTTTAACTTCATCAGAGTAGGGCTTGTTGAAGACTGTGCTTGGGCAGAGGAACTTGCAGAGACCCCTGAAGCAATTGAGAAGCCAGTAGTCCTCTGACATGTTGCAAGATGTACAGGTGTTGAGGACTTTGCGGCAGCAGCTGATGATTGTTCAGCTACTGAAGGCATTGCAGTGGCCTTTGAAGAACTTGCATGAGGATTTTGCAGTGAGGACTTTGAAGTTGAGGTTTTTGACTTCACTGCAGACTTCTTCACCATCGATTTCTTCGGAGCACTAGCAGAGGCTCCGGCAGAGGCAGCAGCTGCTGCAGAATCTTCATTGAATTGCTTCACAGCAGCTTTGGCAGTTCTCTGAAGTTTTCGTTGATGCTTTGCCCATTCAGCAGGAAAGTCTTCACCATGAGCAACGCTAGTGGGATCGACTTCTTGATCATCAGCAGGAGGAGCCCTTTTGCAAGGAGGTTTGAGGGCGAATTTCTTCATGTACTTGGGAGTGACATAGTGATAGTCTCTCCACTCCTTCACCCACCTCCGTTCAATCCTCTGAATCCTGATTTTTCTCTGCTCTTTTGTCTCTTTGCCATGAATGGCCTCATCAGGAGTACAGTAACTGGCATACAGAGGCTCAGGTATCTCAAAAGCAGTGTTCTGTTTAGCCTTCTTTCCACCCTTCTGAGGTCTTTTACCATCTGCCATTTTCTTCACTTGATGACTTTGAACTCTTGATGATTCTGAAGATGTATACAGTTTTTCCTCAAGAAACGCTGCAAATGAGTTAAGTTGATGAGAACCTAGTGATTCATCAGCAGACATTTTGTACATGTGAACAGAGTATAGGTGCGAGGAATTTGAAGAGGTCATATGCGTTCTCAGAAATTTTTCAAAATACATCAAGTTGAGGATTTTCACCATAGATGTCTTGAGGAATTTCACTAAGTGTTCTTTGTCTTAGGTTCCAGAGTTGTGCGAATATGTTGATCCACACAATTGAGGAATCTTGAAGAAAATCATAACTTAGAAAAAAACATCAAGGGATTGAAACATGTAAGGTGCTTAAGAAGATGATTCTTGAAGAATAAACACTTTTGAGGATTTTGTGGAAGACATGAAGATCAAACAAGGGCAGTAAAATTAGATTTTATTTACCCTGATGAAGAACACGACGAATAGAGAGATGCAATCGGGGAAGTTCATCCGTCCAGATCTCCCACGCCCTAGCTTGGCAGAGGGAGACAGCTACAACGGCGGCGGGTGAAGACTTCCACGGCCGATGCGAGTACGGCGACGGCGAGGTCGAGGCAGTGAAGCTCTTCCTCTCCGGCGGCGATGATTTTAGCGGCGGCGCTAGGTTTGAGCTCGGGAGAGATGGGAGTGAGGAGTAACTCGAGCACAGTGAAGGGAAGGGGGGTATATATAGTGGCAGTAAAAACGAATCGGCCCGAAGATTTTGGACCAGATTGCCCCTGACCCTTGCTCTCCATGCGACATGTGTCGCCTACGTTCTGCGAAGTGGAGATAGTGGGGGATCATGGCTTATCCAGTCGTGGGAATCGGAACGGTTTGAGCGGGAAGCGCCGAAAAAGAATTTGATAGTGAAAATTTTAAAGTTTCCGTTCGCAAATTCTTCAGCTGTCAAGGATACAGTGAAGACTTTGAACGAGTTTCAAAGTAGAATGCATATGAAGAATTTGTGAACAGACTGGGTTGAGTTTAGCATAGAGGGGGAACGGGTACGATCACATTCACTTAGATGAAAATCAACTTGAAGAATTAGCAATAAGTGAATGCTGTTGAGGACATTGAAAACTCAAATATATATATATATATATATATATATATATATATATATATATATATATATATATATAGTCAATGAAGAACATCAGTTTCATAGTTTGAAGAATTTGAAAAGTTGAGGAATTTGCAAACTTGAGGAATTTGAAAATTTGAAGAATTTGCAAAATGATGAAAAACTCAACTCTGAAGAATTTCAACTATTGTTGGTGGCGTGACCCACCGTATAAGAATGATGATTTCAGACACCACGTACAATTGTCGTAGGGTTTTGAGAATCAAGTTCTTCATTAATTTCTTCACACTTAGAGAGTTATTCTTCATTGATTGAAGAAAAACGTTACTTCGTGTGTTGCACATCAAAGTCATCAATTTTGCATGAGTGTTAGGATGTGTGTCTTTTCAAAGAACATTCGAAGATTTTAAGATATTTAGCTCACACCGCAACTTGCAAAATCTCTTTTCATCCAAGGGCTTAGTGAAGATATCGGCCAGTTGTTCTTCAGTGGGGATGTGGTCGATGGAGATGTCGCCCTTGAGTACATGATCTCGAAGAAAATGATGACAAATCTGGATGTGCTTGGTCTTGGAGTGCTGAACTAGGTTGTAAGCAATCTTGATAGCGCTCTCATTGTCGCAGTAGAGAGGCACATTCTTCACCTTGATGCCATAGTCCTTGAGGGTTTGCTTCATCCACAGCAACTGAGCGCAGCATGAACCAGCATCAATGTACTCAGCTTCAGCTGTAGAAAGTGACACGCGGTTCTACTTCTTCGAGGACCAATAGACTAAGGATCGTCCGAGGAAATGACACGTGCCTGAGGTTGACTTGCGACCCACACGATCTCCAGCATAGTCAGCATCTGAGTATCCGACGAGGTGAAGATTTGAGCCCTTGGGATACCATAATCCAAGCGTTGGTGTGTGAGCTAAGTATCGAAGAATATGTTTCACAGCCTTATGGTGTGATTCCTTCGGTGTTGCTTGGAATCGGGCACACATGCAAACACTCAGCATAATATCAGGCCTAGATGCACATAGATACAATAAAGAGCCAATCATGGAGCGGTATACCTTCTGATCGAAATCTTTACCATTTTCGTCAGTGCAGAGGTGGCCTTTTGAAGGCATTGGAGTTTTGACGCCTTTGCAGTCTTGCATGTTGAATTTCCTCTGAACATCCTTGAGGTATTTCTCTTGTGAGATGAAGATGCCATTGTCTTGCTGACGAATTTGAAGACCTAAGAAGAATTTCAACTCTCCCATCATAGACATTTGATATTCTTCACTCATCATATAGGCAAATTCATCACTGTAACGTTTGTCAATACAGCCAAAGATAATATCGTCTACATATATTTGGCATATGAACAGTTCAGTGTCATAGGATTTAGTGAAAAGAGTTGGGTCGAGTGAACCGGGTTTGAAGCCTTTCTTCATGAGGAATTCCTTCAGAGTGTCATACCATGCCCGAGGGGCCTGCTTGAGGCCATAGAGGGCCTTGTTGAGTCTGAAGACCTTGTCAGGATGCTTAGGGTCTTCAAAACCTGGGGGTTGAGCAACATATACTTCTTCCTCAAGCTTACCATTGAGGAATGCACTTATTTTCACATCCATTTGATATAAAATGATATCATGATGGTTAGCATAAGCAAGCAATATGCGAATAGCTTCAAGTCTAGCAACAGGTGCAAAAGTTTCATCAAAGTCAATTCCTTCAACCTGTGTGTAGCCTTGAGCTACAAGACGAGCCTTATTCCTTACCACAAGGCCATTTTCATCTTGCTTGTTGCGGTAGATCCACTTGGTACCTATGATGTTATGCTTGCGAGGATCTGACCGCTTGAGAAGTTCCCACACGTTGTTGAGCTTGAATTGATGCAATTCCTCTCGCATAGCTTGAATCCACTCAGGCTCCTTGAAAGCTTCATCAACTTTGGTGGGCTCTATGATACAGACAAAAGCAAAATGCCCACAAAAGTTAGTCAAATGTGAAGCTCTTGAGCGAGTGAGAGGACCTGGTGCATTGATGTTGTCGATGATTTTGTCAATCTGCACTTCATTTGCAACTCTCGGATGAGCAGGTTGACGTGGCCGAGGATTTTCTTCAGCACCATTTTCTTCAGGTGTATCAGCATGAATGTCTTCATTGGTTGGAATGACTTCCTCAATAGGTTGAGGATTTTCTTCAGTGGGTACGACATCCTCAGTAGCTTTCAACTTAATGGATTCCTCAGGAGACTTTTCATCTAGCACAGAAGGCAGGTGCTCTCTTTGCGAGCCGTTAGTTTCATCGAACCGCACATCTACAGTTTCAACAACCTTTTGATGGTAGGTGTTGAAGACTCTGTAGGTGTGCGAGTCCTTTCCGTAACCAAGCATAAAACCTTCATGTGCTTTCGGTGCAAATTTAGAACTGTGGTGAGGATCTCTTATCCAGCATTTTGCACCGAAGACTTTGAGATAACTTACATTGGGTTTCTTGCCAGTCATGAGTTCATATGATGTCTTCTTGAAGGATTTGTGAACATATACCCTGTTGATGATGTGGCATGCTGTATCAATTGCCTCAGGCCAGAAGCGACGAGGAGTCTTGTATTCATCAAGCATGGTGTCGGTGTCAAAACCGGCGGATCTCGGGTAGGGGGTCCCAAGCTGTGAGACTAGGATCGATGGTAACGAGAGACAAAGGGGACAAGGTTTTACCCAGGTTCGGGCCCTCCTATGGAGGTAATACCCTACGTCCTGCTTGATTATATTGATTGTATGGGGATTACAGAGTTGATCTACCACGAGATCGTATGACTAAAACCCTAGATGAGTTCTGTTGGCCTACAACCTAAAACCCTCCGGCTTATATAGACGCCGAGGGTACCTAGGGTTTATACATGGTCGGTTACACGTCGAAGGGATAAACATGCCTATTCGCTACTTTAGACTTGGAGGACACGCCACGATCCTTGAAGCTTCCATCCTGGAGACAACATCCTCCATCCATCCAGTGTCCGGCGAACGGCCCATACAGTCCGGCCCATAGGAAATAGGTCGGCCTCCCGAGGACCCCTTAAACCAGGACTCCCTCAGTAGCCCCCGGACTAGCCTCTAACGCCGAGGTATATCCGGATAATCTTGTACATCGAAGTCTTCGGCTTGCGAGGCGAGTCCCTCCATCCCTTCCTGTTCGGCAACCGTCCTGTCATCGGTGAAATCCCAAACGTCACGGGATTGCTGGGTCCAAAGTAATAGCATTTCTCGATCTTCGCGCGTCGTGGGGAGACGAGCGGCTCATCAGCCTTTGACAAAACTGCCCCTCCACAAGGGAGGCTCCACCCATTTAAACAAACTGAATTGTGGTCCAAACCACACCTTCTCCTTCCCCATCGGAAAAAACCTCCAGCGAAAGGTTTCCACCAAAAATGGCGAGCGCCCCCAGTTCCTCCTCGGATCCTTACGGATCCCGTCCCGGGGACTGGACCAGCTGCTCCGTGCCGCTTCTTCGACTCCGCGACCTCGAGACCCAAGGGTATCTTCCTTCCTCGGATCTGACAGCCGTCCGCGCCAGTTTGACGTCATTCAATGGCGAGGCCCTCGCGGAGAATTTCCCACATCCACATAAGGGGGAGAATGTGTGTTTTGTGCCATTCCTCCTGCGAGGGCTCGGTGTCGGTGTCAAAACCGGCGGATCTCGGGTAGGGGGTCCCGAGCTGTGAGACTAGGATCGATGGTAACGAGAGACGAAGGGGACAAGGTTTTACCCAGGTTCGGGCCCTCCTATGGAGGTAATACCCTACGTCCTGCTTGATTATATTGATTGTATGGAGATTACAGAGTTGATCTACCACGAGATCGTATGACTAAAACCCTAGATGAGTTCTGTTGTTCTACAACCTAAAACCCTCCGACTTATATAGACGCCGAGGGTACCTAGGGTTTACACATGGTCGGTTACACGTCGAAGGGATAAACATGCCTATTCGCTACTTCAAACGTGGAGGACAAGCCACGATTCTCGAAGCTTCCTTCTTGGAGATGAGGTCTTCAATTCTTCCAGTGTCCGGCAAGTGGCCCATACAGTCCTGCCCATAAGACATAGGCCGGCCTCCCGAGGACCCCCTAAACTAGGACTCCCTCAGTAGCCCCCGAACTAGCCTCCAACGCCAAGGGTCCTGGCTCCAGCTACTTCGAGTGATCAGAGTCTTCGGCTTGCGAGGCGAGTTCCTTTCTCCAAACAGTGATCGGCCCGGGATATAGTTCGGCCTCCATCGACGTGTAATGTTTCCGATCATAGATCGTCCGTATAATATGAGTAGTCCGGCCTTGAAGGCCAAACGTCAGAGAACCAATAGTGTTTTCTGACAACGCTTCAGATGAAAGGCCACGGCCCACCAGTCGTGAGGACTCGATGCGCGGTTCGAGGCCGTTTCCACAAATCGTGCCCCGTTTTACACGGGATATGTTTAATCATGCGCATATAACGGCACGCACGCCTTGGGAAGCGGAGAGATTCACGGCTTCGTGAAGGGATGCTAATCAGCAGGAAGCCTCAATAAAAGGGAGAGAAAACCCCAAGGCTT
The DNA here is from genome assembly GCA_039707655.1 of Elymus sibiricus. Taxonomy (NCBI): domain Eukaryota; kingdom Viridiplantae; phylum Streptophyta; class Magnoliopsida; order Poales; family Poaceae; genus Elymus; species Elymus sibiricus. Next base: position 446,751,877 of record CM077663.1, on the reverse strand, counting down.
ATCCGCACCTTCCCATTCGCATCCCAGCTTCCCCAACCTTCCGAACTTACCGAGCCCAGATCTAGGTCTTCCATTCTTCCCCCTCCGAGCTTAGCCATGGCCAGCTCCGGCTCCAACGGCAAGTGGGAGGCATCCACGGTCACAGACCAGGACATCCGGGATCTCAAGGACGCCGGCTACCTCCCCGCCAATGTCTTCCACCACGCCGCAGAAGAGGGACAGGTGATCCCCACCCCTAAACCAGGCGAGAGGGTGGTCTTTGTTCCTCACTTCATCCGGGGACTGAGCTTCCCGCTCCATCCCTTTGTGAGGGGCCTCATGTTCTTCTACGGCCTCGACTTCCACGACCTCCCACCGAACTCCTTTATGCATATATCGGCCTTCATCATAGTCTGTGAAGCTTTCCTGCGAGTCGAGCCACACTTCGGACTATGGCTCAAGATCTTCAACCTCAAGCCGAAGTGTGTCGCCGGTGCACACGCGGATTGCGGCGGGGCAGTCATCGGCAAGCTTCCGCGGGCAGTGTGGCCATCCGGCACCTTTATCGACACTATCAAGACCTGGCAAAAGGAGTGGTTTTACATCACCGAGCCAAAGGAGGAGGGCGGAACTGTTCCTGTCGAATTCAAATCTGGCCCCCCGACCAGACTGACGTCATGGGTCCGAAAGGGCCTAGACTGGGGGTCGGACACAGAGGTGGAGGATCTGCAGAGGGGCATCGCCTCCCTAATCAGGGAGGGAGTCGGCCTGACCAACGTGGTCCAGGTTATGCTTCGGCAGTGCATCCTCCCCTGCCAGCGCCGGAGCTCTCCTATGTGGAATTATCGGACCGACGACGATCCTACAGTTCGTCAACTCTTCCGTACCACGCGGGAGAAGCTATGGAAGGCGCTGTTCAAGGCGCAGTAGAACTGGCCGGGCAAGAAGGAGGACAAGGGCTTGAGCGCCATCAAGCCCGCACCCGAGGTATAGCATAGTGTCATTTCACCGGTTCTATCTTCCCAAAGATAGTCTAAGCACTTTCCGATTACCTTTCATAGGAATGGTTGAGCAAAGCCACGGGCATCAAGTGTCCGGCTCCACAGCCCGAAGACCCCAAGTCTCGGCTGCTGTTGGAGATGCTCGTCGTGGCGCCTTACAAGGCACCAGAGAAGAAGGAGAAGAAGAAGCCAGGCCGAACAGGCCTGCGCAATAGGGACCAGCCAGGGGCTGTGTCCGAAGAGACTCATGCCTCCTCGAATCAAGAGGAGGAGCACGAAGCTGAGGGGGGAGGCGATTCCCCCCTCACAGGAAAGAGGGCGGCGTCATCGGACGCCTCGGAGGAGGCAGCTCCTCCCGCCCAGAAGAAACCGCACCGGACACAGGTAGTCCCGTCCGACGATAGTTCGGACTCGAACACCGAGTCCGAGGACTTCGAGAGGGTTCCGCGGAGGAACCTCAGGGTGAAGCCCCCACCTCGAAGGTACAGATCCGAAGACCCTTCCGAGTTATTAGTGCTAAGTTTTGAATATTATTAATCATGTGAGCGCCTTACTGATTTGCAGCCCACCACAAGTCCTCCCCACCGATCAAGTTTCGGACGGGGAGACCCCACCCGCCGAGCTAGCGGAGAGCGGGACCACGTCGCACCCCTCTCCTCCGGGCGCCGCGAAGGACACCGCGGAGGCGTCCTCCCAACAGGCTCCTTTGGAGCCGGACTCGGGAGGCAGGGGCGACAAAGTCATGGCCGAGGCAAACACCTCGGCCGCCGAAGACCCGGGGGAGAGGCCCCTCCCGGATACTGAGGAGACCGGACCAGAAGATGTCCAGTCACCTCCAAGGCGGTCTCCGGAGCGTACCATGCCTCCGGAGGCACCGATTCAATCTCCGGTCGGGGATCAGATCAATCGATCCCCACCGGCGCCACCGACCAATGGGTGGCCGGCTATGGGGGAGGCTCTATCAAGCGCCTCCATCTCCGGGGAGCACCGTACCCTTATGGGTGCGGTACTGCAGAGCATTCAGTCCGTGGATTCCGGACTGAAGGAGGCCTTCAACGGTCTCCTGACGGGCTTTCAGGTAAGCCAAGTAATGTTCTACTTTGTGAAATATTAATTTCGGTAAGTTATGATTATATGCATGGCAGCCCCTGAGCCCTAGGTGAGTTTGGAAAGACTTACCTGGGGGTCAAATCATAGATCCTTATCCGAACTATGCATAGGACAATATATGTTCGGATCGTTCTCTTAGCCCATAAGAGGACCGTTCACAGGATTATTTTAGTGACGGTTTGGAGGTTGTAAGCCCCTGTAACGTTATATGATGTTGTTTGTTACAGGCTTCGTCGACGGCAGCGGCCAATAACGCTGCCAAGCTAGAAGAGCTAAATCGGAAGCTTAAGAGCTCCGAAGACGAGCTTGACGCTCTAAACAAGAGATTCGACGAGGCGCAAGGTAAGTCGAATTAGAGAAAAAACTTTTTGTTATAGTACTGTCAATGCAGTGTTGTTTGATATGCTTAATGCTTGCGTAGCCTCGGCGAAGGAAATTGAGAAGCTCAAGGCCGAGCTTGAGAAGGCCAAGAAGGAGGCTGCGGTGGAGAAGGCGGCTGCCACAAAAGCAGCTACCACGCTATCCGCCCTAAGAGCCACCAGCGACAAGCACGAGGCTCGGGTGGAGGAAATCCAGCAGGAGCTCAAAGACGCTGGGCGAAAGTGCGAGGATCTGGAGCAAAAGGGCAAGGAGCGGGCCGCCGAACTATCCACCCTGAAAACCAATCTCCAAAAGGAGCGGGTGGATAGGCGGTCATTTGAAGAGGAGCTCCGCCAAGCCAAAGCTATCCTGGATGGTAAGCCGTATTCATTGCAGTGTATCTTCGGGGACAGCAAGTTCGAGTTGCTTACCCAAGTATGGCGTTCCTCAGGCGCCTGCTCGGACCTCCAGAAGGACTTAGCGGACGCGAAGCAGTTCTATGCTTCACGTGGAGAAGGAGATGAAGCTCGGCTATTCTGGGCGCAATTCAAAGCCCCCGAGCATTCTCCTCTCCTTGTGGAGCGGCTCAAGCAGCAGATGGAGCTATGCCGGATGGCGGAACCGGCCATGAAGGATCTCTGTATCCGGCTATGGCCCAATGAGCCACTGCCGGGCAGCTACTTCGGCCTGGTGCAGAAGCTAAGCGACGCCACTCCTCGGATCGACGCCTTGAGGCGGTCTTCCTGCATCGAGGGGGCTAGGATGACCTTTGCGAAGGCCAAGGTGCACTGGCCGGGGCTGGATCCGATGAAGGTAGCCACAGCTCCTCCGCCTCCCGGAAAAGGTCATAGGCGCCCCGAGCTGTACTTCTCCAGAGTTATGGAGGGTGCTCGGGCCATAGAATCACAGTGTACGAGAGAGAATGAGTATGAATAGATTGCTGTACTATGTCCGAAGACTTGTCAGCGTGTATATATTTAAAATGCATGGTTTATCATGTCTTATATGTTTTGCATCTTTTATAACTCCTTTGTGGCCGTTAACCCTGAAAGCTGCGAGTCGTCGGCTTCAGCCCCTGTGTATATACTACTCAAGGGGTCTCTTCCAACCGCACTGTAACCCTTAGCCGAACTATTGGCACCCGAAGGCGGTAGTGTGGGGCGGACAAGGCAATCGGGCCATAATGCTTTATTGCTTTCACTTAGCCATAGGGGCGCGAGAAAGGAGTGCGGGAGCTGATAACTAGCCCCCAGGTGTTTGTGATGTTCGGATGAACCGCGGCCAAAGCCTATATCACCTGGTTTGTGCTAACACCAAACCCATCGTATGACACGGAATAACCTCTGACGAGATTTAGTTAAGCTCGGATTCGCAGACCGGTTCTCGCATACCATGACAGCCAGTTTTCGGCTTTCTCCGCTGAGGCGCTTGACCAGACTAGCCGAAAGCACAATCGCAGCGGTGCTCCCTTTGCCCTTTTAGCCGAACTAGCGGAACATAAAGGGGCAAGCAAAGGAGCTGGGCAACCCAACTATTGACCCAAGACATAGTTCGGAACCAATGCATATAGAGCGGAATTCCAAGACGCCGAACACTTAAAGAAATTGTGATTAGGGCGATTTTTAAGGTCGAGCCCCCGGTCTATTTGTCGGTCGCATCGTACAGTATACCAAACAGGTTCGCAAGAAGAGGGAGAAAACAGAAAGTGTGCCGAAAAGGGACATCAAAGAGAAAATTATATATCTGTATTTTACTCAACAACTCTTATTATTCAAATTGCCGATGCAATTGTTTACAAGTATTTGATGAATGAAATATAAATTTTTCAGGAGAGTTTGTACCAAGGGCCTTTCGTAGGTGACCTGACGTCCTTGATGTGCCCTGTCGCTTATCTGCTCCTGCAGCTCCTAAGGAGGTGTATGCCTTTATGGGCTTTGTTAGATCGGCGAGCGGACCTTGAAGAAAGGGTCTTGAGAAGTCGCCGAGGTATGGATGAGCTTGACGCTTTTAGCAGGCGCTTTATGGTACCTGTAGTGTGTCTGAAGACGTGTTGACGGTAATAGTTCGGTCCAGCCGAACCCCTACCCTCTATTAGTATGTCCCCACCACTGCCCATGGAATTTTGAGCGCGAAGTTGTGCCTCCGTGGCACGTACCTTGCCAGTTCTAGGGCCGTGCGATGGGGGGCGAGTCCCTATTTACCGGGAGTGGAAGGTTCTGGTACCTCGGATTGAGACCGAGCTCTTTTCCCAGCCTTGGGTGCCTTGACGGCAGATGTCGGCGACTGCCAATCATCGGTGTAATGGAATTTGGCCGCCAGGGCCAATGCATGTTCCTCAGTTCGGAGGGAGCGCTCTGTATTGCCATTAACTGTAATGGCCCCCCTAGGGCCGGGCATCTTGAGCTTGAGGTATGCGTAGTGAGGGACGGCGTTAAAGCGAGCGAACGTTGTACGGCCGAGCAGGGCGTGATAGCCGCTGCGGAAAGGTACGATGTCGAAGATCAAGTCCTCGCTTCGAAAGTTATCGGGCGAGCCGAACACGACCTCCAGGCTTACGGAGCCTGTGCACCGGGCTTCAACGCCTGGGATCACTCCTTTGAAGGTAGTGTTGCTGGGCTTGATCCTTGATGGATCTATGCCCATCTTTTTCACCGTATCTGAGTAAATCAGATTGAGGCTACTTCCACCGTCCATTAAAACTTTAGTGAGGTGGTACCCATCTATTATCGGGTCTAGGACGAGTGCGGCCAAACCCCCGTGACGGATACTGGTCGGGTGGTCGCGTCGATCAAAAGTGATCGGATATGCCGACCATGGGTTATACTTCGGGGCTACAGGCTCTATGGCATAGACATCTCGAAGGGCGCGCTTCCTCTCCTTTTTGGGTATATGAGTGGCGTAGATCATGTTTACTGTCTTTACCTCTGGAGGGAATTTCTTTTGACCGCCGCCGATCGGACCACGAGGCTCATCCTCGTCCTCGCTACGTGGGCTCTTGCCTTGGTCCTCAGATGCGAGCTTGCCGGCCTGTTTGAAGACCCAACAGTTACGGTTGGTGTGATTGGCGGGCTTCTCTTGAGTGCCGTGGATCTGGCAAGGCCTCTCTAGGATCTTGTCCAGCGGGGTGGGTCCGTCGTGTTTGCCTTTAGCAGGCTTCTTCCGCTGCCCAGGACGGGAATTGCGGAAGTCGGCATTGACAGCCGTGTCATCGACATCACTATTATTGTGCCGGCGCTTGTTCTTGTTGCACTTCGGTTTCCTGTTTCCATCCCGAACTTCAGAGGTTCCGGGGTCGTCGGGGTTATGGCTACGTCTAGCTAGCCAATTATCCTCACCCGCCCAAAAGCGGGTCATGAGTGATGTGAGGGCGGACATTGTCCTTGGTTTGTCCTGGCCGAGCTGTCGAGCCAGCCATTCATCCCGAATATTATGCCTGAAGGAGGCTATAGCTTCGGCGTCCCGGCAGTCTACGATCTGGTTCTTCTTGGTCAGGAAACGATTCCAGAATAGCCGCGCGGACTCTCCTGGCTTCTGTACGACGTTGCTTAGATCGGAGGAGTCCAGTGGCCGAACATAAGTACCCTGGAAGTTAGATCGGAATGCCTCTTCTAGGTCCTCCCAACACCCAATAGAGTTTTCGGGGAGGCTATTTAACCAGTGCCGAGCTGGCCCCTTGAGCTTCAGGGGTAAGTACTTGATGGCGTGGAGGTCATCTCCTTGCGCCATGTGGATGTGGAGGAGGAAATCCTTGATCCATACGGTTGGGTCAGTTGTCCCATCGTATTGCTCTATGTTTACGGGTTTAAACCCTTCCGGGAACTGATGCCGCATTACCTTGTCCGTGAAGTACAGTGGGTGGGCGGCGCCTCTGACCCGAGCTATGGCGCGCTGGTGATCGGTGTCTGTCCTAGCTCGGGTTCGTTCCCGATCTTCATTGTCGCAGTCGAACCAAGGCCGGTACCCTTCCCGTCTATCGGGTGAGTATCCTCTGGATCCGTAGATGGATCGCGTGCGGCCTGCTCTATAGTCCAGGTCGTGTCGCATGTCGAACCTGTCATCGGGCTCTAGTGGCTCCTTTCCCCGTCTACGGGGTATCGTCGGCCTATTGCCGGTATCATCAGCCGTCCTGTCACGTCCTCGAGGTGGGCGGTCTGGCTTGTCATATGGGGTATGCTTGGGAGACGGCGTATCAGTGAGCTCGTCATCGAATTGCGGCAGTAGCCTTCTGCGTGGGTAGCTCTTAGGTTGGTCCGATAGACCGGTGCCGTATCCTTCCTCAGCTGAGAGGACTCTCGTCCATCGGTCGTTGAGGTCATCTTGTTCGGCTCTGAGCTGCCGCTCTTTTGCTTTCAGGCTGTGAGCTGTGGATCTGAGCTGTTGCCTGAACAATTCCTGATCTTCAGGATTGTCGGGGATGGCGAAGTCATCGGCAGCCGCGTTATCCTCCTCCTCGATAGAGCGGAGGTAGTCGTCCTCAGGATCATCTGGATCATCGGGGTCACGACGTTCTTCGGGTCTCTCCTGACCCTCCAATGGGTGTTCAGGGATTTCGGGACCGCTGATGTCTTCCGGGGTGTCTCCGTCCCCGGTGTCATCGATAGACTTTCGCCCCTTTTTCCCTTTTGACCGTTTATGCGGCTTTCGGCGTCTTGACGGCGCTTCATCCGATCTATCACCGTTGTTTTTCGGAGTGTCCACCATGTAGACGTCATACATAGAGGTGGCAGTCCACTGCCCGGTCTTAGCGGGGGTGAGGGAGTGATCTTCCTCATCCATGTACTCTGCTTCCTCGGAAGCGTAGTCTAGCATGTCGGTTAAATCCTCGACAGTGGCTATCAAGTGGGTGGTGGGTGGGACGAAAAATCTGTCCGGACCCGTCTGAGGCCCGATCTGAGAATAGATCGGGGCTGGATCGTTGTTGATCTTCATCGACGAGATCCGATCTAGAGCCTCGTCGAGTATCGAGAGCTCGATCGGACTGGTCTGCCCAGAGCTTCCAGAGTGATCCTCTGGTGCATCCGTGCGGGGAGTGTGTTCGGCAAGAACTGATGTCCGGACGTCGGGTACTATGACCTGATCCGGACTAAAGGTCGGGCCCTCGCCGGGGTAGATCCCACGGGCGGAGCCGAAAGATGGGTCTGGGGTTAAGGCCTCAGAGTCTTCGGGCATGGCAGGCAAGACTGCAAGCCCGGTTAGTGACAGATCACCTCGAGAGTCTACGGAGAACTCTAAGTTCCAGAATCTGACCTCTTGATCAGGGACAAAACTTCCGACGCGGCCTAGATGGTCGGTCGGGTCGGCGTGCAGCACAACACTGCCGAAAGCGAAGATCTGTCCGGGGACAAAATTGCCCGGATTGTGGACCTCTTCGTTGATGACTAAGCGAGCCATCGATTCCTTCCGGCGATCACAGCGGAACTCTCAATGAAAGCACCAATGTCGGTGTCAAAACCGGCGGATCTTGGGTAGGGGGTCCCGAGCTGTGAGACTAGGATCGATGGTAACGAGAGACAAAGGGGACAAGGTTTTACCCAGGTTCGGGCCCTCCTATGGAGGTAATACCCTACGTCCTGCTTGATTATATTGATTGTATGGAGATTACAGAGTTGATCTACCACGAGATCGTATGACTAAAACCCTAGATGAGTTCTGTTGTTCTACAACCTAAAACCCTCCGACTTATATAGACGCCGAGGGTACCTAGGGTTTACACATGGTCGGTTACACGTCGAAGGGATAAACATGCCTATTCGCTACTTCAAACGTGGAGGACAAGCCACGATTCTCGAAGCTTCCTTCTTGGAGATGAGGTCTTCAATTCTTCTAGTGTCCGGCAAGTGGCCCATACAGTCCAGCCCATAAGACATAGGCCGGCCTCCCGAGGACCCCCTAAACCAGGACTCCCTCACTCGGGTTTCCCATTCATCCGTTCCAATGAGGCCTACTGGTGTTTTATGGGATTCAGCTCCACCACCTCACTCCAGGGTCTATTTTGCACATCTCGGGTTTCGTCGCCCTTTGCGAGATGTTCCTGGGTTGCGAGGCGCACTTCGAGTTGTGGAGGAAATACTTTTGCCTCGTCCCTCACACTCGAGATAAGACAATCTTTGAGGTCGGCGGAGCCGAAGTATGCCGCATAGCGGGGACGGGATACCCCGGGGGGACACCGAAGGAGTCCGAACTATGGACTTCGGAATGGTTTTATATCGAGGACGTCCCTTTATTCGATCCAGCTCGGAAGGGTCTGCCCGAATACTCCGATGCCCCCTTGAGGAAGAGGTACAACTGGCGCCCGAAGAGCCTATCCCAAGAAGACAGTATTGGGGTGCAACGCTTAGCAGCTCGTGTGAGGATACTAGCCCATCATAAGCTGACCATGATAGATGTCATGGCCGCCGCCATCTCCCGGTGCGTCCAACCCCTCCAACAGAGGATACACCCCTTATGGTGTTACAACGGGACAAGCGATACTACTCGCTCCCGAGGACTGGGTCCTGCCGATCAAACGGCTTTGGCCGCCGCACTTGCCGACCTATACAAAGGGGAGCAAGAAGATTTCATTCGGCGATCGACCAAAGAGGGATACTCAAGCCATAATCCCATCGAATGGGTGAGCCTTTCAATCCCGTGACCATAGTTCGGATTATCAAATTGTCCCTTCTTGACCGAAGTCTTTATTTTCATGCAAACAGGAATGGAGGAGCTTTATCGAGACAGTCCATTGTCTGACCCCTCAGCCCGAAGACTATTCCCGTGACGACGATCCGGGCTATCATGAAGACCCAGATCTGTCAATCGAACTTGAAGACGGGGTTTTCTACCAAGAGGGCCTTGACGGCTCCAAGGTGGCCATTATCGCCGATTACCCTGGGTCCTTCCCTTCTCCTGCAACAAGCAAGAAGAAGAAAACATCCCGCAAGAGGCAAGCGTCCTCCATTGGCCCTAACGCGCCGGCTTCTACACCCAAACGTCGTAGATCCGCGCGACATACACCGGCCACGGTGGCCGCGCCTGGACCGGAAAGCCACAAGGATCCGGCAAATGAGCCGGTCGCGGGGGCGAGTGCGCCTACGAGTTCATCCCAAAGGTATTTCGCTTAATCGCTTGAGTAAGTATCATGATTTGATAAGGCCTAACAAGAGACCATTTTGCCAAAATATTCAGGCAAAGGGTTCGGCCGTCACCCGCCGAGGACGTCGTCAGGACGTCCGGCGGTGCCCAAGATTCCAGGCCTTCCACCCATGCCGATCCTGCTGCGGGAGCCCCCACCGTCAATCCTGCCCCAGCCGATTCTGGTGACGCCATATCTGTCACCAAATCAGAGGTTGGGAGTGCTATGCACCATCGGCGGCGACGAGAAGCCCTGCGTCATCCAGCCTTTTCCGAACAAGAGTTCGGTGCTCTAGGCACGGCGGATGCACACCTCGGGGCCGCCCGAGCTGGGTTCGAGGAGGCTGTAAAGTTGATATCGTCCAGCCTGCAGGTAAGTAGTTGTTTATTAAAGTCCGAACACTTGTACAGACTCAGTAGCCCCCAAGCCTTAAATTGGTCGGTACGACCGAATTAAGGATCCCCGTACTAATTGACTGGTAATGTAGGCTTCGAAGCAGCGGTGCGAGCAACTGGCCAAGGAACTGGAAGCCAGCCGAACACAGGTCGAAGCTGTGAAGGCCGAACTAGAGCAAGTGAAGAGCTTTACTCAGGAGGCACATGGTTAGTATATATATACTGCTGATCTTTAGTATATCCCCATGCTTACGCAAGGGTACTATGTAGCAGCTGAATCAATAGGGCAATTACAAAAAGATTTGGATGTAGCCCGAGAATCTCAGCAATATGCTGAGTCCCAGCTGGAAGCTGGCCATCGCGTTTTACAACGTCATCTTGAAGAGAAGAACCGCCTGAAGGAAGAGAATAGACAACAAGCCGAACAGATTGAGAGCTTAAAGGCTCAATTGGCCCAGGCCCAAGGAGAAAACCAGAATCTACAGAGAGGCATGTTCGGTAAGTGTGATTTTAACATCAGAAAGTATCTCTTATAAGCGAGGTGTGATACGCATGCCGTGACTCATATGCAGGTCTATTGTCCGGGCGACCCGAAGAGGAAATCGGATCCTACCAGGGGAATCTGTTGAAGGAGCTGTCCGCCCTTCATGAGCGGGCTCGAAAGGCCATGAAAATCATGGTGAAGGCACTATGGCCTGCCGAGCAACCTCCGGAGAGGATGACCGAACTAATCGATCGCTTCAAGGGAGCCCGAGCAAGGCTCGAGCTGTGGAAGACATCAGCTTGCCGGGAGGGAGCATGAGAGGCGTGGGCGATGATCAAGACCCGCTACACCGGACTTGACCCCGAGCGTATGGCTCAGGTTGGACCAGTGGGGGCAGATGGACAAGAAGTGCCGCTTCACCTGGTATACGACCAGGTGTTGCCTGCCGCCCGTCTCTCACAACAAGACTGCTCCCTGGACACCATAATCGATAATCTCAATCAGTAGCCAGATGTATGATCATATGTAGCTATGTACTTTATAATCAAAAAATTACTCCGTCTGTGTTGTAAACTTTGTCTTAACCGGCCATCGGCTTTAACCTCCCGTGCTAAGAGCTTGGGAGTGTTCCTTGTAAGTTATCACCCGACGGGGAGGGAACTATGTTCGGGGAACCAGGCAATCCGGCCATGTGGTGCGAACAGACAGAAAGCACACAGGGAGATATGTTATATTACTGCTGAGCGTAAGAAACATCTTCTAAAGAAAATAGTAACTCTATCGATACTTTCCTTCAGGGGTGCTACGTAAATCGTAGGTGAAAAGGCCGTATTTTGATAGTGTGCGGCCAAGGGCTTGTGTGAAGGAAAAAGCCTGAATAATGGTCATGAACGGCCATAATTGAATCCTTTGTAGCCGATCAATTGTCTACTGAAGATAGCTAGCTTTTGGCTTCACCCGTCTGAGGTACGTATCCGAATGACCCGGTCGTAACAATCGCAGAGGTGCTCCCTTTACCCTCTAGCCGAACAATCGGGAACGTAGAGGGTAAGCACAGGAGCAAGGCAACCCAGCTTGGCAAATTCTTAGTTCTAATTGATGCATAAGATGGCGTAAAGAACGACAAGGAAAGTATGCGTACACAAGAAATGTGCACAAGTGCTTATAACATAAAAGCATTGGCTTCGGAAAGGAAGCCCCCGGGTACTATATTCGGATTTAACACTTAAAGGTGTAGGCCGAAAAATCATTAGTATAAGATCGGTTGAACCGAACATAGAGTTGGGAAGAAAAAGAAATCAACCCTGCCAGAAATCAAGGTGGGAGGGAGAAGAAATAACAATGAAAAGAAAGAAAGGAGAAAGGTAAAAAGTATGACAACACCGTTCTAACCGTAGAAGCGCCGAAGACGAGCTGCGTTCCATGGGTTTGGTTCAAGGCGGTTATCCTACGGGTTCCAAAGACGGTAAGCTCCTCCTGTGAGTACCTCGTCGATGATGAAGGGGCCTTCCCATTTGGGCTTGAGTTTATGCTTCTGCTTCTCCGGTAGTCGTAAGACTAGTTCGCCCACGTTGTATGCTTGTGCCCTGACCTCCCTGCTCTGGTAACGCCGGGCCTGCTACTGATAAAAAGTAGAACGGGCCCGAGCTATGTCACGCTCCTCTTCCAAGGCGTCCAAGTCGTCTTGCCGATCTAACTCGGCCACTTTTTCCTCGTACATGCGCACTCTTGGTGCGTCGTGAATGATATCACAAGGAAGGACCGCTTCGGCCCCGTAGACCACGAAGAACGGTGTGTATCCCGTTGATCTATTCGGGGTGGTGCGCAAGCCCCATAGAACGGAGTCGAGCTCCTCTACCCACTGACAATCGGACTCTTGAAGAGACCGGACCAAACGTGGCTTGATGCCGCTCATTATGAGGCCGTTTGCTCGTTCGACTTGTCCATTAGTCTGCGGGTGATAAACCGATGCGTAATCGAGCTTGATGCCCATCTTTGCGCACCAGTCTTTGACCTCCTGGGCCGTGAAATTGGATCCGTTATCAGTTATTATACTGTGCGGGACACCGTAATGGTGTACCACGCCGAATATAAAGTCGATTACTGGTCCGGATTTGGCTGATTTAACAGGTTTGGCCTCTATCCATTTGGTGAATTTGTCGACCATGACCAGTAAGTATTTATTTTTCTTGGTCCCCCCTTTAAGTGGTCCGACCATGTCCAGCCCCCAGACCGCGAAGGGCCAGGTGATCGGAATAGTCCGAAGAGCTGTTGGGGGCATGTGACTTTGGTTTGTGAAAAGTTGACACCCCACGCAATATTTGACAAGTGACTGGGTGTCCGCCCGAGCTGTAGGCCAAAAGAACCTAGCCCGGAAGGCCTTGCTTACTAAGGCTCTTGCTGCGGCATGATGACCGCCCATCCCTGCGTGGACTTCGGCTAATAGCTGCCGCCCTTCTTCCTCAGATATGCACCGCTGTAGTACTCCGGTGGTGCTCTTCTTGTATAACTCTCCTTCGTGTACCTTGAAGGCTTTGGAGCGCCGAACTATGCGTCGCGCCTCCGTCTAATCGTCGGGGAGTTCTTTGCGAAGGAGGTAGGCGAGGAAGGGCTCGGTCCATGGCGCGATTACTGTCATGACCTCGTGAGCCGAGGGCATTTCGTCCATGACGGAGCCGCCGATGATTTGATCGTTTGGTTCGTTTACAGGGGGAACAACCTTGTTTGCACTGGATGGATCGGCGTCCTCTTGATCTGGCCAAACCACAGATGGCTTAAAGAGCCGTTCCAGAAAAGTGTTTGGTGGGACAGGATCACGTTTGGCTCCTATTCGAGCTAGTATATCGACAGCTTGGTTGTCGTCTCTAGCGACGTGGTGAAATTCCAGCCGCTCGAACCGTGCGGATATCTTGAGGACAGCGTTTCTATATGCCGCCATCTTCGGATTCTTAGCATCAAACTCGCCGTTGACTTGAGAGATGGCCAGATTGGAATCTCCCCGTACCTCCAGCCGTTGTATGCCCATTGAAGCTGCCATCCGAAGACCGTGCAAGAGGGCTTCATATTCGGCTGCATTGTTGGAGTCGGCAAACATGATCTGTAACACGTATCGAACGTTGTCACCTGTGGGGGATGTGAGAACAACTCCAGCCCCCAGTCCGGCCAAAGTTTTGGATCCATCAAAGTACATCGTCCAATGGGAGTATGTACTATATTCTCTGGGGAGTTCGGCTTCTGTCCATTCGGTGAGGAAATCTGCCAATACCTGAGATTTAATAGCTCGGCGTGGTTTGTAGGTAATCTCAAAAGGAAGGAGCTCGATCGCCCATTTGTTTATGCGGCCGGTGGCGTCCCTGTTATTGATTATATCATTCAAGGGGACTTCGGATGCTACCGTAACCGAACACTCTTGGAAGTAGTGTCTTAGCTTTCGTGATGCCATAAAAACTGTATAGGCTATCTTCTGATAGTGCGGGTATCTGGACTTGCATTGTGTTAGTACTTCTGACACGTAGTAGACCGGCTTCTGTATATGGAATTTGTGTCCCTCCTCCTCTCATTCGACGACGAGCACCGCGCTAACAACTTGGTTGGTGGCCGATATGTATAATAACATGGGCTCACCAGCGCCTGGTGCTGTGAGTATGGGGTTACTTGCCAGGAGTGTCTTGATTTCTTCTAACGCAGCCTTTGCTTCGTCGTTCCATTCAAAATTCTTGGTCCGTTTCAGCAACTTATACAGTGGTAAAGCTTTTTCACCGAGGCGGGAGATAAAGCGACTTAATGCCGCCACGCAGCCCGCCAATCTTTGGACATGCTTTAGCTCCGTAGGAACAGCAAGTTCGGATAAGGCGCGGATCTTTGCCGGATTCGCTTCTATTCCTCTATGTGAAACGATGAATCCGAGCAATTTACCAGCGGGAACGCCGAATACACACTTCTCCGGATTGAGACGAATATCGTATTCGCGTAGGCTGTCAAAGATTTGCCTTAAGTCGTCGATTAGATTGCTAACGTGTTTGGTTCTAATGACCACATCGTCCACGTACGCCTCGACTGTTTTGCCAACCTGTTTTTCGAGACAGGTCTGGATCATGCGCTGGTATGTAGCCCCAGCGTTCTTTTGCCCGAAAGGCATTGTGTTGAAGCAAAACGGCCCATAAGGGGTGATGAATGCGGTTGCCGCTTTATCGGATTCCTTCATTTTAATCTGATGGTACCCAGAATAAGCATCGAGGAAACACAGCGAGTCGTGTCCGGCTGTGGCATCAATAATCTGGTCTATTCGTGGTAGAGGGAAAGGGTCCTTGGGGCAGGCCTTGTTGAGGTCTTTAAAGTCGACACATAGCCGCCAGGATTTATCTTTCTTTGGTACCATAACCAGGTTTGCCAACCATTCGGGGTGCTTAATGTCCCGAATGAACCCGGCCTCTAGCAATTTAGCTAGTTCTTCACCCATAGCTTGTCGTTTGGGCTCGGAGAAGCGGCGCAGAGTCTGTTTTACGGGCTTAAAGCCTGCGATGATATTCAGACTATGTTCTGCCAGCCGTCGTGGGATGCCGGGCATATCGAAAGGGTGCCAGGCGAAGATGTCCCAGTTTTCTTGTAAGAAAGCTCGCAGCGCTTCGTCCACTACGGGATCGAGCTGAGCTCCGATGGGCGCTGTCTTGTTAGGGTCCGTCGGGTGTACCTGAAATTTAATGGTTTCCTTTGCCGTCTTAAAGGACGTTGATTTGGGCCTCTTGCTGAGGGTCACGTCGTCTTTGTCCACTGTTGACCGAAGTGCGGTCAGCTCCTCAGCAGCAAAGGTCTCAGCTAGAGCCTCGAGGGCAAGCGCCGCTGTTTTGTTTTCGGCCCGCAGGGCTATATTCGGGTCACTAGCAGCTGTGATTACTCCGTTTGGTCCTGGCATATTAAGTTTCATATACCCGTAATGCGGTATAGCCTAGAATTTTGCGAAGGCGTCACGTCCCAACAGGGCGTGGTAGCCACTGGGGAAGGGCACGATGTGGAAGAGAAGTTCTTCAGATCGGTAGTTATCGGGCGTGCCGAACACTATGTCCAGGGTGATACATCCTGAACAGCGTGCCTCCCTCCCCGGGATTATTCCTCGGAAAGTTGTGCTGCTATGCTCGACGCGAGATCGGTCAAACTGCATTTTTTTCTAGAGTATCCTCGTAGATTAGGTTTAACCCACTTCCGCCGTCCATTAGCACCTTATGTAATCTGAAGCCATCAATGATGGGGTTCAGGACTAGTGCGGCCGGTGAATGACCGGGAAGAATGGCTGGTCGGTCAGCATCTCCGAAGGTAATGGGTATATCTGCCCATGCACTTGTTGCTGCCACGTGATATACCTGTTCGAGTTCTTTAAGAGCTCTTTTCCTCCTGTTCCTTGACGGGAATGTTTCGTAGATCGTCAGGACTTCGGTGTTATATTCCGATGGGGTTGTAGGGCGCCAGTTAGACGGTGATTCCTCAAGAATGGCTTCACCACTTTTTGCGATTTGCCTGACGACCCAGCAAGTTCTAAGGTTGTGAGTCGGAGCTGTGTTCAGCAAAACAGAGTGTATAGGGCAGGGTTTGTCCAGTAGTCCATCCAGGACAGTACTGACCCCTGGAAGGGGCCTGATCCTATTTTTTGCGGGCTCGGGTTTGGCTGGCCGGTTCGGAGGTATCCTCTTGTGCCGATCTCCTCTAGGGTATTCGGTAGAGGTTGGTTCCGAAAATAGCCGCTTGACAGCTCGGCAAAGTCAATGATGTGCCGCCGCGCCAGGGCATTTAGGATCCCCTTGTCGTGGCAGTTACATTTGAAGGTTGCCATTATATCTTGATCACTAAGGCCCCGTATTTTGTTTCGGGCGAGTAGTAGTCTGGCCCAGTAATGATGGACCGACTCCCCTGATAAATGCACAATGTCCGGTAAGTCCGAAGACTTGGGCTCTGTTGCGATGCTCGAGTCATCGGCTTGGGAGGTGGGTGGGAGAAGGTTTGACTCCACGCCATGGTGAGAGTTCGGGATCAAGGATTCCGAACTGTGCAATAGAACAGGGATCGACATCGGACTGTCTCCGGAACGAAAGCCATAGTCCGGGTTGCAAGCAGGGTCTCGGTGATCGGAGATTGGAGTATAAACCGTTTTTAATTCCGGTAGCTGGGAAGTCGAGACCTCCGCCGGACACTCGATGGTGGCGACAAGCTGGGTGACCGTGGGGACGTGAATCTCCCTATGGTCGGGTTTAACCCCGAGCCGGTCATAGACCGGGGTCTAGTCATCGGCCATTCACATAATCTCCATCCGATCAAACAACTCGTTGAGAAACGAGGCGATGGTGGGATGCGTGTCGCTGAAGCGAGTGGGGTCGGCGTGCGGCGTCGCAGTTCCAGAGTCGCGCGAAAGCGTGTTCGGATTCTGTTCAACCATGGTAGATCCGGTAGCGACGACCGGACCGGGTGGCCCAGACGGTCCGGAGACATCAATTTCATCTCCGGAGACAAGTCCCGATGTCTTCGGCGCCGAGGCATCGGGATCTGCGGGCCTCTCCGTAGGGGTCAAGGATTCCATCAGTACGAGTTCTCCCCGGGAATCAGCTGAGAACTCTAGGGTTCCAAACCTGATCCCTTGGTCGGGGGGAAAGTTTCCGATCTGGCATGGATGGCCGATCGGGTAAGTGCGCGACGAGATGTCGCTGCTCACGCGGATCTGACCCGGGACGAGAATTCCCTGGGCACATATCTCGCCGTTGATAAGAAGGCGAGCCATCGATTCCTTCCGTCGATCACAGCGGAACTCTCAATGAAAGCACCAATGTCGGTGTCAAAACCGGCGGATCTAGGGTAGGGGGTCCCAAGCTGTGAGACTAGTATCGATGGTAACGAGAGACGAAGGGGACAAGGTTTTACCCAGGTTCGGGCCCTCCTATGGAGGTAATACCCTACGTCCTGCTTGATTATATTGATTGTATGGGGATTACAAAGTTGATCTACCACGAGATCGTATGACTAAAACCCTAGATGAGTTCTGTTGGCCTACAACCTAAAACCCTCCGGCTTATATAGACGCCGAGGGTACCTAGGGTTTATACATGGTCGGTTACACGTCGAAGGGATAAACATGCCTATTCGCTACTTTAGACTTGGAGGACACGCCACGATCCTTGAAGCTTCCTTCTTGGAGATGAGGTCTTCAATTCTTCCAATGTCCGGCAAGTGGCCCATACAGTCCGGCCCATAAGACATAGACCGGCCTCCCGAGGACCCCCTTGTAGGAGATATGCCCTAGAGGCAATAATAAATGTTATTGATTATCTCCATGTTCATAATTAGGTTTATGTTCCATGCTATAACTGCTATGGTTCTCGAGTCTGCAATAACCACGAGGCTTGGAGGAAGACTCATATGCACGTGTGGAATAATAAACGGTAAAATGTATTCCTAGTCAAGCCTCTATGACTGGCTCAAGTATTGCATGATGATCCTGTTTTCCTGATCATGGGCATGACTATGCCGGCAATTTTGAGGGCACAATTGTTGGTAGAACACTTGTGTTGAATCGACCCGAACTGATGTTATGCTATGAGATAGATTCGTCACTAGTTAATGGTTAATAACACAGATATGGTTAACGTTTGCATGATTCCTTAGACCATGAGAGTATCGAGTTTCTTCATGCTTGCTTCATGAACTTTGGGGTTTGTTAAACGTCATCCGTAAATGGGTGGCTATTACGGCGGCTTACGGGTTCTTGGAAAAGTATGTCAAGTAACTTGATAGCTCAAGATTGGGATTTGCTCCTCCGACGATGGAGAGATATCTCTGGGCCCTCTCGGTGTTATGGTATCCATCATCGTCTGGCCAGACACAGGGTGATTTGATCACAGGGATGCCGGAACACGGGAACGAGAAAAGAGAACAATACCGGTAACGAGGTAACTGGCATAGTGGACAAGGTGTTGATCCACGGGGATGCCAACATGTCTCACCTCGGGTATTTGTAACATATCGCGAAGCAACAGGAATAGCACACGGCAACTGGAGGTTCACTCGAATATTCATTCGTGTGGGTATAGGGGTCAATATGGGTGTCCACGGCTCCGATGTTGATCATTGATCGGAAGGGGTTCCGGGTCATGTCTATGCTTCACCGAACCTATAGGGTCACATGCTTAAGGGTCATCTATCTGCTGAATACTAGACAGGGAGTCTGAGAGAAAAACACCGAAAAAGTTTCGGACACCGGAAAAGTTTCGGACAGCGGAAAAGTTCTGCAGAGAGAACACCGGAACAGTTTTGGTAAAACTGAAAAGTTGTTTCAGGGGATACCATAAAGTCAAATTGGTTTTGGCACATGCCTGATAATTCTTGGAGGGTGCCAGAATCATTCTGGAAACTTTCTGGAATTTTCCGGGATGAAAACCGGAAATGTTCCGGAGCTGCCGAAACCGCTTCAGATGCTTTTCGCAGATGAAAATCACTAATCCGGAATTGTTCCGGATGGCATTGAAAATTATTTTGGTGGGTACTGGAAATGTTCTAAGCCCACATAAATATTTTCAGTTCGACCAGACGCTGAAAAATGTCGTCGTGAATAGTGAAAGTGCTTTTTGGGATATTTTTGGAAAGTCACCTTTTGGGATATTTTCCCAAAAGGCTTCTAGAAGGGATGGATGGATGAGGACCACCTTGGGGGGCCCCACAAGGGTCGTGGCCGGCCAAGAAGGGGGCTCCACCTTGGAGCCCCACTTGCCCACTTGCTTTCCCATTTTGCCCTTGGAAAGTGTTTCCTTCATGGGCAAGTTTTGGTATTTTTGAAATGCCCATCCTACCCCTTGGTTTTCCTATAAATAGAGGTGAGTGGGCTGCCCACAAACTCACTCTTACTCTCATACAAATGCCATGCATGATCTGGCTCTCTCTCTCCCTCCCAGCGAAATAGTTTCGTAGAGCCGAATGGCTGTCTGGGTTCCGGCAGGAACTAGTTCTGGACGGCGAAGCCCTGCCGGATAGATGACACCGTATGTGTGCAACTCTGTAGAGAGATCATAGTTTCGGTCTTAGTTCGAGAGTGCCTCCCGAAGGGCTGTCCGTGTGACCGTCTGAGTTTCGTAGGTCCTCCCGAAGGGCTGTCTGAGTGACAGTCCAAGTTTTGGAGGTCCTCCCGAAGGGCTGTCCGCGACACCGTCCGGGGGACTGTCTGACCGCCTCCCGGAGGGCTGTCCGTGGGGCGGATGAGGGTATACATCCCCGCGGTTGGGAGGTTGTAAAATCCTAGCTGCGGGGATCTGCACCGCCGATCGTCATCGACTCTACTTCCGCTGCGCTACGAGTCGGTAACGAAAGAGATCAAACCTTGTATGCAGTCTCCATAGTGGTCCTGGGCTGGTGCGTAGGTCGGAAAT
The DNA here is from genome assembly GCA_039707655.1 of Elymus sibiricus. Lineage (NCBI taxonomy): Eukaryota > Viridiplantae > Streptophyta > Magnoliopsida > Poales > Poaceae > Elymus > Elymus sibiricus. The sequence goes on along the minus strand of CM077663.1, from coordinate 446,732,039 downwards.
TTTTTGTTTTCTGCTGCGTTACCCTACACCCCTAAACCAGGACTCCCTCACTCGGGTTTCCCATTCATCCGTTCCTATGAGGCCTACTGGTGTTTTATGGGATTCAGTTCCACCACCTCACTCCAGGGTCTATTCTGCACATCTCGGGTTTCGTCGCCCTTTGCGAGATGTTCCTGGGTTGCGAGGTGCACTTCGAGTTGTGGAGGAAATACTTTTGCCTCGTCCCTCACACTCGAGATAAGACAATCTTTGAGGTCGGTGGAGCTGAAGTATGCCGCATAGCGGGGACGGGATACCCCGGGGGGACACCGAAGGAGTCCGAACTATGGACTTCGGAATGGTTTTATATCGAGGACGTCCCTTTATTCGATCCAGCTTGGAAGGGTCTGCCCGAATACTCCGATGCCCCCTTGAGGAAGAGGTACAACTGGCGCCCGAAGAGCCTGTCCCAAGAAGACAGTATTGGGGTGCAGCGCTTAGCAGCTCGTGTGAGGATACTAGCCCATCATAAGCTGACCATGATAGATGTCATGGCCGCCGCCATCTCCCGGTGCGTCCAACCCCTCCAACAGAGGATACACCCCTTATGGTGTTACAATGGGACAAGCGATACTACTCGCTCTCGAAGACTGGGTCCTGCCGATCAAACGGCTTTGGCCGCCGCACTTGCCGACCTATACAAAAGGGAGCAAGAAGATTTCATTCGGCGATCGACCAAAGAGGGATACTCAAGCCATAATCCCATCGAATGGGTGAGCCTTTCAATCCCGCGACCATAGTTCGGATTATCAATTTGTCCCTTCTTGACCGAAGTCTTTATTTTCATGCAAACAGGAATGGAGGAGCTTTATCGAGCCAGTCCATTGTCCGACCCCTCAGCCCGAAGACTATTCCCGTGATGACGATCTGGGCTATCATGAAGACCCATATCTGTCAATCGAACTCGAAGACGGGGTTTTCTACCAAGAGGGCCTTGACGGCTCCAAGGTGGCCATTATCGCCGATTACCCTGGGTCCTTCCCTTCTCCTGCAACAAGCAAGAAGAAGAAAACATCCCGCAAGAGGCAAGCGTCCTCCATTGGCCCTAACGCGCCGGCTTCTACACCCAAACGCCGTAGATCCGCGCGACATACACCGGCCACGGCGGCCGCGCCTGGACCGGAAAGCCACAAGGATCCGGCAAATGAGCCGGTCGCGGGGGCGAGTGCGCCTACGAGTTCATCCCAAAGGTATTTCGCTTAATCGCTTGAGTCAGTATCATGATTTGATAAGGCCTAACAAGAGACCATTTTGCCAAAATATTCAGGCAAAGGGTTCGGCCGTCACCCGCCGAGGATGTCATCAGGACGTCCGGCGGTGCCCAAGATTCCAGGCCTTCCACCCATGTCGATCTTGCTGCGGGAGCCCCCACCGTCAATCCTGCCCCAGCTGATTCTGGTGACGCCATATCTGTCACCAAATCAGAGGTTGGGAGTGCTATGCACCATCGGCGGCGACGAGAAGCCCTGCGTCATCCAGCCTTTTCCGAACAAGAGTTTGGTGCTCTACGCACGGCGGATGCACACCTCGGGGCCGCCCGAGCTGGGTTCGAGGAGGCTGTAAAGTTGATATCGTCCAGCCTGCAGGTAAGTAGTTGTTTATTAAAGTCCGAACACTTGTATAGACTCAGTAGCCCCCGAGCCGTAAATTGGTCGGTACGACCGAATTGAGGATCCCCGTACTAATTGACTGGTAATGTAGGCTTCGAAGCAGCGGTGCGAGCAACTGGCCAAAGAACTGGAAGCCAGCCGAACACAGGTCGAAGCTGTGAAGGCCGAACTAGAGCAAGTGAAGAGCTTTACTCGGGAGGCACATGGTTAGTATATATATACTGCTGATCTTTAGTATACCCCCATGCTTACGCAAGGGTACTATGTAGCGGCTGAATCAATAAGGCAATTACAAAAAGATTTGGATGTAGCCCGAGAATCTCAGCAATATGCCGAGTCCCAGCTGGAAGCTGGCCATCGCGTTTTACAACGTCATCTTGAAGAGAAGAACCGCCTGAAGGAAGAGAATAGACAACAAGCCGAACAGATTGAGAGCTTAAAGGCTCAATTGGCCCAGCCCCAAGGAGAAAACCAGAATCTACAGAGAGGCATGTTCGGTAAGTGTGATTTTAACATCGGAAAGTATCTCTTATAAGCGAGGTGTGATACGCATGCCGTGACTCATATGCAGGTCTATTGTCCGGGCGACCCGAAGAGGAAATCGGATCCTACCAGGGGAATCTGTTGAAGGAGCTGTCTGCCCTTCATGAGCGGGCTCGAAAGGCCATGAAAAGCATGGTGAAGGCACTATGGCCTGCCGAGCAACCTCCGGAGAGGATGACCGAACTAATCGATCGCTCCAAGGGAGCCCGAGCAAGGCTCGAGCTGTGGAAGACATCGGCTTGTCGGGAGGGAGCATGAGAGGCGTGGGCGATGATCAAGACCCGCTATACCGGACTTGACCCCGAGCGTATGGCTCAGGTTGGACCAGTGGGGGCAGATGGACAAGAAGTGCCGCTTCACCTGGTATACGACCAGGTGATGCCTGCCGCCCGTCTCTCACAACAAGACTGCTCCCTGGACACCATAATCGATAATCTCGATCAGTAGCCAAATGTATGATCATATGTAGCTATGTACTTTTATAATCAAACAATTACTCCGTCTGTGTTGTGAACTTTGTCTTAACCGGCCATCGGCTTTAACCTCCCGTGCTAAGAGCTTGGGAGTGTTCCTTGTAAGTTATCACCCGACGGGGAGGGAACTATGTTCGGGGAACCAGGCAATCCGGCAACAGACAGAAAGCACACAGGGAGATATGTTATATTACTGCTGAGCATAAGAAACATCTTCTAAAGAAAATAGTAACTCTATCGATACCTTCCTTCAGGGGTGCTACGTAAATCGTAGGAGAAAAGGCCGTATTTTGATAGTGTGCGGACAAGGGCTTGTGTGAAGGAAAAAGCCCGAATAATGGTCATGAACGGCCATAATTGAATCCGTCGTAGCCGATCAATTGTCTACTGAAGATAGCTAGCTTTTGGCTTCACCCATCTGAGGTACGTATCCGGATGACCCGGTCGTAACAATCGCAGAGGTGCTCCCTTTACCCTCTAGCCGAACAATCGGGAACGTAGAGGGTAAGCACAGGAGCAAGGCAACCCAGCTTGGCAAATTCTTAGTTCTAATTGATGCATAAGATGGCGTAAAGAACGACAAGGAAAGTATGCGTACACAAGAAATGTGCACAAGTGCTTATAACATAAAAGCATTGGCTTCGGAAAGGAAGCCCCCGGGTACTATATTCGGATTTAACACTTAAAGGTGTAGGCCGAAAAATCATTAGTACAAGATCGGTTGAACCGAACATAGAGTTGGGAAGAAAAAGAAATCAACCCTGCCAGAAATCAAGGTGGGAGGGAGAAGAAATAACAATGAAAAGAAAGAAAGGAGAAAGGTAAAAAAGTATGACAACACCGTTCTAACCGTAGAAGCGCCGAAGACGAGCTGCGTTCCATGGGTTTGGTTCAAGGCGGTTATCCTGCGGGTTCCAAAGACGGTAAGCTCCTCCTGTGAGTACCTCGTCGATGATGAAGGGGCCTTCCCATTTGGGCTTGAGTTTATGCTTCTGCTTCTCCGGTAGTCGTAAGACTAGTTCGGCCACGTTGTATGCTTGTGCCCTGACCTCCCTGCTCTGGTAACGCCGGGCCTGCTGCTGATAAAAAGTAGAACGGGCCCGAGCTATGTCACGCTCCTCTTCCAAGGCGTCCAAGTCGTCCTGCCGATCTAACTCGGCCTCTTTTTCCTCGTACATGCGCACTCTTGGTGCGTCGTGAATGATATCACAAGGAAGGACCGCTTCGGCCCCGTAGACCACGAAGAATGGTGTGTATCCCGTTAATCTATTCGGGGTGGTGCGCAAGCCCCATAGAACGGAGTCGAGCTCCTCTACCCACTGACAATCGGACTCTTGAAGAGACCGGACCAAACGTGGCTTGATGCCGCTCATTATGAGGCCGTTTGCTCGTTCGACTTGTCCATTAGTCTGCGGGTGATAAACCGATGCGTAATCGAGCTTGATGCCCATCTTTGCGCACCAGTCTTTGACCTCCTGGGCCGTGAAATTGGATCCGTTATCAGTTATTATACTGTGCGGGACACCGTAACGGTGTACCACGCCGAATATAAAGTCGATTACTGGTCCGGATTTGGCTGATTTAACAGGTTTGGCCTCTATCCATTTGGTGAATTTGTCGACCATGACCAGTAAGTATTTATTTTTCTTGGTCCCCCCTTTAAGTGGTCCGACCATGTCCAGCCCCCAGACCGCGAAGGGCCAGGTGATCGGAATAGTCCGAACAACTGTTGGGGGCATGTGACTTTGGTTTGCGAAAAGTTGACACCCCACGCAATATTTGACAAGTGACTGGGTGTCCGCCCGAGCTGTAGGCCAAAAGAACCTAGCCCGGAAGGCCTTGCTTACTAAGGCTCTTGCTGCGGCATGATGACCGCCCATCCCTGCGTGGACTTCGGCTAATAGTTGCTGCCCTTCTTCCTCAGATATGCACCGCTGTAGTACTCCGGTGGTGCTCTTCTTGTATAACTCTCCTTCGTGTACCTTGAAGGCTTTGGAGCGCCGAACTATGCGTCGCGCCTCCGTCTAATCGTCGGGGAGTTCTTTGCGAAGGAGGTAGGCGAGGAAGGGCTCGGTCCATGGCGCGATTACTGCCATGACCTCGTGAGCCGAGGGCGTTTCGTCCATGACGGAGCCGCCGATGATTTGATCGTCTGGTTCGTTTACAGGGGGAACAACCTTGTTTGCACTGGATGGATCGGCGTCCTCTTGATCTGGCCAAACCACAGATGGCTTAAAGAGCCATTCCAGAAAAGTGTTTGGTGGGACAGGATCACGTTTGGCTCCTATTCGAGCTAGTATATCGGCAGCTTGGTTGTCGTCTCTAGCGACGTGGTGAAATTCTAGCCGCTCGAACCGTGCGGATATCTTGAGGACAGCGTTTCTATATGCCGCCATCTTCGGATTCTTAGCATCAAACTTACCGTTGACTTGAGAGATAGCCAGATTGGAATCTCCCCGTACCTCCAGCCACTGTATGCCCATTGAAGCTGCCATCCGAAGACCGTGCAAGAGGGCTTCGTATTCGGCTGCATTGTTGGAGTCGGCATACATGATCTGTAACACGTATCGAACGTTGTCACCTGTGGGGGATGTGAGAACAACTCCAGCCCCCAGTCCGGCCAAAGTTTTGGATCCATCAAAGTACATCGTCCAATGGGAGTATGTACTATATTCTCTGGGGAGTTCGGCTTCTGTCCATTCGGTGAGGAAATCTGCCAATACCTGAGATTTAATAGCTCGGCGTGCTTTGTAGGTAATCTCGAAAGGAAGGAGCTCGATCGCCCATTTGGCTATGCGGCCGGTGGCGTCCCTGTTATTGATTATATCATTCAAGGGGACTTCGGATGCTACCGTAACCGAACACTCTTGGAAGTAGTGTCTTAGCTTTCGTGATGCCATAAAAACTGTATAGGCTATCTTCTGATAGTGCGGGTATCTGGACTTGCATTGCGTTAGTACTTCTGACACGTAGTAGACCGGCTTCTGTATATGGAATTTGTGTCCCTCCTCCTCTCGTTCGACGACGAGCACCGCGCTAACGACTTGGTTGGTGGCCGATATGTATAATAACATGGGCTCACCAGCGCCTGGTGCTGTGAGTATGGGGTTACTTGCCAGGAGTGTCTTGATTTCTTCTAACGCAGCCTTTGCTTCGTCGTTCCATTCAAAATTCTTGGTCCGTTTCAGCAACTTATACAGTGGTAAAGCTTTTTCACCGAGGCGGGAGATAAAGCGACTTAATGCCGCCACGCAGCCCGCCAATCTTTGGACATGCTTTAGCTCCGTAGGAACAGCAAGTTCGGATAAGGCGCGGATCTTTGCCGGATTCGCTTCTATTCCTCTATGTGAAACGATGAATCCGAGCAATTTACCAGCGGGAACGCCGAATACACACTTCTCCGGATTGAGACGAATATCGTATTCGCGTAGGCTGTCAAAGATTTGCCTTAAGTTGTCGATCAGATTGCTAACGTGTTTGGTTTTAATGACCACATCGTCCACATACGCCTCGACTGTTTTGCCAACCTGTTTTTCGAGACAGGTTTGGATCATGCGCTGGTATGTAGCCCCAGCGTTCTTTAGCCCGAAAGGCATTGTGTTGAAGCAAAACGGCCCATAAGGGGTGATGAATGCGGTTGCCGCTTGATCGGATTCCTTCATTTTAATCTGATGGTACCCGGAATAAGCATCGAGGAAACACAGCGAGTCGTGTTCGGCTGTGGCATCAATAATCTGGTCTATTCGTGGTAGAGGGAAAGGGTCCTTGGGGCAGGCCTTGTTGAGGTCTTTAAAGTCGACACATAGCCGCCAGGATTTAACTTTCTTTGGTACCATAACCAGGTTTGCCAACCATTCGGGGTGCTTAATGTCCCGAATGAACCCGGCCTCTAGCAATTTAGCCAGTTCTTCACCCATAGATTGTCGTTTGGGCTCGGAGAAGCGGCGCAGAGTTTGTTTTACGGGCTTAAAGCCTGCGATGATGTTCAGACTATGTTCTGCCAGCCGTCGTGGGATGCCGGGCATATCGGAAGGGTGCCAGGCAAAGATGTCCCAGTTTTCTTGTAAGAAAGCTCGCGGCGCTTCGTCCACTACGGGATCGAGCTGAGCTCCGATGGACGCTGTCTTGTTAGGGTTCATCGGGTGTACCTGAAATTTAATGGTTTCCTTTGCCGGCTTAAAGGACGTTGATTTGGGCCTCTTGCTGAGGGTCACGTCGTCTTTGTACACTGTTGACCGAAGTGCGGTCAGCTCCTCTGCAGCAAAGGTCTCAGCTAGAGCCTCGAGGGCAAGCGCCGCTGTTTTGTTTTTGGCCCGCAGGGCTATATTCGGGTCACTAGCAGCTGTGATTACTCCGTTTGGTCCTGGCATCTTAAGTTTCATATACCCGTAATACGGTACAGCCTGGAATTTTGCGAAGGCGTAACGTCCCAACAGGGCGTGGTAGCCACTGGGGAAGGGCACGATGTGGAAGAGAAGTTCTTCAGATCGGTAGTTATCGGGCGTGCCGAACACTACGTCCAGCGTGATACATCCTGAATAGCGTGCCTCCCTCCCCGGGATTATTCCTCGGAAAGTTGTGCTGCTATGCTCGACGCGAGATCGGTCAAACTGCATTTTTTTCTAGAGTATCCTCGTAGATTAGGTTTAACCCACTTCCGCCGTCCATTAGCACCTTATGTAATCTGAAGCCATCAATGATGGGGTTCAGGACTAGTGCGGCCGGTGAATGACCGGGAAGAATGGCTGGTCGGTCAGCATCTCCGAAGGTAATGGGTATATCTGCCCATGCACTTGTTGCTGCCACGTGATATACCTGTTCGAGTTCTTTAAGAGCTCTTTTCCTCCTGTTCCTTGACGGGAATGTTTCGTAGATCGTCAGAACTTCGGTGTTATATTCCGATGGGGTTGTAGAGCGCCAGTTAGACGGTGATTCCTCAAGAATGGCTTCACCACTTTTTGCGATCTGCCTGACGACCCAGCAAGTTCTAAGGCTGTGAGTCGGAGCTGTGTTCAGCAAAACAGAGTGTATAGGGCAGGGTTTGTCCAGTAGTCCATCCAGGACAGTACTGACCCCTGGAAGGGGCCTGTTCCTCTTTTTTGCGGGCTCGGGTTTGGCTGGCCGGTTTGGAGGTATCCTCTTGTGCCGATCTCCTCTAGGGTATTCGGTAGAGGTTGGTTCCGAAAATAGCCGCTCAGCTTGCCAAGCACTTTCCATGGCACAATACTTCTGTACCAAGCTTGACAGCTCGGCAAAGTCAATGATGTGCCGCCGCGCCAGGGCATTTAGGATCCCCTTGTCGTGGCAGTTATGTTTGAAGGTTGCCAATATATCTTGATCACTAAGACCCCGTATTTTGTTTCGGGCGAGTAGTAGTCTGGCCCAGTAATGATGGACCGACTCCCCTGATAAATGCACAATGTCCGGTAAGTCCGAAGACTTGGGCTCTGTTGCGATGCTCGAGTCATCGGCTTGGTAGGTGGGTGGGAGAAGGTTTGACTCCACGCCACGGTGAGAGTTCGGGATCAAGGATTCCGAACTGTGCGATAGAACAGGGATCGACACCGGACTGTCTCCGGAACGAAAGCCAGAGTCCGGGTTGCAAGCAGGGTCTCGGTGATCGGAGATTGGAGTACAAACCGTTTTTAATTCCGGTAGCTGGGAAGTCGAGCCCTCCGTCGGACACTCGATGGTGGCGACAAGCTGGGTGACCGTGGGGACGTGAATCTCCCTATGGTCGGGTTTAAGCCCAAGCCGGTCATAGACCGGGGTCTGGTCATCGGCCATTCGCATAATCTCCATCCGATCAAACAACTCGTTGAGAAACGAGGCGATGGTGGGATGCGTGTCGCTGAAGCGAGTGGGGTCGGCGTGCGGCGTCGCAGTTCCAGAGTCGCGCGAAAGCGTGTTCGGATTCTATTCAACCATGGTAGATCCGGTAGCGACGACCGGACCGGGTGGCCCAGACAGTGCGGAGACAGCAATTTCATCTCCGGAGACAAGGCCCGATGTCTTCGGCGCCGAGGCGTCGGGATCTGCGGGCCTCTCCGTAGGGGTCAAGGATTCCATCAGTACGAGTTCACCCCGGGAATCAGCTGAGAACTCTAGGGTTCCAAACTTGATCCCTTGGTCGGGGGGAAAGTTTCCGATCTGGCATGGATGGCCGATCGGGTAAGTGCGCGACGAGATGTCGCTGCTCACGCGGATCTGACCCGGGACGAGAATTCCCTGGTGTTAGGGCATATTTTACCCCAGTAGTTTCGATGATTGATGACAATGCGCTTTGCGGACTAATCGTGTGCGTTGACCTTTTCAGAGATTATATTGATAGGCACGAGACGGTTTATCTCCCCTCGATGATAAAGAGTGAAGACGGTTATTTTCCGACGATTTCTTTTTGGTGAATTGAGTCGTAGGAAACCCGTACTATTAAGAGGGGGTCCGCGTTGGAAAGGTATGGGTGGAATCAACACGTACACAGCCCCATATGCACCCACAACCTCCTTTCCCTTCTCTGGAGCATTTCCTGTGTTGTCTGTGGTGTTTCAGAAGTTTGCAAGCGGTAGTACCGCTTGGACCCACGGTAGTACCGCTCCAAGGAGCGGTAGTACCGCTGGGTACTACCGCACCACTACCGCTTGGGGTTTCCCCGAGCGTGCAACTTTCTGTTGCCGGTTTGTCTTAACCGGTAGTAGCACGGTAGTAGTACGGTAGTACCGCTCCAGCGGTACTACCGCCCCTACTACCGCTTCCACTACCGCTTGGGGTTTTTCCTCTGTGCGAGTTTCTGTTACCACTTTTCCCTCTAGCGGTAGTAGAGCGGTACTAGAACGGTAGTACCGCTTGCGCGGTACTGCCGCCCTGTCCGCCTCTACTACTGCTGCCTGTTCTGGTCGAAACTCCCTTAGCGGTAGTACCGTAAGGGGGCAGCGGTAGTACCGCTCCGGCGGTACTACCGTGGCACACCTAGTGTGTTTTTGACCAGTTCGAGGTAGTACCGCCTAAGCGGTAGTACCGCTCCTAGGAGCGGTAGTACCGCTTGTCTGCGGGCAGAGGGCAGATACCGGTTGGAATTTTGTCTCCCTATATAAAGGAGAGGTCTTCTTCTTCCTAAGGTTGACCTCTTCCCCCAAGCTCCATTGCTACTCCAAAAGCTCATTTTAGCCCGATCTCTCTCCCTAGCCATCAAATCTTGTTGTTGCTCTAGGGTTTGGAGGAGAGGGCCCTGATCTACACTTCCACCAAGAGTTATTTGATTCCCCCCACTAATCCCTTGCGGATCTTGTTACTCTTGGGTGTTTGAGCACCCTAGACGGTTGAGGTCACCTCGGAGCCACATTCCATTGTGGTGAAGCTCCGTGGTTGTGTTGGGAGCCTCCAATTAAGTTGTGGAGATTGCCCCAACCTTGTTTGTAAAGGTTCGGTTGCCGCCTTCAAGGGCACCACTAGTGGAATCATGGCACCTCGCATTGTGTGAGGGCGTGAGGAGAATACGGTGGCCTTAGTGGCTTCTTGGGGAGCATTGTGCCTCCACACCGCTCCAACAGAGACGTACTTCCTCTCAAAGGGAAGGAACTTCGGTAACACACCCTCGTCTTCACCGGCTCCACTTGTGGTTATCTCTTACCTTTACATTGTGCTTGATATACTTGTATTGTATCCTTTGCTTGCTTGTGTTGTAATTGTTAGCATCATATAGGTTGCTCACCTAGTTGCATATCTAGACAACCTATTTTGTTGCTAACCCTAATTTGTTAAAGAAAAGCTAAAAATTGGTAGTTGCCTATTCACCCCCCCTCTAGTCAACCATATCGATCCTTTCAATTGGTATCAGAGCCTCGTCTCTTTATTAAGGGTTTCACCACCCGAAGAGTATGGTTGACGACGGGGAGCGTGTTGGGAATGTTCCCGAGGCCGTGGAGTTGACCACGATCACTATAGACGTTTTGAATGAAGCTATGGCTTCACTAAAGACGTCTATGACGGCCGAGGTTAAGTCCATGATGAAAGAGCTCCTTGAGGGGTTGAAGTCTACTCCCGATCCGCTGCTTGTGGTTAATCCCACCGCATCGGCGTTGGAGGCCAATTCCGGCAAGGAAACGGCTAAAGACACTCATACATCTTCCCCTCATGGTATGAATGGGACGGGAACCCATGCCTCGTTTCCTCCTCTCCCGGTCTATGGAGGACCGGTCCCCTCACCTCATATAAATAATCATGGTCCTCCTCCTAAGCTTGATTTGTCTAACTTCGCTAATTGGGTGTTTCGTATTAAGTCTCATTTGAATTCTAGCTCAACTCAACTTTTGAGAATCATTGAACAAGGCTATTATCCGCATGACCCAAGCAACTTGTCCCCAAGAGAAGAAGTGGACAATCAACTCAATGCATCCGCCTTGTTCATTCTTCAAGCCGCCATGCCTCCCGAAGAGCTTCCTCACTTGCGCCCATTCACTCTTGCCAAAGATGCTTGGGAGCATATCAACTCGTTGTACAAGGGAAGCTCGAGCATTCAACGCTCCAACTTTGAGGTTATTCTTGATGAGGCCGATGAGTTTGTTATGAATGAAGATGAAGATCCTCGTGAGCTTTACCGGAGATTGACTACTCTTGCGGTCTCACTCCGAGACCACGGGAGCAAGGACACGGATGACAATTGGATCAAGCGCAAATTCCTCAAGGCCATTATGCCTTACAACAAGAGCATGTCCTCCGTGATTCGTCAAAGACCGGACTTCCACACCTTGTCCTCTAGCGATGTGTTGGATGAGTTTATTGCTATGAACATTTTGAACAAGACCGCCGACAACGCACTTGCTCGTGTTCAACGCTCGAAGAAGCCCAACCTTGCTTTGAAGGCCAAGGTAGTTCATGAAGAGGAAGAAGAAGATGAAGACTGTGAGGATGAAGATTGCCTCGAAGACACCAAATATGCTTACCACGAGCACATGGCTCTTGCATCAAGACAATTTTGGGGCAACAAAAGAAACTCCAAGCCCAACTTCTCAAGAAACAAGACTAATGGCTCTAAAGGCAAAGGTCAACGTGTAAGGACTTGCTACAACTGTGGTAATGTGAGTCACTTCGTCGCCGATTGCCCATATGAGAATAGGGAAGAAAATGGTGGCAAGCTTATCCGCAAAGACAAGGGCAAGTCCTTCCCAAGCAAGAACAAGTTCAACAAGAAGGTGCCTCAAAAGAGTTTGGTGGTGCAAGAAGAGTATGACTCCGATGATGATGAAGTTGCGAGTGGTGAAGGGATTGCTACGGCCTCCGTCGCCATTGCCACCTCTCCATCACCAAAGGTGTCCCTCTTCGATTCCCCCAACGATAACTCCATCACCACCCACAAGTGCCTCATGGCCAAGGCCACCAACAAGGTAACCTCCAACATCAAAACTAGCATTACTTCCACTCCTTCCTTGATGAATTGTGTGGAAGAAAATGAGGAGGCTAGGGTGGAGGAAAATGTGTTTGACAAGTTCATGGCCAAACTCAAAGGTGAGACCAAGAAGCACTTTGTGGCTCTCTTGGAACAATTAGGTGAGGCAAATGAAATCATAGATTCTCATGAAGAGACCATCTCTAAGTTGGAAGGGCATAGTAGAGATTATGCCGATGAGATTGCCGATCTTTCTAATGCTCTTGAGGAAGAGCAATGTCTTAGAGTGGCTCTTGAGGAGACACATAATCTAGATCTTGCTAAATTAAAGAAAGATCGTGATCATGCTCAAGTTCTTGTTAATGTGCTTAAAAATGAGAAGGCCGAACTTGGGGTTGGCCATGCTAGACTCGAAGAGGAGTTTGAGTTACTTGACAAGGCTCACAAGTCCTTGAAAAGTGCTCACGCTACACTCAAGGAGTCTCATGATCAACTCCAAGTGAAGCTAACTAAAGAAATTGCTACTTGTCCTCCTTTTGTTTTGATTGATAATGCTCGTGCAACTAACCCTTGTTGTGAGCATGCACATCTTGTTGAGGAGAATGCCAAGTTGAAAGAGCAAATTGAGAAAGGCCTTGTCTCATGCATTCAAGGTGAGAAAAACCTCAATGAACTTTTGAGCAATCAAAAGGAAGTTGTGGCCAAGGAGGGACTTGGATTTGCACCCAAGTCAAAGAAGAAGAAGAAGTCAAATAAGAAGAGTAAGACCAAGCAAGCTCTCCCTCTCAAAGAAACTTTTGTGAAAGAGGGAGAGGGTGCTCCTAAGAAGAAGAAGAACAAGGTGGTGGGTGGTAATGTCAATAGGGGCAAGACCACCCATCCCAACAAAGCCGGCGATTTTAACCCTTCTTATGTTTTATGCCGTGCTAGTGATGGGCATGTTTATGCCAAATTTGTTGGTTCTTCTTATGAGTACATTGAATGGTCTATTTGGGTTCCTAAGACCCTTGTTACTAACATGAAAGGACCCATTAAAGAATGGGTACCTAAAACCAAGCATTAATCTTATGTAGGAGTTTGCTTCCGGTGGGGTGTCATGGTTGCTTGATAGTGGAGCGACAAATCATATGACCGGAAGCAAGGACTTGGTGGTGGACGTTCAAGCAAATTCATCTATGCCCACCCATGTCCAATATGGTGATGCTTCAATGTCAAAGGTATTGGGTCTTGGCAAAGTGGTTATCTCACCGGACTTGTCCATTGAGAAGGTCATGCTTGTTGAGACCCTTGCATACAATTTACTTTCCGTTCGTCAACTTGCTATTATGGGCTTTGCAACATTCTTTGATATTGATACCGTGGCCCTTTTGTGGAGCAAGACTCTTAAAGTAGCTTTTGTTGGGCATGTCGAGAACGGTCTTTATGTGGTTAACTTCTCGGAGCGACCCACTAAGACCGCGACTTGCCTAATGGCTAAAGTTGACGTGGGATGGCTTTGGCATCGCCGTTTAGCCCACGTCAATATGAGATCTTTGCAAAGTCTCCTCAAAGGGGAACACGTCCGAGGACTAACAAATGTGAGCTTTGCCAAAGACCGTGCTTGCAGTGCTTGTATCGAAGGAAAGCTACATGAGATGGCTCACCGACCCACGACTATCATCTACTCGAAGAGGCCCTTGGAGCTCCTTCACATGGATCTCTTTGGACCGCCATCTTTTGATAGTCTTGGGGGAAGAAAGTATTGCTTGGTGATTGTGGATGATTATTCAAGATACACTTGGGTATATTTCTTCAAGAGGAAGAGCGAGACCCAACAAACCGTGATCGACTTTGCAAATGAAGCTCAACGTCAACATGATGCAAAGATAATGATTATTAGAAGCGACAACGGCACCGAGTTCAAGAACTACACCTTGAATGAGTTTCTTAGTGATGAGGGGATCAAGCATCAATATTCCGCACCATATACCCCTCAACAAAACGGTGTAGCGGAGAGGAAGAACCGGACGTTGATGGACGCGGCAAGGACCATGATGGCGGAGTTCAAGTCTCCATACAACTTTTGGGCCGAAGCCATCAACACCGCTTGTCATGCATCCAATCGGCTCTACCTCCGCAAAGGCTTGAACAAGACTCCATATGAAATACTTACCGGCAACAAGCCAAACCTCAAGTACTTCCGGGTATTCGGTTGTAAGTGTTTCATTCTCAAGAAAGGTGTTCGCTTGTCTAAATTTGATTCTAGAGCTCAAGAGGGCATATTTGTTGGTTATGCTACAAACTCTCATGCTTACCGTGTTCTCAACAAGTCCACCGGACTCATTGAGGAGACGTGTAACGTGGAGTTTGATGAGAATAATGGCTCCCAAGTGGAGCAAAGTGGTCTTTGTGATGTAGGTGATGAAATTCCTCCTCAAGCCATAAGAAGAATGGGTGTGGGGCAAATCCTACCCATTGAGGAACCCCTTGTGGTGGAAGGAGAAGGACAATGTTCTACGCATGTGGAACCATCACCGACACAAGACCCACACTCTTCCGAAGAACAAACCGAAGGCCCTCAACCAAGTGATCAAGATCAAGGGCAAGATCAACATCAAGATGATGGTGATGCACCAAATGATGCCCAAGATCAAGATCACGACCCCGAGCAAGCTCAAGATCAAAGGGAAGCTCTTGATCAAGAGCAAGCTCAAAATGATGCTCAAGATGTTCAAAATGATCCTCCTCAATTGACTCCGGAGGAGTTATTGGAGCGTCGTCTCGCCAAGAATGCATGTACACTCAAGCGTCAACAACATCTCTTGGAGAATGTTTATGGAAGCTTAAAGAAAGGGGTAACCACTCGTAAACAATTATCAAACTTTTGTGTGCATCACGTGTTTGTTTCGTATGTTGAACCCCAAAAGGTACATGAGGCGCTCGAGGACACGGATTGGCTTGAAGCCATGCATGATGAACTCAACAACTTCGAGCGCAACAAAGTGTGGACATTGGTGCCAAGGCCAACGGAGAATCATAATGTCATTGGAACCAAATGGATCTTCAAGAACAAGCAAGATACGAACGGTGTTGTCACTCGAAACAAGGCAAGATTGGTGGCACAAGGCTACTCCCAAGTCGAGGGTATCGACTACGGTGAAACTTTTGCTCCCGTTGCTCGTCTTGAATCTATTCGTATGTTGCTTGCATATGCTTCTCATCATGATTTTAAATTGCAACAAATGGATGTGAAGAGTGCATTTCTTAACGGTCCTCTTAATGAGTTGGTATATGTCAAACAACCTCCGGGGTTCGAGGATCCCAAGTTCCCCAATCATGTATACAAGCTCGATAAGGCACTCTATGGCCTTAAACAAGCTCCACGTGCGTGGTATGAGCACCTTACCGAATTGTTGCAAGACCGTGGGTTTGAAATTGGGAAAATCGATCCCACTCTTTTTACTAAGAGGGTTAAAGGGGATTTGTTCATATGCCAACTATATGTTGATGATATTATCTTTGGTTCTCCTAACAAAGCTTTCAATGATGAGTTTGCCGCACTAATGACCGAGAAATTTGAGATGTCTATGATGGGAGAGTTGAAGTTCTTTCTTGGATTCGAAGTCAAGCAAAGAAGAGAAGGAACCTTCATCAACCAAGCCAAATACACCCAAGACATGCTCAAGAGATTCAAGTTAAATGATGTCAAGCCGGCCAAGACTCCAATGCCTACCAAGTGCCAACTTGACATAGATCCCAATGGTAAAGCGGTGGATCAAAAGGTATATCGTTCCATGATTGGATCCTTGCTTTACCTTTGTGCATCTAGACCGGATATCATGTTGAGTGTGGGAATATGTGCACGGTTTCAAGCCGCGCCTAAGGAAAGTCACTATGTGGCAGTCAAGCGAATCTTTCGATATTTGGCTCATACCCCAAACTTTGGCTTATGGTATCCCAAAGGAGCAAGCTTTGATCTAATGGGTTATTCGGATTCGGATTGGGCGGGAGACCGTGTGGATAGGAAGTCAACTTCCGGAGGGTGCCAATTCCTTGGTCGCTCTTTGGTGAGTTGGTCTTCGAAGAAGCAGAATTGTGTGTCTCTCTCCACCACCGAGGCCGAATATGTAGCTGCCGCAAGTTGTTGTGCTCAATTGCTTTGGATGAGGCAAACTTTAAAGGATTACGGTGTCACTTGTGACAAAGTGCCTCTTTTCTGTGACAATGAAAGTGCAATTGCAATCTCTTACAACCCGGTGCAACATAGCAAGACGAAGCACATCGAGATTCGTCATCATTTTATTCGGGATCACGTCAAGCGTGGAGAGATTGATATTATTCATCTTAACACTTAAGAACAACTAGCGGATATTTTCACGAAGCCATTGGATGAAGCAAGATTTCGCGAGTTAAGGCATGAGCTAAATATCATTGATTCGAGCAACGTGGCTTGATTCTCGTCACATCCCACCGCACTCATCATGTTTACCCTGTTCTAGGTGTAGGCATGGATTTAGGGGGAGTGTTGTTCTCTCAATGAACTCTCCCTCCCCCTATTATGCCAAAATTAATCAAAATCTTTCACATTAGCCATTTATGATGGTAATTGTGCCTCAAAGATGAGTTTTGGTCTTGGGCCCAAGGTTAAAATCTTCGCGGTGCCAAACCATTCGACTCAAACAATGGTGGCTTCGGCCACCGACCCTCTCTTTTGGAGGGTTTGGTTCTTCTATAGTTTTCATTGCTTTTATCTTGACTTGTTGGTCTTTTCGTGTTTTGGTCCACTCCAAGTTTGCTCTTCGTTTTATTGTCTTTTAAACCTTGGAGTGTCCATTCCCATTTGCGGTGTTTTCGAGTCTCCAACCTAAGCCTTTCCTCTCTCCAACCCATAGATTTTGTATAAGCCATCCTTTTTGATCTGGGCAGTTCTGTCTCCTGCACGCGGTACTACCGCTGGCTAGGAACGGTACTACCGCTCTAAGCGGTACTACCGCTCCTGCAACCGGTACTACCGCTTGAGCGGTACTACCGGGCCTCCTGCCCGGCAGTAGTACCGGGGCGGTACTACCGCTACTCCTAGCGGTACTACCGCTTAGATGGATTCTGTGGGGTTAAGTGTCGGGCAGGGGGAGTTCTAACTCCCCCATACCCATTAACCTTTCTTCCCCACGACTCCCTCTCTCACAGGCGACAAAGAACTGCTTCGGAGGCCGTCTCCGGTCCCCCGATTCCGTGCCGTCTTCTGCATTTCCGTCCGGTGGAATCGATCCCCACCATCTCCTCTCGCTATGGAACCCGGTATTGCCCCCGTTCTTCTCTCCATTGGTTCTAGTTTTTGAATCTTGGACTTAGGGCAATGCGTGGCGTTTCTTCGATTTTTGACCAAATCGAGGCTTGAGTAGGATGTAGAATGACTGCTAGATAGGAGGGTAGGAACTCTTTGTATCGATTTCGAAGGATTGGATCTCCGGTACTACCGGATCTGACACGGATGTGCGACTGTGCAGACAGCGGTACTACCGCTCGGCCATGGCCGGTACTACCGCTTAAGCGGTACTACCGCCCACTGGCCAGCGGTACTACCGCTCGTCTCCCAGGCGGTACTACCGTTGTCAGGACCGGTACTACCGCGTGAGACCCAGCTTTTCTGAATCTGTACAACTGGTTCCTCTCCCTCACTTGTAATTCTTGGCTTATGCATACCCTTTTACACCCGCTTCCTATGGTTTTTGTGTCTGGTTCAGGTGGTAGTAGCTCCAAGGGTCGTCGCAAGAATGCATCTGCTCCGTCCAAACGTGGGCGCACCTATTACGCCAGGCCTGTCTATTCTGATGATGAGATACAAGAAGAGGCTGCCCCGACACCACCTCCAGTGCGTCGTCAGTCGGTCAGAAGCAAGGCCAAGTCTGTTGCTCGCAAAAAGAAGACTCCTGTCAAGACTGCAGCTGAGATGAAGCAAAATGAGTATTGGCAGTACCGCGAGAGGAATCCCTACTGTCGTCCTCAAGACGCAACTCTTGTGGGCCGTCCCTTCTGGAACAGGGATCAATCTTTGGTATACTTTGACAGAATCAAGGCCAAGAAAAATCTGTTTGTCAAGACCAAGTCCATCAACATTGAGCATATGGAGAAGGACCGTGCTTACTTTGGAGAAGCTCTTGACCTCTGTGCGCAGTTCAACATTGTGCCCATCATGACCTTCAACTATGACTTTGATGCAGAGTTGGTGGCTCAGTTCTTTGCAACCGTGTGGTTTGGGACTAAGGATAACAGGACTATGATATGGATGACTCATGGTAGACAGCTTCGTGCCACTTGGGGTGAGTTCATGGATCTTCTGGGCTATCCCGATGAGGGGCTGGAGAAGCCCCTTGGTCTGCGCCCTCACCATGAGGGTGGACCTTCTCACAAGGACAATCTGCTTCCCCATATGACCATCATTCCGACTGATAAGGGGTCCAGGAAGGAGCTGAAACCATTCTTTGATATCATGCATCGCATTTTCCGGCACACTCTCTTTCCTCGTGTTGGCAACTTGGATATGGTGCACGGACACCTGGTGGATATGCTTTGTCTGTGCCATTCTGAGAAGGGCACGGGGGCTGTTTTGGACGTCTCTCATGTCATGTGGAAGGAGCTTGTGAATGCAGCATATGGTGATCACGTGCCGATCTATGCTCCTTTCATCTTCAAACTCATTGTGACCACCTGGACTGCCACGTTCCCTAGAGAGCAGCTTGAGACCGGGCCTCTGACTTCTCATGAGACGATCAACTTGCGCCAGAAGGAGCTCTGGGCTCCCACTCGTCGTGCTGCGAGCGTGCCACTTGCTTCGGAGGAGGATGTGGAGGATACTGACTTTGTGCCTGACCCCGAGCACTCGTCTGGTTCGTCTGGTTGGGCTGCCAAGCTCAAGAACAAGGTGAAGAAGCTGTTTTGTCTTCAGACGGATGTTCAGCACAAGATGTACTTGGCACATGTGGATGCCAAGACGGCACGTCAGCAGAGGAAGGCCATCATGAGGAAGCTTGATATTCCAGTTGAGAGCGGTTCTGAGGCTGTCATCACTCCTGAAGACCACTGGATTTCTTCTCACTCCCGCTGGACTGATTCTGATGATTCCAACACCGGTGCGTCGGCACCCGCTCCGGAGCAGGAGCACGCAGAGGAGGAGTCTGAGGATCCTGAAGACTTGGAGGAGTCGTCTGACGAGGAGTCCGATGCTGTGGCCTCCGACGAGTCCATGGGAGGAGACTAGTGCTACCACCTGTCGGCGCGTAGTGTCACTCTTTGCCCTTTTGGTGTCTCGATGCCAAAGGGGGAGAGAGTCTAGGACCGGGGTTTGCATTTGCTTTCTGCAGGGTGTTGCCGAGTCACAAGCTTGCTTTTATCTGCTTCGATTTCTTGCTTGTGAACTCTTTTATCTTCGTTTACTTTGGTTTGGTCTGAGACTCTATCATATGGTGTAAGACATATGCTACCCATGTTATCTTAATTATGTCTTGTTATGTGTGAGTTTATGACTCATTGTTCGTATTGCAACCATGCTTAGCGTTATATATTATGTTGTTGCAAGTATTGCCCTATTTATAAAATATAGGGGGAGTGTTGATCCTAGTGTGTGCACTTTGCATTTCAAAGGCATATTCAATTAGTGCACACATCTAGGGGGAGCCCGTCTATATTCTGTAGATAGTTGGTTTGCATTATTATCTCGTATATACTTGTGCAAACCCCGTGTTGTCATCAATCCACCGAAAAGGGGGAGATTGTTAGGGCATATTTTACCCCAGTAGTTTCGATGATTGATGACAATGCGCTTTGCGGACTAATCGTGTGCGTTGACCTTTTCAGAGATTATATTGATAGGCACGAGACGGTTTATCTCCCCTCGATGATAAAGAGTGAAGACGGTTATTTTCCGACGATTTCTTTTTGGTGAATTGAGTCGTAGGAAACCCGTACTATTAAGAGGGGGTCCGCGTTGGAAAGGTATGGGTGGAATCAACACGTACACAGCCCCATATGCACCCACAACCTCCTTTCCCTTCTCTGGAGCATTTCCTGTGTTGTCTGTGGTGTTTCAGAAGTTTGCAAGCGGTAGTACCGCTTGGACCCATGGTAGTACCGCTCCAAGGAGCGGTAGTACCGCTGGGTACTACCGCACCACTACCGCTTGGGGTTTCCCCGAGCATGCAACTTTCTGTTGCCGGTTTGTCTTAACCGGTAGTAGCACGGTAGTAGTACGGTAGTACCGCTCCAGCGGTACTACCGCCCCTACTACCGCTTCCACTACCGCTTGGGGTTTTTCCTCTGTGCGAGTTTCTGTTACCACTTTTCCCTCTAGCGGTAGTAGAGCGGTACTAGAACGGTAGTACCGCTTGCGCGGTACTGCCGCCCTGTCCGCCTCTACTACTGCTGCCTGTTCTGGTCGAAACTCCCTTAGCGGTAGTACCGTAAGGGGGCAGCGGTAGTACCGCTCCGGCGGTACTACCGTGGCACACCTAGTGTGTTTTTGACCAGTTCGAGGTAGTACCGCCTAAGCGGTAGTACCGCTCCTAGGAGCGGTAGTACCGCTTGTCTGCGGGCAGAGGGCAGATACCGGTTGGAATTTTGTCTCCCTATATAAAGGAGAGGTCTTCTTCTTCCTAAGGTTGACCTCTTCCCCCAAGCTCCATTGCTACTCCAAAAGCTCATTTTAGCCCGATCTCTCTCCCTAGCCATCAAATCTTGTTGTTGCTCTAGGGTTTGGAGGAGAGGGCCCTGATCTACACTTCCACCAAGAGTTATTTGATTCCCCCCACTAATCCCTTGCGGATCTTGTTACTCTTGGGTGTTTGAGCACCCTAGACGGTTGAGGTCACCTCGGAGCCACATTCCATTGTGGTGAAGCTCCGTGGTTGTGTTGGGAGCCTCCAATTAAGTTGTGGAGATTGCCCCAACCTTGTTTGTAAAGGTTCGGTTGCCGCCTTCAAGGGCACCACTAGTGGAATCACGGCACCTCGCATTGTGTGAGGGCGTGAGGAGAATACGGTGGCCTTAGTGGCTTCTTGGGGAGCATTGTGCCTCCACACCGCTCCAACGGAGACGTACTTCCTCTCAAAGGGAAGGAACTTCGGTAACACACCCTCGTCTTCACCGGCTCCACTTGTGGTTATCTCTTACCTTTACATTGTGCTTGATATACTTGTATTGTATCCTTTGCTTGCTTGTGTTGTAATTGTTAGCATCATATAGGTTGCTCACCTAGTTGCATATCTAGACAACCTATTTTGTTGCTAACCCTAATTTGTTAAAGAAAAGCTAAAAATTGGTAGTTGCCTATTCACCCCCCCTCTAGTCAACCATATCGATCCTTTCACCTGGGCACAGATCTCGCCGTTGATAAGAAGGCGAGCCATCGATTCCTTCCGGCGATCACAGCGGAACTCTCAATGAAAGCACCAATGTCGGTGTCAAAACCGGCGGATCTCGGGTAGGGGGTCCCAAGCTGTGAGACTAGTATCGATGGTAACGAGAGACGAAGGGGACAAGGTTTTACCCAGGTTCGGGCCCTCCTATGGAGGTAATACCCTATGTCCTGCTTGATTATATTGATTGTATGGGGATTACAGAGTTGATCTACCACTAGATCGTATGACTAAAACCCTAGATGAGTTCTGTTGGCCTACAACCTAAAACCCTCCGGCTTATATAGACGCCGAGGGTACCTAGGGTTTATACATGGTCGGTTACACGTCGAAGGGATAAACATGCCTATTCGCTACTTTAGACTTGGAGGACACGCCACGATCCTTGAAGCTTCCATCCTGGAGACAACATCCTCGATCCATCCAGTGTCCGGCGAACGGCCCATACAGTCCGGCCCATCGGAAATAGGTCGGCCTCCCGAGGACCCCTTAAACCAGGACTCCCTCACATGGTGCGAGCCATCTCAACAAGAGTCCTGTTCTTGCGCTCCACAACGCCGTTCTGCTGAGGAGTATATGGGCAGATAGCTCATGAGTAATACCAAGTTCATCAAGATATTCATCAAGATTGGTGTTCTTGAACTCAGTCCCATTATCACTCCTGATATGCTTGATCTTGACGCCGAAGTTTGTTGAGGCCCTTGAAGCAAATCATCTGAAGACATCCTGCACTTCAGACTTATACAGAATAATATGCACCCAAGTGTAACGAGAGTAATCATCAACAATGACAAAGCCATACAAACATGAAGAATTTGTTAGTGTGGAATAATGAGTGGGGCCAAAGAGGTCCATGTGAAGCAATTCAAAAGGTCGAGTCGTGGTCATGATTGTCTTCGAGGGATGCTTGGATCTGGTCATCTTCCCAGACTCACAAGCACCACAGAGGTGATCCTTGATGAATTTGACACCTTCAATGCCAATGACGTGCTTTTTCTTCACGAGCGTGTGCAAGTTCCTCATACCAGCATGTCCAAGTCGTCGATGCCACAACCAGCCTTCTGAGGACTTTGCAAGTAGGCACGTGGCAGGCTGAGGACCTGTAGAGAAATCAACAATATACAAGTCTCCTCTCCTAAAGCCTTCGAAGACTTTGGAATGGTCAGATTCCATGATGACAACACAACGATATTTTCCAAAGATGACAACCATATCAAGATCACAAAGCATTGAGACAGACATGAGGTTGAACCCGAGGGATTCGACAAGCATCACCTTGTCCATGTGTCGGTCCTTGGAGATTGCAACCTTTCCTAGACCCAATTCCTTGCTTTTTCCTTTGTCAGCGTAGGTGATATGCTTCAGATGAGATGGGGCAAGTGGCATATTCATCAGTAGACTCTTGTCACCAGTCATGTGGTTGGTGCATCCACTATCGAGGACCCACTCAGTAGCTTTTGGAGTTTCATCCTGCAGATGAATTAGTACAACTTATGAACTCATATGCTTCAGAGTGAAGAATATGACATCAAATTCATCAGGCATAATTTCATCACACAACATAGTAAGTAAAGCAGTGTGAGGACGTGAGAAATGAGGAATTCATTTCTGCATGATTAGCTTCGTCCTTTCAAGCATTTCCTCAGGTCTCCATCAAATTCATCAGACGTTCGAGTTCGTCTGGAGACCTGACCCTGCATAAGAAGTTAGTTCAATTTCTTCACCACCCACATCTGGAGGGGTGGCCAAGAGTTCATCATTCTGCGAGCTCCATATGAGAAGGGAGGCATTGAAGCTAGTGCACTTCGTTTCACAGGACTAGGGTTAGAGTACTCATATGAATAAGCAGAGAAATTCTTCGAGGACTTATGAACATAATGATTTGAAGAATAATGCACATATTCAGAACTCTTAGATTTTCCCTACGAAACAGATGCATTAGCACGAGAATGATACTTTTGACCATTTGAGGAATTTGGTCCAAGTGTAGACTTTGGTCCATATGAGGAATTTGATCTGGGGTTCCTTTTCTTCATGGGTGGTGTCGTGAGGACATTCACTTGAAGATTTTCCAAGTAGCTCTTATGAACCCAGATTTTCCTCATAGGTGAACCGTTCCTGCAGTTAGTTCCAACAAATCTGGCAAATACTTCACCTTTCTGATTTTTGAAGAATTTGTAGTTGGAGTCAAGTGACTCATCAGAGGAATATGAAGTTTCACAAGTAAAGCCAGATAAAGTGGATGGATCCACAGGAAGTCCTTTTGCAGCAACCCATGAAGTTTTGGGGTACTGCTCAGGTGTCCAGTAGGATCCATCAGCATTGAGTTTCCTCTCAAATGCAATACCCTATTTCCTAGGGTTCCAGTTCAGAATCTGCTTTTTCAGCACGTCGCAAAGGGTTTGATGCCCTTTGAGACTTTTGTACATGCCTGTCACATACAATTCCTTCAACCCTGCATTTTCGTCAGTGATACTTGTGGTATCCTCAGATGAGGAATTTGTGACCACGGGGATAGTTGAAGAATTTGCAGCAATAGAAGCATTTGAACATTCACGTGAAGAATTAGCAGTTTCACGTTCGATGCATTTCAAACAAGGTGGAACAAATTCTTCCTGAGCGGTACTGATCTGTTGAGCCAGTAAGGAATCGTTTTTCCTTTGGAGATCCTCATGAGACACTCTTAGTTTCTCAAGATCTTGCTTTCTTTGAAGAAATTCATAAGAAAGCTTCTCATGGTCAACTAGGAGAGCATTATGATGACTCTGAAGGTTATCATACTTTGTCTGAAGACTTTTGAGATCATCAGACAGAGTTTGAGTCTGATCCACTTCCTCATTCAACAGATCATCGCTTTTGTCTAGCAGTTTCTGAAGCTTTTCAAGTGCACTTTGTTGCTTAGTGGCAATGTTAGCAAGTTTGGCATAGCTAGGTTTCACATATTCATCAGATTCACCTTCACTTGATTCAGAAGAGGAGTGATGCTTGTGTACCTTGGAACCTTTTGCCATGAGACAAAGTGAAGAAGATGAACCAGGATCTGATTCCTGGGTTTTGAGGATTTTCTTGAGTTCGATGAACATGGGGTCTTGACGAGTGTGATAGCCTTCATTGACATCCATGATCCTATCCCAGATGAGCTTGGCGTTTTGAAGATGACAGATGCCCTTGAACATGACGCTTGATAGGCTTGAGCAGATGGTGTTCCTCGCCTGAGCATCAAGTTGAGTTTACTTTCGAATTTCCTCAGCATTTGCCATCTTGCAGAGTTCAGTCAGTCCAAGTTCAGTAACAGTCCATAGCTCACTGTTCATTGATTTGAGATGCTTCTTCATCAGAACCTTCCACCTAGGATATTCAATGTCATCAAGATTGGGACATTCTGTGAGTGACTTGATGCCTTTCATCATGAAGCAGTACGTGGGAGCATATTCATCATTGCTGACGTCAGAGTCGTTGGAGTGGTCATTTTCTTCATCGTTAAAGATGGACTTGCTGACGAAAGCAGTAGCGAGAGCAAGGCTAGCAACACCAGAGTCAGACTCCTCCTCAGATTCTTCCTCTTCTTCATATTCTTCAGATTCTTCTTCAGAGTCCATTTCCTTGCCAATGAAAGCCCGAGCCTTTCTGGAACCTTTCTTCTTGTGCGGTGAGGACTTTGCAGATGAAGACTTTGAAGATTTCTTCTTTTTCTTCGAGTCATCAGAACTGTCGTCCTTGTACTTCTTCTTCTTTGATTCTTTTTACCAGAGAGGACAGTCAGAGATAAAGTGACCAGACTTCTTGCATTTGTGACAAGTTCTCTTCTTGTAGTCGCTTGAGGAATCTGATTTCCTCAAATCACTTTTTGATGACTTTCCAAATCGGCCTCTCCTTGAGAACTTCTGGAATTTCCTCACGAGCATTGCCAGCTCCTGACTCAGTTCTTCAGGATCACCAAGGCTACTATCAGAATCTTCGTCTTCGGATGAGGAAATTGCTTTTGCCTTCAGAGCACGAGATCTTCCATAGCTTGGTCCGTAGAGGTCTCTCTTCTCAGCTTGTTGGAATTCATGAGTATTGAGTCTCTCAAGTATATCAGCAGGATCAAGTGACTTGTAGTCTCCACGTTCTTGAATCATCAAAGCCAAAGTATCGAATGAGGAATCAAGAGATCTTAGCAGTTTCTTTACCACCTCGTGGTCGGTGATGTCAGTGGCACCCAGAGCTTGAAGCTCGTTGGAGATATCAGTGAGACGATCAAAAGTTTGCTGAACATTTTCATTGTCGAGTCTTTTGAAGCGGTTGAAGAGATTGCAAAGGACATCAACATGGGAGTCACGTTGAGTGGAAACACCTTCGTTGACTTTGGACAGCCTATCCCAGATAAGCTTAGCATACTCCAAAGCACTCACTCTGTCATACTGACCTTTGCTCAGATGGCCACAGATGATATTCTTTGCTTGAGAATCGAGTTGCTTGAATCTCTTCACATCAGTAGCAGTGACCATGGGAGTAACAGAGGGAACACCTTTTTCCACAACATACCAGAGATCGTTGTCAATAGCCTCAAGATGCATGCGCATCTTGTTCTTCCAGTAGGGATTGTTGGGTAACGCGACAGAAAACAAAAAATTTCGGTATAGCGAGCACGCCCAGGATCACTATGGAGATTGCATACAAGGTTTGATCTGATCCGTACCGACTCGTAGCACAGCGGAAGAAGAGTCGGTGGAGATCGTTGGTGCAGATTCCCGCAACTAGGAATTTACAACCTCCCAACCGCGAGAATGTATTCCCTCGTCGGACAGCCCTTCGGGAGGCGGTCGGACAGTCCCCCGGACGATGTCGCGGACAGCCCTTCGGGAGGACCCTCGAAACTCGAACGGAAACTCGGACAGCCCTTCGGGAGGACCCTCGAAACTCGAACGGAAACTCGGACAGCCCTTCGGGAGGACCCTCGAAACTCGAACGGAAACTCGGACAGCCCTTCGGGAGGACACACGAACAGCCCCTCGGGCAAAAGATCGAAACTACGACCTCTCTACGGGGTTGCACACATACGGTGTCAACTATCCGGCAGGGCTTCGCCGTCCAGAACTAGTTCCTGCCGGAACCCAGACAGCCTTTCGGCTCTACGAAAAACTCTTTTCGTGTGAGGGAGAAGAGAGAGCTTGCAAAGCAAAGCATGTGTATGAGAGCAAAGGATGAGGAAGTGGGCTGCCCACTCACCTCTTATTTATAGGAAAACCAAGGGGTAGGATGGTAACTCCAAGTACCAAAATATCCCACTTTATGTCACACATAATAAACATAAGAAGGAAAAAGGGGTGCCATGTGGAGCTCCATGGAGGAGCTCCACCCTTGGCCGGCCACCCCTTGCCCCCCCCCCCCATGTGGAGCTTGCTTGCTCCCCAATCCCTTCTAGAAGCCTTTTTGGAAATATCCAAAAAGGTGTTTTTCCACAAATATCCAAAAAGCACTTTCACTATTCACGACGACATTTTTCAGCGTCTGATCGAACTGAAAATATTCATGTGGGCTTAGAACAATTCCAGTACCCACCAAAATAATTTTCAACGTGAGCCGGAACAATTCCGGTTTAGTGATTTCATCTGCGAAAAGCATCTGAAGCGGTTTCGGCAGCTCCGGAACATTTCCGGTTTTCATTCCAGAAAATTTCAAAAAGTTTCCAGAACGATTCTGGCACCCTCCAAGAATTATCAGGCATGTGCCAAGACCAATTTGACTTTATGGTATCCCCTGAAACAACTTTTCCAGTTTCACCGAAACTCATCCGGTGACCTCTCTCTGCGGAACTTTTCCGCTGTCCGAAACTTTTCCGGTGTCCGAACTTTTTCGGTGTTTTTCTCTCAGACTCCCTGTCTAGTATTCAACAGATAGATGACCCTTAAGCGTGTGACCCTATAGGTTCGGTGAAGCATAGACATGACTCGGAACCCCTTCCGATCAATGATCAACATCGGAGCCGTGGACACCCATATCGATCCCTATACCCACACGAATAAATATTCGAGTGAACCTCCAGTTGCCGTGTGCTATTCCTGTTGCTTCGCGATATGTTACAATTACCCGAGGTGAGACATGTAGGCATCCTTGTGGATCAACAACTTGTCCACAATGCCAGTTACCTCGTTGCCGGTATTGTTCTCTTTTCTCGTTCCCGTGTTCCGGCATCCCAGTGATCAAATCACAAGTGTCTGGCCAGACGATGATGGATACCGTAACACCGAGAGGGCCCAGAGATATCTCTCCATCTTCGGAGGAGAAAATCCCAATCTTGAGCTATCAAGTTACTTGACATACTTTTCCATGAACCCGTAAGCCGCCGTAATAGCCACCCATTTACGGATGACATTTAACAAACCCCAAAGTTCATGAAGCAAGCATGAAGAAACTCGATACTCTCATGGTCTAAGGAATCATGCAAACGTTAACCATCTCTGTGTTATTTTAACCATTAACTATTGACGAATATATCTCATAGTATAACATCAATATGGGTCGATTCAACACAAGTGTTCTACCAACATCGTGCCCTCAAAATTGCCGGCATAGCCATGCCCATGATCAGGAAAACAGGATCATCATGCAATACTTGAGCCAGTCTTAGAGGCAAGACTAGGAATACAATTTACCATTTATTATACCACACGTGCACATGAGTTTCCCTCCAAGCCTCGTTTAATTTGTAGACTCGAGAATCATTGTAGTTATAGCATGGAACATAATCTTTCATTACAAACTCGGAGATACAAAAGTAACTGAAATTACTGCCTCTAGGGCATATCTCCTACAGACTCCCACTTGCACTAGAGTCATAATCCAGTTACATGGCTTCCCTAACACCAATGGCTATCCGGTGTTGCTCATGCTTTGCTCGTGATAGAGGCTTAGTCATCGGGTCTGACACATTCAGATCCGTGTGAACTTTGCGTACTTTCACTAAACCTTCTTCGACATGATGTCGAATGAGTTTATATTTGCGTTGAATATGCATTGTCTTATGGTGCGAACATGGCTCCCTTGCCTGAGCCACGTCGCCACTATTGTCACAATAGATCTCCACCGGGTCCAGAGCACTTGGAACCACACCAAGATCTTCAAGAAATTGCTTGATACCGACAGCTTTCTTGGAGGCTTCTGAAGCAGCAACATATTCCTCCTCCATCGTAGATTCCGCCACAGTCTTTTGTTTGGAACTTTTCCAATCAACTGCGCCGCCGTTCAATATGAAAACATAGCCAGATTGAGATTTGAAGTCATCTGGGTCAGACATGAAGCCTGCATCAGTGTAACAACTTACAATGAGCTCTTCATCACCTCCGTACACAAGGAGTAAATCCTTGGTCCTTCTGAGGTACTTAAGAATACCCTTGACTGCGGCCCAGTGTTCCAATCCTGGATCACCTTGGTACCGGCTGCTAACACTTAGCGCATAGGAAACATCCGGTCTTGTACATAGCATGGCATACATAATAGAACCAACTGCCGAAGCATATGGAATATCATTCATTTGTACTCGCTCATCAAGGGTCCGAGGACCCTGATTCTTGCAAAGCACTGTGCCAGGTGACATGGGGAGTAGGCCTTTCTTGGAGTTCTCCATGTTGAACCTTTTCAAACCTTGTCAATGTACGTGCTTTGGCTTAGCGCTATCAGGCGTCTTGATCTATCTCTATAGATCCTGATGCCTAATACATATGCCGCTTCGCCTAAGTCTTTCGTTGAAAAACTCTTCTTCAATGAGTCTTTTATTTCGCTAAGAAAATTCACGTCATTTCCAATCAACAATATGTCATCCACATACAAGATTAGAAATGCTTTTGCGCTCCCAATAAACTTCTTGTACACACAAGATTCTTCATCGTTCCTGATGAAGCCAAACTCTTTGACCACTTCATCAAAACGAATATTCCACCTCCTTGATGCTTGCTTCAGACCATAAATGGCTTTCTGAAGCTTACATACCTTTCCAGCATTCTTAGGATCGACAAAACCTTCTGGCTGTATCATGTATACATCCCTATCAAGGTTTCCATTTAGGAAAGCCGTTTTGACATCCATCTGCCATATTTCATAATCGAAATAAGCAGCAATTGCTAGTAATATCCGAACAGACCTAAGCATAGCTACGGGCGAGAAAGTCTCGTCGTAGTCCTCTCCTGGAACTTGCGTGAACCCTTTCGCGACAAGTCTAGCTTTGTGGATAGTAATGTTACCATCCGCGTCCATCTTTCTTTTGAAAATCCATTTACAACCAATGGGTTTTACGCCATCTGGAAGTTCTTCCAAGTTCCAAACTTGGTTTTCGTACATGGATTCCATTTCGGATCTCATGGCTTTGTGCCATTCCCTTGAGCTAGGCCCCGCCATCGCTTCCTTGTAGTGCGCAGGTTCATCGTCTTCAAGAATGAAGATTTCGTTATGAAACCACTCAGGTGGCTGGATAGCCCTACCTGATCTGCGCGGTTCAGTTACAACAGTGTTTGAAGTTTCCGCATCATATGCGACAACTTCCGGCTCAGTTGTATGGATAATTAGCGGAATTTCTTCCGGTTCCTTAGCCATATCAACGGTTGCCGAAGATTCACTAATCTCATTAAGTTGTACTGTCCTCCCACTCAATTCTTTAGCGAGAAATTCTTTCTCGAGAAAGTGTGCAACCTTTGCGACAAACATTTTGCCTTCGGACTGGTGGTAGAAGGAATATCCAATGGTCTCATTTGGATAACCTACAAAGTAACATTTGTCTGATCTAGGTTCTAGTTTGGTTGGCTGTAAATGTTTTACGTATGCCTCACAACCCCAAAACTTGAGATGCGATACACTAGGTATCTTTCCATACCACATCTCATGTGGTGTCATCTCAACAGACTTAGACGGTGCTCTGTTTAATGTATGAGCGGCAGTGAGTAGTGCATGACCCCAAAAAGATATCGGTAGATCCGTAAGAGACATCATCGACCTTACCATGTCTAACAGGGTTCGGTTACGTCGTTCCGACACTCCGTTTCGCTGTGGAGTTCCGGGAGGCGTAAGCTGTGAAACGATTCCACGGTCACACAGATGCTGGCCAAACTCATGACTAAGATATTCGCCTCCGCGATCAGACCGCAGAAACTTAATCTTTTTGTCACGATGATTTTTTACCTCATTCTGAAATTCTTTGAACTTTTCAAAGGTTTCCGACTTATGCTTCATTAAGTAGATATAGCCATACCGACTTAAATCATCAGCAAAAGTCACGAAGTAAAAATACCCACCCCGTGCGGCCGTGTTCATTGGACCACATACATCACTATGTATTATTTCCAATAATTCACCCGCCCATTCAGGATGACCCGTGAACGGCGTCTTGGTCATTTTTCCCATCAAGC
Source organism: Elymus sibiricus (assembly GCA_039707655.1). Taxonomy (NCBI): domain Eukaryota; kingdom Viridiplantae; phylum Streptophyta; class Magnoliopsida; order Poales; family Poaceae; genus Elymus; species Elymus sibiricus. The sequence goes on along the minus strand of CM077663.1, from coordinate 446,701,223 downwards.
AAGCTTCACATGTGTCAAATGATTCAAAATCAAGGGACGGTAAAACTCCATCTTTATGGAGTCTTTCCATGCGTTTCTTTCCGATGTGGCCAAGCCGACAGTGCCACAAGTAAGTGGTGGTGGTATCAGCCTTCTTAAGGCGTTTAGCATTCACGTTAAAGACATCATTTCCACATTCAAGATTTAGTACGAAAAGGCCCCCAACAATGGGTGCAAATCCATAAAACATTTCCTTACAATAAAGTGAACAACCATTGTTCTCAGACTTGTAGGAGTACCCGTCGTGCACTAAACATGATCCAGAGATAATGTTTCTACACAACAACGGAACAAAATAACAGTTACTTAGTTCCAAAATAAATCCTGAAGGGAGACGTAGAGGCATAATGCCGACGGCTTGAGCGGCGATCCCAGCGCCGTTCCCGACACGCATCACGACTTCATTCTTTGCCAGCTTGCGCACCTTCTGAAGCCCCTGTATCGAGTTGCAAATGTGAGCAACCGATCCTGTATCAAATACCCAAGACTTAGAATTTTTGCTAGCAAGCAAAACGTCAATGACATTAACTTGTATAACAATTATACCTTTTCCGGTTTTCCCGGACTTCTTATCTTCCAGATACTTCTTGCAGTTTCTCTTCCAGTGTCCTGTGCCCTTGCAGTAGAAGCACTCAGTTTCATTCTTGGCTCCGCCCTTAGATTTGCGTTGGAAGCCGGTCTTACCAGCGCCCTTGCCCTTCTTTGGCTTGCCTTTCTTTTTGAAACTGGCAGTTTTATTCACAAGCAACACTTGCTTGCGATTTTTCTGCAGTCCTCCTTCAACAGATTTCAGCATGGCAAGCACCTCATTAGGTGTTTTGTCCATCCCATTCATGTTGTAGTTCATGACAAAACCTCCGTAAGAAGGGGGGAGTGAACGGAGCAACATGTCCATTACATGCTCTTCTGGAAGTGGAAATTCCAGGGTTTTAAGCCTTTCAGCGTAGCCAATCATATTGACTACGTGCTCGCCAACTGAACTGCCCTCAGCCATCTTGGTCTCCGACATCATTTTCATGATATCAAAACGTTCAGACCATGCATTAAACTTGTACAGAGCATCCAGATCTTTGATCATATCAAAGGAGTTATGGAATTCAAAACGTTTTTGAAGCTCTGAACTCATGCAAGACAGCATGAGACACTGCACTAAGTTGAAATCATCATCCTTAGTGGCCCAGACATTTTGTATGTCTGCCGCGGCTGTTGCCGCCGGCTTAGGTGGAAGAGCTCCATCAAGCACGTACACTTTCTTAGCGCTCCTGAGGACAATCCTCAGGGTACGGACCCAGTCCGCATAGTTGTTTCCATTCGCAGCTAACTTCTCTTTCTCTAACATAGGGCCTAAGTTGAACGCGGTGTTGCGAGCCATTTGATCTACAACGGAAAACACAAGTTCATTTTACACATTGTTCATAATGATTTTTGGCACTAGTGAATAAACAATTTTATTCTAAAGTGCGCTCCCACTCAAAACAATATCTCTCATAATTGATTGTGAGTGATGCAAGACCCAACTTTCAATTCAGCGTCAAGAATGCAACCATCTCAAGTGACGAGAATTTCAATTGGTAGGCCAACTTGCCAATCACATCTCTATGTGACTCTTGTTCATCTTTCGATGCGTGTGTTCCGAGCTCATGACTTTCATGCCTGAACGTCAAGACAACCAAGTGATCTCGCTGCGAGGTCTCAACTCACCCGCCTCACACTTCTCTAATCGTTCGTACCCATGCAACCATGTGATACCCCGAAGAGATAGGTGCCGTGACGGTGCTACACTTGGGAGAACACTAACTACTTGATATTTAAGTGAGAGATCACCCTAATAAAAAGCGACTACCGCGCAATCAAAAGGGTGCAACATAAGGGATAAACATCTCAGGCAATTCATAATTAGCATGATATGGTATAGCCCCTTCTGACGGAGAAGTCAAGTATTCTTCGTCTTCGGCATTCGCGTCGGTGTTCACCTTTGCGAAGATTGCCACCACCTTGTCGATGCACCAGATAATATTGCTATCTCTATAGCTAATAAAATAAGTGCATTACATAAGGTTGACACGCAGGTCATTAAAGTGCAATCATATGGCTCCAGCCATCATGCCGAATCATGACACGCAGGTCATGTTAATTACATCATATAGTCATCTCATACATAATCAAATTTAATATGAGCATTGCTATACCACATCACATGCATAACCATCCTGCAAAACCAAGTTAGACGCCTCTAATCGGTTTATGCAAAATTTTATTTTACGTGGCTTCTAAGGTTTTGACTCAAACCGCAGCTACCAACGTTTATCATCAAGTATGATACTTCAAGTTGCTAGATTAACTTTCCAGGGTGTATGAAACACGAGACAATAAAATCTCGAGCCCCATACTAAACTTCGTCATACGCGTGACCCCCGTGCAGATCATATCTGCATTGCCCTTCGTCTGCGAAACATCCATCTTTCTTTAACTATGGTGGAACCCAAAGAACTGTTAGCACTTCGTTGATTTGTCAATCAGCATACTCAGGAGCAGCATGAAAGGATCGCGGATTGCCAGAACTTTGTGAGATTCCACCATGCCGTCAAGATCAGGACTACGGAAATTCACGGGAAGCAACAGGAACATCGGGTAACAGATTTCATCTGCTACCCGCACAAATAATTTTCAGCAATAGATCTCATCTACTACAAAATTATACTATGCAATACCCATACATCTCATGTATTCTAGATCATAACATGCATCTACTCATAGCCTGGCTCTTGATGCCACTGTTGGGTAACGCGACAGAAAACAAAAAAATTCGGTATAGCGAGCACGCCCAGGATCACTATGGAGATTGCATACAAGGTTTGATCTGATCCGTACCGACTCGTAGCACAGCGGAAGAAGAGTCGGTGGAGATCGTTGGTGCAGATTCCCGCAGCTAGGATTTTACAACCTCCCAACCGCGAGAATGTATTCCCTCGTCGGACAGCCCTTCGGGAGGCGGTCGGACAGTCCCCCGGACGATGTCGCGGACAGCCCTTCGGGAGGACCCTCGAAACTCGAACGGAAACTCGGACAGCCCTTCGGGAGGACCCTCGAAACTCGAACGGAAACTCGGACAGCCCTTCGGGAGGACACACGAACAGCCCCTCGGGCAAAAGATCGAAACTACGACCTCTCTACGGGGTTGCACACATACGGTTTCAACTATCCGGCAGGGCTTCGCCGTCCAGAACTAGTTCCTGCCGGAACCCAGACAGCCTTTCGGCTCTACGAAAAACTCTTTTCGTGTGAGGGAGAAGAGAGAGCTTGCAAAGCAAAGCATGTGTATGAGAGCAAAGGATGAGGAAGTGGGCTGCCCACTCACCTCTTATTTATAGGAAAACCAAGGGGTAGGATGGTAACTCCAAGTACCAAAATATCCCACTTTATGTCACACATAATAAACATAAGAAGGAAAAAGGGGTGCCATGTGGAGCTCCATGGAGGAGCTCCACCCTTGGCCGGCCACCCCTTGGCCCCCCCCCCCCCATGTGGAGCTTGCTTGCTCCCCAATCCCTTCTAGAAGCCTTTTTGGAAATATCCAAAAAGGTGTTTTTCCACAAATATCCAAAAAGCACTTTCACTATTCACGACGACATTTTTCAGCGTCTGATCGAACTGAAAATATTCATGTGGGCTTAGAACAATTCCAGTACCCACCAAAATAATTTTCAATGCGAGCCGGAACAATTCCGGTTTAGTGATTTCATCTGCGAAAAGCATCTGAAGCGGTTTCGGCAACTCCGGAACATTTCCGGTTTTCATTCCAGCAAATTCCAAAAAGTTTCCAGAACGATTCTGGCACCCTCCAAGAATTATCAGGCATGTGCCAAGACCAATTTGACTTTATGGTATCCCCTGAAACAACTTTTCCAGTTTCACCGAAACTCATCCGGTGACCTCTCTCTGCGGAACTTTTCCGCTGTCCGAAACTTTTCCGGTGTCCGAAACTTTTTCGGTGTTTTTCTCTCAGACTCCCTGTCTAGTATTCAACAGATAGATGACCCTTAAGCGTGTGACCCTATAGGTTTGGTGAAGCATAGACATGACTCGGAACCCCTTCCGATCAATGATCAACATCGGAGCCGTGGACACCCATATCGATCCCTATACCCACACGAATAAATATTCGAGTGAACCTCCAGTTGCCGTGTGCTATTCCTGTTGCTTCGCGATATGTTACAATTACCCGAGGTGAGACATGTAGGCATCCTCGTGGATCAACAACTTGTCCACAATGCCAGTTACCTCGTTGCCGGTATTGTTCTCTTTTCTCGTTCCCGTGTTCCGGCATCCCAGTGATCAAATCACAAGTGTCTGGCCAGACGATGATGGATACCGTAACACCGAGAGGGCCCAGAGATATCTCTCCATCGTCGGAGGAGCAAATCCCAATCTTGAGCTATCAAGTTACTTGACATACTTTTCCATGAACCCGTAAGCCGCCGTAATAGCCACCCATTTACGGATGACGTTTAACAAACCCCAAAGTTCATGAAGCAAGCATGAAGAAACTCGATACTCTCATGGCCTAAGGAATCATGCAAACGTTAACCATCTCTGTGTTATTTTAACCATTAACTATTGACGAATATATCTCATAGTATAACATCAATATGGGTCGATTCAACACAAGTGTTCTACCAACATCGTGCCCTCAAAATTGCCGGCATAGCCATGCCCATGATCAGGAAAACAGGATCATCATGCAATACTTGAGCCAGTCTTAGAGGCAAGACTAGGAATACAATTTACCGTTTATTATACCACACGTGCACATGAGTTTCCCTCCAAGCCTCGTTTAATTTGTAGACTCGAGAATCATTGCAGTTATAGCATGGAACATAAACTTTCATTACAAACTCGGAGATACAAAAGTAACTGAAATTACTGCCTCTAGGGCATATCTCCTACAGGGATAGTCCGACCCATCGAAGGTAGGACATCCTGTGGAAACCTTGATCATACCTGTAGTCGACATAACTAGAACTCCAGGTGGTTAAACCAAAATCACACAGAACAAGGGAGTACCTTGCTCTGATACCAATTGAAAGTGCGTTATATCGACTAGAGGGGGGGGGTGAATAGGCGATTTTTACAAATTCATCACTGAGGAATTTCAACTTGAGGAATTTGAAATGTGATGAATAACTAGTAGCGGAATAAATACTCAGGTGCATGAGAAACATAGCAGTAGCATAGTCATCATGATGAAATAAAGCATGCACAGATTACAGGTAGCGTGATACAGGATAAGCAGGTGAGGAACAAGGTAGCTTGAAGAATTTGAGGTGAGGAAATTGAGAAAGTCTTCAGTCAAATTCTTCAAACAGTAATGATCAATTTCATCAACAAGTATACGAGGAAATGATAGGGTTGGGGAAATGGAACCAGGTAGCTCGATGAAGACAATGGTTTGATGACCCAGTTCCAACTGCTGTGACAGTCGTACGTCTGGTTTGGAGCGGCCTGGTATTTAAACCAGAGGACACACAGTCCTTACCGTATTCTCCTTGAGCTAAGGTCACACAGACCTCGCCCAACACTCGTGGTAAGTCTTCAGGGTAGACTTCCAAAACCCTCACAAACTAGTCACCCGGCGATCCACAATTGACTGCTGGATGCTCTAGACCAAGGTCACTTTGTGATCCCCAATTGACTGTAGGATGCACTAGACCATGACGCCTAACCGTCTGGAAGATACACAGTCTTCAAAGGTAACAAGCGTCGGTTCCACACAGGAACAATCTCTTCAGTGATGCTCAATCACTTTGGGTTTAGTGGTTTGGTTTTGGGGTTTTTCCTCACTGATAATTTTCTCTCAAAGTCCTCAGAGGATGGGTTGCTCTCAAATGACAAGTGTCAGTTCTCTCTCGAAGCAGCCAACCAACTAGTGGTTGTGGGGGTGGCTATTTATAGCCAGGGTGCAACCTGACATGATAAGACATAAATGCCCCCAATGATATGACCGTTATGTGGATAGGATGATTGGGGACAGCTGGCACTTAGCACAGCAACGGTCGGAATTTCGAACTATGAAAGTCCTCAGGCTTATCATATTCCTCACTTGTAGGCAATTCGCACTGGCGAAATCCTAACTCCTCAGTCAGACCAATTTCCTCAGAGACCAGAAGATCATCGTCTCTGTCACTGAAGAACTTGACTGAACTGCAAGAGATTTCCAAAGGCTTCACTCGAAGGATTGGATAGGTTGAGGCTTTTGAGTTGAGCATCAGTTGGAAATTTTCCTTAGTATTACCTCGGCCCCCTTTAACAGTATGGTGTTTCCTATGACTCAAAGAAAGGAAATGAAACTACGAAAACAAAAGTCTTCACGCTTCATAGTCCTCGTTCATATCTTCAAGGTCACATCAACTTCCTCTTTTTCAAAGTCTTCAGGGAATACCAAAGTCTTCAGCAAAGTCTTCACCAAAGTCTTTAGTTGAAGACATACATTTTTAGGGGTCGATTATCTCCGAATGTATCAAACTCCTCAGCGACTTATAGAGCATGTGTACACTTACAAACGCATTAGTCTCTTAACCTATAAGTCTTCAATACACCAAAATCACTAAGGGGCACTAGATGCACTTACATGTTCTTTAGTACTAATCAGTATGCCATACTTAGCGCCAAATATATCAGAATGTGCACACCCCAAATCAATCGGTTTTGGAAAGCTTCTAGAAGCTTTCAACCTGTTTCATTCATTTTTCTTTGTTTTCATTTTCATTTTTATTTTCTTTCTATTTTTTATTTCAAAAAATTAATTTACCTAAAAAATTCCATTTTAAATTTTAAACTTTGAAAATTCTCCAACCTTTTCAATTTCACGCACTTTTTACGAGCTTTTTCAAATCCAGTATTTTTTCCCAATTTTGAGAACCTTTTCAAATTTGAAGGTCTTTTTTTTCAAACTCAATAACTTTCTGCAAATCCACGAACTTTCAAATTTATGATCTTTTTTCATTTTTTTTTCATTTTTTAAGATAACGACCAACCTTCGATGGTGGACCAATCAATCGAGCGATCGAAGCACTGGAGCGACCGAGTTGCTCATGTACTTGGGTCGACTCATGCATGGAGGGGCACGATTGCTGGTTTGGGTGCTCAACGCTGATACGTCTCCAACGTATCTATAATTTTTGATTGTTCCATGCTGTTATATTATTATTGTTGGATGTTTTATAATCATTTTATAGCAACTTTATATCATTTTTTGGGACTAACCTATTGACATAGTGCCAGTGCCAGTTGATGTTTTTTGCTTGTTTTTTTACTTCGTAGAATATCAGTACCAAACGGAGTCCAATTGCCACGAAACTTTTTGGAGATTTTTTTGGATCAGAAGACAACTTGGGAGCCAAGGAAGCACCTCGGGGGAGGCCCGTGGGGCCCACGATACACCAGGGCGCGCGAGAGGCCTCCGGCGTGCCCTGATGTATCGTGGGGCCCACGGAGGTCTTTTTCACCGCCTCTCAGCTCTATACATCCTCAGAAATTCCAAAAACCCTAGAGGAGTCGACGAAACAAAATTCCAGCCACCGCAAGTTCCAGAACCACGAGATCCAATCTAACACCATCACGGAGGGGTTCATCATCCTCATTGGTGCCTCTCCGATGATGCGTGAGTAGTCCACCATAGACCTAGGGGTCCGTGACAGTAGCTAGATGGCTTTCTCTCTCTTTTGATTCTCAATACAATGGTCTCTTGGAGATCTATTTGATGTAATGACTTTTTGCGGTGTGTTTGTTGGGATCCGATGAAGTTTGAGTTCATGATCAGTTTCTATCCATGAATATTATTTGAGTCTTCTTTGATCTCTTATATGCATGATTATTTATAGCCTCGTATTTCTTCTTCGAATCTTTGGTTTAGTTAGGCCGACTAGATCGATTTTTCTTGCCATGGAAAGAGGTGCTTTGTGATGGGTTCGATTTTTCTTGCATGCTGGATAGCGGTCGATGTGCGGAGTAATAGTAGTAAATGCAGAATCATTTCAGTCTACTAATCTTGGACGTGATGCCTATATATTGATCATTGCCAGGATATCGTCATGATTATTTGATCTTCTATCAATTGCCCAACAGTAATTTGTTTACCCACAGTGTGCTATTTTCTTGAGAGAAGCCACTAGTGAAATCTACGGCCCCCGGGTCTATTCTTTTAATCTATTGCTTTCCGATCTATTTTTTTCCGCATTTGTTTTCAGTTATATTATTCCAAAAACCCAAAAATACCTTGCTACACTTTTTATTTGCATCTTTTATTTTGTGTTCTTGTGCGATCTATTTATCCAATCTAATACAATCCAATCTATCTTTTTACCGTGGAGAGATTGACAACCTCTCTTACGCGTCGGGTTGCAAGTATTTGTTTTTTGTGTGCAGGTACCGTTTACATAGTGTTGCTTGGTTCTCCTACTGGTTCGATAACCTTGGTTTCATAATTGAGGGAAATACTTACGTAGCTGTGCTGCATCATCCCTTCCTCTTTGGGGAAATACCGACGCAGTCTCAAGCCACGTCAAACGCTTGAAGCGATAACTAGGAGGTTTCACATCTTAGTCATTCTCTTATTTCTTGATCTTAGATGGTCCCAAACGGGGGTGGATCTAGGCCTACGGCTACTAGAGCTTCAACCCTGGCCCTTAGTACAAAAGTCCCAAAGAGATATCTATATATAAGCCTAAGCCCAATAGTATTTAGCTTAGGGCGGGCGTGCTCTATTGATGGCTCTATCTCGATCATTGAATATTTTTTCCTCCCGGGCATCATGAATATGATCTCGAGCAAGTACAAATTTGGGCTGACGACTACCGTAGCTTTCAACTCCGACCTAGGAAAAATAAACAAATATGTGTTTCTTACAATAAAATTATAAAGTATACAAACCTAAGCCTAAGGAGATTTAGGCCAACTGAGGATTGCTATAGGGTTGGCACTACCACTCGTGCCTCGTCTCGATATACTAATGTTAACATATTCTCTAGCCGAGGTAGAGTGATCGACGATGATGCATAGATTTTAGATAAAAAATGGATACTTACATCATTAGATCTTCTCCATGGTATTCATCAAGCACCAATTCCAAAGGGTTCAATGCCTTGTTTCTTCCTAAATCTTTGATCCTTCTTGTCTGGATCTTAGATCATTCAGTGAAGGCCGTCACGAGAGATACCACTGCCCATCCTAGTTGAGGTGGTGAGTAAAGATTGATTGAAAGATCGTTCGGCGAAGCAACCGCGATGATATATCATCGCTTGAGATGTCAAACACAAGACAATATGGGTGGCCCCAAATTCTAGTTTTCACGTTGTGGAGGTGCCATGGGATGCCTAGCTATCAACAAGAATCTCAAGATGAGCGATATATACTATGGAAGATGGGGAGGGGGAGGATGAGGTCCACTGGAGGCCTTAGCGGTGGCAATTTGGGTTAGCAAAAGCCTCTGGAGGATTTGGATTATCGCGTTACAGACGTGCCATGCACTAGCTATCGATTGGAGGCTCGCTGGCGAAGTCGCAAGGTGAGGAGTTCTTCGCCCTAACCGCTACATCCATGAGAAGGGAGGGAAAAGACGTATGGCTCCCACGTAGCGGCCTTTGCTTGTGGGTCATAAGAGATCATCTCTTAGCTAAGAGACAATATAGGTACTGTTTTCATGCCTCTCTCTTTCAGCTCACCAGTTATCCTACATGACATCATTAAGATAACACCATTGCACAAGCCCTAAGTTCTATTGAAGATTTGGTCAAAGAAAAATAATAATTTACAAAGGGTACTTGGTGGCATGAAAGTAAAACCAATATCTCATCGCGGGGAAGGAAAAAAAGTTAGGTCTAGTCCAACTAGAAAGTCAAGCTACATACGACCTCGAGGAAGCAAGTACTTGATTTTAACTTTGGATCAGTGCTTATTTTAAGGAATTTAGAAAATTGCTCCATCAGTCTGGTACACAAGGCCACCTGATATTTTAAGTATAACTATTATTTTGAATTGTAAAATGTGAGTTGTATCGTTAAAGTAACTGCATCGAAAGGGCAAAAAAAAAAGGCAAACAAAAGATACTGATTCTGGACCCAAGACATGTTTCAACATAAAAGGCAAAAACGCAGAAGCAAAAAAGATAGGAGACAAACGCCTCAATCTTGTTAGTGGTGTGTGTGTGTGTGTGTGGGGGGGGGGGGGGGGGGTCGTGGTGGAGGCTTGTAGTGTGGTTTATTTCTTATTGAATAACACACCCTCCGTAAAGAAATATAAGAGCATTTCTAGTACATGTCAAGATCCATTGATTTCATCAAATTTAATTATGTGTTTTGAATCTAATCCAAAAATTTAATCCGATCAAAATTTAGTGACCAAAAACAATTCAATTCTACGAGATATACATATGGGGTGCCCCCCTACTACTTGAACGTATCTTCTTGAATTTGATCATAATTTGAATAAAGTTAGAACTTTCGAGCTACTAAATATTTCGGCACCGACCAAAGTTGAATGAATTCTCAAAAGACCATAGATTTTGAACCCTGTTTGATGGTGAGCAAAACCTGCTGACTTGGTTGGAGTGCATAAGAACTAACGAAGATAACCTTTCGAAAAAAATGTTGGCACCCAAAATGAATACTTTGGTTTTTTTTAGCGGTAAATGAAAATCCGATGACATTTTTTGAGTTGTTTTTATATTCACGGGCCAAAATGAAAACGTGGGCGAGTAACGAAGGGAGTAAGCAGCCCAAGCCCAAAGCCGGGCACGAGGACCAGACCTGACCAAATGGGCCGACCCGGCCCCGCGACACAACCCGACCAGACACGCTAAGTACACGGGCCGTGCCGGGCCGACACGCGTGCTGCGCTTCCTGGCCCAGGCACGACCCCCCCTCGACGGGTCACGTGCCGGCACGGCCCGATTATAAACAGGCCGGGCCAGGCCCGCGCGGGCTATCGGACCGGCTCATTTGGCCAGGTTTGGCGAGGACCGATGCGATTGCGCCGTCGGCCTCACCGATGCGATGGGATTCCCTTCCATTTTTTCCCTCCAAATTCCCCACCCCGTCCCGCCCAACAATCCCAAACCCCAAAGCCCTAGCCACCCATTCCCCCGGCTGCCGCCGCCGCCGACGCCGCCGGCCATGGCGCCCGCCCGGGCCGCCAAGCGCCCCAAGCTCGAGCCCTCCACCTCGTCCGCCGCCGCCGCGCAGCATCAGCGGGGCGACGACGACTACGTGCCGGGCAACATCGTGGAGATCGAGCTGTGCAATTTCATGACCTACGACCGCCTCGTCTGCCGCCCCGGCCCGCGCCTCAACCTCGTCGTCGGCCCCAACGGCTCCGGCAAGAGCTCCCTCGTCTGCGCCATCGCGCTCGCCCTCGCCGCCGACCCCTCCATCCTCGGCCGGGCCTCCAGCGTCGGGGCCTTCGTCAAGCGCGGCGAGGAGTCCGGCCACGTCCGCCTCTCCCTCCGCTCCGAGTCCCAGGGCCGCGACATCGACATCACCCGCAAGATAGATACCAACAACAAGTCCGAGTGGCTCCTCGACGGTACAAACCCTATCTATTCCATTGTTACTGTTGGTCAACAGCAACTTAGACAGATTCAGAAAAAATCCAAACCCTATTTCCATTGTTTCTTTCAGGCGCCACTGTCCCCAAGAAGGATATCATCGACGTCATCAAGAAGTTCAACATCCAAATCAACAACCTCACTCAGGTCTGTGTGTCCTCCTCTGTTCTTCATGGAGTAGGCCACTGCATAGCTATACCTGAATGACGATTTCTGCTGTCTCTCTCGATTTAGTTCTTGCCGCAAGATCGGGTGTGTGAGTTCGCAAAGCTCACCCCCATCCAGCTGCTAGAAGAGACCGAGAAGGCCGTGGGCGATCCCAATTTACCTGTTCAGCACCGCCAGCTTATAGAATGGAGCAAGGAGCTCAGGAATCTTGAAGTGGTAAACATCAATCTTCTATGTTTTCCTCAACATCTGAAGCTGCTCTGGCTTCATCATACACACGGTCTCTTACATACCAGCCGATTGACCACTGAACTTGTGTTGAATTTCAGGCTGTAAAGCAAAAGGAGCAGACCTTGAACAACCTCAAGGCCCTCAACGCCGAACAAGAAAAAGATGTCCAACGTGTCCGGCAAAGAGATAAGCTCCTCAAGAAGGTCCGTTGTATTGTTTCTCTGTGATGAATGACATTGATATAGTAATTTAATTTACCATGACATTCTCATAATACTGTTTGTTATTTGATTTTGCCATAGGCTGAGCTGATGAAGAAGAAGCTCCCATGGCTCAAATATGATGCGAAGAAGTTGGAATTCAAGAACGTGCTGGAGGAGGAGAAAAGCTACAAGAAGAAAATGGATGATGCAACCAAGATCTGGCAAGATGCAAAAGCCCCTATTGAGTATGTACCACAGCCAATAGGATTCAGCTCACGCACTAAATTTCTTCATTTGCCAATCACTTTATACATGTTTCTGGTAGTCCCTAGTAGTATATGGTTTGGTGTTTGCCCTAGTGTTCTGTATTTGACATCCCTTTTCAAGACCTTTTTAATTCAAACTTTCAAACACACACTGTTTTGTTGATCCTTCACTTTTGAACTAATATTCCTTTCAACACTTTTGATTCAAATAGTATTCCTTCATACAAAAAAAAACTTAGCTGGAACTCAATTTCTGGTTATATGGGTGATAGATAGCATAATGCTTAATTTTGACATTGCATTTCTGATGCGATAAAGTTTCTGCTTCACGATGTAACCTCGTGTGTCTGCTTGAGATACCAAGTTTGAGGTTTTGGTTTCTAATGGAATACACATCTTCTTTCTTTACCCTGTTTATGTAGAGGGTTCAAGAAAGAGAAAACGACCATTAATTCAAGTATGAAGAAGATAACCAACCAAATAAATCAAAATACAAACAACCGTCGAGATGTTACAGATTACGAGATTCAGCTGGTGCGTACCCCTCCTTTTTTCCAAGCTCAAATCAGCTCCTGAGTGCAGTTTGGTCTGTGTCAATCCTTGATGCATTTCGTTGCTTCAGAGTGCACGATTGAAAACCACGTTTGATGACATAGAAGAAGTGAAAAGGCAAGAAAAAAATCTGCAACAGAAGCTTTCAAAGTCTAAGGAAGCTCTTGCTGATGCTGAAAGGGAACTTCAAGATCTACAGCCATATGAACCACCTAGAGCTGAAATGGTTAGTTTTGTCACTTTAGTTTCCACGATCATTTGCTATCAATCATTCCATCTGTACAGTTCTGTTGCCATCAATTACCAACTGGTATCCTATCTACACCTGTGGCTAAGTTATTTGTTTTTTGCACAGGCACAACTGACGGAAGATATTGGACACAAAATTTGTGGCATAAACAAGGTGAAGCTCAGACGGAAAGAGAAGGAGCAGCAATTATCACAAGAGAGAGAAGATCTGAGGAAGTGTTCTGATAGGTATCCAGCTTATCAACTAGCATCTACACTATTCGTGACATGGCTACCTAATGCACGTTTACTACAGGTTGATGCAAATGGAAAGTAAGAACAATAAGCTACTCCAAGCATTGCAAAGAGCTGGCGCTGAAAGAATCAATGAAGCATACTCTTGGGTGCAGAACAACAAAAACATGTTCAGGGGAGAAGTTTATGGGCCTGTTCTCCTTGAGGTTTGTTTAGTTAGCTGCATGCCTACCAACTGCTGCTTTCTCTGCATCCAAGATTCTTATCATGCCACTTTCTTTGGTTGATTTCAGGTCAATGTTCATAGTAAAACTCACGCTGGTTACTTGGAAAGCCACGTTCCAAACTACATATGGAGGGTACTAATACTATGATGATTTTTCATGTTTAGTTGCTAAATCCTGGTGTGCATGCTACTTATTGTTTTCCTTTACCTTAGCATTTCCACTGAATATACCCCCACAATTCATAATATGTTTGGCTAGCATACCTAGGAGGCACAAAATTGAAGTAATACTTGACAGGACTTAGAATAGTCCTATGCTCTGATATCGAATGTTACTTGCATTTTGTGCCTCCTATAGGTAGTAATATATTATGAACTGGAGGTAATATAAACAAGGAGCCTTTGATCGACCCGATGCAGGTTTCTCACATGTCCTGTGAACGATTAATGTGCAGAGTAGACTGATTGTCCAGTTACTGAAGATGATTAGTGTCCAATAAGACGACATGCCTGGAAACTTTTTTTAGATATTATTCCTTTGCTTACTGTCGGGATTTCTTTTGCGAATCTTGTCAATTATCTTATTGATTTCCATACGAAAACATTATATCTGCAACAAATTAACTGCCATTTCGTTGTGTGTGCCAGTCATTCATTACACAGAATGCTTCCGACCGTGACCTCTTGGTTAGACAACTGAAGCAATATGGTACGCCTATTCTGAACTACACAGGGGGCAATAGCATCATGGGTGAGCCATTGAACATTACCCCGGAGGTCAGCACCTATATGCCAATCAAAATTAGCATTTTAGGGCATCGATGTTTGTTACTTATTGTTTCTCCCCCGTTTGTTTTATGAGCGCTATTTTGTTTTGAAATCTTTGCGCGTGTTACAATGTGTGCATTAAGACTTAAAGCTAGGTCCGCTCTTTCATCACTTTTGCCCTCTTTAATTGTTTATGCATGAACAATTCACTTCACCACACAAATCACCATCTCTCATCTTAGGTACACACTTAATGTGAGGACATCGTAGTAAAGTAATTGTCTTTGACTTCATCAATATTGGATCTTTCTTTATTGTTGTGCCCAGTTAAAATGTGCTCAGCAAAAATAAAACCGAGGGGTTAAAATTTCAGTGTCTGTTAATTTCATTTTGACAGATGAAGCAACTTGGGATCACATCAAGACTCGATCAAGAATTTGAGGCTCCTCCTGCTGTAAAAAATGTTTTGATTACTCAGGCTTTAGTGGATCAATCGGTATAACACTGCTTGTATCCGGTTCAGAATCTGCACCAAGTTGCACTGGTTATGGCTTTAAAGAATTTTTCTTCTTTTTTATGTCCATGCAGTATATAGGTACAAATCAAGCGGATCAAAGCGCAGATGATGTGGTAAAGTTAGGTATTAATGACCTTTGGACTCCACGTAACCATTATCGATGGAGCAGATCAAGATATGGTGGCCATTTGTCAGCAAATGTAGATTCAATCTACCCGTCACGCCTCTTCATGTGCGGTATGTGTTACGATCTCAGGTTTGATAAGTTATTCAATTATATGGTTCACCTATGTCTAACGCTTGTCAGCTTTTCTTCCAGACGTGAATGTTAGTGACATTGAAATGCTTCGATCTGAAAAGGATCAACATGCAAAAAATGTTGAAGGCATGGAGGAAGCCTTAAAGGAGCTCCAGAAAGATCAAAGAAAATTAGAAGATGAAGAGGCAGAATTCCGCAAGAGAAAGGTTTCAAATATTTTAATGTCATTCACTAAATTATATCCAGGTATATCCCAGTTGTTTCTGATAATGGTTATCTTTTGATTGTCATATTATCAGGAAGCGATTACTGATAGGGTGAGGCTTGAAAAGAAGAAGCGAGAAGACATTCAAAGGCGTGTTGGTATGTTACTTTTTCCCCTGTTCTCCTCCATATATCTTGTATAATATGTTGTTCTTCTATCTAGATTTGAGAAGAAGAACTCTGGAGGACATGTCAAAACTGGAAGATGTGGAATCCAGCACAAGAAAGCTTACTGATCAGCTAGCTAAGTTAAATGATGATCGATTTCGATCATTGCTAAAACTCAAGGTTAGTACCATGTAAGCCAGCTACCAGTATTTTGTTTATCTTGATCATCATCAAAGACTATGTTCTTACTTCAACTTGATTTTCATCCTCTTAGAATTTACTTGTTGAAGCTGTTGCGCTCAAATGGAGTTATACAGAAAAGAACATGGCTTCTATTGAGCTTGATACGAAGGTATGCTTCTCATTACAGCAGCTACATCTGCAAAATTGAGGTTCTTAGATAGGATGACCTTAAAACCTGTATTACACATACATAAATAAATTGTACTGTTGGAAACTTTGCAGTTTACACCCAATTAATCACTACCATTGTAGAATGTTTCTGTAAGATAATGGTTAGTGCTAGTAGTTTGGTGCAACTTCCATCAACAGTGCACAAACCAGAAATAATGGCATAGCTAAATGGCTCTGAACAGTAGTATATGTCTCTGAACAAACATAATTTTGTTTGCATCTCATAGATATGGGAGATGGAAAAGGATGTGAAGAAACACGAAAAGGATGTTGCTAGCGCTGCCAGAGACTATGAAAACCGTGAGTTGTTACAATCAATTGCGTATCTGTTTTTAACAAGTATATTGAAAATATTGTTAGTTGGTACTTGGTAGTCGACACAGTATTAATGGGTAGAGCGAGTAAGCTGTTCTTTCTTCCCTTTTTGCATTAAGATTTTGCCATGCTATGATATCGTTGGGTCTACAGTTTCTGGGTACACGTTTTATGTAATACACACCATGCAATCCATGCTGCATATTCATTGTTACAAACTATCAGTGAATAATTTATATTGAGTCATTTTATTTTTCAGCATGATGTTGTGTGTTACCGCCCAATGCAATATGTTGCTGCTGCACTGCTTGCTGATCGAAATATTGATTCTACTGTTATCAGTATATGTCTATATATCATACACTGCAAACATGTACAAAAAGGGAGAATCAGCGAGTCATTGTTTACAATAAGAATGTTGTTTTACAAAACAATCTTCAAGATTGCTTGCTGCCAGCAGGCTAGACCCATGATGTTCTAAAAAGGCTAGGCCTCAGATAAAAACGTCGTGGATCTAGCCCACTGGCAGCTAGCCTGTCCTGGAGCTTGTAACTGAAGTCAAATATGAAGACGTCATTATCTATCCAGTCAATTAGTCAAAAATATGAATCTCTTAAAGAAGATTTGTACTTTACTTTCCAAGTTTGTTGGTATTCCTTGTTAGCTAAGCCGGCTATATAGCAGGGCCTTCTGTTATATATCTTACCAAAGCACAAACACTTTGTATATCGCTCTTGCCGGTCAACTTTCCTACTTTGTAGTATTTGGCACCATGATGACGGGTGCTGCCTTCAGTATTAGCCCAAGATCGAAGTTCACCATACCTATAATCTTGGAAAGTCAGTTTCTACCCCAAAGATAACTTGTTCTGCCAAACCAAACTATTGTAATTGCAACCCAGTCCTTGAAATCCAGCAGTATATTATCACCAAAATAATGCTGGGGAATTCTCATTTGGAGCTTCACTGAGAAGTTGCACGTGCAAACACATTTGTTGAATACCTTGCCTTCAAACAGTCAATATTTTATCTTGACACTTGTTGCAATTGATCAGCTGAAGCAGGGTTGCTTGGCCAATTTGTCTTTTTTGAAATAGATCTCAGCTGAATAGTTGAGAGTCCTCGACATTGATTGATGAATAGTTTAGCACCTGGTGTCTTGTTGTTTCATAATGGTTGTTTTTTAAATTTACCATCAGGTCAAAAAATTACTCAAGAGCACAGGCAGGCGGTGAATAAGGCAAAACAGCATGCAGAGTCAGTATCTATTATCACGGACGACCTTGCAAAAGAGTTTGAGAAGGTATACCCTGAACTATTTTAATAAACTCTGCTTAAAAAATATTGTAGTATTTCAGTTTTTCGCAGTGAAACTTCAACATATTATAACTCAAATGAGACATTTGGGAACAGAACAGAACAAAATTGTAGTATCTATGTTTGTTGTGGTTCCATTTTCTAACACAACTATGACACCTAGTGAGTTAGAAGGTATAAACTTTTTGATGCTAGAGGTAGAAAATCCCTACCTATATTAAAAGCATCAAAAGTGTCACAACAAGGTTAGAAAGCGAAATGGAAACACCAAGTGCGAACACCCTTTAAAACTTCAACCACTGGAGTGTGTTTTGTCAGTTATTTGAAGTATCTTTGCTTTTGGACTTTGTGCTTCCTGAGAGAGAATGGTCAGAATTCTATTTGAATCTACTGTGATACCCAAAATTTCACAATATGTAATGGGCAAATAGCCTCTCAGCTTCCAACCCAATCACCCAGAGTGTTACTCTTTTTTCTTATAATGAAAGGATTATTCGATCTTAGTTCCTTAGAATGCTTCCCCTCTAGAAATCCTCATTCCTCAAGAGTTATCTTAACATGGCCATATAATAGTGTCTGATGTATTACTGTTCACGTGTTTGGATTGGTATATGCTGCTTTCGCGTCTAGCCCATCCATTTTTTCTGTTCATTCTTGGAATCTGCAATATCCTATGTGTTGGTGTTTTCTTGGACCAGATAAACAACTTGTTGTCTTAGCTGCATACATATGCACTTAACCCCCAGTTTTTGATGGTTCCATTGCCTTTCTAATTGCAGATGCCTACAACAATAGAAGAGTTGGAACTTGCAATACAAGATACTGAATCAGAAGCAAATTCTATGCTATTTCTCAATCAAAACGTCTTGCAAGAGTATCAAAACCGGCAACGCGAGGTACAGAAATCTACCTACTTAGTGGCGGAGCCAGCAATGGGCCAGTCTGTAGCACTTTAGCTACAGTATGTGCTACAGTCACCGAAGGAGATGGGCCTCACGCCCCAGGCCGCCGCCCGGGCTGCCTGGGGCCTGTCTCCGCCCATGTACCTACTGATGAGTGCATGCTTGCCTCATACTTTTGACAAACAGGAGTTTCTTTTTCATCGATTTTGGTTATCGTTAGCAGCTATCCTTGTCCTAATAAAGTAGCATAGATAAAGGGAGATTGGAACCTGGAAGCATTTCAGAGCTTGAGCTGATAGAATCATGCCAAAGAAAATCTCTTCATGTGCCAAATTATAGCATGTTCCTTTGAGCTACTCACCAGTCTTCTACTTGCCTACTTCTACATGGATTATTGCTGACAAAGACATTGCTTATCTCAATTGTCTAGATTGAATCGATATCAACAAAACTGGAAGATGATAAAGCAGAATGTGAGAGGTGCTGCTCTGAAATAGAAACTACAAAGGTTTGACATTTCATCTGATGACCTATATTGCCATCATTTCTCAAGCTTTTGTGATATTGTCGCTCCTGAGTCCTGACTTGACTTTGCTGATTTTGTAGGGTAAATGGCTTCCAACTCTCCGAAGTCTTGTTTTAAAAATAAATGACACCTTTAGTCGCAACTTCCAAGAAATGGCTGTTGCTGGAGAAGTTTCACTTGGTATGTATGTCTGATCTGTTTTATGTCATTATTTGTACACTTCTGTGCAACACTAAGTGCTGTACCGAAATTTCCTGGCAGATGAGCATGGTCTTGATTTTAGTCAATACGGTATTCTTATAAAGGTGAAGTTTAGGTAAGTTTCTATTTCCCAACTAAGTGCACTGTTTTATTATTTCTTGAAACACTTCGCTCAAAATTGTACTGCTTCTTGATGCCTGATGGCAACCACACCAGTTAGTGCATAATTGCATATATGTCTAGTTTACTTAAACCTGGAGTGGGATGGGGTAGGCACGATTAGTCGTACCAGATAATTATCAGGCTTTTTTTATTGCGTAGAGTTTTTTTATTTCCCAACTAAGTTGATTGTATCCTGTGATAATCACTCTTGAGTTTTATTTATTACTACCTCCGTCCCCAAATAGATGGGCATATAAATTCAGTCAAAAAGTCGATGCTTTCTAAGTTTGACCAAGTTAATATCCAAAACTACTAAGATAAACAATATCAAATCAATGTCAGTATATCCACCATTAGATATATTTTCATAATCTATTTATTCAATGTTGTAGGTGTTGATATTTTCTCCTATATATTTGGTCAAACTAAAGAAGAATTGACTTTTTTATTGGATTTATACGCCATTTATTTGGGGATGGAGGGAGTAAGAAGTAAAATGTTGAAATAGACTTTAGCCAAGTTAACGCGTGGTCCTTGTGTGTTAATCTGTTACTGTTAACATTTAGTTCATCTAGGATATAAGCAATGTATCAAGTGTTGTTTCAGAGAAC
The DNA here is from genome assembly GCA_039707655.1 of Elymus sibiricus. Classification (NCBI taxonomy): domain Eukaryota; kingdom Viridiplantae; phylum Streptophyta; class Magnoliopsida; order Poales; family Poaceae; genus Elymus; species Elymus sibiricus. The sequence continues at coordinate 446,681,093 of CM077663.1, read as the reverse complement.
AATGTTATTTATTTGCCTGGTCTTATAAGATTTTTCTCTTCATTACTCATTTCCTTGTTGTCTATCTGTGTTTGCTACTATCATATCATGTAGCTTAAGAAGGGCTCCTACTTTTCTTCTTTCTTGCAAATTGAACTGTGAGTATTATTTTTGTCAGGCAAACCGGTCAGCTGCAGGTGCTGAGTGCTCATCACCAATCTGGAGGGGTATGCATACAAGTCATCAGATGCATTGTGTTTGCACCTTTTTTCTCTCTCTCTCTGCTGTGTGTTCTTATAGTTGCTATTTATTTTCATGTGCTTTGTAGGAGCGGTCAGTTTCTACCATCTTATATCTCGTGTCGCTCCAAGACCTTACTAACTGCCCATTTCGGGTGGTTGATGAGATAAACCAAGGCAAGCAGACACCTGCTTATGCTTTTGTTTCACCATGTGCAGTGCTTTTGTTTCAACATTGTTAGACCTGCATGAATGAATGAATGAATGATGCATGCAGTAGCTTACTTGTCCGCCCCCCCCAAAAAAATGCAGGAATGGATCCCATAAACGAGAGGAAGATGTTCCAGCAGCTTGTGAGGGCCGCGAGCCAACTCAACACACCACAGTAAGTCTTGCGCAACAGACAGTTTGACCTTGGATCTGCTGGGGTGTGCGTTCCTTGTAACTAACCTGGTCGGGTCGGTCGGTTTGTTCATCGAATGTGGCTGCTGTGTAGGTGCTTCCTGCTGACACCCAAGTTGCTGCCTGATTTGGAATATAGCGACGCGTGCAGCATCTTGAACATCATGAACGGTCCCTGGATTGAGAAACCAGCCCATGGTAATGTGTCTTGACTTATATAGTTTTTATAGTGGATGGTTGACTTGGTTGATCCCATTTTGGAAGCTGACGACTGACTTGCCTTTGGAATGCAGCTTGGCGTGCGGGAGACAGTTGGAGAACGGTCATGGGCTTGGCTGGGAGCGGGAATTGACTCTCCTGATCATCCACAGTTACCACTTGGAAGCTGGCTGCTGCTTTTGGGATGTAAATATAGCTAGTGAGCTAGCGAGCTAGCTGGGTTTAGTAGGCGTGGAGCGGATAATGGCCTAGCTGATTGCATAGCTTTATTATTATTATCCACAATCGGAGTAGATGGAAACTAGTAGTATTAAGTTAGTAATTCAGCTGAGTATATTTATCAGCAGTTAGTAATTGGGTGTGAATAGTTAAGAGCAGGTAAGGATGATGTGAGGACTAACTATTATCCTTTTGATTGACAAGTTGTATCAACTAGTTTGAGTTTGACTCGTCCTTCTTTTACAGTAGTATTATAAGTAAGCTAGCATTAGATTGCAAAGGATACGAGCCAAGCTAGTAATAGTGACGATGCTCGCTATTTCTCTGACTCGTCCTTGTCTGTTGGGCATTCGTCATGACAAACTGGGTATGCTCTTGTGTTTGTTTTTGTTTACTAAATTAATTTTAAATATGCATACGTCAACGACTGACAGCTACTTGGGAACTATTTACGTTACACACACATATGAGATTAGAGAGAGCAGTTGTGTGTTACGTCTGCTCCCTCCGTTCCTAAATATAAGTCTTTTGTAGAGATTTCACTATGAAGTACATACGGAGCTAAATGAATAAATCTACACTTTAAAATATATCTATGTACATCCGTATGTAGTTTGTAGTGGAATCTTTAAAAACGGAGGGAGTAGTTTGCTAGTGACAAGCTAATTAATTTAGATATATTATTATTATTATTCAATTTCCTTCAACCTAGTTACTATGTACGTATATACTTATCGCTGACCTCACTGGGTCGGCAGTAATTCAAAGCAAAGATGATGTTTGCTTTGATGCCTAAGCGCAGGCTTGCAAGCAGCCTTTTGTTTTAGTTTTGTCTTGTGCTGGATGGATGGATGGATACTATCTTTCTTTCTTTCTTTCTTGTAGCTAGACTAGATATATTTGCACATACACACAGTACAACCACAGGGGTTTGGTTTTGTTTGGTTGACCTGACTGACCATCATGCAATCCAATTCAAGTACAAACGGATAAATATATGTCTAATGTAATGTGGCGGCCGGTGATGTATATTCTATCTGTCAGCATATCCATCTACTTAGTAATATCTGGGGCATCATGCATGCATTATTCATGTCCAGCCAGCCATTGATCAAGCTCCAACTCCCACGGTGGTTGAGCAAGTTGATTTTTTTCTGCTTGCTTGTTTGAATAAGCAAGTTGAATTATTTGATCGTCAAGCAATTAACTAGTACACATCCTATTTGTATTCTTGCTGTTTGTGCATACATACATGCTAACTCTAGCAGCCAACCACATGCGTGCATGCATTCTCATCTCAGCCAGACTCACATGTTGGCCGGTCTAATTTAATTTTCATGGTCATGGCTCAGAGGTGAGAGCTGCATCCAAATAATATACATTCATGTAGTATGTATGTGACATGTAGCAGCAGACCTGGCTACAAATTATTGCATCATTTGTTTTTTCAATTGGATAATTACGCTTATCGCTTCATTTCTACAGGGTCAGGGTACAATCATTACTCATGTAGCACCAGAAATTATTGCATCATCATGTTCAACTCAAATTATTTACTTTTGGCGGCAAAAGGAAATAGTTTCAATTATCACAAGAAATAGGATTACAACCAACCAACCCAACCCAACCCTGGGAAGACTTTTGGATGCCTTTGCTAGCTACACTTCTTTTAAAAAAAGGAAAGAGAACTGTGGCTACACCAATTCGATTAGTTTTGTAAGCTCAAACTCTCAAGCTTATTTTTTCCCGTGAGCATAGAGAGAGAAAGAAGGTCAATCGACTCTTTGACAAGGTTAACACGACTGCATCTGTACTGTGTATGTTCATAGGGGTGAGTGTATGCGTGTGTATACGAGCGTTTGCGTCTATACTGTGTTCAATTTTTTTTTTTTGACTCAACAAGGTGAAATCTCTACTAATAAATTTCTGTGGCATTTCTTCATCGGTATAAAATCGTAGTAGCAACTAGTAATCCCTTTCATGTGTGCTAGCCTATGCACATTCAAGCATGCATGCATACATACATGCATGTACACTGTGATCAATCTTGAATATGTTTTTGTGTTTGAACATGAAGATCGATGGAGTTGCCATCACTAGTCGCCGCATTAATCTTTCTTTCTTTCTTGATTGATTGATCGATGTTGTTGTGTTTCTCGACTTGTTTTGTTTACATATACATTACACACGGAGACGGTCGGCGGCGTTGACGTCCTCCTCCCTGCTCCTGGCGGCGAACCACCGCGCCGTCCGCCGCGCGATCGGCACCCACCGCTGCCGCGCTCTCTCCTCCTCCTCCGTCGCTCTCACCGCCACCCGAGGCAGTCTCACGATCTCCGACATGGACCGCACGCCCGACGACACCAGCCTCGACGCCGCCGATGACGACGAAGGAGCGCGCACTGACGACGGCTCCACGGCCTCCGACCCGCCGCACCCTCCCAGGGCGGGCCCTGTCTTGCTCCCGCGCTCCGCATCCAGCAGCCGCTTCTTCTCAATGGACATGCCGTCGTGATCGTCTCGGTGTGGGTCGCACTCCTCCGGCGGCTCGTCTCCAAGGAAGATAATGTCGTCGTCGGGATATGGGTAGGGGAAGCGGCCGGTGGAGACGGAGCGCAGCATCTCGGTGTCCAGCGCGATGAGGTCCGCCGAGTTGAGGTCGCTCCACCGGCTCTTGAACACGCTGTCCGACACCACGATGCGGTGCCGGTGCCGGTCCAGCTCCACCTCCACCTCCACCTTCTTAGATGAATCAGCGGCAGCAGCTTCATCACCGAAGCGCGCCGACGGCACGCGCTCGACGAAGATGCCGGCGAGGAGGTCGCGGCCGGACGACGGCGCGGGGGCGTCGTCGCCCGCGCCGAAGACGAAGCGCGCGCTGGCGGCGGCGTACTTGAGGCCGAGGTCGGCGTCGTCGGGGTGGACGCGGGCGCGGCAGAGCGGGCAGCTGGCGCTGGAGTGCAGCCATCGGTCGACGCAGTCGAGGTGGAAGGCGTGGCGGCAGCGCGGGAGCAGGCGGAGCAGGTCGGCGTCGTCGAAGCGGGCCAGGCACACCGCGCACTCCAGCCCCTGCCGCGCCCCGCGCAGCGCCGCGAACCGGAAGAAGGGCAGCGACTCGATCACCGCCTTGCCCACGCCTTCCACCTCGACTGTCTCTGCCGTTGCGGATGCGGGCGCGCGGGACGGGCTGGCGGTGGTGGCCGGCAGGAGGGGCGTGTTGGCGGGGTGGCAGAACTTGGCGTACATGAGGAGGAGGAAGGTGAGGGAGAAGATCATGGTGAAGATGCCCACCACGATGACCACGCTCGGCCGGAACGACACCTTCACGCCCGCCCCCGGCGGAGTCTCCTCCGCCGCCGCCGGCTGCGTCGGCGCCTGCGCGTGCGCCCGTGCCGCGACCGTCGCGCAGACCAGCAGGAGCAGCAGGGTTTTCGCCATGGCGGCCACGTACGACCACGAACGGCCGACGGCGAGGAGATGATCGATGGCGGATGTATGTCGTCGTCCAGGTCAGTGCTGTCGAGGTGACCGCACCATGGATGGGCTATGGGAGTGGAACCGAACGAAGGAATGCGTCCGATCGAGGATGATGATGACGATGAGAGAAGAAGACCTGGAGCTGATAGAAGTACAAGTCACAAGAAGACGTCCATCACAAGTAGTGGGGTTCGGTTTCGTTGCTTGTCTCGTTCTCTCCATGCCTACGTGGTTGCTTGTATCATCAACATTGCCAGGCCACTGACTTCCTCCTCGGTGGGTTCCCTTCACCAGTGCATCTCATGCCACTTGGTCTTTTCTTTCCATCTCCTTTATTTCAATGTTGAAAGTCGTCTTCTTCTTCGCCTTCTTCTTCATCATCGGACGGTCCGATCATGCGCAAGGGCGGAAACATATATGATTTGGTGTCGCCTGTCATTTTTCTTCTTCGATTTTTTGTCATGGCAGGTACCCATCGATGGTGTATGTATGTAGGGTCAAATCTTTGATCCATAGTAGTATCATTTTTCTTCTCCTAGATAAATGTAGGTTTTATTGACTTTTGACGTCTCATCGAGGCGATGTAACCATAGAAAATCCACACCCAGCCTGTGCATAACGAGGTGCGCACAACCCTTGTTGACTCGCACAAAGATTTTAACCAACGGTTTGCAAAAGGAGAGCCAGTTTAAGAAGATCCTTGGTTCTACCTTGGTAGTACCTGCCACCGTAAAAGAACTCCTTGTGCTCCACTGGATCTCTGAGTCTCATGATGACTTGTGTCTTTTCTCACCCGTGCATGCCATGCCTGGTGTGTCCAAGAGTTTAAATTTTACCAGCAAATGGATGCATGTACAGACTCCCATGTGATTGATAAAATGTTGTGCAAACTGCGAGTTAACAACACTTCATTCAACCCGAGCAGAGTGGCAACAAACCAACCAATCCAATTGATCAAAATTGGGCTCCCCATCAAAAACGGAAGAGAGAAAAGATAAGGCAGAGGGTGAGTGGTGCTCATGTCTCATTGCTCCATTGCTCATGAATGAATGTATGAATTCATCATGAGTCATGGTCATGGTTCCTTGAGCAGCTGGATCAGTGAGGTAGTCCTTGGCGCCGAGGTAGCAGGTGAGGGAGAAGCACTCGTACAGCAGCTCGTACCTGTTCAATAATATGTGTGGCCCCATGGTTGCAATTGCTCAAGACGCAACTCGGATCAAAATTGGTGACGTCGCGTCAAAACACTCACAAGAGATGCTCAAAACAAGCGTCAAACTACTATATTGTTGTACGTTGCTTAATTGGCACCTTCGGAAGCAAAGAAACGCCATGACCCTCGAGAAAAAGAGCTCCGCGCCGAAGAATTGAACATGTTGGAGGAAGTATTTAGTACATATATAACATCAAGAGATACCTGGTATGGGAGTGAGGAGTGGGATGTGGCGAACATACAAGACTGGATGGTGATATTAGTGGAGCTGAGTCCTTCGAATTATATGTTCACAAGAGCGCAACTGAAGCCCCCAGTCCACCCTGCCCATAATAGTGTTGACAAAGAGCATGACGAACAACAAAAACAAGCTTATCTTTATCTCCAAGATCTTGGACACTCTGGGAGATTACATAGACACATTTGGAGGTTGTCCTATCCTCCCTAGCTAGAAAAGCCACCGAGGAACGAAGCACGAACAACGAATAACAGAGACACAAAGCTTGAATTGTTTTATTTTCCAACAATCACCTAGCCCTGAAATAGTTCGAACCCGCGAAGAACTACACTAAGGGTTTGATGCTTGCCATACCTCGATCTACCTGTCGCCGATGCGTTGTGGTGGCAAGGGGACGGTGGACCAGTCGGTGGAGGTGGAGCGGAGTCGCCGGTCGGCGTAGTGGGGGAGAGGGGGGGGGGGGGGGCAAATGCCCCATGTCCACCCCATAATTGTGTTGACATTATGTTTTGCAAATCATATTTTTTAGAGTTAATTACACTCCTAGTACATAAGCTTGTACGGTGTGTACAAATTCATACATAAAGTTAAAAAATGGCACAAATTAGTCCTACAACTTGAGTTTCAGATACATTTAGATACATTTCCGTCAATGACCGTTAACTTATGTGGCATGCCAGCGAGGCCAGGCCTGAACTCTCTTATTTGTGGGTCCCACCTGTAACTGGAAAAGATCTAATTATAAAAAACTACCGTCTCAAGAAAAATCTATTTATAGAAATTACTGTCTATTTTGTTATAGAAACTGGTGGTATTTGATCTCTTTTTATTTAGTGACTAAAAACAAGTTGATGAACTAGTAGACCGGCGGTCACCGATAAAAATCTGAACCAAAAGGCTAGCTTGCTCGGTTTTCAAAATTATGGGAGAAAAAATGAACAACTTTGAAAATGATAAGTAGGTGTGCTTTTGCGGTAGGACGTGAGGTCTCATGTTCGACTCACGGTAGCTGCAGTTGTGCAATTTTATTTCTCTATTTATTTTTCTTTCCCTATTATAGGTGGGACCCACAAATAAGAGAGTGTGGGCCCGGCCTCGCTGGCATGCCATGTAGGCAAACTTAACAGGGAAATAATGATTGTTTACGAAATGTATTTAGATGTACCTAAAATGCAAGTTTTTTTTTTGAGAAAGTACCTCAAATGCAAGTTTTAGGACTAATTTGTGTCATTTTTCTTTATGTATAAATTTGTACCCACCGTGTAAGTTTATGTACCAACTGGTGCCTTGGATATACAACAATGCATCTCACATGCTAGGGCCTCTTTTAGGCACCCTTTTTTCTTTGAAGTCATGCTCACAGCAGCCTGGAACATTTGGATCTTGAGAAATGGAAGGACTTTCAGAGAGGAAAGGGCTTCTTTTGCCTCTTGGAGATGTAACTCTGTACATGACATTACTCTCCTCTCTCATAGGATTAAAGAACCTATTAGACAGGAACTTCTAGCTTGGATTAATACCATTGCATAGCTCATAGGTAAGTAGAGGTAGGTGCTTAGTTTCTTAACTCTGTAATAGTTGTTTTTTCGGACTTTGGTTTAATAAAGGAGGCCGTGGGGCTTTGCTCCACAGTAGTTAGTCAAAAAAAAGTTTATGTACTAATAGTGTAGTTAATAAAGGAACCATGTAGTCTTCATCATCGGAAGCATACGCAAGGGCGGCCACATATATGATTTGGTGTCGCCTGCCACTTTTCTTCTTTATTTTTTTTGTCATGACAGGTTCATGGTGTATGTATGTAGGGTCAAAATTTTGATCTATAGTACTATCATTTTTCTTCTTCTGATAAACGTAGGTTTTATTGACTTTTGACGTCTCATCTGAGGTGCGCACAACTCTTATCGACTCGCACAAAGATTTTAGGATGTGTCTAGGGCTCATCTAGATATGATATAGTTAGAACATCTACAGCCGGACCCCCTATATGCTCCTCAAACGTCCGGAACGCCCTCCCGATCACTGACCGGTCACAAAAATGCGACCCAACCGGACCCCTCATATCCGTCTCAAACGCCCGGACTGACCGGCACCCCTCATATCCATCTCAAATATGGGGACGATATGAGGGCTCGCGGACGCGCCCAGACACGCCCGGTCAGTCCACCACGTAGGACGTGACCCCACTCCGGACCACCTTTTCTCTTTTCTTATTCATTATTTTCTTTCTCTCTCTTCTTCTCCACCAATCACGTGCAAGCGACCGGACATATGAGAAGAAAAATGAGAAGTGTGGCTGCGCGGACCAAATTATAGGGGCTCAAAACGGACACGCCCGGTCACTAACCGGGCGCGTCCGCGGGCGTTTAAGGGGTCAGATTTGCTAGGTCCTGCTGTAGATGCTCATATGTCACATCTAAGTTGACATCATCACCTTTTATGGCTATTTTTATTGTTGTTTTTCATTTCTTCTGTTGGCTATCGCCTGGTCCTTGTTTTTTTTGGCCGCCGATGTACGTTGCCTATTGTGAGCGCTTTTTTTTGAAGGAAACCACATGTTTATAATATAATGTTGGAAATTACAACACACGTAGTCCACGCTAGATAATTCCAGAGAGAACAACCGTCCTACACATAAGCAAAAAACACAGAAATTTACAAATAGATCATTGAAGGGGTTGTTTGTATAACCAAATCTTTGCCTGTCACCATCCACGAGAAACACCGTCGCCGGAGGAATAGGGGACAAACACCACGCGTTGAACAACCGTCGGAGCACCATCGCATCACTGCTTTGTGAGCCGAAAAAAGCACCGCCGCAAACGGCAGAGCACATATCGCTGTGGAGCGTCGGCCGGGGTTCAACCCCGTGCACCTTGGGCTTCAAATTCGATGTCTTCAGCCAACGAAATTGACGAAGAATACCGGATTTGCTTGCCTGCATACCCCAAACCTGTGCCAAAACAAGCAATTTCTGAAAACCGTCACCACCACATGAATCAATAGTCAATGGCACAAACATATACAAGACGCTTTCCACTCGCTCCTCAACGCCTAACGGAGAAGAAGCATTGCAACGGGCCAGAGCGAGGAACACCTTATTCTACACAGCAATAGCGTCGCCACCATCAAGACGCCACTGCCCAGAAGAAACTGACCCTAGACAACCTATCAGCCAAGCACGAAGCACCGGAATCCCTCACTCCAACCGCCGCTGCGGGAGCAGCAGACGGAGGAGAGAAGGATTCACGGGCCGGCTGGATGGAGGGCGACGGGGACTTGATCGCTTCCCCCTTCCCTATTGCGAGCGCTGGTCGCTCGTAGGCACGCTCGCATGGCCCCGACACAGCGCGCCTCCCAGGCTCGCTACCCACTCACTGTAGGCTAGCGTACGTAGTATGTATGTGTGTTTTTTTTTCCGCCATTTTTTTCCTGATTTTCCCCTTTTCTCTTTCAAGTTTAGTTTTTCTTCCTTGTTTCTTTCAGTTTTTTGTTTTGTATACTCTTCTGTATAATAAACATTGTTCTAATATATGTTGAACATTGTTCAAATTCGCATTCAATATTTTTTCATATACGGTGTACATATTTTAGATCAACTTGGGGAAATTCCTAGAGAAATCATATGATCTCCAAATTGAGTAAAATTAAATCCCTCCTATTTCTAAAATCATGCTTGAATTAGTGAGTGCCTTCACTCATTTTCATAAAAAGCAATCTGGGGATTCCCTGCAGATCCCCATTCCCTTTTTTGATTCCATCCTAATAAAACCCCTAGTGCTTCAAATCCAGTAGGACTACCTTGGTTATTTTTCATATAACGAGAGGTGTCCTAGAAAAATGAAATTCCTATTTTAGGACACTTATATTTTCCCTCCTTGTTGTGTTGCTTATTGTGATTGCTTATTGTGATTGCTTTCGACGATAGATGACGATGTAGACGGAGTGCTTGGTGAAGGACTAGAAGCTTGTGAAGACCTCGAAGACTTTGCTGAGCCAGACAAGCAACCCTTTGACCATGTTGATGAAACCATTTCTATGCATGTGATTATAGCACTTTTATTTTGTTGCATTGAAAAGCATGTTGATGATGTGGTGACGACCTTGCTAGGTTGGTCTCCGATGCATTTCTCGTTGACACTTTCATTGTGCATAGCTCTATCCTCCGTTGAGGGTTATGTGTGTGAGAAGTAGATAGGATGCTAAGTAGTTGCTACGCAAATGGGACAGGGATATGCATGGAGATGGAAACCAAATGTTTTACCAAAGACCTTTTTGAAAACCCCATCGGGTGCCACTAATGCCCGAGGGATATGTTGAGCTAGGTAACCACTTGATAAAGAAGTGGTGCACCGAGACAAGTTGTGTGTGTGATTTTTGAAAAGGGATTGGTTTAAGTTGCGACCGTTACTCTAACCTTACATGTACGACCACACTACCCCTTATGGGACGGGGCTTTGTTGATTACTTTGGTCGATGTTAGCAGAGAGCCCACATTACTAGTGGCGAGAGAGCTGAGTCACTCTCTCTATACGGGGTCATGCCTGGACGGGTGACTATGGCTGTTTTTACAGACACCGGGCACACCGTTCTGTCCCCTCATGGATGGTACGATGTTGAGCGAGTCTCGTGTGATGTACACCATGAGGACTGTGGACCAACGAGTGGACTCTTTGTTTAGTGTTGTCAAGGGAAAGGATTGTTCGGGTGCTTACCTCGGGTACCTAAGGTACCGCGAGTCGTGGATGACATGGAAGTTCCCCGAGTCTTGTGGGTAAAGCATGCAACCTCTGCAGAGTGTCAAACTATTTGAATAGTCGTGTCCACGATCAAGGACAGTTGGATGACCGCTCATGGGCTACGTCCATTGTTTTACAAAACTTGGTGTGTGTGTGACAAAAGGAAATGCTTGAGCTAAGTCAGATGACTTGTTGAGATGAATAAACCCGAGTTGTTCCAACTCTGATTATATTGATATCTGTAACCTCATGATGCATGATTTCAACCCAATGGGCCGTGGATTACGTTCGTTTCAACCCAAACAGACTTGGTCGGAGCAAATGCGGTTGTGTGTTGGAGTTGGCCTAATTGTTTTCTAGGGAAGTTGTGAAAGTGCGTGCATTGCATACATGTCTGAGTTGGGACTGGTTGACGGAAAACATGCAAAAAATTGACATCTGCACCTCGTGTGGTTGCCCGCATCGAGGCTGCCTGCATTAGGGGATCGGTTTTGACACGGTGTTTCTTTTCCTGTACTAGCTCGACACATGCATCTAAACGATGTTTGATTGTATATAGGGGATATGATTAAGAGCTAACACTTACACTTAACTCACATAGTTACACTGTCCCTCGCGACCGCGGTGGACGGTGACCGCGGCGCCGCGTCCAACACGGCGAGCACGGAGTCTTGGGCGAGCGTTTCTGCCGGCGCCGCGGAGAACTAGTTGCTGGCGTCGTCGCCACAGAGAAAGTCTGTGCGGAGGAGCGCTGAGGCAGTTAAAAGGAGAGAAGAAATGCAGTGTGCGCGTCATGGCGGCGTTAGTGCAGTAGGATACGGGAAAGAAGGCCGAGATGAACTCTAGCGTAGTAAGATGATGCGATTGTAGCAAGACGCGGGAGAGGAGATTGAGAGGAACCACGCTGGCCTAAAGGAACGGTTAAGCAGTGTTTTAAATAGGATCACACATATGCATAAGGACAATCACGGGGAAGGACAATCACGGGGAAGATGTAGATCTTCACGATCATCGAAACAGAAAACCTGCAACACATATATTGTGTGGAATTGTAAGATAAAGCTATTGGTCAAAGGAAATTTTAAACGGTCGATCGATCATGCGGGATGAATTTAAAAAAAATCGTCCAAAATAGCTCCAAACCTGAACACAAAATTGGGCATTTACTGTCGATGGAACTACGAACGGATCGCAAAAATGGAACCGTAACATCGATGTGCATCTTGTTCGTGCAGAGTCTATCTCGAGTCGAAGCACCGTTGTGTAGATTAGAAGGAACAAGGAAGACACGAGATTAGGGAGGAGTTTACTCCAGGTAGAGTTAGATAGCGCATACATACAGGGTGTGTACTAGCTCGCATCCCTCCAGTCTCCTTTCGTGCAAGGAGGCCCACCATGTGTGTTAGATATGTCTCACCTCAGACTGACTCGATGAAAACTGCCGATTTGAACGTTTCTAACGGGCATGGTTTTAAGCTGCTTTAAGTTTGGTGCGATGACAGACCCAAGGATGAACCGAGAGAACCAAACTGGTTGTGAGCTACCAAACACGCCTTGTGCTTTTTGGTTGGAGTGGTGGGCTTAGCTGGGCTGGGTCATTTGGGCCGGGCCTAAGAAAGCCTACCCAAAGGGGGATTGAAGGAGAAAAAAAAAGTGTTTATGGTTGGTTGCGGTGGGGAAAGGAAAGGAAGTTTCTGTCCGTGTCGCACTGAAATCCACGCCACGCCATGCGCGTGCCCTCCGTCTGCTCTGCTGCCTGCTATTATATCCGCCCCTTCCTTTTTTTTTTTAGAGAATCCGCCCCTTCCTTGGGACAGCACAGCACACCACACCACAGCTCCTGATCTGAATTCCCCCCTTTCTTCTTCTTCTTCTTCTTGTGCCTGGCCTGTCTGTCTCATCCTGCTCGAGCTGCTTGCTGCTTCAGCCATGTCCTCCTCCTCCTTCTCCAGGTTCGAGGTCTGTAATCTCCTTCCTTCCTCTCTCTCTCTCTCTCTCTCTCTCTCTCAATTCCTATACCTTCTTCATCATCTGATACTACTACTAGATATAGATAGATAGATAAAGATAATCCACCGATCGAACCGAATCTCACCTCAATTCCAGCATCGGTCCACCACGCCTCAGATTTCAGCATCCATCTGCTTAATTGCAACCTCAGTTACTAATCCCCCTACTAGCAGTACCATACCATGTGATGTGATTCTTTCCAAAGGAGTCAAGCTTGCACTTGTTGAGCTTCAAAGAGCAGCCATGTGATGTGATCTGCTCTCTTCTCTTCTCGTTGCTTGGCGCGCAGGGCAAAGGAGGAGGAGGAGGCGGAGGCGGGAGATCCATCTCGCTGGCTGCCTCCAGGGCCAAGCTCGCCGCGGCCACCGCCACCGCCAAGAAGGCTACTACGGCCGCCCGGGGCAAGGGAAAGGGAAAGGGCAAGGCGGCCAAGAAGGTCTTCTCCCTCACCGGCCAGAAGTTCGAAACTCCAGAGGAGGTTCGTCTCTACTCTACTCTACCGCAATTCCTCGGCCTCAAATTCATCCATACTACTCTGGAGTAGCAAATTACATACTACATAGTAGTAGTTGTATGCATCCAGCCATCTGATTCGGACAATTCCCTGCTAATTTCATTTCACAGAGGGAGCCCCTCAGGATCTTCTACGAATCGCTCTCCAAGCAGATCCCATCCAGCGAGATGGCCGAATTCTGGTACCTCCACTGTACCCACCTCTGCTCTGCTCCACCAATTACTCACTCACCGCTTACTACTACGTACTAGTCTGACTGATCGATCGACCGATTCATTTCTCTGAATGTCAGTCAAATCCTAGCTAGCTACTAGTACAATCTGCAAGCGAATAGGAACAAGAACAGTAGCTTCCCTTCACACATCTAGCCAGCTAGTTACTCAGTATTCAGAAACAACTTCACTCTGAAACTCTGAATCACTTCTCCCTGACAGACAGACACTTCATCAAAATGTACCCTCTTCCAAATTTACTCTGAAACTGCTGCCAACTACTACCACCAGTTTTGGATCAACGTCATCAGGCCTGACGGACGACGGACGGGGTTACAGAATCAGCTGGTTTACTACAGCAATATATATGTTATACCACCACACCATTGCACTGCAATGTATGTATGTGATAGTTACCTGAGAGACACAACATACACACATCTTGCAGGTTGATGGAGCATGGGCTGTTATCCCCCGAGAGAGCCAAAAAAGCCTACGACAGGAAGCTGAAACGGCAGCAGCAGATCAAATCAGGGATCCCGATTAAGTCGTCCAATTCCACCACCGTCAGCAAACACAGCAACAACAACAACAAACCTGCCGAGAGCTGGAAGAAACCGGCGGCGGTTTCTTCTTCTTCCACACCCCGGAGCAGCACGGACCATTCCGCCGCCAAGGCCAAGAGAAGAGTCGACTACAGCAGCGATGACGACGACGACGACAAAGAATTCATTGTCAAGCTCAAGAGACCCAATTTCAACTCCAATTCCAATAATTCCAGGGGTGGCTGAACTCCTCCTCATTCCTCAACCTGATGGATGGGTCTGTCCGTTTGTTTCTTTCCGGCTAGCACATATCCTACTACATGGATCAAGCAATACCGTCTCAGATTCACATCACTAACTCAACTTTTATTTATTTTTCACCCTACAAGTACAACAATGAATTGGCTCTTCTGACTACATATATGTGTGTGTTTGAGTTGAGAGAGAAGATAGACATTACCTTTTTGTAAGCAATGCCTGGTGAAAATAATGAATGAATAAATGAACACATTCAGTAAGTTCGTATGCATGTATTGTGTCTGTTTGTTCCCGATGAGGAAGAGGGAGTTCTTCTTTTTTTTTTTTTTGATAAAGGGCGTTTTTGTTAAACTCATAATGTAGCATCAAGCTGATAGAAAGCACAATGAGTGAAACTATACCTATGTTGAAGAGGATGGTCCTATTCAGAGACTATGCCGCTATCCATGTTGGATAAAACCTTCTTGGCCACCTGCTCTAACAACATACACACCACCGTGAACAACGGTTTGAACTCCGCCCCGTGTAGTGTAGACCATTTATGTACCCAATGCGTACATCGCGGTTTATAACCTTCATGATGGATAGGATTTTGTCATTAAAATCGAAATCATTTCTACATAGCCAACGCCTCTTCGACCACCGGGCCCGGATGGGCTCGGGCCCGCGTTCTACCAAGCGGCCTGGAGAGCGGTGGCTGTTGACATCCAACGCCTCTTCAACGATTTCCATGCTGGCTCTGCTCAGCTTGAGGGGATCAACCGCTCGTACATTGCGCTGCTCCCGAAGGGGGCTGGGGTCCCATCCCCGTCTGCCTTTCGACCGGTCTCGTTGCAGAACGGCGACATCAAGATCCTCTACAAAGGGATGACTGCAAGGTTGCAGCTGCATATCCCCTCCCTGATCGACGAGGATCAATCAGGCTTCGTTCGAGGGAGGAGCATCTCCGAGAACTTTGTCTATGCCACGGAGCTGATTCAGTGCTGCCACAAGCGGGGGGCACCCGCGGTGGTGTTGAAGCTCGACTTCGCGAAGGCCTTCGACTCCATCAACTGGGAGAGCTTACGCACGATCATGGAGGTGCGTGGCTTCCCCGCCCTGTGGTGTGACTGGGTGGAACTCATTCTCCGCTCCTCTCGGTCGGCCGTCCTGCTGAACGGTGTGCCGGGGAGATGGTTCAGCATCAAGTGCGGCCTTAGGCAGGGGGATCCGATCTCCCCCTACCTGTTCCCCATCGTGGCCGACGTCCTTCAACAGCTCATCAGACAGGACTGCGTGCTGCGTCACCCCCTGTTGGACGACGCCCCTGTGGTCGTTCTCCAGTACGCGGACGACACTCTGATCGTTGCGGGCGTGTGCCGATGGGGCTGCCCGGCTACGGCTGATTCTGGACCAGTTCGCGCATGCCACGGGCTGGTGATCAACTTCACCAAAAGCACCCTCGTCCCCGTGCACGTGGAGTCCGGGCTCCAGGGCCGGATTGTGGGGGCTCTGGGCTGCACTACGGGCGTCTTCCCCCAGACCTACCTCGGGCTCCCCCTGTTGTGGGAAAAGCTGTCCTTCGCGGACTTCCAGCCCATGCTAGCTAAGGTAGATAAATACCTCGCTGGCTGGGCGGCGCGTCTCCTCTCCCCCGCCGACCGCCTCGTCCTCATCAACGCGGTCCTCGACGCCCTCCCCACCTATGCCATGTCTGCCCTGCTCTTGCCTCCCGCGGTCGTTCGCGAGCTCGATGGCCTCCGGCGCTCCTTCCTTTGGAACGTGGCGGAACGGGCCTCGGGAGCTCAGTGTCTGGTGGCTTGGGAGCGGGTCTGCAGGTCTAAGGCCGAAGGTGGTCTCGGCGTCCGCGACCTTGCCACCCAAAACTCCTGCCTCCTGCTGAAGATGGTTCATCGCCTGCACACGACTCCTGCGTCGCGGTGGGCGGAGTGGGTCTGGGGGAGCGCAGGCAGACGCTCTCTCCTCTCCCGTGGCGCTGTGGTGGAGGGGGTGCACTGGCAGGCTCTTGGAAAGCTGCCCCCCTCTACCGCGAGCTCACCGTGGTCGACGTCCGAGACGGCCGGACCTGCTCTTTCTGGCGGGACTCCTGGCTGCCATGCGGGGCTTTGGCCATGGCCTTCCCTGCTCTCTTCTCTCATGCCACTGATGAGGAGGCCTCGGTGTTCCAGGTGCGCGACGCCGGGCTGGTTGGCTCTCTGGTCCCCCGCCTCACTCGCGTGGGTGCTCGAGAGCTGGCGATCGTTTCTGATCTCTGCGAGAGCCTCCCCGTTGGGCGTGGTTGTGATGAGCGTCGTCTCTGTCGCGCCTCCACCCCCCGTGGTGCCATGTCCCCAATTTTTAAGGGCTATGCGGCTCTCCTCCCGGCGGCGTCTATGCGGCTCTCCTCCCGGCGGCGTCTAACCTTGGCGCCGGGGTGGTCGGCATCTACGGCGGCGGGATCTGGATCTCGCTTTTCATGCCTTCTCTCCGACGAGGGCGAGGACTCTTCGACGGGTGAGAATGCTACGGCATCACGCCGGCGCAAATCGGACGAAGAGCTCGCTGCGGAATTTTGGGCCGACATCGGATATCCTACACCCGCCTCAAGAGTGTGGGAGAGACCCTCTTCGCGGCGGGCCTCTACTCCGGCGAGTTCTGCTCAAAAGGCTGGGGAGACGGCTCCGGCGTTCTCTCCCAAGAAGGCGGCGCCGATTGGACGAGAAGCTACTGGGGCGGGAGCCTCTACTAGGGTTCTGGTCAGGCCATGGATCGGACCCCTTCCACCCCCAAGGCTTTCTCCTCCTCGTACTTTGGGCGACGCTTTCATGCCGGTCGGCGTCACGACGGCGGCGGTGTCAACGCCGGCAAGGACCATGACCACGTCGCCCGCGGCGCATTCCAGATCGCTTGATCCGATTCTGCCGATGGGCCCACATCCCAGCCCAGGTTTGTCTGATCCGAGGCGTCCATTACGCATGGTTAATCTAAACCGTTGGTTGTTTCATATGTGGAACAGGTCAGGTCATCACAGAAACCCTAATCTCCCTCTTTCTTTCGCGGCCGCCGTGCGTTCTTCGGTGATGTCTCGCGAGGCGTCTGCGCCGCCTGGCTCCGGCCCTGTCCGGCCAACCTCGGCTACGGCTCTGCCGACGGATGGATCGTCTTTGGGTGGCGCGCCAGGCTTCGCGCCCGGAGTGTATACTCCGGTGATCTCGACGCAGCAGCCTCCGCACAACACCAATATGGCCAATATGGCGTCGCTTCCGCAGCAGTCTGCTTCTCACATGGTTGTGCAACCTCTACAACAGCTGTATCAAGCTAACCAGCCGCAGCAATACTATCAACAACAACCAGTTTATCAAGCTCCGGCCGGCTACATGTTGAATCAGCCACCGGCGTATATGTATCAGCCGGCTGGTCCTCTACCGCAGCAGAGCATGGGACCACATGTTGGCGCTCAGCACATCGCTTTTAACGCTGGTCCGGCGATCCCCGCGGCTGGTGGGCAGGCCGGAAACATGCGCCCGCGGAAGCCCAAGGGGGGCAAGGGTGGTCGCCCTAAGCTACGACAGGGGGTCGCTCCAACCAACGACGCCTCAACTGCTATGGCTGCTCATGTCGCGCAGGGAGCGCCACCTCTCGTCCCGGTGGCTGTCGCGACTACAGTTCAGCCTCACGTGGCACCAGTTCAGCAGCATGTTCAGGTGCATCCCGTTCCTGTTTCTGGCGTCAGTGCTGCAACTAATAAGAGGTGGTGCACCAAGTGTCAGTCGGCGGGACATTTGGCGGAGGATTGCGAGACACAGCAATACTGTTTCATTTGTAACAAGTCGAACCACCCGATGACTCTGCGGCGGTGCCCGGCTCTGAAGTTGCCGAAGCCGGCGGCAATGCTTTGTGGATATGGTACTGAGAATATGGCCTTCTTCCAGATGCCTGATAATGTGTGCAGAGCAGATTTAGCACCACTGAGTTCACCTACGGCTCTTGTCACGATCTCGGGAGGTTCTATCACTTCCAACATTGTGGAGTCAGAGGTAGCCAAGATTGCGCAGTACCAGCAACAGTGGACGTGGGAGGCTATTCCTCACGGTCAGAATGCTTTTCTCATGTCGTTTCCTAGCGATGAGGTGCTTCTGAGAGTAACCGGTTTTACGGTCTTTATCAAATCTCATAACGTAACATTGGAGTTCAAGGCATGGCAGTCCGAGGACATCCCACATCGTTTTGAGCTGATTCCTGTTTGGGTGCATGTCCATGGAGTACCTCACGCACTTCGGCATTTCTTGGGACTTTGGGCTGTTGGTTCTATTATTGGCGCCACCTTGGACGTCGATCTTCTTTGTTTGCGCCGCCGGGGTATTGTTCGGATACAGGTGGGTGTGCTTAATCTGGACGCATTTAAGATGAGTACTATCAACTCCCTCTCGTCGGATGTGGTTGTTCAGAGAAAAGGATACGAGTTCCGGTATACTTTGGAGGACGATGATTTCCGAGTGGATGCCGATTTTGTGCCGCGAGTTTGGGAGCAAGATGACGATTCTGAGGGTGACAAGGGATATGACAGAGAGGATACGTCGAGACCTAATGACATGAGCAAGAGGCCGAAAGGATCCTCTTCTACCACTCATATGGCGGCCAATTCATCCATGGGGGGTGCTGTTCCGATGCAGATTACTTCGGCCACGACTGCTTCACGGCCGGTGTCGGCAGGGAAATTAATCGCCGTCACACCGCCAAACCCTCTTCGGAGATCATCACCTAATCTTGTGCCGCAGCCCTCGCAATGCTCGACACCGCCGGATGTGGACCACTTGGCGCCAGGGTGTACCTCCTTACCGGCTTGCCTCCCTAAGGCATCTTCACCTGCTGCTCCCAGCGTTCAGATTTCGGCCGACGTGCCGTCGACGTCCCTGGAGTCAGGCACTCCGAGGGTGGAGGCAACGGACGAGGTCGTCACTCCGACTTCTGCTTCGTTGCGGCTTTCTAGTCGTCGGGGAGTGATTTTCTCCCCGGCGGTGAGGGCGGATCGAGACCTGGCGATGGCGGAGATCCGAGCGATGTCATCTGCACCTCCATCGCCGGGCGGTGTGGAGGCCTCTTCGGCGACCGAGGATGAGGAGGGTAGGCAGCCGCCTACACAGGATGCTTTGGCTACGCCGGAGCCGTCTACACCACCTAGCCGGGCCTCCGCGATGCTTGCTGCCACTATGTCTACGACTACACCTCTCAGACGTAGTGGCCGCCATTCTGTTAACGCTGACGGGGCTTCAGTGACTGACGAGGACTCCATGCGGAAGGCCATGCGGAGAACGGCATCACGGAACCTCGACTTTGATGGTACGTCTTCGAGTAAATCCTTTCTCTCTTTTGATAATGCCAAAGTTTCTTCAAATATGAATAGTCTTGGTATCTCATTAGGAAGAAATAATACTGCTGTAGACTTTTCTGTTAACGCTCTTAAGCAAGTGGAGTTCGACCGGCTTACGGTTGCTCCTAAATCGCACACTTATGTGGATCCCTTAGTATCAGATGAGGAGGATGAGGAGTCGGATGCCGATCATGAAGGCAGACTCCTTTCTCATTTGATCAAAGATGCAACTGAGGTAGACTTGGATGACACCACGCGCGACACGCTTTGTGAGCTCGTAGCGTCGGTTCGTAAGAACAAGTCTAATTCAGGTAGTAAAAAGGGACGGCCAAAGAAGAAGGCAAAAGTTTCCAAACACAAAAAAGGTTCGTCATGAAAGGAATGTTCTGGAATAGCAGAGGTCTTGGTGACTTGGCTAAACATAAACATATTTCCGATTGTGTTAGGGATTATGCTCTCGATTTTGTGGCAATCTCTGAGTGTGGCAAGCGTGACTTTCCAACACGTGATCTTGACCATTTTTCATGTGGTAAGGATTACGAGTGGAATATTTTACCGCCTTCTGGGAGGTCTGGGGGTATCCTGTTAGGTATACACTCCACATACTTGGAACTTCTTTCGACTTCGAAGGGGGAGTATCATATTAAATTCAACCTTCGAAATAAATCTGATAACTTCATTTGGAGTTTGGTTGCTGTTTATGGCGCCGCTCAAGATGAGTTTAAATCGGCATTCCTCAAAGAACTTGTCAATACCTGCCGGGAAAACCCACACCCAATGATACTAGGGGGGGATTTCAATATCCTACGATATCAGCAGGAGAAAAACAACGACAGGTTCGACACGAGATGGCCTTTCCTTTTTAACGCTGTTATTGATAGTCTCGATTTGCGGGAACTTAATTTGTCTGGTCGCCAATATACTTGGGCCAATAACAGATCTATCCCGACTTTCGAAAAGTTAGACCGAGTGCTAGTTACCACTGACTGGGAATTTAAGTACCCCTTAGCTTCGGTGCGAGCACTGGAGAGAATTGAGGCTTTATCTGATCATGCTCCGTTGCTAGCTGATTTCGGTCTAGCTGCTCCTAGTAATAGCCGCCATCGATTCAAATTTGAATTGGGATGGCTCACTAGAGAGGGTTTTCATGAGTTGGTTAAAAAGGTGGGGCAACGCCAACCTCGTGGTGACACACCAATTCAACGTTGGAATAATCGCATACGTGCGTTGCGCCAATTCCTTCGTGGTTGGGCCAAACACACCGCAGGGATTTACAAGCAGGAGAAGCTGCGACTCTCTACCTTAATTGACTCCTTAGATAAGATCGCAGAGGTGAGGCTACTTTCTGCCGCGGAGATTGAGCAAAAAAGCCATCTCAATGAGCAGCTAGCCCGCCTGTTACGTGAGGAGGAAATCAAATGGTACCAAAGGTGTAAAACCGACTCACTGGTACTTGGGGATGATAATACGAAATACTTCCAAATGTTAGCCAATGGCAAACATAGGAAGAAACGAATCTTCGCTCTAGATCAGGAGGAGGGTCGAATTGAGGGAGAGGCCTCACTAAAGAAATTCATCACTAAGTATTATAAAGATCTTTTTGGGCCATCTGTGAACACTACTGTCGAGTTGGATGAGTCCATTTGTCATGACATTCAGCAAGTATCCGCTGCGGAAAATGAATTCCTAACCTCTCCATTCTCTGAGGAAGAAATTCGAACGGCGGTATTTCAAATGGAACATAACAAATCTCCGGGTCCGGATGGTTTTCCGGCGGAGTTCTACCAAAATTTTTGGGATATGTTAAAATCAGACTTGGTTCAGTTATTCAATGAACTACATGCCCACAATCTTGACATTTCCCGGTTGAATTTTGGGGAAATCATTCTTTTGCCCAAGACGAAGGATGCGAGTCGGATTCAACAATATAGACCAATTTGCTTACTCAATGTAAGTTTCAAAATCTTCACCAAGGTGGCGACCAACCGTCTGAATGGGGTGGCTGATCATGTAGTCAAACCTACCCAAACAGCATTCATGCAAGGGCGAAACATTCTGGATGGTGTTGCTGTCCTTCATGAAACGGTCCATGAGCTTCATCATAAAAAATTGAATGGAGTCATTTTTAAAATCGACTTCGAGAAAGCTTATGATAAAGTAAAGTGGCCCTTTTTGTTACAAACATTACGTATGAAAGGGTTTTCCGATACTTGGTGTCGATGGGTGGAGAGCTTTGTGTCAGGAGGTAGCGTAGCGATTAAGGTTAATGATGATGTAGGCAATTATTTCCAGACAAAGAAGGGCCTCCGTCAGGGGGATCCCGCATCTCCCATCCTGTTTAATATTGTGGCGGATATGTTAGCTACTCTTATTGAGAGGGCCAAGCTAGCAGGTCAAGTCACCGGGGTCATTCCTCATTTAGTAGAAGGAGGCCTGTCAATTTTACAATATGCGGATGACACCATTTTGTTCTTGGAACATGATCTTGAAAAGGCCAGAAACCTTAAATTGCTGTTATGTGCCTTTGAGGATCTCTCTGGACTAAAGATCAATTTTCATAAGAGTGAACTCTTTTGTTTTGGCGAGGCCACAGAAGTCTCACAAGATTATGCTGAAATCTTTGGTTGTCAACTCGGACAATTTCCAATTCGCTATCTGGGAATCCCTATCCACTATAGGCGACTCACAATAGCTGAATGGAAGCATGTTGAAGAGAGACTGGAGAAACGCCTAGCCAGTTGGAAGGCCAAACTCTTGTCCTATGGAGGTCGACTAATCCTGATCAATTCGGTCCTTACCAATATGGTTCTTTATATGTTATCTTTTTTTCATCTCCCAAAAGGAGTGCTCCAGCGTCTTGACTATTATAGATCAAGATTTTTTTGGCAGAGCGATAATGAAACCAAGAAATATCGTTTGGCACGGTGGAACGTATTATGTCGTCCCAAAAGCCAAGGGGGGCTTGGTATCCAGGATCTTGAGATAAAAAATATAGCACTTCTCAGCAAATGGGTATATAAATTACTCACTGAGAACGGTGTTTGGCAGGAAATCATTCGTAATAAATACGTGGGTTCCAAAGCAATATCCCAAGTCTACTGGAGACCCGGAGATTCACATTTTTGGAGTGGGGTGATGAAAGCTAAAGAATTCTTTTTCCAATTTGGAACGTTTTCGGTTAGGGATGGCTCCCAGATACGTTTCTGGGAAGACACCTGGTTGGGTAACAACCCCTTAAATGTGCAATACCCAAGCTTATATCGGATAGTAAGACATAAGTTTGTCACGATTAAACAAGTGCTGGGACAAGAAAATCCAGATATTTCTTTTCGTAGGACTCTTATTGGCCCGCGATTGGCAGCTTGGGATGATCTGCTAACCCGACTGGGAGCCATCCAGCTGTCAGCGGAACCGGATATTTTTAAATGGAAATTGCATCATAGTGGAAAGTTTTCGGTTAAATCCATGTATGATGCACTGGTTCATAACGAGGTTCCAATGGATAATAGGAAATTGTGGAAGCTCAAGATTCCTCTAAAAGTGAAAATTTTCCTATGGTTTTTCACTAAGGGGGTCATCTTAACTAGAGACAATTTAGCACGACGAAACTGGCTAGGCTGCAAAAAATGTGTTTTCTGCCACCATGACGAGTCAATTAAGCACTTATTTTTTGATTGCAAGTTTGCTCGATCGGTATGGGCCATTGTCCAAATAGCTTCGAATTTATACCCTCCACGTAGTGCACGTAATATGTTCGGCAACTGGTTGAGGGGAATAGATAAACAATTTTCTAAACACATCCTGGTGGGGGCGGCTGCCTTATGTTGGGCTCTCTGGCTCACCAGGAATGACATTGTTTTTAACCGTAAATGCGTTCCTTCTCCTATGCAGGTTATCCATATATGCTCGAGATGGCTCCGTATGTGGTCTATCCTGCAGCGGCCGGAGGACAGATCCCTTTTTATGATGGCGTCTACACGGCTGGAGTGCTCGGCCAGGGACATTTTCTACCCCCATGGATGGCGGTGTGATCTTCGGATAGGATTGACACCGCTTTAGGCTTGTTTTACTTTTTCTACAATTGTGGCTATTGGGCCATATTTGTTGTTCTAGACTTCTTCGAACTTTTGGCTGTGTGCATCTAGTTATGCAGAGGCCGGGTGATCTTTGATGCGTTTGTATCAACTCGATATTTCAAGTCAATGAAAAGCCCTTTATCGAAAAAATGTCCTCAGGCTTGGTGTACAGGTTGCTTCGGTTTGGGGGCACGAAGGCGGTGTTTGCGGACGTGGTGTGGGGTTCGCGTGCCCCCTCCCGCGTGAGGTTCTTCTGCTGGCTGCTGGCTCAGCGACGCATCCACACCCGGGATGTGCTCGCCCGGAAACATATTGTTGACATGGAGGAGGTCGGTTGCCCGCTCTGCCCCGAACCCCTCGAAATTGCGGACCACTTGCTCTTCGACTGCCCCTTTTCGGTGAGCTTTTGGCGCAGCATCGGTCTTGATGTGGCTGGGCTCACTGTCGGCGACATCCCTGTCCTGGCCAGCTCTGCGGCGTCGGTCGTCGGCTCTGAGACTGAGTTTGTGCTGATGTGCTGCTGGCACCTGTGGAAGCTCCGGAATGTGGTTGTCTTCCAGCGCCAGCGGCCATCCTTGGGTCATGTTCGCTCCTGCTGTCGTGAGGACGCGGTGTTGTGGCAAGGGCGCCTTCCGGCTGCCCGACGCCAACACACGGGCTCGTGGATTGGTGTCCTCTCCCCGTAATTGCTCTCTCCCTAGATGTCTCCCTCCCTCTTGTTGTGGAGTGTGTGTTGTAACTAACTATCTGGGATTTTAGCCCACTTTGATAATATATTCAGGTGGGGGGTGTGGGGGGGGGGGGGGAGCTCCCCCCCGGTGAAAATTCAAAAAAAAAACATAGCCAAAGGGATTCCCATCCTTATTAGCGTACTAAGTTTTCTAAGTATCTTGTCTAGCCAGTGATCATATATATTGACAGAACTTATGGGCGGATACAAATTTGACGCTATTTGGATGACTGGTCACATAAAATGCGCGGACGTGCATTGAAGAAAATATGTTTAATTGTCCCATCGTAAACGCAAAAACTATACTTCTTCCTTCCTTGTCAGTTGCCGCGAGCGAGGTTCTCGTTTTTCAGCACAACACCTCCGTCCAGCTAGCACATGAAAATCTTCACTTTTAGTGGTATACTCGCTTTCCATATTTTTTTATTGACATTGGAATCTCGGAGTGTGAAAGCACAATCTTAAGAACTTCATCCCCACCACATGATTTATCTTAACATGCAAACCTGTCCACCTCAACAATAGTTCCACCTCAACTATCATTTTATTTTTTATTTTCAACAAATCTCTGATTCAACTCTGCCCACCACTTCTGTCTACCGTAACTGATGCGTTGGTGGTAAAGTCCATAAAGAGCAGCCCATCAGTCGATCTACTCTTTTTTACCTTTTCACTGCTCAAAAACAAAATCTATTACTCTTCCCTATCGTGGCAGCAAAACTGGTGATGACAACGCTCTCATCCATACCTTCCTACCTCCTCCTATAGCATCTACATCGATAATTCAAGCATTATGCATATCATAAGTCCGATTCTTTGTAGGAACTACCCCGTAATAACGAACTTGCAAAATGGATCTGTTTAAGAGATTCGTTGTTCCTGACCTTGCTTCCCCTTAATTGTTATTTGAACAAAAAGATCACAATAAAATTTTGGTAAAAGTTCTATCTTGTACGGACAGGGGATATAATTTCTCTTCTGCATGTCTTTGGAGTTTTGCAAAACCCTAACACCTTAGTGATAGATATAGAGGTAGGAATTTGTTGAACGAACCACACTCCTTTGTAGACGTCAGGAGTCCATTGATGAAAAGGGGATGGGGAAAGCTTGAACCCAAATCCTACACTGATGGATATAAGTGCAATTGAAATTCCTGGGGAGTTATACATTTGTGTATTGATAAAACCGTTCACAATTTCTTAAAATGAGAAATAGAAAGATTTCGTTGAAATTGTTCATTTGGAAATTCCTCGAAAAGCTAATTATAGGTTCTTCTCTCCATCGAAACTATAGGGCGTTATGCTTATTACTAAACTTGTTGAAGAGATGAAATAGAAGCAAGGTCTATCTTTTTGATCAGAGGTTGAATCGATCACCAGAAGAAGAATTAGGCCAAAAATTAGGATACATTCTGG
Source organism: Elymus sibiricus (assembly GCA_039707655.1). Lineage (NCBI taxonomy): Eukaryota > Viridiplantae > Streptophyta > Magnoliopsida > Poales > Poaceae > Elymus > Elymus sibiricus. Next base: position 446,655,261 of record CM077663.1, on the reverse strand, counting down.
GAAAATGAGACTTCCATTGAAGAGACACATAGGGTCAACTATGAAGGCCCATGTGTAGTTAGATTCCAGGGAAACACATCCTGTCCTTGTGTTAGGTTAATCAAATCCAAACAAGATAGAAGAGGTTTTCATGACATGAGCACCTAAAAGATATATCTGGCAGAGAAGAAATGACCACTTGTGCAAGAGGATCATTCTTATCGCAGACAATGCGGTACAAGGTTGTATACTGTTCTTGGAGGGTGGCGTTTCCAACCATTTGTCCTCCCAAAAGCATAACTATTGCGAGTGATCCGAAGCACACAAAGGTGTTTCTTTGCCGCCATTAGACATGCCTAAAAATGCAAATCACTAGGTTATGAAAATCTCCATCGAATCACTCCACACCTTTGAGGGAAAAGAGAGAGGATCCCCCAATCTATATTTTCATTGAAGGAATTTGCGACTGTTAGAGCACATTTCTCCATGTGTGGTTTTGGTAATTGATGACATCCCTATGGACTAATGTTTGCTTTGAGTTTTACTTCAAGGATTTGTCCATAGGAATTTCTTGAAGTCCATTTGTTGGTTTCAAGGAGTTTATGTGATGACCAAGGTGGTATTCAAGGATTTTTCCAAGGATTGATTATGTGAGAGTTGAGCTTATTGCAAGCATGTCTTGAAGAAGAAGATTGTGAGAAACATATTCATGGTTACCTTCAAGACATCATCGTTATGAAGGGAGAAGATAAGATACAAGGTTGATCAAGACTAAGGCAAAGAGTGATTCAAGTTGATCAATACACAAAGCGTAGAAGATGTATCAAGTGATCTCATGGTATGGTAAGTATTGTACATTACGCTTTGTGTACTAACCCATGATCTTTGTGAGTGTTCTTTGTGGGGTTAGGTATGTTTCCATGGGCATGCATCAAAAGGAAGATCTCATACAACTCATGGAGGATGACATCAAGTTGTGATCGTCATCACGGTTGAGGTGTGCAAGTTCAAGTGGAGCATCACGAAGAGATCACACGCTTGAAACTTGCCGTCCATTATGGTGATAATGGACATGTAAATATGTGCTGAAGAGAGGCTCGCCAATAGTAGAGTATGGGGAAGCAATCTACTAGTCTTCATCAAGCCAGCGCAATCAAGAAAGGTGGTCCATCTTGAGGAGGACAAGATCGTCATCATCTAGCTCAAGTGGTCTATGCTCAAGGCAAAGGTTTGACCTTGATAGGTTTTTCTATTGTACCGGTCTCATGGTGATAGTTGGGAGACCAGGTTATCAGATCGATAGCCGTACTACCAATTGGGGCTCTCTAGTGAGTAGCTCGATCGTATCGTTCGTAGAGAGCTCAAACCATTGTATTCTTGGCATCATCATCTTTCTTGGTTCTTGTTTGGATTTTCTCTTTGTGAGTTTTAGAGCTTATGGTCATCTTCATGACAAGCTCGAGTTCATCGAAAATGGACTTCATATGCATCTTCTATGATGTTTTCGATGTTGGAGTCTTTGCCGATTCTTCATTCATAGAGGTTTCACATCTCTATATCATTGGCATTTTTATACTGCATCTTCTGTCGCTGTTGGATAGCTTTTGTCGTCCTCTATCCAACAAGCTTGAGTTTGGTCAATTCAGAGCTCGTATGCGAATGTTATGGCAGTTTCAGTCTCTGGACAGTTTTTCTGTGCTCAGGCGGTAGTACCGCTCTTGCCAACGGTTGTACCGCTGTCCAGTACCACGGCTACTACCGCTGCCTCTGGGGATACTCGTGTTTTCATGTCGGACTGCGTGGTAGTGGCACGGAAGTGCGATGCGGTAGTACCGCCTACAAGCGGTAGTACCGCCCGTCACTACCGCTTATTTAGAGTCTTCTGTTACTCGTCGTTTTTAAGCGGTTCTTGAGCAGTTGTTGGGCGGTAGCACCACTCCCAACGGTAGTACCTTGTGTGCGGGTTGGGGCATAACGGTTGGATTTTCCCCCTCCTATAAAAGGGGGTCTTCTTCCCCAATGGACCTCACCCTTTGAGCTCGTGTTCTTCCCCCATTGTTGACCTTCTTTGAGCTTGCTACTCAATATCTCCAATGATTCTTGCTAGTTCTTGAGGGAAAAGAGAGAGGAGATCTAGATCCACATTTACACCAATCACTTTCTCATCTATGTGAGGGGAACCCCTTAGATCTAGATCTTGGAGTTCTTTGTGAGCTCCTTGTTCTTCCTCCCATATTCCTCCATAGCTTTTGTTGTTGTGGTGGGATTTGGGAGTGAGGGACTTGACTACTTTGTGTGTTCTTGCCATTGCATTATTTGCATCGGTTTGAGTTCTCCATGGTGATACGTGGAAGTGAAGTTTGAGAAGCTTATTGCTCTTGGGTGTTTGGGCACCCTAGAGCTTGTGCGTCTTAGGTGCTTTGGCGCCCTCCCTAGACGGTTGGTGGTGCCTCGGAGCTCAATCATTATGGTGTAAAGCTCCGGGCAAGCGTCGGGGTCTCCAATTAGGTTGTGGAGATTGTCCCGAGCAATTTGTATGGGTTTCGGTGACCGCCCCAAGGGTTACCAAAGTGTATGGGTTCGGTGACCGCCCCCAAGGGTTGCCATTTGTACGGGTTCGGTGACCGCCCTCAAGGGTCACTTAGTGGAATCACGACATCTTGCATTGTGCGAGGGCGTGAGGAGATTACAGTGGCCCTAGTGGCTTCTTGGGGAGCATTGTGCCTCCACAACGCTCCAAACGGAGATTAGCATCCGCAAGGGTGTGAACTTCGGGATACATCGTCGTCTCTGCGTGCCTCGGTTATCTCTTACATGAGCTCTTTACTTATGCACTTTACTTTGTGATAGCCATATTGTTTCATGCTATATATCTTGCTATCACTTAGTTGTGTATCCTGCTTAGCATAAGTTGTTGGTGCACACAGGTGAGCCTAGTTGTTTTAGGTTTTGTGCTTGACAAATTAAACACTACTTTTATTCCGCATTTGTTCAAGACTTAACCGTAATTATTTTAAAGCGCCTATTCACCCCCCTCTAGGCGACATCCACGTCCTTTCAGCGACCCCCTTTGATTTCATTGATGATTTGTTACTCGTGGAGGTTGGAGACTCCTAGGTGACATGAGGTCATCGATGAGGAATCAACTTGTGATTTGCCCCTTGAAAAGTTTGTGAAGGTTTGGAGGTCATCTCAAGGTCCACTTGGTTGGGAATCTCTTTTCATGTGATATCTCAAGTAGAATAGGGTGAGCCTTCGTGATAACACCCACCACTCCAACGGTGACTAGCTTCCCTCCAAGGAAGTGGGCGTCTAGATACATCCTCGTCTCCATGTTTTTTTTATCACTAACCCTGGCTCCCCACTTGTAGTTTACTTTGGCCACTTAACCTTCATTCACTCGTTCCATATCAACGGCTAATTTGTACCGATATTCACTCGTTCCATACTCAATAAATCCATGACCTTGCATAGCCTCAAAATCTAGGAAATTAGGTATCTCATAGTCCTCGTTAAATCTGACAGGTATCTCAAGGAAAGTATAAATACGAGAAGCAGAAATCCCTCCATAAATATCACCACAACCGACATTTCTACTCAGACAATGTGCAATAATAGCCCCCCATATAATAAGTGTTATCACCATGCAAAGCAGAATACATAATACTTACATCAGGGGCACAAGTTGCACTAGGGCCATGTTTACCAGTCAAACATCTTCCTATGAAATAAGAAAAGTAATGCACATAAGGAAAATGAATGTTGCCGATCCTACCATAAGTGACTCCTCTAGTCTCACCATTGCTAAGAATCCTAAGAAATACATCAACGTCTATCTTCCGAGGCTCATTGAATGAACCCAAAAATGGAATCTTGCAGATATGAAAAAATTCGTCCAGGGACATGCTATAAGGTTTGTCATATAAACGAAAGGCAACTCTCAGTGCACTACGCCTCAAAATCTTGCATGAAAATATCAGTAATGTAATAATACTGGCTACACATATCTATGAGGAAAGTAGTCAAACCAACATTTTCTACAAATAGTACGAACTCCTGTATGATGCCGACACCATTCATGAAAGTCTCACATGGCCATTGGCATGCTTCCACTTCAACCCCTCGCAAAGAGTTCTCCTGGTCCATGATAAGCGTTTCTTGATGTGTTGAGGCTTGAAGAACCCTTGGAGAACATCCTCCTGAACATTTACCTTATTTCTGAAATTTCTGTAAAATGTTTAGACAACTCATAGAAAGTGAACAAAACTCAATACAATTGATAGAAACTACTCCCACGAGCATCTAGAGTATAAACCATGCACCAAAAGTACTTAGAACCAAACAAATTTGACATGCAAACTCATATTCATGGTTACCAACAGTAGCAAAATAAGCAAAGTATAAACCACTAGAGGAAAAACTAATTGGACCAATGGAGGAATCACATACCAAGGAGAAATCCCTCCGATTTTTTTTGAAAACGGAGCTCCGAGAAAGGAGACCAAAAAATGTTCACAAATGAGCAAGAACACGAGCTATGGAGCAAGAAATAAATTTTCTAGAGGAAGAAGAAGTCAGGGGCCACGGGCACCAAGTGAATAGGTGCCTGTGGGCCCCACAAGCCACCATGGTGCAACCATCCCTGGGCTTATGGGCCCAGGGTGGAACCCCCGGAGGTGTGTTCACTGCCAATTTTTTAAAAATATTTCAAAAAATTCATCAAAACTTTTAGGTCATTCCGAGAACTCACATTTTTGCACCCTTTTATTGTGTAGAAAATTCAGAAAACAGGCGGAACATGATATTCTCAGGTTTTTAAACTTTATTATAACTAATAATAATAGAGAGTAAAATAAAATTACAGAAAGTTGTGCTTATGGAATTCATCGATCATATGCTTTCCAAAACGAACCCATTAATAAGGTTGATCAAGTATTATTAACGAACTATTTCCGAGTGGCATAAAACCGAAGAATTTTTGTAAAGCACTATGTTACCTCAGATTGACTAGGCATGGTTCTAATCATAATAGTTTGATATCTATTTTAGGGAACCGGAAGAGGAAATTCAAAGTCCCCAATAGTAAAACTCATAATCTTTTTGATAGAATTTAGACCAATTCCTTTATTTGGCTTTCTCGAGAAATAAACCGTATGATCATTACCATTAACATGAAACATGATCTTGCTTTCATTACAATAAATAATAGCCCTTGCAGTGTTAGGAAATGTTCTTTCAATAATAACCGACATATTGTCGTCCTAGGGCATATCAAGTATAATAAAGTGTGTTAAGATAGTAACATTAGCAACCACAACAGGAACATCCTCACAAACACCAACATGGATAGCTGTGGACTTATCCGCCATTTGCAAATATATATCAGTGGGTATCAACTTATTCCAGTCAAGCCTTTTATAAAGAGAGAAGGGCATAACACTAACACCAGCTCCCAAGTCACATATAGGTGTTTAACATACTTATCCTTAATAGAGCATGGTATAATAGGTATCCATAGAGCTTCTAGTTTTTCAGGATTTTTTCCTTTGAAAGAATAATTTTCAAGCATAGTGGAAATTCCAGCCTCATGTATTTTATTTAATTAGTAAAGATAGCTTTAATGTACCTAGCATAAGGTGGCGTTTTCATAGCATTAGTGAAAGGAACTTGCAAAACTAAGGGTATAAGTAGTTCAACAAAATGATTAAAAGCATCCTCATCTTTAAACTTTAAAGCCTTACTAGGAAAAGGCATGGGTTTTTACACCCATGGTTCTCTTTCTTTACCATGCTTCCTAGCAACAAAATCTCTTTTATCATCTCTTTTAGGAAGTGGGTCATCATGCTCAACTTCAGGTTCTACATCTACCTCCTTTTCAACTTCATTATTGTCATTAGGTGGTATATCGTCAATGATATTACTAGCAACATTAACATGATAAGCATTATCATTATCACTAGGTTCATTCTCTTCACACGATTGAGTCTCAGCATAAAAAATAGAAACATTATTAGGATTTTCAATGGGGTTTTCAACCACAGGTTCACTAGGAGCATGCGTAGTTTTATTCCTACTCTTCCTTTTCTTTTTATTATGTGAAGTAGGTGCACTATAAGTAATTCTAATCCTTGTCAACTCTTTTAGGATGGCCTTCAGAATACAAAGGATCCTGAGTAAATTTACCACCTCTAGTTCCCACTCCATAAGAATGCTTGTTATATTTATTATGCATGTCCCTAAACAGATCATGTTGTGAGCTAGAAACTTGGTCAAGTTGAGTGTGAACCATAGAAAAGTGCTTACATAAACCTTTAACATCAGTAGATATTCTAACTAGCACATCACTCAAGCATTCAATTATGATAGCATTTTGTTTCAACTGATCACTTACTTGCATATTAAAGTTTTGTTGTTTAACGACAAAATTATCAACTTCATCTAGGAATTGACTTGGAGACTTATTATAAGAAATATCACCTTAATCATATCTATAAAAATAATGTACCTCTACTACCTGTTTCAGAGGGTCAAGTCCATGTATTTCTTCAATTAGTGGTAGATTCTTAACATCTTCGTATTTAACACCTTTTTCCTTCATAGATTTCCTGGCCTCTTGCATATCTACATGACTTAAGAATGGAATACCTTGCTTCTTCAGAGTTGTCTTAGGTGGTGGTTCGGGAAGTGTCCAATAATCGCCATTTTTCATTAAGTTATTCAATAATTCTTGAGCCTGTTCAGCCATCTTTCCCTGAAAACACAACCAACAAAATTATCTAGGTAGTCCCTAGATCCATTAGTTAGTCCATTATAGAAGATATCAAGGATTTCATTACTTTAAGAGGATGATCAGGCAAAGCATCTAGTAACTGGAGAAGCATCCCCCAAGCTCGAGGGAGATGCTCTTCCTCAAGTTGTTTAAAATTGTAAATTTCATGCAAGCCAGCTTGTTTCATATGAGCGGAAAAATGTTTTTCAGAGAAATAGTAAATCATATCCTGAGGACTACCCACACAATGAGGAGTAAGATTATCAAACCATATTTTAGCATCACCCTTCAATGAGAAAGGAAATAACTTAAGGATATAATAATAATGAATATTTTCCTCTTGAGCAAATAGGGTAGCAATAACATTCAATTTAGTAAGGTGTGCAACAAATGTTTTTAGATTCAAACCCATGAAAAGGATCAGATTCTACCAAAGTAATAAGTTTAGGATCAACAGAGAATTCATAGTCCTCATCGTCAACAAAAAATGGAGAAGTTGCAAACTTAGGATCATGTTTAATCATTTTTTCATGGCCTTTTATTTAAGTATAGCAATGAAAGCATTTATACCTTTACTAGTATCATAAGCCATAAACTCTCTAGTAAACTCCTCACCAAAAGTGTAATCCTATGGAATATCAAGTATTTTTGTTCTACCAGGAGTACTAGGTGTAGCAGGTGATTCATAGTTTTCACTAACTTCAGTTTGTTTAGCTTTTGCAATATGAGCATCTAGCAATTCACCAAGTGGCATAGTTTTATCAGAGAATGTAGAAGCATGATCATGAGTATCAGCAATAATAGAAGGAGTGCCTATTGTTTGTGACATATCAAAATGTAAATCATGTGGAGGTGGTGTCACAAGTTGACTTAAAACAAAAGGTGAATCAAGCGTAGAGCTAGTTGAAAATTCCTTACCCCCCCTCGTCTTAGAGGGCCTGATCTTAGTCTTAGAATCTCGGAGGTTCTACATAATGAAAATAAACTGCGGCAGATAATTGGCTCTCAAGTGAACTTAATAAAGAGATATGCTCCACGGTAACGGTGCGAGAAAATAGTCTTGTTGACCCACAAGTATAGGGGATTGCAACAGTCTTCAAGGGTAGTATTTTACTCAAATTTATTGATTCGACACAAGGGGCATATAATATTTATAAGCCTTAGCATTTGAGTTTTCAATCCAACCACACCTTAGAAATCATTTCCTTGCAACAATTTATTAGTAGCACAGTAATATGATAGTAGTGATAGCAAAGTAACTGTAGCAGTAACAACAATAGTGGTAGATTTGTAGCAAGAAAAGTAGTAGTAACTTGAGAAAAGTCTAGTATTAAAGCGTCGGCATGGAGTAGCGATGGTATGTTCGGATGAAATTCCATATGTAATTGTCATAACCTAGAGCGATACACAATAGCTCCGATCATCAGTCATATGTAGACATGTATTCCGTATATAGTCATACATGCTTGCGATAAAAACTTGGATAACATCTTTTGTCCTAATCCCCCGTGGAAGTGCAACCCTAATGGAAACTAAGGGTAATTAAGGTGCTCCTTTTAATAGAGAACAGGAACAAAGCAATAACACACAAGGAATAGATGAAGTCCTCAAGTTAAAGTCATCCCCTTCGATATCCCAATTAGTGTCACCATAAGGATCTAAGATTTAGAACGATAATAGGTGCATACAACTTGAAGATAAGATCGAGAATAGAAATATATTCATGAAAACATAACATCTTTAGATCTGAAATCATGGCACTTAGGCTCTAGTGACAAGCATTAAGCATATCAAAGTCATAACAACATCAATCTCAGAACATAGTGGATAATAGGGATCAAGCCCTAACAAATTGACATTATTACATATGAAATTTCATCCAACTCCCATCTACCTCCAGTGTGCCTACAAGAATATCTAGGAGATATGCCCAAGAGGCAATAATAAATGTTATTATTTATCCCCATGTTCCTAATTAAGTTTATATTCCATGCTATAACTGCAATGATTCTCGAGTCTGCAATATCCACGAGGCCCGGAGGGAAACTCATATGCACGTGTGGTATAATAAACGGTAAAATGTATTCCCAGTCTTGCCTCTAAGACTGGCTCAAGTATTGCATGATGATCCTGTTTTCCTGATCATGGGCATGGCCATGCCGGCAATTTTGAGGGCGCAATGTTGGTAGAACACTTGTGTTGAATCGACCCGAATTGATGTTATGCTATGAGATACATTCATCACAAGTTAATGGTTAATAACACAGAGATAGTTAATGTTTGCATAATTCCTTAGACCATGAGAGTATCAAGTTCCTTCGTGCTTGCTTCGTGAACTTTGGGGTTTGGTAAACGTCATCCGTTACTGGGTGGCTATTACGGCGGCTTACGGGTTCACGAAAAAGTATGGCAAGTAACAAGATAGCTCAAGATTGGGATTTGCTCCTCCGACGATGGAGAGATATTCTCGGGCCCTCTCGGTGTTACGGTATCCATCATCGTCTGGCCAGACACAGGGTGATTTGATCACAGGGATGCCGGAACATGGTAACGAGAAAAGAAAACAATACCGGTAACGAGGTAACTGCATAGTGGACAAGTTGTTGATCCACGAGGATCCCAACATGTCTCACCTCGGGTATTTGTAACATATCGCAAAACAACAGGAATAGCACACGGCAACTGGAGGTTCACTCGAATATTCATTCGTGTGGGTATAGGGGTCAATATGGGTGTCCACGGCTCCGATGTTGATCATTGATCGGAAGGGGTTCCGGGTCATGTCTATACTTCACCGAACCTATTGGGTCACACGCTTAAGGGTCATCCATCTGCTGAATACTAGACAGGGAGTCTAAGAGAAAGTCTCCGGAAAAAGTTTCGGAGACAGCGGAAAAGTTCCGAAGAGAGAGGTCACCGGATGAGTTCCGGTAAAACTGAAAAGTTGTTTCAGGGGATACCATTAAGTCAAATTGGTTTTGGCACACGCCTGATAATTCTTGGAGGGTGCCAGAATCATTCTGGAAACTTCTGGGAATTTTCTGGAAGAAAAACCGAAAATGTTCCGGAGCTGCCGGAACCGCTTTGTTTGCTTTTCGCAGATGAAAATCACTAATCCGGAATTGTTTTGGAACGCATTGAAAATTATTTTAGTGGGTACTGGAAATGTTCTAAGCCCACATAAATATTTTCGGTTCGAACGGACGCTGAAAAATGTCGTCATGAATAGTGAAATCAGCTTTATGGTTACTTTATTTGAAAGCCACCTTTTAGGACTTTTGCAAAAAGGCTTCTAGAAGGACTTAGGGACCAAGAAACCCCCTTTGGGGGGGCCCCCCATGATGGTGTCCGGCCAAGGGTGGAGCTCCTCCTTGGAGCTCCACATGGCACTCCTTTTTCCCCTTATGCCCTTTATGTGAGACATAAAGTGGGGGTACTTTGGTATTTTTGAATGCCCATCTTACCCCTTGGTTTTCCTATAAGTAGGAGGTGAGGGGGCTGACCAAACTTCATCCTTACTCTCATACACATGCCATAGACTTGTCTGGCTTCTCTCTCCCTCCCCGCGAAATAGTTTCGTAGAGCCGAAAGGCTGTTTGGGTTCCGGCAGGAACTAGTTCTGGACGGCGAAGCCCTGCCGGATAGATGACACCGTATGTGTGCAACTCTGTAGAGAGATCGTAGTTTCGGTCTTAGTTCGAGAGTGCCTCCCGAAGGGCTGTCCGTGTGACCATTCGAGTTTCGAAGGTCCTCCCAAAGGGCTGTCCGAGTGACCGTCCTAGTTTCGGAGGTCCTCCCGAAGGGCTGTCCGCGACACCGTCCGGGGGACTGTCCGACCGCCTCCCGGAGGGCTGTCCGAGGGGTAGATGAGGGTATACATCCTTGCAGTTGGGAGGTTGTAAATCCTAGCTGCGGGGATCTGCACCGCCGACCGTCATCGACTCTACTTCCGCTGCGCTATGAGTCGGTAACGAAAAAGATCAAACCTTGTATGCAATCTCCATAGTGGTCCTGGGCTGGTGCGTAGGTCGAATTTTTTTGTTTTCTGCTGCGTTCCCCAACAGTGGCATCATGAGCCGTGCTATGCGTAGATGCAGGCTGCGATCTAGAATACATAGAGATGTATGGGTGTTGCACAATATAATTAGGTAGTAGATGAGCTCTATTACTGAAAATTATTTGTGCGGGTAGCAGATGAAATCTGTTACCCGATGTTCTTGTTGCTTCCCTGGGATTTGCATATTTCTGATCTTGATAACAGCATGGTGGAGTTTCAATGTTCTGGCAATCCGCGATCCTGATTGATCAATGAAGTGCTAACAGTTCATTGAATTCCACTGTAGTTAAAAAGAAAGATGAAATTTTGCAGACGAAAGGGCAATGCAGATATGATCTACACAGGGGTCATGCGTATGACGAAGTTCAGTATGGGGCTCGAGATTTTATTATCTCGTGTTTCATACACCCCGCAAAGTTAATCTAGCAACTTGAATTATCATACTTGATGATGGACGTTGGTAGCTTCGGTTTGTTTCGAAACCTTAGAAGCCACGAAAAACAAGTTCTTGCATAAACCGATTAGAGGCGTCTAACTTGGTTTTGCAGGAGGGTTTGCATGAGCATGTGATGTGGTATAGCAATGCTCATATTAATTTGATTATGTATGAGATGACTATATGATGTAAATTAACATGACCTGCGTGTCATGATTCGGCATGATGGCTGGAGCCATATGATTGTCACTTTAGTGACCTACGTGTCAACCTTGAGTAATGCACTTATTTCATTAGCTATAGAGATAGCAATATTATCTGATGCATCAACAAGGTGGTGGCAATCTTCGCGAAGGTGAACACCGACGCGAATGCCGAAGACGAAGAAATGAAAGACTTCTCCGTCAGAAAGGGCTATACCATATCATGCTATTATGAATTGCCTGAGATGTTTATCACTTATGATGCACCCTTCTTGATTGCACGGTAGTCGCTTTTATTAGGGTGATCTCTCACAAAAATATCAAGTAGTTAGTGTTCTCCACTACTAGGAGAAAGCCTACTAGTAGCGCTTGAAAAACCTATAGTAGTAGCGCTGGGTCCAGCGCTACTGCTAACGTGCTACAGCTAAGTTGTAGCAGTAGCGCTGGTTGGTGCAGCGCTACTGCTAAGTATGGTTAGCAGTAGCGATGCGCTGACCAGCGCTACTGCTAACTATCTGTAGCGCTGCAGAAAGGCAAGCGCTACTGCTAATCCAGCGCTGCTGCTAGATGCCTTCCAGCGCTGCTGCTAGTATTCCTGCTTTCACAGATTCATACCCCCTTTATGTATTTGTGATGTATTTATACAAGCTCTATACAGTAGTTTCATCAGATCACAATAAACATACACTATTCTCATCATATCATACACATACAGTAGTCTCGTCATACCATCATCATCATCATTCAACACAAATATCATCACATCTCGAAAATAGCAATACACAATCACATCTCGAAAATAGCGATACACAAGTCATGTCATGTCTCGAATAAGTGCAACTGCATGGTCATGGCACACACACAAGTTTCATCATCTCTATCTAAACCATGATGTAGAAGAGAATAGCGATCAGCATGAGCAAGACCGCGACTATGTAGGACTTGAGGCACTGACGGTTCCGCCCCCACTCTTGCCGGAGCGTCCACCTCAAGTAACTACTTTCCGCTTCGGCTCTGCTGTCGAACCCTCTGTGGCTAGCACCCGGGTACTTGTCCACCTGGGCCTGAGCGTCTGGCCAGTGGTCGTAGACTCCTGGAACCCTCCCAACGAACATGGCGTAGCAGTCCTTCGCCATATCTGATCTATGTACCTGCATCGTCAGTTGATGAACTGAACGATAATATGCAACATAATGTACTTTAGAAAACAAAGAGGCATAATTAGCAAAATACAAGCAACCTATAGTAAACATAAATGATGAAGTTCCTCATACCCAAACTAATTAACTAGAGCGATCTACGCTAGTTCAGGACCACGGTTTAATTACATCACATAGTTTCGTCTGGACGTTAGTGACACATATATTGTCAATGACAATCAGTCCTCCATGTCGGCGGTCCAATCTTCATAGTCAGGGAGGAAGCACCCGAGCTTCTTGAAAGGCTTCAGGTCCAGACGCTGAGCGATTAGCAGTGCTCGGACATCATCCCGCGTGATTGGCCCATGGTAGAACATCCCTGTTGGTTCGAGGACCTGCTTCATGATCACTTGGGCAAGTTCACATTGTACGTGATAAAACTCAGCTCGAATTCTATGATCCGGTGTCTTTCCTTTGCTTGTGGCCCAGTTGACAATCTCGGCATCGTTGGTAGTAGCTGACATGCGAAGGCGTTGATTATCCCTTCTGAACTCGAGCAGGTGATGCATGAGGTAGAATCCATCAGCCTTATTGATGTGCGGTTGCTGGATGCAGCAGAAGTCGGTCTTATGGCTGAAAACCAGCCCGTTCTTCCTGTACTTTTTCACCTTGATATATCCACCAGACATGCTGAAGGTTAATAGGGCACTATCGAGAACACTCTTTATGTGCTTGTAATCCTTTTTCTTGATGTTCTTCGATGTGTGCAAGTAGATAGCATGGGAGTATTCTGGGTACAGAACGAGGAGGACGGTGCCCCCCCCCCCCCGCTGCGCAAATTAAGTACACCTCAAATTAGCCTCCATGCTTGCAAAGGAATGATGAACACTTACGAAAGGATATGCGCGGATGACTTACGTGGGATGATAAGGCAGGAGAATCGCTTCCTTGTCCTTATTAGCGATCATGAAGCCGCCGATGTACTTGCTCGCATAGTCACGGTGCTCTTTGCAGACATCCAAGAAGCTCTCGTGCATATGGTACGGGTCCGCGACGCATATATATTTTATGTTCTCGATCCTGATGATGTAGTTGAGATACAGCGCATACATGCGATGAACTGGAAATCCAGCTTGGTCATGTGGAACATGTCATAGATGTAGTCAAATCGCAGGATGAACTTATCCGCGGGCCATCCCTCGACGTACAACTTCCCACCCGACACCTGAGCCGCGTAAAGCGGGTATCCTAGTTTTTCCGAGATGAGAAGGCTTTTCTCTCTGGCCAGCACATCTTCATGGAGTCTCCTTAGATCATTGTTCATTATGTGCTCTAGCGCTTTTGCAGGTAGGATCGGGTCGCCGGTGACATGGAAACGCTTCGCACCTTCGACAGGTATTCTGTCTACCACCCGGGGCTTTAGAGGCGGCTGGCTGCTTGAAGCAGCTCTGGCGCCTTTAGGGCCTTTCCTGTCCGGTCTCCTCCTTTGCTTCTTGGCGGGTGGCAGTAGTGAGCCCACCATACCTTCCCTAACCACCACCCCCATTGTCGTCGGGCTAATCAGTGGACGGCCCTCGGGTTGTTGCTGGGTAGAGGCGGCATCTGGAGGCGTCTCATGCGAGGATCGCTTGAAGAGAGACTTTTTGCATTCCGCCTTAGGACGTTCCGGCTCCGGCAAATCTGGCAGCATCAAGTCATCATCTCCATGCTCATAGCCTGAGTTTTCGTCGTCCTGAGCCATCAACCCTCCATCATCATAGGCGGTATTGAAATACTTGTCTGGGTCATCATCATCCTCCTCCATGTCATCATCAACATTTGCTTCTTCAACAACGGGGGCGACGTCATCTGGCACTAATGGAGGCTCTCCCTCGCGTCGTCCGCTATCACCCACCACGATAGGTGCAGGTAATTTGGTAGGTGGGGTGGTGTTCATACCTTCTTGAGAAGCTGTCGTTGGTGTGATACTGGGCGCCTCGACACGAAGAAGAGTCTTCGGCCAAGGCAAGAACCAGCTCTTGCATGCACCAATCCGCTGAGGGGTCTCCTCATCATCGACTGGTACCGGAGGAGGCAAATCCTCGAAGCCCGCTAAGACACTGGCCACGTTAACCTTGAAGACGCCATCGGGCATCTCTCGGTTGTGGAACATGCAGTCCTTCGGCTTCACGATCGTTGCCTTTCCCACGGCCACCTTCTGGCCCTTGATGTCGTACAGTAGGGTGCACGGGGTATCGTTGGCCTGCGAAGACATGTTTGCGATGTCAAACATCCGAAAGGCAACTGAAACGGAAGACTATAGATATGCTGGTCAAGAGGGTATGACGCGTAATTACCGTGAGGGCGTCGAGCTCAGCCAAAGACGAAGCCCCGCTGAGTAGGCCAGAGACGGAGGACGGGCTGCTATGAACAGGAGCGGGACCAGGTACGGGAGCATGTGCGGTGGCGTGAGCAGGTGCTGGTGGTGCGATGTTCACCGAATTGCTCCCGACGTAGCTGGGAAGGGGAAAGTCCGCTGGCCCTTTATCTGGATTTTTCTTCGTCCATTCAAAAAATGCCGGAAGCAAGCTGGAAATGGAAGATGTGAAGTCAGCCGTGACGCCAGCTACCGCTGCACTGACCCTTGCATCGACTATCTGTTCGAACTCTGCTTTGGTCTCAGCTTTGGACTTATTGACCGCAAGCACGACCTTCTGGTCGATGGTCTGTTGAGTAAGCAACTTTCTCTTCCTTCTTTCCTCTAGCTCCTCGCGGTAGCACGTCTTCCACGAGGCGCCATCTTTGACGCCGTGCACACGTCCATAGGACGGCGGTGTGTCCTCCGGGACCTTTTTCAGTATGTTTAGGGCCCGGTTGAATTGGGTGTCCCACTTGGGCCTCGCCGACGACTGTGACGACTCGTCGCTTTTGGCTGCCTTTTGGTGCTGCTCTTTCTGCAAAAGGAACGTGGATGGTTTACTAATAATGTGACAAAACTTGTAGTCGAATTGATTGGAAGATAATATGATAATGTGGTAATATAACAATTACCAGAAGTCTCATGAACTCCCTCGTGTCCGGGTCCGTGTAAAAGGTCTTCTTGACGCGGTCCCACTTGTACCGGGCCCTGATCCAGTCACGCTCCAGCGGGTCGGTGAACTCCACCAAGGGGTCTGGGATTCCGTGACTTTCACGTTCGGCGTCCTCCTTGGCCCATACGTGCCTCTTCCCCTCGTAACCACGTCTTCCGAGGCGGTGGGGAGGCGTGTTCCTGGCCTGCAGCGCCTTCATTTTCTCTGACTTTTTCTTGGTTTCATCTTTAGCGCAAGTCTCCTTGAATTTTTTAAAGTCCTCTTCCGTAAGTGTCGGATTGTCAGCATGAATCTTGGACCACGGTTCATTCTTATCAATCGCTTTTTTCACCCGAACTTTCCAGGCGGACAAGTCGTTGGTGAACGTCACCATCGCCTTGCTGTTTATCTTTGTCATGGCGTCGTGGTCCCACAGTTCTCTGCTTTCTGTGCGGCCGGGGAACAGGAACCTATTGTGCAACTTCTTTAGGAGCATGTGCTCCATATGTGGTATCTTCTTCAACTTCTCGTCGTTGATGTTGGCGGTTTCCCTAAGGATGAATCCTAGTTGATTGCCCCAGCACGAGCGCGCTTCATCCGGCGCCGTTGGCTCTAATTTCTTGGGGTGCATCTCCGTGACCAAAATTTGTCCGATGCCGAGCTCGTTTGGTCTTCGTGACCTCTTCTGCTTCGGTGCTTTACCGGCTACGACAGCATCGTTGCCGATCTCGGGGGTGGTGTCGGTGCCGGTGCCAGTGCTGGTGCCGGTGTCGGCGTCGGTGTCGGGGTTGGTGCCACTGCCGCCACCATGCACCCCCATCTGGTGTTCGTCCAGGTAATCGAAATAGTGATTTGCTGCCTCGATGGGGTCTTCTTCGAGGCGAGCAGAACCCCCGGCTGAGGCGTGGCTAGACATGTTTCCTATTCAACAATTGTAAAAAAAAAGATATAATGAAGAGAAAAAGGGGCCTATATTTGGTCGGAATGTTGATTCATTCCCCTTCCGGCAAATCCCGGGCACTCCATATGTCCTAGTTTCTAGCACAAGTCATGCCGAAAATCACGGAAATTTTCGGCATGACCTTTGCTAAAAAGTGGACATATGGAGCGCCTGAAATTTGTCGAAACGGAAATGAATCAACATTCCGGCAAAACATAGGCCACTCGGATATTCTTCGATATTCAACCAACATTGCAAAATCATATAACATCAATTTGCAACCAACAGGAGCACATATATAACATCAATTTGCAACCAACATTCAACCAACAGGAGCACATATACAAAGCAAGTACACATAGTGAAATGACCTCACTAAACATTGCAAAATAGTGGTCTTTTCAAAAACCAAAAACTATTGCAAAATGACCTCACTAAACATTTTCTACTGTTTTTTATTTATAGCTAAAAAAGTATAGGAAGGGAGCTGTTTTTTATAATTTTTGCTACTGTTTTTTATAATTTTTTGCTACTGTTTTTTATAAATTTTTGCTACTGTTTTTTATACCTACAAAGCCTAGCTAGTTTTTTATTTAAAGCTACAAAATTTGCTACTGTTTTTTATTTAAATTTTTTTTATTTATAGCTACAAAAATTAATTAATTCCTACTGTCTTCTATTACTAAGTAGCAACAATTCTGTTTTTAAAAACTAATTATTATTTTTAAGGGATAATTGCAATTGAGCCCCTAGTTGTGTCCCACTCGACAGGATTGCCCCTAGTTTTCGAAAACACGCTGTCTTGCCCACCCACTTTGGTCGTCTTGTGTTTTTGCCCTTTGACTTTTTGACCGTCACTTTGAAAACTTCATAACTAATTCATACTAAATCAGAAAAATGCAAATAAGATACCAAAATGTTCAGAAGAACATCACCTATATGTCAATGTCACTTGCATTCATGACAAAAGTGTTGGTAAGTGCCCATCTGAGTTTTACCTCTTATCATACCACCATGAACAGTAAAATTAAAAAAATTAAAAAAATTCCAGAAAAAATTGGTGTCAAAGAATGACAAATGTTTTAAGTGCTTACCAAGTTTCATCAGGGAATGACATTCGTGGAAGTCCTGGCAAAAAAAACAATCAACACTCCAAAATAGATTGTTTTTTTTGCCAGGACTTCCACGAATGTCATTCCCTGATGAAACTTGGTAAGCACTTAAAACATTTGTCATTCTTCGACACCAATTTTTTTTGGAATTTTTTGAATTTTTTTTAATTTTACTGTTCATGGTGGTATGATAAGAGGTAAAACTCAGATGGGCACTTACCAACACTTTTGTCATGAATGCAAGTGACATTGACATATAGGTGATGTTCTTCTGAACATTTTGGTATCTTATTTGCATTTTTCTGATTTAGTATGAATTAGTTATGAAGTTTCAAAGTGACGGTCAAAAAGTCAAAGGGCAAAAACACAAGACGACCAAAGTGGGTGGGCAAGACAGCGTGTTTTCGAAAACTAGGGGCAATCCTGTCGAGTGGGTCACAACTAGGGGCTCAATTGCAATTATCCCTTTTAAAATTAAGCAAGATATGAACCCTAGATTTTTTTTCCTAATTGACTAGAGAGAGGGGGAGGTGGGGGGGTACCTGAAGGGCGGCGACGCAGAGAGAGGGTGAGGTCGACGGCGGCGGCGCAGACGAGAAGGCCGGAGCGGGCAGGGGCGACGGCCGGCGGCGACAGAATAGTGGTCAGAGTGGGCAGGAGCGGCGGTGGCGAGGTCGAGGGCGGGCCCGCGCGGCGATGGTGAGGTCGAGGGAGGGCTCAGGCGTCCGCGCGGACGAGGAGGAGGTCGGAGCGGCGGGCAGGGGTGACGACGGCGGGCAGGGGCGACGGCGGCGGGCAGGGGCGACGGCGGCGCGCGACAGCAGAGAGGAGGGGGAGAGGTGGGAGAGTGGGGGGGGGGATGGGACTTGGCAAAATTTGAGCACGCGCGGTGGGTTAACCCAAAATAGTAGTAGCGCTGGGTTAGGATCCAGCGCTATAGCTAAATTAGCTATAGCGCTGTGTGGTAATCCAGCGCTACTGCTAACTGTTTTAATTTTTAGTTTTTTTTTAATTCTAAATTACACATAGTAGTAGCGCTGTGTTAGGATCCAGCGCTATAACTATATTAGCTATAGCGCTGGTTCATAATCCAGCGCTACTGATATGTTTTCTTTTCTTTTTATTATTTTCCTTTTCTTTTTCTTTTGTATTACTTTCTCCCTTTTGTTTTTGGTTTTTTGTATTGCTTTCTCCCTTTTGTATTTCTTTTGTATTGCTTTCTCCCTTTCTGTTTACGACGGCGTCTCCCTCCCACACTGCGCGAATATCACCGGAACCATGCATGTGGTGGTAACATATACTCCCTCCATTCCTAAATATAGGGTGTATAGTTTTTGGCACGGAAATTAAAGAACGCACGTGGAGGGAAAATTTCACAAGTTTTGGGCGAGATTACACCTGATTAATTGACATCAGAAAATAGAGGAGCTTGCCTGATATAAGGAAATGTAATCAAAACCCTAAAACAAATATCCAAACGAGTGGTGAAACGCAATACACCTTATATTTCAGATTTTTTCTCAAAAATCTATACACCTTATATCAAGGAACGGAGGGAGTATATCAGTTGACCGATAACGGTTACTTAAGTGCGTACACAAAATAGATACATATATATATATAAATGATGGTTTCTCAGCTGCGTCGACAATGTTTCACATTGAGCTTCTTCCCTTTCTTGTTCGTTGCCAAATAATTGAGCCCCTCCTTGTGACTTTTCCGGAACCATGGAGTACGATCTTTCTTACGTAATGTAGTATTGATTCTTCTTTTCACGTATGCTTCATCGTCATCGTCATCGTCCCTCATCGGGTTGCCGTATTGGTCGTAGTCTTCCTCGTTGGCGACTCCATCCATTCCGACGATGCTCCTTTTGCCTCTCCTCATGACAACACGGCTGGGATTGGTCGGGTCGGTTATGAAGAAGCATTGTGTCACGTGCTTAGCGTGTACCCATGGCTCAGTTTTGGCGATGACGTTAACGTTCACGGTTGCGCTCTTCGCGTCGGGTATAGACATGGTAGTGAAATACTTGTTTTCTCTTACAACGTCCTTAGCCCATCTGACACGGAACATCGTCGCATCGTGCATTCCAGCATAGTCAAGCTCCCAGATCTCTTCGACCCTTCCGTAGAATCTTTCAGTTGTGCCGTTGGCGTCGGTCACGCATTCAATCGTCACCCCGGAGTTCTGGTAATCACTGTCCATGTCTTTGGCCTCCGTGTAGAACGTGTACCCGTTGATATCGTATGACTGATAGGTCGCGAGTTTGGGCGCGGGGCCATGTGCTAAGGCGTGTATGAGCAATCCGTCCGAACTGCCCTCTTTCGGGGGATTTTCAAGAACTTGCTCTTTGAACCAACGCAAGAAAGTGGCGTTGTGCTCTACAGTAACTTCGTCGTCCGTCTTGAGCATCCCCTTATCACGGTACTTATTTGCGATGGTTTCTTTGTGCCGTGCCACATAATCATCTACCACATCTAGGTGTTGTAGCACTACTAAGTTAGCCCTGTCAAAGTCGTTCCGTCGATCCGAGTAGTCCACGTGCAATTCCCTCCGGCCGTTGTTGTGACCTTCTCCTCCGAGCCTCCCATCGTGCTTCTTGACGGGCAAACCAACAACAGGGTCTCCGACGCCTATTGAATTCTCGCAGAAGGAGATGCACTCATGCGTCAGATACCCCTGGACGATGCTCCCATCGAGACGGGACATGTTACGAACGAATCCTTTGATGACCCCATTCATCCTCTCGAACGGCATCATGCTGTGAAGGAATGTCGGCCCGAGGTCGATGATGTCGTCCACGATGTGGACACATAGATGCACCATGATGTCAAAGAACGCGGGCGGGAAGTACATCTCAAGCTCACATAGTATGACAACGATCTCTTCCTGTAGCCTTCGAAGCTGCTTCACACTTATGGACTTTCGAGAGATAACGTCGAAGAAGTTGCAGAGACCAGTAAGCGTGTCACGGACGTGCTTGTCCATTATCCCTCTATTGGCAACCAGGAGTATCTGCGTCATCATCACATGACAGTCATGAGACTTCATCCCACTGAACCTTTTCTTCTTGGGGTCTAGAAATCTGCTTATCTTCCCACAGTAACCGGAATTGACTTTGATTCCCATAAGGCACTTGATGAATTGATCGATCTCCTTCGCACTTAAGGTGAAGCAAGAAGGGGAGCAATAATTCTCCTCCTTCTTGTTGACTTTTCTGCCCCTTTCCCCCTCCCCCGTCTCCGTCTCCGTCTCCTCCGTCGACTTTTTACGGTGGAGATCTTCCTGATCTTCAAATCTTCCAAGTCTTTCCTTGCCTTCGGCCTGTCCCTGGTCTTCTCCGGCATGTTCATCAGTGTGCCAAGCAAGCTCTCGAGGACATTCTTCGTGATATGCATTTGATCAAGGCAATGAGGCGTGTCGTGATTGGGCCAGTACTCCAAGTCCTAGAAAACAGACCTCGTTTTCCATACCTTCAGAAGCGGCTCCGGCGCCTTTTTCATCGTTCCCGGCGCGGGGCACTGTTCCCAGTTTTTCAATAGCTCGTTGATTTCGGCGCCGCTCCTCTTACATGGAGGTCCTCGATGCTCAGCCAACCCATTGAATAGATCTAACGCTTTCTCCACGGGTCATCCTTCTCGAGCCATCTATGATGCTCCATGTACACGATTTCCCCGGACCCGCCATCTTTCGTTGACGTAAGCTGCTGAGACGTTGTATCATCCATGCACCTCGTGCATCCGCAGTATCCGTGGCACACCTTGCCTGAGGTGTACCCATAATCGAGATAGTCGTGCACCGTCGTCATCAGCGCGGCTCTCATATAGAAATACTCTCCTTTGCTGGCGTCCCATGTCCATGCCGGTGTTTTCCATAACGTGTCTAGCTCCTCTTTCAGAAGCCCCATATACATGTTAATATTATTTCCCGGTTGTTTCGGCACTTGAATCAGCATGCTCATGTGTATGTACTTTGTCTTCATGCACTTCCATGGGGGGAGGTTGTACATCCATACAAAGACGGGCCATGTGCTGTGGTTGGTGTTTTGGTTTCCAAACGGATTCATGCCATCGGTACTCGCACCAAGCATGATGTTCCTTGGATCTTCTGCAGCAAATCCATATACGCTGTTGAATGCTCTCCACTGGCCCGTCCTTGGTCTTCTCCGGCATGTTCATCAGTGTGCCAAGCAAGCTCTCGAGGACATTCTTCGTGATATGCATTTGATCAAGGCAATGAGGCGTGTCGTGATTGGGCCAGTACTCCAAGTCCCAGAAAACAGACCTCGTTTTCCATACCTTCAGTAACGGCTCCAGCGCCTTTTTCATCGTTCCCGGCGCGGGGCACTGTTCCCAGTTTTTCAATAGCTCGTTGATTTCGGCGCCGCTCCCCTTACGTGGAGGTCCTCGATGCTCAGCCAACCCATTGAATAGATCTAACGCTTTCTCCACGGGTCATCCTTCTCGAGCCATCTACGATGCCCCATGTACACGATTTTCCCGGACCCGCCATCTTTCGTTGACGTAAGCTGCTGAGACGTTGTATCATCCATGCACCTCGTGCATCCGCAGTATCCATGGCACACCTTGCCTGAGGTGTACCCGTAACCGAGATAGTCATGCACCGTCGTCATCAGCGCGGCTCTCATATAGAAATACTCTCCTTTGCTAGCGTCCCATGTCCATGCCGGTGTTTTCCATAACGTGTCTAGCTCCTCTTTCAGAAGCCCCATATACAGGTTAATATTATTTCCCAGTTGTTTCGGCCCTTGAATCAGCATGCTCATGTGTATGTACTTTGTCTTCATGCACTTCCATGGGGGGAGGTTGTACATCCATACAAAGACGGGCCATGTGCTGTGATTGGTGTTTTGGTTTCCAAACGGATTCATGCCATCGGTACTCGCACCAAGCACGATGTTCCTTGGATCTTCTGCAGCAAATCCATATACGGTGTTGAATGCTCTCCACTGGCCCGTCCTTGGTCTTCTCCGGCATGTTCATCGGTGTGCCAAGCAAGCTCTCGAGGACATTCTTCGTGATATGCATTTGATCAAGGCAATGAGGCGTGTCGTGATTGGGCCAGTACTCCAAGTCCCGGCCATGTGCTGTGGTTGGTGTTTTGGTTTCCAAACGGATTCATGCCATCGGTACTCGCACCAAGCACGATGGTCCTTGGATCTTCTGCAGCAAATCCATATACGGTGTTGAATGCTCTCCACTGGCCCGTCCTTGGTCTTCTCCGGCATGTTCATCAGTGTGACAAGCAAGCTCTCGAGGACATTCTTCATGATATGCATTTGATCAAGGCAATGAGGCGTGTCGTGATTGGGCCAGTACTCCAAGTCCCAGAAAACAGACCTCGTTCTTCATACCTTCAGTAACGGCTCCGGCGCCTTTTTCATCGTTCCCAGCGCGGGGCACTGTTCTCAGTTTTTCAATAGCTCGTTGATTTCGGCGCCGCTCCTCTTACGTGGAGGTCCTCGATGCTCAGCCAACCCATTGAATAGATCTTCACGCTTCCTCCACGGGTCATCCTTCTCGAGCCATCTACGATGCCCCATGTACACGATTTTCCCGGACCCGCCATCTTTCGTTGACGTAAGCTGCTGAGACGTTGTATCATCCATGCACCTCGTGAAGGGGAACGCGACAGAAAACAAAAATTTTCTGACCTACGCACCAGCCCAGGACCACTATGGAGACTGCATACAAGGTTTGATCATTTTCGTTACCGACTTGTAGCACAGCGGAAGTAGAGTCGATGACGAATGGCGGTGCAGATCCCCGCAGCTAGGATTTTACAACCTCCCAACCGCGAGGATGTATACCCTCATCTGACCCGCGGACAGCCCTCCGGGAGGCAGTCGCACAGTCCCCCAGACGGTGTCGCGGACAGCCCTTCGGGAGGACCACCGAAACTCGGACTGTCACTCGGACAGCCCTTCGGGAGGACCTCCAAAACTCGGACGGTCACACGGACATCCCTTCGGGAGGCACTCTCGAACTAAGACCGAAACTACGATCTCTCTACAGAGTTGCACACATACGGTGTCATCTATCCGGCAGGGCTTCGCCGTCCAGAACTAGTTCCTGCCGGAACCCAGACAGCCTTTCGGCTCTACGAAACTTTTTCGCTGGGAGGGAGAGAGAATGCCAGATCATGCATGGCTTGTGTATGAGAGTAAGGATGTGTGAGATGGCAGCCCACTCACCTCCTATTTATAGGAAAACCAAGGGGTAGGGTGGTTTTACAATAAAACCCAAAACCCACATGGAAAGGAGTCCTTCTCAAGGACCTAAAGGTGAAACCAAGGAACAAGTGGGGGCTCCATGGAGGAGCCCCATTGTGGCTGGCCACCATCTCTTGGGGGCCCCCCAAGGGGGTTTCTTAGCCCCCAAGCCTTCTAGAAACCTTTTGGGAAAATATCCCAAAAGGCACTTTTCCAAAAAATATCCAAAAAGTGCTTTCACTATTCACGACCACATTTTTCAGCGTCTGATCGAACTGAAAATATTCATGTGTGCTTAGAACAATTCTAGTACCCACCAAAATAATTTTCAACACGAGCCGGAACAATTCCGGTTTAGTGATTTTCATCTGCGAAAAGCATCTGAAGTGGTTTCGGCAGCTCCGGAACATTTCCGGTTTTCATCCCGGAAAATTCCAAAAAGTTTCCAGAACGATTCTGGCATCCTCCAAGAATTATCAGGCATGTGCCAAAACCAATTTGACTTTTTGGTATCCCCTGAAACAACTTTTCAGTTTCACCGAAACTCATCCGGTGACCTCTCTGCGGAACTTTTCCGCTGTCCGAAACTTTTCCGGTGTCCGAAACTTTTTCGGTGTTTTTCTCTCAGACTCCCTGTCTAGCATTCAACAGATAGATGACCCTGAAGCGTGTGACCCTATAGGTTCGGTGAAGTATAGACATGACCCGGAACCCCTTCCGATCAATGATCAAGATCGGAGCCGTGGACACCCATATTGACCCCTATACCCACACGAATGAATATTCGAGTGAACCTCCAGTTGCTGTGTGCTATTCCTGTTGCTTCGCTATATGTTACAAATACCCTAGGTGAGACATGTTGGCATCCCCGTGGATCAACACCTTGTCCACTATGCCAGTTACCTCGTTGCCGGTATTGTTCTCTTTTCTCGTTCCCGTGTTCCGGCATCCCTGTGATCAAATCACCCTGTGTCTGGCCAGACGATGATGGAAACCGTAACACCGAGAGGGCCCAGAGATATCTCTCCATCGTCGGAGGAGCAAATCCCAATCTTGAGCTATCAAGTTACTTGACATACTTTTCCATGAACCCGTAAGCCGCCGTAATAGCCACCCATTTACGGATGACGTTTAACAAACCCCAAAGTTCATGAAGCAAGCATGAAGAAACTCGATACTCTCATGGTCTAAGGAATTATGCAAACATTAACTTCTCTGTGTTATTAACCATTAACTTATGACGAATGTATCTCATAGCATAACATCAATTCGGGTCGATTCAACACAAGTGTTCTACCAACAATTGTGTCCTCAAAATTGCCGGCATAGCCATGCCCATGATCAGGAAAATAGGATCATCATGCAATACTTGAGCGAGTCTTAGAGGCCAGACTAGGAATACATTTTATCGTTTATTATCCCACACGTGCATATGAGTCTTCCTTCAAGCCTCGTGGTTATTGTAGACTCGAGAACCATAGCAGTTATAGCATGGAACGTAAACGTAATTATGAACAGGGAGATAATCAATAACATTTATTATTGCCTCTAGGGCATATCTCCTATAGACTCCCACTTGCACTAGAGTCAATAATCTAGTCAACGCTAATGCACTTTACACCTATGGCATACTGGTGTAAAATATGCTTCGCATGTGGTATAGCCTGATGTCCAACGGATCTGACGACTTCAGCTCCGTGTGTAACTTTGCATATCCTCGCGTTTTCACGCTTTCACAAAATTCATATTTTGTGTGGACTTGGCTTTGCATATGTGTGAATCATTGGTCGAAACCTGATTCCTCAGACTGAGCTATGGGGCAACTATCTGCAATAGTGTCCCTGGAACCATACTAAGTTCATGAATGAACTATATGATTCAACAACTTCTTTGTCGCTTCTAAAGCGTCAACATACTTAGCCTTTGTTATAGAATTCGCCACAGTATCTTGTTTGGAACAATTTCCAACTACCGTGCCACCATATTGTGTATCACACAAAACCCTCAATTTAAATTGAAAATCGCATGGAGCATTGATGAAGACTGTATCGATGTAACCTTTTACAACGAACTCTTCATGATCTCGCTTGCGAGAAAACATGTCATCAGTACTGCTCTAGTACTCAATGACATCTTTCACTGTTGTCCCATGATCAGTACTTTGATCACTATGGTATCTATACTCGCAACAACTTTGGAGTATTGGACATATCTGGTTGTTTTTACATACCATGGAATACATGATTAATCCAAACACAAGAGTGTGTGGAATCACCATCATGTATTTTCCTCATCAGTGTTTTGGGACACCAAGTCTTGCAAAAACTCTTTCCATGTGACTTCGGCAAGAATCACTCCTTGGCGTTTTAAATGCTAAAAGGTTTTAGCATCTTGTCAATATGTATTCATTGCTTAGCCCCATTAGGTAAATCTATCTCCATAGATCATCATGCCTAATATTGAGGCTTATTTAGCCTAAGCACTTCATCGAAAAACTATTTTCAAATGAAGTCCTAATTCGTGTCAAATTTATTTCTAATTAACAATGTGTTATGTACACATGGTTTTTAGAAATATTATTATGCTCCCACTTACTTTCTTGAATCACAAGCATCTTCGATACCCATTTGATGAAGTCAAACCCCTTTGACCATTCCATCAAAAACGAAGATTCCAACTCCACTTTGCTCTCTTCTATCCATCGCTGGAACTCTGAAGTTTGCATACTTACTAGCATCCTCTGGATCGACAAATTACTTTGGACTGTATCACATACAAGTCCTAGGTCTCATTTCCATCAGATGGAAATCCTTTTGTCATCCATGTTTCATATCTCATGATTGAAATATGTATTAATTGCTAGTTCAACCAGAACTGACTTTAAGCATCGCTACGGTGAAACAACCTCATCGTAGTCAACTCCTTGAACTTGTTATTGCAACAAGTCGAGCTTTATGGATAAAACATTTTATCCACATCAGTTTATAGTTTCATAAATATTCGTTAGACTCTAAGTCTTCCGAAAGGTGTATCAAGGTTTTAATCTTGAATCACTTATATGGAAACTATCTCGGATTGTATTGGCATTTAGCCAATTCCGGAGTCAGGGCCCATCAACGCTTCCTTGTGTATCGTAGGTATACTGTTGTCTAACAACAATATCTCGTTTGCGCACCTGATAGGTTTGCACGAGCTTTGCCTACGTGGTTCAGCTGCAAGTTCGACCGAAGTCCAGACATTTTATTGTAGAGACTTCCGTATCAGTCGCAGTAGGAAACTCCGGAATCACTTCCAAGGTTCCTTTCCTTTGATCTGATGACGAAGATACTGGTTATCTCGTCGAGTTGCACTGTCCTCCCACTCGCCTTTTGTAAGAACTATTCTCTTTAAAAGCATACCGTTTTGTGGCAAAATCCTTTGCCTCGGTATAGTGGTGGGGGAATACCCAATGACTTGGGATAACCTACAAAGTAGTACTTGTCTGATTTGGAATAGGTTTGTAATCTTTTACACAAGCCCCATATTCCAAATGTTAAGAAAAGATATCACATGGTTGGGCGTACCATACCATGGCGTCATTTCAACAGACCTGATGGAGCTCTTTTCAGTGTAAAAGCCACAGTCTCTAAAGCATCACTTTAAAAGGGATAATGACAATTTTATTTATGTCATCTTTGATCTTACCATGTCATAAATGGTTCGATTACATCTTCACGGACTTTCCACTTGCAGTGGTGTTCTGGGAGGTGTAAGTTATGAAACCCCTTTCACAACTCATCAGACATTCGCTAAACTTGTAACTCAAATATTCCTTTCTGCAATCGAATTGTAGAAACATAATTTTCTTGTTACAACAACTTCTACTTCATTTTTGAAAACCTTCTGAATGAATTCAAAAGATCCAGACTTACGTCTCAACAAGTAAATATCCACATATCTACTTGAGTCATCTCTGAAGATAGATAAATCCACTACTTGCAACAACTTTTATTGGACTTCACACATCATAATGTATGATCACCAATATGTTCTATGCTCGTTCCTTATGGCCGGTGAACGGTATTTCAGTCACTTCACTTTTCAGAGGAAAGTTGCAAGTGTCAGATGATTCAAAATCAAACAACTTCAAAATCCATCATAATGGAATTTTCCATGCGGGTTTCTCCAATGTGACCAAATGCAGTGCCACACTTGTGTGGTATTCTTTTAGTCTTGTGACATTTAGCGTCAGTGTTATGGATGTATTATATTTCCATCAATATTCATAACATACATCCCATCTAGGATGGAAGCATGTCCCTTCATGTTATTCATAATACTGAACAACAATTGTTGTTTTTATGAACAACTCTTTTGCAACAAACATTGTGCAATGGGCTAGAGTGTATGAAACTCTAAAATGAATTATGAAAGTAAACACAGAGGTAATATATTAATATAATTATTCTGAGGACTACCCACACAATGAGGAGTAAGATTATCAAACCATATTTTAGCATCACCCTTCAATGAGAAAGGAAATAACTTAAGGATATAATAATAATGAATATTTTCCTCTTGAGCAAATAGGGTAGCAATAACATTCAATTTAGTAAGGTGTGCAACAAATGTTTTTAGATTCAAACCCATGAAAAGGATCAGATTCTACCAAAGTAATAAGTTTAGGATCAACAGAGAATTCATAGTCCTCATCGTCAACAAAAAATGGAGAAGTTGCAAACTTAGGATCATGTTTAATCATTTTTTCATGGCCTTTTATTTAAGTATAGCAATGAAAGCATTTATACCTTTACTAGTATCATAAGCCATAAACTCTCTAGTAAACTCCTCACCAAAAGTGTAATCCTATGGAATATCAAGTATTTTTGTTCTACCAGGAGTACTAGGTGTAGGAGGTGATTCATAGTTTTCACTAACTTCAGTTTGTTTAGCTTTTGCAATATGAGCATCTAGCAATTCACCAAGTGGCATAGTTTTATCAGAGAATGTAGAAGCATGATCATGAGTATCAGCAATAATAGAAGGAGTGCCTATTGTTTGTGACATATCAAAATGTAAATCATGTGGAGGTGGTGTCACAAGTTGACTTAAAACAAAAGGTGAATCAAGCGTAGAGCTAGTTGAAAATTCCTTACCCCCCCTCGTCTTAGAGGGCCTGATCTTAGTCTTAGAATCTCGGAGGTTCTACATAATGAAAATAAACTGCGGCAGATAATTGGCTCTCAAGTGAACTTAATAAAGAGATATGCTCCACGGTAACGGTGCGAGAAAATAGTCTTGTTGACCCACAAGTATAGGGGATTGCAACAGTCTTCAAGGGTAGTATTTTACTCAAATTTATTGATTCGACACAAGGGGCATATAATATTTATAAGCCTTAGCATTTGAGTTTTCAATCCAACCACACCTTAGAAATCATTTCCTTGCAACAATTTATTAGTAGCACAGTAATATGATAGTAGTGATAGCAAAGTAACTGTAGCAGTAACAACAATAGTGGTAGATTTGTAGCAAGAAAAGTAGTAGTAACTTGAGAAAAGTCTAGTATTAAAGCGTCGGCATGGAGTAGCGATGGTATGTTCGGATGAAATTCCATATGTAATTGTCATAACCTAGAGCGATACACAATAGCTCCGATCATCAGTCATATGTAGACATGTATTCCGTATATAGTCATACATGCTTGCGATAAAAACTTGGATAACATCTTTTGTCCTAATCCCCCGTGGAAGTGCAACCCTAATGGAAACTAAGGGTAATTAAGGTGCTCCTTTTAATAGAGAACAGGAACAAAGCAATAACACACAAGGAATAGATGAAGTCCTCAAGTTAAAGTCATCCCCTTCGATATCCCAATTAGTGTCACCATAAGGATCTAAGATTTAGAACGATAATAGGTGCATACAACTTGAAGATAAGATCGAGAATAGAAATATATTCATGAAAACATAACATCTTTAGATCTGAAATCATGGCACTTAGGCTCTAGTGACAAGCATTAAGCATATCAAAGTCATAACAACATCAATCTCAGAACATAGTGGATAATAGGGATCAAGCCCTAACAAATTGACATTATTACATATGAAATTTCATCCAACTCCCATCTACCTCCAGTGTGCCTACAAGAATATCTAGGAGATATGCCCAAGAGGCAATAATAAATGTTATTATTTATCCCCATGTTCCTAATTAAGTTTATATTCCATGCTATAACTGCAATGATTCTCGAGTCTGCAATATCCACGAGGCCCGGAGGGAAACTCATATGCACGTGTGGTATAATAAACGGTAAAATGTATTCCCAGTCTTGCCTCTAAGACTGGCTCAAGTATTGCATGATGATCCTGTTTTCCTGATCATGGGCATGGCCATGCCGGCAATTTTGAGGGCGCAATGTTGGTAGAACACTTGTGTTGAATCGACCCGAATTGATGTTATGCTATGAGATACATTCATCACAAGTTAATGGTTAATAACACAGAGATAGTTAATGTTTGCATAATTCCTTAGACCATGAGAGTATCAAGTTCCTTCGTGCTTGCTTCGTGAACTTTGGGGTTTGGTAAACGTCATCCGTTACTGGGTGGCTATTACGGCGGCTTACGGGTTCACGAAAAAGTATGGCAAGTAACAAGATAGCTCAAGATTGGGATTTGCTCCTCCGACGATGGAGAGATATTCTCGGGCCCTCTCGGTGTTACGGTATCCATCATCGTCTGGCCAGACACAGGGTGATTTGATCACAGGGATGCCGGAACATGGTAACGAGAAAAGAAAACAATACCGGTAACGAGGTAACTGCATAGTGGACAAGTTGTTGATCCACGAGGATCCCAACATGTCTCACCTCGGGTATTTGTAACATATCGCAAAACAACAGGAATAGCACACGGCAACTGGAGGTTCACTCGAATATTCATTCGTGTGGGTATAGGGGTCAATATGGGTGTCCACGGCTCCGATGTTGATCATTGATCGGAAGGGGTTCCGGGTCATGTCTATACTTCACCGAACCTATTGGGTCACACGCTTAAGGGTCATCCATCTGCTGAATACTAGACAGGGAGTCTAAGAGAAAGTCTCCGGAAAAAGTTTCGGAGACAGCGGAAAAGTTCCGAAGAGAGAGGTCACCGGATGAGTTCCGGTAAAACTGAAAAGTTGTTTCAGGGGATACCATTAAGTCAAATTGGTTTTGGCACACGCCTGATAATTCTTGGAGGGTGCCAGAATCATTCTGGAAACTTCTGGGAATTTTCTGGAAGAAAAACCGAAAATGTTCCGGAGCTGCCGGAACCGCTTTGTTTGCTTTTCGCAGATGAAAATCACTAATCCGGAATTGTTTTGGAATGCATTGAAAATTATTTTAGTGGGTACTGGAAATGTTCTAAGCCCACATAAATATTTTCGGTTCGAACGGACGCTGAAAAATGTCGTCATGAATAGTGAAATCAGCTTTATGGTTATTTTATTTGAAAGCCACCTTTTAGGACTTTTGCAAAAAGGCTTCTAGAAGGACTTAGGGACCAAGAAACCCCCTTTGGGGGCCCCCCATGATGGTGTCCAGCCAAGGGTGGAGCTCCTCCTTGGAGCTCCACATGGCACTCCTTTTTCCCCTTATGCCCTTTATGTGAGACATAAAGTGGGGGTACTTTGGTATTTTTGAATGCCCATCTTACCCCTTGGTTTTCCTATAAGTAGGAGGTGAGGGGGCTGCCCAAACTTCATCCTTACTCTCATACACATGCCATAGACTTGTCTGGCTTCTCTCTCCCTCCCCGCGAAATAGTTTCGTAGAGCCGAAAGGCTGTTTGGGTTCCGGCAGGAACTAGTTCTGGACGGCGAAGCCCTGCCGGATAGATGACACCGTATGTGTGCAACTCTGTAGAGAGATCGTAGTTTCGGTCTTAGTTCGAGAGTGCCTCCCGAAGGGCTGTCCGTGTGACCATTCGAGTTTCGAAGGTCCTCCCAAAGGGCTGTCCGAGTGACCGTCCTAGTTTCGGAGGTCCTCCCGAAGGGCTGTCCGCGACACCGTCCGGGGGACTGTCCGACCGCCTCCCGGAGGGCTGTCCGAGGGGTAGATGAGGGTATACATCCTTGCAGTTGGGAGGTTGTAAATCCTAGCTGCGGGGATCTGCACCGCCGACCGTCATCGACTCTACTTCCGCTGCGCTATGAGTCGGTAACGAAAAAGATCAAACCTTGTATGCAATCTCCATAGTGGTCCTGGGCTGGTGCGTAGGTCGAATTTTTTTGTTTTCTGCTGCGTTCCCCAACAGTGGCATCATGAGCCGTGCTATGCGTAGATGCAGGCTGCGATCTAGAATACATAGAGATGTATGGGTGTTGCACAATATAATTAGGTAGTAGATGAGCTCTATTACTGAAAATTATTTGTGCGGGTAGCAGATGAAATCTGTTACCCGATGTTCTTGTTGCTTCCCTGGGATTTGCATATTTCTGATCTTGATAACAGCATGGTGGAGTTTCAATGTTCTGGCAATCCGCGATCCTGATTGATCAATGAAGTGCTAACAGTTCATTGAATTCCACTGTAGTTAAAAAGAAAGATGAAATTTTGCAGACGAAAGGGCAATGCAGATATGATCTACACAGGGGTCATGCGTATGACGAAGTTCAGTATGGGGCTCGAGATTTTATTATCTCGTGTTTCATACACCCCGCAAAGTTAATCTAGCAACTTGAATTATCATACTTGATGATGGACGTTGGTAGCTTCGGTTTGTTTCGAAACCTTAGAAGCCACGAAAAACAAGTTCTTGCATAAACTGATTAGAGGCGTCTAACTTGGTTTTGCAGGAGGGTTTGCATGAGCATGTGATGTGGTATAGCAATGCTCATATTAATTTGATTATGTATGAGATGACTATATGATGTAAATTAACATGACCTGCGTGTCATGATTCGGCATGATGGCTGGAGCCATATGATTGTCACTTTAGTGACCTACGTGTCAACCTTGAGTAATGCACTTATTTCATTAGCTATAGAGATAGCAATATTATCTGATGCATCAACAAGGTGGTGGCAATCTTCGCGAAGGTGAACACCGACGCGAATGCCGAAGACGAAGAAATGAAAGACTTCTCCGTCAGAAAGGGCTATACCATATCATGCTATTATGAATTGCCTGAGATGTTTATCCCTTATGATGCACCCTTCTTGATTGCACGGTAGTCGCTTTTATTAGGGTGATCTCTCACAAAAATATCAAGTAGTTAGTGTTCTCCACTACTAGGAGAAAGCCTACTAGTAGCGCTTGAAAAACCTATAGTAGTAGCGCTGGGTCCAGCGCTACTGCTAACGTGCTACAGCTAAGTTGTAGCAGTAGCGCTGGTTGGTGCAGCGCTACTGCTAAGTATGGTTAGCAGTAGCGATGCGCTGACCAGCGCTACTGCTAACTATCTGTAGCGCTGCAGAAAGGCAAGCGCTACTGCTAATCCAGCGTTGCTGCTAGATGCCTTCCAGCGCTGCTGCTAGTATTCCTGCTTTCACAGATTCATACCCCCTTTATGTATTTGTGATGTATTTATACAAGCTCTATACAGTAGTTTCATCAGATCACAATAAACATACACTATTCTCATCATATCATACACATACAGTAGTCTCGTCATACCATCATCATCATCATTCAACACAAATATCATCACATCTCGAAAATAGCAATACACAATCACATCTCGAAAATAGCGATACACAAGTCATGTCATGTCTCGAATAAGTGCAACTGCATGGTCATGGCACACACACAACTTTCATCATCTCTATCTAAACCATGATGTAGAAGAGAATAGCGATCAGCATGAGCAAGACCGCGACTATGTAGGACTTGAGGCACTGACGGTTCCGCCCCCACTCTTGCCGGAGCGTCCACCTCAAGTAACTACTTTCCGCTTCGGCTCTGCTGTCGAACCCTCTGTGGCTAGCACCCGGGTACTTGTCCACCTGGGCCTGAGCGTCTGGCCAGTGGTCGTAGACTCCTGGAACCCTCCCAACGAACATGGCGTAGCAGTCCTTCGCCATCTCTGATCTATGTACCTGCATCGTCAGTTGATGAACTGAACGATAATATGCAACATAATGTACTTTAGAAAACAAAGAGGCATAATTAGCAAAATACAAGCAACCTATAGTAAACATAAATGATGAAGTTCCTCATACCCAAACTAATTAACTAGAGCGATCTACGCTAGTTCAGGACCACGGTTTAATTACATCACATAGTTTCGTCTGGACGCTAGTGACACATATATTGTCAATGACAATCAGTCCTCCATGTCGGCGGTCCAATCTTCATAGTCAGGGAGGAAGCACCCGAGCTTCTTGAAAGGCTTCAGGTCCAGACGCTGAGCGATTAGCAGTGCTCGGACATCATCCCGCGTGATTGGCCCATGGTAGAACATCCCTGTTGGTTCGAGGACCTGTTTCATGATCACTTGGGCAAGTTCACATTGTACGTGATAAAACTCAGCTCGGATTCTATGATCCGGTGTCTTTCCTATGCTTGTGGCCCAGTTGACAATCTCGGCATCGTTGGTAGTAGCTGACATGCGAAGGCGTTGATTATCCCTTCTGAACTCGAGCAGGTGATGCATGAGGTAGAATCCATCAGCCTTATTGATGTGCGGTTGCTGGATGCAGCAGAAGTCGGTCTTATGGCTGAAAACCAGCCCGTTCTTCCTGTACTTTTTCACCTTGATATATCCACCAGACATGCTGAAGGTTAATAGGGCACTATCGAGAACACTCTTTATGTGCTTGTAATCCTTTTTCTTGATGTTCTTCGATGTGTGCAAGTAGATAGCATGGGAGTATTCTGGGTACAGAACGAGGAGGACGGTGCCCCCCCCCCCCGCTGCGCAAATTAAGTACACCTCAAATTAGCCTCCATGCTTGCAAAGGAATGATGAACACTTACGAAAGGATATGCGCGGATGACTTACGTGGGATGATAAGGCAGGAGAATCGCTTCCTTGTCCTTATTAGCGATCATGAAGCCGCCGATGTACTTGCTCGCATAGTCACGGTGCTCTTTGCAGACATCCAAGAAGCTCTCGTGCATATGGTACGGGTCCGCGACGCAGATATATTTTATGTTCTCGATCCTGATGATGTAGTTGAGATACAGCGCATACATGCGATGAACTGGAAATCCAGCTTGGTCATGTGGAACATGTCATAGATGTAGTCAAATCGCAGGATGAACTTATCCGCGGGCCATCCCTCGACGTACAACTTCCCACCCGACACCTGAGCCGCGTAA
The DNA here is from genome assembly GCA_039707655.1 of Elymus sibiricus. Lineage (NCBI taxonomy): Eukaryota > Viridiplantae > Streptophyta > Magnoliopsida > Poales > Poaceae > Elymus > Elymus sibiricus. Next base: position 446,620,054 of record CM077663.1, on the reverse strand, counting down.
AGCGGGTATCCTAGTTTTTCCGAGATGAGAAGGCTTTTCTCTCTGGCCAGCACATCTTCATGGAGTCTCCTTAGATCATTGTTCATTATGTGCTCTAGCGCTTTTGCAGGTAGGATCGGGTCGCCGGTGACATGGAAACGCTTCGCACCTTCGACAGGTATTCTGTCTACCACCCGGGGCTTTAGAGGCGGCTGGCTGCTTGAAGCAGCTCTGGCGCCTTTAGGGCCTTTCCTGTCCGGTCTCCTCCTTTGCTTCTTGGCGGGTGGCAGTAGTGAGCCCACCATACCTTCCCTAACCACCACCCCCATTGTCGTCGGGCTAATCAGTGGACGGCCCTCGGGTTGTTGCTGGGTAGAGGCGGCATCTGGAGGCGTCTCATGCGAGGATCGCTTGAAGAGAGACTTTTTGCATTCCGCCTTAGGACGTTCCGGCTCCGGCAAATCTGGCAGCATCAAGTCATCATCTCCATGCTCATAGCCTGAGTTTTCGTCGTCCTGAGCCATCAACCCTCCATCATCATAGGCGGTATTGAAATACTTGTCTGGGTCATCATCATCCTCCTCCATGTCATCATCAACATTTGCTTCTTCAACAACGGGGGCGACGTCATCTGGCACTAATGGAGGCTCTCCCTCGCGTCGTCCGCTATCACCCACCACGATAGGTGCAGGTAATTTGGTAGGTGGGGTGGTGTTCATACCTTCTTGAGAAGCTGTCGTTGGTGTGATACTGGGCGCCTCGACACGAAGAAGAGTCTTCGGCCAAGGCAAGAACCAGCTCTTGCATGCACCAATCCGCTGAGGGGTCTCCTCATCATCGACTGGTACCGGAGGAGGCAAATCCTCGAAGCCCGCTAAGACACTGGCCACGTTAACCTTGAAGACGCCATCGGGCATCTCTCGGTTGTGGAACATGCAGTCCTTCGGCTTCACGATCGTTGCCTTTCCCACGACCACCTTCTGGCCCTTGATGTCGTACAGTAGGGTGCACGGGGTATCGTTGGCCTGCGAAGACATGTTTGCGATGTCAAACATCCGAAAGGCAACTGAAACGGAAGACTATAGATATGCTGGTCAAGAGGGTATGACGCGTAATTACCGTGAGGGCGTCGAGCTCAGCCAAAGACGAAGCCCCGCTGAGTAGGCCAGAGACGGAGGACGGGCTGCTATGAACAGGAGCGGGACCAGGTACGGGAGCATGTGCGGTGGCGTGAGCAGGTGCTGGTGGTGCGATGTTCACCGAATTGCGCCCGACGTAGCTGGGAAGGGGAAAGTCCGCTGGCCCTTTATCTGGATTTTTCTTCGTCCATTCAAAAAATGCCGGAAGCAAGCTGGAAATGGAAGATGTGAAGTCAGCCGTGACGCCAGCTACCGCTGCACTGACCCTTGCATCGACTATCTGTTCGAACTCTGCTTTGGTCTCAGCTTTGGACTTATTGACCGCAAGCACGACCTTCTGGTCGATGGTCTGTTGAGTAAGCAACTTTCTCTTCCTTCTTTCCTCTAGCTCCTCGCGGTAGCACGTCTTCCACGAGGCGCCATCTTTGACGCCGTGCACACGTCCATAGGACGGCGGTGTGTCCTCCGGGACCTTTTTCAGTATGTTTAGGGCCCGGTTGAATTGGGTGTCCCACTTGGGCCTCGCCGACGACTGTGACGACTCGTCGCTTTTGGCTGCCTTTTGGTGCTGCTCTTTCTGCAAAAGGAACGTGGATGGTTTACTAATAATGTGACAAAACTTGTAGTCGAATTGATTGGAAGATAATATGATAATGTGGTAATATAACAATTACTAGAAGTCTCATGAACTCCCTCGTGTTCGGGTCCGTGTAAAAGGTCTTCTTGACGCGGTCCCACTTGTACCGGGCCCTGATCCAGTCACGCTCCAGCGGGTCGGTGAACTCCACCAAGGGGTCTGGGATTCCGTGACTTTCACGTTCGGCGTCCTCCTTGGCCCATACGTGCCTCTTCCCCTCGTAACCACGTCTTCCGAGGCGGTGGGGAGGCGTGTTCCTGGCCTGGAGCGCCTTCATTTTCTCTGACTTTTTCTTGGTTTCATCTTTAGCGCAAGTCTCCTTGAATTTTTTAAAGTCCTCTTCCGTAAGTGTCGGATTGTCAGCATGAATCTTGGACCACGGTTCATTCTTATCAATCGCTTTTTTCACCCGAACTTTCCAGGCGGACAAGTCGTTGGTGAACGTCACCATCGCCTTGCTGTTTATCTTTGTCATGGCGTCGTGGTCCCACAGTTCTCTGCTTTCTGTGCGGCCGGGGAACAGGAACCTATTGTGCAACTTCTTTAGGAGCATGTGCTCCATATGTGGTATCTTCTTCAACTTCTCGTCGTTGATGTTGGCGGTTTCCCTAAGGATGAATCCTAGTTGATTGCCCCAGCACGAGCGCGCTTCATCCGGCGCCGTTGGCTCTAATTTCTTGGGGTGCATCTCCGTGACCAAAATTTGTCCGATGCCGAGCTCGTTTGGTCTTCGTGACCTCTTCTGCTTCGGTGCTTTACCGGCTACGACAGCATCGTTGCCGATCTCGGGGGTGGTGTCGGTGCCGGTGCCAGTGCTGGTGCCGGTGTCGGCGTCGGTGTCGGGGTTGGTGCCACTGCCGCCACCATGCACCCCCATCTGGTGTTCGTCCAGGTAATCGAAATAGTGATTTGCTGCCTCGATGGGGTCTTCTTCGAGGCGAGCAGAACCCCCGGCTGAGGCGTGGCTAGACATGTTTCCTATTCAACAATTGTAAAAAAAAAGATATAATGAAGAGAAAAAGGGGCCTATATTTGGTCGGAATGTTGATTCATTCCCCTTCCGGCAAATCCCGGGCACTCCATATGTCCTAGTTTCTAGCACAAGTCATGCCGAAAATCACGGAAATTTTCGGCATGACCTTTGCTAAAAAGTGGACATATGGAGCGCCTGAAATTTGTCGGAACGGAAATGAATCAACATTCCGGCAAAACATAGGCCACTCGGATATTCTTCGATATTCAACCAACATTGCAAAATCATATAACATCAATTTGCAACCAACAGGAGCACATATATAACATCAATTTGCAACCAACATTCAACCAACAGGAGCACATATACAAAGCAAGTACACATAGTGAAATGACCTCACTAAACATTGCAAAATAGTGGTCTTTTCGAAAACCAAAAACTATTGCAAAATGACCTCACTAAACATTTTCTACTGTTTTTTATTTATAGCTAAAAAAGTATAGGAAGGGAGCTGTTTTTTATAATTTTTGCTACTGTTTTTTATAATTTTTTGCTACTGTTTTTTATAAATTTTTGCTACTGTTTTTTATACCTACAAAGCCTAGCTAGTTTTTTATTTAAAGCTACAAAATTTGCTACTGTTTTTTATTTAATTTTTTTTTATTTATAGCTACAAAAATTAATTAATTCCTACTGTCTTCTATTACTAAGTAGCAACAATTCTGTTTTTAAAAACTAATTATTATTTTTAAGGGATAATTGCAATTGAGCCCCTAGTTGTGTCCCACTCGACAGGATTGCCCCTAGTTTTCGAAAACACGCTGTCTTGCCCACCCACTTTGGTCGTCTTGTGTTTTTGCCCTTTGACTTTTTGACCGTCACTTTGAAAACTTCATAACTAATTCATACTAAATCAGAAAAATGCAAATAAGATACCAAAATGTTCAGAAGAACATCACCTATATGTCAATGTCACTTGCATTCATGACAAAAGTGTTGGTAAGTGCCCATCTGAGTTTTACCTCTTATCATACCACTATGAACAGTAAAATTAAAAAAATTCAACAAATTCCAGAAAAAATTGGTGTCAAAGAATGACAAATGTTTTAAGTGCTTACCAAGTTTCATCAGGGAATGACATTCGTGGAAGTCCTGGCAAAAAAAACAATCAACACTCCAAAATAGATTGTTTTTTTTGCCAGGACTTCCACGAATGTCATTCCCTGATGAAACTTGGTAAGCACTAAAAACATTTGTCATTCTTTGACACCAATTTTTTTTGGAATTTTTTGAATTTTTTTTAATTTTACTGTTCATGGTGGTATGATAAGAGGTAAAACTCAGATGGGCACTTACCAACACTTTTGTCATGAATGCAAGTGACATTGACATATAGGTGATGTTCTTCTGAACATTTTGGTATCTTATTTGCATTTTTCTGATTTAGTATGAATTAGTTATGAAGTTTTCAAAGTGACGGTCAAAAAGTCAAAGGGCAAAAACACAAGACGACCAAAGTGGGTGGGCAAGACAGCGTGTTTTCGAAAACTAGGGGCAATCCTGTCGAGTGGGTCACAACTAGGGGCTCAATTGCAATTATCCCTTTTAAAATTAAGCAAGATATGAACCCTAGATTTTTTTTCCTAATTGACTAGAGAGAGGGGGAGGTGGGGGGGGGTACCTGAAGGGCGGCGACGCAGAGAGAGGGTGAGGTCGACGGCGGCGGCGCAGACGAGGAGGCCGGAGCGGGCAGGGGCGACGGCCGGCGGCGACAGAATAGTGGTCAGAGTGGGCAGGAGCGGCGGTGGCGAGGTCGAGGGCGGGCCCGCGCGGCGATGGTGAGGTCGAGGGAGGGCTCGGGCGTCCGCGCGGACGAGGAGGAGGTCGGAGCGGCGGGCAGGGGTGACGACGGCGGGCAGGGGCGACGGCGGCGGGCAGGGGCGACGGCGGCGCGCGACAGCAGAGAGGAGGGGGAGAGGTGGGAGAGTGGGGGGGGGGGGGGATGGGACTTGGCAAAATTTGAGCACGCGCGGTGGGTTAACCCAAAATAGTAGTAGCGCTGGGTTAGGATCCAGCGCTATAGCTAAATTAGCTATAGCGCTGTGTGGTAATCCAGCGCTACTGCTAACTGTTTTAATTTTTAGTTTTTTTTAAATTCTAAATTACACATAGTAGTAGCGCTGTGTTAGGATCCAGCGCTATAACTATATTAGCTATAGCGCTGGTTCATAATCCAGCGCTACTGATATGTTTTCTTTTCTTTTTATTATTTTCCTTTTCTTTTTCTTTTGTATTACTTTCTCCCTTTTGTTTTTGGTTTTTTGTATTGCTTTCTCCCTTTTGTATTTCTTTTGTATTGCTTTCTCCCTTTCTGTTTACGACGGCGTCTCCCTCCCACACTGCGCGAATATCACCGGAACCATGCATGTGGTGGTAACATATACTCCCTCCATTCCTAAATATAGGGTGTATAGTTTTTGGCACGGAAATTAAAGAACGCACGTGGAGGGAAAATTTCACAAGTTTTGGGCGAGATTACACCTGATTAATTGACATCAGAAAATAGAGGAGCTTGCCTGATATAAGGAAATGTAATCAAAACCCTAAAACAAATATCCAAACGAGTGGTAAAACGCAATACACCTTATATTTCAGATTTTTTCTCAAAAATCTATACACCTTATATCAAGGAACGGAGGGAGTATATCAGTTGACCGATAACGGTTACTTAAGTGCGTACACAAAATAGATACATATATATATATATAAATGATGGTTTCTCAGCTGCGTCGACAATGTTTCACATTGAGCTTCTTCCCTTTCTTGTTCGTTGCCAAATAATTGAGCCCCTCCTTGTGACTTTTCCGGAACCATGGAGTACGATCTTTCTTACGTAATGTAGTATTGATTCTTCTTTTCACGTATGCTTCATCGTCATCGTCATCGTCCCTCATCGGGTTGCCGTATTGGTCGTAGTCTTCCTCGTTGGCGACTCCATCCATTCCGACGATGCTCCTTTTGCCTCTCCTCATGACAACACGGCTGGGATTGGTCGGGTCGGTTATGAAGAAGCATTGTGTCACGTGCTTAGCGTGTACCCATGGCTCAGTTTTGGCGATGACGTTAACGTTCACGGTTGCGCTCTTCGCGTCGGGTATAGACACGGTAGTGAAATACTTGTTTTCTCTTACAACGTCCTTAGCCCATCTGACACGGAACATCGTCGCATCGTGCATTCCAGCATAGTCAAGCTCCCAGATCTCTTCGACCCTTCCGTAGAATCTTTCAGTTGTGCCGTTGGCGTCGGTCACGCATTCAATCGTCACCCCGGAGTTCTGGTAATCACTGTCCATGTCTTTGGCCTCCGTGTAGAACGTGTACCCGTTGATATCGTATGACTGATAGGTCGCGAGTTTGGGCGCGGGGCCATGTGCTAAGGCGTGTATGAGCAATCCGTCCGAACTGCCCTCTTTCGGGGGATTTTCAAGAACTTGCTCTTTGAACCAACGCAAGAAAGTGGCGTTGTGCTCTACAGTAACTTCGTCGTCCGTCTTGAGCATCCCCTTATCACGGTACTTATTTGCGATGGTTTCTTTGTGCCGTGCCACATAATCATCTACCACATCTAGGTGTTGTAGCACTACTAAGTTAGCCCTGTCAAAGTCGTTCCGTCGATCCGAGTAGTCCACGTGCAATTCCCTCCGGCCGTTGTTGTGACCTTCTCCTCCGAGCCTCCCATCGTGCTTCTTGACGGGCAAACCAACAACAGGGTCTCCGACGCCTATTGAATTCTCGCAGAAGGAGATGCACTCATGCGTCAGATACCCCTGGACGATGCTCCCATCGAGACGGGACATGTTACGAACGAATCCTTTGATGACCCCATTCATCCTCTCGAACGGCATCATGCTGTGAAGGAATGTCGGCCCGAGGTCGATGATGTCGTCCACGATGTGGACACATAGATGCACCATGATGTCAAAGAACGCGGGCGGGAAGTACATCTCAAGCTCACATAGTATGACAACGATCTCTTCCTGTAGCCTTCGAAGCTGCTTCACACTTATGGACTTTCGAGAGATAACGTCGAAGAAGTTGCAGAGACCAGTAAGCGTGTCACGGACGTGCTTGTCCATTATCCCTCTATTGGCAACCAGGAGTATCTGCGTCATCATCACATGACAGTCATGAGACTTCATCCCACTGAACCTTTTCTTCTTGGGGTCTAGAAATCTGCTTATCTTCCCACAGTAACCGGAATTGACTTTGATTCCCATAAGGCACTTGATGAATTGATCGATCTCCTTCGCACTTAAGGTGAAGCAAGAAGGGGAGCAATAATTCTCCTCCTTCTTGTTGACTTTTCTGCCCCTTTCCCCCTCCCCCGTCTCCGTCTCCGTCTCCTCCGTCGACTTTTTACGGTGGAGATCTTCCTGATCTTCAAATCTTCCAAGTCTTTCCTTGCCTTCGGCCTGTCCCTGGTCTTCTCCGGCATGTTCATCAGTGTGCCAAGCAAGCTCTCGAGGACATTCTTCGTGATATGCATTTGATCAAGGCAATGAGGCGTGTCGTGATTGGGCCAGTACTCCAAGTCCTAGAAAACAGACCTCGTTTTCCATACCTTCAGAAGCGGCTCCGGCGCCTTTTTCATCGTTCCCGGCGCGGGGCACTGTTCCCAGTTTTTCAATAGCTCGTTGATTTCGGCGCCGCTCCTCTTACATGGAGGTCCTCGATGCTCAGCCAACCCATTGAATAGATCTAACGCTTTCTCCACGGGTCATCCTTCTCGAGCCATCTATGATGCTCCATGTACACGATTTTCCCGGACCCGCCATCTTTCGTTGACGTAAGCTGCTGAGACGTTGTATCATCCATGCACCTCGTGCATCCGCAGTATCCGTGGCACACCTTGCCTGAGGTGTACCCATAACCGAGATAGTCGTGCACCGTCGTCATCAGCGCGGCTCTCATATAGAAATACTCTCCTTTGCTGGCGTCCCATGTCCATGCCGGTGTTTTCCATAACGTGTCTAGCTCCTCTTTCAGAAGCCCCATATACATGTTAATATTATTTCCCGGTTGTTTCGGCACTTGAATCAGCATGCTCATGTGTATGTACTTTGTCTTCATGCACTTCCATGGGGGGAGGTTGTACATCCATACAAAGACGGGCCATGTGCTGTGGTTGGTGTTTTGGTTTCCAAACGGATTCATGCCATCGGTACTCGCACCAAGCACGATGTTCCTTGGATCTTCTGCAGCAAATCCATATACGCTGTTGAATGCTCTCCACTGGCCCGTCCTTGGTCTTCTCCGGCATGTTCATCAGTGTGCCAAGCAAGCTCTCGAGGACATTCTTCGTGATATGCATTTGATCAAGGCAATGAGGCGTGTCGTGATTGGGCCAGTACTCCAAGTCCCAGAAAACAGACCTCGTTTTCCATACCTTCAGTAACGGCTCCAGCGCCTTTTTCATCGTTCCCGGCGCGGGGCACTGTTCCCAGTTTTTCAATAGCTCGTTGATTTCGGCGCCGCTCCCCTTACGTGGAGGTCCTCGATGCTCAGCCAACCCATTGAATAGATCTAACGCTTTCTCCACGGGTCATCCTTCTCGAGCCATCTACGATGCCCCATGTACACGATTTTCCCGGACCCGCCATCTTTCGTTGACGTAAGCTGCTGAGACGTTGTATCATCCATGCACCTCGTGCATCCGCAGTATCCATGGCACACCTTGCCTGAGGTGTACCCGTAACCGAGATAGTCATGCACCGTCGTCATCAGCGCGGCTCTCATATAGAAATACTCTCCTTTGCTAGCGTCCCATGTCCATGCCGGTGTTTTCCATAACGTGTCTAGCTCCTCTTTCAGAAGCCCCATATACAGGTTAATATTATTTCCCAGTTGTTTCGGCCCTTGAATCAGCATGCTCATGTGTATATACTTTGTCTTCATGCACTTCCATGGGGGGAGGTTGTACATCCATACAAAGACGGGCCATGTGCTGTGATTGGTGTTTTGGTTTCCAAACGGATTCATGCCATCGGTACTCGCACCAAGCACGATGTTCCTTGGATCTTCTGCAGCAAATCCATATACGGTGTTGAATGCTCTCCACTGGCCCGTCCTTGGTCTTCTCCGGCATGTTCATCGGTGTGCCAAGCAAGCTCTCGAGGACATTCTTCGTGATATGCATTTGATCAAGGCAATGAGGCGTGTCGTGATTGGGCCAGTACTCCAAGTCCCGGCCATGTGCTGTGGTTGGTGTTTTGGTTTCCAAACGGATTCATGCCATCGGTACTCGCACCAAGCACGATGGTCCTTGGATCTTCTGCAGCAAATCCATATACGGTGTTGAATGCTCTCCACTGGCCCGTCCTTGGTCTTCTCCGGCATGTTCATCAGTGTGACAAGCAAGCTCTCGAGGACATTCTTCATGATATGCATTTGATCAAGGCAATGAGGCGTGTCGTGATTGGGCCAGTACTCCAAGTCCCAGAAAACAGACCTCGTTCTCCATACCTTCAGTAACGGCTCCGGCGCCTTTTTCATCGTTCCCAGCGCGGGGCACTGTTCTCAGTTTTTCAATAGCTCGTTGATTTCGGCGCCGCTCCTCTTACGTGGAGGTCCTTGATGCTCAGCCAACCCATTGAATAGATCTTCACGCTTCCTCCACGGGTCATCCTTCTCGAGCCATCTACGATGCCCCATGTACACGATTTTCCCGGACCCGCCATCTTTCGTTGACGTAAGCTGCTGAGACGTTGTATCATCCATGCACCTCGTGAAGGGGAACGCGACAGAAAACAAAAATTTTCTGACCTACGCACCAGCCCAGGACCACTATGGAGACTGCATACAAGGTTTGATCATTTTCGTTACCGACTTGTAGCACAGCGGAAGTAGAGTCGATGACGAATGGCGGTGCAGATCCCCGCAGCTAGGATTTTACAACCTCCCAACCGCGAGGATGTATACCCTCATCTGACCCGCGGACAGCCCTCCGGGAGGCAGTCGCACAGTCCCCCAGACGGTGTCGCGGACAGCCCTTCGGGAGGACCACCGAAACTCGGACTGTCACTCGGACAGCCCTTCGGGAGGACCTCCAAAACTCGGACGGTCACACGGACATCCCTTCGGGAGGCACTCTCGAACTAAGACCGAAACTACGATCTCTCTACAGAGTTGCACACATACGGTGTCATCTATCCGGCAGGGCTTCGCCGTCCAGAACTAGTTCCTGCCGGAACCCAGACAGCCTTTCGGCTCTACGAAACTATTTCGCTGGGAGGGAGAGAGAATGCCAGATCATGCATGGCTTGTGTATGAGAGTAAGGATGTGTGAGATGGCATCCCACTCACCTCCTATTTATAGGAAAACCAAGGGGTAGGGTGGTTTTACAATAAAACCCAAAACCCACATGGAAAGGAGTCCTTCTCAAGGACCTAAAGGTGAAACCAAGGAACAAGTGGGGGCTCCATGGAGGAGCCCCATTGTGGCTGGCCACCATCTCTTGGGGGCCCCCCAAGGGGGTTTCTTAGCCCCCAAGCCTTCTAGAAACCTTTTGGGAAAATATCCCAAAAGGCACTTTTCCAAAAAATATCCAAAAAGTGCTTTCACTATTCACGACCACATTTTTCAGCGTCTGATCGAACTGAAAATATTCATGTGTGCTTAGAACAATTCTAGTACCCACCAAAATAATTTTCAACGCGAGCCGGAACAATTCCGGTTTAGTGATTTTCATCTGCGAAAAGCATCTGAAGTGGTTTCGGCAGCTCCGGAACATTTCCGGTTTTCATCCCGGAAAATTCCAAAAAGTTTCCAGAACGATTCTGGCATCCTCCAAGAATTATCAGGCATGTGCCAAAACCAATTTGACTTTTTGGTATCCCCTGAAACAACTTTTCAGTTTCACCGAAACTCATCCGGTGACCTCTCTGCGGAACTTTTCCGCTGTCCGAAACTTTTCCGGTGTCCGAAACTTTTTCGGTGTTTTTCTCTCAGACTCCCTGTCTAGCATTCAACAGATAGATGACCCTGAAGCGTGTGACCCTATAGGTTCGGTGAAGTATAGACATGACCCGGAACCCCTTCCGATCAATGATCAAGATCGGAGCCGTGGACACCCATATTGACCCCTATACCCACACGAATGAATATTCGAGTGAACCTCCAGTTGCTGTGTGCTATTCCTGTTGCTTCGCGATATGTTACAAATACCCTAGGTGAGACATGTTGGCATCCCCGTGGATCAACACCTTGTCCACTATGCCAGTTACCTCGTTGCCGGTATTGTTCTCTTTTCTCGTTCCCGTGTTCCGGCATCCCTGTGATCAAATCACCCTGTGTCTGGCCAGACGATGATGGAAACCGTAACACCGAGAGGGCCCAGAGATATCTCTCCATCGTCGGAGGAGCAAATCCCAATCTTGAGCTATCAAGTTACTTGACATACTTTTCCATGAACCCGTAAGCCGCCGTAATAGCCACCCATTTACGGATGACGTTTAACAAACCCCAAAGTTCATGAAGCAAGCATGAAGAAACTCGATACTCTCATGGTCTAAGGAATTATGCAAACATTAACTTCTCTGTGTTATTAACCATTAACTTATGACGAATGTATCTCATAGCATAACATCAATTCGGGTCGATTCAACACAAGTGTTCTACCAACAATTGTGTCCTCAAAATTGCCGGCATAGCCATGCCCATGATCAGGAAAATAGGATCATCATGCAATACTTGAGCGAGTCTTAGAGGCCAGACTAGGAATACATTTTATCGTTTATTATCCCACACGTGCATATGAGTCTTCCTTCAAGCCTCGTGGTTATTGTAGACTCGAGAACCATAGCAGTTATAGCATGGAACGTAAACGTAATTATGAACAGGGAGATAATCAATAACATTTATTATTGCCTCTAGGGCATATCTCCTATAGACTCCCACTTGCACTAGAGTCAATAATCTAGTCAACGCTAATGCACTTTACACCTATGGCATACTGGTGTAAAATATGCTTCGCATGTGGTATAGCCTGATGTCCAACGGATCTGACGACTTCAGCTCCGTGTGTAACTTTGCATATCCTCGCGTTTTCACGCTTTCACAAAATTCATATTTTGTGTGGACTTGGCTTTGCATATGTGTGAATCATTGGTCGAAACCTGATTCCTCAGACTGAGCTATGGGGCAACTATCTGCAATAGTGTCCCTGGAACCATACTAAGTTCATGAATGAACTATATGATTCAACAACTTCTTTGTCGCTTCTAAAGCGTCAACATACTTAGCCTTTGTTATAGAATTCGCCACAGTATCTTGTTTGGAACAATTTCCAACTACCGTGCCACCATATTGTGTATCACACAAAACCCTCAATTTAAATTGAAAATCGCATGGAGCATTGATGAAGACTGTATCGATGTAACCTTTTACAACGAACTCTTCATGATCTCGCTTGCGAGAAAACATGTCATCAGTACTGCTCTAGTACTCAATGACATCTTTCACTGTTGTCCCATGATCAGTACTTTGATCACTATGGTATCTATACTCGCAACAACTTTGGAGTATTGGACATATCTGGTTGTTTTTACATACCATGGAATACATGATTAATCCAAACACAAGAGTGTGTGGAATCACCATCATGTATTTTCCTCATCAGTGTTTTGGGACACCAAGTCTTGCAAAAACTCTTTCCATGTGACTTCGGCAAGAATCACTCCTTGGCATTTTAAATGCTAAAAGGTTTTAGCATCTTGTCAATATGTATTCATTGCTTAGCCCCATTAGGTAAATCTATCTCCATAGATCATCATGCCTAATATTGAGGCTTATTTAGCCTAAGCACTTCATCGAAAAACTATTTTCAAATGAAGTCCTAATTCGTGTCAAATTTATTTCTAATTAACAATGTGTTATGTACACATGGTTTTTAGAAATATTATTATGCTCCCACTTACTTTCTTGAATCACAAGCATCTTCGATACCCATTTGATGAAGTCAAACCCCTTTGACCATTCCATCAAAAACGAAGATTCCAACTCCACTTTGCTCTCTTCTATCCATCGCTGGAACTCTGAAGTTTGCATACTTACTAGCATCCTCTGGATCGACAAATTACTTTGGACTGTATCACATACAAGTCCTAGGTCTCATTTCCATCAGATGGAAATCCTTTTGTCATCCATGTTTCATATCTCATGATTGAAATATGTATTAATTGCTAGTTCAACCAGAACTGACTTTAAGCATCGCTACGGTGAAACAACCTCATCGTAGTCAACTCCTTGAACTTGTTATTGCAACAAGTCGAGCTTTATGGATAAAACATTTTATCCACATCAGTTTATAGTTTCATAAATATTCGTTAGACTCTAAGTCTTCCGAAAGGTGTATCAAGGTTTTAATCTTGAATCACTTATATGGAAACTATCTCGGATTGTATTGGCATTTAGCCAATTCCGGAGTCAGGGCCCATCAACGCTTCCTTGTGTATCGTAGGTATACTGTTGTCTAACAACAATATCTCGTTTGCGCACCTGATAGGTTTGCACGAGCTTTGCCTACGTGGTTCAGCTGCAAGTTCGACCGAAGTCCAGACATTTTATTGTAGAGACTTCCGTATCAGTCGCAGTAGGAAACTCCGGAATCACTTCCAAGGTTCCTTTCCTTTGATCTGATGACGAAGATACTGGTTATCTCGTCGAGTTGCACTGTCCTCCCACTCGCCTTTTGTAAGAACTATTCTCTTTAAAAGCATACCGTTTTGTGGCAAAATCCTTTGCCTCGGTATAGTGGTGGGGGAATACCCAATGACTTGGGATAACCTACAAAGTAGTACTTGTCTGATTTGGAATAGGTTTGTAATCTTTTACACAAGCCCCATATTCCAAATGTTAAGAAAAGATATCACATGGTTGGGCGTACCATACCATGGCGTCATTTCAACAGACCTGATGGAGCTCTTTTCAGTGTAAAAGCCACAGTCTCTAAAGCATCACTTTAAAAGGGATAATGACAATTTTATTTATGTCATCTTTGATCTTACCATGTCATAAATGGTTCGATTACATCTTCACGGACTTTCCACTTGCAGTGGTGTTCTGGGAGGTGTAAGTTATGAAACCCCTTTCACAACTCATCAGACATTCGCTAAACTTGTAACTCAAATATTCCTTTCTGCAATCGAATTGTAGAAACATAATTTTCTTGTTACAACAACTTCTACTTCATTTTTGAAAACATTCTGAATGAATTCAAAAGATCCAGACTTACGTCTCAACAAGTAAATATCCACATATCTACTTGAGTCATCTCTGAAGATAGATAAATCCACTACTTGCAACAACTTTTATTGGACTTCACACATCATAATGTATGATCACCAATATGTTCTATGCTCGTTCCTTATGGCCGGTGAACGGTATTTCAGTCACTTCACTTTTCAGAGGAAAGTTGCAAGTGTCAGATGATTCAAAATCAAACAACTTCAAAATCCATCATAATGGAATTTTCCATGCGGGTTTCTCCAATGTGACCAAATGCAGTGCCACACTTGTGTGGTATTCTTTTAGTCTTGTGACATTTAGCGTCAGTGTTATGGATGTATTATATTTCCATCAATATTCATAACATACATCCCATCTAGGATGGAAGCATGTCCCTTCATGTTATTCATAATACTGAACAACAATTGTTGTTTTTATGAACAACTCTTTTGCAACAAACATTGTGCAATGGGCTAGAGTGTATGAAACTCTAAAATGAATTATGAAAGTAAACACAGAGGTAATATATTAATATAATTATTCATAACATACATCTCATTCATAATGAAAGTATGACCCTTATGTTATTCATAACACCGAACATCAAAAGTTCTCTTATGAACAACCTTCTTGCAAGATACCTTATGCAAAGGGCTAGAGTGTGAAACTCTAAAATGAATTATGAGAGTAAATACATAGGGAATACACCGATGGAAGGCATAGTAACATTTACTATGTTCCCTGCGTGTATCTAAACCTCATTCCTGGCTAGTCTTTTAGGCCATAGTAGTTCTTACATCGAGTTGCAACAGAATGCAATCGAGCGGGTATCTTTGTGATTAACTCACAATACCCAAGAATTAGTGATTAACATGTTTAACCATAATTCCCAAGAACTATATCTTTGACCAGCCTTCTATACATCAAAAACCTGTATGACATTCACACATGAGCTGGATATTCCAGTCTTCTTTCCTTTTGACATTATACTTCTAACAGTTTAACTTTTAGTATTTCTCCTACTCTCAGAAGAAGCACCCAACTTAAGAGTGGCGTTAGCCCCGGACTTCCTAGGCGTGAAAGTCTTACTAACACCCTTCGGACACTTCCTTTCTCTTTAAGTTGTTGTTTTATTCACCTTTCATCATATGATAGGTGTTCTCCTGGATCCCTCTCTTATCAGTCTAATGCATAGTAAACTCCTTTACTAATAGTTTGCAAACAAACATTGCTTTGGATATCTCATATCTTTTAGCCTTTGTCTGTCTCTGAAAATGATTTTTCAGATTCCATGAATATCACATAACTATCCAAACTTTCAAAGTTCGGGTCTCATGGAAGCAAACGTATTGCACTTGACTGAAACAGAATTCTAGCTTTTGGATCGAAGGAGGAGAGTCACATGATCCATAGCATTAGCGGGAGAATACCGAAAGTATGCGATAGGACAAAGTCCTTCTCGGCACTATTGAGGACAATCCTCACATTACGTTACCAACCGTAAATTTTTAACCAGATATTTAACAGCTATTCAATTTTAATAGGGAAGGTGGAAACGCGAGCCATTCTTCTACAACTTTTATGCAAATCACACTTAGACAGTGTTCAAAATTAATTGCACTAAGAATTAAAAGAATTAATTCTAAAGTGCGCTCCCACTCAAATCAATATCTCTCATAATTGATTGCGAGTGATTCAAGACCCACATTTCCATTCAACGCCATTGTTCGAGATGAACACCGATGGCACGAACTTCAATTGGTAGGCAAACTTGCCGATCACATCTCTATGTGACTCTTGTTCATCTTTCGATGCGTGTGTTCCGAGCTCAGGACGATCCTTCCATGAACGTCAAGACAACCAAGTTATCTTGCTGCGAGGTCTAACCTCACCCGCCTTACACCCGTACAATCGTTCGTACCCATATAGATCATGGCGCACCTCGAAAGGAAGGATGCTGTGACGGTGCTACACTTGGGAGAACACTAACTACTTGATAGTTTTGTGAGAGATCACCCTAATAAAAGCGACTACCGCGCAATCAAGAAGGGTGCATCATAAGGGATTAACATCTCAGGCAATTCATAATAGCATGATATGGTATAGCCCTTTCTGACGGAGAAGTCTTTATTTCTTCGTCTCCGGCATTCGCGTCGGTGTTCACCTTCGCGAAGATTGCCACCACCTTGTCGATGTACCAGATAATATTGTTATCTCTATAGCTAATAAAATAAGTGCATTACATAAGGTTGACACGCAGGTCATTAAAGTGCAATCATATGGCTCCAGCCATCATGCCGAATCATGACACGCAGGTCATGTTAATTTACATCATATAGTCATCTCATACACAATCAAATTTATATGAGCACTACTATACCACATCACATGCACATGCAAACCATCCTGCAAAACCAAGTTAGACGCCTCTAATCGGTTCATGCAAAAACTTATTTTTCGTGGCTTCTAAGGTTTCGAAACAAACCGAAGCTACCAACGTCCATCATCAAGCATGATAATCCAAGTTGCTAGATTAACTTTCCAGGGTGTATGAAACACGAGATAATAAAATCTCGAGCCCCATACTAAACTTCGTCATACGCGTGACCCCCGTGCAGATCACATATGCATTGCCCTTTCGTCTATGAAACATCCATCTTTCTCAACTATGGTGGAACCCAAATAACTGTTAGCACTTCGTTGATCTGTCAATCAGCATACTCAGGAGCAGCATGAAAGGATCGCGGATTGCCAGAACTTTGTGAGATTCCACCATGCCGTCAAGATCAGGACTACGCAAATTCAGGGTAAGCAACAGGAACATCGGGTAACAGATTTCATCTATTACCCGCACAAATAATTTTCAGCAATAGATCTCATCTACTACCTAATTATATTGCGCAACACCCATACATCTCTATGTATTCTAGATCGCAACCTGCATCTACGCATAGCACGGCTCTTGATGCCACTGAAGGGGAACGCGACAGAAAACAAAAATTTTCCGACCTACGCACCAGCCCAGGACCACTATGGAGACTGCATACAAGGTTTGATCATTTTCGTTACCGACTCGTAGCGCAGCGGAAGTAGAGTCGATGACGAACGGCGGTGCAGATCCCCGCAGCTAGGATTTTACAACCTCCCAACCGCGAGGATGTATACCCTCACCTGCCCCGCGGACAGCCCTCCGGGAGGCGGTCGCACAGTCCCCCGGACGGTGTCGCGGACAGCCCTTCGGGAGGACCTCCGAAACTCGGACTGTCACTCGGACAGCCCTTCGGGAGGACCTGCCCTTCGGGAGGCACTCTCGAACTAAGACCGAAACTACGATCTCTCTACAGAGTTGCACACATACGGTGTCATCTATCCGGCAGGGCTTCGCCGTCCAGAACTAGTTCCTGCCGGAACCCAGACAGCCTTTCGGCTCTACGAAACTATTTCGCTGGGAGGGAGAGAGAATGCCAGATCATGCATGGCTTGTGTATGAGAGTAAGGATGTGTGAGATGGCAGCCCACTCACCTCCTATTTATAGGAAAACCAAGGGGTAGGGTGGTTTTACAATAAAACCCAAAACCCACATGGAAAGGAGTCCTTCTCAAGGACCTAAAGGTGAAACCAAGGAACAAGTGGGGGCTCCATGGAGGAGCCCCATTGTGGCCGGCCACCATCTCTTGGGGGGCCCCCAAGGGGGTTTCTTAGCCCCCAAGCCTTCTAGAAACCTTTTGGGAAAATATCCCAAAAGGCACTTTTCCAAAAAATATCCAAAAAGTGCTTTCACTATTCACGACAACATTTTTCAGCGTCTGATCGAACTGAAAATATTCATGTGTTCTTAGAACAATTCTAGTACCCACCAAAATAATTGTCAACGCGAGCCGGAACAATTCCGGTTTAGTGATTTTCATCTGCGAAAAGCATCTGAAGTGGTTTCGGCAGCTCCGGAACATTTCCGGTTTTCATCCCGGAAAATTCCAAAAAGTTTCCAGAACGATTCTGGCATCCTCCAAGAACTATCAGGCATGTGCCAAAACCAATTTGACTTTTTGGTATCCCCTGAAACAACTTTTCAGTTTCACCGGAACTCATCCGGTGACCTCTTTGCGGAACTTTTCCGCTGTCCGAAACTTTTCCGGTGTCCGAAACTTTTTCGATGTTTTTCTCTCAGACTCCCTGTCTAGCATTCAACAGATAGATGACCCTTAAGCGTGTGACCCTATAGGTTCGGTGAAGTATAGACATGACCCGGAACCCCTTCCGATCAATGATCAACATCGGAGCCGTGGACACCCATATTGACCCCTATACCCACACGAATGAATATTCGAGTGAACCTCCAGTTGCCGTGTGCTATTCCTGTTGCTTCGCGATATGTTACAAATACCCGAGGTGAGACATGTTGGCATCCCCGTGGATCAACACCTTGTCCACTATGCCAGTTACCTCGTTGCCGGTATTGTTCTCTTTTCTCGTTCCCGTGTTCCGGCATCCCTGTGATCAAATCACCCTGTGTCTGGCCAGACGATGATGGATACCATAACACCGAGAGGGCCCAGAGATATATCTCCATCGTCGGAGGAGCAAATCCCAATCTTGAGCTATCAAGTTATTTGACATACCTTTCCATGAACCCGTAAGCCGCCGTAATAGCCACCCATTTACGGATGACGTTTAACAAACCCCAAAGTTCATGAAGCAAGCATTAAGAAACTCGATACTCTCATGGTCTAAGGAATTATGCAAACATTAACTTCTCTGTGTTATTAACCATTAACTTATGACGAATGTATCTCACAGCATAACATCAATTCGGGTCGATTCAACACAAGTGTTCTACCAACAATTGTGTCCTCAAAATTGCCGGCATAGCCATGCCCATGATCAGGAAAACAGGATCATCATGCAATACTTGAGCCAGTCTTAGAGGCCAGACTAGGAATACATTTTACCGTTTATTATCCCACACGTGCATATGAGTCTTCCTTCAAGCCTCGTGGTTATTGTAGACTCGAGAACCATAGCAGTTATAGCATGGAATGTAAACCTAATTATGAACAGGGAGATAATCAATAACATTTATTATTGCCTCTAGGGCATATCTCCTACACCTCGTTCATCCGCAGTATCCGTGGCACACCTTGGCTGAGGTGTACCCGTAACCGAGATAGTCGTGCACCGTCGTCATCAGCGCGGCTCTCATATAGAAATACTCTCCTTTGCTGGCGTCCCATGTCCATGCCGGTGTTTTCCATAACGTGTATAGCTCCTCTTTCAGAAGCCCCATATACATGTTAATATTATTTCCCGGTTGTTTCGGCCCTTGAATCAGCATGCTCATCTGTATGTACTTTGTCTTCATGCACTTCCATGGGGGGAGGTTGTACATCCATACAAAGACGGGCCATGTGCTGTGGTTGGTGTTTTGGTTTCCAAACGGATTCATGCCATCGGTACTCGCACCAAGCACAATGTTACTTGGATCTTCTACAACAAATCCATATACAGTGTTGAATGCTCTCCACTGGCTACCATCTACGAGGTGTCTCAGCTTCGGATCATCTCCATCGTCGGGCTTCTTCCTCTCCGCGTGCCAGCGCATGAGCTTTGCTTCCTTAGGATCTACGAAATACCGCTGTAGACGGGGAGTGATCGGAACGTACCATACAACTTTCTGAGGAGCTTTCTTTCCTACCTTCTTGTATCGAGAAGCATTGCACACTGGACAGCTGGTTTTTTCCGCGTGCTCCCCCCGATAAATGATGCAATCGTTGATGCATGCGTGGTACCTAATGTGCGGCAAATCAAAAGGGCAAACAATTTTCTTGGCCTCATCGACACTAGTAGGACACAGGTTCCCCGTGGGAAGAACTTTATTATGTAGATACTTCAAATGCTCATCGAGGCTTTTGTCTGTCCATTTGTTTTTGGCCTTCGTCTTTAGAAGTTCGAGTGCGAAACTCAAGCGGGTCACCTCGGGATCGCAACCATCATACAATGGAGTCTTCGAGTCTAGTTCAAGTTGCGCCAGCTTGGCCTCCTCTCTAGAAGCAGCTCTCTCGCTAGTCGTACTCTTGCGAAGGAGGTCTCGAACATGAGGGTCCTGCACGACTGCACTTAGTAGCGTCGAAGACTGCGGCGTGACCGCCGCCTCTTCTCCGCCATGTCCGGACTCTTCTTCGCTGTGTCCGGAATCTTCTCCGCCGCCGTCATTTAACTCTTCCCCGCCGCCATGTCTAGCGCCATCATCTTCGTGTCGATCGGTTATCTCTTCGTCTAGTCCCATGTCGTTATTCCCTGCCATGTGGACGTCCTCATCATCATCATCTTCACTTATCCACCGAGTATAGCCATCCATGAAACCATTCATCAGCAGGTGCGCCTTCAACCTGCCATGATCAAAAGGGTCCAAAAGGACTCCTTCTTTGCATCTTGTACACGGACATCTAATCCTAGTCCGATTATTTGCATGCATGTCCATCACCGCGGATTGCATGTATCGCTTCACCTTCCATCCACTCACCTTCATGACCGACTGCATGCACGGTATAACAAGCAAAAGGGTTATAAACAAAATGCATGCATGCATCAAAGTCATATAAAAATTTGGCATGACCTTGCCTAAAAATAGGACATATCGAGTTTGCTCAAAATTCACCGAAACGGAAATAAATCGACATTTCGGCAAAACATAAGCAACTCGGGGGCATGTCACTCGCACAAATCTCTCCATATCCCAAACACACATATTCCCATTCTTGAAATGAACAACTTTTTACTCACCTATCTCCCGAGAGAGACTGATCGACCGGATGAGGCCTTTCGCTACCTATAGGGATCGAAAGTGTGGATGGCTAAATAGCTAGCTAGATCTAGTTGTTGGGGAGGAGAGATGACTCTAGGTAACTAATGGAGAGGGAGAGAGATGAGCTAGCTAGATCTATATCTAATGGAATGGAGGGAGAGCCAAATAAATGAGGTAGGGGGGCATTTATGGAGCTAGCTAGAGATGAGAAGGCCATTTATGAATGAGAGTTATGGTGGAGGGGGGCATTAATGGGGGAGAGAAGAGAGGTAGGAGGAAGAGAGAAGAAGGGCAACAATGGTGAGAGGAGAGGGGAAAGGAGGGGGAGAGAGGGCAAAAGGGGGGGGGGAGGGGGAGGGGGGGGTGAAAAGGTGGCACCAGCCACGAATAGCAGTAGCGCTGTTTTTCAGAAAGCGCTACTGCTATGTTATTTAGTAGTAGCGCTTTGCAGAAAGAGCGCTACTATTAGGTGGGGCCCATTAGCGGTAGCGGTTCCACGAAAAAAACCGCTACTACTAAAATCTTAGTAGTAGTGCTGTATTCTGGACAGCGCTGCTACTACCAACAGTGTCGGTGGGCTCGTCGGGTCCCGCTTAGCAGTAGCGCTCTTTTTGTTTCCAGCGCTACTGCTAAGTCTTTACTTGTAGCGCTGCCGAAATCCAGCGCTACTGGTAATTACCAGCAGCGCCTGTTACTTTCCAGCGCTATTGATAGTGTCCTGCCTATAAGGTTTCTCCTAGTAGTTCTCCCAAGTGTTGCACCGTCACGGCACCTATCTTTTCGGGGTACGACATGTACACATGAGTACGAACGATTAGAGAAGTGTGAGGCGGGTGAGGTCAGACCTCACTGCGTGATTGATAACCCACAAGTATAGGGGATCAATTGTAGCCTTTCTCGATAAGTAAGAGTGTCGAACCCAACAAGGAGCTAAAGGTAGAACAAATATTCCCTCAAGGTCTATCGACCACCGATACAACTCTACGCACGCTTAACGTTCGCTTTACCTAGATCAAGTATGAAACTAGAAGTACTTTGTAGGTGTAACGGGATAGGTTTGCAAGATAATAAAGAACACGTAAATAAAATCTAGGGACTGTTTAGATAAAGAAACAACTAAGTTAGTCTTAGTAGAGAGCTTTTTATCACAAGAAAGTTATTTGTCCCTAGGCAATCGATAACTAGACCGGTAATCATTATTGCAATTTTATATGAGGGAGAGGCATAAGCTAACATACTTTCTCTACTTGGATCATATGCACTTATGATTGGAACTCTAGCAAGCATCCGCAACTACTAAAGATCATTAAGGTAAAACCCAACCATAGCATTATAAGGTATCAAGTCCTCTTTACTCCCATACGTAAACAACCTACTTACTCGGGTCTGTGCTTCCGTCAGTCACGCCACCCACCATAAGCGAATCATAAACATATTGCAAACCCTACAGCGGGGATCCCTCACGCTTGTGCGACATGGAGAGCACCATAGGACAGCACCAATAATAAAACATGCAACTCAAACCAATCATGATCATCAATCAACCCATAGGACAAAACGGATCTACTCAAACATCATAGGATAGCCATACATCATTGGGAAATAATATATAGCGTTGAGCACCATGTTTAAGTAGAGATTACAGCGGGGAGAAGGGGTGTTACACCGCTGCATAGAGGGGGAGAGAGTTGGTGATGACGGCGGCGAAGTTGTTGGTGTAGATCGCCGTCACGATGATGGCCCTGTCGGCGTTCCGGCGCCACCGGGAGAGAGGGGGAGAGAGCCCCCCTCCTTCTTCTTCTTCCTTGACCTCCCCCCTATATGGGAGGAGGGTTTCCCATCTGGTCCTTGGCCTCCATGGCAACGGAGGGGCGAGAGCCCCTCCGAGATTGGATCTCTCTCTCTGTTTCCTTCTGTTTCTGCACTCCCAGATTCTGGCCTTTCACCGTTTCTTAAATTCCCGGAGATCCGTAACTCCGATTGGGCTGAAATTTTAACACGATTTTTATCCGGATATTAGCTTTCTTGCGGCGATAGAAGGGCACCAACCGCCTTACGGGGTGGCCACAAGCCAGCCTGGCGCACCCTACCCCCAGGGCGCGCCCCTATGGCTTGTGGGCCCCTCGGGCACCGCCTTCTGTTGATTCCACTTCCCAAAATTCACATATATTCCAAAAAAAATCTCCGTAAGTTTTTATCCCTTTTGGACTTCGTTTGATATGGATTTTCTGCGAAACAAAAAATATGCAACAAACAGGAACTAGCACTGGGCACTGGATCAATATGTTAGTCCCAAAAATAGTATAAAACGTTGCCAAAAGTATATGAAAGTTGTAGAATATTGGCATGAAACAATCAAAAATTATAGATACGACGGAGACGTATTAGTGATCACTTGGTTATCTTGACGTTCAGGCAGGACAGTCCTGAGCTCGGAACACACGCATCGAAAGATGGACAAGAGTCACATAGAGATGTGATTGGCAAGTTGGCCTACCGATTGAAGTTCACGTCATCAGTGATGAACCCATCAATGGCGTTGAATTGAAATGCGGATCTTGAATCAATCACAATCAATTATGAGAGATATTGATTTGAGTGGGAGCGCACTTTAGAATTAATTCTTTTAATTCTTAGTGCAATTAATTTTGAACACTGTCTAAGTGTAATTTGCATAATAGTTGTAGAATAATGGCTCGCGTTTCCACCTTCCCTATTAAAATTGAATAAGCTGTTATTTATCTGGTTAAAACTTTACGATTGATAACGTGAGGGATCACTAGAAGAGTGTCTAGAGGGGGGGGGGGTGAATAGACTACTAGCAGGAATTTAAAACCTAACCATTTCCCAAGTTAATTGGTTGGCAGATTTTAACAGTTTTAGCAAGTCTAGCAAGTCTAACAGCCCTACACATGCATGTCATCAAATATGGCAGCGGAAAGTAAATACATTGCACATGAGGTAAAGAGTAGAGATAGGTAGATCAAACGCAATAGGAGACGCAAAGATTTTTCCCGTGGTTCCGATAGGTGGTGCTATCGTACGTCCACGTTTATGGAGTCTTCAACCCACGGAGGGTAACGGTCGCGAGAGTCCACGGAGGGCTCCACCCATAAGGGTCCACGAAGTAGCAACCTTGACTATTCCATAACGGCTTCCCGAAGGACTAGCCTCACTATGGGTAGATCTTCACGAAGTAGGCGATCTCCTTGCCCTTACAAACTTCTTGGTTCAACTCCACAACACGAAGTAGGAGGCTCCCAAGCGACACCTAACCAATCTAGGAGGCATCACCCTCCAAAAGGTAATAGGCTCGGTAATGATGATGAACTCCTTGCTCTTGTGCTTCAAGATGATAGACTCCTCAACACACAATCACTCTCTCACAGATTTGGCTTGGTGGAAGAGATGGGATTGGTGGAAAGCAACTTGGGGATGCTAGAAATCAAGATCCATATGGTTGGAGTGGAAGATCTTGACCTCAACACAAGGGTAGGTGGCTCTCTCTCAGAAAACTGGATGGGGCAAGTATGGAATAGTTCTGAGTGCTTCTCTCTCGAGTGGGTGGTGGTGAAGGGGTATATATAGGCATCCCCAAAAATCCAACCGTTACACACAAAATGACCAACTCGGTGACACCGATGTGTTAATCTCGGTGGTACCGAAGTGACCAAAAGGTGGCAACTTTTGAATCTCGGTGAGACCGATATAGGAAACTCGGTTGCACCGATAAGGTGACCAACGGTCAGATTGCCCATTCTCGGTGACGCCGATCCGACAATCTCAATGGGACCGATATTGTGAATTTGCGTAACAGAAAGTTGGCAACCTAAACTCGGTGGCACCGAAGCAGAATTGGTTGCACCGAAAGGCTAGGGTTTGGCTTAGGTCTGTCTGAGAATGGGAATCGATGGCACCGAGTGGAAAGTGTTGGTTGCACCGATTTTGGATATTTGACTTTGGACAGACTTTTGTGGAAGAACTTGTGGGTGTTTTTGGTGACTATCACTTGTGCACGTATGAGCATTTTGTTCACCAACAATACCTTACCCCCTTTTAATAGTATTGGCTTTCCTATGGACTCAAAGTGATTTCTCACAAAGTAAAATGTAGAGTCCTCTTGCTTGAAGCTTTGCCAATCCATTTCCTTGCATCTTGGGGTATCTCCACAATCTCCACAATCCCTTGGTGAAAGTATTAGTCCAAGAGGCAATGTATGTTGTCATGAATTATCAAAACCACCAAGGGAGCTTGTTGTGCTTTCAATCTCCCCCTTTTTGGTAATTGATGACAACCTACAATCAAAGCTTCAAATAGAGATATGCATGGATATAATGAAGACTTTGAGAGACACATGACTTAGATTTGCTCCCCCTAGATGTGTGCAATCCCTTTAAAGGATAGTTGCTTTGGAATGCATGGACACACATATAGTAGAAGGGATATAAGAAGTCATGTGTATCTTGGCTATATGCATCAAATATATATGAATGAGATGCATCCTTGTTCAAGACTTCACTCTTGCAAACAATATGTGCAAGAAGCAAGAGATCATCTTGATCAAAGATATGATGCATATACTTACCTTGAGTTCTTGAGCATTCTTGTAGTAGAAATACACTTGAGAAAACAATTTTAGGAAACACAAGAGTATTCTACCAATCAACAAGGCAATAGAACTCAAAAGTACCAAGACATGGAGAACATATAGAAGATAGTATATCTTAAGATTGATATGTCTCCAAGATCATTTAGAACTTTCTCCCCTTAGATATGAAAATAGTAAATCATCCTCTCCCCCTGAATCTCAGCATGTAGATATTGGGATTGGATAGGGTGAGAAAAAATATGTTCAGGCAAAAAATATGATTATAGCATTTGACTACTCATCTTAGATTTTTCTCCCCCTACTTTGGTGTTCTCCCCTTGTCTATATGAGTATAAGCATTGATATTCGCTCTCCCCCTTGATCATATCTCCCCCTTTGCATAAGCATGTATCTCCCTTTAGCATGAAGCTTTGTTATTCTCCCCCTTTGGCATTAATTTCCAAAAAGGTCAAATACAGGGATAGATACAGGGATCATTGACTGAGAAGGGATCCTTGAGAACAAGGGTCATTGAATGTAGGGTTCATAGAAATGAAAACAGAGGGAATCATTGAAAATAATTTCTCTCCCTTTGGATTTTGTAAGACTTCTCCTCCTTTGAGCTAGGGATCCTTGAATAAAGAGTTTCTCCCTCTAATTTTCTTTTTTAATAAGAAGGGATCATCGAAGTGACAAAATCATCACTTGTAAGATCATAGAGGAAACATAAATTTGCAACTGTGAACACAAATAAGAAAACAAAACAAATCGGTGACTCCGAGACAAATAAATCGGTGGTACCGAGATTTTGTGGTGCAGCTTATCTGCAATTTCGGTAGAATCGAGATATATGTATCGGCGGCTCCGAGGCTAAAACAGAAACTTGGCAGTGGGATTTTGAAATAACACAAAGTCAAAAGAACTTTTCAAGAGAAATTTTCAAAAGAAATGCAAAAGTTTTTACAAGAGAATATCAACTAGAGAAGATTTGAGTGGTTCCAAGAAATCTTGCAAAATAGAGAATGAACCATCCAAAATACTTAACTAGATGATGGGCGGTGACTAGGTCACCTATATTAGAGTATATTGACTTAGGAGCCAAGCAAGAATACTTGATCATAGGTCATACTCTACGTTAAGCTCAAAATGGGGTTACCATTTTTCGATTAAGCATTTTAATGTCTTCATATCACTTGAGTTGCTTTAGCTCATGTCTTGGAGTAAAGCCTTTTCAAGGATATGAGTACATACCTTTGAGTGATGTTGATGACGTGGCTTGTAGGTGAACTTGTTGAGGATGCTCGATGTTGATGAAGATCATCTTGAGTTGGGAGCAATCCTTCTTGTTTTAGTACACTTGTCACCTACATAGGTTAGTCATGCAAGGAAGAACAATAGATGTATCCATTTGACATGATACCAATTGAGATTTAGCAAATATGATCACATCAAGTATATGTCAAGGATATGGTTGAGTTGTCTTCTTCCTTCCATCACAAGAGGGGTTGTGGATACTTGGTCATGACAAGATTGCTTATGATTTGAGTTGATGTCAATCTTGTGGAATGAAATTCTTCCAAGTACCTACAAGATGGTTAGATGCAATACAAGGGAGCATAGAATTCCATGGCATAAGATAGCACGTTAGAAGTACATGGAAATATCAAGAAAGCTCATGCCCTTGCATGCAACCGAGTGAGTCTAGCTCAAGTTTGAAGCATCAATGATGTTCAACTCACTCCTCAAGTAACAAAATGTTTTCTCATCAAGTGGCTTAGTAAAGATATCGGCCAATTGCTTGTTAGTGCGAACATGCTTAAGATTAATATCTCCTTTGGCAACATGATCACGAATGAAATGATGTCTAACTTGAATATGTTTGGTTCGTGAATGTTGCACATGATTATGACCAATTTTAATAGCACTTTCATTGTCACAAAGTAATGGAACATTTCTAACATGGATTCCATAATCATTAAGCGTTTGTGTAATCCATAGTAATTGCGCACAACAAGATCCATCAGCAATATACTCAGCTTCGGCAGTAGATAGAGATACCGAGTTTTGTTTCTTGGAGGACCAAGATACAAGAGATCTACCTAAAAATTGACAAGTACCCGAGGTGGATTTTCTATCAACCTTGTCACCGGCATAGTCCGAATTGGAATAGCCAACAAGGTTAAAGGAAGATCCCTTGGGATGCTAAATGCCAAAGTTTGGTGTTTGTATCAAATATCTCACAATACGTTTCACGGCCAAAAGATGACACTCTTTAGGTGCAGCTTGATATCTAGCACACATGCAAACACTAAGCATAATATCGGGACGAGAGGCGCATAGATATAGTAATGAACCAATCATAGATCGATAAACTTTTTGATCAACCGGTTCATCCTCCTTGGTAAGATCAACATGTCCACTAGTAGGCATGGGAGTTTTCATACCTTTGCACTCTTGCATGTTGAACTTCTTGATCAAGTCCTTGGTATACTTAGTTTGAGAGATGAAAGTTCCTTCTTTTGTTTGCTTGATTTGCAAACCAAGAAAGAATTTTAGCTCACACATCATGGACATTTCATACTTCTCGGACATCAACCTTCCAAATCTTTCACTAAATTATGGGTTAGTAGATCCAAAGATAATGTCATCCACATCGATTTGGCACACAAATAATTCACCATTAACTCTCTTAGTGAGTAAGGTTGTGTCAATTTTACCAATTTCAAAACCTTTTTCAATGAGAAACTTCGTTAAGCATTTGTACCAAGCACGAGGGGCTTGCTTAAGACCATAAAGGGCTTTACGAAGCTTGTAAACATGATTAGGTTTCTTAGGATTCACAAAACCAGGTGGTTGCTTAACATAGACTTCTTCTTCAATCTCACCATTTAAAAAGGCACTTTTAATGTCCATTTGATAAAGCGTGATATCATGGTGATTATCATAGGCAAGAAGAATGCAAATAGCTTCAAGTCTAGCGATGGGGGCGTAAGTCTCACCGTAGTCCATACCTTCGACTTGCGTATATCCTTGGGCTAAGAGACGTGCCTTGTTGCGTACGACTTGACCGTCTTCGTCTTGCTTGTTTCGAAACACCCATTTTGTTCCGATGATGTTTTGCTCATCCTTGGGCTTCTCCACGAGTGTCCACACTTCATTCCTCTCGAAGTTGTGAAGCTCTTCATGCATCGCGTTCACCCAATCCACGTCTTCAAGAGCTTGTTCTACCTTCAAGGGCTCAATGCTAGAGATGAAAGAATAATGCTCACAAAAGTTGGCTAGGCGAGTTTTCGAGCGAGTGATTCTCCCTGTTTGTATATCACCAAAGATTTGGTTTAGGGGATGGTTCTTGGTCACTTGTGCTCGAACTCGGGTCAGCTTCCGATTGTTGGATGGTGGAGCTTCTTCTTCATCATCATCATCTCCTTCATCTTCATTGTTGTTGAAGGTGTCGATCCCTTGAGGTGGTGGTGAAGGAGGTTGTGGTGGATCTTCATGATGCACTTCCTCCTCTTCATCATCTTGTCGTGTACCGCTTGTGGATGCCTCCATGTCATGTTGTGGTTCACCTTGACATGAAGTAGGGGCTTCCAAGTACTTTCCTTCACCTCCATGGGACGAATTTGCCGATGGACAAGTCTTGGATAGCTTCCGAAGGGTCCTTATCACCTACATCATTTGGCAATTGTTCGACTTGCGAACCATTAGATTCATCAAACTTCACATCTACCGTCTCTTCAACTTTTCGAGTGAAGTTGTTGTAGACACGGTAAGTGTGAGAGTTCGATCCGTAACCGAGTAGGAATCCTTCATGCATGAGATTTAGGAGCAAATTTAGTACGACGATGCTTATCAAGAATGTAGCACTTTGAGCCGAATACCCAAAAGTATCCAACTTGGGGTTTGTTACCGGTGAGTAGCTCGTATGCCGTTTTGCCGAGAAGCTTGTGCAAGTAAAGTCGGTTTGTGGCATGACATGCTGTTTCCACGGCTTCTGCCCAAAAGTGTCTTGGCGTCTTGTATTCGTCAAGCATCGTTCTTGCCATCTCAATAAGCGTCCGGTTCTTCCTCTCAACAACTCCATTTTGTTGAGGTGTGTACGTAGCCAAGAACTCATGTGAGACACCTTCTTCGTCAAGAAAGGTATCCACATGGGTGTTCTTGAACTCTGATCCGTTATCGCTCCAAACCTTCTTGATCTTCACTTCAAACTGATTTTGCGCTTTGCGAACGAAGTTCTTGAAGATCTTTTGAACCTGCGACTTATCATCAAGAAAGAATACCCACGTAAATCGGGAAAAATCATCAACTATAACTAGACCATAGGAATTTCCACCGAGACTCTTGTAAGCATTGGGACCAAAAAGATCCATGTGAAGTAACTCGAGTGGTCTCCTAGTAGTCATGATATTCTTAATGGGATGACTTCCACCTACTTGCTTTCCAGCTTGACAAGCACTACAAAGTCTATCTTTGTCAAAGATAACATCTTTAACACCAAGTATATGATCACCTTTGATAAGCTTGTCTAAGTTACGCATGCCAACATGTCCTAGTCTCCTATGCCAAAGCCAACCTTTAGATGATTTTGCAATGAGACAAGTACGAGGTTTGGATCTCTTAGTGAAATCGACAATGTATAGATCACCTCTACGGAAACCGGTAAAGACCATTTTATGATTATCTTGACGAAACACTTGGCAATCTACTTTCGTGAATAGCACATTAAAGCCAAAGTCGGCAAGTCTAGATACGGAAAGAAGATTGTAGCCAAGAGATTCAACAAGCATAACATTTTGAATAGAGCTATCATGGGATATGGCCACCTTACCAAGACCAAGTACCTTACCCTTGGAGTTGTCTCCAAACGTTACGTACCTTCGTGATCCATGGTTTGGTGTGATCTCTTCAAACATTTCTCTATCTCCGGTTATATGATCGGTACATCCGCTATCGAGAATCCACTCTTTTCCTCCGGACATGTAATCCTTGAAGTTTGCCATGAGACTTAGATTCTTCATGATCTTCTCATACTCGATGTCGAACAACTCATCTTCATCATAGTAGCCATGTTCCACATTGTCATCATCAAGTGGGAAATCCTCGTCATAAAGAACAAGAGATTCGTTAGGATTGTGATCATGACAATGTTCAAACTTAAGAATGCGAATGGCTTCTACAATGATGTTGTTGATAGTTGTGACATCTCCTTTAGCACGCATGAGGTCCCTAAGATCAAATAAATAATCATCAAACTTGGGATCACTAGGCGTCATTTTGTGGAAGTCAATAGTTTTTTGAAGAATTTCATCAAGATTACTCAATGAATAACTTGGATATCGTTTCTCCAAGTCATTCCACAAAGTGTAAGCACATACAAAATTCTTCATTTGATTAAGCACATTTCTAGGCAATGCTCTAACAATAAGATTGACAGTTCTAAGATTGCATAGCATATCAATTTCCTCTTCGTGTGTGGGATGTAAAGGATCAATGGGAGGTACATAGGGGCTCTTATCATATTTGCTCAATTGAAATTCATTAAACAGCTCAAGCATCAAGGTTTTCCATTGACTATAGTACTCTCCATCAAGAATAGGCACTCTACAACTCAAACTCCCAATACTAGACACATCCATCTTCCTCCTCGGTGATTAAACCGAAGCAATGGAGACCAAAGCTCTGATACCAATTGAGGGATCACTAGAAGAGTGTCTAGAGGGGGGGTGAATAGACTACTAGCAGGAATTTAAAACCTAACCATTTCCCAAGTTAATTGGTTGGCAGATTTTAACAGTTTTAGCAAGTCTAGCAAGTCTAACAGCCCTACACATGCATGTCAACAAATATGGCAGCGGAAAGTAAAGACATTGCACATGAGGTAAAGAGTAGAGATAGGTAGATCAAACGCAAAGATTTTTCCCGTGGTTCCGATAGGTGGTGCTATCGTACGTCCAAGTTTATGGAGTCTTCAACCCACGGAGGGTAACGGTCGCGAGAGTCCACGGAGGGCTCCACCCATAAGGGTCCACGAAGTAGCAACCTTGACTATTCCATAACGGCTTCCGTCCACGAAGGACTAGCCTCACTATGGGTAGATCTTCACGAAGTAGGCGATCTCCTTGCCCTTACAAACTTCTTGGTTCAACTCCACAACACGAAGTAGGAGGCTCCGAAGCGACACCTAACCAATCTAGGAGGAACCACCCTCCAAAAGGTAATAGGCTCGGTAATGATGATGAACTCCTTGCTCTTGTGCTTCAAGATGATAGACTCCTCAACACACAATCACTCTCTCACAGATTTGGTTTGGTGGAAGAAATGGGATTGGTGGAAAGCAACTTGGGGATGCTAGAAATCAAGATCCATATGGTTGGAGTGGAAGATCTTGACCTCAACACAAGGGTAGGTGGCTCTCTCTCAGAAAACTGGATGGGGCAAGTATGGAATAGTTCTAAGTGCTTCTCTTTCGAGTGGTTGGTGGTGAAGGGGTATATATAGGCATCCCCAAAAATCCAACCGTTACACACGAAATGACCAACTCGGTGACACCGATGTGTTAATCTCGGTGGTACCGAAGTGACCAAAAGGTGGCAACTTTTGAATCTCGGTGAGACCGATATAGGAAACTCGGTTGCACCGATAAGGTGACCAACGGTCAGATTGCCCATTCTCGGTGACGCCGATCCGACAATCTCAATGGGACCGATATTGTGAATTTGCGTAACAGAAAGTTGGCAACCTAAACTCGGTGGCACCGAAGCAGAATTGGTTGCACCGAAAGGCTAGGGTTTGGCTTAGGTCTGTCTGAGAATGGGAATCGATGGCACCGAGTGGAAAGTGTTGGTTGCACCGATTTTGGATATTTGACTTTGGACAGACTTTTGTGGAAGAACTTGTGGGTGTTTTTGGTGACTATCACTTGTGCACGTATCAGCATTTTGTTCACCAACAATACCTTACCCCCTTTTAATAGTATTTGCTTTCCTATGGACTCAAAGTGATTTCTCACAAAGTAAAATGTAGAGTCCTCTTGCTTGAAGCTTTGCCAATCCATTTCCTTGCATCTTGGGGTATCTCCACAATCTCCACAATCCTTTTGCCAGCCCTCTCTGTGGATTTTATCTGAAATACACTAGGTGAAAGTATTAGTCCAAGAGGCAATGTATGTTGTCATGAATTATCAAAACCACCAAGGGAGCATGTTGTGCTTTCATAATGTAATGTGAGGATTGTCCTCAAGAGTGCCGAGAAGGACTTTGTCCTATCGCATGCTTTCGGTATTCTCCCGCTAATGCTATGGATCATGTGACTCTCGTCCTTCGATCCAAAAGCTAGAATTCCGTTTCAGTCAAGTGCAATACGTTTGCTTCCATGAGACCCGAACTTCGAAAGTTTTGGGATAGTTATGTGATATTCATGGAACTGAAAATTAATTTTTAGATACAAACAAAGGCTGAAAGATATGAAATATCCAAAGCAATATTTGTTTGCAAACTATTAGTAAAGGTGTTTACTATGCATTAGACTAATAAGAGAGGGATCCAGGAGAACGCCTGTCATGTAAATGAAGGTGAATAAAACAACAACTTAAAGAGAAAGGAAGTGTCCGAAGGGTGTTAGTGAAACTTTCACGCCTAGGAAGTCCAGGGCTAAACGCCACTCTTAAGTTGGGTGCTTCTTTTGAGAGTAGGAGAAATACTAAAAGTTAAACTGTTAGAAGTATAAAGGCAGAAAGAAAGAAGACTGGAATATCCAGCTCATGTATGAATGTCATACAAGTTTTTGATGTATAGAAGGCTGGTCAAAGATATAGTTCTTGGGAATTATGGTAAACATGTTAATCACTAATTCTTGGGTATTGTGAGTTGATCACAAAGATACCCGCCCGATTGCATTCTGTTGCGACTCGATGCAAGAACTACTATGGCCTGAAAGACTAGCCAGGAATGAGGTCTTGATACACGCTGGGAACATAGTAAAAGTTACTATACCTTCCATTGGTGTATTACCTATGTATTTTCTTTCATAATTCATTTTAGAGATTTACACACTCTAGCCCTTTGCATAAGGTATCTTGCAAGAAGGTTGTTCATAAGAGAACTTTTGATGTTCGGTGTTATGAATAAACATAAGGGCCGTACTTTCATTATGAATGAGATGTATGTTATGAATAATGATATTAATATATTACCTCTGTGTTTACTTTCATAATTCATTTTAGAGTTTCATACACTCTAACCCAGTGCACAATGTTTGTTGCAAAAGGGTTGTTCATAAAAAAACAATTGTTGTTCAGTATTATGAATAACATGAAGGGCCATGCTTCCATCCAAGATGGGATGTATGTTATGAATATTGATGGTAATATGATACATCCATAACACTGACGCTAAATGTCGCAAGACTAAGAGAATACCACACATGTGTGGCACTGCATTTGGTCACATTGGAGGAACCCGCATGGAAAAAATCCATTATGATGGATTTTGAAGTCGTTTAATTTTGAATCATCTGACACCTGCAACTTTCCTCCGAAAAGTGAAGTGACTGAAATACCGTTCACATGCCATAAGGAACGAGCAACAAACTTATTGGTGATCATACATTTTGATGTGTGTAGTTCAATAAATGTTGTTGCAAGTAGTGGATTTATCTCTCTTCAGAAATGACTCAAGTAGATATATGGATATTTACTTGATGAGACGCAAGTCTGGATCTTTTGAAATCATTCAAAAGGTTTTTCAAAATTGAAGTAGAAATTATTGTAACAAGAAAATTATGGTTCTGCAATTTGATTGCGCAAAGGAATATTTGAGTTACAAGTTTAGCGAATGTCTGATGAGTTGTGAAAAGAGTTTCATAACTTACACCTCCCGGAACACCACAGTAAGTGGAATGTCCGTGAAGATGTAATCAAACCATTTATGACATGGTGAGATCAAAGATGACATAAATCAATTTGCCTTTATCCCTTTTAAGAGTAATGCTTTAGAGACTACGGCTTTTACACTGAAAAGTGCTCCATCGGGTCTGTTGAAATGATGCCATGGTATGGTACGCCCAACCATGTTATATCTTTTCTTAGACATTTGGAATATGGGGCTTGTGTAAAAGATTACAAACCTATTCCAAATCAGACAAGTGCTATTTTGGAGGTTATCCCAAGTTATTGGGTATTCCCCCACCACTATACCGAGGCTAAGGTTTTTGCCACAAAGAACGGTATGGTTTTTGAAGAAAATTGTTCTTTCAAAATGGTGAGTGGGAGAACAGTGCAACTCGACGAGATAAACAGTATATTCGTCATCAGGTCCGTACTTTGATGGCACTAATTTTGCTAGTTGGAAGCACAAAATGAAAATGCATATTCTTGGTCATAACCCCGCCGTTTGGGTTGTTGTTCGTGTTGGCCTGCAAGGTGAATTCTTTGGAGATGGAAAGGAACCGGATCGTGAAGCGATCGCGGAAGAATTAAAGATGTTGCAATACAACGCTCAAGCATGCGACATTCTATTCAACTGCATATGCCCAGAAGAATTCAACAAAATCAGCCGTCTTGAGAATGCAAAAGAGATTTGGGATACTTTGGTTGATATGCACGAAGGAACCGAGTCCGTGAGAGAATCCAAGTTGAATGTTCTTCAAGGTCAGCTTGACAAGTTCAAGATGAAGGATGGTGAAGGAGTCGCAGAGATGTACTCTAGGCTAGCTCTCATCACCAATGAGATTGCCGGCTTAGGAAGCGAAGAAATGACCGACAAATTCATCATCAAGAAGATACTTAGAGCTTTGGATGAGAGATACGACACCGTGTGCACATTGATCCAAATGATGCCCAACTACAAAGATCTCAAGCCTACGGAAGTCATTGGAAGGATTGTTGCTCATGAGATGACACTCAAAGACAAGGAAGAGCTTCATCACAAGTCTAGCGGTGCTTACAAAGCCACAAGTGATGCTCCCGCAACCTCAAGCAACAACCTTGTCACCAATGAAGAGATAAGCCTCATGGTCAAGAAATTCAACAAGTTCTACAAGAATAGAGGCAAAGAAAGAAGCTCCAACTCAAGATATGATGAGAAGCGTTCGTCAAGTCGTGACCGCAATTGCTACAATTGTGGGAAGCCCGGACACTACTCCAATGAGTGCATGGATCCCTACAAACGAAGAGAAGAGTCACCAAGAAGACGAAGCTCAAGGAATGAATCACCTCAAAAAGAGAGAAGGAGTAGAGATGATCGTTATGAACGAAGACACTCAAGGAGAAGTAGGGATTCGAAGAAGAAGGACAAGTACACCAAGAGCTACACAAGAAGGAAACATCAAGCTCATGTTGGTGAATGGGTTTCTGTCTCCGACTCCGACGACAACTCCGAGAGAAGCTATCACTCCGACTCCGACTATAGTCAAGATGATGGTGTTGTCGGAATTGCTCTAGTGACTACCAACTCCCATGATCTATTTGACTCACCAAACGAAGGGAGTGGAAGTTGCTTCATAACTAAAGGCCCCAAGGTATCACACCCCGAGTATCTTGATTTCGATAGTGATGAAGATGATTTGCTTTGTGATGATGACTTGCTCTTTGATAAAGCTAGTGATGTTAGTCAAAATGAACTAGATAATTCTCATGCTAGTCAAGATAAGTCAATTGATGATGATAAGATGAAAATAGAAGAACTAACTAAAGAACTAAACACTCTTAAGTTAGCTCATGAATCTACTCTTGAAGATCATAGAGAGCTTGTAAGAACTCATGAGAAGCTACGCTTCGAGAAGCTCAACTTGGAGCAAGAGCATGAGTTTCTTAAAGCTATCAATGACGATCTCCGAAAGAAGACTTCATCTTATCTAGCCAAATGACTACTCTTGTCTACTTTCATGCCACAAGTTAAATCTAAACAAACTATTAACAAAGGCAAGAAAGGTTCTTCATCTAGTAGCAACAATAAAAATGCTAAACCCAGTGATGTTGCTTCTAGTAGTTCTATTGATTCCACTAATGATGTTTCTCTTAGCCAAGTTACACTTGAGCAAGAAAATGCTTTATTGAAAGGAATTATAGAAAAAAGTATCTACAAGAGTCTTGCCGGGTGTAAGCAATTTGAGGAAATTGTACGCAAGCACGGAGGATACCGGAAGAATCGTGGTGTTGGCTACTTCAAGGCAAATGGAGTTGAATGGGAAGAAGGTCAATATCCCGAGCCCAAGTTTGTTCCTCAAAAGGAGAAGTATGAAAATATTCTTCCCAAGGGGACAAGCACTCAAGATGACCTTCCACCACAAGACCACAAGCTCAAGGGCAAGAACAAGCTTCAAGAGGACATTGACTCATATGAAGATGGATCCCTAGCTATGGTGGAGTGGGTTCCCAAGGCTACGTCAAGCTCAACTTCTACAAAGGCTACTACAACACCAAGGATCCCCATCAACTTGATGTGGGTCCCCAAGAAGAAGAACTAGAGAGTTCTTGAGGGGTGACTCCGCCAATGAAATTCACTCACATTCATTATTGGCAAGAATTATTTGCAACCAACATCAACTCTATGCAATAGTTCAAGGAGTCACACACATTCCCTCAAAGGTATGCAAGGGACAAGGTAATCAACAAATCAATGGACATCATCACACATGTTTTGCACTCCATGTCCATAGATATCCTTGTATTTGTCTCTTGTGTGTTGGGACTAACCCATGTAGGTGAGAAGAGTAAGGAAACAACAAGGATGCTCCCAACTCTTGGTGATCTTCATCAACCTTGAGCATCCACCACTACTTCACCAACATGAAGTCTTCATCGACAAAACCCAAGGTTAGTCTATCCCTCTTATGGGGGGATGTCACATCAAGGGGGAGCTTTACTCTAAGACTTGAGTCAAAGCATCTCTTAGTATGTGACAACATTAAATGCTTTATGTAAAAGTGGTAACCCCACTTGTGCTTAAACGATGAGTATGACCTATGATCAAGTATTCTTACTTGGCTCCTAAGTCAAATACTCATATATAGATGACTTCGTCATCGCCCTAGTGCTTGTTAGATGCTAGTGTGTATGTGCATGTTTGTCATGATTTCATTTGACATCTTATTGTGTGAGCATGTTGGTCTGCATTTATTTTCTCATTCGAGGACATCCAATTGTTGCTATTTGGCTTTTGTTTTATCTTTTGCCAATTGGATGGACAAGAATGCCTAGGACCACTCTTTAGCTATCTATGCTTTCTCACCTCATATTCTATTCATGCTGCATCACAAAATTTGAACAAGTACTTTTCGATCCCTCTGTGTGTGGAGCACTCGGAGTTTCGTATCGACAAGGACTGACCATTAAAACCTCCCAAGTGCATCTCGGTGGAACCAACCCCAAAATCTCGGTCTCACCGAATGCCTAGGGTTGATCTGGTTTTCAATCTCGGTACTACCGATTTCATATTCTCGGTTACACCGAGTTTCCCTGTCAGCTGACAGTTGTGGAACTCGGTGACACCGAAAATTTAAAATCGGTATCACCGATAGTGAAGGGTATATAGTCTGTGGTCCCGACGGTTCGAAATTTCAATCTTCAAATCGTCGCGCCTCAAACCCTAAGCTGCCGCAGAAGGACCCCCTGGTCATCGCCTTGCCTTCCCGAGCCTCTCCGCCGCTGGGAATCCTTGCCGTCGACGGGCATCTTCGCCGCCGTCGCCGCCGTAGCGGATCCGTCACCGAGCTAGGGTACGGATTCGATCTTTCTTGCGCTCCCGTCTGATTCTTGCGCAATAAAGTTGTTTTTCTCTATAAGCCACAGTTTGCTCATCGTTCTATCCACGAGAAAACTCCGTAGATTAGCGAACCATCGATTTTCTAGGGTTTGCCTTCCGCCCGATGGAACTCGGTAGAACCGAAGTGAACAAATCGGTCTCACCGATTTGTCTGTCTGTGTTGCTGAGAACTGTCTCGGTGAAACCGAGTACTTCTTTTCGGTCCCACCGAAAAGAGTGCCAAGTTTCTGTTAATGAGATAGTCAGTCTCGGTGGCACCGACAATTTTACTTCGGCTGTACCGATTTTCATGTGACAGAATGCAAAACTTTGAAAATCTTTTGTTCAATCTTTCAAAAACCAGCCACATTTTGTGATGACTTATCCTTTTCTGCTCCTCTATACTCTATTCACAGGGTCAGTATGTCAAGTGCTGAGGACAGTGAGAACGATTTCAGAGAGAAGAGTGTTGAATTGGATTCTGGCACTAGTCCTGAATCTAGTTCATCTTCAGATCCAGGCACCCCCAGCTCTCATGGGTTGCCCAAGGCTGCTACAAGGGCCAGGAAGAAGCTGAATTCAGATGAGGAGGATTTAGACTTCGTTCCAGAAGAGATTCTTGCTAAGAAGCAAGAAAAGGCTGCCAAGAAAGCTGCAAATGAAGCTACCTCTTCAAGGAGAGCTGTCAGGAAAGTGTATGCTAGCTCTGAGTCTATGAGAGCACCTGAAGGTGCTAGGACAAAGATGGCTCTTCACCTTGAGTCACCCCCTAAGAAAGCAGGGGAGAAGAAGGGTGCTAGGAAGAGGATAGTCTATGTCACTGGCAGGCAAACCTCCATGATTGAGGACCCTGAGGAGGCTGCTGCTGCTGCTGCTGAGGAGGAGGAAGAACATGTTGAGAAAGCCCCTCCCAAGAAGAAAAAGAAGCTTATGGCTGATGCTATGCCAAAGACTGGCACATCCAAGAGCACTAAATCTGTACCCAAGAAGCCTGCTGCTGAGAAGCCCAAGAGATTGTCCAGGCAAATTCCAGCATCTGAGAAGAACAAAGGGACTGCCTCCAGAGTTGAGGATAAGGATGCTATGTCTGCCCTAATGAAGCTTAGGCCACACCTTCCAGTACATAATGCCAGCTACCCACTTGCTGAGGATATGAAGAAGAGGAAGGACTCTGGCTTGAGGGCATGGAGAGCTGCTGATCCATATGCCCAAAGGAAGAAGATAGCTGTGGACTACAGATTTTTCACCAGAGAGCAACAGGATTTCTATGAAACTGTGCTATTTGACAAGAGTCCAGCTGTGAGCGATATGCGGTATGTGGACTGGAAATTCATCAAGGAGAATGAGGACTATTTTCCAAATGTCCAAGATAATTTCCACTGCATTGGTTTGGATGAGTTTGTTGGCAAAGAGTTCACTGCTTGGAATGATGAGATGATCATGCAATTCTACTCCACTGCACATTTCTATGGAGATGGTAGGATTGCATGGATGACTGAAGGTGCAAGGTATGAGTCTACTGTTGAGGAGTGGGCTGAAATCTTAGGAGTCCCAGAGGTACATGATGGTGACCTGGATGTCTACCCAGAATCCAAGGCAAACCACAATGCTATGGCCAACATGTACAATGAGATTCCTGCTGCTAATGTGAAGTCTCACAGGCTAGGATCTATCTACTTTCTTCAGGCTGGCCTCCGCACCATGAACACCATTCTGAGGCATACCTTGATGCCCAAGTCAGGAGATGACAAGATGATCCGAGGCTACTCCATTAACATGTTGATCCACCTCGATAGACACACCAGGATCAGAGTCATGGACTTGATTGTTGAGACAATCAAGAGGGTTGCTGCTGATCAGAAGCGCTCTTGCTGTTATGCACCCTACATCCAGATGCTCATCAACTCAAAATTGGAGAAGCACATATTTGCTCTAGATCGCCCCCACTTGCCCCTACAGCCAGATCTCGAGGACAACGTTGTGGTGATGAACCCAGATCATCCCACTTCAGCTGCAGCTCAGGCAGAGGCAGAGGCAGCTAGAGCCACTAGTGCTCAGGTTCCCAGATCCAAGAACGAGCAAATGGATCTTTTGATCTCATCAGTTCAGGGGATGAAGAAGGACATTAAGGGGATTCTGGACAACCAGAACAGTCTTGTGAGGATCTTCGAGAACAGGATCAAGACCCTTAATGATAAGGTGGATGGGCTGACTAAGACAGTCAGTGAGCTCAAGAAGGAAGTTGACTCAGTGCCTCTTCCTCAGACTTCTTCTTCTGATGATGATGATGAGGATGGTTCTCCTCTCAGGCCAGGCACACAGTTTACCACTCATGCCAGATCAGCCACTGTGCCAGCTCCAGACTTGAGGCCCTCTTCATCAGCTCCTGCTACTGTCACCTCAGCTCCTGCTCCATCAGTTTCAGTTCCTCCAGTTGCCACACCAACTCCATCCACGACATCTGCAGAGATCTTCGCCGACGTTGTTCTCTTGACTCCTTCATCAACAACCGGAGGAGATCAGCCCAAGAACGCTTAGATATATGCCTTTGAACTTTTTGGTAACTTGTTGCCAAAGGGGGAGAAGTGTATATAGATCTTTAGGCTTCGAGTGAGAGAGCGTTTGGTGTTTATTGCTTTTTCAAAACATTTGATCTTTTGGTTACATGTTTGTGGTGTTTGATCATACGCGTTATGTGTGATGCTACTATTTCCTACCATCTTATTGCTTATGAGATGATCATTCACCTTTGCTTGATTGTGTTGTGATATGATGTTCATTCTAATTACTCTCGCACACCACCAAGATGTATGTGACATGGAACAAGTGCCCCATGTACCTAATCGATTGTGCATTTGCATTCAAACGCAAATTTAAAATAAGGGATAATTGCAATTGAGCCCCTAGTTGTGACCCACTCGACAGGATTGCCCCTAGTTTTCGAAAACACGCTGTCTTGCCCACCCACTTTGGTCGTCTTGTGTTTTTGCCCTTTGACTTTTTAACCGTCACTTTGAAAACTTCATAACTAATTCATACTAAATCAGAAAAATGCAAATAAGATACCAAAATGTTCAGAAGAACATCACCTATATGTCAATGTCACTTGCATTCATGACAAAAGTGTTGGTAAGTGCCCATCTAAGTTTTACCTCTTATCATACCACCATGAACAGTAAAATTAAAAAAATTCAAAAAATTCCAGAAAAAATTGGTGTCAAAGAATGACAAATGTTTTAAGTGCTTACCAAGTTTCATCAGGGAATGACATTCGTGGAAGTCCTGGCAAAAAAAACAATCAACACTCCAAAATAGATTGTTTTTTTGCCAGGACTTCCACGAATGTCATTCCCTGATGAAACTTGGTAAGCACTTAAAACATTTGTCATTCTTTGACACCAATTTTTTTTGGAATTTTTTGAATTTTTTTATTTTACTGTTCATGGTGGTATGATAAGAGGTAAAACTCAGATGGGCACTTACCAACACTTTTGTCATGAATGCAAGTGGCATTGACATATAGGTGATGTTCTTCTGAACATTTTGGTATCTTATTTGCATTTTTCTGATTTAGTATGAATTAGTTATGAAGTTTTCAAAGTGACGGTCAAAAAGTCAAAGGGCAAAAACACAAGACGACCAAAGTGGGTGGGCAAGACAGCGTGTTTTCGAAAACTAGGGGCAATCCTGTCGAGTGGGACACAACTAGGGGCTCAATTGCAATTATCCCTTAAAATAATGCACAAATTTAGGGGGAGCTCTTGCTTATCACATACTTCTCAAAGCGACGATTATATTCATTGATTATATCATATGTCGAAGCTTTGATCTATATGTTGTCATCAATTACCAAAAAGGGGGAGATTGAAAGCACATTTGCTCCCTTGGTGGTTTTGGTAATTAATAACAACATATAAGTCATTGAACTAATGTTTCCACTAAGTATATTTCAGGAAATGTTCAATGATAGGATTGGCAAAAGGATTGTGGAGATTGTGGAATACCCCAAGATGCAAGGAAATAGGTTGGCAAAGCTTCAAGGAAGAGGACTCTACATTTTACATTTGTGAGAAATCACTTTGAGTCCATAAGAAAGCCAATACTATTAAAAGGGGGTAAGGTTTTGTTGGTGAACAAAATGCTCATACGTGCACAAGTGATAGTCACCAAAAACACCCTTAAGCTCTCCCACCAAAGTCTGTCCAAAGCCAAATACTCAAAATCGGTGCAACCAACATTTCCATCCCGGTGCCACCGATTCTCAACCTCAGACAGACTCAGCCAAACCCTAGCCACTTTGGTGCAACCGATTCAATCCCGATGCCACCGAGTTTAGGTTGCCAACTCTCTGTTACGCAAATTCACAATATCGGTACCACCGAGATTGTTGGATCGGCGTCACCGAGATTGTCAATCTGACCGTTGGTCACCTTATCGGTGCAACCGAGTTTCCTATATCGGTCTCACCGAGATTCAAAAGTTGCCACTTTTGGTCACTTCGGTACCACCGAGATTTACACATCGGTGTCACCGAGTTGGTCATTTTGTGTGTAACGGTTGGATTTTTGGGGATGCCTATATATACCCCTCCACCACCACCTACTCGAAAGTGAAGCACTCAGAACTATTCCATACTTGCCCCATCCAGTTTTCTGAGAGAGAACCACCTATTCTTGTGTTGAGGTCAAGATCTTCCACTCCAACCATATGGATCTTGATTTCTAGCCTCCCCAAGTTGCTTTCCACCAATCCCATCTCTTCCACCAAGCCAAATCTGTGAGAGAGTGATTGTGTGTTGAGGAGTCTATCATCTTGAAGCACAAGAGCAAGGAGTTCATCGACATTACCGAGCCTATTACCTTTTGGAGGGTGGTGCCTCCTAGATTGGTTAGGTGTCGCTTGGGAGCCTCCTACTTCGTGTTGTGGAGTTGAACCAAGAAGTTTGTAAGGGCAAGGAGATCACCTACTTCGTGAAGATCTACCCATAGTGAGGCTAGTCCTTCGTGGACGGAAGCCGTTATGGAATAGTCAAGGTTGCTACTTCGTGGACCCTTATGGGTGGAGCCCTCCATGGACTCTCGCGACCGTTACCCTCCGTGGGTTGAAGACTCCATAAACGTGGACGTACGATAGCACCACCTATCGGAACCACGGGAAAAAAATCATCGTGTCTACAATTGCGTTTGATCTTCCTACGCTATCCTTTACTACTCATGCTTGTTACTTTCCGCTGCTATACTCTTAGACATGCATGTGTAGGGTGTACTTGACTTGACATGAAATGCTAAAACTGCCAACTCTAGAATTTGGGAAAAGGGCAAAACTTTTATTTGGTCAAGTAGTCTAATCACCCCCCTCTAGACATGCTTTCGGTCCTACAGATAGATGACACCGTATGTGTGCAAATCTGTAGAGAGATCGTAGTTTCGGTCTTAGTTCGAGAGTGCCTCCCGAAGGGCTGTCCGTGTGACCGTCCGAGTTTCGAAGGTCCTCCCAAAGGGCTGTCCGAGTGACCGTCCGAGTTTCGGAGGTCC
Organism: Elymus sibiricus; assembly: GCA_039707655.1. Taxonomy (NCBI): domain Eukaryota; kingdom Viridiplantae; phylum Streptophyta; class Magnoliopsida; order Poales; family Poaceae; genus Elymus; species Elymus sibiricus. The sequence goes on along the minus strand of CM077663.1, from coordinate 446,576,374 downwards.
TCCCGAAGGGCTATCCGCGACACTGTCCGGGGGACTGTCCGGCCGCCTCCCGGAGGGCTGTCCGAGGGGCAGATGAGGGCATACATCCTCGCGGTTGGGAGGTTGTAAATCCTAGCTGCGGGGATCTGCACCGCCGATCGTCATCGACTCTACTTCCGCTGCGCTACGAGTCGGTAACGAAAAAGATCAAACCTTGTATGCAGTCTCCATAGTGGTCCTGGGCTGGTGCGTAGGTCGGAATTTTTGTTTTCTGCTGCGTTCCCCAACAGAATATTACCCACACATGATTGTGAGCATCATGAAATTATTGACAGGAAAGGGTTGGTGATGACGACGACGAAAAATCCCTCTCTCCGGAGCCACGAATGGACTCGAGATCAGGGCCCCAGGCCCCCAACAAAGAACAAGAGGTGGTGGAGGCTCTATGTCGTAAAATGCAATGAAAGTTTGTCTCTTATTTTTTCCTTGGGTAGACGGAATTTACAATGCTGGAATTAGGTCAGATGGAGGTCCAAGGGCCCCACAAGCCTGCATGGCGTGACCTGTGGGGAGGGGGTGGATCCTCTCTGGTAACTCTTTGCTCCAGTATTTTCTTTTATTCCAAAATAATTCTTTGTAAATTTCAACCAATTATGAGAACATTTTATTTTTGCAGAAAAACTAACACGGAGGTAGTTTTGCTAAAAATATTGTCATTCCGGGTTAGTTTCGCTCGAATCATGCATATGAGCAAAACAAAAGCAAAATTGTTTAGAAAAGAAGATACAATGGAGACGTATCCACCGGACAGTCTGCTCCATCTAGGAGCATTTTAGAAAAATCTACAGAACAAACCAAATGAACTATCAGATAGTCCGGTCCAGGGGATTGGAGAGTCTGGTAGTGCAAAATTTTCCATAGTAATTATTGATGTTGATGATGTGACCTATGGCTCCTTTTGTGGCTAGACTATATGGCATTGGAGTTGTGTAAATGATTTGAGTGGTATATTATATAGAATATATTTACTTGAGCAAATCCTGCACAAACTGAAGTAACAAATACCTTTGACTTGAGTATTCCACTTGAGATTGATGTCCATTCATGCTTGTAAGTTGGAAACACAATCTTGATGACATCACCTATTGAAGACTTCGAATAGCTCCCCCATAATCCATCAGGGAAGCCTTGTATACCATCTTCACATGAACTAATCATGTGATCACCCGCAAGCTACATGATTTGCACTTGTGTGTTGACCATTTAGAATTTGATCTACACTCTTTATCTTGATCAACCTTTAACTTTCCTCCATGATCAAACTTGATATTTTGAAGACCATTTCTTTCAATACGATGCCCCCTTTATGGGGTATCTTTGTTAGTTCCATGTATGTGTAACTCAGGCATATTGTTAGCTTCAAAACGAGCCCAAGATCATCCAAATGGGAGTCCGGGTGTGAGCAATATGGCCAAAACGGTGAAACAACCGCATCAGTTTTTGTACTAGTGGACAATTTGTATTCATGCTATCTGATCCTAGGCGCCAGTATGCCCCCAACCTTCTGTTTCGAGCAGACCGTCGGGTCCAAAGGACCAGACTTTCCATTAGTTTTAAATTTAGACAGTAAGAGACAATTTTGGGTCTCAAATTTCCCATTTCTTTTGCTTTTTGTTGATCATAATATATTCATTATTAAAGTTCAATGATCTTGATGCATATCTTTATGTAGATGGCATTCATTTCAAAACCATCCAATCTCCTTATTGCATCACCCGTGAAGCATATCTTCATATATAGCCTGATACCATTCTTGCTCCATAGGAATTTTCATTCATTACCAAGTCTTGGCATATATTTGTGTTGATAGATTTCATCCTTCAGTCCATCCAATATTCTTGATGCATTACCTCTGAAACTTCCCTTCAAATATTTATCTAAATGCAAATGTTAGCCCATAATGATTGTCATTTATTATCAAAACCACAGATGGGACTACATGCACTTTCAATAAGTGTCACCAATGAAGAGAAGCGTAGATCGAAAGGATCCAACTTGTAGACACATGAATGTAAATGAATGAACACCAGATCCGCGTAGTTCCACCAAAGAAAAACACCTACCGAATCCCACGAGATTGGCCAAAGAAACAACTCCACATGCCCTCTGACGACGCGAGACGAGCCGCTAGGATGGGGGCTTGGCAGGGATAACCTTATTCCATTTTCAGGGAGCCACCGTCGTCTCACCTTCCTGAGCAGGACACAAACCATAAGCAAACTCACAAAACACTTAAAAAGAAAGTATGAGCTATCCTGATAGCATGGACTAGGATCCACCGCACCTCCATGGCCCTAAGGCCACAAAAAATGAGGCAGATCAGCGGCGGCGGCGGCGGCGACGGGAGGCGGGAAACCCTAAACACTTGGGATCGTTTCTTTCTTTGTTTGTTTCTCGTGAGGACCTACGATGCTTAACATATGGCCTTCAGCCTTTTCAGAATATATATTAAAAAATGAGTAAGAACTGAAATTGGACACATCAATTTATTTTTCCTTTTTTTCTTCAGTAATTTTGAAAACTTGATGTCAGATTTTTAACCATGACAAATCGAATGGTTTTTTATTTCAAATTATGTTATCGCAAGGATGATAATTTAATTTAGCTCCTGGCTGAAAATTGAACATGACAACGGTTTGCCATTCTTACTAAATGAAATTGTCATCCCCGCGACAACATAATTTGCCATCTCGGACGTTCAATTTGCCACGCTAAAATGACAGACGTCCAATTTGCAGTGAAATCCTTTTGGTTTGGAGGGGTTGGGGTGTTCTCAAACCCCCTTTCCTTTCACAACTTGGGGGGGCATGAACGCTAAAACCAATTAGAAATAAGGATTCAGCTTGTTGGTTGGTTCAATGTTCAGCATAATAAGCTCCGTAAGTTGGTACGTAATAGTCGTCGACTTATAATAAACATAAGAAAATCAATCAATCGCAGGAGGAAATGGGGAGGTGCATGCTGCTTATTATAGGCGGAGAGCGGCGTTGCATCCTGAAAAAGCTCACGGCCACTCGAATTAAGAAGCAGGCAGACGTAGACGTAGGTAACAATGGCGTGGGCGTGGCGACCTCACATATCTTGATAACCCTAATATTGACAGGACAATGCAAGCTTGGGGCCGGGAGAAGAATGGCAGGCATGCAGCATATGTCGATCAATAGCTAGCTAAACAGATTTACAAAGATCAATGAGTGGATCGACCAAGATGCACGGCCATTACGCCGCCGCCGTCGCCGCCCTGGTGGTGGTGCTCCTCCTCCTCCCCGGCTGCCTCGACGCCTACCCGGATGAGGTAGTCGTCGTGGACGTGGGGGCGCTGGAGGAGGGCAGCAGCTGCCACTTCCCGGTGACGGCGCCGGTGGTGCCGGAGTCCCCGGAGGCGCGGCGCGAGCACTACCGCGCCATTCAGGCCAAGGACCTGGCCCGGCACCGGCAGATGGCGGCCAGGACCAGGAGGAGGCAGCTGGCGGCGTCGGACATGCCGGAGCTGTTGGCGGCCACGAGCGGGAGCGGGAGCGGCACGTCCCTGTCCACGTTCGAGCTGCCGATGCAGAGCGCTCTGGAGTCGATGGACGTGGGCATGTACCTGGTGACGGTGCAGTTCGGCACGCCGGCGGTGGCCTTCAGCATGGCACTGGACACCGCCAACGGCCTGACCTGGCTCAACTGCCGCCTCCGCGGCCACCGGCGGCACAGGGACAGGGGCAAGGGCAACGCCAAGATCATGTCGGTGGGGGAGGCCGTGGAGGCACCGCTGGTGAAGAAGACCTGGTACCGTCCGGCGCGGTCGTCGTCGTGGCGGCGGTACCGGTGCTCGCAGCGGGACAGCTGCGGGCATTTCCCTTACGTGGCGTGCAAGACGCCCGACCACAACGAGTCGTGCAGCTACAACCAGATGCTGCAGGACGGCACGGTGACCCGCGGCATCTTCGGGCGCGAGACGGCGACGGTGTCGGTGTCGGGCGGGCGGCTGGCGCGGCTGCCGGGGCTGGTGCTGGGGTGCTCGACGTACGAGGCCGGCGGGACAGTGGACGCGCACGACGGCGTGCTGGGGCTGGGCTACCAGGCCGTGTCGTTCGGCAACATCGCCGGGAAGAGCTTCCAGGGCCTCTTCTCCTTCTGCCTGCTGGCGACGCACAGCGGCCGCGACGCCTTCAGCTACCTGACCTTCGGGCCCAACCCGGCCATGGAGGCCGGCGCCGGGGCCAGCGAGACGGACATCGTGTACGATGCGAACGAGCCGAGCATGGGCGTGCAAGTCACGGGCGTGTCCGTCAACGGGCAGCGCCTAGACAACATCCCGCCGGAGGTGTGGAACTACCGGCTCCACGGCGGGCTGAACCTGGACACGGGCACCTCCTTGACGTCGCTGGTGGAGCCGGCGTACGGCGCGGTGACGCGGGCGCTCGCGAGGCACCTAGACGCAAAGCTGGAGAAGGCGGCGGCGGAAGAGGTGGTGACCGGCTTCGATCACTGCTACAAGTGGGACGGCGTGAACCCGGCGCCCGACGTGCTTGTGCCGAAGCTGGTGCTGGAGTTCCAGGGCGGCGCGAGGCTGGAGCCGAGCCCCACCGGCGTGCTCATGCCGGAGGTGTCGCCCGGCTTCGCGTGCCTCGGCTTCTGGCGCCGGGAGACGGGGCCCAACGTCCTGGGGAACGTGCACCTCCAGGAGCACATCTGGGAGTTCGATGACGTCAGGGGAAAGCTCCGGTTCAAGAAGGACAAGTGCACCACCCACATTCCTCCTCACCCTAACCCTATTCCCAAACCCAATCCCAATCCCAATCCCAATCCCAATCCCACCAACAACTAACCATGCATCTTCTCTTCTCTGTATGTATGTATCTATGTATGTACGTACGTATCGTATCTTTCGTCTTTTATCTGTATGTGTATGTATGTACGTATGTATGTACGCATGTAATATAATCCGAAAACCAAATCTTTTCTGAAGGGAAAAGATAACGCCCACACGTGTGGCAGTTTGCACTTCGCCCACACGCGTCTATCCACGTTGATTTTATTTTGCACGAATCTTAAAGGAATCTGTTGGAATTTCTGTGCCACGTAGGCATCATCGTGTGTGTGGGCGTTGGAGAGTTCGCCCACACGAACCACAACGCGAGGTTGCCAGCTACGCCCTGTGGGCGAACCGGTTTCTGCCCACACAGTCATCACCTAGTCCACCGCGTGTGGGCGAACTACTCTTCGCCCACACATCGTTCGTACGTTGCTAGATAGCAACTGCAGTGCGCGTACGTGGCAACTACGATTTGTTGCTAGATGGCAACTGTAGTCGCACATACGTGGCAACCAGGTAAACACACATGGCAACTACGATTAACCATACATGACAACTATGGTTGAACCACACGCGGCAACTAGGTAAACACACATGGCAACTATCCCCGGGTAACTAAATTGTTATCCCGCCGGTAACTATAGTTAACCAAAACAGAGGGAGTTGCTATGCTTTTACAACACCAGTTGCCATCCGCAATAACTAGAGTTGCCATCCCCGGGGGTAACTAGAGTTGCCATCCCGCGGGTAACTAACGTAGCTGCGCGAGGACGTGTGGGCAGATTTGCTTCGTGCCACACACACGGGTGGGGATGACTTGTACTTGTTGGACGTGTGACACGAAGTAGTCGTGTCCACACGTGTGGGCAGTTCTATTGTTCGCCCACACACGACCCGTGTGGGCTGCCTCCTACGTATGCCACACACGGTGTGTGGGCGCATGCCTAATATGCCACACGTGTGGTGAATATCGGGACCCTTTCTGAATCCATTCATCTCCCTCTCCCATCAACATCTCAGTTGGTGCACAGGCCGGAACAAGTGAAATTCTCTTCCAATTTTTAAGATACAACTTTTGGTCGGTGTAGAGATTGTACAAGGTCCTCCTCCACGTGATGCAAAAGGTACCGAGGCCCCCGCCGTGGAGATGGGACGTCCAGCTCTCGTCGGCCTTCACCAACGGCACGCCCGAATGACGTATATATATATATACTTATATACTTACTATATACTAAAGCGGAAAGAGTTCGGTTTTTCTCCTTTTTCCGATTTTTTTTACACTTCTACTGTTCATTTCACATGGCAACAGTAGTAGCCAGCCAAAGTGAGGAGTCACCATTCATGAACTGTGTTTCGAAAAAATACCCCGGTTTTGAAAATAGTGAATAGTTTTTTTACACACTTCTACTGTTCATTCTACGTGCTAACAGTATATATCTAAAGTGAACAGTGCCCGCTAATGAACAATGTTTTAAAGAAAGACCCCTGTTCAAAAGATAGTGAACAGTATTCGCAAAAAAAACACCCCTGATTCAGAAAGAAATTAGAATTTTTCTACACATCATTTCTCTTCCCTCCTCCACCCTCACGTCCTTATATAAAAGGTTAAGATTTAGGATTTTTTTTCACACATCATTTCTTTCCACCGGCGTACTGATGAGCCACCTCAATCGTCTCCCGCTCCTTTCCAATGATGATGCTGCTGAGACACAAAACAGTAGACCGGAACAGTATATTTTCATGAACAATAATCCATGGGAAATTATATTCTTACCGGTTACTGTCCAGTTTTACACGATAGCATCACCTAACAATACACCAACAATTACCCAAACAATTCTGGAACAATGAAAGCCGCGGTGAATAGTACCCCCATATAAACAACAATATATTTTTATGAACAGTAATACATGGGAAATAAGTTCTGACCAATTAGTGTCCATTTTTACACCAAGACATCAACGAACAATACACCAATAATTACTCGAATAGTGAACAGTAGGGTGGATAGTACCATATGAACAGTGAACACTACCATGTATAAACAGTAACGCCCAACAAACATTCGTATGAACAGTGTTTCGGAGGAAAAAAATGCACCCGCTGTTTAAAAAATAGGGTTTTTTCACACATCATCGCTCTCCCCTCCTCCATCCTCGCATCCTTATCTAAAAGGTTAACATTTAAGAGTTTTCTACATATCATTTCTCTCCACCGGCGTACCGATGCATTGCCGCTCGATAATCTCCCGCTCCTTTCCGGTGATGGTGTTGCCGAGACACAAAAGAGTAAACCAGAATGGCATATTTGCATGAACAATAATCCATGGGAAAAATAAATTCTCTGATGATTACTGTCCATTTTACACCACGACAACAGTGGACAGTACACCAACAATTACCTGAACAAAAACGAAAAAGTATCCGAATAAAGCCAGAACTGCTAAACGAAATAATTGTTGGGAGACGTAGTAGTAAATCAAAAAATTTCCTACGTGTTCACCAAGATCTATCTATGGAGAAACCAGCAACAAGTAAGGGGAGAGTGCATCTTCATACCTTTGAAGACCGCAAAGCGGAAGCGTTACAAGAACGCGGTTGGTGGAGTCGTACTCGCAGCGATTCAGATCGCGGTCGATTCCGATCTAAGCGCCGAACAACGGCGCCTCCGCGTTCAACACACGTACAGCCCGGTGACGTCTCCTACGCCTTGATCCAGCAAGGAGGAAGGAGAGGTTGAGGGAGAGCTCCGGCAGCACGACGGCGTGGTGGCGGTGGAGCTGCGTGGTATTCCGGCAGGGCTTCGCCAAGCACTACGGAGGAGGAGGAAGGTGTAGGAGGGGGATGGCTGCGCCAGGGGCTGAGGTGTGGCCTCCCTCCCACCCCTCCACTATTTATAGGCTGAGGGGGAGAGGGGGCCGGCCCCCTAGATCCCATCTAGGGTTGGGGCAGCGGCCAAAGGGGGGAGGAGTGCCTCCCAAGTCAAGTGGAGGCCCTCCCCCTTAGGGTTTCCCCTCTCCCATGCGCATGGGCCTTAGGGGGGCTGGTGCCCCAGGCCCATTAAGGCTAGGGCGCCCCCTTACAGCCCATGCTGCTGTATTGGACGTGGTGGAACCTTTCCCGGACCTCCGGACCCCTCCGGAATCCTCCGGAACCTTCTGGAAGCTTCCCGGTACAATACCGGAAAAACCCGAACTTTTTCCGGAACGCCAATAACAACTTCCTATATATAAATCTTTACCTCCGGACCATTCCGGAGCTCCTCGTGACGTCCGGCATCTCATCCGGGACTCCGAACAACCTTCGGTAACCACGTACACTATTTCCCTATAACCCTAGCGTCATCGAACCTTAAGTGTGTAGACCCTACGGGTTCGGGAGACACGTAGACATGACCGAGACACCTCTCCGGTCAATAACCAACAGCGGGATCTGGATACCCATGTTGGCTCCCACATGCTCCACGATGATCTCATCGGATGAACCACGATGTCGGGGATTCAATCAATCCCGTATACAATTCCCTTTGTCTACCGGTATGATACTTGCCCGAGATTCGATCGTCGGTATCCCTATACCTTGTTCAATCTCGTTACCGGCAAGTCTCTTTACTCGTTCCGCAACACATCATCCCGTGGCTAACTCCTTAGTTACATTGAGCTCATTATGACGATGTCTTACCGAGTGGGCCCGGAGATACCTCTCCGTCATACGGAGTGACAAATCCCAGTCTCGATTCATGCCAACCCAACAGATACTTTCGGAGATACCTGTAGTATACCTTTATAGCCACCCAGTTACGTTGTGACGTTTGGCACACCCAAAGTATTCCTACGGTATCCGGGAGTTGCACAATCTCATGGTCTAAGGAAACGATACTTGACATTGGAAAAGCTTTAGCAGACGAACTACACGATCTTGTGCTATGCTTAGGATTGGGTCTTGTCCATCACATCATTCTCCTAATGATGTGATCCCGTTATCAACGACATCCAATGTCCATGGTCATGAAACCGTGACCATCTATTGATCAACGAGCTAGTCAACTAGAGGCTCACTAGGGACACGTTGTGGTCTATGTATTCACACATGCATTACGGTTTCTGGTTAACACAATTATAGCATGAACAATAGACAATTATCATGAACAAGGAAATACAATAATAACCATTTTATTATTGCCTCTAGGGCATATTTCCAACAGTCTCCCACTTGCACTAGAGTCAATAATCTAGTTACATTGTGATGAATCGAACACCCATAGCATTCTGGTGTTGATCATGTTTTGCTCGTGAGAGAGGTTTAGTCAACGGATCTGCGACATTCAGATCCGTATGCACTTGATGTAATCACGGATGGAGTTGAAGCGGCGCTTGATGTGTCTTGTCTTCTTGTGAAACCTGGGCTCCTTCGCAAGGGCAATAGCTCCAGTGTTGTCACAGAATAGAGTCATCGGGCCCGACGCATTGGGAATTACTCCTAGGTCGGTGATGAACTCCTTCATCCAGACTCCTTCCTTTGCAGCTTCCGTAGTAGCTATGTACTCCGCTTCACATGTAGATGCCGCCACGACGCTTTGCTTGCTGCTGCACCAGCTGACTGCCCCTCCGTTCAAAATATACACGTATCCGGTTTGTGACTTGGAGTCATCCGGATCTGTGTCGAAGCTAGCATCGACATAACCCTTTACGACGAGCTCTTCGGCACCTCCATATACGAGAAACATGTCCTTTGTCCTTTTCAGGTACTTCAGGATATTCTTGACCGCTGTCCAGTGTTCCGCTCCGGGATCACTTTGGTACCTCCCTACCAAACTTATGGCAAGGTTCACATCAGGTCTGGTACACAGCATGGCATACATAATAGAGCCTATGGCTGAAGCATAGGGGATGACACTCATCTCTTCTCTATTTTTTGCCGTGGTCGGGCATTGAGTCGTACTCAATCTCACACCCTGTAACACAGGCAAGAACCCCTTCTTGGACTGATCCATATTGAACTTCTTCAATATCTTTTCAAGGTATGTGCCTTGTGAAAGACCTATGAGGCGTCTCGATCTATCTCTATAGATCTTAATACCTAATATGTAAGCAGCTTCTCCAAGGTCCTTCATTGAAAAACATTTATTCAAGTAGGCCTTTACACTTTCCAAAAGTTCTATATCATTTCCCATTAATAATATGTCATCCACATATAATATGAGAAATGCTACAGAGCTCCCACTCACTTTCTTGTAAATACAGGGTTCTCCATAAACCTGCACAAACCCAAACGCTTTAATCACCTCATTAAAGCAAATGTTCCAACTCCGAGATGCTTGCACCAGCCCATAGATGGAGCGCTGGAGCTTGCATACTTTGTTAGCATCTTTAGGATCGACAAAACCTTCCGGCTGCATCATATACAGTTCTTCCTTAAGGAAGCCATTAAGGAATGCCGTTTTGACGTCCATTTGCCAGATCTCATAAGCATAAAATGCGGCAATTGCTAACATGATTCGGACAGACTTCAGCATCGCTACGGGTGAGAAAGTCTCATCGTAGTCAACTCCTTGAACTTGTCGATAACCCTTAGCGACAAGCCGAGCCTTATAGACGGTCACATTACCATCCGCGTCAGTCTTCTTCTTAAAGATCCATTTATTTTCAATGGCTCGCTTATCATCAGGCAAGTCCACCAAAGTCCACACTTTGTTCTCATACATGGATCCTATCTCGGATTTCATGGCTTCAAGCCATTTGTTGGAATCCGGGCCCGCCATTGCTTCTTCATAGTTCGAAGGTTCACTGTTGTCCAACAACATGATCTCCAGGACAGGGTTGCCGTACCACTCTGGTGCGGAACGTGTCCTAGTGGACCTTCGACGTTCAATAGTGACTTGATCTGAAGTTTCATGATCATCATCATTAACTTCCTCTCCAGCCGGTGTAGGCTCCACAGAAACAACTTCCTGTGCTGCGCTACCCTCCGGTTCGAGTGGAGGTACAATTACCTCATCAAGTTCTATTTTCCTCCCACTTACTTCTTTCGAGAGAAACTCTTTCTCGAGAAAGGATCCATTCTTGGCAACAAAGACTTTGCCTTCGGATCTGAGGTAGAAGGTATACCCAATAGTGTCTTTGGGATATCCTATGAAGACGCACTTTTCCGCTTTGGGTTCGAGCTTCTCAGGTTGAAGTTTCTTCACATAAGCATCGCATCCCCAAACTTTTAGAAACGACATCTTAGGTTTCTTCCCAAACCATAATTCATACGGTGTCGTCTCAACGGACTTTGACGGTGCCCTATTTAAAGTGAATGCGGCAGTCTCTAATGCATATCCCCAAAATGATAGCGGTAAGTCGGTAATAGACATCATAGATCGCACCATATCCAATAGAGTGCGATTACGACGTTCAGACACACCATTTCGCTGAGGTGTGCCAGGCGGCGTGAGTTGTGAAACAATTCCACATTTCCTTAGGTGCGTGCCAAACTCGTGACTTAAATATTCTCCGCCACGATCAGATCGTAGGCACTTTATTTTCCTGTCACGTTGATTCTCTACCTCACTCTGAAATTCCTTGAACCTTTCAAAGGTTTCAGACTTGTGTTTCATTAAGTAGACATACCCATATCTGCTCAAGTCATCAGTGAGGGTGAGAACATAACGGTAGCCACCGCGAGCCTCGACGCTCATTGGACCGCATACATCGGTATGTATTATCTCCAACAAGTCAGTCGCTCGCTCCATTGTTCCAGAGAACGGAGTCTTGGTCATCTTGCCCATGAGGCATGGTTCGCACGTGTCAAATGATTCGAAATCAAGAGACTCCAAAAGTCCATCGGCATGGAGCTTCTTCATACGTTTGACACCAATATGACCAAGGCGGCAGTGCCACATGTAAGTGGGACTATCGTTATCAACCTTACACTTTTTGGTACTCACACTATGGACATGTGTAACATCACGTTCGAGATTCATCAAAAATAAACCATTGACCAGCGGGGCATGACCATAAAACATTTCTCTCATATAAATAGAACAACCATTATTCTCAGATTTAAATGAGTAGCCATCTCGCATCAAGCGAGATCCAGATACAATGTTCATGCTCAAAGCTGGTACTAAATAACAATTATTGAGGTTTAAAACTAATCCCGAAGGTAGATGTAGAGGTAGCGTGCCGACGGCGATCACATCGACCTTGGAACCATTCCCGACGCGCATCGTCACCTTGTCCTTTGCCAGTCTCCGCTTATTCCGCAGCTCCTGCTTGGAGTTACAAATGTGAGCAACTGCACCAGTATCAAATACCCAGGAGCTACTACGAGCGCTGGTTAGGTACACATCAATAACAAGTATATCACATATACCTTTAACGTTGCCGGCCTTCTTATCCGCTAAGTACTTGGGGCAGTTCCGCTTCCAGTGACCGGTACCCTTGCAATAAAAGCACTCAGTCTCAGGCTTGGGTCCATTCTTGTTCTTCTTCCCGGCAACTTGCTTACCGGGTGCGGCAACAGCTTTGCCGTCCTTCTTGAAGTTCTTCTTACCCTTACCTTTCTTGAAACTAGTGGTCTTATTCACCATCAACACTTGATGCTCCTTTTTGATCTCGACCTCCGCTGATTTCAGCATCGAGTACAACTCAGGAATGGACTTCTCCATACCCTGCATGTTGTAGTTCATCACAAAGCTCTTGTAGCTAGGTGGAAGTGACTGGAGGATTCTGTCAATGACCGAGTCATCCGGGAGATTAACTCCCAGTTGAGTCAAGCGGTTGTGTAACCTAGACATTTTGAGTATATGCTCACTGACAGAACTATTCTCCTCCATCTTACAGCTGAAGAACTTGTCGGAGACGTCATATCTCTCGACCCGGGCATGAGCTTGGAAAACCAGTTTCAGCTCTTGGAACATCTCATATGCTCCGTGTTGCTCAAAACGCTTTTGGAGCCCCGGTTCTAAACTGTAAAGCAGGCCGCACTGAACAAGGGAGTAATCATCGCAGCGCGACTGCCAAGCGTTCGTAACGTCTTGGTCCGCTGGGAAAATGGGTGGGTCACCTAGCGGTGCATCAAGGACATACAATCTTTTGGAAGCTATGAGGATGATCCTCAAGCTACGGACCCAGTCTGCATAGTTGCTTCCATCATCTTTCAGCTTGGTTTTCTCTAGGAACGCGTTGAAGTTGAGGGTGACATTAGCGTTGGCCATTGGATCTACAATATAGATTGTAAAGACAATTTTAGACTATGTTCATGATAATTAAGTTCACATAATCAAATTATTTAATGAACTCCCACTTAGATAGACATCTCTCTAGTCATCCAAGTGAAACATGATCCATGTCAACTAGCCCGTGTCCGATCATCACGTGAGACGGACTAGTCATCCATGGTGAACATCTCCATGTTGATCGCATCTGCTATACGACTCATGTTCGACCTTTCGGTCTTCCGTGTTCCGAGGCCATGCATGTACATGCTAGGCTCGTCAAGTCAACCTAAGTGTTTCGCGTGTGTAAATCTGGCTTACACCCGTTGTATGCGAACGATAGAACCTATCACACCCGATCATCACGTGGTGCTTCGGAACAACGATCCTTAGCAACGGTGCACAGTTAGGGTGAACACCTTCCTTGAAATTTTATTGAGAGATCATCTTATTTACTACCGTCGTTCTAAGCAAATAAGATGTAAACATGATAAACATCACATGCAATCAATATAGTGACCATGATCATCACTGTCACCGGCACGACACCATGATCTCCATCATCATGATCTCCATCATCGTGTCTTCATGAAGTTGTCTCGCCAACTATTACTTCTACTACTATGGCTAACGTTTAGCAATAAAGTAAAGTAATTACATGGCGCTTATGATTGACACGCAGGTCATATAATAAAATAAGACAACTCCTATGGCTCCTGCCGGTTGTCATACTCATCGACATGCAAGTCGTGAATCCTATTACAAGAACATGATCAATCTCATACATCACAATGCATCAATTCACATCCTTTTGGCCATATCACATCACAAGGCATATGCTGCAAAAACAAGTTAGACGTCCTCTAATTTGTAGTTGCAAGTTTTTACGTGGCTGCTATAGGTTTCTAGCAAGAACGTTTCTTACCTACGCCAAAACCACAACGTGATATGCCAATTGCTATTTACCCTTCATAAGGACCCTTTTCATCGAATCCAATCCGACTAAGGTGGGAGAGACAGACACCCGCTAGCCACCTTATGCAACAAGTGCATGTCAGGCGGTGGAACCGGTCTCACGTAAGAGTACGTGTAAAGTTGGTCCGGGCCGCTTCATCCCACAATACCGCCGAATCAAGATCAGACTAGTAACGGCAAGCAAATTAACAAGATCGACGCCCACAACAACTTGTGTTCTACTCGTGCATAGATTCTACGCATAGACCTAGCTCATGATGCCACTGTTGGGAGACGTAGTAGTAAATCAAAAAATTTCCTATGTGTTCACCAAGATCTATCTATGGAGAAACCAGCAACAAGTAAGGGGAGAGTGCATCTTCATACCTTTGAAGATCGCAAAGCGGAAGCGTTACAAGAACGCGGTTGGTGGAGTCGTACTCGCAGCGATTCAGATCGCGGTCGATTCCGATCTAAGCGCCGAACAACGGCGCCTCCGCGTTCAACACACGTACAGCCCGGTGACGTCTCCTACGCCTTGATCCAGCAAGGAGTAAGGAGAGGTTGAGGGAGAGCTCCGGCAGCACGACGGCGTGGTGGCGGTGGAGCTGCGTGGTATTCCGGCAGGGCTTCGCCAAGCACTACGGAGGAGGAGGAAGGTGTAGGAGGGGGATGGCTGCGCCAGGGGCTGAGGTGTGGCCTCCCTCCCACCCCTCCACTATTTATAGGCTGAGGGGGAGAGGGGGCCGGCCCCCTAGATCCCATCTAGGGTTGGGGCGGCGGCCAAAGGGGGGAGGAGTGCCTCCCAAGTCAAGTGGAGGCCCTCCCCCTTAGGGTTTCCCCTCTCCCATGCGCATGGGCCTTAGGGGGGCTGGTGCCCCAGGCCCATTAAGGCTAGGGCGCCCCCTTACAGCCCATGCTGCTGTATTGGACATGGTGGAACCTTTCCCGGACCTCCGGAATCCTCCGGAACCTTCTGGAAGCTTCCCGGTACAATACCGGAAAAACCCGAACTTTTTCCGGAACGCCAATAACAACTTCCTATATATAAATCTTTACCTCCAGACCATTCCGGAGCTCCTCGTGACGTCCGGGATCTCATCCGGGACTCCGAACAACCTTCGGTAACCACGTACACTATTTCCCTATAACCCTAGCGTCATCGAACCTTAAGTGTGTAGGCCCTACGGGTTCGGGAGACACGTAGACATGACCGAGACACCTCTCCGGTCAATAACCAACAGCGGGATCTGGATACCCATGTTGGCTCCCACATGCTCCACGATGATCTCATCGGATGAACCATGATGTCGGGGATTCAATCAATCCCGTATACAATTCCCTTTGTCTACCGGTATGATACTTGCCCGAGATTCAATCGTCGGTATCCCCATACCCTGTTCAATCTCGTTACCGGCAAGTCTCTTTACTCGTTCCGTAACACATCATCCCGTGGCTAACTCCTTAGTCACATTGAGCTCATTATGACGATGTCTTACCGAGTGGGCCCAGAGATACCTCTCCGTCATACGGAGTGACAAATCCCAGTCTCGATTCGTGCCAACCCAACAGATACTTTCGGAGATACCCGTAGTATACCTTTATAGCCACCCAGTTACGTTGTGACATTTGGCACACCCAAAGTATTCCTACGGTATCCGGGAGTTGCACAATCTCATGGTCTAAGGAAACGATACTTGACATTGGAAAAGCTTTAGCAGACGAACTACACGATCTTGTGCTATGCTTAGGATTGGGTCTTGTCCATCACATCATTCTCCTAATGATGTGATCCCGTTATCAACGACATCCAATGTCCATGGTCATGAAACCGTGACCATCTATTGATCAACGAGCTAGTCAACTAGAGGCTCACTAGGGACACGTTGTGGTCTATGTATTCACACAGGCATTACGGTTTCTGGTTAACACAATTATAGCATGAACAATAGACAATTATCATGAACAAGGAAATACAATAATAACCATTTTATTATTGCCTCTAGGGCATATTTCCAACAATAATAGCCCAAATAAAACCCGAAAAAGTAAAACCAATGAAAAGGATCAATACCTGAATAAACCGAAAACATTAACCCTCCCGAACATCAAATCGAAATAATACCTGAATTGTAACCTAGAACAATACACCACAATAAAACAATAATCAACACTATGCATTCATATGAACAATAATCCAGAAGGAGAAGCAATAAAAACTAAAAAAATGGAGTCTCCTTCTTCCTTAGTGCCTTCACCTGTGCGAGGAGAATAGCCGTTGTTGTTACCATAGTCCACCTCGCCTTCTCATTCCCTATGGCCGTCACCGAAGTCACCTCTAGGACGAGCTCCATCACGGTAGTCTATAAGCAGCCAACTAGAAAAGACAACATGAAAATAAAAACGGTCACTGAACCAACCTCTTTAATCCATTCCCTAATCTATTTCTTTGACCAATTCAAACAAAAAGAGAAAATACAAGACAATGGATCATCGTAAAGGGTAGTGCGTACTCAAAAAACTATTGTAGAACCAGTTATTCCTCAACCTCCAATTTTGTTTTTTTGAATTATGGACATACCACTTATCCTATATCACAGTTTGGAAAGCGGGTGGAACGTTCTATAATTAGATTAGCCATTCATAGATACAACGTTTAAATAAGTCCTCCGCCAATTACTATCCATTTTTTCACCACAATAGCACTCCGTCCATTACTATCCATTTTTACACCATGTTATATTATGAAATTTTAAATTTGAATTTTATTAAATAAATCCTTATTTGACAAAGAATGAAATAGTGGTGGCTAGGAACTAGATACGGAATAAAGATGCACAAACTGGACAAGAAATACTGTCCTAATATAGGGTCTACACATTTGTAACAATCACATTTGATCTCACTATTGACCAAACAGGGCATATGAGCATGAATCCAAATACATATTACTACCACGTCCATCATATTTTTCTTACTTACGAAAGGGGAAAATACATGCTTACAAAAAAGTAATAGCCAGCTGGCTTACTTAATTTCTCAATTCATTTAATGTTAGTTAGATTTTTACAAAGATCATGGGGTAAAGATAAAATTAGTGTTTTTCTGTTCATTCTATATTATTTCATAATACATGTTGTTAGTTTTGCTTATTCCGGAAAATACAGACGGAAGTGGTCACGGGTGCGGCGTGCGCCGCGCTTCTTCAGCGCTAGTATTCTATCTATGCCTGCACCTGCCATTCAGCCGGATGGTGCTGCATGATGCGAGACATCATCAAAGGACGCAATCTGCTGGCTGGGGATGAAAGTGTCATTGTCGGTATCACGCCCAAGATGCGATCCTATCCTTATTTTGGCACGAGGGCCTCGACAGGGATAGAAGCGCATCTCATCGTGTTGCAAGAATGGATATCATTACAAGTACATGTAAAGAAGAGATGAGTATATGGAATTGGCTTACACTCGCCACAAGCTACATCAATACAACATCAGATACAAACATCATACAGAAGAGCAGGGTCCGACTACGGACGAAAACAAACGATAAAATGACATCCATCCTTGCTATCCCAGGCTGCCGCCTGGAACCCATCCTAGATCGATGAAGAAGAAGAAGAAGAACTCCAATTCAAACAAAACATCGCGCTCACGTCATATCATCGCATTACCTGTACCTGCAACTGTTGTTGTAGTAATCTGTGAGCCACGGGGACTCAGCAATCTCATTTCCAAGGGTATCAAGACTATTAAAGCTTAATGGGTGAGGTATGGTTAAGTGGTGAGGTTGCAGCAAGCGACTAAGCATTTATTTGAGTGGCTAACTTACGAGTACAAGAATAAAGGGGGATGATTGTCGAATAAACGGACGTGAACTAGTAATGATCTCTAAGAGATCCTGAACACCTACTTACGTCAAACATAACCCCACCGTGTTCTCTCTCGGATCAAAAATTCACGAGAAGAGACAGTCACGGTTACGCACACAGTTGGTGTATTTTAATTGAGTTTACTTCAAGTTTGCTATGACTGGGTGTTAAACAACGTTTCCAAGTTGCCACGTAACCGCGGGCACGGCTTTCCGAAAGATTTAACCCTGCAGGGGTGCTCCTACTCATCCATCACAAACTAACCACACTCAGCGGGAATAACCTCGACCACGAATCTCATGATCTTCCTAGGCAATTCCACTGGAAAACCGTAACCTCGAGGTAGCCCGAAGTATTTTCGGAATTCCTCGCACAAGACTTTCGAGAAAGGTAAAACAAGTCCAGCAAGACCGCCCGGCAGGCCAGATCCCAATAGGAGCCGCGCGTATCTATTTCTCAGGGCACTACCAGATGAGCTAGACGTCGGGTTGGCTGAAACCCCGGGTGACCAGGGGGCGCCGGACATCGCTCGGTTTGGACCAACACTCATGAGGAGCACTGGCCCGGGTTGTTGATTAAAGATCCTCGGGTTAATTACTCCCTATGCAGGTTTATTAGTTATTAGGCAAATGTAGTACCAATGTTGGGCCTTGCCAGACAAGTTTTATCCTAAAACGAAATTCAAGGGGGTCCCCATAACAACCCCGAGCATGTTAGGAGCGCTCATTTATGGAACATAACACCGGTACACAAGTAACTAGGGCGGCAAGAGTGGAACAAAACACCGAGCAAAAGGCCAAGCCTTCCACCCTTTACCAAGTATATATGTGCATTAAATTAAATAGCAATAATATTGTGATATAACAAAAGGATATCCATGTTGGCACATGGAAACAAATGCACCTGCAACTAGCAACGCTATAAGAAGGGCTGAGCAAGCAGTAACATAGCCAAACAATGTTTTGCTAGGTAGTGGAGGGTTAGAGGCTTTTCATGGCAATTTGGGAGGCTTGACATACAAGTGGTAGGTAGCGAGACAGCGATAGAAACGAGACATCTAGCATGGCAATGATAGTAATGGTATCCAGGGAAATGATCATCTTGCCTGAGATCCCGCTTGGAAGAAGAACGAATCCGTGAAGAAGACGAGCCAACGTAGTCGAACGAATCCTCACACTCCGAAGCGGTTTCGGAACTCTATCGAGAAGAAGCAATCGGAAACAACAATCAACACACGGGAACACCACAACAAATGCAAGACATGATGCGCAACAAATATGATGCATGTCCGGTTTAAATGTGCAAGGCATGGCAATCACAACAAACAAATACTACACATTAAGTGAAGCTCAATATGCAACGAGTTGTATATTGACGAAACTCCACATTTGAATATTTAGTTCACTCTCGTTTAGGTACACAACAATATTAACTGTTGTTAAACATGGCAAGAGGTGAAGCATAAGTAAACTACACATCTAGGCAAGTTTAAATGAGGCCGGAACAACATATAGCATTTCCGAAACGACCCCATATGTTAATTTCGAAATTGGTCCAGATCTGAGCTAATCAGGTTTTATATTTGTTAAACAGCAAAAAAAGTGAACCATGCAATTCTACACGTCATTCTAGTCGATTTACATATATAGAACGTTTGAAGCGGAGCTACGGTCTAAAAGATATGACATTCGCAAGATGCATATGACATGAATGCAAAATGCATGAAAATGACAACCACAACATTTCAAAACATGAATGCATCAAGTTATTATGATGCTACACGAAATTCTAGTCAAGTTACATATGCAACATGTTCAAAACGGAGCTACGGTTCAACCACAATCATCAATGCAAGATTTTAATTAAATCTGCCCAAAACAGCAAGATAGCGTTTTGCACACATGAAAACAACAGGCTACAAGATTCTAAAATGCACAAAGTAAGCATGGGGCAGTAGCATATAACATACACTTCATTTCATCTTGACATATCATACTCAAAAGAGTCATGGATCACATGGTACGAAGCTCACAACATGGCAACAAAATATAACAGATTAGGACTTAGTGAAAATAACAGGTTTTAGCATAGCAGATTTTCATGGAGGCATATTGACAGCAGTAAAACTATATGCTACAGGGCATATAATGACATGAAAATTAACAGCATGGTAGTAGACATGATGCATTACAATTCATTACTTTATGGCAACATCAAATTATGCTCAGATTCATGGCAAACATCAACACAACATGGCATACTGGAGAAAACAGATTCTCAGACTTAGTGAAAATTAGAGAAGACATGTGCAGCAGTTTTTAACAGATTGACATATTGGACAGCAGGTTTAATTATGATGCAAAACCTATTCATGCAAACCATTGGCACAACATGATAGAGAATAATATGCTTAACAAGAGACTCCTTGGTGGCATCACCAAAAGACTCCTAGAACACTAGCAAAACACATGGCAAGACAGCAACAAAATAACAGATTCCAGACTTAGAAATATTTTGGACCCTCAAAACATCAGATTTTTATAGCATGTTGGCAACAAGGAAAACAACACCTAAACATGCATTTCTATGACAACCAAAAATACCAGGGCCTAGCACACATGTTCAAGGGCATATCTCATGTTCAAAATTATTTCATATCATGCATGGATTAAATCACACGAAAAAGGCAAAAGGGCATCATGGCAAAAATGACGTGCACACGAACTTCCTCCAATGACAAAACCAAATGCACAGTTAAATTCTATGGATTTTTCTACCCCGAAAACATATATAATATGCATAGGTTATGTGGGAAATATGTCACAATTAATTATGCAAGTTTATGGCCTAATCCCCTTTTAGCAATTATAAATGCAAGTTAAATGCAAATATTCCAATGATCAAGTTTTTCATGCATGAAAATGCGATGCCGATAACATGAACATTTTTTAATATATTGTTGGATAATTCCAATGCACGATTAATTAAATATGCTCGATGCAAAATATGGCATTAATGCAAAAATGATGCAAACAGCGAGCTTAGGCATTCTAACATGGATGAAAATGACATATTATTAATCTACACATTTTTCTGAGCATTTTACATATATGAAACATTTTATTTCGTCGCACGGTTGATTAATCATTAACATTTTAAAAACATGCAATTTTTCTGACATTTAAAGAAAACATATGGGCCTAACAGGGCAGGGCGCTGCATATTATACAACGCCCACGGGCGAGGATTTGGGTTGGGCGCTCACCATGGGCTAAGGTCCAGATCGGAGAAGAGGCAGGCCGGGATCTGGCGGAGCTGGGCCTTGGCCTGGGCGCGGCCCAGGAGCGAGTCAACGGGCGAGCGGGGCGGCCGTGCTCGCGCACGATGCAGGAGGCCGGCGGTTGGCTCTGCCGGCGGCGGAGCATCTCCGGCGAAGTTGCGGCGGCCTGAGGCGGGATCTGGCAGGGAGACCTTGGGGGCGGCCGGATTCGGTCAGGATCCGCCGGTTCCGGGCGTCGGCGGCGGCCATTCCTGCGAGGAGAGAGAGGAAGAGAGGTTACGGGAGAGAGAGCAGAACGGGAGGAAATGGAGAGAGGTCAGGGCGCGGGGCACGGCGACTTCCGGCGCTCCGGAGAGGCACGACGGCGGGTCACCGGAGGCGGAGGGCTCGGGATCGAGGGCCTCCTGCCCTCGAGCTGCTGCGGGCATGCGGCGGCGGCTACGGCGGTGCGGGGAAGCTGCGGGCTGCGCAGTGGTCGCCCGGACGTGTCCGGTTTGATCGCGAACATGTCCGGTAGGTGGGGATTTTGGGCGAATCTGAACCATTGGAGGGGGATCCGATGGTCCAGATCTGAGGGGCTAATGGGGCTGCGGGATTGGAGGGAGGTGGAGCTAGCAGGTGGGGTTTTCTAGGGGGGTGGCTGCAATTTGGTAAGGGCGAAACCCTAGAGAGTGAGGGGGCTCTCTCCATGGGGTGGTTTAAATAGGAGATGGGTTAGGGTTGGGTTGAGTCTCGTCCGTCCGATCGCGATCCGACGACCACGAACGGAGGGGGGCTAAGTTGGGCTAGGTGGGCTGTGGAGATGTGGTTGGGCCAAGAAGAGAGGGAGGTGGTGGCCCGACGGCAGGGTTTTTAAAACAGCGAAACGTCCGACAATTAAACCGGCGGTGGAGCCGCTCTAGGACTAACGGTTCGGGTATCAAACGAGCTCTGATCGCGACGAAATTTGGCAGGCGGTCCACCTACAACATATTACGACCGCTCGCCAAGTTCCGTCCCAATCCGAGAAAGTTTTATACACACTTTTGAAAACAATATTTTGCAATGCCGCGGGCGCGTGCGTGTGTGGTTGGGCTCGAAACGGTCGACGACACGAACGGAGAGAACCGGCAACTGCTAACGGATGCAAGTTTTCGAAAACAAGTGAAGATGCTATGCACATGATGCGATGATGAATGCGACAATAAAACGAAACGCACGACGAGAATGGAAATAAAACGGGAATCTTCTGGAGCGTCGGTTCCGGGCTGTTACAGTCGGCCTCCGACTTAGTTTCCCCCACTGTTGTTGCATCACTCTCGCTGTCTCGCGCCGATGTGAGCTCTGTAACATCTCAAACGTATCTATATTTTTTTTTTATTTCATGCTATTATATTATCAGTTTTATATACTTTTGTTAGCATTTTGTATTTTTTGGGCAAACCTAATAATAGTGCCCAGTGCCATTTCAAGTTTTCTTCTTGTTTTTGGTTTCGCAGGAAATCAACATATCTTGAAAGGTCCAAATACGAAGCCAATTTTTGATGATCTTTTCTGGAGCACAAAGGACCCTAGAAGCTTCGGAGGGGGACCAGATGAGCCATAGGGGGCCCACACGGCCAAGTCATGCGCCCCGGCCCTAGGGCACGCTGCTAGGGGTGTGGGGCCCACCTGCACCGCATTATGCCCATTCCACCACCATTAAATCCTATAAATACTAACTTTGGGAAAGTTCAACTTATGCACAACTTTGGGAAGTGAAATGGAACCCCTCAAGATGCTAAGAACAAGTGTTGGTCAAGCCTCAAGACTCCTTTTTTATATTTAAGTGGTCCAAGATCACATTGAGTCCATAGATATGCCAAGACTGCAAAAAGGGAATGAGATCGTAATAATGGATTCACTGCTCAAGTACTTAGATATCAAACTCCAAAAGACTTTACAAATTCTCACACTCTCGCTGTCACAAACCCTAAATGCTACTCGGACTGACCGAACCATTCACACCTGAGGTCACCGAGTCATCCATGGCATAGTTCTTGCCTAAAAACCTAAAATCTCGGTCTCACCAAGTTGGCCTTTGGTCCATTGCAACTTGTTCATAATTTCCGAATAGTTTCAGTCGGTGACACCCAAGTGTGCAAAGTGCTTAGGTCATTACAACTCGGAGCCACCGAACGTTTCAATCCGGAGTCACCGAAAGCCTAAAGTTCAAACCTTTTGTACTGATCGGTCCCACCGAGTGGTTTCACCCGGTCTCACCAAACAGTGCATAAAGATGTGTGACGGTTGGATTTTTGGTTGAGTTCTAGGAAATGACATGCCAATTCAAGAACGAAAATGACATGATTTGGAACAACAATATGGAGGACTGTGGCATGAAATTTAAATTTAAATATTTACAAAGCCGTCACCACCATCAGCTACCTAATGACTCCTGACTCTTATATTCACTTGTGCACCACAAATATCCAAATATCTAATTCTAAACACAATACAAGTCGACAACTCCAGAGATGGTGATAGGAGGGTCGACCGGCACCCGCTTTGCTTGTCCTTGGGAAACCAGCTGTGGCAGTGTGTTTGCTTCCTTTGGTGCCACACCTGAGGCTGTCCATAGAGTAAGATGTGGCCAATCATTTCTGGAAACAACAGTCTCACCATTTACCGTTCCAAGCCGCGCCTCGACGGCAGCCATCCTATCGGTGTAGAAGAAGGCATTAAACGATACGGGGAGTTCCTGGTTCTCGTAGACGGCATAACTTGCAACTGCGGCTACACCATGAGCCTTTTTGTGGGCGAGGGTGACATGCACCTGGTTCAGGCTGTCCTCTAATTTTATGCCGTTGAGAAAATTGTCGGCATCAGTGTCCTTCTCTGCAACCTGTTCAGTTGTGCAATATGCACGATGCGGTTAGATTCAGAGCATCGTTAAGGGATGCTTCCTGATGAAATACGTACATCTATTCTGAGCAAAGAAAGAATTCCTGCTTAATTTGGCGACTATAAGATGAGCATACACTTCTTACCTTCCGAACAACGCCCAATACATCTGCCGGGCATAATTTAACAGCAGCAAACACAATATTGCCGAACCTCCGCTTTGCAGTATCAGGTGCTCTAATATCACCTTTTGCCACAGCCTTCAGCTGTTCCACTACTTCTTTCACCGCAGCCTCAAACGGAACCTAAACATTATAGCCAAAGAAATCAATTATCTTTGTCCTCAGGCAACAAAAGTATCATCATCTTCCTGTGTGCTGAAATTTGTAAACTTGAAAGCAGGGATTTCCCACTAAGTTTAGGGTTTGTGTGTGATCTCTTGTGGGCCTACTGTACTTGGACTCAAATCGGCAGACCACATCAGTCCGTAAAAGTTAAGTGTTGTTAACACTAGCTAGTTTCCTGAAAAGAATACATATTTTTTCAATGACAAATAAATACATGAGATCGATATGTTTACCTGAATGGATTTAAGATAATCAGCATTTTCGAACAAGATCTCGCGCAACCTCTTCTCCCACTGTGCCCATTCCAATGGGTCCACTCTGATTCAACATTATTGATCAAATCAGCCAGATTATAAAGAATCATGATTTCAATGACTATTCCGCACTAGTTTTGTGAACATTGTCAGCTGACACAGCCTAGCTTAATTTGTACTCAGGGGTTAACAGGTAGCAGTTCCATACCTTCTTCCATGTCTGCTTCGATGCAATCTGAATAAGCTAAGCCCGTCGTCTAAGATACTTTTGACATCACCAGGCAATGGAGCTCTGAAAATAGGAGAAGCCAGGTAGCAGTTCAGTACATCGCAGTCTCATCACGACATGTACATTCTCTGGCTTCAGGAATATGTGAAAATCTCTACCTATCTGGCTTGAGGAGAGGCATCTTAACCAAGGAGCCGAAACGCTCATACAGTTTGCCTTCGAATTCTCTTCGATTCTGGAAATGCATTTTTCTTGAATGTAACATTGATAACATGGTATAACATTCCAATAGGATCTAAACTGTTTTTTGGGAAAGGGCATACCTTGCCATCATAGAGGTTGTAAAACATTAGCAAGACATTACCAGCATTCGGTGATGCCTTGTCCAGATTTCCCTATATTTGTAGGTATGTAGTCATAACATGTTAGAGGACAACTTACAATATACAGAAAAATTGAAAACAGGAAGAGTTTCAAGAGAAAATGGATTTGTATACCTCATGATTGACCCGCTGGAGTACACGAAACATGAAAACAGCAAGAGCTTCAAGAGAAAATGGATTTGTATCGGTGC
The DNA here is from genome assembly GCA_039707655.1 of Elymus sibiricus. Classification (NCBI taxonomy): domain Eukaryota; kingdom Viridiplantae; phylum Streptophyta; class Magnoliopsida; order Poales; family Poaceae; genus Elymus; species Elymus sibiricus. The sequence continues at coordinate 446,550,964 of CM077663.1, read as the reverse complement.
CTGCAGTTTCAAGGAAATGAAGAAAACTTACAAACGCTTCATAAATAGAGATATAGACAGTAAAGACGGGAATAACATTCTTCTAGAATCTAAATAATCTGGGGCTTCGTACAGACTTGTTTTTTGTGTCAAGTGGCAGAAAAAGCATGAAACAATTTTTTTAATAATGCATACAGATAATTAATTACCTTCAGAATCAGGAACAATAGGAACAGCAGCCGATTTTGTGGTCCCACACATGTCCTCAATCTACAATACATAAATGGAGCACAAGTTCAGTTCTTTCTAAACTGTATGTAGCATGTGAAAGAAATAACATTGACTCCATCTTGCCTGCCGCCACACTTGCTCATTTGGTGCGTTTTTGTCCGCGAGGGTTACTGTAAATGGTTCCTTTTTTCGCGCGTCAGCAACCTTTTGCCAGTATTTTTCTGCAAGGGCACAAAGTTTGCAAAAAGGTCAAAATAGAAGCGGGCCGAATCTATATTTTGGTCCTATGAACATATCAACCAAAGAATACTGCCATATGCTGCATACCTTTTTTAGTAAAAAGATCTCCCATCAAACTATGAAGAGGGCGATTATCACCAAGGCCACCAGGAATTTTCAATAGTTCCTTGCATAGAGCAGACTTTGCACAACCAGGTATACCTGACGGAGAACAAAATAATATAATGAGGACATAATGGAGTTAGAATATCATCATAAAATTGAAACTTGGCAGGGAAAACATGAAGATCTATATGATTGATTCATCAAGCCTTTTTAATCTTACTTGAGAGTAATACATAAATATCCTCAGTTATTCTAACGACTGAAAACAACTCTGGATGAAACATATACCTTAGAATCTGTTAAGGAACAACGGAATTTACCAGGAAAGAAGACGATAAGGCCCTCGGGTTTTGAAATAACATCGAGGGACGTAGTAGGACTAGATGGTTGAACCAAGTCACCAGCAGCTCCCCCTATCAAAGCCTGGTTTGCTTTAGCATATTGTTCAAGGAAAGGCTCTGCCTCACTAAGATACGTTGAGGACCAGAGTGGCGTATTTCCACACCTTCTTGTAATGTACACGGCCCTGTTTTGTTTGGAAAACCAATTAAATTAGAAGAAATGTATGTAGCTTGCTAAAAGAAACTCCAATGAATGAAGAGAAAGAAGTTAGTAATATACCATTCATCCAATAGTTTGCAAAGCTCTTTCTGTTTACTTGCTGATGTTCCCCAATTCTCCATTAGCCTATTAACACATTCAGGACAGTTGATGTCAGAGGTAGCGCTGTTTGTATTCAATACAACAGAACCAACCACAATTTAACTTTAAACTAGTCACAATTGACAAAACTACACAAGTTTCACATGGCAGACTGAAAATATCACATCCTACATGGGAGCGGCCTCGCTTTACAGATATTAACTTTTCCTAGTAATATGTGTTTCCTACTTAGAGATTTGAATACATGACATACCTCAGGCAATCATTTCTATAATCAGATGGGCCATCTTCGAAGAGGGTGGAGAGGCCATTACGAATTAAAAATGTCCTTACCTGTCAGGCAGGTGGCCATGTAAGAGAATTGTTAGAAGATACATATTGCGACACGGTCCTCTCCGGCATTCAAGAATTACGTAATAAAGAAGCTTGTAAAGGAACAAGTGCACCACACGGATATGCGAAGCTTATAAGAAGCATTAATTATAATCTCATTGCAATACTTGTTTTACAGTCAAATGTTGAAACCAAAGCAAGCAATCCAGAGTAACAGCATTGATTCACATACCAACACGTAACCAGCTAACACCTAAGTCCTAAAAGAAGCTGAAAATGATGACAGTGAAGTTACCTTATAAGGCAGAAATTTTAGTTTGACCATCAAATTGGAATCCTCGGCACCATAATTATTTTCCAGTAAAGTGTTACTGTCTTTGGAATGTTCAGCAGCCTTCTTATTGTTTGCCTTGAACAGGTTTACATCAATGAAGAAACCTAATCATGAAAAATTACGTCACTCAAAGCCACACTGGCTTATTATATTGAGAAGAATTTTGAGTCACATGGTCCATCTTACCCCTATACAGTGGCCATAACCCTTGATTTTTCCTAAAAAAATACATGACCAATTAAATCTAATAAAAGATAACAAATTCCATAAAGCAAAAATATCCAGTGCTGCAATGAGCTAATGAGGTATGCGACAGTGACTTTGCAATCTTACCTCATCTCTTGCTGATAACTTCTAAAAACAGAATCACCGTGCACATGGATAACCATCTTGTAAGACAAGTTATCATTTGAAAGAGAATCAACTTTTTGGTAACATTTGAATGCTACAAGGAAATTTCTCTGCTTGATCACACGAATCATCTCCTGTAACAGTGCAAAAGAAATCAGTTATCATGTACGTACTAGTTATTGAATCTGACATTTGCAGTTATAAAACATTTACAATGGAAGTAAAAAGACTTACTGTTGGACAAGAACAAATTAAAAACTGCTAACCTGCAATTTCTTAGTTGTATTGTCTGTAGGATGTGCTTGCAAAAAGGAAGTGACAACCGATTCATCAGCGTCTGGAGACTGAGCATCAAGACCACTATTTCCAAACCAATCAGAATGGTCTGGACACATTGAAGATCCAACATTTTCAAGAAGTGCTTTAATTTGCTGTTCATATAAAATTAATATGTTATAGAAAGATAGAATCAATACAATACTAAGACAAATCATGGAAAAGGCGAATACTACTTGACAATATTAAACAGTACCTGGTTTTCATCTTGACAATATCCAACTATTTCACGTAAACTTAGTCCTAAATCAGAGTCAACTGCATAGGAGAGTAACTTTCTAAATCAATGATAAAAGCTAATTCATTTACAACTTCACAACTCTACTGCATTAAGAAATATTTTCTACAACATGTTCAGATGCATCAGAAAATACTTGTTACAACTAAATCATAGAGAACAAGCTTTTCGAAAAGTGAAGGTTCAGAAATGGTACATGCTATTATTATCTGTTATGTCTATAGCAATCGAGATGAGACCCGGGGGCCGGGGCTTGCCATGACTAGACGACGATTATAGTATTTTATTTCCAGTATTTCACTTCTCCTTTTTTTTGGTTCTCCCCTTTCCTCTCCCATATTAACAAAGATACAACTACTGAATATAGAGAATTTTGCTAATATCTTTAATTCATGATCTGGTTCAGTTACCATGTTCAATAGCATCATAACAGGCCTAGCAGTTACACATGGTAAAGGTATGCAAAGAAATGAGAAGTATCCAGTTTTCTTTTAACAAGAAACTTGATATTTCACTCTCTTGTATGGATCATCTATTTCATTTTCTAGATGAAAACTTTGCAAACAAACAGAAACTCTCTTGTATGGATCATCTATTTCACTCAAATAACAAGGCATGAAGGCAACGTCATTCATTTTACTGGCTTACCTCCATCTAGTGGAGGCTGTGAGAAGTTTTCCAAGACTTGCTCCATTTGAACTAAACTTTCACGACTAACAATACGGGCCACCAGGCCTTCAAGAATCTCACCCTGTACCATCACATGATCCTTTGACCCTACAAATAAAGAGACATGAAAACATATTACAACAGCAGTGAGAGTGTAACACAACAATTATTATTGAAGATAGAAGACTTACCTGGTATTGATATATCAGCTATTTCGCCAAGGGCGATGCAAACCGGTGTGGCAGTCCCCTCTTCACACAATGCATCGTAGGTAGCGAAAAAAGAAGTGGCAGATTTCCTTGCAAAGAGATAAAGATAATAATGTTAAGAGAAGACCCAGCAGTGAAGATATATGCACTTTTTGAGGGCACAGCAATAATAATGGTTCATACACAAGGAATATTAATAACTAATTTAGTCTAAATTAATGGCAATAAACTGTTCAACCCTCTTGTAGTCTCATTAAAAGAACAATTATGAAAATGCATCTATATCAAACAGCTTTGGAATGGAAACTTATGAAGATGCATCTGACAAGTTTATGTTTCCCATGTCAAAGTTTTTTTTTTTCGATAAAGATGTCCACCTTGTGGAAAATAGCCACACATGATTTGTTGGTAGGCGCCATTTTTGACAAAAGTCAATCACTTGTGGAGTAGAATAGAACCTTGGTTTGCCATGACCCAACTCTGTTACAGCAGTAACCACGGCTGCATATAAAGGCCAAAATAAAACTGATATAAATATGCATTCAGAAAAGATGTTATTGAAAAGGACTAGCAATAATGGTAAAAATTCATGGACTGAAAAATGATGTCATAGTTAAATAGGTAAAGTAACCCGGCATCATACCATAATCATCCTTTGGCCCTTGCCCATGGTCTCCTAATACAGCCGTCACAAGTTCCATTGAAATGTTTATCCTGTTTTTCTACAGGTACAGAACAGCGGCTAAATCAGGAATTTTAAGAAACAGCTGACAAGCAGAAATGCAAACGATGAAAAGCCCTTATAGTAAACTGAGCATTCTTGATGAGTGTTTAGAATTCCAATAAACTATGTACCAAAGAAAGGTTATACACCAACAAGGCATGTAGTCCTTGAGAAAGTTGCACTGGCATGCATGGGATACCTCAAGAACATCATTAAATTCGGCTTGCTTTTTAGGAGTCTCCTTGCCCCAAGCTTCATGAAACATACGATCCAGGACAAAAACTCCCACAGCAGTGTAGCTATAAGCAAGGAAGGAATTACACCAATATTCAGCTAAATAAATAGCTCAAAAAACAAAGATCAATAAGACAAACTTGCGGAACCCACATATTTCCAAAGCTGTTCTTGGAATATGCTCCACCACGGTGACCGGCATACATGAATAGAGATCCTGAATGCTTAAGCGTAACCTGAAGAAAAACTTATCTTTGTAGGGTGAGCACATTCTAACCACCATCATTGCAAGTAGTTAGCTAAAGTAAAATCAGTAATTGATCAAACAGCAAAAAAAGAAGAAATCAAATACACCTCCATGGTAGCTAAGCCACGCGACACCATCTCAATCATCCGAGTTCTTGTCTGCCATCGCAAATTAAAATGAGGGTAAGGTTCGCAGCCTTACGGTTTTATATTTAAATGAAAACTCCATTCCCAAAATCTACATGTGAGTCCCAAAGTGCAACTAAGCAACGGATGGTTTAGAAAGTGAGCCTTGATTCATAACCTCTTGATCGGAGTTGTCGTTTTCGAATTTGGGGTAGAAAGTGGCCCTGATACGCGCCTCCACGATTGTGTTGTTGTCCACGGCGAAGTCCGCGAACAACCTCGAGAGGTTATCACCCTGGTCAGCTGCCCCCTCGAGGGACCGGGTATTTGAACTTGCGTACGAAAAATTTCAAAGGGTTCAGCGTAGATATAGCAAGGTGTGGAAAACAGAATAGGCAAAAAGCAAAAAACCACTCACAAATTACATGCCGAATTTCCGTTGGATGCCGTCATCCTTAATTTGCAAGAAGAAGAACTCCCTGTGTTTCAATGAATGAATGATAATAATGTAAGCAAGCAGGCACTCGTACGTATCAAGAGCTGAGCTGGTTTGCACTCTGCAACTTGCAAGCTTCAATTCTCAATCCATTCATCAGCCAACAAATGTAGGTATGCAGCAAACTAAAAAAAGAATCAAATGGAACACAAAAACAATTATGAAGAATAAAATTTGTGATGGATTCAAATTGGAATTCACTTGCTTGTTCACATACATGGGTGGATGGACAGTTGGTGACTGAATGAAGAAGTGTAAGGTGCGCAGGGACGAGGGTTCAGTTCCGGTGTGAAGTTACAAAATCTTAGATTATGTTCAGAGTAGAGAGTGGCGTGCAGGCAGGCATTAATGACGAACATTACACAGGTACATATAGGATGAGGAGTGTATGAATGAAAATTAGTGTGCGTAGCAAGCAGTTGCAGCAGAGCAGATCAGATCAGATCAGAGCAAATTAACCAAGAAGGCAGCAAAATTCAGTGGCAAAGAAGACTTGTAACGTACCTACCTCCGGTTCCGGCGATCGAGATTGCAAGCTTTATAAGCAAGTATATATAATTTCCGGTGGAGCACGGTCGGGTTTGAGTCGGAGTTTCTCTGGAGGCCAAGTCGTGTCGGACGCAGCAGGCAGCACAGGCGGCGGCGGCGGCGGCGGCGGCGACTCGGTCGAGTTCGGGGTGGCTGCCGTTGGTCCTCCCTGGGTGGAGCTGAGCAGAGGGACGCCGCCTCCTCGGTTGGGTTGGGCTGGCGCTAGGCTAGGCTTGGACTTGTTGCTTCTCCTCCAAGTAGGCCGGCCCATTTTGTTCGATCCCTGCTACAATAAGAGAAGGCCCGGCCGGTTTGGAGTGTTCTTTTTCTTCAAAAAATGGGCTAAAAAAAACAGCTGCTGTAGAAACAAATAAAAAACTCCAAAATTCAAAAATCAAATCTTAGTTTTAAAATATTTTGTGAATTTTGAAAAACAAACCATGAGTTCAAATAATGTTCTCGGCCGTGAAACATGCTCGAATTCAAAAAGTGATCACTATTTCCAAGATGTTCACAAATTTAGAAAAAAATCTTCGTGAATTTAAAAATTGTTCATGAATTTAAAATAAATGATCGGGGCTTCAAAATATAATTACGAATTTAAAACATGCTCATGTTCTCAAAAGATGTTCGCCGCTTACAAAAAATCTTTGCAAATTCAAAATAAATTCATGAATTTTCAAAAAACTGTCCGCGAGTTCAAAAAAATGTTCACTAATTTTAGAAAATTGTGCTTGAATTCCAAAACTGGTCATGAATTCAAAAAAAGAATGAAATCTAAAATGATAACGACTTTCCAAAAAAATCTTTTAAAAAATTGTGAATTTGAAAATTGTTCATGATTTTCAAGAAAAAAATGTTTGTGATTAAAAACTAGTTTGTGAATTTGAATAAAAAAGTCAGACAGAAAAAAAACGCAAAACACACTAACAAGCTGGCCCATTCCCGCGGATCGAGTTCCTAGTGCCAAGAACTCGCTTTTTGCAATGCATGAAAATTTGTCCGCGGAGGAGTTTACTAGGATGATTGTCATGCTTTGGGCAGTTTGGAGTATGGGTAGAAAGGCAATCCATGAAGACATTTCTGAGAGTCCTCTATTGTGTGATGCGTGTATGATTAATGCACAATTATAAACGGGGACATCACATCTATCCACTCGTTGCTTCATTACTTCTTCCCTCAAAGAGATTGAAATATTATGGAAACCGGAGGCCCTTCCCGGTGCAGTTTCGGTCCCTTGACCAAGGTAGTGGATACCTCTTCCAGATAACCACACAAAAATAAATATGGACGCATCAGTTGCAGGGGCTGGTGGATTTGGTGTTGTATGTGCATTGTGTCGTGACAAAGAGGAACTTTTCGGGGGGCTTCGACGGTCATTTTCATGAGCAATGATGATCCAGCTACACTTGAGAGTTTAGCTGTTCGAGATGCTTTGGCTTTCGCCGAAGAATTTTATATTCAACGGATCTCCGTGGCTTCACATTGCAAGGTGGTCGTTGAAGCTATTAAGGAGGGGGGGGGGGGGGGGGGGGCAACGCGGCAAACTACGGAGCTATAGTTCATGCAATAATAGATCGGTCTAGTGCGTTTACTTTCTGTATTTTTAACCATGAATTCAGAACCTCAAATGTCGAGGCTCATAATCTGACAAAGCACGCACCAACTTTAGGTGTTAGCCGCCATGCTTGATTAGGTCAACCCAGTGATCTTATCTTCGTCTCTGTAAACGTTTGTGATGACGTAATAAAAGCTTCGAGAGATTGCCTATATTTTTTCCCGGTCTGGTCCCGGGTTGGCCATGGCCGGAGCAGAGTCCAAATTCACCGTTCTCACCTTTAATGACGAGATAAAATGATTTGATCCTCCGAGAAATTCCCGCACTGTCCAACCCTTTTGATAAATGCCCAGTCTTGTGGTCTTTCTGCTCGACCTAGACATACTGAAGTACGCTACATTTTTGCCTTGGCCCATGACCTGCCCGAGTCGCCGTTGACCGCTTACGTGACAGGAAGAGACGCCGAAGTAAAGTTCGTATCTGGAAAGCCCCCATGGGGCCATCTTCCTTCGGACGCCACGAACAGAGAGACTCTTCTTCCACCAAATCCATCTCAAATTGAAGATTTTCTCCATAGAAGAATGGGCTTAGGGGGTGAGGGGCTCCCAAAACCGTTCTCTCCCTTCCTCCATGCGTCTCTATCCCTCCCCGCTACCCTCTCTCTCCCTCCCACCCGGCCATTCCCGCCATCGTCATCCCTGGGTTGCCACCTAACACCGTCCCCGCCGGCAGCTTCATGCGGCTGCAGATCTCGCTACCGCCTTTGTTCCTTGAAGCCGTCCCTACGCCTCGTCGTCTTGTCCTCATCCTTCGCCCCTGCCCCGAAGCCATCACCATCGTTCGTGCTCCCCTCTCCGCCTCCTCTGCTCCGCTGCCAGTGAGATTCTTCCGAGAGTCCCTTCGATCCATTCCAATGTATGTGGCTTTGTAATGTAGGTTAATTTGCAGTTTAGGTGTTAGTGTAGGTCGATTTGTAGTGTAGGTTAGTTTGTTATTAGTTGTTCTTAGCACAAATTAGAAGAGAGAGTTAAGGAAGATAGGAGAGAAGAGAGAGATATCTTGTTGCGCTTGCTACGTCAACTTAGGCATCTGAAGAGCCTAAGAGCATCTACAGCCGGACATAGTAAATATGACCTCCTAAACGCCTGTGGACGCGCCCGGTCAGTGACCGGGCGTGTCCCCTATTTGTCCGTCCGTGCAGCCACACTCTTCATTTTCTTCCTCATATGTCCGGTCACTTGTACGTGATTGGTGGACAGGAAGAGAGAGAAAGAAAAGAATGAATAAAGAAAAAGAAAAGGTGGTCCGGGCGTGCCCGGGCGCGTCCGTGAGCCCTCATATCCTCCCTATATTTGAGATGGATATGAGGGTTCGCGGACAGCCGGACGCATAGGGATGATATGAGGGTCCGGTTGGGTCACCTTTTTCCTTCTCACTAGTGTCCGGTCACTGATCGGGCGTGTCCGCGGGCATATGAGGGGTCTTGAGGCGTACGGTTGTAGATGCTCTAATGGGCTCCTTCACTCCACATAGGCCAAGACATGAAAAAGAAGAAAGTAACACCATCAAACTCTTGTTTATCACAATCGATAAGCAAAATAGGAGGTGTAAGAAGACATTGGTAAACAGGTTCCGGCGGGGGTGTTGAGGCTCAACTCCTAATGTATAGCAAATGTGAAGAATGAGTGTCATCTCATCTTGTCCAATATTTTTTACCACCAAGAAACAATATCAATAAAAGATTGGCATCACAAGGATTTCATGAAGTGACATAGGTATTTGTGAGGGTGGAAACAGTTGGTTCCACAAGGGTGGTGAGGATGAGTATTGCGTTGAAAGTCCCTAACAAAATCGTACTATGACAACTTCCCGATTACGCATTGGCTTCTCTCAATTAAATTGAACATGTTCATGTCCGTGTAGGTTCCTCCAGGGTTGTCATCAGCAAACAAGCGGTGCGTTTGCCACGAAGATCTTGTACAACCATGTTCTAACTTCTCAAAATGGTTGTCTGCACGCAATAGAAACAAATATGGTGAAATTGGGTCACTGCATGGCAAAAACAAAAAGGACCGGTTGAATCGAAAATAATGGAGCAGCTGGAGGAAGAATCATAAGAAGTTGGCAGTGGTAAAAAACGATGGAGAGAGAGAGAGAGAGAGAGAGAGAGAGAGAGAGTTTTTTGACCGGCAATGGCAGTAGCTCTGCCTTTTCATATAAGTAGGGAGAAAAGGATCAAAGATCCCAAAGTGTCATACAGAGTGAGGCCTCTCCGACTCAGCAAAAACAGTAAGAAAAGAGCAAAAACAGGAGGGAAAAATTATCTAATTGCCTCTCTAAAAAGCCTCAGCTCCTCTCTGGCCATAGCAGCAACCGTTTCAGGTGAGCATTTCTTCCCTTCGAAAGTTCTTCTGTTCCTTTCTCCAGAGATTCCAAGCGACATATACCGCCGTGGTAATCTGGGGAGCCACATCAGAGCGCTTGTTTAGCGCCCAAACCTGCCGCCACCAGCCTTTGATTGTGATGTTCGTCGAGCCAGCCTCCGCAGCGGCCCCATCCGATTGACTGAAAGTGAACCAGACCTCACGCGCAAAAGGGCGGAGCAAAGCGATGTGCACAGCCGTCTCAGGATCTTGATCACACATGACACAAGCTGCCGAGTGAGGCCATCCCCTAGCCATCAAACGGTCGGAGGTCCTGTTCCTATTCTGTATCAGCAGCCACATATAGAATCTCACTTTGGGTTCAGCTTTGATCTTCCAAGCCGCATCCAGAGAGGGAGTAACAATGCGGCCAAAGAACTGGGCTGAATAAGCAGATTTAGCAGAATAAATCCCATCCTTGCTCAACTTCCATGTGATGGTGTCAGGCCCGTCCGAGAGAGTCACAGACTGGATCATCTGCCATAGCTTAATAAATAAATTGATCAATCGTCTGTTCATTATTCATCCTCTGTAATCCTTTCATCCACCTGTTGGCAGTAAGAGCTTCCGCAACAGAGAGGTTCTTACGACGTGCTAAAGCAAACAACTCAGGAGCAATGCTCGAAGGGGCCATGCCCTGGAGCCATCGATCCATCCAAAAACGGGCCCTCTGTCCATTACCAAGAGAGATATCCGTGCATGCCGAAAAAAGGTGCATATCGTTGCGGTCACAAGGGATTGGGGATCCCTTCCAAGGTCTCGGCGACTCGCTCCATTCGAGCCAGGCCCATCGCAGCCGCAACGCCCGGCCGAAGCAAGTAATGTCCTTGATCCCAAGACCCCCAAGATTTTTGGGCGAGCAACATTTCTTCCAGTTGACTAGGCATTTGCCCCCCTTACATTCCTCATCAGCAGCCCAAAGGAAGTTTCTTCGGATCTTGTCCAACCTCTTGATCACCCATTTGTTTGCAGCAAAGCAGGTGAGGAAGTAGGTCGCCATGGAGGTAAGAACCGAATTTATGAGCGCAAGCCTTCCAGGCCTAGCCATAAGTTTTCCTTTCCATCCTTTTAATCTTCCTGTCATGCCATCGAGCAATGGCAGCACTTCAACTCTTTTTGGTTTCCGGAGACTTAGTGGCAGTCCAAGATAACGACAGGGAAGGGTGCCCGTGTTACCACCAAAGTCCTGTATGATGTCTGCAAAGTCAAGATTCTCGCATCTGATCGGAAATGCCGTGCATTTCTGCGCATTGATCTTCAACCCGGAAGCCTCACCAAAAAAATTCAGGAGAGCTTTTGTCGCCACAATGTCATTCTTGTTTGGATTCAGGAAAAGTGCAGCATCGTCCGCGTACATGCTGGTTCGAAGTTTGGCCGCCTGCGGACCTAGCTTGGACAGAATGCCATGTTCGGTTGCTAGCTCGAAAAGTCTCTGGAGTGGTTCCATGGCCAAGATGAACAACATAGGGGAGAGGGGATATCCCTGTCTGAGCCCACGCATATGTTTAAAGAGAGAGTTTGATGGTGTTACTTTCAGATTGATACGTTCGCTCTCGCCCTTCGGCTTTGCAGTGACTCAAGGTCCTATGGTTTTTCGCTCAATATATAGCTGAAGTAGAAGTCCTGGTGGATAGAAGTTTTCAAAAAAGCATAGTATTTAACTACGAAGAGCGCCTTACAAAACCCACTACTAAAGCCCGAAAATGACTTTATTATACCCCGTCGACACAAAAGTTGAAAGGGTCGAAGCAGAAGGCCTACCTTAATAAATCCTTAACATAGAAGACACTACATCTTTATCCGATAGATCGGTGCTTTCTTGCACCAACAGAGCCAACGAAAGGGGAGGAAGGAGTCTCTTCGGGGACATCCGAGAAAGGGGAGGCAGCGACCAACGTACACATGAATACATGATTAATTAAAAAAATTGCAAGCCAGTTAATAATATGGACAGTGGTGTACGTACGCAGTATAAATGATGGGTTGTACAAGATCTTCGTCTGTGTGCATGCAGTAGCGGGTGTCGTGACAGGAGACAAATGATGGGTCGAAGGGAACAACGCATCTTACACACAGTGCGTTTGACTCTGAGCAAAGGAGGCCGGGCGTACATAGCATTCATGCATGCGTTTTGTAATGATCTGGATCGGCCGGCCGGCGGTCACCCTGCCCTGTGCTGTGCAGTGCAGCGCAGGTCAGGTGTACAATGCTCAATGCATGCGTTTCCTAATGATCTGGTCGGCAGCATGGCATGGGCATCAACACGCTCCTCAGCATGATATGCATGTCATGCATGGCTGTTGTGAACCGGTCCTGAGCTTGTACTACATCCGATACGTACGTATGCATGCATGCTCATCGTCACATGCATATGGCCGGCCGGAGCGGGGCGTATGCCTCTTGTCCGGTATACACATACATCTCTTGACTTTTTGTACGTACGTGACGTGACGCATAAGCGGTCATGAAAATTCTAGGTTAGTAATTCCCGCTAATTTTTTTTAAATAATACATTTTTTTTTATAAATTACAGAAATAATATACGAATTTGAAAATTTTCAAAAATAGAATCCAGTCGGCTGGAGCTAAGCCGACTGGATTCAGTCGTCTGCGGCTAAGCCGACTGGGCCCAGCATAGCCGACTGCATGCCCCCCCCCAGCCGACTGGGGCTCCTGTCGGCTACGGCTAAGCCGACTGGCCAGTCGGCTGGGGCTAAGCCGACTGGGTTTTTTTTTTTACCCCCTTTCGGTGATGCCGGTGATGCCCGCCGCCGCCATCCGGCTCATCTGACCTTCTGCGGCCACCATCCACAATGCTTTCGGTGGTGAGTGTGACTGGCAGTGCTACTTTCGGTGGTGAGTTTGACTGGCAGTGTTGCTTTCGGTGGTGAGTTTGACTGGAAGTGTTGCTTTCGGTGGTGAGTGTGACTGGAAAACAGCAGCGCACTGAGCCTCGACGGTTATTTAAAAAGAGCTCTTCTCTGCCTCTTGTCCTCACAATACTTCTCCTCACTTCCTCTTCTCCTCACTACTCGTTGTGGTAGCATTAACAAATCCGCAGTGATGGGTGATCCTCGTCCATTTTCACGAGAGGCATCTTGTGATGTCTTGATGGGTGCGGTTTCCATGAAGTCCGGGCTTCATGGAACTCCAGGTGTATCTTTCGATGAATTAGTTAGCAGTGAGAGTAACTTGCGGAGGTTTAGACAAACAGCTTGTCATAGTAGAAACACAGCGGACATTCGACTAGAACTTTTTCGGTTGCGTGCAAGGTGGGAAAGACTTTGTGAACTAATATATGAATCAGCGCGATTCACACGATCATTTGATGATTTAGATCATCATGTGATAGATTTGCCAGTTGATGAATATATTGCGTTTCAAAAGGTAATTTAAATTTCGTATTTGATTTACATATTTAATATGTTTGTCGTTTTAATTCATTTTTGTTCATTTTGGTAATTGTAGAGATACAATGTGGACGCTAAAGAAATGAACCACGATGTCAGTATGTTGGCATGGTTCAAGCTTTTATTTGGGTCCGTTCCGCCGCCGAAATATGTATCAACTCATGATGGCTCAAGCTCGAAGAAGAAGAAATGCAGCGATGCATCACCAAAGCCCGGTGATGATGGTTACTCTTCCAGCGATGAGTTTATGTCAGCCAATAAAAAATCTAAGTCGAAGAAACATGTTAGTGACAATAGTGATGATGACTTTATGTAGTGTTAGCGAGAAGCACGATGATGTCTTCATGTAGTTTGTATGCAGTATTATTTATGGTCAGTCGTACCGTTTAATTCAGATGTACTTGTATCTTAATTATCTGCAGCAGTCTCTCCGGAAATGTAACTCGATTAACAAAGCGAATGAACAGAAATATGTCTCTCGCATACATAGGTAGAATATGTCTCTCGCATACATAGGAAGATATATGTCTATCGCATACATAGCTAGATATAAGTGACACACAATCATCAGCCACCTCGTCCGCCACGTCGTTGAGGTGGTGTCTCCGGTGTCGGCTACATATACCTGTGGGGTGGCCGGATGATACGGGGAGGAAGCTCGGACCCGTCCAGGTCATACTGTGTTTCCTGTGTGGGAGGTGGTGTAGGAGTCGAATACATGTCCACCCACTCGTTGTGCTGCGACAAGTATTCCTGTGTGTTATGCCCATCGTCAGGCTCACTCTCCCACCTGGATTCGGACATAGACGCGTCATGTCCGGACATAGACGCCATATATCCGTAGCCTGCTGCGGGAGGGATGGAACATAAGTACTGACAAAATACGTAGTCGCAATCGATATTGGAAAGAATTAATATGAAGAAACATACCTGTAGGGGGGGGTTGCATCACGTAGCCTGGCGTGGGACCCTGCTGCTGTGGTCCTGGCCGAAACACGTAGCCTGACGTGGGATCCTGCTGCTGATGCCACGCCAAACTACCAGCCTGGTCAGGACGTGGTGGCCTGGGCGTCCACTGCTCTGCTAGACGTGGACGCGGGTCATGTCGGTGATGCGTGGGGTCTACCTGACCAGTCGAGTGACGCGGGGGGCGTTGTACGGGCTGCTGATGAAGAACGTCCGAAGTGCGTCTGCACGTGATAGCCCGATACACAGCTCGTAGCCTCCCCTCAATGCGCGCCATAAAGTTCTGCACCTGAGGCCGAGCAACGAGTAGTGGTGCATCCGAAAGTGAACGCCGATAGTTGGACACCTCCTCGCCAAGTCCGATAGTCAACTCAGCCTGAAATTGTCACGACGATTATTAAGTATGCACGGCAAAGTATGTAACAACTAGATGCATTACACAAAGAGAATATATCTTACCGCCAATTGCCTAGAGCCCGAAATATCATAGCTCGGGTACATATCGGACACACTAGGGGCAGGTAACTCATCTGGGTGAGTGTGTTGAACGATGCATAACCGTGTTCTGCTCATGTACCGCTGCAAATAGAGATCGAATTCATCGAGATCAAACTCGACATTCTCCTGCCACACAAGTGTGTTCGCGGTCTCCCATTGTGTAACGTACGGCTGAACACGTTGTAGCCACTCAGCAGCAGTCCTGTGAATCCCCTTCCTTGTGATCCTAAAATTATGGTGTTAAACAATTAAGTAATGCTTCACTATGGACAATTGTGAAAGACAATTCAATATTGAATAACAAGACAATACCTGTGGATGTGTGCTGGCACCGGGTGCTCTGTAGGGGGAGGCACCTCCAACTGTTGAAGACCAAATTGCCTCATAACCCTCTGCTGGGCCATCTCCTCGACGAAGATGTCGAATATGATCTTCGCTTTCGTCATCCAGTAATCACTATCTCTGAAGCATAGCTCAGACATACCGCCGGGGTATCTTGCATTCATGACTCCTTGCGTGTACAGCTGCCAGATCACCCCAGTGTACAAATCAAACTGCTCGTTTAATGCCCTGTATGCTCGCCTAGTCTGATCACTAGCATAGCGTCTCTGCGGCAAACACAAGTTAGTTTAAGCCATAGTGTACACAAAGAAGAAAATTATAACACGGGACATACCTTGCGACGTGTCCAACACAGACCGAAAGTAGGCATATCGATGCCTTCAGCATCGAACATTACGGGCATAGGCTCTTGAATACGTACGTCCGGTCGTCCTATAGAGAACCTCTCCCACGACCACAGTTGTAGAAATAGAGGGCATCCAAGAAGAGCTGGCGTGGGTGCTGTCAGCTGGCAGGCGTTGCACATACCTCGATATGTAGCCGCTAAGACCGCCGAACCCCAACTCCTCTGTGTGATCTGAGCCAGCGTCTGAGCTCTCGCGATCTCTAGTGCAATAGGGATGTAGAGCGCGCTTATAGTGGTGACATGGTTCTCTGTGAACATCACCTTACCGAGAAGCCACAGTATATATGCCTCCAGGCTGCGAGTGATCTGTGTCGCATTCAACGGGACCTGCGGATACCCCGGGAACTTCTGGATCTGTATTGAGCAAAGATAAAGCATTAGTACATAGCGACAACTGAAAGATATGAGGCAGGGGAACTAACCTGGAAATGGAGCAACCAATCATACTTAGGTCCGTGATGCTCCGATGCCAGAGCCGGAGCACCGTCATAAAGACCCGCGAAACGTTGTGCAAAATCTTCCTGCCAACGAGCCGGTGCCTCCAACGGTCCGATGGCATGACCTGCCAACGGTAGTCCCAGCAAAAGTGACACATCCTGCAGAGTAGGAGCCATCTCTCCCCAGCGGAAGTGAAACGTGTGGGTCTCAGGCCTCCACCGGTCCACTAAGCACGTGAGCAAAGAGGTGTCGATGGCGACGCGTCTGGAGGTATCCGTGCGCTCAACCAGCCGCGCGAAAGGTAATAGGCCAGCCCATTTCAACCTGCATGTTAGGGCAATTCAGTTAGTGCGTCCCATCAATATACGTGATTGAAACAAATAAATAAAGCACGTACCGTTCAACCCATCCCTCGTGTATCATCCAGTCTTCCCTTTGAGTGCGAGTGCACAGGGGCTCAAGCTGGCGCTCATAACCTATCGCCGCACGATGTTTACTATCAATTTCCGGATTAAGCAACGACATTTCTGTCATTCCTGCACATACAAATTTCAAACATATTGCCACAATTAATACAAATTTCAAACTTAGTGGCATATTTAATACAAAGTTCAACATAGTTCCACACTGAATACAAATTTAGAACTTAGTGTCACACTTAATACAAATTTAGAAGTTAATGCCACACTGAATACAAATTTAGAACTTAGTGCAGCCTAGGTTCTTCCTCTCCCTCTTCCTCCTCTTCCTCCTCTTCCTCCTCTGCTTCCTCGTCCCCGGTTGCCTCGTCCACGCCCAGTACCACTGGCAGTGCCGAAAGTGGGACAATTAGTGTCCCTATGGCCAATTTCATTGCATAAAATGCATTGCATAGTGGGGCCTCCCGCTTCAGATTCATCCATATCATTCCGGATGCGATGACATTGTCGTCTGCCTCTACTTGTTCGCATATTCTCTGGGTCTGGAATGTACCGCCTTTCATCAGGATTAACGGTGCTGAAGTTACCCATTGAGCGAAATCCCAGCAACTCACCTGTCCAGGTATTGAGGACGGACTCTTTCAGAAAATATGGAGTCACAAACGAGATTGCGTCCATTCCAAGCTGCCCGCAAGCAGCAAGTACATGGGAGCATGGTAGGTGAAGCAACTTCGGTTTGTTGCATGTGCACTCACATGTTGGCCAGACTTCATTTCCAATTTTCACCTCATGCGTCCTCAGCTCATTTGCACAGCCGAATTTGTTGTTAGCTAAGCGGACCTCAAACCTTCTCTCTTGATTACCAATGGGGACTACAGTGTGTGACCTGGCTTTTTCCATCTTTTCTTCCATGTACTTCATAATCCTTTCACAGTAACGTGTGTTTGGGTTGTTCAACATATGTTGCTCTGCCTTTTGACGTCTATCTCTGAAGTACTTCACGGTGCCATAGAAAATACCCTCAACGATGGCTGTAAGTGGCAATGCCCGGTTTCCTCTGAGGACAAAGTTGTATGTTTCTGCGAGGTTGGTAGTCATGACACCGTACCTTGCTCCATGTGTGTCATGCAGCAAAGACCACCTCTCCAGAGGCTCATGCTCTATCCACTGCTCGAAGGTTTTAATCGACCTCCCGAGCCTTCTCCTAGTACCAGGTGGGTCAAATCCTGGCAAGTCACAAAGCCCAACGGACTCCTCCTCCACGGCAGCTGGTCCTGTTGCTAACTGTGCTGCTACTGCTTCAACATGTGCCCTGACCGCTGCATCTCTTGCAGCTTTCCTGTCCCTAACGTGTCTCCGCGTGCACACATTAAGTCTGTCACGTATCAAATTGTACTTCCATAGCTGGTTCTGCTTGCATAGTTTTTTGAATAGATTCATCAGGCTCTTATTTCTGAACTGCGAGAAGAAATTAGCCCCCAGATGGCGCATGCACCAACGGCTCTGCAAGTCCTGCCATGGAGTTTGTTCCTCAGGGCCAGGGTTTGTCAGTGTCTTTATCGCACTGAGTATACCTGCATGTCTGTCATGAAGGATGCACACATTGGGCTTATCCTTCACAACTGATATTTTCAGTTGCCTGAAGAACCATGTCCAACTTCCAATGTTCTCACTCTCAACAAAAGCAAATGCCAGTGGGACTATTTGATTTTGGCCGTCTTGACCAATGGCTGTCAGGATCTGACCCTTGTACTTGCCAGTCAGAAAAGTGCCATCTACACATATCACCGGTCGACAGTGCCTGAAAGCTTCGATGCATACACCGAAAGAGAAGAACAGTCGATGCAGCACCCTCACAGTTGGGAACTCTGGCATGAAGAGGTCTTCGATGTCGACATAGGTGCCCGGATTCCTGTCCTTCAGCGTCTGGAGGAGCCGGACAACTGAGTCATATGCATCGAAATAAGAACCAAATCTGCTCTCAAGCGCCTTTTGCTTAGCCCTCCAAGCCTTGCCGTAAGAAATTCTGTACCTGAACCTGACGAATACTTTTGTCTGGATAGCCTTAACTTCCATCGCTTTGCTCTCCACTTTCTCACTGTAAAACAACCTCGCAATAAGCGTGGATGAAAGGTTGGGATGATCTTGAGGGATGCAGGGAATAAGACATGTGTGATGAACTAGGTCACTGATCACCCAACTTGTGCCATACTTAGGGAGATAGCCGTGCACCCTGGCAGGACAACCTGCATTCTTGCATACCATTGTCAAGTATTTCTGACTGGACACCTCAGCTATGAAAACCCTTTGCGTGGACATTGCCCAATTTATTATTGCGTCCTTCAGAGCTTCTTTGTTGGGATACATAGCACCGGTCGCAATGTTGTTTTGGTGATATTGCCAGGCAGAATCATGACCATCGTTCACGGTCATTGCAGATGAGAAGTCATGATTCCAAGAAGCAGGAATCGGGACCTCCTCTGCATTTTCTTCTTCATCTGACTCGTCAGAATTATCTGCATGACCACTTTCAATATCGGTGTCTTCTTCTTCCATGATGTTCTGCATGTGCCCATCTACCTCGTCCGCGTCCGCCTCGCCACTGTAATAACCATCGCCATTTCCTCCTTCTACCTGACTACTCTGCCCTTGTTCATAACCATCATCTCCATCATTTGACACATATAACATCATCCCGTCACTGCTTTGCCCAGGATCGTTACCACCCTGGCCTTCAGGCGCAATTACCTCCTTCAGAACGGGAAGCACTAAGGCACAAGGATTGCATCCCCTTGTTTCGCAACCTTGTAACCAGCGCACCCACTGAGAATCCCTCTCTACTGGCCTCAAATAGAAGAAGACATTCGAACTTGACCGGGTCCACAATGCATGAACACCCACGGTCTGTGTTTCAGTATTCAGCCCTAAACATGCTGTCACCCATTCTTTCAACTGACTAAGAGACCATGTTTGAGGGTCGGTCAGTGCCACCTCTATGTGCTCAAATTCACTCAGATCAACCCCAATCTCATTTGTTTGGACATTACCAGGACCGTAGAAAAATATGAACTTCACTATATCAGACATCTCGGCTCACCTATAAATTTTTTTAACATGGACAGACAACTGTTAAACAACATGACAAACTACATATATTCACACTCCTAAATATTTGACAAGTACATAGATTAGGGAATATTAACGAAGCTAAATATTGAAACAACTTAATATATTATGGATATTACCGGAGCAACTAAAAATACTGACATACCTAAATATTTGACAGACCTAAATATTTGACATGCACATATAACACGGGATATTACCGGAGCAACTAAAAATACTGACAGACCTAAATATTTGACATGCACATATAACACGGGATATTACCGGAGCAACTAAAAATATTGACTGACCTAAATATTTGACATGCACATATAACACGGAATATTACCGGAGCAACTAAAAATACTAACAGACCTAAATATTTGACATGCACATATAACACGAAATATTACCGGAGCAACTAAAAATACTAACAGACCTAAATATTTGACATGCACATATAACACGAAATATTACCCGGAGCAACTAAAAATATTAACAGACCTAAATATTTGACATGCACATATAACACGAAATATTACCCGGAGCAACTAAAAATACTGACATTAATTTTTCAAAATATGTACAACTCAGAGAATTTTTTTGACGACATAGGTATACCTTCGACGCGTGTGCCACTGCTTCTTGCTTCTCTCTTCAACTCAGCCGCACCTCCTCCTCCTGCTCACCACCTCTTCCTCCCCAGCAGCAACTCCTCCTCACCACCACCTCTACCATGGTTCAACCACCTCAACCATGCCTCCTCCTCACCTCACTTGAACGAGAAAAAAAACTATCCTATTGGAAAAAAAAATACCGTAGGCCACCGGAGTTGGCTATGATCTACTCTTTCTGTGGGTGGGATGCAAAAATGGATGGACCAGCGAGGAGATCGACGGGGGGTTACGAGAGACTGAGAGAGAGAGCAAGAAGAGGAAGAACGAGAGCTCACGGGCGCAAGAGGAAGGAGATAAGGAGAAGAAGGGAAGGAGAAAACGAGGAGGGAAGGAGAGAAGGCGTGGGTGGGCAGCCAGGCCCCTGTCGGCCACGCCCCGGCCGATTGGACGGCCTGTCGGCTGCGCCGGGGCCGACTGGAACCCTGTCGTCTGGGCCGCAGCCGACTGCAGAGCGCCAGGCCGACTGGCGAATCCAACGCGACGGTCGACGTGTTCGGGCAAATCAAAAGCTGCCACGTGTCCTGTCGGCTTAGCCGTAGCCGACTGAACCTGCCACGTGGCCTATCGGCTTAGCTCCAGCCGACTGGATTCTATTTTTGAAAATTTTCAAATTCGTGTATTATTTCTGTAATTTTTTTTAAAAAATGTATTATTTAAAAAAAACTGCGTAATTCCCAAGGTGACGGCGACATTATACACATCTTCTATATAAATATAAGATGGATTTGAGATGCAGATCCATCGTACGTGAGCGAACTAACCTATGGTTGGATGGTTAGATGGACTGTGGTATCCCAGCCCAGCAGTGTTTAAATCCTGGTGCTCGCATTTATTCCTGGATTTATTTTAAGATTTTCGGCGATGTGCATTCAGTGGAGGCGTCTATGGTGTCTTCGTAAATTTCAAGATGATATGCCGGCTCAGTCTTTCGGAGATGCTCATAGGGGTAGGTTGTGCGTGTGTGCGTTCATAGGGGTGAGTGTATGCGCGTGTATTTGAGCATTGGCGTCTGTATTTTTTTTTTAAAAAGATACATCGTACGTGATGGACAATATATATACAAGATTAAAGCGTCTTTAGCAGATCTGGTATACAACATCCCGCAAAAATCGGTTTACAAATACCGCAAAACGTTTTTTCGATATAACTTTTGCTTCGACAGAACTGATCCCGTAAAAATCTTTCATGGTCGTGGCAAAATTACACAAACCCCTAAGAAACACCCGCTAAATTATAATTGGGTCCATCTTCCTCGCCGCATCCCCTCTCACTACTAGGAGAAACCTTATAGGCAGGACACTATCAGTAGCGCTGGAAAGTAACAGGCGCTGCTGATAATTACCAGTACCGCTGGATTTCGGCAGCGCTACAAGGAAAGACTTAGCAGTAGCGCAGGAAACATAAAGAGCGCTACTGCTAAGCGGGACCCGACGAGCCCACCGACACTATTGGTAGTAGCAGCGCTGTCCAGAATACATCGCTACTACTAAGATTTTAGCAGTAGCGCTTTTTTTCGTGGAACCGCTACTGCTAATGGGCCCCACTTAATAGTAGCGCTCTTTCTGGAAAGCGCTACTACTAAGTAACATAGCAGTAGCGCTTTCTGGAAAACAGCGCTACTGCTAGGCGTGGCTGGTGCCACCTTTTCACCCCCTCCCCCTCCTCCCCCCCTTTGCCCTCTCTCCCCCTCCTTTCCCCTCTCCCAGTGGCGGAGCTTAGTGGAGTGCAACCTGGGCCATCGCCCCCCAGCACATGAGAAAACTAGTATATATCCTCTAGTATTGGCCTCATATTTTCAGTAAAAAATAGCCTAAAGCAGTGTTTTTTGCCCTCCCAACCCGTTTGCCCCTCCATATATTCATCCCAAGCTCCGCCACTGCCCTCTCCCCTCACCATTGTTGCCCTTCTTCTCTCTTCCTCCTACCTCTCTTCTCTCCCCATTAATGCCCCCCTCCACCATAACTCTCCTCCATAAATGGCCTTCTCATCTCTAGCTAGCTCCATAAATGCCCCCCTACCTCATTTATTTGGCTCTCCCTCCATTCCATTAGATATAGATCTAGCTAGCTCATCTCTCTCCCTGTCCATTAGTTACCTAGAGTCATCTCTCCTCCCCAACAACTAGATCTAGCTAGCTATTTAGCCATCCACACTTTCGATCCCTATAGGTAGCGAAAGGCCTCATCCGGTCGATCGGTCTCTCTCGGGAGATAGGTGAGTAAAAAGTTGTTCATTTCAAGAATGGGAATATGTGTGTTTGGGATATGGAGAGATTTGTGCGAGTGACATGCCCCCGAGTTGCTTATGTTTTGCCGAAATGTCGATTTATTTCCGTTTCGGTGAATTTCGAGCAAACTCGATATGTCCTATTTTTAGGCAAGGTCATGCCAAATTTTTATATTACTTTGCTGCATGCATGCATTTTGTTTATAACCCTTTTGCTTGTTATACCGTGCATGCAGTCGGTCATGAAGGTGAGTGGATGGAAGGTGGAGCGATACATGCAATCCGCGGTGATGGACATGTATGCAAATAATCGGACTAGGATTAGATGTCCGTGTACAAGATGCAAAGAAGGAGTCCTTTGGGACCCTTTTGATCGTGGCAGGTTGAAGGCGCACCTGTTGATGAATAGTAGTGTCCGCGCTTGGCCACGAGGAGCAGGGCAACAACAACTAGCTAGCGGCTGTGCCGGGGCAGCGGCAGTAGCTAGCTAGCTAGATAGCTAGCTCGTGACGCGACAACAGCTAGCTCATGTAGCTCGCGTAGCTCGTGGCCACACCTCGTGGTTCGAGCAGCGGCGACAGTAAGCGGGGAGGCGGCATCTCGCGAGGCGGCAACTAGGATCCGGTTGCCGGTAGCATCGAGGCGTTCCGGTGAGGTCGTGCTCGGAGAAGACCATGGCAGGAGCTGAAACTTCTCGCCAACCGTTTCTATGTTTTCCAGGTCCTTGTAACAAAGAGCTCAAGTCCCGTAGATATGGAGAAAATGGGTCGCGGTTTGGAGGATCCCTAAAAAACATCCAGGAACGAATATACGGGATCTGTTTCGACCGGCAAATTAGCCTCCGTCCCGTGAACCGACGGTTATTTGGTTGGAATGCCTGGTTTGCGGTTCTGCTAGAGATGCTCTTAGGAATTTCTAACGCGACCCTCAAATCAGACACCGCATCCGTCCGCGAACCGGTGAGGACTAGTCCGCGGATACGGGTGCAAGAGCCTGCCATTCAACCGTGACCGCAAATGTACATAGACATTTTGAACAGAAATAAATAAATTTGATGCAAATTTGAACAAACCAAACAAATTTCATCGAAACTTGGATAAGTTTTACATAAAATCGGATGTTTTTCATCTAAACCAGAGCACATGCATTACATTTTTTATGTACTTAGACTAAACCCTATTCTAATCTAGTCTAATGATCGTCGGCGCCCGTTCCCCATGTCCGGCAGCTCGCCGGCTGGCCATGAGGCCCAAAAATGAAGCTTTGCCTCCGCGAAGCCGACAAGCGGCTAACCGGCCGACGATGATGAGCCTAACAAGCTTAGTTTCAATGGGAGGTGATACGTCTCCAACGTATCTATAATTTTTGATTGTTCCATGCTCTTATATTATCATTCTTGGATGTTTACAATCATTTTATAGCAACTTTATATCATTTTTTGGGACTAGCGTATTGACATAGTGCCAAGTGCCAGTTGCTGTTTTTTGCTTGTTTTTTACTTCGCAGAATATCAGTACCAAACGAAGTCCAATCGCGATGAAACTTTTTGGAGATTTTGTTTGGACCAGAAGAAAGCCAGAGAGCCAAAGAAGTGCCCGAGAGGGGGCCCAGGCGGCCCACAAGACACCAGGGTGCGCCCTGGTGGGTTGTGGCCGCCTCGGGAGTCCCCTCCACCGCCTCTGAGCTCTATAAATACCCAAATATTCCAGAAACCCTAGAGGAGTCGACGAAAAACACTTCGAGCTGCCGCAAGTTCCAGAACCGCGAGATCCAATCTAACACCATCACGAAGGGGTTCATCATCCTCATTGGCGCCTCTCCGATGATGCGTGAGTAGTTCACCATAGACCTATGGGTCCGTAGGCAATAGCTAGATGGCTTTCTCTCTCTCTCTTTTGATTCTCAATACAATGGTCTCTTGGAGATCTATTTGATGTAATGACTTTTTGCGGTGTGTTTGTTGGGATCCGATGAATTTTGAGTTCATGATCAGTTTCTATCCATGAATATTATTTGAGTCTTCTTTGATCTCTTATCTGCATGATTACTTATAGCCTCGTATTTCTTCTTCGAATCTTTGGTTTAGTTAGGCCAACTAGATTGATTTTTCTTGCAATGGGAAGAGGTGCTTTGTGATGGGTTCGATCTTGCGGTGTCCTCTCCCAGTGACAGAAGGGGCAGCAAGGCACGCTTGTATCGTTGCTATTAAGGATAACAAGATGGGGTCTATTCCTACATGAATAGATCTTGTCTACATCATGTCACCGTTCTTATTGCATTACTCCGTTTTCCATGAACTTAATACACTAGATGCATGCTGGATAGCGGTCGATGTGTGGAGTAATAGTAGTAGATGCAGAATCGTTTCGGTCTACTACTCTTGGATGTGATGCCTATATAATGATCATCGCCTTGGATATCGTCATGATTATTTGATCTTCTATCAATTGCCCAACAGTAATTTGTTTACCTAAAGTACAAGGGTATGAACCATGGTAAAGTTGAAATACAGTAGGTATAATGCAATTATAAAATTTGAATGGGTTTACAACAGTACCTAAAGTAGTGATTTGCTTTCTTATACTAACGGATCTCATGAAGATTTTGTTGGGTTTTCTGTGATTGAAGTTTTCAAGTTTTGGCTGAGATCACGATGGATGAAGGAATAAGGAGTAGCAAAAGCCTAAGCTTGGGGATGCTACCGCACCCCCAAGATATATCCAAAGAGTAACAAGCAACTAAGCTTGGGGATGCCCCCGAGTGGCATCCCCTCTTTCTTCTAACGACCATCGGTATTTTACTTGGAGCTATATTTTTATTCGTCACATATCATGTGTTTTGCTTGTAGCGTCTTGTATCTTTGCTTGCTTTGTTTGTTAGTTTTTCCTTTGTACCCTTGCTGTACACACCTATTTGAGAGTGCCACAATCATGCTATGATTTGTTAGAATTTCTCTATGTGCTTCACTTAAACTTTTTGAGCTATAGGAATTGCTCTAGTGCTTCACTTATATCTTTTTGAGCACGGTGTGCTTGGAAACTTTTGTAGAAATACTCTCATGCTTCACTTAGATTAATTTGAGAGTTAGTAAATTTTTAAAGAAATCCTCTCATGCTTCACTTATACCTTTTTGAGAGATGAAATCTTTATGCTCATGTGCTTCACTTAAATTTGTTTGAGCTTGCCAAAAAGCAATGGCAATATATGAAACTAGTCCCAAAGTGATAGATATCCAAGGAGGATATAATAAAAACTTTCATGAAGATCATTGGACAAATTAAACTTGATTCCTTGTAATAGTTTTGAAACATGATGATAGTAATATGTGAGTTATGTTAGTGAGTAATTATGCTTAGTAGGAATATTGGTGTTAAGGTTTGTGATTCCCTATGCATGCACGAAAGTCAATAGTTATGCAATGAAGTTACATCCTACTTGTGGTGCATTATTCGGTGTTAGTTATGTTCAATGCTCACTTATGTGATTTTTCGTTTCTTGGTTTGCTTGCTTCCCAATCTATTTGCTAGCCTTCACTTGTACTAAGTAGAAATACTACTTGTGCATCCAAAATCCTTAAACCAAGATTTGCCTTATGAGTCCACCATACCTACCTATATGCGGTATTTCCATGACGTTCCAAGCAAATTTGTATGTGCCATCTCTAAATTTTCAAAATAAATTTTCTCTTTTGTGTGCCCGTACCGCTCATGAAACGGTGGGGAGTGTCCAATATTTTTCCATGCTAGATGTGTTATTCTCAAGATGAGTGTTTATTCACTTGTCATTGCACGAGAGTGCGGCGGTAATAGGGATGCCCATTCCCGAAATGAAAAAGAAAAAAAAATATTTACTTTATGTTGTCAAATAATAAATTCCTTGGAAAGTGTTGGTATGGAAGGCTGATACGTCTCCAACGTATCTATAATTTTTGATTGTTCCATGCTATTATATTATCTGTTTTGGATGTTTTATATGCATTAATATGCTATTTTATATTATTTTTGGGACTAACCTATTAATCTAGAGCCTAGTGCCAGTTTCTGGTTTTTCCTTGTTTTTGAGTATTGCAGATAAGGAATATTAAACGGAGTCCAAACGGAATAAAATCTTCGGAATAATTTTTCTTGGACCAGAAGAAACCCAGCAATCTTGGAGCCTTTTCCGGTAATCTACCGGAGGGGGATTCGATCACGGAGGGCATCTACATCAACTCCATTGCCCCTCCGATGATGTGTGAGTAGTTTACCACAGACTTTCGGGTCCATAGCTAGTAGCTAGATGGCTTCTTCTCTCTCTTTGTTCTTCAATACCATGTTCTTCATGATCTTCATGGAGATCTATCCGATGTAATACTCTTTTGCGGTGTGTTTGTCGAGATCCGATGAATTGTGGGTTTATGATCAGCTTATCTATGAATATTATTTGAGTCTTTTCTGAATTCTTATATGCATGATTTCATATCTTTTCAAGTCTCTTCGAGTTATTGGTTTGGTTTGGCCAACTAGATTGGTAATTCTTGCAATGGGAGAAGTGCTTAGTTTTGGGTTCAATCTTGCGGTGTCCTCACCCAGTGACAAAGTAGGGGTAGCGAGGCAAGTATTTGTATTGTTGCCATCAAGGATAAAAAGATGGGGTTTTCATCATATTGCTTGAGTTTATCCCTCTACATCATGTCATCTTACCTAATGCGTTACTCTGTTCTTCATGAACTTAATACTCTAGATGCAGGCAGGAGTCGGTCGATGTGTGGAGTAATAGTAGTAGATGCAGAATCGTTTCGGTCTACTTGACACGGACGTAATGCCTATATGCATAATCATTTCCTTGGATATTTTCATAATTATTCGCTTTTCTATCAATTGCTCGACAGTAATTTGTTCACCCACCATATTATTTTCCTTCAAGAGAGAAGCCTCTAGTGAAACCTATGGCCCCCGGGTCTATTTTCCATCTTATATTTTCAGATCTAAAACCAAAAATACCAAAAATATCTCGCTGCATTATTTTTTACTTTTGTTTTACTTTCCGTTCTAGCAATCTATCATACCTATCTCTATCAGATCTCATCCTTGCAAATAACCGTGAAGGGATTGACAACCCCTTTATAGCGTTGGGTGCAAGTGTTTGATTATTTGTGTAGGTACATCTATATCTGTCCATGGGCCGGGCCGGGCCAGGCTTGGGCCGGGACCTAAAAAGCCCACGGCAGAAAACTGAGGCCCAGGCCCTGTCACCGGGCCTACTTTGAAGCCCAAGCCCGGCCCAGGCCCTGAAAAGCCCGTCGGACTTGGGGCCATGGGCCGGGCTTCTTCCTTAAAATCCCAATATGCCAAGCCCAAGCCCGGCCCGGCCCTGCGGGTGGGCTCAAAACTCAGGCCCAAGCCCGGCCCACGGGCAAGCCCGTCGGGCCAAGGCCCTGGATTTTGGGGCCGGGCCTGGGTGGGCCGACCGGGCCGGGCCGGAGATGCCCAGGTATAGGTACATCTATTGGGGACTTGCTTGTATCTCCTACTGGATTGATACCTTGGTTCTCAACAACTGAGGGAAATACTTATCTACTTTGCTGCATCACCCTTTCCTCTTCAAGGGAAAACCAACGCATGCTCAAGAAGTAGCAAGAAGGATTTCTGGCGCCGTTGCCGGGGAGATCTACATCAAGCCTACCAAGTACCCATCACAAACTCATCTCTTGCATTTACTTTATTTGCCATATTCCTCTCGTTTTCCTCTCCCCCACTTCTAAAACGATTTTCAGAAAATACCAAAAATATTTGCCTTTTTATTCGCCCCTCTTCCGTTCGTCTTTTCGTTTGCTTTTTGTTTGCTTGTGTGTTAGATCGCTTAGACTCATGGCTAGCCTTGCTACTAACGCTAGTACTCCCGAGAATGAAGTTCACAATTTTAAGCAAAGGGAGGGAGAAAACTTAAAAGATGCTTGGTATAGAATTTGCAATGCTCAAAATAGATCTACTCGTAAGCAATCTACTACCGTTCTCCTTCGCAATTTTTATGTGTGCGTTTCTCCTTGGAATAGATATGTTTTGGATACCATTACGGGAGGGAATTTCTTGGAAAGCAATACCTTTGATTCTTATAATGCTATGACAAATTTGGTAGGTTCACCCCCGCTCATGGTTAATGAAACAATCTTAACTTTGGAACATGTGATGCGAAGGCTTGATATTATTAAAAATAAAGTTGCTACTATAGAACTCATTGAAAACTTGGATAAAAAGATTCATAATCATATCACTCAATATGGATCTAAGGTAGGAATTACTCTAAAAAACCTAAGGGAAAAAGAACCCATAGTTAATCAAAAATTGGATCTAGATTCCTCTAGAATTGGAAAGCTAGAGGACATTATTACCAACTTGGGTTCCGCTTTTGCCTCTGTTCAAACTACTCCAAAATTTCCTCCTACTAAGACTGCCAAGTTTATTTATGTTCCTAAAAATAAGGGTGAATCCTCTAGTAAAGGAGATGAAGATCTTAAGATGATAAGTGTTCACCCTAACTTTATTGATATTGTCCGGGAACCAATTGCTACAAGTGAATTTCTTGATTTTCTGCCTAGGAGTGTGATTATTAATAAAACGAAAGAATCTCCTAGGGTTTATAAGTGTGCAATTGAGGAGTTGCATACCAAAGATGACAATACCTAGATCTATTGCGTTATGCCTAGCTAGGGGCGTTAAACAATAGCGCTTGATGGGAGGCAACCCAATTTTATTTTTATGCTTTTGTTTTTGAGTGCTGCACACATTATTACCTCTGTAGTAATTGTGTTTTCTTGTTTTAATTAGTGTTTGAGCCAAGTAAGACCTTTGGGATGGTCTACGGTGTTTGTGATTTGATTTTGCTGAAAAACAGAAACTTTTGCTCTCAGTCCAGGAATTTTGTAAATTCACTGGAACGTTCTTTTGATCTGAATTTTTTACACAAGATTGATATACAAATTTCCCTGGTTGTCCTAATTTTTTAGAATTTTTGGAGTTACAGAAGTATTCGAAGTCTATAGATTTCTACTAACTGTTCTGTTTTTTACCTACTCGAGGACGAGTAGGAATTAAGCTTGGGGATGCTGATACGTCTCCAACTTATATATAATTTTTGTTTGTTCCATGCTGTTATATTATCATTCTTGGATGTTTAACAATCATTTTATTACAACTTTATATCATTTTTTGGGACTAACCTATTGACATAGTGCCAAAGTGCCAGTTGCTGTTTTGGCTTGTTTTTTACTTCGCGGGAAATCAGTACCAAACAGAGATGAAATGCTGCGGGGATTTTTGTGGATTTTTTAGGGACCAGAAGAGACCAGATGGGCCAAAGAACACCAGAAGAGGGGGCCCATGGTGGCTAGCACCCACATGGGCGCGCCAGAGGCCCCCTGGCTCGCCCTGGTGGGTGCTGGGCATCTCTGGCACCCCCTCAACCGACTACCGCGCCTATAAATTCCCTGGAAATCCAAAAACCCTAGGGGAGTCGACGAAACACAATTCCAGCCGCCGCAAGTTCCAGAACCGCGAGATCCAATCTAAACACCATCACAGAGGGGTTCATCTTCCTCATAGGTGCCTCTCCGATGATGCGTGAGTAGTCCACCATAGACCTACGGGTCCATAGGCAGTAGCTAGATGGCTTCTTCTCTCTCTCTTATGATTCTCAATACAATGGTCTCTTGGAGATCTATTTGATGTAAACTTTTGCGGTGTGTTTGTTGGGATCCGATGAATTTTGAGTTCATGATCAGTTTCTATCCATGAATATTATTTGAGTCTTCTTTGATCTATTATATGCACGATTGCTTATAGCATCGTATTTCTTCTTCGAATCTTTGGTTTAGTTAGGCCGACTAGATCGATTTTTCTTGCCATGGGAAGAGGTGCTTTGTGATTGGTTCGATCTTGCGGTGTTCTTTCCCAGTGACAGAAGGGGCAGCAAGACACGCATGTATCGTTGCTATTAAGGATAACAAGATGGGGTCTATTCCTACATGAATAGATCTTGTCTACATCATGTCATCGTTCTTATTGCATTACTCCGTTTTTCCATGAACTTAATACACAAGATGCATGCTGGATAGCGGTCGATGTGTGGAGTAATAGAGGTAGATGCAGGCAGGAGTCGGTCTATCTATCTTGGACGTGATGCCTATATAATGATCATCGCCTTGGATATCGTCATGACTATTCGATTTTCTATCAATTGCCCAATAGTAATTTGTTCACCCACCATGCGCTATACTCATGAGAGAAGCCACTAGTGAACCCTACGCCCCCCGGGTCTACTTTTCCTATCATATTGCTTTCCGATCTACGTTTTTTGCACTCTTTGTTTTCAGATCTACAAAATCAAAAACCCAAAAATATATTGCTGCATATTTACTCTTTTTATTTGTGTTCTTGAGAGATCTATCTCTCCTATCTATCACTACCTAATCTTGTTGGGGAACGTAGTAATAATTCAAAAATTTCCTACGTGTCACCAAGATCAATCTAGGAGATGCTAGCAATGAGAGAGAGGGAGTGCATCTTCATACCCTTGAAGATCGCTAAGCGGAAGCGTTGCAAAGAACGCGGTTGATGGAGTCGTACTCGCGGCGATTCAAATCGTGAAAGATCTGATCCAAGCGTCGAACGGACGGCGCCTCCGCGTTCAACACACGTACAGCCTGGGGACGTCTCCTACTTGTTGATCCAGCAAGGGGGGAGGAGAAGTTGAGGGAGAGCTCCGGCAGCACGACGGCGTGGTGGCGGTGGAGCTCGTGGTTCTCCGGCAAAGCTTCGCTAAGCACTACGGAGGAGGAGGAGTAGGAGGGGGGAGGGCTGCGCCAGGGGCAAGGGGTGCAGCTCCCATGCGCCTCCCCACTATATATAGGGGTGGAGGGGGCTGGTTTCTTGCCCTCCAAGTCCATTAGGGCGTTGGCAAAGGTGGGAGGAAAGAAATCCCATCCTTTCCCTTCCCCACCGATTGTTATCCCCCCTTTTTAGGGATCTTGATCTTATCCCTTCGGGATATGATCTTATTCCTTCTAAGGGGGGATCTTGGTGCACCTTGACCAGGGGTGTGGGGCCTTGCCCCCACTAGCCACGTTCATGTGGGTCCCCCCATGCAGGTGGGCCCCACTCCGGAACCTTCTAGAACCTTCCCGGTACAATACCGAAAAATCCCGAACATTTTCCGGTGGCCAAAATAGGACTTCCCATATATAAATCTTTACCTCCGGACCATTCCGGAACTCCTCATGAAGTCCGGGATACCATCCGAGACTCCGAACAACTTTTGGTAACCACATACAATTCCCATTACAACTCTAGCGTCACCGAACCTTAAGTGTGTAGACCCTACGGGTTCGGGAACCATGCAGACATGACCGAGACACCTCTCCGGCCAATAACCAATAGCGGGATCTGGATACCCATATTGGCTCCCACATGTTCCACGATGACCTCATCGGATGAACCACGATGTCGGGGATCCAATTAATCCCGTATACAATTCCCTTTGTCCATCGGTATGTTACTTGCCTGAGATTCGATCGTCGGTATCCCAATACCTTGTTCAATCTCGTTACCGGCAAGTCTCTTTACTCGTTCCGTAACACATGATCCCATGACTAACTCCTTAGTCACATTGAGCTCATTATGATGATGTATTACCGAGTGGGCCCAGAGATACCTCTCCGTCACACGGAGTGACAAATCCCAGTCTCGATTCGTGCCAACCCAACAGACACTTTCGGAGATACCTGTAGTGCACATTTATAGTCACCCAGTTACGTTGTGACATTTGATACACCCAAATCATTCCTACGGTATCCGGGAGTTGCACAATCTCATGGTCTAAGGAAATGATACTTGACATTAGAAAAGCTCTAGCAGACGAACTAGACGATCTTGTGCTATGCTTAGGATTGGGTCTGGTCCATCACATCATTCTCCTAATGATGTGATCCCGTTCTCAACGACATCCAATGTCCATGGTCAGGAAACCATGACCATCTATTAATCAACGAGCTAGTCAACTAGAGGCTCACTAGGGACATGGTGTGGTCTATGTATTCACACATGTATTACGGTTTCCGGTTAATACAATTATAGCATGAACAATAGAATATTATCATGAACAAGGAAATATAATAATAACCATTTTATTATTGCCTCTAGGGCATATTTCCAACAGTCTCCCACTTGCACTAGAGTCAATAATCTAGTTACATTGTGATGAATCGAACACCCATAGAGTTCTGGTGCTGATCATGTTTCGCTCGTGAAAGAGGTTTAGTCAACGGATCTGCGACATCCTGAATGTAACCACAAATGGAGTTGGAGCGGCGCTTGATCTGCTTGGTCTTCTTGTGAAACCTGGGCTCCTTGGCAATGGCAATAGCTCCAGTGTTGTCACAGAAGAGAGTCATCGGGCCCGACGCATTGGGAATCACTCCTAGGTCGGTGATGAACTCCTTAATCCAGACTCCTTCCTGCGCTGCTTCCGAAGCAGCTATGTACTCCGCTTCACATGTAGATGCCGCCACGACGCTTTGCTTGCAACTGCACCAGCTGACTGCCCCACCATTCAAAATATACACGTATCCGGTTTGTGACTTGGAGTCATCCGGATCTGTGTCGAAGCTAGCATCGACGTAACCCTTTACGACGAGCTCTTCGGCACCTCCATAAACGAGAAACATATCCTTAGTCCTTTTCAGGTACTTAAGGATATTCTTGACCGCTGTCCAGTGTTCCATTCTGGGATCACTTTGGTACCTCCCTACCAAACTTATGGCAAGGTTCACATCAGGTCTGGTACACAGCATGGCATACATAATAGAGCCTATGGCTGAGGCATAGGGGATGACACTCATCTTTTCTCTATCTTCTGCCGAGGTCGGGCATTGAGCTGTGCTCAATCTCACACCTTGCAATACAGGCAAGAACCCCTTCTTGGACTGATCCATATTGAACTTCTTCAATATCTTGTCAAGGTATGTGCTTTGTGAAAGACCAATGAGGCGTCTCAATCTATCTCTATAGATATTGATGCCTAATATGTAAGCAGCTTCTCCAAGGTCCTTCATTGAAAAACACTTATTCAAGTAGGCCTTTATGCTTTCCAAAAGTTCGATATCATTTCCCATCAACAATATGTCATCCACATATAAAATGAGAAATGCTACAGAGCTCCCACTCACTTTCTTGTAAATACAGGCTTCTCCATAAGTCTGTATAAACCCAAATGCTTTGATCACCTCATCAAAGCGAATGTTCCAACTCCGAGATGCTTGCACCAGCCCATAGATGGAGCGCTGGAGCTTGCATACCTTGTCAGCATTCTTAGGATCGACAAAACCATCCGGCTGCATCATATACAATTCTTCCTTAAGGAAACCGTTAAGGAATGCCGTTTTGACGTCCATTTGCCAGA
Organism: Elymus sibiricus; assembly: GCA_039707655.1. Taxonomy (NCBI): domain Eukaryota; kingdom Viridiplantae; phylum Streptophyta; class Magnoliopsida; order Poales; family Poaceae; genus Elymus; species Elymus sibiricus. The sequence continues at coordinate 446,517,021 of CM077663.1, read as the reverse complement.
TCTCATAATCATAAAATGCGGCAACTGCTAACATGATTCGGATGGACTTCAGCATTGCTATGGGTGAGAAAGCCTCATCATAGTCAACTCCTTGAACTTGTCGATAACCCTTAGCGACAAGTCGAGCCTTATAGACAGTCACATTACCATCCGCGTCAGTCTTCTTCTTAAAGATCCATTTATTTTCTATGGCTTGCCGATCATCGGGCAAGTCCACCAAAGTCCATACTTTGTTCTCATACATGGATCCTATCTCAGATTTCATGGCTTCAAGCCATTTGTTGGAATCCGGGCCCACCATGGCTTCTTCATAGTTCGAAGGTTCACCGTTGTCTAACAACATGATTTCCAGGACAGGGTTGCCGTACCACTCTGGTGCGGAACGTGTCCTCGTGGACCTACGAAGTTCAGTAGTAACTTGATCCGAAGTTTCATGATCATCATCATTAACTTCCTCTCTAGTCGGTGTAGGCACCACAGAAACATTTTCTTGCGCTGCGCTACTCTCCGGTTCGAGAGGGGGTACAATTACCTCATCAAGTTCTACTTTCCTCCCACTTACTTCTTTCGAGAGAAACTCTTTCTCTAGAAAGGATCCATTCTTGGCAACGAAGATCTTGCCTTCGGATCTAAGGTAGAAGGTATACCCAATAGTTTCCTTAGGGTATCCTATGAAGACGCACTTTTCCGATTTGGGTTCGAGCTTTTCAGGTTGAAGTTTCTTGACATAAGCATCGCATCCCCAAACTTTCAGAAACGACAGCTTAGGTTTCTTCCCAAACCATAATTCATACGGTGTCGTCTCAACGGATTTAGACGGTGCCCTATTTAAAGTGAATGCGGCAGTCTCTAATGCATATCCCCAAAATGATAGCGGTAAATCAGTAAGAGACATCATAGATCGCACCATATCCAATAGAGTGCGATTACGACGTTCAGTTATACCATTACGCTGAGGTGTGCCAGGAGGCGTGTGTTGTGAAACAATTCCACATTTCCTTAAGTGCGTGCCAAACTCGTGACTCAAATATTCTCCTCCACGATCAGATCGTAAGAACTTTATTTTCTTGTCACGTTGATTCTCTACCTCACTCTGAAATTCCTTGAACTTTTCAAAGGTCTCAGACTTGTGTTTCATTAAGTAGACATACCCATATCTGCTCAAGTCATCAGTGAGGGTGAGAACATAACGGTAGCCACCGCGAGCCTCGACGCTCATTGGACCGCATACATCGGTATGTATTATCTCCAACAAGTCAGTTGCTCGCTCCATTGTTCCAGAGAACGGAGTCTTGGTCATCTTGCCCATGAGGCATGGTTCGCACGTGTCAAATGATTCGAAATCAAGAGACTCCAAAAGTCCATCAGCATGGAGCTTCTTCATGCGTTTGACGCCAATATGACCAAGGCGGCAGTGCCACATGTAAGTGGGACTATCGTTATCAACCTTACACTTTTTGGTACTCACACTATGGACATGTGTAACATCATGTTCGAGATTCATCAAAAATAAACCATTGACCAGCGGGGCATGACCATAAAACATTTCTCTCATATAAATAGAACAACCATTATTCTCAGATTTAAATGAGTAGCCATCTCGCATCAAACGAGATCCAGATACAATCTTCATGCTCAAAGCTGGTACTAAATAACAATTATTGAGGTTTAAAACTAATCCCGAAGGTAGATGCAGAGGTAGCGTGCCGACGGCGATCACATCGACCTTGGAACCATTCCGGACGCGCATCGTCACCTCGTCCTTCGCCAGTCTCCGCTTATTCCGCAGCTCCTGTTTTGAGTTACAAATGTGAGCAACCGCATCGGTATCAAATACCCAGGAGCTACTACGAGCGCTGGTAAGGTACACATCAATAACATGTATATCATATATACCTTTGACGTTGCCGGCCTTCTTATCCGCTAAGTACTTGGGGCAGTTTCGCTTCCAGTGACCGTTTCCCTTGCAATAAAAGCACTCAGTCTCAGGCTTGGGTCCATTCTTGGGCTTCTTCCCGGCAACTGATTTACCGGGCGCGGCAACTGCTTTGCCGTCCTTCTTGAAGTTCTTCTTACCCTTGCCTTTCTTGAAACTGGTGGTCTTATTCACCATCAACACTTGATGTTCCTTTTTGATCTCCACCTTCGCTGATTTCAGCATCGAATATAACTCAGGAATGGACTTCTCCATCCCTTGCATATTGAAGTTCATCACAAAGCTCTTGTAGCTAGGTGGAAGCGACTGGAGGATTCTGTCAATAACCGAGTCATCTGGAAGATTAACTCCCAGCTGAGACAAGCAGTTGTGTAACCCAGACATTTTGAGTATGTGCTCGCTGACAGAACTATTTTCCTCCATCTTACAACTGAAGAACTTGTCGGAGACTTCATATCTCTCGACCCGGGCATGAGCTTGGAAAACCATTCTCAGCTCTTGGAACATCTCATATGCTCCGTGTTGCTCAAAACGCTTTTGGAGCCCCGGTTCTAAGCTGTAAAGCATGCTGCACTGAACCAGGGAGTAATCATCACTACGCGACTGCCAGGCGTTCATAACATCTTGAGTTGCTAGGAAAATGGGTGCGTCACCTAGCGGTGCATCAAGGACATATGCTTTCCTGGAAGCTATGAGGATGATCCTCAAGTTACGGACCCAGTCCGTATAGTTGCTTCCATCGTCTTTCAGTTTGGTTTTCTCTAGGAATGCGTTGATGTTGAGGGTAACATTAGCGTGGGCCATTGGATCTACAAGATAGATTGTAAATACAATTTTAGACTAAGTTCATGATAATTAAGTTCATCTAATCAAATTATTTAATGAACTCCCACTCAGATAAACATCTCTCTAGTCATCTAAGTGATACATGATCCATATCGACTAGGCCGTGTCCGATCATCATGTGAGACGGACTAGTCATCAATGGTGAACATCTCCATGTTGATCGCATCTACTATACAACTCATGTTCGACCTTTCGGTCTCTCGTGTTCCGAGGCCATGTCTGTACATGCTAGGCTCGTCAAGTCAACCTAAGTGTTTCGCGTGTGTAAATCTGGCTTACACCCGTTGTATGCGAACGTTAGAATCTATCACACCCGATCATCACGTGGTGCTTTGAAACAATGATCCTTCGCAACGGTGCAGACTTAGGGGGAACACATTTCTTGAAATTTTAGTGAGGGATCATCTTATTTATGCTACCGTCGTTCTAAGCAAATAAGATGTAAAAACATGATAAACATCACATGCAAATCATAAAGTGACATGATATGGCCAATATCATCTTGCGCCTTTGATCTCCATCTTCGGGGCGCGGCATGATCACCATCGTCACCGGCACGACACCATGATCTCCATCATCATGATCTCCATCATCGTGTCTTCATGAAGTTGTCTCGCCAACTATTACTTCTACTACTATGGCTAACGGTTAGCAATAAAGTAAAGTAATTACATGGCGTTTTTGATTGACACGCAGGTCATACAATAAATTAAGACAACTCCTATGGCTCCTGCCGGTTGTCATACTTATCGACATGCAACTCGTGATTCCTATTACAGGAACATGATCAATCTCATACATCACATATATTTCATCACTGTAGGAGATATGCCCTAGAGGCAGTAATAACAGTTATTTTGTATCTCCGAGTTTGTAATGAATGTTTATGATCCATGCTATAACTGCAATGATTCACGAGTCTGCAATATCCACGAGGCCCGGAGGGAAACTCATTTGCACGTGTGGTATAATAAACGGTAAACTGTATTCCTAGTCTTCCCTCTAAGACTGGCTCAAGTATTGCAGGATGATCCTGTTTTCCTGATCATGGGCATGACTATGCCGGCAATTTTGAGGGCATGATGTTGGTAGAACACTTGTGTTGAATCGACCCATATTGATGTTATGCTATGAGATTCATTCGTCACAAGTTAACGGTTAATAACACAGAGATAGTTAATGTTTGCATAATTCCTTAGACCATGAGAGTATCGAGTTCCTTCGTGCTTGCTTCATGAACTTTGGGGTTTGTTAAACGTCATCCGTTACTGGGTGGCTATTACGGCGGCTTACGGGTTCATGGAAAAGTATGTCAAGTAACTTGATAGCTCAAGATGGGGATTTGCTCCTCCGGCGATGGAGAGATATCTCTGGGCCCTCTCGGTGTTACGGTATCCATCATCGTCTGGCCAGACACTTTGTGATTTGATCACGGGGATGCCAGAACACGGGAACGAGAAAAGAGAACAATACCGGCAACGAGGTAACTGGCATAGTGGACAAGTTGTTGATCCACGAGGATGCCTACATGTCTCACCTCGGGTAATTCTAACATATCGCGAAGCAACAGGAATAGCACACGGCAACTGGAGGTTCACTCGAATATTCATTCGTGTGGGTATAGGGGTCAATATGGGTGTCCACGGCTCCGATGTTGATCATTGATCGGAAGGGGTTCCGGGTCATGTCTATACTTCACCGAACCTATAGGGTCACACGCTTAAGGGTCATCTATCTGCTGAATACTAGACAGGGAGTCTGAGAGAAAATCACCAAAAAAGTTTCGGACACCGGAAAAGTTTCGGACAGCGGAAAAGTTCCGCAGAGAAAACACCGGAACAGTTTCGGTAAAACTGAAAAGTTGTTTCAGGGGATACCATTAAGTCAAATTGGTTTCAGCACATGCCTGATAATTCTTGGAGGGTGCCAGAATCATTCTGGAAACTTCTGGGAATTTTCCGGAAGAAAAACCGGAAATGTTGCGGACCTGCCGGAACCGCTTCGGATGCTTTTCGCAGATGAAAATCACTAATCCGGTATTGTTTTAGTGGGTACTTGAAATGTTCTAAGCCCACATAAATATTTTCAGTTCGACTGGACGCTGAAAAATGTCGTCGTGAATAGTGAAAGTGCTTTTTGGGATATTTTTGGAAAAGTCACCTTTTGGGATATTTTCCCAAAAGGCTTCTAGAAGGCCTTGGGGGCCAAGAAAGCCCCTCATGGGGGGCCTGTTGGGAGACGTAGTAGTAAATCAAAAAATTTCCTACGTGTTCACCAAGATCTATCTATGGAGAAACCAGCAACGAGTAAGGGGAGAGTGCATCTTCATACCTTTGAAGATCGCTAAGCGGAAGCGTTACAAGAACGCGGTTGGTGGAGTCGTACTCGCAGCGATTCAGATCGCGGTCGATTCCGATCTAAGCGCCGAACAACGGCGCCTCCGTGTTCAACACACGTGCAGCCCGGTGACGTCTCCTACGCCTTGATCCAGCAAGGAGGAAGGAGAGGTTGAGGGAGAGCTCCGGCAGCACGACGGCGTGGTGGCGGTGGAGCTGCGTGGTACTCCGGCAGGGCTTCGCCAAGCACTACAGAGAACGAGGAGAGGGAGAGGTAGGGCTGCGCCGAGAGAGAGGGAAAACTCGTGTGTTGGCAGCCCCAAAACTCACCACTATATATAGGAGGAGGGGAGGGGAGGGGCTGCGCCCTAGGGTTCCCCTTAGGGGGCCGGCGGCAGCCCCAGATCCAATCTGGGCGGCGGCCAGAGGGAGGGAGAGAGGGGGCGCAGCCCTAGGTGGGCCTTAGGGCCCATCTGCTCTAGGGTTTGCCCCCCTCCACCCTTGTGGTGCGCCTTGGGCTGGGGTGGGAGGCGCACTAGCCCACCTAGGGGCTGGTTCCCTTCCACTTGTGGCCCATGCAGCCCTCTGGGCCGGTGGCCCCTCCCGGTGGACCCCCGGAACCCTTCCGGTGGTCCCGGTACATTACCGGTGACGCCCGAAACATTTCCAGTGACCAAAACCTCACTTCCTATATATGAATCGTTACCTACGGACCATTCCGGAACTCCTCGTGACATCCGAGATCTCATCCGGGACTCCGAACAACCTTCGGTAACCACGTACACTATTTCCCTATAACCCTAGCGTCATCGAACCTTAAGTGTGTAGACCCTACGGGTTCGGGAGGCACGTAGACATGACCGAGACACCTCTCCGGTCAATAACCAACAGCGGGATCTGGATACCCATGTTGGCTCCCACATGCTCCACGATGATCTCATCGGATGAACCATGATGTCAGGGATTCAATCAATCCCGTATACAATTCCCTTTGTCTACTGGTATGATACTTGCCCGAGATTCGATTACCGGCAAGTCTCTTTACTCGTTCCGCAACACATCATCCCGTGGCTAACTCCTTAGTCACATTGAGCTCATTATGACGATGTCTTACCGAGTGGGCCCAGAGATACCTCTCCGTCATACGGAGTGACAAATCCCAGTCTCGATTCGCGCCAACCCAACAGATACTTTCGAAGATACCTGTAGTATACCTTTATAGCCACCCAGTTACGTTGTGACGTTTGGCACACCCATAGTATTCCTTCGGTATCCGGGAGTTTCACAATCTCATGGTCTAAGGAAACGATACTTGACATTGGAAAAGCTTTAGCAGACGAACTACACGATCTTGTGCTATGCTTACGATTGGGTCTTGTCCATCACATCATTCTCCTAATGATGTGATCCCGTTATCAACGACATCCAATGTCCATGGTCATGAAACAGTGACCATCTATTGATCAACGAGCTAGCCAACTAGAGGCTCACTAGGGACATGTTGTGGTCTATGTATTCACACATGCATTACGGTTTCCGGTTAACACAATTATAGCATGAACAATAGACAATTATCATGAACAAGGAAATACAATAATAACCATTTTATTATTGCCTCTAGGGTATATTTCCAACAGTCTCCCACTTGCACTAGAGTCAATAATCTAGTTACATTGTGATGAATCGAACACCCATAGCATTCTGGTGTTGATCATGTTTTGTTCGTGAGAGAGGTTTAGTCAACGGATCTACGATATTCAGATCCGTATGTACTTTACAAATATCTATATCTCCCTCCTGAATGTAATCACGGATGGAGTTGAAGCGGCGCTTGATGTGTCTTGTCTTCTTGTGAAACCTGGGCTCCTTCACAAGGGCAATAGCTCCAGTGTTGTCACAGAATAGAGTCATTGGGCCCGACGCATTGGGAATTACTCCTAGGTTGGTGATGAACTCCTTCATCCAGACTCCATCCTTTGCTGCTTCCGAAGCAGCTATATACTCTGCTTCACATGTAGATGCCGCCACAACACTTTGCTTGCTGCTGCACCAGCTGACTGCCCCTCCGTTCAAAATATACACGTATCCGGTTTGTGACTTGGAGTCGTCTGGATCTGTGTCGAAGCTAGCATCGACGTAACCCTTTACGACGAGCTCTTCGGCACCTCCATATACGAGAAACATGTCCTTTGTCCTTTTCAGGTACTTCAGGATATTCTTGACCGCTGTCCAGTGTTCCGCTCCGGGATCACTTTGGTACCTCCCTACCAAACTTATGGCAAGGTTCACATCAGGTCTGGTACACAGCATGGCATACATAATAGAGCCTATGGCCGAAGCATAGGGGATGACACTCATCACTTCTCTATCCTTTGCCGTGGTCGGGCATTGAGTCGTACTCAATCTCACACCCTGTAACACAGGCAAGAACCCCTTCTTGGACTGATCTATATTGAACTTCTTCAATATCTTTTCAAGGTATGTGCTTTGTGAAAGACCTATGAGGCGTTTCGATCTATCTCTATAGATCTTAATACCTAATATGTAAGCAGCTTCTCCAAGGTCCTTCATTGAAAAAACATTTATTCGAGTAGGCCTTTACACTTTCCAAAAGTTCTACATCATTTCCCATCAACAATATGTCATCCACATATAATATGAGAAATGCTACAGAGCTCCCACTCACTTTCTTGTAAATACAGGGTTCTCCATAAACCTGCATAAACCCAAACGCTTTAATTACCTCATTAAAGCGAATGTTCCAACTCCGAGATGCTTGCACCAGCCCATAGATGGAGCGCTGGAGCTTGCATACTTTGTTAGCACCTTTAGGATCGAGAAAACCTTCCGGCTGCATCATATACAGCTCTTCCTTAAGGAAGCCATTAAGGAATGCCGTTTTGATGTCCATTTGCCATATCTCATAATCATAAAATGCGGCAATTGCTAACATGATTCGGACAGACTTCAGCATCGCTACGGGTGAGAAAGTCTCATCGTAGTCAACTCCTTGAACTTGTCGATAACCCTTAGCGACAAGCCGAGCCTTATAGACGGTCACATTACCATCCGCGTCAGTCTTCTTCTTAAAGATCCATTTATTTTCAATGGCTCGCTTATCATCAGGCAAGTCCACCAAAGACCACACTTTGTTCTCATACATGGATCCTATCTCGGATTTCATGGCTTCAAGCCATTTGTTGGAATCCGGGCCCGCCATCGCTTCTTCATAGTTCGAAGGTTCACTGTTCTCCAACAACATGATCTCCAGGACAGGGTTGCCGTACCACTTTGGTGCGGAACGTGTCCTAGTGGACCTTCGACGTTCAATAGTAACTCAGGCTTGGGTCCATTCTTGTTCTTCTTCCCGGCAACTTGCTTACCGGGCGTGGCAACAGCTTTGCCGTCCTTCTTGAAGTTATTCTTACCCTTGCCTTTCTTGAAACTAGTGGTCTTATTCACCATCAACACTTGATGCTCCTTTTTGATCTCGACCTCCGCTGATTTCAGCATCGAGTACAACTCAGGAATGGACTTCTCCATACCCTGCATGTTGTAGTTCATCACAAAGCTCTTGTAGCTAGGTGGAACCGACTGGAGGATTCTGTCAATGACCGAGTCATCCGGGAGATTAACTCCCAGCTGAGTCAAGCGGTTGTGCAACCCAGACATTTTGAGTATGTGCTCACTGACAGAACTATTCTCCTCCATCTTACAGCTGAAGAACTTGTCGGAGACGTCATATCTCTCGACCCGGGCATGAGCTTGGAAAACCAGTTTCAGCTCTTGGAACATCTCATATGCTCCGTGTTGCTCAAAACGCTTTTGCAGCCCCGGTTCTAAACTGTAAAGCATGCCGCACTGAACAAGGGAGTAATCATCGCAGCGTGACTGCCAAGCGTTCGTAACGTCTTGGTCCGCTGGAAAAATGGGTGGGTCACCTAGCGGTGCATCGAGGACATACAATCTCTTGGAAGCTATGAGGATGATCCTCAAGCTACGGACCCAGTCCACATAGTTGCTTCCATCATCTTTCAGCTTGGTTTTCTCTAGGAACGCGTTGAAGTTGAGGGTGACATTAGCGTTGGCCATTGGATCTACAATATAGATTGTAAAGACATTTTTAGACTAAGTTCATGATAATTAAGTTCACATAATCAAATTATTTAATGAACTCCCACTTAGACAGACATCTCTCTAGTCATCCAAGTGATACATGATCCATGTCAACTAGCCCGTGTCCGATCATCACGTGAGACAGACTAGTCATCCATGGTGAACATCTCCATGTTGATCGCATCTACTATACGACTCATGTTCGACCTTTCGGTCTTCCGTGTTCCGAGGCCATGTCTGTACATGCTAGGCTCGTCAAGTCAACCTAAGTGTTTCGCGTGTGTAAATCTGGCTTACACCCGTTGTATGCGAACGATAGAACCTATCACACCCGATCATCACGTGGTGCTTCGGAACAACGATCCTTAGCAACGGTGCACAGTTAGGGTGAACACCTCTCTTGAAATTTTATTGAGAGATCATCTTATTTACTACCGTCGTTCTAAGTAAATAAGATGTAAACATGATAAACATCACATGCAATCAATATAGTGACATGATATGGCCAATATCATCTTGCTCCTTTGATCTCCATCTTCGGGGCACCATGATCATCACTGTCACCGGCATGACACCATGATCTCCATCATCATGATCTCCATCATTGTGTCTTCATGAAGTTGTCTCGCCAACTATTACTTCTACTACTATGGCTAATGTTTAGCAATAAAGTAAAGTAATTACATGATGTTTATGATTGACACGTAGGTCATACAATAAAATAAGACAACTCCTATGGCTCCTGCCGGTTGTCATACTCATCGACATGCAAGTCGTGAATCCTATTACAAGAACATGATCAATCTCATACATCACAATGCATCACATCTCATCCTTTTGACCATATCACATCACAAGGCATATGCTGCAAAAACAAGTTAGACGTCCTCTAATTTGTAGTTGCAAGTTTTTACGTGGCTGCTATAGGTTTCTAGCAAGAACGTTTCTTACCTACGCCAAAACCACAACGTGATATGCCAATTGCTATTTACCCTTCATAAGGACCCTTTTCATCGAATCCAATCTGACTAAGGTGGGAGAGACAGACACCCGCTAGCCACCTTATGCAACAAGTGCATGTCAGGCGGTGGAACCGGTCTCACGTAAGCGTACGTGTAAAGTTGGTCCGGGCCGCTTCATCCCACAATACCGCCGAATCAAGATAAGACTAGTAACGGCAAGCAAATTAACAAGATCGACGCCCACAAGAACTTGTGTTCTACTCGTGCATAGATTCTACGCATAGACCTAGCTCATGATGCCACTGTTGGGAGACGTAGTAGTAAATCAAAAAATTTCCTACGTGTTCACCAAGATCTATCTATGGAGAAACCAGCAACGAGTAAGGGGAGAGTGCATATTCATACCTTTGAAGATCGCTAAGCGGAAGCGTTATAAGAACGCGGTTGGTGGAGTCATACTCGCAGCGATTCAGATCGCGGTCGATTCCGATCTAAGCGCCGAACAACGGCGCCTCCGCGTTCAACACACGTGCAGCCCGATGACGTCTCCTACGCCTTGATCCAGCAAGGAGGAAGGAGAGGTTGAGGGAGAGCTCCAGCAGCACGACGGCGTGGTGGCGGTGGTGCTGCGTGGTACTCTGGCAGGGCTTCGCCAAGCACTACGGAGAACGAGGAGAGGGAGAGGTAGGGCTGCGCCGAGAGAGAGGGAAAACTCGTGTGTTGGCAGCCCCAAAACTCACCACTATATATAGGAGGAGGGGAGGGGAGGGGCTGCGCCCTAGGGTTCCCCTTAGGGGGCCGGCGGCAGCCCCAGATCCAATCTGGGCGGCGGCCAGAGGGAGGGAGAGAGGGGGCGCAGCCCTAGGTGGGCCTTAGGGCCCATCTGCTCTAGGGTTTGCCCCCCCTCCACCCTTGTGCTGCGCCTTGGGCTGGGGTGGGAGGCGCACCAGCCCACCTAGGGGCTGGTTCCCATCCACTTGTGGCCCATGCAGCCCTCTGGGGCCGGTGGCCCCTCCCGGTGGACCCCCGGAACCCTTCCGGTGGTCCCGGTACGTTACCGGTGACGCCCGAAACATTTCCGGTGACCAAAACCTCACTTCCTATATATGAATCTTTACCTCCGGACCATTCCGGAACTCCTCGTGACATCCGGGATCTCATCCGAGACTCCGAACAACCTTCGGTAACCACGTACACTATTTCCCTATAACCCTAGCGTCATCGAACCTTAAGTGTCTAGACCCTACGGGTTCGGGAGGCACGTAGACATGACCGGAGACAGCGGGATCTGGATACCCATGTTGGCTCCCACATGCTCCACGATGATCTCATCGGATGAACCACGATGTCGGGGATTCAATCAATCCCGTATACAATTCCCTTTGTCTACCGGTATGATACTTGCCCGAGATTCGATCGTCGGTATCCCTATACCTTGTTCAATCTCGTTACCGGCAAGTCAATTTACTCGTTCCGCAACACATCATCCCGTGGCTAACTCCTTAGTCACATTGAGCTCATTATGACGATGTCTTACCGAGTGGGCCCAGAGATACCTCTCCGTCATACGGAGTGACAAATCCCAGTCTCGATTCGTGCCAACCCAATAGATACTTTCGGAGATACCCGTAGTATACCTTTATAGCCACCCAGTTACGTTGTGACGTTTGGCACACCCAAAGTATTCCTACGGTATCCGGGAGTTGCACAATCTCATGGTCTAAGGAAACGATACTTGACATTGGAAAAGCTTTAGCAGACGAACTACACGATCTTGTGCTATGCTTAGGATTGGGTCTTGTCCATCACATCATTCTCCTAATGATGTGATCCCGTTATCAACGACATCCAATGTCCATGGTCATGAAACCGTGACCATCTATTGATCAACGAGCTAGCCAACTAGAGGCTCACTAGGGACATGTTGTGGTCTATGTATTCACACATGCATTACGGTTTCCGGTTAACACAATTATAGCATGAACAATAGACAATTATCATGAACAAGGAAATACAATAATAACCATTTTATTATTGCCTCTAGGGCATATTTCCAACAGGGCCCCCTAGGAGAGGTGGCCGGCCAAGGTGGGGCACACCATGGTGCCCTCACATGCCCCATTTGGTTTCCCTTTATGCCCTTGTGAAGGGTCTTTTGGGTATTTCAAGTGGCACCCCACCCCTTGGGTTTTTCCTATAAATAGGAGTTGGATGGGCTGCCCAAAGATCATCCCGTGCTCTCATACACATGCTATGCTTTGCTAGCTCTCTCTCTCCCTCCCACGAAAAGAATTTTTTGTAGAGCCGAAAGGCTGTCTGGGTTCCGGCAGGAACTAGTTCTGGACGGCGAAGCCCTGCCGGATAGATGACACCGTATGTGTGCAACTCTGTAGAGAGATCGTAGTTTCGGTCTTAGTTTGAGAGGTCCTCCCGAAGGGCTGTCCGAGTGACCGTCCGAGTTTCGAAGGTCCTCCCGAAGGGCTGTCCGTGACATCGTCCGAGGGACTGTCCGACCGCCTCCCGAAGGGCTGTCCGACGAGGGAGTACATTCTCGTGGTTGGGAGGTTGTAAAATCCTAGCTGCGGGGATCTGCACCAACGATCTCCACCGACTCTTCTTCCGCTGCGCTTCGAGTCGGTACGGATCAGATCAAACCTTGTATGCAGTCTCCATAGTGGTCCTGGGCGTGCTCGCTGTACCGAAATTTTTGTTTTCTGTCGCGTTCCCCAACAGTGGCATCAAGAGCCAGGCTATGCGTAGATGCATGTTATGATCTAGAATACGTGAGATGTATGGGTATTGCATAGTATAATTTTGTAGTAGATGAGATCTATTACTAAAAATTATTTGTGCGGGTAGCAGATGAAATCTGTTACCCGATGTTCCTGTTGCTTCCCGTGAATTGGAGTAGTCCTGATCTTGACGGCATGGTGGAATCTCACAAAATTCTGGCAATCCGCGATCCTTTCATGCTACTCCTGAGTATGCTGATTGACAGATTAACGAAGTGCTAACAGTTCTTTGGGTTCCACCATAGTTAAAGAAAGATGGATGTTTCGCAGACGAAAGGGCAATGCAGATATGATCTGCACGGGGGTCACGCGTATGACGAAGTTTAGTATGGGGCTCGAGATTTTATTATCTCGTGTTTCATACACCCTGGAAAGTTAATCTTGCAACTTGAATTATCATACTTGATGATGAGCGTTGGTAGCTGCGGTTTGAGTCAAAACCTTAGAAGCCACGTAAAATAAAATTTTGTATAAACCGATTAGAGGCGTCTAACTTGGTTTTGCAGGATGGTTTGCATGTGATGTGGTATAGCAAGTCTCATATTAATTTGATTATGTATGAGATGATTATATGATGTAATTAACATGACCTGCGTGTCATGATTCGGCATGATGGCTGGAGCCATATGATTGCACTTTAATGACCTATGTGTCAACCTTATGTAATGCACCTATTTTATTAAGCTATAGAGATAGCAATATTATCTGGTGCATCGACAAGGTGGTGGCAATCTTCGCGAAGGTGAACACCGACGCGAATGCCGAAGACGAAGAAATACTTGACTTCTCCGTCAGAAGGGGCTATACCATATCATGCTAATTATGAATTGCCTGAGATGTTTATCCCTTATGTTGCACCCACTTGATTGTGCGGTAGTCGCTTTTTATTACTGTGATCTCTCACAAAAATATCAAGTAGTTAGTGTTCTCCCAAGTGTAGCACCGTCACGGCACCTATCTTTTCGGGGTGTGCCGTGTTACACGGGTACGAACGATTAGAGAAGTGTGAGGCGGGTGAGTTGAGACCTCGCAGCAAGATCACTTGGTTGTCTTGACGTTCAGGCATGACCGTCATGAGCTCGGAACACACGCATCGAAAGATGAACAAGAGTCGCATAGAGATGTGATTGGCAAGTTGGCCTACCGGTTAAGATTTTTGTCATCAGTGGTGTTACACCAATGGTGAATAATCAAGACACGGGTCTTGAATCACTCACAATCAATTTTGAGAGATATTGATTTGAGTGGGAGCGCACTTTAGAATAAAGTTGTTTATTCACTAGTGCAAAAATCATTATGAACAAAGTCTAAGTGAACTTGTGTTTTCCGTTGTAGATCTAATGGCTCGCAATAGCGCGTTCAACTTAGGCCCGATGTTAGAGAAAGAGAAGTTAGCTGCAAATGGAAACAACTATGCGGATTGGGTCCGTACCCTGAGGATTGTCCTCAGGAGTGCTAAGAAAGTGTACGTGCTTGAAGGACCTCTTCCACCTAAGCCGGCGTCAATAGCCACGGCAGATATACAAAATGTCTTGGCCACTAAGGATGATGACTTCAACTTAGTGCAGTGCCTCATGCTGTCTTGCATGAGTTCAAAGCTTCAAAAACGTTTTGAATTCCATGACTCCTTTGATATGATCAAGGAACTGGATGCTCTGTACAAGTTTAATGCACGGTCTGAACGTTTTGATATCGTCAAGACCATGTCGGAGACCAAGATGGCTGAGGGCAGTTCAGTTGGCGAGCACGTAGTCAATATGATTGGCTACGCTGAAAGGCTTAAAACCCTGGAATTTCCTCTTCCGCTAGAGCATGTTATGGACATATTGCTAGGTTCACTCCCCCCGTCTTACGACGGTTTTATCATGAACTACAACATGAATGGGTTGGACAAAACAGCTAATGAGGTGCTTGCCATGCTGAAAACTGCTGAAGGAGGATTGCGGAAAAATCGCAAGCAAGTGTTGCTTGTGAATAAAACTGCCAGTTTCAATAAGAAAGGCAAGCCAAAGAAGGGCAAGGGCGCCGGTAAGACCGGCTTCCAACGCAAATATAAGGGCGGAGCCAAGAATGAAACTGAGTGCTTCTACTACAAGGGCACAGGACACTAGAAGAGAAACTGCAAGAAGTATCTGGAAGATAAGAAGTCCGGGAAAACCGGAAAAGGTATAATTGTTATACAAGTTAATGTCATTGACGTTTTGCTTGCTAGCGAAAATTCTAAGTCTTGGGTATTTGATACCGGATCGGTTGCTCACATTTGCAACTCGATACAGGGGCTTCAGAAGGTGCGCAAGCTGGCAAAGAATGAAGTCGTGATGCGTGTCGGGAACGGCGCTGGGATCGCCGCTCAAGCCGTCGGCATTATGCTTCTACGTCTCCCTCCAGGATTTATTTTGGAAGTAAGTAACTGTTATTTTGTCCGTTGTTGTGTAGAAACATTATCTCTGGATCATGTTTAGTGCACGATGGGTACTCCTACAAGTCTGAGAACAATGGTTGTTCACTTTATTGTAAGGATATGTTTTATGGATTTGCACCCATTGTTGGGGGCCTTTTCATACTAAATCTTGAATGTGAAAATGATGTCTTTAACGTGAATGCTAAACGCCTTAGGAAGGCTGATACCACCACCACTTTCATGTGGCACTGTCGCCTTGGCCACATCGGAAACAAACGCATGCAAAGACTCCATAAAGATGGAGTTTTACCGTCCCTTGATTTTGAATCATTTGACACATGTGAAGCTTGCTTGATGGGAAAAATGACCAAGACGCCGTTCACGGGTCATCCTGAACGGGCGAGTGAATTATTGGAAATAATACATAGTGATGTATGTGGTCCAATGAGCACAATCGCACGGGGTGGGTATTTCTACTTCGTAACTTTTACTGATGATTTAAGTAGGTATGGATATATCTACTTGATGAAGCATAAGTCGGAAACCTTTGAAAAGTTCAAGGAATTTCAGAATGAGGTAGAAAATCATCGTAACAAAAAGATTAAGTTTCTACGGTCTGATCGCGGAGGCGAATATCTTAGTCACGAGTTTGGCCAACATCTGAGTGACCGTGGAATCGTTTCACAGCTTACGCCTCCCGGAACTCCATAGCGAAACGGAGTGTCGGAACGATGTAACCGAACCCTGTTAGACATGGTAAGGTCGATGATGACTCTTACAGATCTACCGATATATTTTTGGGGTCACGCACTAGAAACTGCCGCTTATACATTAAACAGAGCACCGTCTAAGTCTGTTGAGATGACACCATATGAGATATGGCACGGGAAGAAACCCGGCCTGTCGTTTCTCAAAATTTGGGATTGTGAGGCATACGTAAAGCATTTACAGCCAAGCAAACTTGATCCCAGATCAGACAAATGTTACTTTGTAGGTTATCGAAAAGAGACAGTTGGGTATTCTTTCTACCACGCCTCAGAGAACAAAGTGTTTGTTGCAAAACATGGAGTCTTTCTTGAGAAAGAGTTTCTCACTAAAGAAGTGAGTGGGAGGACAGTACAACTTGATGTGATTAGTGAATCTTCGGCAACCGTTGATATGGCTAAGGAACCGGAAGTAATTCCGCAAATTATCCCTACAACCGAGCCGGAAGTTGTCGCATGTGATGCGGAAACTTCAAACAATGTTGTAACTGAACCGCGCAGATCAGGTAGGGCTATCCAGCCACCTGAGTGGTTTCATAATGAAATCTTCATTCTTGAAGACGATGAACCAGCGCACTACAAGGAAGCGATGGCGGGGCCTAGCTCAAGGGAATGGCACAAGGCCATGAAATCCGAAATGAAATCCATGTACGAAAACCAAGTTTGGAACTTGGAAGAACTTCCAGATGGCGTAAAACCCATTGGTTGTAAATGGATTTTCAAAAGAAAGACAGACGCGGATGGTAACATTACTATCCACAAAGCTAGACTTGTCGCGAAAGGGTTCACGCAAGTTCTAGGGGTAGACTACGACGAGACTTTCTCGCCCGTAGCTATGCTTAGGTCTGTTCGGATATTACTAGCAATTGCTGCTTATTTCGATTATGAAATATGGCAGATGGATGTCAAAACGGCTTTCCTAAATGGAAACCTTGAAAAGGATGTATACATGATACAGCCAGAAGGTTGTGTCGATCCTAAGAATGCTGGAAAGGTATGTAAGCTTCAGAAAGCCATTTATGGTCTGAAGCAAGCATCAAGGAGCTGGAACATTCGTTTTGATGAAGTGGTCAAAGAGTTTGGCTTCATCAGGAACGATGAAGAATCTTGTGTTTACAAGAAGTTTAGTGGGAGTGCAAAAGCATTTCTAATCTTGTATGTGGACGACATATTGTTGATTGGAAATGACGTGAATTTTCTTAGCGAAATAAAAGACTCATTGAAGAAGAGTTTTTCAATGAAAGACTTAGGCGAAGCGGCATATGTATTGGGCATCAGGATCTAATCAAGACGGCTGATAGCGCTTAGCCAAAGCATGTACATTGACAAGGTGTTGAAAAGGTTCAACATGGAGAACTCCAAGAAAGGCCTACTCCCCATGTCACCTGGCACAGTGCTTTGCAAGAATCAGTGTCCTCGGACCCTCGATGAGCGAGTACAAATGAATGATATTCCATATGCTTCGGCAGTTGGTTCTATTATGTATGCCATGCTATGTACAAGACCGGATGTTTCCTATGCGCTAAGTGTTAGCAGCTGGTACCAAGGTGATCCAGGATTGGAACACTGGGCCGCAGTCAAGGGTATTCTTAAGTACCTCAGAAGGACCAAGGATTTACTCCTTGTGTACGGAGGTGATGAAGAGCTCATTGTAAGTTGTTACACTGATGCAGGCTTCATGACTGACCCAGATGACTTTAAATCTCAATCTAGCTATGTTTTCATATTGAACGGCGGTGCAGTTGATTGGAAAAGTTCCAAACAAAAGACTATGGCGGATTCTACAACGGAGGCGAAATATGTTGCTGCTTCAGAAGCCTCCAAGCAGGCTGTCGGAATCAAGCAATTTCTTGAAGACCTTGGTGTGGTTCCAAGTGCTCTGGACCTGGTGGAGATCTATTGTGATAATAGTGGCGCCGTGGCTCAGGCAAGGGAGCCATGTTCGCACCATAAGACAATGCATATTCAACACAAATATAAACTCATTCGACATCATGTCGAAGAAGGTTTAGTGAAAGTACGCAAAGTTCACACGGATCTGAATGTGTCAGACCCGATGACAAAGCCTCTACCACGAGCAAAGCATGAGCAACACCGGATAGCCATTGGTGTTAGGGAAGCCATGTAACTGGATTATGACTCTAGTGCAAGTGGGAGACTGTAGGAGATATGCCCTAGAGGCAGTAATAACAGTTATTTTGTATCTCCGAGTTTGTAATGAATGTTTATGATCCATGCTATAACTGCAATGATTCACGAGTCTGCAATATCCACGAAGCCTGGATGAAAACTCATTTGCACGTGTGGTATAATAAACGGTAAACTGTATTCCTAGTCTTGCCTCTAAGACTGGCTCAAGTATTGCAGGATGATCCTGTTTTCCTGATCATGGGCATGACTATGCCGGCAATTTTGAGGGCACGATGTTGGTAGAACACTTGTGTTGAATCGACCCATATTGATGTTATGCTATGAGATTCATTCGTCACAAGTTAATGATTAATAACACAGAGATAGTTAATGTTTGCATAATTCCTTAGACCATGAGAGTATCGAGTTCCTTCGTGCTTGCTTCATGAACTTTGGGGTTTGTTAAACGTCATCCGTTACTGGGTGGCTATTACGGCGGCTTACGGGTTCATGGAAAAGTATGTCAAGTAACTTGATAGCTCAAGATGGGAATTTGCTCCTTCGGCGATGGAGAGATATCTCTGGGCCCTCTCGGTGTTACGGTATCCATCATCGTCTGGCCAGACACTTTGTGATTTGATCACGGGGATGCCGGAACACGGGAACGAGAAAAGAGAACAATACCGGCAACGAGGTAACTGGCATAGTGGACAAGTTGTTGATCCATGAGGATGCCTACATGTCTCACCTCGGGTAATTGTAACATATCGCGAAGCAACAGGAATAGCACACGGCAACTGGAGGTTCACTCGAATATTCATTCGTGTGGGTATAGGTGTCAATATGGGTGTCCACGGCTCCGATGTTGATCATTGATCGGAAGGGGTTCCGGGTCATGTCTATACTTCACCGAACCTATAGGGTCACACGCTTAAGGGTCATCTATTTGCTGAATACTAGACAGGGAGTCTGAGAGAAAATCACCGAAAAAGTTTCGGACACGGGAAAAGTTCTGCAGAGAGAACACCGGAACAGTTTCGGTAAAACTGAAAAGTTGTTTCAGGGGATACCATTAAGTCAAATTGGTTTCGGCACATGCCTGATAATTCTTGGAGGGTGCCAGAATCATTCTGGAAACTTCTGGGAATTTTCCGGACGAAAAATCGGACATGTTCCGGAGCTGCCGTAACCGCTTCGGATGCTTTTCGCAAATGAAAATCACTAATCCGGAATTGTTCCGGATCGCAATGAAAATTATTTTAGTGGGTACTGGAAATGTTCTAAGCCCACATAAATATTTTCAGTTCGACCGGACACTGAAAAATGTCGTCGTGAATAGTGAAAGTGCTTTTTGGGATATTTTTGGAAAAGTCATCTTTTGGGATATTTTCCCAAAAGGCTTCTAGAAGGCCTTGGGGGCCAAGGAAGCCCCTCATGGGGGGGGCCCCTAGGATAGGTGGCCGGCCAAGGTGGGGCACACCATGGTGCCCTCACATGCCCCATTTGGTTTCCCTTTATGCCCTTGTGAAGGGTCTTTTTGGTATTTCAAGTGGCACCCCACCCCTTGGGTTTTTCCTATAAATAGGAGGTGGATGGGCTGCCCAAAGATCATCCCTTGCTCTCATACACATGCTATGCTTTGCTAGCTCTCTCTCCCTCCCACGAAAAGAATTTTTCGTAGAGCCGAAAGGCTGTCTGTGTTCCGGCAGGAACTAGTTCTGGACGGCGAAGCCCTGTCGGATAGATGACACCGTATGTGTGCAACTCTGTAGAGAGATCGTAGTTTCGGTCTTAGTTTGAGAGGTCCTCCCGAAGGGCTGTCCGAGTGACTGTCCGAGTTTCGAAGGTCCTCCCGAAGGGCTGTCCGTGACATCGTCCGAGGGACTATCCGACCGCCTCCCGAAGGGCTGTCCAACGAGGGAGTACATCCTCGCGGTTGGGAGGTTGTAAAATCCTAGCTGCGGGGATCTGCACCAACGATCTCCACCGACTCTTCTTCCGCTGCGCTTCGAGTCGGTACGGATCAGATCAAACCTTGTATGCAGTCTCCATAGTGGTCCTGGGCGTGCTCGCTGTACCGAAATTTTTGTTTTCTGTCGCGTTCCCCAACAATCACATCCTTTTGGCCATATCACATCACATAGCATACCCTGCAAAAACAATTTAGACGTCCTCTAATTGTTGTTGCAAGTTTTACGTGGCTGCTATGGGTTTCTAGCAAGAACGTTTCTTACCTACGCAAAAGCCACAACGGTGATATGCCAATTGCTATTTACCCTTCATAAGGACCTTGTTCATCGAATCCGATCCGACTAAAGTGGGAGAGTTAGACACCCGCTAGCCACCTTATGCAACAAGTGCATGTCAGGCGGTGGAACCAGTCTCACGTAAGCGTACGTGTAATGTCGGTCCTGGCCGCTTCATCCCACAATGCCGCCGAATCAAGATAGGACTAGTAACGGCAAGCAAATTGATGAAATCATCGCCCACAACTACTTGTGTTCTACTCGTGCATAAAATCTACGCATAGACCTAGCTCATGATGCCACTGTTGGGGAACGTAGTAATAATTCAAAAATTTCCTACGTGTCACCAAGATCAATCTAGGAGATGCTAGCAACGAGAGAGAGGGAGTGCATCTTCATACCCTTGAAGATCGCTAAGCGTAAGCGTTGCAAAGAATGCGGTTGACGGAGTCGTACTCGCGGCGATTCAAATCGCGAAAGATCTGATCCAAGCGCCGAACGGACGGCGCCTCCGCGTTCAACACACGTACTGCCCGGGGACGTCTCCTACTTGTTGATCCAGCAAGGGGGGAGGAGAAGTTGAGGGAGAGCTCCGGCAGCACGACGGCGTGGTGGCGGTGGAGCTCGTGGTTCTCCGGCAGAGCTTCGCTAAGCACTACGGAGGAGGAGGAGTAGGAGGGGGGAGGGCTGCGCCAGGGGCAAGGGGTGCAGCTCCCATGCGCCTCCCCACTATATATATGGGTGGAGGGGGCTGGTTTCTTGCCCTCCAAGTCCATTAGGGCGTTGGCAAAGGTGGGAGGAAAGAAATCCCATCCTTTCCCTTCCCCACCGATTGTTATCCCCCCTTTTTAGGGATCTTGATCTTATCCCTTCGGGATATGATCTTATTCCTTCTAAGGGGGGGATCTTGGTGCGCCTTGACCAGGGGTGTGGGGCCTTGCCCCCACTAGCCACGTTCATGTGGGTCCCCCCATGCAGGTGGGCCCCACTCCGGAACCTTCTAGAACCTTCCCGGTACAATACCGAAAAATCCCGAACATTTTCCGGTGGCCAAAATAGGACTTCCCATATATAAATCTTTACCTCCGGACCATTCCGGAACTCATGACGTCCGGGATACCATCCGGGACTCCGAACAACTTTCGGTAACCACATACAATTCCCATTACAACTCTAGCATCACCGAACCTTAAGTGTGTAGACCCTACGGGTTCGGGAACCATGCAGACATGACCGAGACACCTCTCCGGCCAATAACCAATTGCGGGATCTGGATACCCATATTGGCTCCCACATGTTCCATGATGATCTCATCGGATGAATCACGATGGTGGGGATCCAATTAATCCCGTATACAATTCCCTTTGTCCATCGGTATGTTACTTGCCCGAGATTCGATCGTCGGTATCCCTATACCTTGTTCAATCTCATTACCGGCAAGTCTCTTTACTCATTCCGTAACACATGATCCCGTGACTAACTCCTTAGTCACATTGAGCTCATTATGATGATGTATTACCGAGTGGGCCCAGAGATACCTCTCCGTCACACGGAGTGACAAATCCCAGTCTCGATTCGTGCCAACCCAACAGACACTTTTGGAGATACCTGTAGTACACCTTTATAGTCACCCAGTTACGTTGTGACATTTGATACACCCAAAGCATTCCTACGGTATCCGGGAGTTGCACAATCTCATGGTCTAAGGAAATGATACTTGACATTAGAAAAGCTCTAGCAGACGAACTAGACGATCTTGTGCTATGCTTAGGATTGGGTCTTGTCCATCACATCATTCTCCTAATGATGTGATCCCGTTATCAACGACATCCAATGTCCATGGTCAGGAAACCATGACCATCTATTGATCAACGAGCTAGTCAACTAGAGGCTCACTAGGGACATGGTGTGGTCTATGTATTCACACATGTATTACGGTTTCCGGTTAATACAATTATAGCATGAACAGTAGACAATTATCATGAACAAGGAAATATAATAATAACCATTTTCTTATTGCCTCTAGGGCATATTTCCAACAAATCTATCTTATTACCGTAGAGAGATTGACAACCTCTCTTTCGCGTCGGGTTGCAAGTATTTGTTGTTTGTGTGCAGGTGCTCCTTATTGGGTGGTGGTGATCCTCCTACTGGTTCGATAACCTTGGTTTCATAACTTATGGAAATACTTACCATCACTGTGCTGCATCATCCCTTCCTCTTTGGGGAAATACCGACGCAGTCCAAGTCACGTCAGGCACAACCCACCAGGGCACGTCGGGGCCCCCCTGGCGCGCCCATGTGGGTTGTGGCCTCCACAGCCCACCTCTCTGGCACTTCTTTGCCCCACTGGGTGTCTTCTGGTCCAGAAAAAATCTCCAAAAAGTTTCGTCACCATTGGACTCCGTTTGGTACTGATATTCTGCGAAGTAAAAAACAAGCCAAAACATCAACTGGCACTTTGGCACTATGTCAATAGGTTAGTCCAAAACAGTGATATAAAGTTGTTATAAAATGATTGTAAAACATCCAAGAATGATAATATAACATAATGGAACAAGCAAAAATTATAGATACGTTGGAGACGTATCACTATACTCATGAGAGAAGCCACTAGTGAAACCTATGGCCCCCGGGTCTACTTTTCCAACATATTGCTTTCCGATCTATCTTTTTGCTACTTTTGTTTTCAGATCTATTATTCCGAAAACCCAAAAATACCTTGCTGCACTTTTTATTTGCCTCTTTTATTTTGTGTTCTTGCGAGATCTATTTATCCAATCTACTATCTAATCTATCTTTTTACCGTTGAGAGATTGACAACCTCTCTTATGCGTCGGGTCACAAGTATTTGTTCTTTGTGTGCAGGTACCGTTTACATAGCGTTGCGTGGTCTTCCTCCTAGGTTCGATACCTTGGTTTCATAACCGAGGGAAATACTTACCGTAGCTGTGCTGCATCATCCCTTCCTCTTTGGGGAAATACCGACGCAGTCTCAAGCCACGTCAAAGGAATTTCTGGCGCCGTTGCCGGGGAGGAAGTATTCTCTCTACGTGCCAATCTGTAGAGCCGAGGAGACATCATCAACATCTATCGTGTTCCTAATTACAAATCTCATCTCCTTGCAATTACATTATTTGCCATTTGCCTCTCGTTTTCCTCTCCTCCACTTAACAAAATTTGCCGTTCTGTTCGCCCTCTTTTTCATTTGCCCTTTTTCTCATCAGATCTCTTGTTTGCCTACCTTGTTGTTATGGCTAGTTCTTCCTCTATTGCGTGTACTCCCAAGAATGAAGTTCTTAATTTTAAGCAAAGGGGAGGGGAGAATCTAAAAGATGCTTGGTATAGGATTTGCAATACTCATAATAGATCTATTCATAAGCAATCTATCATTGTTCTTCTCCTCAGTTTTTATGTGGGCATCACCACTTGGTATAGATTTGTCCTTGATACGATTACCGGTAGGACTTTCTTGATGTGTCCATCTTTGGATGCTTTTAATGCTATGGGAAATTTAGTGGGTTCGCCATCTCTCATGATTAATGAAACAACCTTAACTCTCGAAGATGTTATGGAAAGGCTAGATGCTATTGAAAAGAAGATGATTACCAAAGAACATCTTGAAAATTTGGATAAGAAAATGCATAATCTTGCTAATAAAATTGGGTCAAAAGTGGGAGATGCCTTTAAATTATTGAAGGAAAAGGAAACCGTAGTTATCGAAAGAATAGAATAAAGTCCCTACCAGATTGATAAGTTGGAAGAAATTTTTAGTAACTTGAGTTCGGCCTTTTCTTCTGTTAAAACTATTGAAAAAACTCCTGTAAAAATTTGCAAGACGACGCAAGTCACTAAGAATAAATGTGCCACATCTAATATACACAAGGGAGATCTTAAAATGATTAGTATTTATCCCGATTTTGTTGAAATAGTAAAAGACCCTATTTACAAAAATGCATTTTTGGTCTTATTCCTAGAAGTATTGTCATTGAGAGTGTGCATGCTAAAATCTTTAAGAAATCTAGTTGTGTGATTGAGGAGTTGAAAACCAAAGATGACAATACTTGAATCTATGCATTATGCCTAGCTAGTGGCGTAAAACGATAGCGCTTGTTGGGAGGCAACCCAATGAATAAATTTATTTTCATCGTTTTCTTTCTGTTTTTGAGTGTTGACGCAATTATGCTACTGTTATGATTGTGTGTTTATGTTTTAATTAGTGTTTGTGCCAAGTAAAGCCTTTAGGATGGCTCACAAGATGAGTAGAAACAATGCAGAATCTGAAACAGAAACTTTGACTCCAGTGCAGGAATTTTCATTTTTTACTGGAGCGTGATAATGAGTGGAAATTTTAACACAGTGTTTCCATAAATATTCTTTACGTTGTCCTAATTTTTCAGAATTTTTAGAGTTACAGAAGTATCGTTAGAGTACAGATTACTACAGACTGTTCTGTTTTAGAGTGATTCTGTTTTCGTTGCATTGTGTGCTTGTTTTGATGAATCTATGGTTTGTATTGAAGGGTATAAGCCATGGTAAAGTTATAATACAGTAGATATAATGCAATAATAAAATATGAATGAGTTTGCAACAGTACTTAGAGTGGTGATTTGCTTTATTATACTAACGGATCTCACGAAGGTTTTGTTGAGTTTTGTGTGAATGAAGTTTTCAAGTTTTGGGTGAGATCACGATGGATGAAGGAATAAGGAGTGAAAAGGACCTAAGCTTGAGGATTCTACAGCACCCCCAAGATATTATCCAAAGAGAAACAAGCAACTACGCTTGGGGATGCCCCGAGTGGCATCCCCTCTTTCTTCTAACGACCATCGGTATTTTACTTGGAGCTATATTTTTATTCGTCACATATCATGAGTTTTGCTTGGAGAGTCTTGTATTATTTGAGTCTTTGCTTGATTTGCTTTTTAGTTTGTCACAAGTATCCTTGCTGGACACACCTATTTGAGAGAGCCAAAATTATGCTATGATTTGTTAGAATTATTCTATATGCTTCACTTAATTATTATTTTTTTGAGCTATGGAATTGCTCTAGTGCTTCACTTATATCTTTTTGAGCACGGTGTGCTTTAGATTTTTTAAGAAATACTCTCATGCTTCACTTAGATTAATTTGAGCGTTAGTAAATTTTTGAAGAAATTCTCTCATGCTTCACTTATACTATTCTGAGAGATGAAATTTTTATGCTCATGTTCTTCACTTAAATTTGTTTGAGCTTGTCAAAAGCAATGGCAATATATGAAACTAGTCACAAAGTGATAGATATTCAAGAGGGATATAATAAAGAATTTCATGAAGATCATTGGACAAATTAAACTTGATTCCTTGTAATAGTTTTGAGACATGATGATAGTGATATGTGAGTCATGTTGGTGAGTAATTATGCTTTAGTAAGAATATTGGTGTTAAGGTTTGTGATTCCCTATGCAAGCACAAAATTCAATAGTTATGCAATGAAATTACATCCTACTTATGCTGCATTATTCGGTGTTAGTTATGCTCAATGCCCGTTTATGTGAATTTTCGTTTCTTGGTTGGTTGCTTCTCAATCTATTTGCTAGCCTCCACTTGTACTAAGTAGAAATGCTACTTGTGCATCCGAAATCCTTAAACCCAGTTTTGCCTTATGAGTCCACCATACCTACCTATATGCGGTATTTCCATGCCATTCCAAGCAAATTTGTATGTTCCATCTCTAATTTTCAAAACGAATTTGCTTTTTGTGTGCTCGTACCACTCATGAAATGGTAGGGTGGTCCAATATTTTTTCATGCTAGATGTGTTATTCTCAAGATGAGTGTTTATTCACTTGTCATTGCACGAGAGTACAGCGGTAATAGGGATGCCCAGTCCCGAAATGAAAAAGAAATTTACTTTATGTTGTCAAATAATAAATTCCTTGGAAAGTGTTGGTATGGAAGGCAACCGTGGATACGGCTAGCCATGGATTGTGAAAGAATGGTGGAAAAAGGAATAAAGTTTACTTTATGTTTGGGAACCGCCTATGATGTATCTAGCATGGAAAGTATTGAGAACTACTTTGTCATTTTCGTTAACAGGAAAGGCATGCCACCCAAAATATTTTTCTCTCTCAATTTAAAGCTTTGAGCTCTGGCACCTCTATAAATCCCTACTTCCCTCTGCGAAGGGCCTATCTATTTACTTTATGTAATTTTTACTTTTATTTGAGTCTCCATCTTCTCTTATAAAGTACCAACTAGGGGGCACTATGATCATACTTGTGCATTGGGTGTAGTTAATATTTGAGTGTGTTTCATGAATGGATCAACGATTGAGCATGATGGGCTAGGGATTACTTTCTTTAGTGTTGATATTTTGAAAGACATGGTTGCTTGTTGGCATGCTTGAGTATTAAAGTCTTTATGTCAAAACTAGACTACTGCTTTGAACCATATAAAAGTCCAAATGTCCATGCTACAAAAGAAAAGAATATGTGATGAACATGTTATGCAGCATTCCACAACAAAAAATTCTGTTTTTATCATTTACCTACTCGGGGACGAGTAGGAATTAAGCTTGGGGATGCTGATACGTCTCCAACGTATCTATAATTTTTGATTGTTCCATGTTGTTATATTATCATTCTTGGATGTTTTACAATCATTTTATAGCAACTTCATATCATTTTTTGGGACTAACCTATTGACATAGTGCCAAGTGCCAATTGCTATTTTTTGCTTGTTTTTTTTACTTCGCAGAATATCAGTACCAAACGGAGTCCAATCACGATGAAACTTTTTCGAGATTTTTTTTTGGACCAGAAGAAAGTCAGAGAGACAAAGAAATGCCCGAGAAGGGGCCCAGGCGGCCCACAAGACACCAGGGCGCGCCAGAGGCCCCCGGCGCGCCCTGGTGGGGTGTGGCTCCCTCGGGAGTCCCCTCCACCGCCTCTGAGCTCTATAAATACCCAAATATTCCAGAAACCTTAGAGGAGTCGACGAAAAACACTTCCAGCCGCCGCAAGTTCCAGAACCGCGAGATCCAATCTAACACCATCACGGAGGGGTTCATCATTCTCATTGGTGCCTCTCCGATGATGCGTGAGTAGTTCACCATAGACCTACGGGTCCGTAGGCAGTAGCTAGATGGCTTTCTCTCTCTCTTTTGATTCTCAATACAATGGTCTCTTGGAGATCTATTTGATGTAATGAATTTTGGCGGTGTGTTTGTTGGGATCCGATGAATTTTGAGTTCATGATCAGTTTCTATCCATGAATATTATTTGAGTCTTCTTTGATCTCTTCTCTGCATGATTACTTATAGCCTCGTATTTCTTCTTCGAATCTTTGGTTTAGTTAGGCCAACTAGATCGATTTTTCTTGCCATGGGAAGAGGTGCTTTGTGATGGGTTCGATCTTGCGGTGTCCTCTCCCAGTGACAAAAGGGGCAGCAAGGCACGCATGTATCGCTGCTATTAAGGATAACAAGATAGGGTCTATTCTTACAAGAATAGATCTTGTCTACATCATGTCACCGTTCGTATTGCATTACTCCGTTTTTCCATGAACTTAATACACTAGATGCATGATGGATAGCGGTCGATGTGTGGAGTAATAGTAGTGCATGCAGAATCATTTCGGTCTACTAATCTTGGACGTGATGCCTATATAATGATCATCGCCTTGGATATCGTCATGATTATTTGATCTTCTATCAATTGCCCAACAGTAATTTGTTTACCCACCGTGTGCTATACTCATGAGAGAAGCCACTAGTGAAACCTACGGCCCCCGAGTCTACTTTTCCAACATATTGCTTTCCGATCTATCTTTTTGTCGCTTTTGTTTTCAGATCTATTATTCCAAAAACCCAAAAATACCTTGCTGCACTTTTTATTTGCCTCTTTTATTTTGTGTTCTTGCGAGATCTATTTATTCAATCTACTATCTAATCTATCTTTTTACCGTTGAGAGATTGACAACCTCTCTTACGCGTCGGGTTGCAAGTATTTGTTCTTTGTGTGCAGGTACCGTTTACATAGCGTTGTGTGGTCTTCCTCCTAGGTTCGATACCTTGGTTTCATAACTAAGGGAAATACTTACCGTAGTTGTGCTGCATCATCCCTTCCTCTTTGGGGAAATACCGACGCAGTCTCAAGCCACGTCAGGAGGGAAGGAGTGGTGGCCTTCGTGGGATCCAAGCGTCGACGACTCCCATGCTCTACTCTTACTTGCTGCCAGCGGCGCTCGCGGACGTGTCTGTTTCGTCATCGTGGCGGCACGGCGCGGCCAAATGGAGCTGGCAGTGTCGTCCTTGATGTAAACTTCATACACCACCTCATCGATCTCTGCAAAGGCAGCTTCTTTCACCACCCGTAGGACGCAACACCGCCATCGCTCGCGACGGTTGTCGTGGGCGGAGCAGTAGGATAGGAGCAGTGCCTCCTACTCCTCCACATCCACGTCCGATGCATTGCTCGTGCCAACGGTGAGTTGCTCCTCTGCATGCCGGTCTCGTCGAAGATGCTGAGGTTGTAGTTCTGGTTAGTCTGCGCCTGCCGAAACATAGCCTCCCTCCAACACCATGTCAGTGTAGTGAGCTCGTGCCTCACCCATGGTGATGTCAACATGTGCTGGCAAGGACGATGGCACTGGCTCGTCGTTGGATGCCTCTCCATTTCCTCGACTATGAATTTGGCCTCTGGGTAGCTTGTTCGTCTGCCGGCCACGATGACGGTGATCTCCATCTTCTGTTTGGACGAGAGGATGTCCCACGGGGCTTTGAAACTCGAGGAGGCCATGGTGGGTGTCATGCCGAGAGGAGATACGGAGCAAAAGAGGTTGGATGCGGATGTTGTCGGGCCTGGCATTTAAATAGTGGGCGAATGGCAAGCTAGGCGGCAAGGTAGTTAATGGTGGGCGACAGACGGACTGACGAGTGGGGCCGGAGTAGGTTCCTCGGCAAGTTCTCATGTTTAATGGAGGGAGGCGTACGGATGGGTTGTCGTTTGAACATGGAGAAGGCGCGTGCACCGGTAAGAATGTGAGCGGCGCTCTCGGACGGCGTGCGCGCTTTAGTGGCGGCTCCAGTGAGAGGCCGCGTCCGCTCTGGACTGGCATGATTGCGGCGCTGACGCTCCTGAACGGCACCGACTGCTTGAGACGAGAAAGGGGCGGGCGAGGGAGAGGGCTTTTGGTTGGGTCAGGTTGTCAGAGGCGTGAGTGGCAGTGATTCGGACACCCGCACCCCCCCCCCCCCCCGGTTTGCTTCTGGTTTGCGAGAAAAAGGACGATCGGATCAGCCAGCGGATAGACACAGGACTACGTTGCATGCCAAAACATGTCTGGACCGCGTGGCACGGACAGATGGGGCAGTTTGAGGATCCGCGTTGAAGATGCCCTTACCCCATTTTTTAACAAGAATTCCTCTAGATACCATTTAGGCTTTGTTTGGTTACCGTGAGAGATAAACCCAGGGCACTAAGCCCCCAATGGAGATTTCCATGGCTATATGTGATCCACCCCACCACGTGGGAGATGTCTCCCCATCCGCCGGTGCCCAAATGGCAGCAAAGGAAGGAGAAGAAATCCCTCACATGTGCCATAAATCTCAGTATAACTCACAAATAAAATTGCATAGATAATTAGGAAAAACCACAAAAATTACAGGCGCATAAAAATCCAGCAAATTCAGTGCATAAACTAGAATGTTAAAAAAATCCATCACTTCACAAGATTTGATTCGACAATGGTAGTGAAGCTACAAGATTTCGATTAGCTGGAAGAAGAGGCATGAAAGAGGAGAGATCTTACCTGGTTGAATGAGAAGGAAATCACCTGGTGTGTCCTTGTTGTTCGTCGGAGGAGACAGGAGCCACGAGGGGTAGACGGTCTCGGCGAAAGTAGAAACCAACCTCTGTGACGTTGCCATCACGGGGCTAAGTATCTTGACATGAGGGGAGGGGTGTCGCCGGAAGGAGAAACTCCAGAGGGGCGGTCGCCCGAGGGAGAAGAGCTTCGGAGGATCGAATTGGCATCGTCGGCTCTCGACGATTTCCTCCCCGACCTGATGAGACCTAGAGATCGCTTACGTGGAAGGATCGTGGAAAGGGCACCCCCCCCCCTACCCCCCCACACACACAGTGTGCTACCAAATGGCGTCGTAGGTGGCCTCCGGTCAACTCAGCCTGTGGCTTCTTCCCCCGATGATAAGGCCGGATCCCCCCGGGATCCACTGCAACCAAATGTGGTGAAACTTGTGCCCGTGGTGTTTACCACTTTCAAATTGTACTAAATGGTGTAAACAGGAGGAATTCTTGTAAAATGGTCACAATTGTCAATCTAGGGGGTAAAAATGACAAATTCACTGTAGCCATGCAGTCCCCGTTTACTAGATTTACACATACATGACAATCTACCCGTCTACCCGATTTACACAGCAAAAGCACCCGTGACCATTTTATAAACTGCATTAATCCTCTTGAATCTAGCAGTCAGAGATATAATGGAATACATGAGGCATATCCTTATCGAAAACTTCTGAAATGCGAGATAATTTTACCAACCACAAGGTCAAAAAACATGTGTTGAAGATATTCGGCTTGATGGCAAAACAAGCATGTCATGTCGTTCTTAGAACACCATTTACCAAGGTTGTCACGTGTGAGAATTTTATTGTTTAAAAGTGAGTATTTCAAAGGTGAAACAATACTACCAAGTTGATAACCTCACAAGAGGACTTAACAGAAAATATACCAGATGATTCTAATGCCCAGATTGGCATGTCATCATCCGGGGGCAAAACCACTTACTTAATCATAACAAGTAAATGCTGCCATTGGAAGAAAACCTATGATCCACACAACGGTGAAATGTCAACCTCAGATTAGTACCATCCCAGACCCGGGGCAAAGAACAATCATGTTGATTGCTAGGTCTTTCGTCCAGTTGAATCGTTTCCGAGTCATGTTTTAATATTTTTATCTGTTCTGAAATACGCAGGGGCATGCATGTGCCTAGGCACGCACATGCCAAGCCAGGCGCGGCCGCTCGATTTCCTCGTGATTCGTAAAGTAGTTAGATCCCTCATTGAAGCAAATAAGTTTTAGTCGTTGAAACTTACCATTTTGTACTAAGTTTCAAGAGTTAAAACTTAGCATCTTTTCTCAACAATCATCAAAACATATTCAAAATGGATCTTATTTGAAAACCATTGTCATGATAAACACAAATATAAAAATAAAAATTAATTTGGACATTTTATTCAAAAGATATGAATGTTTCAAAATCGAATGCCCGAAGACAAAGCACAGACGAAAAACTTCCTCTTCCTTTATCCGTTGCCTTGTTATTGCCGGCTTTCGAGTTGTTTGTTTGTCCTTATCTACTTGCTCATGTGCAAAAGATGTATTATGTATCCTTAAACCTTTCTTTAGAGTTTGTGTTGTGATATGTAATTTGCTCAAGCATGCCATACACCGTGTGTGTACTATATGAAGTGCACGCTTTTTTTTTTCTAAAGAAGGATTACCTACGGCCTTTGCATCAAGCGATGCACACATCCAAATTTATTAAATTATTCAACTTTCAGACAAAACAAATTCATGGATCAATCCGAAGCCACCTTCATGACGACCTCAATCGCTACACCTACAAATGTGATGATGTGCCCTAACCGCATATCAACGCACATCATCTAATCCGATGGCCTCACCAAGCTGCCCTATAGCGAGCTGAGATCACCAACCGGTCTAGCAGACCCTTAACACGCACCATATGTGCACGCTCTAGAATCTGTCGTCACCATCTTCTGTCGTCCCTTCTTCAGAAGAGATTAACGCATTGACCTTGCCAGGCCCAACTGCCAACGACGCCACCACAACACCAGACAGTGCTACCATCCCGCGCGCGTCCATCTCTAGCAAAATATCTAAACAGTTGGTAACTTTATTTTAAGGCCTACGAAGAATGTGAATAATACTAGTTTCTTGAAGACTCGTCATAAGCTTAATCTTTCTAACAAGGTACACATAAACTGATCTATCGACATCACTCGATTGCAGCAGCCAGCAGGCGTCGTCGTAGGAGACAGACGATCGAAGGGGACATCACATCTTACATACAGTGGTTGTGACTCTGAGCAGTGCAGCAGGTCAGGTCAGGTCAGGTGTACTAGTACAATGCATGCATGCGTTTTGTAGATTGCAATGATCTGGATCGGCCGGCCGGCGGTCACCTTGCCCTGTGCTGTGCAATGCATGCGTTTCGTGATGATCCGGCCGGTTGGCCGGCAGCATGGGCATGGTTGCATGAACATAGTAGCTGCTGGGCTTGAGTTGCATGGCCGTCGACGCAACGCAAGGAGGAAGGACGACCACCGCGTGCGCGACATCGATCCGACACGACGCGACACGTACGCATGAGCATGCATGCACATGGCCGGCCGGCGCCGGGCCAGGTGACGTCCCGTCTCCGTCACATCCATCCATCCATCGTATTCCACATACACATGCATGATACATCTCTCTTTGGGGTATATGTATCGGTTTTGCTAAAACTCATTCAGACCAGAAATAGAGGTCACATTCACTTTTACAACCGTCGGATCAAAATGCGCCGCGATTTGGGTTTGTCGACGTGGAGAGCTTCGCAGAGACGTGCGTGCGACCCATCTGGCGTTCGCTCGCGGCCCGTTCCTTTTTTTTTTTTTGTCTTTGCAAGCCCGACCCGGGACGTTTTCTACACAGAGGCCCAGGCCCGAGTAGAATATACGAGGCGCCCTGTCTCGTTTTCTGTCGTCGGCGCATCTCACTCGGTGTTCCTTTGTTTGGCGGAGGCTGAGATACAGAGAGGCTGGTGAGGGGAGATCGGCAACGGCGGCGTCTACTGGTGCGGGAGATCGGCAGCGGTGGTGTTTCGAAGTAAGGAAATCAACTAATCCATAGAGAAGGCAGAGCCGTTTGTTCTTCTTTCTGTTCCTCTCTTTTCTTGTTGTTTGTACAGATTCGTCTTCTAGGGTTTCCGTAGTGGTGGTAGTTTCTAATCAGTTTAGTACAGGGGTATGCAGGGGTTCAACGAAACTAGGCATTCAGTTTAGTTCAGATATGAGAAATGATTCACATGTCTTTTTATTGTTTTTGTGTGTGTTTTTTTTGTTTGACGATGCTGTGTAGAGTAGAATCCTAAATCCTAACACAGTTTTTTTTTGCTGGAATGTATGTATTCAAGGATTTTCTCAAATGTAGAAAAATAATAATTTCTGCCCATGCCTACATTTTTCCTGTCATTTGTCTGAATGTACTTGAAAACTTCAGATGTGGCGAGCCTGAACTAGGTGGGAGGGTCTGAAACTGTACCAGGATCAACATAGAGACTGTTTTTCTTTGTTCTTATAATATAGATTCCCTGTTGTTTTCTGAACTGAACCAAACATATACACTGGTTTCTTTAATGATTTTCATTCAAAATAAAATTACTAGTGGGAGGTCCAACCCCTTTTTTGCACCTTTTTTATTTGCAATTTTCCTTTTCAACTTGTGCTAGTTAAGAGTCACTACAAGGAGGTATAAAGCAACCACAAAACCCCGCCGGAGGGGGGATGTCTTTTCTACGACTGTTTTGCACTAGCGAAGTACTTTCTCTTTTTCTACTCCTTTTTCTGGTAGTAGTTGCGAAACCTAACCAACACGATTGCAACTACATCTCATTACATTAGATATGCGATGGTTAACAACAATTGGGCTCGAGCGGAGGGTTGTCGGCACCGGCGGATTCCTAGTTTTTAGTCTTTTTTGTCGTAACATTTTCCCCAAATCGCCCAAACCCAATTTTGCAACCACCCCACCCCGAGTTTTGCAACCGCAACTCATTATACCCAAGCGTATATTTTCCCAGACATATAATGTGATCGGAACCAAAGGTGGGGGGTTCGTTCGTGCCGACGAAGATTTTCTTGTTACGTTATTTTTTGTAGTAATTAAAACCACCCCAACTAATCACACTCAACCGCAACTACAAGATGTACAGTGCGACCACAACCCAGGAGGTGGTTGGGGTGGGGAGGGTAGTTGGGGGCAGCAAAGCACTTCCTTCCTTTTTTAAGTTTTCCTTTTTGTAGTAGTTGCAACCGCCCTGACCCGACCACAACTACAACCCATCACACTCAACCGCAACTGGAAGACGTATGGTGCAACCGTAACCGGAGGTGGGGGATGGCTTCCTTTCTTTTTTAGGTTTCCCTTTCTTGTAGTAGTTGCAACCGCCCCGGCACGACTGCAACTGCAACCCATCACACCCAACCGCAACAGCAAGACGTACGGTGCGACCGCAACCGGGGACAGTGGAGGGCTTCCTTTCTTTTTAGGTTTTCCTTTTTTTTTTGTAGTAGTTGCAACCGCCTCAACCCGGCCGCAACTGCAACCCATCACACCCAACCCCAACTGCAACCCATCACACCCAACCCCAACTGCAACACGTACGGCGCGACCGCGACCGGGGATGATGTATGGCTTCCTTTTATTTTTTTAGGTTTTCCTTTTTTTGTAGTAGTTGCAACCGCCCCGCCCCGGTCGCAACTGCAACCCATCACACCTAACCGCAACTGCAAGAAGTACAGTGCGACCGCAACCGGGGGTGGGGGAGGGCTTCCTTGCTTTTTAGGTTTTTCTTTTTTTTGCAGTAGTTGCAGCTGCCCCGACCCGGTCGCAGCTGCAACCCATCACACCCAACTGCAAATGCAAGACGTACGGTGCGACCGCAACCGAGGATGATGTAGGGTTTCCTTTTATTTTTCTAGGTTTTTCTTTTTTTATAGTAGTTGCAACCGTCCTGACCCAACCGCAACTGCAACCCATCACACCCAACCGCAACTGCAAGACGTACAGTGCGACTGCAACCGGGGATGATGGATGGCTTCCTTTCTTTTTAGGTTTTCCTTTTTTTTGTAGTAGTTGCAACCGCCCCGACCCGGCAGCAACTGCAACCATCACACCCAACTGCAACTGCAAGACGTACGATGCGACCGCAACCGGGGATGATGTAGGGCTTCCTTTTATTATTATTTTTAGGTTTTTCCTTTCTTGTAGTAGTTGCAACCGCCCGACCCGGCCGCAACTACAACCCATCTCACCCAACTGCAACTGCAAGACGTACGGTGCGACCGTAACCAGGGATGATGGAGGGCTTCCTTTCTTTTTAGGTTTTCCTTTTTTATAGTAGTTGCAACCGTCCTGACCCGGCCGCAACTGCAACCCATCACACCCTACCGTAACTACAAGACGTATGGTGCGACCGCAACCGGGGATGATGGAGGGCTTTCTTTCTTTCCTTTAGGTTTTCCTTTCTTGTAGTAGTTGCAACCGCCCCGACACAGTCACAACTGCAACCCATCACACCCAACCGCAACTCCAAGACGTACGATGCGACCGCAATCGGGGATGATGGAGGGCTTCTTTTTTGTTTGATGATGATGTGGAGAGTAGAATCCTGAATCCTAATATTTTTTTTGGAATGTATGTATTCAAGGATTTTCTTAAATGTAGAGAAATAGTAATTCCTGTCATTTGTGTGAATGTACTTGTACACTTCAGATATGGTGAGCCTGAACTAGGTGGGAGGGTCTGAAACTGTACCAGGATCAACATAGAGACTGTGTTTCTTTTTGTTCTTATAATATAGATTCCCTGTTGTTTTCTGAACTGAATGAAACATATAGACTAGGTTTTTTTTGATGTTTTTTCATTCAAAATAAAATTATTGTGTTTTTTTGCGCAAACTGGACAGGGGACATTTTCTAATGTGAGTCTGTACCATGCAGGATGTTGTGCCCAGTCTATCATTAGTACTGCAAGAACGACACGAGCAGAGGTTTGGCATTTTCATTCGCAATGGGTCTGGAGATTTAGCGGTAATTTCTTTTCCCTTTTTTCTATTTCCCCATGATTTTTTTATGTTGCAATGCTTTTTCTCTTTATTTATTCATTATGAAGCATTTCTTTTTCATGCTAACCGTTTGTCCTTTTTTTACTTTTTATCGAGTGGAGCATACCATGCACTGCAAGGAACCAGTTCAACCAGATGAGTGGCCTGAAGTTGAAAGCACAAAGCCGTAGGTATGTTGTTGATGTGTTCAGGGGACACTCAACTACACTGATCGGAGGTGATGACTGGGCGAAGTTCAAACATGACTTCAACCTGGGTCAGGGCCAAGTAGTGGTTTTTGATATGTCTGGACATATGACCTAGGCATATGTGTGTTACCTTGGAAGCGCCTTGCAGCAGATCATGGCAGACCAGAACACGACATGGATGGAGGCGATGTTATAGGAGAAGGGGGGGCTGTTGCATTTGCTGTTGTGGGAGAGGAAGATGTGATCAATGCTGGTCATGGGCTTGGAGCTGCCCCATACATCATTTATACAAAGGGTGTTGTCTTCAATGACGACGAAGGACAAATGTTGGAACTGATACTCACCATTAAAGATGGATACATAGGACCGTATTTTGTGCATCGTCTCACACCCACGAACATCACAAGCAAGCTGATGGTATATATTATCAAAATACAAAAAAAAAATCTTCTATATTTTTTGAAAATATCTTTTCTATTTTGTGTCTTTTTTCCTAACACATTTTGTTTTGTTTTATTTGTTGACATCACATTAAAAAATCCCCAAGAAAATAGTTCAACCACTGAACTTGTGTCCAGAAGGGGCCATTGGCCTTTGTATGGGTGCATGAGATGTCATGCAGGTTCCATATCATACTGATTGTGCTGGACGGATGATTTTCAATAAAGAATGGGGTGTTTTTGTAGCCCAGAACCACGTGATTGTGGATGATGCTCTTGTGTTTAACTTCAAGAATGATTTTTTGTATTGCGTTTTATTTGTTAAATATTTTTTCAAAGAGGCTCACAAACCAAAAGCCCACAACACAAAAAAAGCATACAACCCAAACAAAGACAACCCACATCTGACATACAAAAGGAAACAACCCAATTGGGCTACTTATCTGTTTTCTATGGGAGACACAAAGAGACCTGCTTCGGTCTGGCAGGGGATCGAGCTGGGCAACAATGACCCACGTCATCTAACACGTCATCCGACTGAGACCATTTTATATCTCATTCGAATGAGTTCCAGGCGATCCCTATATGTATGTACACATAGTACATCCGTCTTTCTACGTAGTACGTCACGACCACACATCTGGTATATATACATGATGTATTTGTTCATCAACACACTTTCTGTTAGAAATCTCGAAGTGTCTCCCCTGAATATATATGCATACGTACGAGATGGCGAGATGCAGATACAGGTGGACAAAGCTTGCATCTACCACTACCAGGCCAGGGGATCGATCGAACGTGCATGAACGTGCCAGCAGGATTAGGATTAGGTAGCTTGCATGCAGCAGGCGTCCATCGCACGAGACAAACTATGCCAGGAGTATCTTGCAAACAGACGGACAGCCTCACCCTGCTCCGTGTTCTTTACACACACACACACACACAGACGGTCTCTGACGGAGGCATCTCGTAGGATGATCTGACCAGCCGGCCGGCAGCACCAGTAGCGTGTATAGTACTAGTTATGCATGTGTCCAACGACATCTAGTCTAATCTAGCTGAGATTAATTTGGCATGCATGCATGGCTGTCGTGAGAGGGCTACCCGACACGTACGTTCGACACATACAGGTGCATGCATGCATGAATACATAAGGCCGGAGCTGGTCCTGGTCCAGGCCGACCGGCGAGGTGACGTCCCGTCTCCATCACAGCTCCTGCGACATTCATTCATCGGCCTTCACGTTCACTGTCCGACCCTCCTACGGCAGCAGCCTATCTCCTCGTCGTCGACGACGTGGACACATTGCGCCGCGTGGAGAAGCGTGCTGGAATGGAGGCGGCAGCTTGGCCTACCGGAGCATGTGGACGACCTCGCGCATCATGGGCCGCTCCACGCTCTGCTCCAGTACTCCTGCACGCACAGGATCGCACGAACAGCGCCTGCGCCGCCTCCCGCGCTGGCACGTCGCCGCGCAGCCTAGGGTCCAGCACCGCCTCCACCCGGCATGGTAGACGTCCACCCGGCACGCCGACGGAGAATCCGGCTTGCATTAGCCCCGCCATCGCCGGATGTAGTGGGGCCAAGCACATCATCCTTTGAGGACTTCCTTTTTGACCTCCAACCCGAGGTCACGGCGTGTGAACACTTCTGTATATGAGAAGCAGGGGCAGTGTAGAGGTGCAATGGTTGAGGCACATCGGAGGAGGAGTTGCGCCCATGGATAAGAAGTTGATAAGAGGGTCCAAGTCCAACTCTATCTGTGGCCACCTTAGAGCTAGGGATGGCAATGGGTACCCATTACCCATGTACCCTGCGGGTAAAAACCCTATTAGGGTAAGGGTATGGGACAAAAATTTACCCATGGGTATATAAATAGGAAAAATCTGAAACCCATCGGTTAGAGAGGGTATGGGTATGGGATCATATAACCCATACCCACATACCCATATACCCTTATAAAATCTATGTAAACTCAAAATTATCTCTACAATCTACATTATGTAAAGAATTTGTGAAGTGAAAGTGTACGCCTATGTGTTGTTGTTTATGACTATTTGATGTTGTTTATAAGTATATATTGTTGTTATAATCTATTTTTGTAAACTATATTATTTGATGCAGTTTATGACTATAAGTTGTTCAAACTGATGCTTTGCAAACATGGGTAATTTTACCCACGGGTACCCGTCTACCCTGTCGGGTAATGGGTATGGGAAAAATTTATACCCGTTGACGGGTATGGGCAAGGGTGATGGATAAGCTCAGATAGGACGGGTAAGGGTATGGGGAGGCTCCACCCGTACCCATACCCTGCGGGTGCCATCCCCTACTTAGAGCATCTCCAACAGGTGCGCAACCGCGCAGCGCGCTAAATAAGTTTACAGCGCCGGAAATAGTAACTTTTGCGCGCCGCAGAGCGCTGGCTCCAGCGACCGCTACAAAAAATTACGCACGCGTCGCTCCAGTAGAAGCGTTAAAATACAGCGCGCGATACACATACGTACACAACCAGAGCGGAGGATGGAGGCGGCGGCTCGACGCGCTGACGCACCGTGGCAGCCCATCACGATGCGCCAAGACAGAGCTGCCGCGGTTTCTCGGGAGACATAGTGATCGCCTGATCGGAGAAGAGAAGATGAATATGACATGTGGACCCGTGTAGTCAGTGACATTACAATGTGATCGGGATAGTTGGTTTTCTAAGAGCATCTTCAATAGAAGATGTATATTTGAAGATGTTAAAGTGGATGATATATAATTTACATTATCAAAAAAAATGCATTTTACATCTTTAAAATAAGTTCCAACTCCAACAGACGATGTATATTTGATGATGTAAAACTAGTGTTCCAACAAATGTTCCATATTTGAAGATGTAAAACCCCGACAACCGCGTGGCACCCTACAGCCGCACTCCAGTCGCTATACAACCGCGCTATTTCGAATCAAAATAATCACATAGATATATACAAATGAGCAATTTTCGAATTTAACATGAACTCAACTTCCATAGCAAACATAGTCACAATCCAACAAAAAAAAGTGCATCATATCAATCAGAATTTTGGTCCAGCAAATAAAAATGCACATAAAGATAACATTCAACATAGGATCTCAACACATCTTCCACGCGGTGCAAATCAACACATCTTCGGCGTTGGTATAATTTGTGGTTCTTCTCCCTTAGCAACAAAGTGCTCGCCGTCCATGTCGAGATCATCATCAAATTGAGTGTCATATTCTTGTGATGCATATTCTTGAGAGAAATAATCTCCGTTTGCAACATTTGTCACACACATGAATGCTTCATAATCAATACTACAAATGCACGTACACACAATCTCACATTCTATTTGTATCGGGCATGAAAAGAACAAATAAAAAGAAAATTAGTTTCTTTTACCTTTGGACATTTCGTCGAGCACGTTGCAGGTGGTGGTTGGGTCTTCCTCCATGGCCGGTGGCGTGGCTTGCGGTGGCACATGAGGAGGTGGCCCATGTCCGGCGGTAGTTGCCGCGGCCGCCAGCGGCATCGAATCGGCCGAAGTAACCGCGTCCGCCTTCGTCCTCTTCGCCACCCGAGATGGAGCCATGGCGGGGTTGTGCGCCACCACCACGGGGTTTCGCTGTCGGCTGCTTCTTCGTTGGCGGCGACCGGTCAGGGTGGAATGAAACCAACACGACGGGATGTGGGCGGCATGGCGACAGAGGCGCGGTCGGGGAAGGCTGTAGCGCCGACGGCAGCCGCAGCAAGGCGAGTCAAACCGGCGGAGGCGAGGGCGGAGTCGGCGGAGGCGGCCATCGGGACCGACGGTGGCCAGAGGGCCGCGCGGGAGACGGATGGGCGTCGGGCGAGCGGCTGAAAGTTTCAGATTGAGCGGTTGGGCTTTGGTGCGCGGCTAACCGTCTTACATCACCAGGCGGCTAGTGATGTATATTTGGATCTCAAAGTGTTGTATTTTACATCACTCGAAAGAGGTGATGTAAAAAATTATACATCTACATCATCTATTGGAGCAACGTTTTAAAGTCTTGGAGATGTAAAAAGCTATTATTTACACATCTACATCATCTATTGGAGATGCTCTAACGCGTCAAACTGGTCTACACAAGTTAGGGTTCAGATTGACCTGAATCAGTGAGTATAGGATACCAATTTTAAGGATTTAGAGGTGAGGTTTCATTTACGACCACCTCTACCATCTCAATGTTTAAAACCGACTTCGCGGAAAGAAAGAAGCGAGTAGATGAGGAGGTGCTAGAGTAGAGTGTCGATAATTTATGCACTGCCCATCTTATGATCTATAGAGTGTCGGAAGAAAGTGGAGAGATGGAAAAATATCTGGTGCTACCATCAAGCACATGCTCCACTGATACCACATTTTAAATTCCAATTTTATTATTTAGAAGACAAAACTGATTTTTTGTGTGTGTGGATGTTCATGAGATTTGTGTCTTTTTCGTTAATGAGAGATGTGTATACAATCTCTAGAAAATTCAGATCTAAATTCGAATCATAAGTTGAGAAATGTTTTATCGAGTCTATTTCATATGTAGCTAGAAATATCGACCAAAAGAACAATAACTATTTCTTTGTAAATTGAGAAATAACCACTTCCATTTGCTAAATTGCATATCTTATTGAGCCTGAAGTCTGAACTACATTTTTATGTCTAGTACGGTGCAAATTGAGGTGGCTATGTTTGCGAAAATTCAGAGTTGTGTAATTGGAACAATAAGCGAAAATGCCAAATGAAGACCGAGCTTCATGGATGTCCTAATTTGAAAACTTTAAAATTCAAACTTTTCAGTTTCAAAATATTCTGAAAAATACACAAACACCTAGAGATATAATGTACATGTGTGTAAATTTTTAGCGTGAAATACGTTAAAATGAGAGCTACACAAAAACACAAATCTGAGGTTTTTTAGCATATGTATTGTTCATCCTCAAGGTCTTTGATTTTGTTTTTTTCGTGCAGCTCGTAATTCAAGGTATTTCACCCCATTACTCATATACACACTACATCCTTGCATACATGTGTATTTTTTTCAGAATTGTTTGAAACTGACAATTTTGAATTTTAAACTTTTAAAATTAAAGCCTCAATGGAGCTCGTTCTCCAAAATGCCCTACTCGAACAACGAGCAACATGCAGCTCACGGTCTCACCTCTTATCAAAATCATAAGATGTCTAATACTACTAAAAAGGATGATCTGAACCACTGAACCTGTACTCGTTACTGATGTATATAGCACAAAGGTCATGGATACAGGTGCACGCAGCAGGCAGTAGCAACAGCAGCCAGCGCCTAGCAACAGCAGTACGAGTTTTTTTTTTTTTTTTGAGGGGAAGGCCATCATGGCTAGCTTTATTAAAATTAAACAACGCTTACATCGTCCGCTAATAGTTCTAGGATAAAAGCCGGAGGTGAGTCCAACCACAAATTTGGTGGATCAACACGTCCATTCTGAGCCAGCACATGAGCTACCTTATTACAATCACGGTTACAATGCTCTATCACGACCTTCCCGAAAATAATTAACAGTAATCGACACTCTTCAAGAATTGAGGCTGCCACCGTTGAGTGACCAGAATTGTTTTGTAGAGCCTCCACCAAAACCAAGCTATCAGACTGTACCAGAAGAGAATTGCTACCCACTGTATTAGCAAGCTTCAGGCCTTCAGCCAGGGCTGCAGCTTCAGCAAAAAGAACATCAGCGACATGATAAAGTTTTGCAGTTGAAGCAGCCACAAATAGTCCCCTATTGTTCCTCAGAATGGCTCCACACGCCCCTGTGCTTGATTCCTCCAAATAAGCTGCATCAACATTTAGCGCCAGTTGGTTCTGCATGGGTTTCTTCCACTGAAGCAGTCGTGGTGTCGGCGTTGGTGTGCATGCCGCACGCGCGAAGC
Organism: Elymus sibiricus; assembly: GCA_039707655.1. Taxonomy (NCBI): domain Eukaryota; kingdom Viridiplantae; phylum Streptophyta; class Magnoliopsida; order Poales; family Poaceae; genus Elymus; species Elymus sibiricus. Next base: position 446,474,023 of record CM077663.1, on the reverse strand, counting down.
TCAACGCCAACGCTTGTATCGCCTGACCCGTCTGAACTGGAGGCTGTACTGGTTCTTGTCGGCTTATCATCCTCCTCTGCCACCACAAATACCAAGCTGCCACCGAGATTAGCTCAGGTAAATCAACTCTGTCCATATTTTTTTTTGCTGTGTATTGGATCGCATAAGAGAATTTCTAAGATCTCAGCTCCCGACCGACCAGGTACTGTCACATTGGCCATCATTTCATGCAGCCCTAGCGAACTCCAGATTTCTTTTGCTCTTCCGCATTTAAACAAAAGGTGTGCTGTATCTTCTGCATACCTCGAACAAATAGGACATTGTGCAGAAGTGGCAATGTGTCTATTAGCTAGCACACACAAACAGGGAATGGCGTCATGAAGACATCTCCATATAAAGATTTTAACTTTGCCCGGTACCTTCAAACTCCACAATTTTTTCCATATTGGGTGTGGTGAGGAGCCTCGAATACCAATCGGATTTGCAGTGTTGGATTCATAGCACTCTTCCCATTGTCTATAATACGCAGACCGGACACTGAAGATACCTGACTTTGTGAGATGCCACGCGATGAAGTCCTCTGTATCATGCTGATATATTGGAATCTGCAAAATCCTCTCTGCATCAATATGCCAGAAATTGTCTCGAATCAAAGCTTCGTCCCATTCACCTGTAGCTGGGTCTATAAGCTCATTAACTGTAGTGAGAACACAGTTACCCCGCACTGTGATAATTTTCCTGGACATACTATTTGGGATCCAACAATCCTCCCAAATATTGCTTTTCAATCCATTGCCAACTCTCCAAATGCATCCCTTTTTAAAAGTTTGGACCCCTGACCAAATACTTTGCCACACAAAGGATGAGCCCTTCTTTAGTTCACATTTTAGCAGGTCACCACAGGGGTAGTATTTTGCTCTGAGAACTTTGGCACAAAGAGAGTCATAATTATCAATGAGCCTCAAACACTGTTTAGCCAACATTGCAAGATTAAAGCTATGAATGTCACGAAAGCCCATTCCTCCCCATACCTTTGGAACACACATCTTCCACCAAGCAAACCAGTGTAGTTTGCGTTGGTCCTCTCCATCTCCCCACCAATAATGTGTTGGGAGACGTAGTAGTAAATCAAAAAATTTCCTACGTGTTCACCAAGATCTATCTATGGAGAAACCAGCAACGAGTAAGAGGAGAGTGCATCTTCATACCTTTGAAGATCGCAAAGCGGAAGCATTACAAGAACGCGGTTGGTGGAGTCGTACTCGCAGCGATTCAGATCGCGGTCGATTCCGATCTAAGCGCCGAACAACGGCGCCTCCGCGTTCAACACACGTGCAGCCCGGTGACGTCTCCTACGCCTTGATCCAGCAAGGAGGAAGGAGAGGTTGAGGGAGAGCTCCGGAAGCACGACGGCGTGGTGACGGTGGAGCTGCGTGGTACTCCGGCAGGGCTTCGCCAAGCACTACGGAGAACGAGGAGAGGGAGAGGTAGGGCTGCGCCGAGAGAGAGAGAGATGCGTGTGTCTGGCAGCCCCAAAACCCCCACTATATATAGGAGGAGGGGAGGAGGGTGCGCAGCCCTTAGGGTTCCCACCCTAGGGGCTGGCGGCAGCCCCAGATGGGATCTGGCCGGCGGCCAGAGAGGGAGAGGGGTGCGGCTGCCCTAGGGTGGGCCTTAGGGCCCATCTGCGCTAGGGTTTGCCCCCCTCCACCCTTGGCTGCGCCTTGGGCCCTTGTGGGGGGCGCACCAGCCCACCTAGGGGCTGGTTCCCTCCCACTTGAGGCCCATGCAGCCCTCTGGTGCCGGTGGCCCCACATGGTGGACCCCCGGAACCCTTCCGGTGGTCCCGGTACGTTACAGGTGATGCCCGAAACACTTCCGGTGACCAAAACCTCACTTCCTATATATGAATCTTTACCTCCGGACCATTCTGGAGCTCCTCGTGACGTCCGGGATCTCATCTGGGACTCCGAACAACCTTCGGTAACCACGTACACTATTTCCCTATAACCCTAGCGTCATCGAACCTTAAGTGTGTAGACCCTATGGGTTCGGGAGACACGTAGACATGACCGAGACACCTCTCCGGTCAATAACCAACAGCGGGATCTGGATACCCATGTTGGCTCCCACATGCTCCACGATGATCTCATCGGATGAACCACGATGTCGGGGATTCAATCAATCCCGTATACAATTCCCTTTGTCTACCGATATGATACTTGCCCGAGATTCGATCGTCGGTATCCCTATACCTTGTTCAATCTCGTTACCGGCACGTCTCTTTACTCGTTCCGCAACACATCATCCCGTGGCTAACTCCTTAGTCACATTGAGCTCATTATGATGATGTCTTACCGAGTGGGCCCAGAGATACCTCTCCGTCATACGGAGTGACAAATCCCAGTCTCGATTCGTGCCAACCCAACAGACACTTTCGGAGATACCCGGAGTGTACCTTTATAGCCACCCAGTTACGTTGTGACGTTTGGCACACCCAAAGTATTCCTACGGTATCCGGGAGTTGCACAATCTCATGGTCTAAGGAAACGATACTTGACATTGGAAAAGCTTTAGGAGACGAACTACACGATCTTGTGCTATGCTTAGGATTGGGTCTTGTCCATCACATCATTCTCCTAATGATGTGATCCCGTTATCAACGACATCCAATGTCCATGGTCATGAAACCGTGACCATCTATTGATCAACGAGCTAGCCAACTAGAGGCTCACTAGGGACACGTTGTGGTCTATGTATTCACACATGCATTACGGTTTCTGGTTAACACAATTATAGCATGAATAATAGACAATTATCATGAACAAGGAAATACAATAATAACCATTTTATTATTGCCTCTAGGGCATATTTCCAACAGTATCCCACTTGCACTAGAGTCAATAATCTAGTTACATTGTGATGAATCAAACACCCATAGCATTCTGGTGTTGATCATGTTTTGCTCGTGAGAGAGGTTTAGTCAACGGATCTGCGACATTCAGATCCGTATGTACTTTACAAATATCTATATCTCCCTCCTGAATGTAATCATAGATGGAGTTGAAGCGGCGCTTGATGTGTCTTGTCTTCTTGTGAAACCTGGGCTCCTTCGAAAGGGCAATTGCTCCAGTGTTGTCACAGAATAGAGTCATCGGGCCCGACGCATTGGGAATTACTCCTAGGTCGGTGATGAACTCCTTCATCCAGACTCCTTCCTTTGCTGCTTCCGAAGCAGCTATGTACTCCGCTTCACATGTAGATGCCGCCACGACGCTTTGCTTGCTGCTGCACCAGCTGACTGCCCCTCCGTTCAAAATATACACGTATCCGGTTTGTGACTTGGAGTCGTCCGGATCTGTGTCGAAGCTAGCATCGACGTAACCCTTTACGACGAGCTCTTCGGCACCTCCATATACGAGAAACATGTCCTTTGTCCTTTTCAGGTACTTCGGGATATTCTTGACCGCTGTCCAGTGTTCCGCTTCGGGATCACTTTGGTACCTCCCTACCAAACTTATGGCAAGGTTCACATCAGGTCTGGTACACAGCATGGCATACATAATAGAGCCTATGGCTGAAGCATAGGGGATGACACTCATCTGTTCTCTATCCTTTGCCGTGGTCGGGCATTGAGTCGTACTCAATCTCACACCCTGTAACACAGGCAAGAACCCCTTCTTGGACTGATCCATATTGAACTTCTTCAATATCTTTTCAAGGTATGTGCTTTGTGAAAGACCTATGAGGCGTTTCGATCTATCTCTATAGATCTTAATACCTAATATGTAAGCAGCTTCTCCAAGGTCCTTCATTGAAAAACATTTATTCAAGTAGGCCTTTACACTTTCCAAAAGTTCTATATCATTTCCCATCAACAATATGTCATCCACATATAATATGAGAAATGCTACAGAGCTCCCACTCACTTTCTTGTAAATACAGGGTTCTCCATAAACCTGCATAAACCCAAACGCTTTAATTACCTCATTAAAGCGAATGTTCCAACTCCGAGATGCTTGCACCAGCCCATAGATGGAGCGCTGGAGCTTGCATACTTTGTTAGCACCTTCAGGATCGACAAAACCTTCCGGCTATATCATATACAGTTCTTCCTTAAGTAAGCCATTAATGAATGCTGTTTTGACGTCCATTTGCCAGATCTCATAATCATAAAATGCGGCAATTGCTAACATGATTCGGACAGACTTCAGCATCGCTACGGGTGAGAAAGTCTCATCGTAGTCAACTCCTTGAACTTGTCGATAACCCTTAGCGACAAGCCGAGCCTTATAGACGGTCACATTACCATCCGCGTCAGTCTTCTTCTTAAAGATCCATTTATTTTCAATGGCTCGCTTATCATCAGGCAAGTCCACCAAAGTCCACACTTTGTTCTCATACATGGATCCTATCTCGGATTTCATGGCTTCAAGCCATTTGTTGGAATCCGGGCCCGCCATCGCTTCTTCATAGTTCGAAGGTTCACTGTTGTCCAACAACATGATCTCTAGGACAGGGTTGCCGTACCACTCTGGTGCGGAACGTGTCCTCTTGGACCTACGAAGTTCAGTAGTAACTTGATCCGAAGTTTCATGATCATCATCATTAACTTCCTCTCTAGTCGGTGCCGGCACCACAGAAACATTTTCCTGCGCTGCGCTACTCTCCGGTTCGAGAGGGGGTACAATTACCTCATCAAGTTCTACTTTCCTCCCACTTACTTCTTTCGAGAGAAACTCTTTCTCGAGAAAGGATCCATTCTTGGCAACAAAGACTTTGCCTTCGGATCTAAGGTAGAAGGTATACCCAATAGTCTCTTTGGGATATCCTATGAAGACGCACTTTTCCGCTTTGGGTTCGAGCTTCTCAGGTTGAAGTTTCTTCACATAAGCATCGCATCCCCAAACTTTTAGAAACGACAGCTTAGGTTTCTTTCCAAACCATAATTCATACGGTGTCGTCTCAACGGACTTTGACGGTGCCCTATTTAAAGTGAATGCGGCAGTCTCTAATGCATATCCCCAAAATGATAGCGGTAAGTCGGTAAGAGACATCATAGATCGCACCATATCCAATAGAGTGCGATTACGACGTTCAGACACACCATTTCGCTAAGGTGTGCCAGGCGGCGTAAGTTGTGAAACAATTCCACATTTCCTTAGGTGCGTGCCAAACTCGTGACTTAAATATTCTCCGCCACGATCAGATCGTAGGCACTTTATTTTCCTGTCACGTTGATTCTCTACCTCACTCTGAAATTCCTTGAACCTTTCAAAGGTTTCAGACTTGTGTTTCATTAAGTAGACATACCCATATCTGCTCAAGTCATCAGTGAGGGTGAGAACATAACGGTAGCCACCGCAAGCCTCGACGCTCATTGGACCGCATACATCGGTATGTATTATCTCCAACAAGTCAGTTGCTCGCTCCATTGTTCCAGAGAACGGAGTCTTGGTCATCTTGCCCATGAGGCATGGTTCGCACGTGTCAAATGATTCGAAATCAAGAGACTCCAAAAGTCCATCAGCATGGAGCTTCTTCATGCGTTTGACACCAATATGACCAAGGCGGCAGTGCCACATGTAAGTGGGACTATCGTTATCAACCTTACACTTTTTGGTACTCACACTATGGACATGTGTAACATCACGTTCGAGATTCATCAAAAATAAACCATTGACCAGCGGGGCATGACCATAAAGCATTTCTCTCATATAATTAGAACAACCATTATTCTCAGATTTAAATGAGTAGCCATCTCGCATCAAACGAGATCCAGATACAATGTTCATGCTCAAAGCTGGTACTAAATAACAATTATTGAGGTTTAAAACTAATCCCGAAGGTAGATGTAGAGGTAGCGTGCCGACGGCGATCACATCGACCTTGGAACCATTCCCGACGCGCATCGTCACCTCGTCCGTTGCCAGTCTCCGCTTATTCCGCAGCTCCTGCTTGGAGTTACAAATGTGAGCAACTGCACCGGTATCAAATACCCAGGAGCTACTACGAGCGCTGGTTAGGTACACATCAATAACAAGTATATTACATATACCTTTAACGTTGCCGGCCTTCTTATCCGCTAAGTACTTGGGGCAGTTCCGCTTCCAGTGACCGGTACCCTTGCAATAAAAGCAGTCAGTCTCGGGCTTGGGTCCATTCTTATTCTTCTTCCCGGCATCTTGCTTACCGGGTGCGGCAACAGCTTTGCCGTCCTTCTTGAAGTTCTTCTTACCCTTGCCTTTCTTGAAACTAGTGGTCTTATTCACCATCAACACTTGATGCTCCTTTTTGATCTCGACCTCCGCCGATTTCAGCATCGAGTACAACTCAGGAATGGACTTCTCCATACCCTGCATGTTGTAGTTCATCACAAAGCTCTTGTAGCTAGGTGGAAGCGACTGGAGGATTCTGTCAATGACCGAGTCATCCGGGAGATTAACTCCCAGCTGAGTCAAGCGGTTGTGTAACCCAGACATTTTGAGTATGTGCTCACTGACAGAACTATTCTCCTCCATCTTACAGCTGAAGAACTTGTCGGAGACGTCATATCTCTCGACCCGGGCATGAGCTTGGAAAACCAGTTTCAGCTCTTGGAACATCTCATATGCTCCGTGTTGCTCAAAACGCTTTTAGAGCCCCGGTTCTAAACTGTAAAGCATGCCGCACTGAACCAGGGAGTAATCATCACAGCGTGACTGCCAAGCGTTCGTAACGTCTTGGTCCGCTGGAAAAATGGGTGGGTCACCTAGCGGTGCATCAAGGACATACAATCTCTTGGAAGCTATGAGGATGATCCTCAAGCTACGGACCCAGTCCGCATAGTTGCTTCCATCATCTTTCAGCTTGGTTTTCTCTAGGAACGCGTTGAAGTTGAGGGTGACATTAGCGTTGGCCATTGGATCTACAATATAGATTTTAAAGACATTTTTAGACTAAGTTCATGATAATTAAGTTCACATAATCAAATTATTTAATGAACTCCCATTTAGATAGACATCTCTCTAGTCATCCAAGTGATACATGATCCATGTCAACTAGCCCGTGTCCGATCATCACGTGAGACGGACTAGTCATCCATGGTGAACATCTCCATGTTGATCGCATCTACTATACGACTCATGTTCGACCTTTCGGTCTTCCGTGTTCCGAGGCCATGTCTGTACATGCCAGGCTCGTCAAGTCAACCTAAGTGTTTTGCGTGTGTAAATCTGGCTTACACCCATTGTATGCGAACGATAGAACCTATCACACCCGATCATCACGTGGTGCTTCGGAACAACGATCCTTAGCAACGGTGCACAGTTAGGGTGAACACTTCTCTTGAAATTTTATTGAGAGATCATCTTATTTACTACCGTCGTTCTAAGCAAATAAGATGTAAACATGATAAACATCACATGCAATCAATATAGTGACATGATATGGCCAATATCATCTTGCTCCTTTGATATCCATCTTCGGGGCACCATGATCATCACTGTCACCGGCACGACACCATGATCTCCATCATCATGATCTCCATCATTGTGTCTTCATGAAGTCGTCTTGCCAACTATTACTTCTACTACTATGGCTAACGTTTAGCAATAAAGTAAAGTAATTACATGGCGTTTATGATTGACACGCAGGTCACACAATAAAATAAGACAACTCCTATGGCTCCTGCCGGTTGTCATAGTCATCGACATGCAAGTCGTGAATCCTATTACAAGAACATGATCAATCTCATACATCACAATGCATCACATCTCATCCTTTTGACCATATCACATCACAAGGCATATGCTGCAAAAACAAGTTAGACGTCCTCTAATTTGTAGTTGCAAGTTTTTACGTGGCTGCTATAGGTTTCTCGCAAGAACGTTTCTTACCTACGCCAAAACCACAACGTGATATGCCAATTGCTATTTACCCTTCATAAGGACCCTTTTCATCGAATCCAATCCGACTAAGGTGGGAGAGACAGACACCCGCTAGCCACCTTATGCAACAAGTGCATGTCAGGCGGTGAAACCGGTCTCACGTAAGCGTACGTGTAAAGTTGGTCCGGGCCGCTTCATCCCACAATACCGCCGAATTAAGATAAGACTAGTAACGGCAAGCAAATTAACAAGATCAACGCCCACAACAACTTGTGTTCTACTCGTGCATAGATTCTACGCATAGACCTAGCTCATGATGCCACTGTTGGGAGACGTAGTAGTAAATCAAAAAATTTCCTACGTGTTCACCAAGATCTATCTATGGAGAAACCAGCAACGAGTAAGGGGAGAGTGCATCTTCATACCTTTGAAGATCGCAAAGCGGAAGCGTTACAAGAATGCGGTTGGTGGAGTCGCACTCGCAGCGATTCAGATCGCGGTCGATTCCGATCTAAGCGCCGAACAACGGCGCCTCCGCGTTCAACACACGTGCAGCCCGGCGACGTCTCCTACGCCTTGATCCAGCAAGGAGGAAGGAGAGGTTCAGGGAGAGCTCCGGCAGCACGACGGCGTGGTGACGGTGGAGCTGCGTGGTACTCCGGCAGGGCTTCGCCAAGCACTACGGAGAACGAGGAGAGGGAGAGGTAGGGCTGCGCCGAGAGAGAGAGAGAGAGATGCGTGTGTCTGGCAGCCCCAAAACCCCCACTATATATAGGAGGAGGGGAGGAGGGTGCGCAGCCCTTAGGGTTCCCACCCTAGGGGCTGGCGGCAGCCCCAGATGGGATCTGGCCGGCGGCCAGAGAGGGAGAGGGGTGCGGCTGCCCTAGGGTGGGCCTTAGGGCCCATCTGCGCTAGGGTTTGCCCCCCTCCACCCTTGGCTGCGCCTTGGGCCCTTGTGGGGGGTGCACCAGCCCACCTAGGGGCTGGTTCCCTCCCACTTGAGGCCCATGCAGCCCTCTGGTGCCGGTGGCCCCACATGGTGGACCCCCGGAACCCTTCCGGTGGTCCCGGTACGTTACCGGTGATGCCCGAAACACTTCCGGTGACCAAAACCTCACTTCCTATATATGAATCTTTACCTCCGGACCATTCCGGAGCTCCTCATGACGTCCGGGATCTCATCCAGGACTCCGAACAACCTTCGGTAACCACGTACACTATTTCCCTATAACCCTAGCGTCATCGAACCTTAAGTGTGTAGACCCTACGGGTTCGGGAGACACGTAGACATGACCGAGACAGCTCTCCGGTCAATAACCAACAGCGGGATCTGGATACCCATGTTGGCTCCCACATGCTCCACGATGATCTCATCGGATGAACCACGATGTCGGGGATTCAATCAATCCCGTATACAATTCCCTTTGTCTACCGGTATGATACTTGCCCGAGATTCGATCGTCGGTATCCCTATACCTTGTTCAATCTCGTTACCGGCAAGTCTCTTTACTCGTTCCGCAACACATCATCCCGTGGCTAACTCCTTAGTCACATTGAGCTCATTATGATGATGTCTTACCGAGTGGGCCCAGAGATACCTCTCCGTCATACGGAGTGACAAATCCCAGTCTCGATTCGTGCCAACCCAACAGACACTTTCGGAGATACCCGTAGTGTACCTTTATAGCCACCCAGTTACGTTGTGACGTTTGGCACACCCAAAGTATTCCTACGGTATCCGGGAGTTGCACAATCTCATGGTCTAAGGAAACGATACTTGACATTGGAAAAGCTTTAGCAGACGAACTACACGATCTTGTGCTATGCTTAGGATTGGGTCTTGTCCATCACATCATTCTCCTAATGATGTGATCCCGTTATCAACGACATCCAATGTCCATGGTCATGAAACCGTGACCATCTATTGATCAACGAGCTAGCCAACTAGAGGCTCACTAGGGACACGTTGTGGTCTATGTATTCACACATGCATTACGGTTTCTGGTTAACACAATTATAGCATGAATAATAGACAATTATCATGAACAAGGAAATACAATAATAACCATTTTATTATTGCCTCTAGGGCATATTTCCAACATAATGCGATATAGTATCAGTGATTCCCTTGCATATTTTCTTCGGAAATTGGAATACACCCATCGCATAGGTAGGAATGGCTTGGGCCACCGCCTTAATTAGAGCCTCTTTTCCACCATAAGACAATGTTATCTCTTTCCAGCCATTGACTAGCTTTTGCATTCTTTCAATCAGATGTTTGAAGCAATCCACACGGTCAACACCAATCATTGATGGTAATCCCAGATATTTATCAGATAAAGATTCAGTCATAATGTCAAGAATCTGGCACACTTCCACCTTCTCATCCACATGGGTATTAGGACTGAAATAAATAGAGGATTTGGCAGCACTAACTAGCTGTCCTGAAGCAGCACAGTAGTCATCAAGGATCCTCTTAAGAGTGGTAGCATTGGCAGCATCTGTCCTCATAAGTATCAACGAGTCATCAGCAAATAATAAGTGAGAAATGAATGGGGAGCTAGTCCCGACAAACCTGGACCCCCTTTAGGTGTCCGTTTTCCTCCTCATGAGCGATTAGGGCTGAAAGACCTTCAGCACATAGGAGAAACAAATAGGGGGACAAGGGGTCCCCTTGTCTCAAGCCCCGTGAGGGTGAAAATTGTTCCGTCTCATTAGAATTAAATCTCACCTTGTACTTTACAGACTTGACACATGCCATGATGAGTGATATCCATCGGGTGTCAAAGCCCAATTTGTGCAATATTGCCTCCAAGAAAACCCATTCCACTCGATCATAAGCCTTATGCATGTCTAATTTTACTGCACAAGTTCCATTCTTCCCCTTCTTCTTCTTCTTCATGGTGTGTAAGCATTTGTAGGCCACGATCACATTGTCAGTAATTATACGACCCGGAACAAAAGCACTTTGCGTTTCACTTATAATATCAGGAAGGGCTGCCAACATTTTTGCAATGACTTTGTAAACCACATTACATAGACTAATGGGTCTAAATTGCGTGACCTTCTCTGGTGTATCAACATTAGGAATCAAAACAATTGTGGTGGTGTTCCATCCATCCGGAATTACCCCACTGTTTACCGCTTGCAGCACTTCTTTCACAAGATCATCACCCACTAAATGCCAAAACTTTTTATAGAATGTAGCGTGTAAACCGAGCTTTCAAGTCCCCGATGCTAAACAACGCTTTTTTTACCTCTTCTTCAGTATATGGCGCAAGCAGAGCCTCATTCATATAGGTAGAAACTTTAGGCTTTACTTTATCAAGAACATCAAGCTTCGGTATATGAACTTCTGCTGTAAATAAATGTTTGAAGTAACTATCAATCAGATTTTTCATTGCTTCGTTATCCTCCCTCCAATTCCCGTTTTCATCCATCAGCCTGCGGATATAGTTCCTCTTTTTCCTTGCTGAAGCAAAGTTATTAAAAAAGTTTGTGTTTTGGTCGCCGAACTTGAGCCAGTTCGCTCTGGCCCTCTGAATCCAATAGATCTCTTCTTTCTCCATGGTCTCTTCAATCTCAATCAGTAAATTCCTTTGCCGATCTGCCGACTCGTCAGTGAGTGGCCCCGATCGCAAAGTCTCCAGCTCCTCCTTCAGTTTTTTTAATCGGCGTTGGGGGGACTTGAGTACTCTCTGGTCCCATTCATGCAGCTCCGAGTGAACTGCCGCTATTCGTTCCGCCAATGGCACCGAGTTAGGCGTTCGGTTCCATGCCTCCGTGACCCTATCCATCACATCATTCTCTTTCAGCCAGCTTGCCTCAAAGCGACGCAACCTTTGACCACTATCAGTGCTGCCCGCCTCTCCATCTGTATCGAGAACCAGCGGTCTGTGATCAGATTTAGTGTGAGGTGCATTCGTTATTACTGCATGTGGGAACAGGCCGTGAAAACCAGCGTTACAGGCCGCGCGGTCCAGCCGTCCCCTCAGGCGTCTTCTCCTCCATGTATAAAGCTCACCCGTGCAGCCCATGTCGTCCAATTCACAGTCAACCAGTGCATCTCGGAAATTCTGCATCATATGTACTGGTCTCGGAGCACCTCCTTCTTTCTCATGAGAGTATAGGATTTCGTTGAAGTCCCCCGCAACAACCCATGGAAGAGACGATTGCAGGTATAGATTTCTCAGATAATCCCATGACAAATGTTTATCCTCCCACTTTGGTTCACCATAGAATCCAGTGAACCTCCAATTCTCCTCCGTCGTTGTACCTATTTTGGCATCAATATAGTTCTTTGACTTGTCCAAAATTTCAATTGCAACAGGGTTCCGCCAAAATAGTATAAGCCCACCGCTAGCTCCTACGCTTTCTACAACTTCAAGGTGATCCATCTTAAGTTTCCTCCTTAATTTTTCCGCCCTAGCTTTGTTCAAATGTGTTTCGGACAGAAAAAACACATCCGGCCCCCATTGCTTCTGGACATCCAGAAGCGCCCTTTCTGCCACGGTACTGGCCAAACCGCGGCAGTTCCAGCATAATATTTTCATTGCTCCCGGTGAACTCCCTCAGATCTGAATAGACGGACAAAAGAACTGCAAAAACTCGTCGACAAATAGCCAGAATTGCAGTAAAGAGAACCAGTCGCTGCCAAGCAACGCCGGGACAGAAAACCGATCACTGCACAGGCAGCGCCGGGACAGAAAAGCTTGAACAAATCCAAAGTTGTCTTCAGATCCGATCAACAACCGAGTTCCCTAAGCACCATCAGGGAAGCTGTACTCCAACGAAGCTGTGGATGATTTCCTCATAGCGTGCAAGCAGTACACACACGAGAAGATCAATTCATGAAGCCTGCACACCGGACTTGTTGCTGCATGCTAGCAAGGCTGAGAGTCCGAGACCCTAGTTGAGAACGAGAGACCAGCCACAGCACCTCCGACGCCGTCCTGGGAAAAGAGACGCCAGCACACGCGCCGCCGCCAAGGAGGCGGCCGGCGGCGGCCGGCTGAAACCCTAGTCGCCTGGTAGATCGCCTCACGCAACAGCAGTACGAGTTACCGGGTAGCAGCAGCAGTCACCAGCGTGCGTAGAAGAGGTTGCCGGTTCATTGGGCTGGCTGGCTGAGGCCGATCATGGCCTCCTTTGGCCTACATGAGGCTTCGACAGTGTTGCTCAGTGTTATATAAATAAGAAGAAAAATGATAACGTCCACACGTGTGGCAGGTTTGTACTTTGCCCATATGTGTCTATCCACGTTGATTCTGTTGTGCACGAATCCTAAAAAAATCTATAGGAATTTTAGTGCCACGTAGGCATCATTGTGTGTGTGGGCGTTGGAGAGTTCACACACACGACCCGCAGCACGCGGTAGACAGCTGCGCTGTGTGGGCGAACCAGTTTATTACCATACAGTCATCACCTAGTCCACGCGCGTGTGGGCGAACTGCTCTTCGCCCACACGACACTCGTACGTTGCTAGATGGCAACTGCAGTTGCACGTACGTGGCAACTAGATAAACTCACATGACAACTATGATTTGTTGCTAGATGGCAACTGCAGTTACGCATACGTGACAACCAGGTAAACACACATAACAATTATGATTAACCATACATGGCAACTAGGTAAACACACATGACAACTATCCTCGGGTGACTAAAGTGTCATCTCGCAGGTAACTATAGTTAACCAAAACAGAGAGAGTTGCCATGCTTTTACAACTACATTTGCCATCCCGGGTTACTAAAATTGCCATCCCCGGGAGTAACTAAAGTGTCATCCCGTGGATAACTAACGTAGCTGTGCCATGTGTGTGGGCAGATTTGCTTCGTGCCACACGCGGGGTGGTCGGGGATGAGTAGTACTTGTTGGGTGTGTGGCACGAAGTAGCTGTGCCCACATGTGTGGGCAGTTCTAATGTTGGCTCACACACGACCCGTGTGGGCTGCCTCCTGCATACACCACACACGGTGTGTAAGCGGATGTCTAATATGCCACACGTGTGATGAATATCGGAAAGGTACATAAAATGTTTTAGGAAAAAACAATCTTTTCTCCATTTATACATGTAAATGTTTTCTACATATCTACAAATAGTTCTTTATTGATTTTTAGGCGCCCGCTCTATGTACTAGGAGGAGCTAGCTACTATCAGCTGATCGATCAGGCGGGCCCGAAACAAGCGTGGCGCTACATGCATGCGGCTGTTTCCGTTGGTCGACCTGTCGCTCTACTTGCCAAAACTGACAAAAATATAGCTTTATACTGTATGTAAAAAAACAAGCTATTACTATTTGGGTCTCAGTGAAAGTTATTTTACTATTTCCTTTCCTGTAGGATCACACAGTAGTTTTGAAGGCATGCATGTGTATGTATGTTGAGAACATATCACGTGCATCGAGAGTTTTTGTTTGACCGTAACCCCTAATGTAAAGAATTCTCATTTCGCAAGTGGTATACCATGCCACTTCGCTTGTCATCCTGCCTGCTACCCTGCATAACATCAACAAAATTAAGCGGCGTTCTTTGGTTCGAGAAAGATATGAAACTATTAATGCGCAATGTAAAATCATTTGGGAGGCCGTGTGTCGCCCAACAAACCTTGGGGTTAGAGCATCTACAACCGGATCACTAACCGATCTTGAAAAATGCAACTCAGACGGGCCTTTCAAACGGGACTCAAACATCCGGACTGACCGACATGTCTCATATCCAGCCTAAATATGGGACGAATATGGACGCGTCCGCCACGTCTAACCCGGCCTACGCTAGCCCACCCGATCCCACATATATTTCCCCATCCCCTCCCCGGACCAAAACCTAGCCACTCAACTTCACTCCCCTCCACTCCACTCCGCCACCAAAGCTCCCGTCCGGCGATCTCCGACCTTCTCCGGCATGACGGGCAGCGGATCTGACTCCGACCACTCCGGATCCGTCGACCGGGGTGTCGTCCCGTGCGGGTTGGAGGAGGCAATGGCGGTCCACATTGCACTCCGCCACTGCCGGGAGGACAACGCTCGGTCGATGACGAGATCTTTTCGGCGCGACTCCATCGCGTCGCACATCGGACGCTCGGATCCTCCGGAGCTGGATCATCGTGGTCCCGGGAGCCTTCAAATATCCCCTTCCCCATCACCTGTCCGGCAGGGTATGAGTACCGCCGGGACCGGTGTGCCCGCCGTGGAAATGAGAGGATGAGGGCGACCGAGGCCCGCCTCACTGCCGACATGGCGGCGGCTGATGCGGCGGCGCGAGCGGCCGCAGAGGAGGAAGCCATCCGCGCCCGCATTGTACAGAAGTGACAACGGAGGAACACGTGCGTCCTCGCCCGAGAGCAGAATTGGACGGTCGGTGCCATGTCCGGACTGCCACCCAAGGAAGAGAAGGAGGACATCTCCGGCGACGAGCAGATCCGGCTTAATCCGTTCTGCATCTTTGACCGGCATTTTCGCGAGAAAGACAGCAATGGCGCCAGGAAGGGAAATGCAAGGGCAGCGGTGGATGATCTTGTCTGTTAGAAGAGAGAGAGAGACAGAAAGAGAGAGAGAGAGAGAGAGAGAGAGAGATTGGTGGAATAGTTGTTGTATTGCTTGAGCCTCGTGGGCATATATATAGGAGTACATGATCAACTTGGAGTACAAGACAAGCCAGAATAATTCTAGTCTATCTTTTGTTTCCTAACTAATCAATATACTCAACATCCCCCCGCAGTCACAACAGTAGCGAGGCAGACGGTGAGACTGGAGAAGAATCCGAAGGTAAGCCGGCGGTCATCCCCCCCCCCCCTCTCCATAGTCGTAATGGTCGATGCATGGCGGAAGTCGTGGCTGGAGTAGAAACCGACGAGGTTGCTCAAGCAAGGCGGTAGCCCTTTGTGCCGATGTCGAGGTAGCCGAGAGCGTAGGGTGGTGTAGCCGTGGTCGAGGTAGCCGTGCGAAGAATGCCGTGGTCGATGTCGAGTCGGGGTAGCCGGTGTCGAGGAAGTCGTCGTGGAGCCGCGGACGCAAGGTGGCGCCGAGTTAGCATGGGCGCAATGGTGTCGAAGTAGTGGTGTGCCAGGGAGAAGATGTTGTTGACGATCCGTCGCGCCGGGATTGCCAAGCCCGGGGACACATTGTGGACGAAGGCACGCATCAGTGTTGGCAGCACCGGGCATGCGTAGACGGACGAAGTCGATGTTGACGATGCGTCGCTCCAGGTTTGCCAGGCCTGGGAACACACCGGGGACGAAGGCACGCGTCGGTGTTGCCAGCACCGGGCATGCGTAGACGGGGACCTGCACAAGCTGGTACGCCATGTCGAGGAGGATAGCAGAGAAGGACTCGACGACGGTTGCGGCGTCCATCGGCGCGGGACCAATGTCACCAACGGTGGTCGGAGTAGACGAAGTGGTCTCGGTAGATGACGGCGACGCTGGCGATGAGCTGGTGCTGGACGGATGACGAAGGGGGTGGACGGGCGGCGCGGCTCGGGTCGGCGAGCTACAGCGGCGCCGAAGAGGCGCAGCGTAGCTAGGGTGAGCGAGCCGCAGCGACGCCGAAGAGTAGCGGCGGCGGCGGCCTGACGGCGGCGGCGGCGGCTGGTTAGGAGCGCAGCGGTGGCCGCCTGAGGGCGGCGGCGGCGGCTGGCGAGGAGCGCGGCGGCGATGCTCGAAGTAGGCGCGGAAGAACCCGACAGCGTGACGAAGACCGACGCGGATGATGGCATTCCCGCGCCGAGGAAGGCGGCGTGGCGCATACCAGAGGAAGTCGACGCGCGGGGACGGCGGAGTGGACCGCGCGCCGCGGCGCTATGCCCCGAAGGGGCGACGAAGCGGTAGCGCGCGGGTCGGGGCGACGGCGGGAAGACCTCGGGACGGCGGCATGGACCGCGTGCCGCTGCGCGCTGGCCCGAAGGGGCGACACAGTGGCAGCGCGCGAGTCGGTGCAGCCGCGGGGACGGCCTCGGGCGGCGGCGGAGACCGCGTGCCACGCTCGCTACGGACCGATTGGGCGATGCAGCGGCAACGCGAGGGTCAGTGCGGCCACGGGGACGACCTGGGGCGGACGGCCTCGGGGCGGCAGTAGACCGCGGGCTGCGACACTACGGCCCGAAGGGGCGACGCAGCGGTAGCGCGCGGGTTGGTGCAGCCGCGGGGAGAATCACGGGACGGCGGCGCTGCAGCCCGACGGGGCGACGCAGTGGTAGCCCGGTTCTCGATCGGTGGAGGGATGCGTTGTACTCGGGACAGTCTTCACGGGACCTGCGGAGGCGCGCGCAACCGACGGGCCAGGTCGGTTACATGGCGTAGATGAGGCGGATCGCGACGGCGGGCGGGTGATCAATCCGATCGCGCGCGAGGTCGGGGACGCCGCTCGATGGAGGCGGGATGACGACGGAGTCTGAGATGAAGCCGGCGACGGCGGCCGGCAGGGCGGCCGTACAGGTGCGGCGTAGATCGACGGGCGGGCCGGCACGCAAAATGCGGCTGTGATGGGCCGCCGCATCGCGCGAGGCCGCGGAATTGGGGCGATGCAGGTGTCCCGATCGGAGCAGGGCGGTGACGGCCGGCATAGATCGACGGGCAGGCCGCCGCGCGAACGACGGCATTGAGGGGCCGCCGCGTTGCACGAGGCCGCTGGGTCGGTGTAGGGGCCGGGTCGCGCCAATGTCGGAGTAGAGGCGCGGTGGTCGACGGCGGCGGCGGGCGACGCAAACCGATCTAAGATCGGAAAACCAAAAAGGAAACGCCGATCAATGCGACCGGCGGAAGAGAGAAAACCCGGATCAAGAGATCGGGAAAAAGACTCTCTAGGGCAGCCGGTCAACACGACCGGCGGACGAACCCTAGGTACGGGCGGCGCGGCCCCCGGCGGCGGTCATGGAGGCCGACCGCCGCGGGGGCGGCGTGCGGTGCGTAAGCGGTGGGCGGCGACTAGGTCTAGAAACTTGCGGCAGATACCATGTTGAAGGGGAGAAAGAGATTGGTGGAATAGTTGTTGTATTGCTTGCCTCGTGGGCATATATATAGGAGTACATGATCAACTTGGAGTACAAGACAAGCCAGAATAATTCCTAGTCTATCTTTTGTTTCCTAACTAATCAATATACTCAACATTGTCCATCATAGCCAAACATGCCAAATTTTTGTAGTCTGATTTAGCCGGACAATGTGTATAGTGCATCATTGTAGTTGCATGAGTTTGTATGGATTTGAGGTATGCTAATTGAGGAGTCCGATTGTGAGAAGAGAAATTTGAGGTTTGACCGGTCAGTGTCCGCGGCCGTACTCGGATGCGTCCGCGGGCGTTTGAGAGGTCGAATTAGCCCATCACGGTTGTAGATGCTTTTATGTATGCTTCATCTTCACAAGTTTGTGTTAAACATTGTGTAAATACGGTGTTATATAAACCGTATAGAGTATAGGACGCGTGTGTGTTTATCTTCCTGTAAACGTGTTAGGCTGTTTAGATAGATCTATCTTCTGCGAACCAACATGTGGTTGGATGGTTAGAGGGACTGTGGTATCCCCAGCCCACCAGGGTTCAAATCCTGGTGCTCGCATTTATTCCTGGAATTATTTCAGGATTTCCGGCGATGCGCATTCAGTGGGAGGAGACGTTTCCGTCGACGACGAGGTGCCTATGGTGACTTCGTAAATTTCAAGATGATATGCCGGCTTAGTCTCTAGGAGGTGCTCATAGGGGTAGGGTGTGCGTGTGTGCGTTCATAGGGGTGAGTGTATGCGCGTGTATATAAGCGCTTGCGTCTGTACTGTGTTAAAAAAAAAGATAGATCTATCTTCTTGTTATTTACTTGGAGAATCCTGCAGCCTAACCAACCCTTGTACGTCTCTGGTTTGCCTATTAAACACAAGAGCGTCCTTGCCGAAGGGTATTACGCTTTGGCTCTCATTTTTACATGGTATACAGAGCTTTCGCTCTTCCCATCGCATCTACGCAGCATGTCTTCCAGCTCTTCTCTCGCCATGGCCTTGCCCTCGCTTGCTTCGCTCGGCCATACGGTGACTGAGAAGCTGACCAGGGACAACTTCCTTGTATGGAAGACCCAAGTTTTGTCGCACATCAGGGCCGCCGGCATGACCGGCTACCTAGACGGCAGCGTCAAGGAACCAGCAGCGTTCCTGCAGTCGGGGAAGGAGGTCTCCTGCAAGAAGGTGGTGGAGGAGGTCCCCAATCCGGAGTATGCCATCTGGATGACCCAGGACCAGCAAGTCCTAACCTTCCTCCTCGCCAGAATGACGCGTGAAGTTCTTCTGCAGGTGAACAATCTTGTCACCGCATCAAGTGTTTGGGCAGCAATTCTTCAGAGTTTCTCTTCCAAATCCCAAGCCAAGATAAGTCAACTCCGTTCTCAGATTGGTCGCACCCGCAAGGGGGATCTTTCAGCTGCTGCATACTTTACCAAGATGAAAACTATTGCTGATGAGATGGCGGCTGCTGGCAAGCCGCTTGATGAAGATGAAGTTGTGTCCCATATTTTTGAAGGTTTAGATGCAAATTACAACCCGTTTGTCTCTGCCATCTCCATGCGAGTGGACCAAGGTGTTGGTCTGAACGAGCTCTACTCCCTTCTCCTCTCGGCGGAGGCGCGCATCGAGGCCCAGAACTCCTACAACAACTCCAGCGCCAATCTGGCCTCCAAGGGAGACAACCGTGGTGACTATGGTCGCCCATCAGGTGGCAACACCAGTGGGGGCGACAACACGTGCAGCAACAACAACAACTCGGGAGGTGGTGGCCCTCGCTCCAATAACAATTATGGTACTCCTCAAGGTGGAGGCAGAGGCGACACGGTCAAGTTTCAACTCTGCAAGCTCGAGGGACATGGAGCATGGCGAATATTGTTTAATTTAAGCGAGCCTTGGGGAGTAGCTAAAACCATATGACCAACATGTGCAATATCCATACGTTGACCACTTGAAGTATGAATTTGTTCGTTATCAGTGTAGCGATCACGTACTGCAAGCCGTTCAAGATTGCCCGTCAAGTGATCCGTGGCACCGGTGTCAGATACCAATTGGTATCGACCCCGTAGGAGTTGGCGGCGGCGTTTGCAGACCGATTCACCACCACCTCTTCCTCCTTGACCTCCTCCTCCTTGACGCTGAAAGAAGAGGTATGACCGCAACTACAATGGTGTGGGTGGTGGCAGCGGTGTCTGATGAGATCTCTAGCCTGATGTGGGGAACCGGCGGGTGACGTGGTCCTCGGGTACTTTTTTCTCTAAGATGGTGTTCTGCTGGTTGTCGGCCCTCATGGATCTGGCCGTTGATGAGTTCTAGAATGCTCCGTCGGAGATCTTCATTAGGTGCTTGACGCCTGTAGATTGCTGGATCGGACTGGATTCGGTCATGTGCGCCCCTATTTCAGCTCAAGTGGCTTCAGGATGGTGTGACGTGAAGCTTCGGTATCTGTTGACATTATGGGACATGTCGGTATTTCAATTTCCATGGTGAAGACAATGGCGGAGAATGTTATGGCGGCTGAAGTCTGAGGCCTTGTAATGGCGGATCAAGTCTTCGTGACGATGAGGACTTTGCTTGGTGATTCATGACTTGTAATAGCGACATCGGCAAGTGGGGGCGACAACACAGGCGGGGTACATAGTCTTAGCTTTCAGGATAAAAACCCAAGGCCTGGCCTTAATTGGTTGTGCCTGGTGGTGACCATGTTCAAGGTATTATTTTGAGTGTGTGGATCTTCTCCAGTGTGAAAACATAATATCTAGGATCAAACGATTACGGTGCTTGTGCATTGTTTCCTTCTTGGAGGCCTCACTATTGGAGAGTTTAGACTTCGGGTGTAGGGGCTGCACCAAAAGCTCGTAGCTCGCGAGCTTAATGAGCGCTCAATAGTTCGGCTCATTAAGCTCGTGGATCGCTTCTTAATGAACAGAGCCAATCATTGATTTCAACTCGTTAAGGTTAACGAGCTAACGAGTTTCACGAGTAGCTCGTTAAGCTCGTTAGTAACAACACAACACATATTTTTATCTTACGAGACAAAGTTTTCGTAGCACCTTAGTCCATCTATTCAATCTAATCTACATATGAGGCAACAAACTATTGTATTTCCTTTTGTAAGCACCATTTTCCTTATTAAAAAACACATCTACACACTTATCATGTAGATTGTAACACATCAAAATCTATAAACGAGCGCTCACGAGCTTAACAAGCTTCAAACGAACCGAGTCGACCAGGGTTTTCTGCTCGTTAATCTTAACAAACCGAGTCTTAACGAGCACAAGCTTAACGAGCCGAGCGGTGTTGTCTAGGTGGTGGTTCGTGCTACAGCTACAAGGAATTGATCACTGTAGCGGGATCTTTCTTCTTCTTCTTTTTGTTTCTTTGGTTGTGTGCATTCATAATGTCTTTACAGCATTGCGTTGATGCTGAGGTTGGGTGTAATTGATATCTCCACGATATTAATATATTCCCCTTTTCGAAAAAAATAAGAGTGGAGGAGAGAGAGAGAGGGGGGGGGGGAGAAAACCCACCTTACATGTGGGTTCGACGTCCACCTCAGCGAGACATGCATATGGACCACCAGTTGAGCACAGATAGTTGGTGCCCATATATGTGAAACGTGCTCAAAAACTCAAATCTGCTAGTCAGTATCTTATGTCAAATGCTCAGAATAGACGTGGCGATTTTGCCATAAAAACGCATAACCGTGTTTTTTTCGATGACCGTGACTTTAATGTGGTGGTTCTATGCATTTAACTTCTATATTTTATATATGAAACATACTTCTTCTGTCCTAAAATAAGTGTCTCAACTCTGTACTAGCTTTCATACAAAGTTGCACTAACTTTAAGACATTTATTTTGGGACGGAGGGGGTAGATATCAACATACACTAATATCAATACAGCAGGTGTGGCCGAATATGTTGGAAATATGCCCTAGAGGCAATAATAATTTAGTTATTATCATATTTCCTTGTTCATGATAATCGTTTATTATCCATGCTATAATTGTATTGATTGAAAATTCAAATACATGTGTGGGTACATAGACAACACTGTGTCCCTAGTATGCCTCTAATAGACTAGCTCGTTGATCAAAGATGGTCAAGGTTTCCTAGCCATAAACATGAGATGTAATTTGATAACGGGATCACATCATTAGGAGAATGATGTGATGGACAAGACCCAAACAATGAACGTAGCATATGATCGTGTCAGTTTGTTGCTATTGTTTCTGCATGTCAAAGTATCTGTTCCTATGACCATAAGATCATGCAACTCACTGACACCGGATGAGTACCTTATGTGTATCAAACGTCGCAGCGTAACTGGGTGACTATAAAGGTGCTCTACAGGTATCTCTGGGGGTGTCTGTTGAGTTGGCATGGATCGAGACTGGGATTTGTTACTCCGTGTGACGGAGAGGTATCTCTAGGCCGACTCGGTAATACAACATCACAATGAGCCATGCAAGCAAAGTGACTAAAGAGTTAGCCACGGGATCTTGTATTACGGAACAAGTAAAGAGACTTGCCGGTAACGAGATTGAACTAGGTATAGAGATACCGACGATCGAATCTCGAGCAAGTAACATACCGAAGAACAAAGGGAACTGCATACGGGATTAAGTGAATCCTTGACATAGAGGTTCAACCGACAAAGATCTTCGTAGAATATGTAGGAACCAATATGGGCATCTAGGTCCCGCTATTAGTTATTGACCGTAGAGGTGTCTCGGTCATGTCTACATAGTTCTCGAACCCGCAGGGTCTGCACACTTCACGTTCGGTGACGTTTCGGTAGTATTGAGTTATGTATGGTGGTGATCGAAGGTTGTTCGGAATCCCGGATGAGATCCCGGACATCATGATGAGCTCCGAAATAGTCCGGAGGTAAAGATTGATATATAGGAAGTGCCGTTTTGGTCACCGAAAAAAGTTCGGGCGTCACCGGTAGTGTACCGGGGGTGCCGGGAGGGTTCTGGGGGTCCATCGGGAGGGGGCCACCCACTCCGGGGGGCACATGGGCCTTAGGGGTGGCGCACCAGCCCTTAGTGGTCTGGGCAGGCCAGCCCCTAAGGGCCCATGCGAAGAGGAGAGAGGAGGGCCAAGTGGGGAGTCCTCCCGGGACTCCACCTCCCTTGTGGGAGGAGGAATCCTAGTTTGGGGAGGACTCCTCCCCCCTGGTTCGGCCGAACCCTCCTTGGTGGAGGGTTTGGGGCTGCCTCCTCCCCTCCCTTCCTCCTATATATACTAGAGGTTTTGAGGGCAGCCCCTCACCTGAAAAGCCACGGCTGCATCTCTCTCCCTCTAGATCTGTTCTCCACTAGATCGTCTCGGTCGTCCTTGGCGAAGCCCTGCCGGGACAGCTCCACCATCACCGCCACTACGCCGTTGTGCTGGCGGAGAACTCATCTACCTCTCCATCCTCGCTTGCTGGATCAAGGAGGTGGAGATCGTCATCGAGCTGTACGTGTGCTGAACGCGGAGGTGCCGTCCGTTCGGCGCTAGATCGGAAGGAGAGAGAGAGGATCGCGGGACGGATCGTGATTGGATCGCGGGACGGATCATGATTGGATCGCGGGACGGCTTGCGATTTGCATCGCGAAGACGTTCGACTACATCAACCGCGTTTCTTAACGCTTCCCGCTTAGCGATCTACAAGGGTACGTAGATCCACTCTCCCTCTTGTAGATGCTCATCACCATGGATAGATCTTGCGTGTGCGTAGGAAATTTTTTGTTTCCCATGCAACGTTCTCCAACAGTGGCATCATGAGCTAGGTCTATGCGTAGATGAGATCACGAGTAGAACACAAAGGAGTTTGTGGGCGTTGATATTCAGATTGCTTCCCTCCTTAGTCTTATCTTGATTCGGCGGTATTGTGGGATGAAGCGGCTCGAACCAACCTTACTCGTCCACGTACGAGAGACCGGTTCCATCGACTGACATGTAACTTTGTTGCATAAGATGGCTGGCGGGTATCTGTCTCTCCCACTTTAGTTGAATCGGATTTGACAGAGGCGGTCCTTGTAGAAGGTGAAATAGCAACTTGTATATCACCGTTGTGGTTTTGCGTAGGTAAGAATCATTCTTGCTAGATACCCATAGCATCCACGTAAAACATGCAACAACAAATTAGAGGACGTCTAACTTGTTTTTGCAGGGTATGTTGTGATATGATATGGCCAAAGACATGATGAGATATTTGTGATGTATGAGATGATCATGTTTTTGTATAGATAATCACGACTTGCATGTCGTTGAATACGACAACCGGCAGGATCCATAGGGTTCTCTTTAATTATTATGTGGCCTGCGTGTCACTCATTAAGCGCTATGTAATGCTTTTCTTTATCGCTAAGCGGTAGCAATAGTAGTAGAAGCATGGTTGGCGCGACAACCCCGATGGCGACACGTTGATGGAGATCAAGATGATGGAGATCATGGTGTCATGCCGGTGACAATGGAGATCATGCCGGTGCTTTGGAGATGGAGATCAAAAGCACAAGTTCATGGCCATATCATGTCACTTATGATTTGCATGTGATGTTAATCCTTTTATGCACCTTGTTTTGCTTAGGACGAGGGTAGCATTATAAGGTGATCCCTCACTAAAATTTCAAGATAAAATTGTGTTCTCCCCGAGTGTGAACCATTGCGAAAGTTCGTCGTTTCGAGACACCACGTGATGATCGGGTGTGATAGACTCTATGTTCGCATACAACGGGTGCAAGCCAGTGTTGTACATGCGGAACACTCAGGTTAAACTTGACGAGCCTAGCATGTACAGACATGGCCTCGGAACACAAGAGACCGAAAGGTCGAACATGAGTCATATAGTAGATGTGATCAACATGGAGATGTTCACCATTGAAACCACCTCATCTCACGTGATGATCGGACTTGGGTTGGTGGATTTGGATCATGTCACACTTAGACAACCTGAGGGATGTTGATTTGAGTGGGAGTTCTTAAGTAATATGATTAATTGAACTCATTATCATGAACATAGTCAAAGTGACTTTGCAAATTATGTTGTAGATCAATAGCTCGCGTTGTAGCTCCCCTGTTTTTATACGTTCCTAGAGAAAATAGAATTGAAAGATGATGGTACCAATAATGCGGACTGGGTTCGTGATCTGAGGATTGTCCTCATTGCTGCACAGAAGGCTTAAGTCCTTAATGCACCGCTCGGTGCGCCACCCCCTCAAGTGTCGTCTGTAGATGTTGTGAACATCTGACAGGCACGTTCTGATGACTACTTGATAGTTTAGTGCGTTGATGACCCACAAGTATAGGGGATCTATCGTAGTCCTTTCGATAAGTAAGAGTGTCGAACCCAACGAGGAGCAGAAGGAAATGACAAGCAGTTCTCAGTAAGGTATTCTCTGCAAGCACTGAAATTATCGGTAACAGATAGTTTTGTGATAAGATAATTCGTAACGGGTAGCAAGTAACAAGTGTAAATAAGGTGCAGCAAGGTGGCCCAATCCTTTTTATAGCAAAGGACAAGCCTAGACGAACTCTTATATAAAGCAAAGCGCTCTCGAGGACACATGGGAATTTCTGTCAAGCTAGTGGCGCCACACATGGGAATTTCTGTCAAGCTAGTTGTTAGCAAAATTTACAAACATGAATTTTCGACTTTTTTGCAAAATCTCTCGAGAATTTGTAAAATGGGCATAACTTTTGCATACGAACTCCGATGAAAAAGTTTTTTATATGAAAAATCATCTACTCGAAAAGTTATATCCGAATTCAACGGGGGAACCCCGTTGAAGATTTTTAGAATCCTCAAAAACCTAACAGAAATAAAGTTACGGGGCTTTCAAGATCTGGAGAGGCAAAAAAAATCAAAAAAATTCAAACTCAGTAATGGCGCACCTGCCCATGGTGCGCCATTACTATCTTCCCGCCTTCAAAATTCAAAATAAATCAAAAAAATGAAGAAAAGTTAGTAATGGCGCACCTGCCCATGGTGCGCCATTACTATCTTCCCGCCTTCAAAATTCAAAATAAATCAAAAAAAAAAGTTAGTAATGGCGCACCTGCCCACGGTGCGCCATTACTGTGCCGTATATATGGCTGGGCGCGGTCCTCTCCTCCTTACCTCTTCATTTTTCTCCTCCACTCCACCTCTCCTCCACTCCATCTCCCCTCCTCTCCTCCACCATACTCCCCTCCTCCTCTCCGGCGACCTCCTCCTCCTCCTCTCCGGTGACCTCCTCCCACTCCTCTCCGGCGACCTCCTCCTCCTCTCCGGCGACCTCCTCCTCCCTCCTCTCCTCCCCTCCCCTCACGGTTTCTCCTCCCTCCTCTCCGGTGAGCTCATCCTCCCTCCTCTCCTCCCCTCCCCTCACGGTTTCTCCTCCCTCCTCTCCGATGAACTCCTCTCCGGCGACCTCCTCCTCCTCTCCGGCGATGTAGGCGAGCTCCTCTCCGGTGACCACCTCCTCCTCCTTCTCTCCGACGATGTAGGCGAGCTCCTCTCCGGTGACCTCCTCCTCCTCCCTCCTCTCCTCCTCACGGTCTCTCCTCGGCCCTCCTCTCCGGCGAACTCCTCTCCGGCAAAAGAACGTACAAGATCCAAAAACGAGAACAAAATTTGAAAAAATATCGTGCAAAAAAACGAGCAAAAAACACGAGCAAAAAAAAGGGCAAAAAAATCGCAATCCAGATCCAGATTCAAAATTCAAAATAGTAATGGCGCACCATGGGGGTTAGAATGTGCGCCATTACTATTTTCCCACTTCCAAATTCAAAACAAAATCGACAAAAAATAATAATAAAAAGTTACCAGTGGCGCACCTGAAAAGGTAGTAATGGCGCACATGTGGTGCGCCATTACTACCTGAGATAGTAATGGCGCACCAGGTGGTGCGCCACTGTTATGTAGATTAACAGTGGCGCACCAGGCGTGCGCCATTACTATTTATTAGTAGTGGCGTGATAATAGTGGCGCACCTATAGTGCGCCATTAGTAGCCAAAATAGGTGCGCCACTAACAGCCTTTTTTCTAGTAGTGTTGGACAAGCCTCCCACTTATGATTAACCCCTCTCGCAAGCATCCGCAACTACGAAAGAAGAATTAAGATAAATCTAACCATAGCATGAAACGTGTGGATCCAAATCAGCCCCTTACGAAGCAACGCATAAACTAGGGTTTAAGCTTCTGTCACTCTAGCAACCCATCATCTACTTATTACTTCCCAATGTCTTCCTCTAGGCCCAAACAATGGTGAAGTGTTATGTAGTCGACGTTCACATAACACCACTAGAGGAGAGACAACATACATCTCATCAAAATATCGAACGAATACCAAATTCACATGATTACTTATAACAAGACTTATCCCATGTCCTCAGGAACAAACGTAACTACTCACAAAGCATATTCATGTTCAAAATCAGAGGAGTATTAATGATGATCAAGGATCTGAACATATGATCTTCCACCAAGTAAACCAACTAGCATCAACTACAAGGAGTAATCAACACTACTAGCAACCCACAGGTACCAATCTGAGGTTTTGAGACAAAGATCGGATACAAGAGATGAACTAGGGTTTGAGAGGAGATGGTGCTGGTGAAGATGTTGATGGAGATTGACCCCCTCTCGATGAGAGAATCGTTGGTGATGACGATGGCTTCGATTTCCCCCTCCGGGAGGGAAGTTTCCCCGGCAGAACAGCTCCGCCGGAGCCTTAGATTGGTTCTGCCCAAGTTCCGCCTCGAGACGGCGGCGCTTCGCCCCGAAAGCTCTGTTATGATTTTTTCCAGGTCAAAACCCTCCATATAGCAGAAGATGGGCACCGGAGGGCTGCCAGGTGGGCCACAAGCCACATGGGCGCGCCCAGGGGGGTAGGGCGCGCCCCCCTGGCTTGTGACTGCCTGGTGGGCCCCGTCTGGTATTTCTTCTGCCCAGTATTTTTTATATATTCCAAAATAATTCTCCGTAAGTTTTCAGGACTTTTGGAGTTGTGCAGAATAGGTATCTCAGGTTTGCTCCTTTTCTAGTCCAGAATTCCAGCTGTCTTCATTCTCCCTCTTCATGTAAACCTTGTAAAATAAGAGAGAAAAGGCATAAGTATTGTACCATAATGTGTAATAACAGCCCATAATGCAATAAATATCGATATAAAAGCATGATGCAAAATGGACGTATCAACTCCCCCAAGCTTAGACCTTGCTTGTCCTCAAGCGAAAGCCGAAATCGATAAATATGCCCACATGTTTAGAGATAGAGGTGTCGATAAAATAAAATACGGACATGAGGGCATCATGATCATCTTTAGAACAGAAACATATATTGACATATAATTTCTTATGCTGAAGTAACAATTCATTCACAAGATAAAGTATGAATCAAGAACTCTATTGAGAACCAACAAACTATGATCTCAATCATTGAAGCAATTCCAATTTATCATAACGTAGGAAAGAGTCAATATAAGAGCTTGTAAAGCAAATCCACATACTCAATCATCTTTTAGTCTTTCACAATTGCTAACACTCACGAGGTACCTATGAGGTCAAATTTTCAATCAGACACAGAGAAAGATAGGGGCTTATAGTATTGCCTCCCAACTATTTACCTCGAGGGTAATGTCAACAGTAATAACTCATGCTCGCCCACTTCCAAGTGGATATATGTGTCTAGATCATTCCCCAACACATGACGCTTGCCGAAAGATAAAGGCGAAATAAAGAAAGTGATGGAGATCACCACGACTCTTGCATAAAGGTAAGTACTAGAAAATAAAAGTAACAGATAGGCCCTTCGCAGAGGGAAGCAGAGGTTGTCATGCGCTTTTATAGTTGGATGCACAATCCCTTAATGCAAAAGAACGTCACTTTATATTGCCCCTTGTGATAGAAAACTTTATTATGCAGTCCGTCGCTTTTATTCCTTCCCTATCACAAGTTCGTATAAAGCTTATTTTCCTCACACTAATAGATCACACATATTTAGAGAGCAATTTTTTTATTGCTTGCACCGATGACAACTTACTTGAAGGATCTTACTCAATCCATAGGTAGGTATGGTGGACTCTCATGGCAAAACTGGGTTAAGGGTGTTTGGATGCACAAGTAGTATCTCTACTTGGTGCGGAAGTTTTGGCTGATATGAGGTGGAAGCAAGCGACACATGTTGAGGGATCTATAACCATATAACTTCTATTTGGAAATAAGCAAACATAACTCATTATGTTGTCTTCCTTGTCCAACGTCAACTTCTCAACATATAATATTTTAATGAGTGCTCAGAATCATAAAAGATGTCCAAGATAATATATTTATATGTGAACCTCTCTTTCTTTATTACTTCCTTTTAATTGCCACAATGACCAACAGCTATGTTTGTTAACTCACAACAAGTTTCAATCGACATACTTCTTATATGTGAAGTCATCACCTCCCATAAGATTAACATATGTACTCTTTGCTTTTATTCTATATTTCTTTCTATTTCTTTTTCCTCAAGATCAAGATCATATCAAACAAGCAAATCCCTCAACTCAAAACTACTCTTTATTATATAGCTCTCGGACTTGCTTACATAGGGGGAATATAAAGCAAAACTCAAAACAAGATCACACTAAAAAATTATTCTACTAGATCAAGATATAACCAAAAGGATCGAACTAAGAAAACGATAAAAGTAAAAACAAAAGGTGTGATGGTGATACGATACCGGGGCACCTCCCCCAAGCTTGGCACAAGCCAAGGGGAGTGCCCATACCCATGTGTTTAGTTGTCTTGCTTCGGAGACGGTGATGCGGGAGTTGTTGATGAGGTTGGAGGCTTGTCCTCCGTCTTCCAAGGCATAGGCTCACCATCGTAAAAAGATGAACGGGTCTCCGGGATCCTCAAATCTGCAGCCAAACTCATTCTCTTAAATCTGTATTCATACTCACAGTTTTGGTTTTGCAGGTCATAGATCTGAGTTTGGAGATGCTCGATTTTCTCGTAAAGCTTGAAGATGTGCTCTCCGATGTCCTTGGTGTCCAGCTTGTGCTTATGGGTAAACTCCGCGATCATCATGTGATTGGCATTGAGTCCTCGTTCCACCATCCCTTGGCACTTGAAAACTTGTTGCTCCATTGCTTCGAGTCTTGTCTCCACGCTTCCGGTCTTCTTAGGCCCCTCAACATCACGGATGTGCAGCACCCCCTCACGCATCTCAATGGTTTGAGGGTGTTGCAGCACCTCCGCAAGGTAGGGGTTGATGACCTTCTCGAAGAACTTGTCCTTCGAAGCACTTGGAAACGTCATATTGATCTAAATCTGCTACAGAAACAACTCAAAACGAAAACAGGAGATATTGTCGTGATACAAAGGTCAAACCTTCGGGAGATTATATAATGAATTTTTACCGACCCGAAGGAGTATTCCATAAGAAAACGGAGTCCGGAGGGTACACGAGGTAGCCACAAGCCAGAGGGGCGCGCCCAGGGGGGTAGGGCGCGCCCCCCTGGCTTGTCGCTTCCTCGTGCACTTTTCGGACTGCCATTAATTTTTCTAATTTTTTAAATATTCCAAAACGGATAAAAATTGCCATTGAAAAAGTTTTGGAGTCGGTTTACTTACCGTACCACATACCTATTCCTTTTCGGAGTCTGAAACGTTCTGGTAGGTCTCCCTAATGTACTCCTCTGGAGTTATGGTATTGATAACATTGGTTTCAACATTTATGGGAGTACCTGAAATATAATGTTTAATTCTTTGACCGTTCACCACCTTCGGATTTGTGCCTTCGGCGTTGTTGATCTTGATGGCACCGGAATGGTATACCTCCTCGATAACGTAAGGACCTTCCTGCTTAGAGAGAAGTTTTCCTGCAAAAAATCTTAAACGAGAATTGTATAGCAAGACATGATCACCTACATTAAATTCACGCTTTTGTATCCTTCTATCATGCCATCTCTTAACCTTTTCTTTAAATAACTTGGCATTCTCATAGGCGTGGGTTCTCCATTCATCAAGTGAGCTAATGTCAAATAACCTCTTCTCACCAGCAAGTTTGAAATCATAATTGAGCTCTTTAATTGCCCAATAAGCTTTATGCTCTAGCTCAAGAGGTAAGTGACAAGCTTTACCATAAACCATCTTATACGGAGACATACCCATAGGGTTTTTATAAGCAGTTCTATAAGCCCACAATGCATCATCAAGTTTCTTAGACCAATTCTTCCTAGATCTATTAACAGTCTTTTGCAAAATCAATTTAATTTCTCTATTGCTCAATTATACTTGACCACTAGACTGAGGATGATACGGAGATGCAATTCTATGATTAACATCATACTTAGCAAGCAATTTACGGAAAGCACCATGAATAAAGTGTGAACCACCATCAGTCATCAAATATCTAGGGACTCCAAATCTAGGGAAAATAACTTCTTTAAGCATTTTAATAGAAGTGTTATGATCAGCGCTACTAGTTGGAATAGCTTCTACCCACTTAGTAACATAATCAACATCAACTAGAATATGAGTATACCCGTTAGATTGTGGAAAAGGTCCCATATAATCGAAACCCCAAACATCAAATGGTTCAATAACAAGAGAGTAATTCATAGGCATTTCCTGACGTCTACTAATGTTACCAATTCTTTGACATTCATCACAAGACAAGACAAACTTACGAGCATCCTTGAAGAGAGTAGGCCAATAAAACCCAGATTGTAGTACATTATGTGCAGTTCTATCTCCAGCGTGGTGTCCTCCGTAGGCCTCGGAGTGACACTTGCGTAGGATCTGTTCCTGTTCATGCTCAGGTACACAACGTCTAATAATACCATCTACTCCTTCTTTATAAAGGTGTGGATCATCCCAAAAGTAATGTCTCAAGTCATAGAAGAACTTTTTCTTTTGTTGGTATGTGAAACTAGGCGGTATAAATTTAGCAACAATGTAATTAGCATAATCAGCATACCATTGAGCATTATGTGAAGCATTTATGACAGCTAATTGTTCATCAGGAAAGCTATCATCAATAGGTAGTGGGTCATCAAGAACATTTTCTAACCTAGACAAGTTATCTGCCACAGGGTTATCAGCACCCTTTCTATCAATAATATGCAAATCAAATTCTTGTAGCAGAAGAACCCACCTAATAAGTCTAGGTTTAGCATCTTCCTTTTCCATAAGGTACTTAATAGCAGCATGATCGGTGTGAACAGCTACTTTGGAATCAACAATATAAGGTCTAAACTTATCACAAGCAAACACGACTGCTAAAAATTCCTTTTCAGTAGTAGCATAATTTCTTTGAGCGCTATCTAGAGTTTTACTGGCATAATGGATAACATTTAATTTCTTATCGACTCTTTGTCCTAGAACAGCACCAACAGCGTAATCACTAGCATCACACATAATTTCAAAGGGTAGGTTCCAATCAGGTGGTTGAACAACAGGTGCGGAAATCAGGGCATTCTTTAGGATTTCAAATGCTTCTACACAATCATCATCAAAAACGAATGGAATATCTTTTTGAAAAAGATTGGTGAGAGGCCTAGAAATCTTAGAGAAGTCTTTAATGAACCTCCTATAGAAACCAGCATGACCAAGGAAACTTCTTATACCTCTTATGTCCGTGGGACACGGCATTTTTTCAATAGCATCAACCTTAGCCTTATCAACTTCAATACCTCTTTCGGAGATCTTGTGCCCCAAGACAATACCTTCATTAACCATAAAGTGACACTTTTCCCAATTCAAGACAAGATTAGTTTCTTCACATCTCTGCAAAACTCGATCAAGGTTGCTCAAGCAATCATCAAAAGAAGTTCCGTAAACGGAAAAATCATCCATGAAGACCTCAAGAATCTTTTCACAAAACTCAGAGAATATAGCCATCATACATCTTTGAAAGGTAGCAGGTGCATTGCATAAACCAAAAGGCATACGTCTATAAGCAAAGGTACCGAAAGGGCAAGTAAAAGTGGTTTTTTCCTGATCCTCTCTTGATACAGGTATTTGAGAGAAACCAGAGTAACCATCTAGAAAGCAAAAATGAGTATGTTTGGATAGTCTTTCTAGCATTTGATCAATAAAAGGTAAAGGGTAATGATCTTTCTTAGTAGCTTTATTTAATTTCCTAAAATCAATTACCATTCTATAACCTGTAACAATTCTTTGCGGGATCAATTCATTTTTATCGTTAGGAACAACGGTAATACCTCCCTTCTTAGGGACACAATGAACGGGACTAACCCATCTACTATCAGCAACAGGATAAATTATACCTGCCTCCAGAAGCTTTAGTATTTCTTTTCTTACCACTTCTTTCATCTTAGGATTCAACCGTCGTTGGTGATCAATAACTGGTTTGGCATCAGGCTCCATATTAATTTTATGCTGACATAGAGTGGGACTAATGCCCTTAAGATCATCAAGAGTATATCCAATAGCAGCACGGTGCTTCCTCAGAGTTTTCAATAATCTCTTTTCTTCATGCTCTGAAAGGTTAGCACTAATAATAACAGGATATATCTCCTTTTCATCAAAATAAGCATATTTCAAAGTATCGGGTAATTGTTTAAGCTCAAACACGGGGTCACCCTTGGGTGGAGGAGGATCCCCAAGTATTTCAAAAGGTAAGTTGTGTTTCAAAATAGGCTGCTGATCAAGAAAATTTTGTCTATTTCATTCCTCTCATTCATATGCATATCATTTTCATGGTCTAGCAAATATTGTTCTAAAGGATCAGTAGGAGGCACAGCGATAGAAGCAAGACCAATAATTTCATCTTTACTAGGCAATTCTCTGTCATGGGGTTGTCTACGAAATTTAGAGAAATTGAACTCATGAGACACATCCCCAAAACTCACAGTAACTGTTTCTTTCTCACAATCAATCCTAGCATTAACAGTATTCAAGAAGGGTCTGCCAAATATAATGGGACAAAAATCATCTTGTGGGGAACCGAGAACAAGAAAATCAGTAGGATACTTTATTTTCCCACACAAGACTTCAACATCTCTAATAATCCCCATTGGTGCAATAGTATCTCTATTAGCAAGCTTAATAGTAACATCAATTTCCTCTAGTTCAACTGGTGCAATATCATGCATAATTTCTTTGTATAAGGAAAAAGGAATTGCACTCACACTAGCACCCATATCACACAAGCCATGATAACAATGATCACCTATTTTAACAGAAACAACAGGCACGCCAACAACAGGTCTATGTTTACTCTTAGTATCAGGTCTAGCAATTCTAGCAGCTTCATCACAGAAATGAATAACATGCCCATCAATATTATCAACCAAGAGATCTTTAACCATAGCAACACTAGGTTCAACTTTAATTTGTTCAGGGGGTGTAGGTGTTCTAATACAACTCTTACGAACCACGGTTGAAGCTTTAGCATGTTCTTTTATCCTAACAGGGATGGGTGGTTTCTCAATATAAGCAGTAGGAATAACAGGATCAACATTATAAGTAATAGTTTCCTCTTCAACTTTAATAGGTTCAACTACTTTCACTTCAATGGGAGGATGATATTTAAACCACTTATCCTTAGGGAGATCAACATGAGTAGCAAAAGATTCACAGAAAGAAGCTACTATCTCAGAGTCAAGTCCATATTTAGTGCTAAATTCACGAAAAGCATCGGTGTCTATAAAAGATTTAACACAATCAAACTTAAGATTTATACCTGACTCCTTACCTTCGTCGAGTTCCCAATCTTCAGAGTTGCGTTTAATTCTTTCCAATAAATCCCATTTGAATTCAATATCCTTCTTCATACAGGAACCACCACAAGAAGTGTCGAGCATGGATCGATCATTATGAGAAAGCCGAGCATAAAAATTCTGAATAATAATATCTCTTGAGAGCTCATGGTTGGGGCATGAATATAACATTGACTTAAGCCTCCCCCAAGCTTGAGCGATTCTTTCTCCTTCACGAGGCCAAAAATTATAAATATAATTCCGATCACGATGAACCAGATGCATAGGATAAAACTTCTGATGAAATTCCAATTTCAATCGGTTGTAGTTCCATGATCCAATATCATCACATAGCCTATACCATGTCAATGCCTTCTCCTTCAAAGATAAAGGAAAGACCTTCTTCTTAACGACATCCTCGGGCAAACCTGCAGGCTTAAATAATCCACAAATTTCATCCACATAGATTAGATGCAAATCAGGATGTAGTGTTCCATCTCCTGCATAAGGATTAGCTAGCAGTTTCTCTATCATACCCGAAGGAATTTCATAATAAATATTTTCAGTAGGTTCAGTAGGTTGAGGGGCAACTCTTTGTGCTTCCGGTCGAGGTGAAGATACCCCGAACAAGCCCCTCAAAGGATTACTTTCCATAGTAACAAGTGACAGTAAATTTCAGCACAGTATATAAATTTTTCCTTACCAAGTTCCACTCACCAAAGGCGCTTCACTCCCCGGCAACGGCGCCAGAAAAGAGTCTTGATGACCCACAAGTATAGGGGATCTATCGTAGTCCTTTCGATAAGTAAGAGTGTCGAACCCAACGAGGAGCAGAAGGAAATGACAAGCAGTTCTCAGTAAGGTATTCTCTGCAAGCACTAAAATTATCGGTAACAGATAGTTTTGTGATAAGATAATTCGTAACGGGTAGCAAGTAACAAGTGTAAATAACGTGCAGCAAGGTGGCCCAATCCTTTTTATAGCAAAGGACAAGCCTAGACGAACTCTTATATAAAGCAAAGCGCTCCCGAGGACACATGGGGATTTCTGTCAAGCTAGTTTTCATCATGCTCATATGATTCGCGTTCGTTACTTTGATAATTTGATATGTGGGTGGACCGGTGCTTGGGTGCTGTCCTTACTTGGACAAGCCTCCCACTTATGATTAACCCCTCTCGCAAGCATCCGCAACTACGAAAGAAGAATTAAGATAAATCTAACCATAGCATGAAACGTGTGGATCCAAATCAGCCCCTTACGAAGCAACGCATAAACTAGGGTTTAAGCTTCTGTCGCTCTAGCAACCCATCATCTACTTATTACTTCCCAATGCCTTCCTCTAGGCCCAAACAATGGTGAAGTGTTATGTAGTCGACGTTCACATAACACCACTAGAGGAGAGACAACATACATCTCATCAAAATATCGAACGAATACCAAATTCACATGATTACTTATAACAAGACTTATCCCATGTCCTCAGGAACAAATGTAACTACTCACAAAGCATATTCATGTTCAAAATCAGAGGAGTATTAATGATGATCAAGGATCTGAACATATGATCTTCCACCAAGTAAACCAACTAGCATCAACTACAAGGAGTAATCAACACTACTAGCAACCCACAGGTACCAATCTGAGGTTTTGAGACAAAGATCGGATACAAGAGATGAACTAGGGTTTGAGAGGAGATGGTGCTGGTGAAGATGTTGATGGAGATTGACCCCCTCTCGATGAGAGGATCGTTGGTGATGACGATGGCTTTGATTTCCCCCTCCGGGAGGGAAGTTTCCCCAGCAGAACAGCTCCGCCGGAGCCCTAGATTGGTTCTGCCCAAGTTCCACCTCGAGACGGCGGCGCTTCGCCCCGAAAGCTCTGTTATGATTTTTTCCAGGTCAAAACCCTCCATATAGTAGAAGATGGGCACCGGAGGGCTGCCAGGTGGGCCACAAGCCATAGGGGCGCGCCCAGGGGGGTAGGGCGCGCCCCCCTGGCTTGTGACTGCCTGGTGGGCCCCCTCTGGTATTTCTTCTGTCCAGTATTTTTTATATATTCCAAAATAATTCTCCGTAAGTTTTCAGGACTTTTGGAATTATGCAGAATAGGTATCTCAGGTTTGCTCCTTTTCTAGTCCAGAATTCCAGCTGCCGGCATTCTCCCTCTTCATGTAAACCTTGGAAAATAAGAGAGAAAAGGCATAAGTATTGTACCATAATGTGTAATAACAGCCCATAATGCAATAAACATCGATATAAAAGCATGATGCAAAATGGACGTATCATGCGTCATGCATTACGGCTTAGAATTGAGGCTCCAAAACGTTTTGAACGTCACGGAACATATGGGATGTTCAAAGAGCTCAAATTAGCTCGTGCCCGTGTTGAGAGGTATGAGACCTCCAACAAGATTCTTTGCCAGCAAGATGCAGGATAATAGCTCAGTTGGTGAGCATGTGCTCAGATTGTCTGGGTGCTACAATCGCTTGAATCGAGTGGGAGTTGATCTTCCAGATAATATAGTGGTTGATATAGTTCTCCAAGTCACTGCCACAAAGCTGCTAGAGCTTCGTGATGAACTATGAAATGCCAGGGATGGAAATAATGATCCCCGAGCTATTGGCGATGTTTTACACCACGAAGGTAGAAATCAAGAAGGAGCATCAAGTGTTGATGGTTAGTAAAACCACTAGTTTCGAGAAGGGCAAGGGCTAGGAGGGAAACATCATGGATGGCAAGCCAGTTGCTGCTCCAGTAAAGAAACCCAAGGTTGAACCCAAACCCAAGACTGAGTGCTTCTATTATGAGGAGAACGGTCGCTGAAGCGGAACAACCCTAGATACTTGGTAGATAAGAAGGCTGACAACGTCAACAGAAGTATATTTGATATACGTTTTATTCGTGTGTACCTTGCTAGTACTCCTAGTAGCGCCTGGGTATTAAATACCGGTTCAGTTGCTAAATGTTGGTAACTCGAAATATAAGCTACGGAATGAACAAAGACTAGCTAAGGGCGAGGTGACGATGTGTGTTGGAAGTGTTTCAAAGGTTGATGTGATCACCATCGCACACTCTCTCTACCTTCGGGATTAGTGATGAACCTAAATAAATGTTATTTGGTGTTTGCGTTGAGCATGAACGTGATTAGATCGTGTTTATTGCAATACGGTTATTCATTTAAGTTAGAGAATAATGGTTATTCTGTTTACATGAATAATACCTTCAAAGGTCATGCACCCAATGAGAATGGTTTATTGAATCTCGATCGTAGTAATACACATGTTCATAATATTGATGCCAAAAGATGCAAAGTTAATAATGATAGTACCACATACTTGTGGCACTGCCGCCAAGGTCATATTGGTGTAAAGCGCATGAAGAAACTCCATGCTGATGGATCTTTTGACTCACTCGATTTCGAATCGGTTGAGACATACGGACCATGCCTCATGGGCAAGATGACTAAGACCCCGTTTTCCGGTATGATGGAGCGGGCAAGTGACTTATTGGAAATGATACATGTTGATGTATGCGGTCCAATGAGTGTTGAAGCATGAGGTGGATATCGTTATTTTCTTACCTTCACTGATGATTTGAGTAGATATAGGTATATTTACTTAATGAAACACAAGTCTGAAATGTTTGAAAAGTTCAAGCAATTTCAGAGTGAAGTTGAAGATCATCGTGACAAGAAGATAAAATGTCTACGATATGATCGTGGAGGTGAATATCTGAGTTACGAGTTTGGTATGCAACTTAAGACAATGTGGAAATTGTTTCACAACTCACGCCACCTGGAACACCATAGTGTGATGGTGTGTCCGAACGTCGTAGTCGTGCTCTATTGGATATGGTACGTACTATGATGTCTCTTATCGATTTGCCACTATCGTTTTGGGGTTATGCATTAGAGACAACTACATTCACTTTAAATAGGGCACCATCTAAGTCCGTTGACATGACACCGTATGAATTTTGGTTTGGCAGAAACCTAAGCTGTCATTTCTCAGAGTTTGGGAATGCGACGCTTATGTCTGATAAGCTCGATCCCAAAGCGGAAAGGTGCATCTTCATAGGATACCCTAAGGAAATAGTTGGGTATACCTTCTATCTCAGCTCCAAGGGCAAAGTGTTTGTTGCTAAAAACGGGTCCTTTCTCGAGAAAGAGTTTCTCTCGAAAGAATTGAGTGGGAGGAAGGTAGAACTTGATGAGGTTATTGAACCGTCACTTCAGTTGGATGGTAGCACGACGCAGAAAGATGTTTCTGTGGCGCCTACACCGAATGAAGAGGAAGTTAATGATGATGATCATGACACTTCGGATCAAGTTACTACCGAACCTCATAGGCTGACAAGAAATCGTACCGCCTCTGAGTGGTACGTCAATCTTGTCTTGGAGGTCATGTTGTTAGACAACAGTGAACCTACGAGCTATGAAGAAGCGATGGTGGGCCCTAATTCCAACAAATGGCTAGGAGCCATGAAATCCGAGAAAGGATCCATGTATGAAAACCAAGTATGGACTTTGGTAGACTTGCCCGTTGAACGGCGGGCCGTTGAGTACAAATGGACCTTTAAGAGGAAGACAAATGCTGATGGTAAATGTCACCATTTATAAAGCTTGACTTGTCGCAAAGAAGTTTCCGACAAGTTCAAGGAGTTGACTACGATGAGACTTTCTCACCCGTAGTGATGCTAAAGTCTGTTGGAATTATGTTAGCAGTTGCTGCATTTTTCGATTATGAAATCTGGCAGATGGATGTCAAAACATCGTTTCCTTAACGGTATCCGTGAGGAAAGGTTGTATGTGATACAACCGGAAGGTTTTGTCAGTCCTAAGGATGCTAAAATGTATGCAAGCTCCAGCGATCCTTCTATGGACAGGAGCAAGCATCTCAGAGTTGGAATATACGCTTTGATGAGGTGATCAAAGTTTTTGGGTTTATACAAAGTTTATGAGAAACTTGTATTTACAAGAAAGTGAGTGGGAGCACTATAGAATTTCTGATGAGTATATGTGGATGACATATTGTTGATCGGAAATGATGTAGAATTTCTGGAAAGCATAAAGGGTCGTTTGAAAGGAGTTTTTCAAAGGAAGACCTGGAATGAAGCTACTTAAATATTGGGCATCAGGATCTATAGAGATAGATCAAGACGTCTGATGAGACTTTCAATGAGTACATACCTTGACAAGATTTTGAAAGAGTTCAAAATGGATCAGTCAAAGAAAGAGTTCTTGCCTGATTTGTAAGGTGTGGAGTTGAGTGAGACTCAAAGCTCGACCACGGCAGAAGAAAGAGAGAGGACGAAGGTCGTCCCCTATGCCTTATCCATAGGCTCTATATAGTATGCCATGTTGTGTACCGCACCTGGTGTGTGCCTTGCCATGAGTCTGTCAAGGGGTACAAGAGTGGTCCAGGAGTGGATCACTGGATAGCGGTCAAGATTATCCTTAGTAACTAGAGGACTAAGGAAATGTTTCTCGATTATGGAGGTGATAAAGAGTTCATCATAAAGAGTTACGTCGATGCAAGCTTTGACACCTATCCGGATGACTCTGAGTAGCAATCCGGATACGTATAGTGGAGCAGCCATTTGGAATAGTTCCAAGTGGAGCATGGTAGCATCTGCAGTATGACATATAGATTTGCAAAGAACACACGGATCTGAATGTTGCAGACCATTGACTAAAGACCTCTCTCACATGCAAAGCATGATCGAACCCCAGAATTCATTGGGTGTTAGATTCATAACAATTTAAATCACATGGTGATGTGAACTAGATTATTGACTCTAGTGCAAGTGGGAGACTGTTGGAAATATGCCCTAGAGGCAATAATAAATTAGTTATTATCATATTTCCTTGTTCATGATAATCATTTATTATCCATGCTATAATTGTATTGATTGGAAACTCAAATACATGTGTGGGTACATAGACAACAATGTGTCCCTAGTATGCCTCTAATAGACTAGCTCGTTGATCAAAGATGGTCAAGGTTTCCTAGCCATAGACATGAGATGTCATTTGATAACGGGATCACATCATTAGGAGAATGATGTGATGGACAAGACCCAAACTATGAACATAGCATATGATCGTGTCAGTTTATTGGTATTGTTTTCTGCATGTCAAGTATCTGTTCCTATGACCATGAGATCATGAAACTCACTGACACCGGAGGAATACCTTGTGTGTATCAAACGTCACAACGTTACTGGGTGACTATAAAGATGCTCTACAGGTATCTTCGAGGGTGTCTGTTGAGTGGGCATGGATCAAGACTGGGATTTGTTACTCCGTGTGACGGAGAGGTATCTCAGGGCCCACTCGGTAATACAACATCACAACAAGCCTTGCAAGCAATGAGACTAAAGTGTTAGCCACGGGATCTTGTATTACGGAACGAGTAAAGATACTTGCCGGTAACGAGATTGAACTAGGTATAGAGATGCCGATGATCGAATCTCGGGGAAGTAAGATACCGAAGAACAAAGGGAACAGCATACGGGATTAACTGAATCCTTGACATAGAGGTTCAACCGATAAAGATCTTCGTAGAATATGTAGGAACCAATATGGGCATCCAGGTCCCGCTTTTGGTTATTGGCCGTAGAGGTGTCTCGGTCATGTCTACATAGTTCTTGTACCCGCAGGGTCTGCACACTTAAGGTTCGGTGACGTTTCGGTTGTATAGAGTTATGTATGGTGGTGACCGAAGGTTGTTCGGAGTCCTGGATGAGATCCCGGACGTCACGAGGAGCTCCGGAATGGTCCGGAGGTAAAGATTGATATATAGGAAGTCCCGTTTTGGTCACCGGAAAAGTTTCGGGTATTTCGGTAGTTTACCGGGAGTGCCGGGAGGGTACCGGGGGACCATCGGGAGGGGTGTCTCGCCCCAAAGGGTCTCATGGGCTGTGGGAGGAGTTAAACCAGCCCCTAGTGGGCTGGCCGAACCCCCCACTAAGGAAATGTTTCTCGATTATGGAGGTGATAAAGAGTTCGTCGTAAAGGGTTACATCGATGCAAGCTTTGACACCTATCCGGACGACTCTGAGTAGCAGTCCGGATACGTATAGTGGAGCAGTCATTTGGAATAGCTCCAAGTGGAGCGTGGTAGCATCTGCAGTATGCCATATAGATTTGCAAAGAACACACAGATCTGAATGTTGCAGACCGTTGACTAGAACCTCTCTCACATGCAAAACATGATCGAACCCCACAACTCATTGGGTGTTAGATTCATTACAATGTTAATCACATGGTGATGTGAGCTAGATTATTGACTCTAGTGCAAGTGGGAGACTGTTGGAAATATGCCCTAGAGGCAATAATAATTTAGTTATTATCATATTTCCTTGTTCATGATAATCGTTTATTATCCATGCTATAATTGTAATGATTGGAAACTCAAATACATGTGTGGGTACATAGACAACACTGTGTCCCTAGTATGCCTCTAATAGACTAGCTCGTTGATCAAAGATGGTCAAGGTTTCCTAGCCATAGACATGAGATGTCATTTGATAACGGGATCACATCATTAGGAGAATGATGTGATGGACAAGACCCAAACAATGAACGTAGCATATGATCATGTCAGTTTATTGCTATTGTTTCTGCATGTCAAAGTATTTGTTCCTATGACCATGAGATCATGCAACTCACTGACACCGGATGAGTACCTTGTGTGTATCAAATGTCGCAACGTAACTGGGTGACTATAAAGGTGCTCTACAGGTATCTCCGAGGGTGTCTGTTGAGTTGGCATGGATCGAGACTGGGATTTGTTACTCCGTGTGACGGAGAGGTATCTCATGGCCCACTCGGTAATACAACATCACAATGAGCCTTGCAAGCAACGTGACTAAAGAGTTAGCCACGGGATCTTGTATTACGGAACGAGTAAAGAGACTTGTCGGTAACGAGATTGAACTAGGTATAGAGATACCGACGATCGAATCTCGGGCAAGTAACATACCGAAGAACAAAGGGAACTGCATACGGGATTAACTGAATCCTTGACATAGAGGTTCAACCGATAAAGATCTTCGTAGAATATGTAGGAACCAATATGGGCATCCAGGTCCCGCTATTGGTTATTGACCGTAGAGGTGTCTCGGTCATGTCTACATAGTTCTCGAACCCGCAGGGTCTGCACACTTAACGTTCGGTGACGTTTCGATAGTATTGAGTTATGTATGGTGGTGACCGAAGGTTGTTCGGAGTCCCGGATGAGATCGCGGACGTCACGAGGAGCTCCGGAATGGTCCGGAGGTAAAGATTGATATATAGGAAGTCCCATTTTGGTCACCGGAAAAAGTTCGGGCATCACCGGTAGTGTACCGGGGGTGCCGGGAGGGTTCCGGGGGTCCATCGGGAGGGGGCCACATGGGCCTTAGGGGTGGCGCACCAGCCCTTAGTGGGCTGGGCAGGCCAGCCCCTAAGGGCCCATGCGAAGAGGAGAGAGGAGGGCCAAGTGGGGAGTCCTCCCGGGACTCCACCTCCCTTGTGGGAGGAGGAATCCTAGTTTGGGGAGGACTCCTCCCCACTGGTTCGGCCGAACCCT
Source organism: Elymus sibiricus (assembly GCA_039707655.1). Taxonomy (NCBI): domain Eukaryota; kingdom Viridiplantae; phylum Streptophyta; class Magnoliopsida; order Poales; family Poaceae; genus Elymus; species Elymus sibiricus. The sequence goes on along the minus strand of CM077663.1, from coordinate 446,430,915 downwards.
CCTTGGTGGAGGGTTTGGGGCTACCTCCTCCTCTCCCTTCCTCCTATATATACTAGAGGTTTTGAGGGCAGCCCCTCACCTAAAAAGCCACGGCTGCCTCTCTCTCCCTCTAGATCTGTTCTCCACTAGATCGTCTCGGTCGTGCTTGGCGAAGCCCTACCGGGACAGCTCCACCACCACTGCCACCATGCCGTTATGCTGGCGGAGAACTCATCTACCTCTCCACCCTCGCTTGCTAGATCAAGGAGGTGGAGATCGTCATCGAACTGTACGTGTGCTGAACGCGGAGGTGCCGTCCGTTCGGCGCTAGATCGGAAGGACCGTGATTGGATCGCGGGACGGATCGTGATTGGATCGCGGGACGGCTTGCGATTTGGATCGCGAAGACGTTCGACTACATCAACCGCGTTTCTTAACGCTTCCCGCGTAGCGATCTACAAGGGTACGTAGATCCACTCTCCCTCTCGTAGATGCTCATCACCATGGATAGATCTTGCGTGTGCGTAGAAAATTTTTTGTTTCCCATGCAACGTTCCCCAACAGAATATGGGTTCATTTAGTACCAAGTTTAGATTTGCTTTTGTGGGTATCAAAGGTAGAAATGCTAAATCTATGGGCAAAACCTTATGGACTCAATATTACAGAGTTGAAAATTAATTGTGGGCTCCGATGGCAACAAACCAACTAATGCCACACCATCTGGTAATCACCAATGCATTATAAGAAATTCGTAGGTGTAGCATTAGTGGTATCATTAAAGAGATAACCCGCGCGTTGTGGCGGTAATTGGATGTAGTTACTTATTTGGATTAGCAATATGAAAATTAAAACTAAAATACTTATAATTTATTATATTTGATTGTTATATCATTGTAGAATATTATTGAATATGAGTAGCATGCATGGTGCATATTAAGGTGTTTTTTTTTTCATGTATGCTTGATGGTGAGTTGTCATAGTTGCGTGTTGAGTGAATTCGGCTGGTCATGGTGGGAAACATAGGTAGTTGCATGCATGTCACGTAAGCAAAATAATATGTCACGTAAGCAAAACAATGTATTTTTTTTTTTTTGCGAGAAAACTTCCAATCTATTCATCTTCAATCATGGTAGTACAACGAAAACTAGAAATAATAAAAATTACATCCAGATCCGAAGACCACCTAGCGACGACTACAAGCACTGAAGCGAGCCGAAGGCGCGCCGCCGTCATTGCCCCTCCCTCACCGGAGCCGGGCAAAACTTGTTGTAGTAGACAGTCGGGAAGTCGTCGTGCTAAGGCCCCATAGGACCAGCGCACCAGAACAGCAACCGCCGCCGATGAAGAGTAACGTAGATCGAAAGGATCCAACCTGAAAACGCACGAACGAAGACGAACGACGAACAAATCCGAGCAAATCCACCAAAGACAGATCCGTCGGAGACACACCTCCACACGTCCACCGACGATGCAAGATGCACCACCGGAACGGGGGCTGGGCGGGGAGAACCTTATTCCATCTTCAAGGAGCCGCCGCCGTCTCGTCTTCTTGAGCAGGACACAAACCCTAACAAAACTCGATGAAAGATCTAAAAACGGAGCCCTCCCACCGGCAAGGGCCGAGATCCACTCCGCCTTCATGACCCTAGGGCCACCAGAGACAGAGCAGATCAGCGATTCCCTAGAAAAGATGTGAGATCTGATGGGAACAACGGATCACATATCCCACATTTGTTAGCTCTTTTGCTAGTGCCAAATTTTTTGGGGCGGTGGAATTTTTTTCATCCAAAAGGATTATGCCGACGGACTAATCGCGTCCCAAAGTAGATGTGTTTCAACCATGTTTATTTATGAAAAAAAAATACTTTACATATTTTTATAGAAGAAAAAAAGAAGCAGTGAACACTAGTAAAAGGGATCCTAAAAAAAACACTAGTAAAAGGTACCTCTATCTTTTGTCACAGAAAGAAAATTCGTTGTTGATTTTTGAGCTACTAACTAATTCTTGCAGCACGAAATCCAGTGCTGCTGCTGCTGACCAAGACTGAGCCGAAACATTCCCAGAGCAGAGGAGCAGAGCACTCGATGGCTTTCCTTTCGGTTGCTTTCGCTTTCGCCGCCAAAAGAAGAGAAAGCAACATTGCACTGCATGAATATGATCAAAGCCAAAGCCATTCGCCATTGCCACAGGGAAAGCAAAAGCATCCATCCATCCATCCATTCATCCATGGAGGCTTGAGGAGCTGCTGGAGCTAGCCATAGCCAGCCAGTCGTCTTCATCATTACGCCGCACACAACCTCCCACTCCCTCTCCCTCCCAAGAGCTGAGCCAGAGCAGAGCAGCCATCATTCCATTCCATCCATCCATCGATCGCATGGCGGCATCCGTCCACCCACCACTGCTGGCGGCAGTGCTTGTCTTGCTCTGCCTCGATCACCTCGCCGTTGCCACGGCCTCCAGCCCCGACCCCGACTCCGACTCCGACTGGAGGCAGCAGCAGGCCGCCGCCCTGGTCGCCATCAAGGGCTCCTTCACCTCGTCAACGCCGGCGCTGCACGCCTCCTGGACGCTCGCCAACCACGCCGACCTCTGCCGCTCCTGGCCGGCCGTCGCCTGCGACGCCCGCGCCAGCACCGTCGTCTCGCTCGACCTCTCCGCGCACAACCTCTCCGGCGCGCTCTCCCCGGCCGTCGCCAACCTCACCGGCCTCCGCTTCCTCTCCCTCTCCAACAACGCGCTCGCCGGCGACCTGCCCCCCGCCCTCGCCGCGCTAAGGGACCTCCGCCACCTCAACCTCTCCAACAACCAGTTCAACGGCACCCTGCAGCGCCTCGACCTCTCCGCGATGGCCGCGCTCCAGGTGCTCGACCTCTACGACAACGACCTCGCCGGCCCGCTCCCGGACGCCGCCGCGCTCCCGGCCAGGGCGCTCGTCCACGTCGACCTCGGCGGCAACTTCTTCTCCGGCGCCATCCCGCGCAGCTTCGGCTCCTTGGAGGCCGTCCAGTTCCTCTCTGTAGCCGGTAACAGCCTCACCGGCGCCATCCCTCCGGAGCTCGGCAACCTCACCGCGCTCCGCCAGCTCTTCCTCGGCTACTTCAACCAGTTCGACGGCGGTATCCCCGCCGACCTGGGCCGGCTTTCCAGCCTCGTCCACCTCGACCTCGCCAGCTGCGGCCTGCAGGGCGGCATCCCGCCGGCGCTCGGCGCGCTCACCAGGCTCGACACGCTCTACCTCCAGACCAACCAGCTCAACGGCACCATCCCGCCGGAGCTCGGCAACCTCACCGACCTACGCTTCCTCGACATCTCCAACAACGCGCTCACGGGCGAGGTCCCGCCGCAGCTCGCCGCGCTCCGGGAGCTCAGGCTGGTGAACATGTTCATCAACCGCTTCCGCGGCGGCGTCCCGGAGTTCCTCGGCGACCTGGAGCACCTCCAGGTGCTCAAGCTGTGGCAGAACAACTTCACGGGCTCCATCCCGGCGGCGCTCGGCCGCGTGGCGCCGCTCCAGGAGGTGGACCTGTCGACGAACCGGCTGACCGGCGAGGTGCCGCGGTGGCTGTGCGCGCGCGGCCAGCTCCAGATCCTCATCCTCCTCAACAACTTCCTCTTCGGCACGGTGCCGGACGGGCTCGGCGCGTGCTCGACGCTCACGCGGGTGCGACTCAGCAACAACTACCTCACCGGCGAGCTCCCTCGCGGCTTCCTCTACCTGCCGGCGCTCACCACCGTCGAGCTGCAGAGCAACTACCTCACCGGCCATCTTCCAGAGGACGACAGCATCCCGGCCAAGGAAAGAAACATGCTGTCGCTGCTGAACCTGTCGAGCAACAGGTTTAACGGCTCGCTGCCGGCGTCCATCGGCAGCTTCTCGTCGCTGCAGACGCTTCTCCTCAGCGGCAACCAGCTAGCCGGCGGGATCCCGCGGGAGGTCGGCCGGCTGAAGCGGCTGCTGAAGCTGGACCTGAGCGGCAACAACCTCACCGGCGAGGTCCCCGGCGAGATCGGCGAGTGCACGTCGCTGACGTTCCTGGACCTGAGCGTGAACCAGCTGACCGGCGCGATCCCGGGGGCGCGGCTGGCGGAGATCAAGGTTCTCAACTACCTGAACGTGTCGTGGAACAAGCTCGACGGCGGCGTGCCGGCGGAGATGGGCGGGATGAAGAGCCTGACGGCCGCCGACTTCTCCCACAACGACCTGTCCGGCGTGGTGCCGCAGAGCGGGCAGTTCGCCTACTTCAACGCGACTTCGTTCGCCGGCAACCCGCGGCTGTGCGGGATGACGATCGCGTCGTCCAACCCGTGCAACCTGACGTCGATGTCCGGCCCGCGGCTCTGGCCGGACGGCGGCGGCGGCAAGCAGGAGGCGGCGGCGACGTCGTCCGTGGGGCGGCTGAAGCTGGCGGCGGCGCTGGGGCTGCTGGCGTGCTCGGTGGCGTTCGCGGCGGCGGCGGTGGCGACGACGCGGTCGGCGATGCAGCGCAGGCGACGGCAGCGGGGCGGCGGCGGGTGGCGGATGACGGCGTTCCAGCAGAAGGTGTCGTTCGGGTGGTCGGACGTGGTGCAGTGCGTGAAGGAGAACCAGGTGGTGGGGCGCGGCGGGGCCGGCACGGTGTACCGCGGCACGATGCCCGGCGGGGAGGCGGTGGCGGTGAAGCGCATCGCGGCGACGGGGGCCGGCGGGGGCGGGGACGACGGCGGGTTCTGGGCGGAGGTGCGGACGCTGGGGCGGATCCGACACCGGCACATCGTGCGGCTGCTGGCCTTCTGCTCGTCGGGCGACGGGAAGAGCAACCTGCTGGTGTACGAGTACATGGCGAAGGGCAGCCTGGGGGACGTGCTGCATCTGCATGGGGATGGTGGCGACGTGATGGCGTGGGCGACGCGGCTGCGGGTGGCGACGGAGGCGGCCATGGGGCTGTGCTACCTGCACCACGACTGCTCGCCGGCGATCCTGCACCGGGACGTCAAGTCCAACAACATCCTGCTGGACGCCGCCATGGAGGCACACGTGGCCGACTTCGGGCTGGCCAAGTACCTCCGCCATGGGCCCGCGGGCGCCGCCTCCGAGTGCATGTCCGCCATCGCCGGATCCTACGGCTACATCGCGCCAGGTACGTACGTCCTACTACTGTTTGCATGCATGCACGATTGCACGTCGAACGTTGCTCACTTCACTTGTCGATCAAATTTGCATTTGGTTTGCTCACTTCACTTGTCGATCAAATTTGCATTTGGTTTGTACGTACGTTCGGTACGGGTCGTGTCCATGGTGGAAGCTGCGTCCAACGTTGGTCCGTTGGGCATGGCATGCATGCAACACAAGCTGGTGACGTGACGGTCAGATGGATGGATAGATAGATAGATGCTGCCGAGTCCTGCATAGATACTACTCTACATAGGCCAATCATGCTTTTACTTTGTCTGTGTCCGCCCGCTCTGTTGAGTTGGTCGAAATTCTTTTGATGCATCTTCTCATCGCTCCCCACGCCATGGACCATGGACCATGGATGGATGGTTGGACCGTGGTGAATGGTGATCGATGCCGATGTTGGAGAGCGAGTGATGAGAGATAGAGACAAGGAAAGAAAGATCTGATGATGACTAGACGTAGTACGCCTCAAACGAAGAGCTATGTCCATGTCCTGCATCACAGTGTCCCACATGCCCATGAAATAATCTAGTCTAGCTTACTGCTGCATGCATGCATGCAGGCCTAAAAGGATGGATTAGCAAGGGGGGGGGGGGGGTTCCATCCCTCTTTGACCACCCTAATCATGACAACAAACACGTGCATTACTTTACAAACTTTATATGGTGAGTCGTGAGTGTATGTAGGAGTACTTTATGCATGGTCGGCATGCTAAGCTCGGCCAACGCAACAAGGGTCAAGACAAGCATCATGCATCCATGCATGCTGATCGATCATGATCTGACATGCATATCTCCCTCTAGGTAGAGTGGCTACTAGGAAATTACCATGCATGCTGCTTTATTCTTTTATTATTACTGACATGCATATATACTTTGAGATCTCACATACTTTAGACTATAGTTAGGCTTTAGCTAGGGCTACATGCTTTCTAGACACACTGATCAGTCCTCCTAACAGTACGTAGTAAAGTACGTGGCGTGGCCGGCCATCTCCTTTTCCTTTTACATCAAATCGACGACCAACCTTTGTTCCACTGCTTTCGATCGCTGGAATCCTAAAGATACAAAGAATGCACAAGTATCCATGGACAACGACCACTCCTTCCGACCTCTAGCTAGTGCTACCTACATAGACATATATAGCTCTCCATCATCTTAACTTGTCTTTCCTCCGTCCGTGGTCTTTCTTCTCGCGCAACCACATGCATGCTTGTACTCGATATACGAATGTGGTATATACTCTGTATGTGCGTACGTACACTGACACTGACAATGTAACTCATGGCATGGCATTGGCATTGGCATTGGCATTTGCAGAGTACGCGTACACGCTCAAGGTGGACGAGAAGAGCGACGTGTACAGCTTCGGGGTGGTGCTGCTGGAGCTCATCACGGGGCACCGGCCGGTGGGCCCGCACCTGGGCGAGGACGGCAGCCTGGACCTGGTGCAGTGGGTGCGCGCCCGGGTGGACGCCGTCGGCGGCCAAGGAGTGGAGGCGGTGCTGGACCCGCGGCTGGGCGGCGACGTGCCGGCGTGGGAGGCGGCGCAGGCGCTGCTGGTGGGGATGCTGTGCGTGCAGGAGCAGAGCGTGGAGCGGCCCACCATGCGCGAGGTCGTCCACATGCTCCACCAGGCCAAGCTGCCGCCTCCATCCCTGCACGCTTCTCCACGCCGCGCCATGCCTCCTCCTGCTGCTGCTCGTGTCCACGTCGTCCACGACGACGACGAGGCCGCTGCCGGAGGAGGATCGGACAGTGAATGTGAAGGCCGATGAATGAATGTGGCAGGAGCTGTGATGTAGACGGGACGTCACCTCGCCGGTCGGCCTGGACCAGGACCAGCTCCGGCTAGCGGCTATATGTATGCATGCATGCACCTGTACCGTACGTGTCGGGTCGGTGTCGCCGGGTCCTCGTTGCATGGCCTTGTTGGCCTCTACCGGCGACAGCCATGTAAGTTAAGCTCGCCTGCGTCGGCACATGCATGGCTGCTGCCGGCCGGCGATAGATCTATAGGAAAATGCATGAAGGAATGCTTGTACAACACCTGACCTGCGCAACACTTACAGGGCAGGGTTGCTCGGTGAGTGAGAGATCGTCTCCTCTCCTGCATGTATATGTAAGAGCATCTTCAGCCACGACTTGCAAATCCGGCCCCTCAAATGCCCGCGGACCGGGCGTGTCCGTTTTGAACCCCTACTTTTTCATCCGTGCAGCCGCATCTCTCATATTTTTCCTCATATGTCCGGTCACTTGCACGTGATTGGTGGAGAAGAAGAGAGAGGAAGAAAAGAATGGATAAAGAAAGAGAAACGGAATTGCTAATTTTCATCCGGATGAAAACAATTGGTTTTCATCCGTTTTCTGAGCCGTCCGATCTCTCCCCTGAGATTCCCTCGCTACCACTGCCTTTGTCCCTTCCCTCCCTCGTTCCCCACACGCAACCGAACAGAGTCGAGAGTGAGATCCATGGCTACTTGGAGCTCACTAGGGTGGTGGTCAGGCGTCCGGCTGACCCCTCCCCACCCCCCCCCCCCACCCCTTCCCCCGCGCGGAGGTCTGCAGCATCTCTCAGCCACCGCTCCAACCCGGCCCCTAAATTTTCCCCGCCGGCATTTCTGGTCCTGTGATTTGGTATGTTCGTCGGTTTTGGCTTGATCCTCCTTCTTGTTGTTAGCTGTGTGTGGTGTTTTTTATGGTCACGTCTATCCCCTTTCGTCTGTTGACTGTGGTATTTCCCCTACAACTAGTGAATCTGGTGAATTCGGCTGCTGATATGCGTCTGGATTTCCCCTTGCAGCTAGGTATTTCAATTCCGACACGCAGGAATCGTGTTCAGTGAGTTCAGTCCGCTCGAACATGCTGTATTCTCTAGTGTTTTTGTTCGTGTATGTAGGTTTTATATCCCTTGTGCCGTTTGTTGATGTAGGTTTGTATGTATTGTTCATTGCCTATCTATCACTGTGAGATTGCTATAGATTGGCCATGTCCTGATTGTCTGGTTTAATGTGACATTGCTCTACTGGGCATCCCTGGTTATTTGTTAGTGTAAATTTAGCGTTTTGTAAGTCAATATACACTGCATTTTGTACTGTAATTCTTAGCTGATTTACACCATAATCCTCAGTGGATTTACAAAATGTAATAGTGGTTTTTACAGCGTAATTTTCAGTGGATCGGGACTGTAATTCTTGAGTGATCTTGTAATTCTTTAGTGGAGTTACAGTGTAAGTCTTGGTTAATTTACAGTGTAATTCCTAGTGTTTTTTGGACTGTATTTAGATGATTTTTACAGTGTAATTCCTAGTGTTTTTGGACTGTATTTAGATGATTTTTACAGTGTAATTCGTCAATGGATTTGCACAGTAATTCTTAGTGCATTTTGCAATGTATAGTTGATTCCTAGTGGATTTTTACAGTGTAAATCTCAGTGAAGTCACATCGTAATTCTTTTGTGGTTTTACTGTGTAAATCCTAGTGCCATGGTACTGTATTTACTTATCTTATCAATGGTTTTTACACTGGTAATCGTTTTGGATTTTTTGTGTGATATGTACTGTAAGCGTGAGCTTTTTGGTGGCTCTCGCTCGCCTTTGTGGCTGTGAAATAAGATGATGACTGATATGAGACTGTGTTTACATGCCCAGACCTTGCCAATGGGTGTGTGAAGTGTGGCTTGCATCCACCTGGCCGCTTGCTTGTGTGGATTGATGTGTGTTTGCAATGGGTTTTGAAACACTAGTAGTAATTAAGAAGCAGCTTTTATCTATGTGGCTGCAGTGTAAATGTGATCCTCTCCTCTTTCGAGTGTTTGGCATGTAGTATTTTGAACTAAGAAGCACTTATCTCTGCCTGTGTGCTTGTTAAAATGCATTTCATATGAGCAGGCAACCCTTTATATTCCATATTTTCCAGGGGGTTGTCTATGCTTTTCAGTTTTGTGTTCTTTCAGTTAGTTGTTCAGCTAGTGCTTGTTTATGTTGTTAGGCAGAGGGAGTTGTTGAAATTTTCAGTGCCATATACAGAGGAATTACAGCAGTATTCAATGGTGGTTCACTGTAAATCACATTGTAATTCAACTGCAATTATACTGTACAACTCAATGTAATGTCATTTGCACTATAATGCTACTGCTTTTTACTCTGTAAATCTAATGTAAAATGTCAGTATGTCACTGGGGATTATAGTAGTACTATGTATATTACACTATATTTATGATGTAATTAGATTGTATATTACATTGTAAATCTATTGCAACTACACTGTAAAACTCACAACATTTCTACTGTAGTTGTATTTCTACTATAAATTGGACTGTAAATCTATTGAAATTACACTGCAAATCACACGATTAATCTACTAGTTACACTGCAATTCTACTGTATTTGTTACACTGTAAATTCCATTGTAAATTACATTGTAAATCAACTATAAATTACACTATAAATCTTCTGAAATTATAGTGTAAATCACACTTTTAATTTACTACAATTATACCATAACTCTACTGTATTTAAAACATTGTAATTGTATTTGTAAATTACACTGTAATTCTATTGTAAATTACATTGTAATTGTCCTATCTTTATAGTGTATTTTACACTGCAATTCTACTGTAAATCTACTGTAAAATACTGTGTAATTCAAACTGTAAAGCAGTCTTCTACTGTAATTCAACTCTGAATGTATTGTTTCATAGTGACTTAACTGTGTGAGTTCAGTTCATCATGTGTGATGGTTACGTTTTTATCTTCAAAGTTTACTGTAGCTGTTCCCTTTTTTCTGTAATTGTTACTGGAATAACATGATTCACTGTTTCCGTTTTACTTTGCTTACAGTTTCCTGATGTACACTTGTATATGTTCTTTCCTTTCAATTTGGAGAAGCATTTCATGTCTTCTCTTTCTACCTTCATAAATGAGGGTAGTTGTTTTTCACTCTTTTACATGAGTTACAAGATCTGGTAGGCACATGTACATGGCCAGATATGGTATACAATACTCATTTTTTCTGTAAAGTTTAATGCAAATATGATCTAGATGTGCTTCTAGCTGTTAGAAGTGCTTCCATTATCTACCGGCTGCAGTCTCTAACTATTTTATGTTCTCCTTTTTTTGCAAATTGTAACAGAAAATTAAGGATTCATAAACATCATGTTGATATGAGGGAATGCTGCAGTTGGACTGATGTACTTGACAGAAGCATCAGGGAGAGAGGTGATTTAGGGAGGGCACCTGACATGTGATTATTCCATAGTGTAAACTAATTAGACTCTGGTCATTTCAGTAACTGTAATTTCTACATTTCAGAATAGTGTCAGTGGCTACACTACCTAGTTTAGTTCAGGTGTTCGCTTTTACTGTAGTCTTCCTTTCACTTTTGTATTTTGGCTTCATGACGTTGTCATAAAGGAGAGACTTGATATTGTTACTGACGGAGACAACGTACATACATTCAGGAAACGGACATACATTCAGGAGAGTGGCGTACAGTGGACAGGAACCTCTTGTCAAGTTGTAATTGGTTGAAAAAAACGACTGAAACCCAATTGGTTTTCATCCGGCTGTGAAATAGACACTCCCAAGAGAAAAGGTGGTCTGGGGTGGGGTCACGTCCTACATGGCGGACTGACCGGGCGTGCCCGGGCGCGTCTGCGACCCCTCGTATCGTTCTCATATTTGAGATGGATATGAGTGGTGCCGGTCAGTCCGGGCGTTTGAGATGGGTATGAGGGGTCCGTCTGGATCGATTTTTTATGACCGGACAGTGACCGGGCGGCCTGCCTGGGCGTTTGAGAAGGGTATGAGGGGTCCGGCTGGCTATAGATGCTCTAATATACTAATATTGTTCCCCTCCTGTGATTTATCTCGTGCGACGCCTGCTCTTAGCTACAGTACCAAAGTGCCCTCCAGCGATGATCAAGGGGTCGGTCGTTCGTTCGTCAATGAATGTATGTAATGCCGTGACGTTGTGAACTAAACTAGAAACAAATCTCATGAGCACTTGAATCGCGCACGTATACGTAGAAAAGGGCAACCAAGATTACATATCGATCGGACCAGAGCGAGGAGGACTGAAAGGTGATGGAGACGGGACATCACCTTCGCCCATAGCCGGCCATATGCATGCCTTGCCTACGCATCGTGTCGGTGGTCGTCCTCCTTGCATTAATTGTTGCACGTGCCTTGTTCTCACTCGCGACTCACGACAGCCATGAAACTAAGCCCATCTACGATTATGTCGATATGCATGGAATGCTGGTGCTGCCGGCCAACAGGACGGCCGGAGTGCATGCGTGCATGGACACCTGACCAGCTGCACAGTGCACAGCGACAAAGAGCAGGGGCAGGGACGACCGCCGGCCGGCCGGCCGGCTGGGATCATTACAAAATGCATGCATGCACGGCATGTACGTACACCTAGCCTGCAGTGCTCAGAGGCGCCTTGTTCCCTCCCATCATTTGTCTCGTGCAACCACGCGGCGCGTGCTGCTACACAGCGCACTATTTGATCGACGTACGTACATGTATGTGGATGTTCATCGCTGCATGCTTCTTGCGTCCCACGTCTAGCTTGTACGTGCTGATCAGCCGAGAGCCGCTTAATTTTCAAGGTTCCAATGAACTTTTAAAATGTGCCCCGAATCATACGTGCACTTAGCTAGGTGTCATGTATACAGAATGCAAGGCATATGATCTTCAATATTGTCCACGGAAAAGTGGGCTTTTGTTGGATTTTAGTTTCGACATTTTCACTAACTCCGTGTGCGGAGACTATCTGAATATGCAATTATATATGTCGACCAGCGTTATGATAAAATGTTTGGTCTGAGGAGGTTTCTCCGCTAGGTTATCAATTTCGTCATTCCATCTAATCTTTTGGGTGTTTTCGGACAATTTTTTTTTCGAAACTCGGCCCCTGAGGATCTCGATTTCTTAAAAAAGCAGAAGAGAGTTGCCCGGTTAATTTACGGGAAAACCGGGCTAAAACCGTTACAATACGCCCACCAACAAGGGCACCCGGCCGACGTGGCACCCTCAAGACCCACACACACCGCCGAGGCGTTATGATAAAATGTTTGGTCCGGGGAGGTTTCCGTCATTCCATCTAATCTTTTATGGGCGTTTTCAGACAATTTGGAGATGGGAGAGGTTTCCACAAACGATCTTCAATCAATTTCCTGTTGCGACTTCAGTTTAGCGGTGTTATGGAATATATATATATATATAGTAATACTATTCATCACCCAGGGTGCAGAATAAGTTATTCTTCGTCCGAGGTAATCTTACGATCATTTTACGAATAAATTACATCTGGTATACAAATAGATCGATTCACTACGTCAAATTTTGGCATAAGAAAGCAAAATTATTGGTCATAAGACCATAAAAAATACATTTTATGTGTATTTTACACTATTTTTTTACGTTCGTAAATTTACGTGACATAAAGTATTTTTTACGGTGATCTAATATTTTCTTACGTTCTCTTTTTATGTATGAAGTAAGAAAAAATTTACGGGACATAAAAATACGATGCATTGGTGTTAAAATAGAGGGTGTGGAATAGTTATTCTTCACCCCCCCTTAATTTTAACATCATATACCGTAATTTTACATTCCGTAATTTTTGTTTCGTTTCATATGTAAAAGGAGACCGTAAGAAAATTTATAATCAGCGTAAAAAATATTTTATGTTAGGTAAAATTACAAACATAAAAAAACAGTAGAAAATATACAATAAATTCAATTTTTTTTGGTCTTGTGACCTATATATTTGTTTTCTTATGTCAAATTTTACGTTATGATACAATATAAACGTAAATTTTTGTATTCCAAATGTAATTATTTATGAATTCATCGTAAGATTATCTCAGATGAAGAATAACTTATTCTGCACCCTGGGTGATGAATAGAGTTGGATTTCATCATTTTTACCGGTTATGTGATTGATCTCATATCCATTCAGTTTAGCGAGGAAGTTTTCGCCGAGCTTTATGTTTTAGTACTTTCCTTCGATTTTGTGGGTACTAACCCACGGTTTATGACTTTGGATGGTAGTTTTGTGTGAGAGCCTGGTTTATTAGGGATGACAGACTACTCATATCAATATGGAATTTCTTCTTCTTCCGGACAGCCCGACCCGAGTAAAACCTCGCGTCCTTAATACCATCGCTTCTAGACACCTAGCTAGGGATCCCCTATCCGAGGTCTGTCATATTTAGCTTCGTTAGTTTCACATTGATTTTGTGTATTTATATTTTAGGTCTACCATGGATTTTATTAATTGCCAAATTTAGCTTCGTCAGCTTCACACTAAGTTTGTGTATTTATATTTTAGGTCTACCATGGATTTTTTTTAATGGCAATGGTATGTGCTTGAAAAGGAAAATTATGCTCTATTCTTGTTGCATTTTCTCGAGCTTGTTACAATATGTCCTTAAAAGCGGGGGATGTCGGGTTGTTTTTGCTCAGGACACGGTGGATACAATAGGTAAAATAGTAGGACGTGTTTCGTAGCCCGCGTGCTCTCCATACAAGCACTGGGATGTTGTTTTGCCCATTTTTATGCCTAGGTTGCACCGAAATTCTTCCTCGTGCCAACTTAAAGCAATGCTGGACCTAGCTGAGGAGGAACACTTGAATCATCCTCTTTCTCAGATAGGCCCGAGCCATCCGCACATGGCCATTGCCCTTGTTCCTTCGAAAGCACGAGATACGAGATGAGGCATACATTACTCCCACACCTTCCCTCCCCCTGCCCCCCCCCCCCTCCCCAATTACACCCCTCCATCCCCGCTCTTTCGTTAGCATCGATGCCGCCAATGCTTCGCCATCCCACCGCCCGACTCCTTGCCCTGACGATGATTGCAACCACGACCAGTGGATTGCCACTAGGATGAAGGCAGACCTCGCCCTCGTTGAGTTGGTGAGGATGTTGAAGGCCCCTTCACCCATCTGCACCAGGCTACCGGCAGGGGCAGTGACCGGTAGTTTGAATGATGCAGTGGGGACATTGACCGCGCCAGGGGCAGGTAGTTCGGCTATGGTCTCTGTTTCCCCTCTCTTTTAATATATTTTTGTTTTTCCTTTTTTTTAATTCACAGACTTTTTGCGAATTCATGATTTTTTCAAATTCATTAATCTCTTTCAAATTCATGATTTTTAAAATTCCTAAACTTTTCTCAACTTCATGATTTTTTTGAGTCCACCAACGTATTTTGATATGCATTTTTTTCCAAATTTGCAAACTTGTTTCAAACTCATGGACGTTTGTCAAATTCATGAACTTTTTCTAAATTTGTGTGTTTTATTGAAGTTCATGATTTTTTCTCCGAATTCATGAACATTTTCCAAATTCACAAACTTAATTGCAAATTCATAAACATTATTCAAATTCATAAGTTTCTTTAAAAAATCATGAACTTTCTTAAATTTGCTACCTTTTTAAAATCTATGACCTTTGGAAAGTTCTGATTTTTTTTCGTTAGAAAACCAGGTATCTGTTTTTTCATAACTATGCTACTGTTTTTTAACATCGAGCCAACGAGCGAGTCTACCTAGTGAGCGAGCAATGTGACTTATGGGCTCACCGAGGTGTCGCTTGGTGGGCGCGCGTGTTGCAAAACACGTGCTGAAGGCGCCATTAGGATCTCTCCGGGTCATGTACTAACCGGAAGCAATGGGCCATGGTAAAGCCCATACCACCAAGATATGCATGAGCTCTCAGTGTCCACAAAAGATTTAACTCCAAGGTACAACAATTTAATACAAGTTGCATATTTTGACTAAAAATATTCTGCAACTTTAAAACATTGCAATTACAATGGAAAGAATGTGCAACTTGTTGGTATGAAATAATTCTAACAAGATAAATAGAAAACTATTGATTATAATCTTCATCAACGAAAAAATACCTGGTATAGCCCACACCCCAAAGATATGCATGATCGCAGGCTCTCATTATCCGCAAAAGATTTAATTCCAGGGTACAACAATTTAATACAAGTTGCATATTTTTATTAAAAGTATTCTACAACTTTGAAACGTTGAAATTACAATTCAAAAAAGGGCAAGCAACCTGTTGATACGAAATCATTCTAAACAGGATAAACAAGGAAATATTGATTATAATCTTCATCAACACAAAAATACTTAGCTTACACTTCTTTCCAGATACGCTAGTATCTTTCATCCTGCATGGCTTCCTTTACCGTGCGATTTTTTCGAGCGGCGTACAACGAAAAGTCTCGGCAAATAATTACTTTTGTGCTCTTTGCAGTGGCGAATCTAGAACTTGATCAATGTGAGGGGCAACATTACAAAGGGTGGCAATTTTTTGTCAAAACACATTACAAATAACTAATAAGTTACCGAATATACATATGAATACACTAGTAAAAAAGCTTTGCAAATTGTTTGTGGGGGCCATGGCCCCCACCACCCCACCCCTAGATCCGCCACTGGCTCTTGCATTAGGAACCTGGAAACACCAACACACTTACTCCTTGAGTGCCCTTGGGCTAGGCGCATTTAGGATCAGATCGCTACTCAGGCAGACATGCAACATTTGCGGCCGGCAAACTGGCCGCCGATCGGCAACCTGAAAGAACGGATGTCAATCTGCTAGCGCAATGCGCCAAAGGAAAGGAAAAAAAGGCACCATCTCGATTATCCACCTCGTGGCGGAATAGGAGAGTTTTCCGACAACAAGAAATGACGACCGACCAACTGGTTAGGATAGTTAGAGAGGGGATTAATCTCTGGAATATGGCAGGTGCCAAAACCCCGTTTGATCCGGGCTGAATGTTTTCATCTCTTCTTCCTTTTTAGCGCCAGGCCTTTTCTGGTGCTCCCATCCTTTGGGACCTTGCTTGTATTCTTCCCTTGCTAATCAATGAATTTGGTAGATCTCCTACCAACAATAAAAAAAGATATGCTAGTATCCATTCCTTCGCATGAACTTCAAACCACTAGTGGCAGGAACAAGTAAAAAGCACAAGACATTAACTTAAAAAATTACTCCAAGGTTACATTTTTAATTGAAATTACATACCGCTCTAGGATCATGAGAGGTGCGGTTCCGGTAGCCCGCTCTCCCATCCAAAGTAAAGGATGGAATTTATGGACCATAAACAAGAAAAAGAAAATAAACATAGAAGAATAACTTTCCAAAGACTAGAATTTTTCGTGCACACCATGTTTCGACGAGCAACACAGAAAGAGTCCTGATAGCCACGAAAAATCTGTTTGGATCTAGAACGTTGCAACTATATCCAGGAACTAGCACACACACACAATTAATTGATGAAAAATACAAACTTTATGACTCATCGGAAAAATCTTTGTACACCTACAACTTGTCGACAAAGCACTAAAAGTTTGGTATATAGTGCAGTCGTTACTTTGCACGAAATATATTACGTGAACTATATCATGCATCCACGTAATTGGTGAAAGTGGTAAACCACACATATGAGGAGATAGCCACTCTGTCTTTGAAATCACCGCTTGCTTCGGTATCAAAACTATACTTGTTCATATCAATTTAATTGTGTTAACACCTTCGGAATCCATGGAAATTGTGGAATCGATGACCCATAGGTTTACACTGCCATGCTATATTAGAAAAAAGAGAGGAAATCCAAGATAAAGACATAGTGTGGGAGAACTAACTCAATTAAGTAGTTGACCCGGATTCTATTGGAAACACCAAAATTTGCGGGCCAACACCGAAAATGAATTGTGAAATAGTAGGCGACCTAGGCGATAAAATTCTCTTAGCCCTTAGGACCGATACTGTTCACGAGACAACACTTGTTTTATGACTTAGTATGTGTAGTACTGTACACACGATGTCCTTTGATATTACGAAACAATCATTCTTTTGACGGTACAAGTTTGTTCTCATGCATCTTGGAACTTTCATATCATGCCTATCTTCCGTTAGAACTTGAAACGGCATACTTATTACATACGTACACCGATGGGTGGACGTACTTGGTGGAATCGCGACCATACATATGTAGCTTGCATGTGGACGACTGATGAAGATAGATGCATACATGCATTGGAACAAGAAGAATAAATAAAAAGGACTTGTGTACGTAGTGGAAGATTGATGTTGGCTACACGTTCAGGGAGGGTGGATGCATGCATGATATGGGAGGACGATCGATCAGTGGGCCGCCGTGTCATTGCGGTAAATCTTGTACTACCAACTTACTTGCTCCTAAATGTCCTCAACAGGATGGTTAATTTTTTTATACACATTTTTCGAATACATAGTTAAAATTTTATAAAATTTACATTTTTGTAATAGAAATTGAATACATGTTAAATATTTTTCAAACACACGTTGAAACTTTTTTAAACTATGAAATATGTTTTTTTATATGCATACACATTTATTTATTCCGGACACATTTTGAAACCCATGCACATTTAAAAAAAATAATGTACACTTCATTGAATGGTACATAACATTGTTAATGAATTACAAAAACTTTTTACATAGTATAAACACTTAAGAAATTCATGTGCTTTCCTTTTGAAATATTTGAATATTTTTTAATGTCACCAGCATTTTTAATGTTATCACCAATTTTTAAAAATTACGGTAACAAAATAGTAGCACGGCGTTATGGTTTTATCATACTTGCATTGAACAGTTTTTTTAGTTGTTAAGTACGGTAACTATTTTTTTTTGGAAAATATGTATTTAGAATCTCTCAAAATATAAAAAATAAAAAATAAAAAAGAAGAAGAAACAAAGAAAATTGGTAAATTAACAATACCGTGCCGCCCCACAGGATGCTCAACAAGACGGGGCATACCCCTTTCTCGCTATGAGCGAGACAAAAGAGCACCCAATTGCATTCCAGAACGAGTGTTCGTCTCTGGGGATGATATACGGGCTGCTGTCCTTTAAAAAGGAGGCCGATACAGTTCGGTGCAGTTTTGCGGACTCCTGCATAGTTTTTGAAAGGTTTCGTCTGGGATTTTCTATTTTCACGTTTCTTCTAACTAATTTAACGGTTTTATAGTTTTTTCATATTCAGTTTTTTTTCTGTTGTGTTTCCCCCCTTTTTTATGTTTCTTTTACTTCTATTCTTCTTTTTCTCAAAGACACATTGAAAATTTTCTGAATACATGTTAAACATTTTTCACACACACATTGATTATTATTTAATACACATTGAACATTTATTTACTAATAGCTGTTAAATATAATTTCAGATACATGTTTAATTTTTCCAGACATATTTAATTTTCTAATACACATTAAAAACAGATATATGTTGAACATTTTAAAATGCGCACTGAACATTATTAATATATGTTGAACTTTAAGTTGCACATGAAAATTTTATATACTTTGTAAACATTTCGTTATACAGGGTGAACATTTTCATATGTCACAAACATGTTTTCAGCCATTTAATGATTTTTTTTAGAATTTCATGAATAGTTTTATGAACAATTTTGTAAGCATGTGATATTTTTTTATTGCCATGAACATTTCTGTAATGCTACAAATATTTTTATTTAAATTCCACGAATAATTTATAAATATTTAAGATTTCTTTGAATTATCATTATAATTTTTTAGCGGTATGAACAATTTTTGAACCTTTTTTAAATGGTGAACATTTATTTGAAAATCTTGTAAAATATTTTTAAATATATTTGTTAAATCACTTCTAAAATAGAAAAAATGAGTGCGAAAAATCTTTATCTTTATCTTTACCTAATATTAAAGGACGGATTGTTTCTCCAACTTTTTGGTCCATCGATTGATTTCGTACGTCGTTGCGCCAATTAACGTGTCAAAAAAAGAAATTGCCAAAGATGGGACTCAAACCAGGGCGGCAAGGTTGGCGCACACACGCGCAAACCAACTCAACTAGACAGGACTCTTCGACAAAAATCAAGAAAGTTGAGCTCTTATATTGAGCGAATTTAGGCTTTTTCGTCCGCCCACATACAGCCGCTACTAGCCTCCCTAGCGGCTAGCACTCGCATCGGGGACAAGATGAGCAGATGAAGTGCATGTCACGTTCCTTGCCGCTGTGGTGCCGAGCGAGCAGTCTGGCCGGTAGCAGCACGGTCTTTGTGTTCTTCATGTCCAGGTCTTTGCGGTGTGTTTGTTTACTGCTACGGATGCCATGTATCGTTGCTGCATGGAGACAATAAGCTGACTGAGATCATAGGAAAACAACAGAAACTTTGAGTGAACATAGAGTTGTGTTGTACCTGTATACTGAGAAAGGTTTGTATATTATGAAAACATAGATGTGTTGATTCAGTTTAGCAGTAGAAAGCGGTCCTTTATTCTGTTCGAAAAACTGCATAACATGTATCCAGATGACACACTCCATCTAATTCATGGCCCGAATACACAGTATGTGCAAGGTGTTTGTTCAGATGAAAGTTCTGCTGCTGCAAGGGATACTTTTAGGACCATCGACATGGAACTTCATGTGAGGATTTCTTCAGAAGCATCTACATTCAGGACAATATG
Source organism: Elymus sibiricus (assembly GCA_039707655.1). Classification (NCBI taxonomy): domain Eukaryota; kingdom Viridiplantae; phylum Streptophyta; class Magnoliopsida; order Poales; family Poaceae; genus Elymus; species Elymus sibiricus. The sequence continues at coordinate 446,411,255 of CM077663.1, read as the reverse complement.
TATGCATGTAGAGAAAAATTATATTAAGATGTGTGTCTTATTATATGCTTCAACCACTACAAATTTGTTTATGAACCATTCGCAGTTGGCATGTTTTTATAGATACTGCATTTTTAGCCATGCATGTGAATGCTTGGGAAGACACAACATACATATTTCACTTCTGTTTTTGTGCAATTCTTTTTTTTTACTGAAACTTTTCTACTGAGAATGCTTTGCCATCATTTTTTGTGTCTGTTGATTTTTTTCCGAATGACATCCATCCACCATAATTGCCCCGTTACCAGACGTGCTTTTCCAAATGCACGAACAAACATCTGCTTTGCATGCACGGGAAAGTTCAATTCCATTCAATGCCATCACATGATCCTCTTACAGTATGTGAACAAAATGTTATTCCTTTGGTTTAGATGTGGCATTTGCTCATTTGATTCTTGATTTTGTCTGCGAGCGAGCTATTTTAGTTGGATCCTCTAAAAGAAAATGAAGGATTATTCCAAGAGGTTAGTGTCAAATGAGAAATTTCCCGAGAAATGTAATGCAAGGATTAATTTGCTCATACAAATAAAAGCGCACACACATAAAAACATATGGACTCAACCATTTGAATGTTCCACGAAAAGATTTTGAATCAAAGAGAATCAAAGGTCGAATTAAAAGATCAACGTGGCCATAACTGTTATCGAAAGTGTTCAGCTATTCATAGTAACGGCCCAAGAGATGAGACGTGCAATGGTATTGGGGTAGGCAGATGCCAAAACAGAACAATTGCCCATTGCCCCATTTATATATATTTTTTCTCCCGTTGCAACGCACGGGCATGTTTGCTAGTAGAAAAATAACATACATACATTTTCTTTTAATTGTGTGCAGATGTGTTATGCTCGCTAGCAAATCCAATGAAGTTATAGGCGAGTAGAGCATCTGCCTCGCTAAAAGCAAAACATAAAGGACGTGTTTGGTTGACATCTTTGTTTTGGGCATTTTGCATACGTGTCCCATTTGCACCTGTTTGAGCTAATGCAGACAAAAAACTAACATCTGCATGTAGTTTAGTTACGTGTATTTACGCTACATGCATCAGAAAAGCAATTTTACCATGGTGTTTAGTTGCCTGCGTGGCAGTTGCTTGATAAACTACACGTTGTTTGGTTGCAAACGGCATAAGGAGTGATCACCACTCTCACTAGTGGTGACCTTACCACACACCGATAGCTACGAAACAAATGACAGTCGATCCTAACTACTAACAAATGGCAGTACAAATTAAGAGCCATATGGCTAAATAGGAGAAAGTTCATCGATGGTAACTATCGGAAGTTCTCCTCCTCCTCCTCCTCCTTCTTCTCTAGACCTCTGTTATCTCGCATTTTCTGAGTCCACTTCATTCTTTTGTTCTTCCAAGCTTCATTGTCAAATGTCTCCACACCATGACCGGAGCTGACAACATCATCACGCGTCACATCTTTTTCCTTTGGCACAAGTTCATCACAACCCCATTGTAGGATCTAGTTATGAAGGATGAAACATGTAAGAACAAGCTTAACCTGGGTAGGATAAAGATGAAATGGCTTTTGATCCAGGATCTTAAACTTATTATTTAGAGCTCCAAATGCCCTCTCAACCGTAACTAAGGTTGGAGTGTCTGAAATTAAACAGTTCCCGTGGAGTCCTAGGATAGTTCCTACCAGAGAACACATTCATATGGTACCTGGTTTTCCTGAAGGGTGGAAGAACACCTGGCCGACATAAATAGCCAACATCTCTTAGATAAAACTTGATGTCGGGGATATTGGTGCCATCGGGTCTACTCACACTATCACTTAAAATGTTAGCTGATGGGGAACGTTGCATGGGAAATAAAAATATTTCCTACGCACACGCAAGATCTATCCATGGTGATGAGCATCTACGAGAGGGAAAGTGGATCTACATACCCTTGTAGATCGCTAAGCGGGAAGCGTTAAGAAACGCGGTTGATGTAGTCGAACGTCTTCGCGATCCAAATCGCAAGCTGTCCCGCGATCCAATCACGATCCGTCCCGATCTAGCGCCGAACGGACGTCACCTCCGCGTTCACCACACGTACAGCTCGATGACGATCTCCGCCTTCTTGATCCAGCAAGAGGGGGTGGAGAGGTAGATGAGATCTCCAGCAGCAGGATGGCGTGGTGGTGGTGATGGTGGAGTTATCCCGGCAGGGCTTCGCCTAAGCACTACCGGAATCTATTTGGTGGAGGAACTAGAGAATAGAGAACTAGCACGTGGCCGTGTGTTTTGGGGCTCTATTCCTCTAGTATATATAGGAGGGAGAGGGAGGAGCAAGCCTCCCTAGAGTTTCCCCTAGGGGTCGGCCGAACCAGGGCAAGGAGGAGTCCAATCCACTTCCTACTAGGAAGTGGATTCATATTAGGAAGGAGTCCTATTCCTTCCTATCTCCACCTTTTTTCCTCTTGGGCATATGGGCCCTTATGGGGTCGGTTCCCCAGCCCATTAGGGGCTGGTGCGCCACCTCTTGGGCCCATGTGGCCCCCGGGATGGGTGGGCCCCACCCGGTGGACCCCCGGAAGCCATTCGTCACTCCCGGTACACTATCGGAAATACCCGAAACTTTTCCGGAACCCAAATACCACTTTCCTATATATAAATCTTTACCTCCAGACCATTCCGGAGCTCCTTGTGACGTCTGGGATCTCATCCGGGACTCCAAACAACCTTCGGTTACCAACACATATATCTCAATACTACCGAAACGTCACCGAACGTTAAGTGTGCAGACCCTGCGGGTTCGAGAACTATGTAGACATGACCGAGACACCTCTACGGTCAATAACCAATAGTGGGACCTGGATGCCCATATTGGTTCCTACATATTTTACGAAGATCTTTACCGGTTGAACCTCTATGTCAAGGATTCAGTTAATCCCGTATGCCGTTCCCTTTGTTCTTCGGTATGTTACTTGCCCGAGATTCGATCGTCGGCATCTCTATACCTAGTTCAATCTCGTTACCGGCAAGTCTCTTTACTCGTTCCGTAATACAAGATCCCGTGGCTAACTCTTTAGTCACTTTGCTTGCAAGGCTCATTGTGATGTTGTATTACCGAGTGGGCCCTGAGATACCTCTCCGTCACACGGAGTAACAAATCCCAGTCTCGATCCATGCCAACTCAACAGACACCCTCGGACATACATGTAGAGCACCTTTATAGTTCACCCAGTTACGTTGCGATGTTTGATACACACAAGGTACACCTCCGGTGTCAGTGAGTTGCATGATCTCATGGTCATAGGAACAGATACTTGACATGCAGAAAACAATAGCAATAAACTGACACGATCATATGCTACGTTTATAATTTGGGTCTTGTCCATCACATCATTCTCTTAATGATGTAATCCCGTTATCAAATGACATCTCATGTCTATGGCTAGGAAACATTGACCATCTTTGATCAACGAGCTAGTCTATTAGAGGCATACTAGGGACACAGTGTTATCTATGTACCCACATATGTATTTGAGTTTCCAATCAATGCAATTATAGCATGGATAATAAACGATTATCATGAACAAGGAAATATGATAATAACCATTTTATTATTGCCTCTAGGGCATATTTCCAACAGTCTCCCACTTGCACTAGAGTCAATAATCTAGCTCACATCGCTATGTGATTTACATTGTTATCAATCTAACACCCAATGAGTTCTGGGGTTCGATCATGTTTTGCATGTGAGAGAGGTTTTAGTCAACGGTCTGCAACATTCAGATCCGTGTGTTCTTTGCAAATTTATATGTCATACTGCGGATGCTACCACGCTTCACTTGGAGCTATTCCAAATGGCTGCTCCACTATACGTATCCGGATTGCTACTCAGAGTCATCCGGATCGGTGTCAAAGCTTGCATCGACGTAACCCTTTACGACGAACTCTTTATCCCCTCCATAATCGAGAAACATTTCCTTAGTCCTCTAGTTACTAAGGATAATTTTGACCGCTGTCCAGTGATCCACTCCAGGATCACTCTTGTACCCCTTGACAGACTCATGGCAAGGCACACACCAGGTGCGGTACACAGCATGGCATACTATACAGAGCCTATGGATAAGGCATAGGGGACGACCTTCGTCCTTTCTCTTTCTTCTGCCGTGGTCGAGCTTTGAGTCTCACTCAACTCCACACCTTACAAATCAGGCAAGAACTCTTTCTTTGACTGATCCATTTTGAACTCTTTCAAAATCTTGTCAAGGTATGCACTCATTGAAAGTCTTATCAAACGTCATGATCTATCTCTATAGATCCTGATGCCTAATATTTAAGTAGCTTCATTCCAGGTTTTCCTTTGAAAAATTCCTTTCAAACAACCCTTTATGCTTTCCAGAAATTCTACATCATTTCCGATCAACAATATGTCATCCACATATACTTATCAGAAATTCTATAGTGCTCCCACTCACTTTATTGTAAATACAAGTTTCTCATAAACTTTGTATAGACCCAAAAACTTTGATCACCTCATCAAAGCGTATATTCCAACTCCGAGATGCTTGCTCCAGTCCATAGAAGGATCGCTGGAGCTTGCATACATTTTAGCATCCTTAGGACTGACAAAACCTTCCGGTTGTATCACATACAACCTTTCCTCAAGGAAACCGTTAAGGAAACGATGTTTCGACATCCATCTGCCAGATTTCATAATCGAAAAATGCAGCAACTGCTAACATAATTCCAACAGACTTTTAGCATCGCTATGGGTGAGAAAGTCCCATCGTAGTCAACTCCTTGAACTTTGTCGGAAACTTCTTTGCGACAAGTCGAGCTTTATAAATGGTGATATTTACCATTAGCGTATGTCTTCTTCTTAAAGGTCCATTCGTACTCAACGGCTTGCCGTTCAACGGGCAAGTCTACCAAAGTCCATACTTGGTTTTCATACATGGATCCTTTCTCGGATTTCATGGCTCCTAGCCATTTGTTGGAATCCAGGCCCACCATCGCTTCTTCATAGCTCGTAGGTTCACTATTGTCTAACAACATGACCTCCAAGACAGGATTGACGTACCACTCAGAGGCGGTACGAGTTCTTGTCGGCCTACGAGGTTCGGTAGTAACTTGATCCGAAGTGTCATGATCATCATCATTAACTTCCTCTTCATTTGGTGTAGGCGCCACAGAAACATCTTTCTGCATCGTGCTACCATCCAACTGAAGTGACGGTTCAATAACCTCATCAAGTTCTACCTTCCTCCCACTCAATTCTTTTGATAGAAACTCTTTCTTGAGAAAGGACCCGTTTTTAGCAACAAACAATTTGCCCTTGGATCTGGGATAGAAGGTATACCCTGCTGTTTCCTTAGGGTATCCTATGAAGATGCATTTTTCCGCTTTGGGATCGAGCTTATCAGACATAAGCGTCGCATTCCCAAACTCTGAGAAATGACAGCTTAGGTTTCTGCCAAACCAAAATTCATACAGTGTCATCTCAACGGACTTAGATGGTGCCCTATTTAAAGTGAATGTAGTTATCTCTAATGCATAACCCCAAAACGATAGTGGCAAATTGATAAGAGACATCATAGTACGCACCATATCCAATGGAGCACGACTACGACGTTCAGACACACCATCACACTATGGTGTTCCAGGTGGCGTAAGTTGTGAAACAACTTCCACATTGTCTTGAGTTGTATACCAAACGCGTAACTCAGATATTTACCTCCATGATCATATCGTAGACATTTTATCTTCTTGTCACGATGATCTCAAACTTCACTCCGAATTTGTTTGAACTTTTCAAACGTTTCAGACTTGTGTTTCATTAAGTAAATATCCCCATATCTACTCAAATCATCAGTGAAGGTAAGAAAATAGCGATATCCACCACACGCTTCAACACTCATTGGATCGCTACATCAACAGGTATCATTTCCAATAAGTCACTTGCCCGCTCCATCATATCGGAAAACGGGGTCTTAGTCATCTTGCCCAAGAGGAATGGTCCGCATGTCTCAACCGATTCGAAATCGAGTGAGTCAAAAGATCCATCAGCATGGAGTTTCTTCATGTGCTTTACACCAATATGACCTTGGTGGCAGTGCCACAAGTATGTGGTACTATCATTATTAACTTTGCATCTTTTGGCATCAATGAACATGTGTATTACTACGATCGAGATTCAATGAACCATTCACATTGGGTGCATGACCATTGAAGGTATTATTCATGTAAACAGAATAACCATTATTCTCTAACTTAAATGAATAACCGTATTGCAATAAACACGATCTAATCACGTTTATGCTCAACGCAAACACCAAATAACATTTTTTAGGTTCATCACTAATCCCGAAGGTAGAGAGAGCGTGTGATGGTGATCGCATCAACCTTGGAAACACTTCCAACACACATCGTCACCTCGCCCTTAGCTAGTCTCCGTTTATTCCGTAGCTTTTATTTCGAGTTACTAACATTAGCAACTGAACCGGTATCTAATACCCAGGTGCTACTAGAAGTACTAGTAAGGTACACATCAATAATACGTATATCAAATATACTTCCGTTGACGTTGCCAGCCTTCTTGTCTACCAAGTATCTAGGGTTGTTCCGCTTCAGCGACCGTTCTCCTCATAATAGAAGCACTCAGTCTTGGGTTTGGTTTCAACCTTGGGTTTCTTTACTGGAGCAGCAACTGGCTTGTCATCCATGAAGTTTCCCTCCTTGCCCTTGCCCTTCTCGAAACTAGTGGTTTTACTAACCATCAACACTTGATGCTCCTTCTTGATTTCTACCTTCGCGGTGTCAAACATCGTGAATAGCTCAGGGGTCATTATTTCCATCCCTGGCATTTCATAGTTCATCACGAAGCTCTAGCAGCTTTGTGGCAGTGTCTTGGAGAACTATATCAACCACTATCTTATCTGGAAGATCAACTCCCACTCGATTCAAGCGATTGTAGCACCCAGACAATCTGAGCACATGCTCACCAATTAAGCTATTCTCCTTCATCTTGCAGGCAAATAATCTTGTTGGAGGTCTCATACCTCTCAACACGGGCGTGAGCCTGAAATCTCAATTTCAGCTCTTGGAATATCTTATATGCTCTGTGACGTTCAAAACGTCTTGGAGCCTCAATTCTAAGCCGTAATGCATGACGCACTAAACTATCAAGTAGTCATCAGAACGTGCCTGTCAGATGTTCACAACATCTACAGACTATGCTTGAGGGGGTGGCGCACCGAGCGGTGCATTAAGGACATAAGCCTTCTGTGCAGCAATGAGGACAATCCTCAGATCACGGACCCAGTCCGCATTATTGCTACCATCATCTTTCAATTCTATTTTCTCTAGGAACGTATAAAAACAGGGGAGCTACAGCGCGAGCAATTGATCTACAACATAATTTGCAAAGTCACTATGACTATGTTCATGATAATGAGTTCAATTAATCATATTACTTAAGAACTCCCACTCAAGTCAACAGCCTTCAGGTTGTCTAAGTGTGACATGATCCAAATCCACCAACCCAAGTCCGATCATCACGTGAGATGAGGTGGTTTCAATGGTGAATATCTCCATGTTGATCATATCCACTATATGATTCATGTTCGACCTTTCGGTCTCTTGTGTTCCGAGGCCATGTCTGTACATGCTAGGCTCGTCAAGTTTAACCCGAGTATTCCGCATGTGCAATACTGGCTTGCACCCATTGTATGCGAACGTAGAGTCTATCACACCCGATCATCACGTGGTGTCTCGAAACGACGAACTTTCGCAACGGTGCACACTCGGGGAGAACACAATTTTATTTTGAAATTTTAGTGAGGGATCACCTTATAATGCTACCGTCGTCCTAAGCAAAATAAAATGCATAAAAGGATTAACATCACATGCAAATCATAAGTGACATGATATGGCCATGATCTTGTGCTTTTGATCTCCATCTCCAAAGCACCGGCATGATCTCCATCGTCACCGGCATTACACCATGATCTCCATCATCTTGATCTCCATCAACGTGTCGCCATGAGGTTGTCGCGCCAACTATTGCTTCTACAACTATTGCTAACTCATAGCGATAAAGTAAAGCAAAAATGGAAAAAATAATTAAAGACAACCCTATGGCTCCTGCCGGTTGCCGTACTCATCGACATGCAAGTCGTGATAATCTATACAAAACATGATCATCTCATACATCACATATATCTCATCATGTTTCCGGCCATATCATATCACATCATACCCTGCAAAAACAAGTTAGACGTCCTCTAATTTGTTGTTGCATGTTTTACGTGGCTGCTATGGGTATCTAACAAGAACGATTCTTACCTACGCAAACCACAACGGTGATACACAAATTTCTATTCAACCTTCTCAAGGACCGCCTTTGTCGAATCCGATCCAACTAAAGTGGAAGAGACAGACACCCGCCAACCATCTTTATGCAACAAAGTCACATGTCACTTGATGGAACTGGTCTCTCGTAAGCGTATGAGTAATGTTGGTCCGGGCCGCTTCATCCCACAATACCGCTGAATCAAAAAAAGACCAAGGGAGGAAGCAATCTGAGCATCAACGCCCACAAACTCCTTTGTGTTCTACTTGTGATCTCATCTACGCATAGACCTAGCTCATGATGCCACTGATCGGGAACGTTGCATGGGAAACAAAAAATTTCCTACGCACACGCAAGATCTATCCATGGTGATGAGCATCTACGAGAGGGAGAGTGGATCTACATACCCTTGTAGATCGCTAAGCGGGAAGCGTTAAGAAACGCGGTTGATGTAGTCGAACGTCTTCGCGATCCAAATCGCAAGCTGTCCCGCGATCCAATCACGATCCGTCCCGATCTAGCGCCGAACGGACGGCACCTCCGCGTTCAGCACATGTACAGCTCGATGACGATCTCCACCTTCTTGATCCAGCAAGAGGGGGTAGAGAGGTAGATGAGATCTTCAGTAGCATGACGGCGTGGTGGTGGTGATGGTGGAGTTATCCCGACAAGGCTTCGCCTAAGCACTACCGGAATCTATCTGGTGGAGGAACTAGAGAATAGAGAACTAGCACGTGGCCGTGTGTTTTGGGGATCTATTCCTCTAGTATATATAGGTGGGAGAGGGAGGAGCAAGCCTCCCTAGGGTTTCCCCTAGGGGTCGACCGAACCAGGGCAAGGAGGAGTCCAATCCACTTCCTACTAGGAAGTGGATTCATATTAGCAAGGAGTCCTATTCCTTCCTACCTCAACCTTTTTTCCTCTTGGGCATATGGGCCCTTATGGGGTCGGTTCCCCAGCCCATTAGGGGCTAGTGCGCCACCTCTTGGGCCCATGTGGCCCCCGGGGTGGGTGGGCCCCACCCGGTGGACCCCCGGAACCCATTCGTCACTCCCGGTACACTACCGGAAATACCCAAAACTTTTCCGGAACCCAAATACCACTTAAAAGATACAGATTAAAATAAAGAGTTCTCGTGGTCTAGAATCCACAAAATTTGCGTTTGGAACATTAAATAGCATGTATCCATAGAACATCTGGCGTGCCTATATATAAATCTTTACCTCCGGACCATTCTGGAGCTCCTCGTGACGTTTGGGATCTCATACGGGTCTCCGAACAACCTTCGGTCACTAACACATATATCTGAATACTACCGAAACATCACCGAACGTTAAGTGTGCAGACCCTGTGGGTTCGAGAACTATGTAGACATGACCGAGACACCTCTACGGTCAATAACCAATAGCGGGACCTGGATGCCCATATTAGTTCCTACATATTCTACGAAGATCTTTATCGGTTGAACCTCTATGTCAAGGATTCAGTTAATCCCGTATGCTGTTCCCTTTGTTCTTCGGTATGTTACTTGCCCGAGATTCAATCGTCGGCATCTCTATACCTAGTTCAATCTCGTTACCGGCAAGTCTCTTTACTCATTCCGTAATACAAGATCCCATGGCTAACTCTTTAGTCACTTTGCTTGCAAGGCTCGTTGTGATGTTGTATTACCGAGTGGGCCCTGAATACCTCTCCGTCACACGGAGTAACAAATCCCAGTCTCGATCCATGCCAACTAAACAGACACCCTCGGAGATACCTGTAGAGCACCTTTATAGTTCACCCAGTAACGTTGCGACGTTTGATACACACAAGGTACTCCTCTGGGGTCAGTGAGTTGCATGATCTCATGGTCATTGGAACAGATACTTGACATGCAGAAAACAATATCAATAAACTGACATGATCATATGCTACGTTTATAATTTGGGTCTTGTCCATCACATCATTCTCCTAATGATGTGATCCCGTTATCAAATGACATCTCATGTCTATGGCTAGGAAACCTTGACCATCTTTGATCAACGAGCTAGTCTATTAGAGGCATACTAGGGACACAGTGTTATCTATGTACCCACACATGTATTTGAGTTTCCAATCAATACAATTATAGCATGGATAATAAACGATTATCATGAACAAAGAAATATGATAATAACCATTTTATTATTGCCTCTAGGGCATATTTCCAACATTAGCATCATGTGTTGATCGTTCCTAGGCAGCTAGCACATATGTGAACTTCATACCAAAGTCAACAATAGTAGGAACATTCTGACTTGTGTAGTGCTTTCTCCCCGGGATACTGCAGATTGTGACCTCAACACTGTAGCAGCGACCTGAGTACCATTTATTTCCCCAATGCAATCCTGAAATGGCATGAAAAGATGGTGTTATCGCTATAACAGAATAATACAAGTAGTGCTCACCATAAAATGGCAGGAAAAGGCCAGAACTACAAGTAGTGCTCACCTGGAAATATGGATACCGTCGTGGGCTAGTGTGAATCTTGCTAGGAGTTTGCCCGGTTGGTGATCTGACCATGTCTCCTCTGAGTTCCCCAACAACATACACCACTTGCTTGAAATACCTTGAAATGGTCTCCATTGATCTCCTAATTAAACGTGTTGTGGATCACCCTGAACCTTTTGTTATGAACAACATGATGGAGGAACATGGCAACATGCTCTTTGACAATGGTGTGGATGTTATCTCCTAGCAGCCCCTGCTCCTGAACGTCTGCACAAGCCTGACGAAAGGTGCTCTTTCCATTGGAAGCATCCACAGAGCCTTTGTGTCATTGCGGTTATAGATGTACTTCAGATTCGCTATCCTCTCCTAATCTTGTATTGATAGTGGACCATACTGGATGACAGGCTTTTCATTCCAATGAACAACTCTCTTATGGACCAATGGGATCCATGCCTGAACCACAACTGTTAGCGATGTTGCCTGAACTACCAACTTCATCAGTTCGTCCACAACCTAGGCGACATCCATGGTGGGGTCGACAATGGCGCAATCGATTCTACATCGTCCTAACGAATGACCTAATAGAGTAGGGGCGGACGGGGGGGGGGGGGGGGTTGTATGTTGCTTACCAGCTTCGGGGGGAGGGGGGACATGGCTTATACGAGGTTGGCCAGACGGAGTCGAAGAAGAAGGCGAGAAGCGGCTGATGTTGTAGGAGAGTGCTACTGTCGTCGCCACATTAGCAGGTATGAGTCGCCGCCGCCGCTTCCGCAGATATGAGTTGTCGCCGTCGCCGGTGCCAACAACAGAGGAAGGCTTGTGCTAGAGCTAGGGGTGAGCTAGTAAATGGGGGGGGGCTATTTTTTGTCCCATCCCACCTCCGTCGATTTCCTTCCCCGCCATCTCCGCCCTAATTGCCCCCCTGCATCGTGCCCTAAGCGGTGACCTACTTTTGCACCCGGCTCAGCCTGGCTCGTTGGAAACGGTCGATTCGAACGTACCCAACGAGCTAGGCTCTAGGGTGCTTTAAGTTTTATGTCGATGTGAGCCAGGCCTTCCTGTACGCAATCAAACTGACTTTTTTCACCCCGCCCGGGCCCGGTTGTGTTGTTTGCAGGCTACCAAACGCGTCGAACGCCACCCACCTCAACATCCACAACGAATTCAATCCCAGGGTACCACAATTCAATACAAATTGCATATTATTCACTGTTGAGGAAATCAAAAACAGGCAGCTGCTCGGTTGGCTTGGCAAATAGGATTAATAGGCTAATCAACAAATTAATGAACTAGTTAATCAATTAATCAGACGATTTATCTGTTTATCGGTTACTGGATGACCCTACGAGTAGGGATTAATTGGCAAGTTAATAGGTTAATCGGCTTAATTTTTGAATATGACTTTTAGTACATTTATTCTAGAGCTTTGAAATATAGAAATTACAATAGAAAGAATCTGCAACTTGCCAGTTCGAAATAATTCTTACCTAGAAAATTCATTTTTTAGTTATAATCTACATTAAGACAAAAAAAACTACATAGCCCACATATTTCTAATGTGCTAGTATCCGTTCCTTCCCATGAACTTCAGGCCACTAGTAGTAGGAACAAGTAAAAATCATAAAACATGAACTGCAAAAAATACTTGAAGCTATAGAGATTCTTTTTAGGGAGCTGCTACGCGTCCGCCGACGGATCCATAGAGTTTATCCACCACCCGACCAGCCGTCCGATCTAGCGCGCGCAGCCGTCCGATCCACCAGCCAGATCGCCTCCCCGACCACAATAAATCCTGAAACAACGTTTTGGTTGCAGAAACAAAATCGCTGTCCCGGCGCCGACACACCTGCGCCAAGCGTGGCGCCGCCCGCAACCACCGAAAAAACAGCCGCCGCCGGCGTCGGAGACCACCATGGCGCACCACATCGCGCGCCAGATGGTGGGATCGGACGCCAATCTAGCTGGCCGAGGACCCCTGCTTGGAGAACGGGCCCGGCCTTCTTTCTCAGCTCCAGCCGCCGCCGGGGAGCTTCTGCCGCGAGCAGGATCTTCCGCTTGGTTCACAAATCCGTCGGTGGTGTTTCCTGAAGCACCGTCGAGCAGATCCCATCAAGAAACTTCGGTGAGTTTTCCTTCCTGTTTCTGAAACATCCACACTGAAAACAATAAAACCTGTATGAAAAACAGAGCATGAGATTCAGAGGTGACATATTATTTCCTGAAACATTAGCTCTGTTTCAACATGTTCTACTTGTTTGTATCTGTGAAAAACGAGACATAAGTTTCAGAAAAATTTAGTTGCATTGGTTAATGCCTCTGGTTCCATTGGATAATGCCTGTGTATGTTGTTTTCAGAAAAAAAAACATTGCATGTTTTTGTCAAATGCCCTGCTCCCATTGTGTGATTTGATTGTGGGTGTTCCTGTTGTAGAATTTGATTGCTAATGGTGAACATATCCTGAGCATGTCTAGTTTCTGTTGCATGCCTTGGACATGCCCTGTTTCAGAGTGTTGTATGCCCTGGACATGTCCTGTTTCTGAACATGTCCTGTTGTAAGCCCTGAATTTGATTTGATTGCCTTACACATGTCCTCTATCTGTTGTAGAAATTCTGTTGATTTTTTTTCCTGATTCCATTGGAAAATATAAAGTGATTGTTGCACAACATCTGTGTTTTCAGGAACATGGAACTCGAACTGAAGGAAGCTATGTCCAAGGCAATTTTTGTGTTCGTGATGATGAAGATTGAGATGGTCTGTTGTTTCCAGAAGATGCAGAACAAGGTGATTCAGATGATGGAGATGTTTCGTCGCAGCCACTCCCGCCCTATGTTGGGATGGTGTTTGACACAATTGATGATGCTCAGAAATTCTACAACGACTATGCCTTCAAGTTGGGTTTCGGCACACATATATCTACTTCAAAATTCACACAGAAGAGAGGTCAGAAGAAAGAGGATGCAGTGCTGATAAAGAGGGTTTTTGAGTGTGTGCACGCTAGAAAGCCCATTAAAACGGAAACGAGCAGCACATCAGAGAGCATTGCAACGGGAGAGAGCAACTCTAGAAGGCAGCCTAGTGAAGGGATGGATGTTACAAGAAAACGTCAAAAAAACAGGATGCTCCGTCATGATTGTAAGGCGCATATGATTGTTGGGCTAAGGGAGGAGCGATGGACAGTGACTTGTTTTGTTGCGGAGCATACACATCCATTGATGCAACAGCCGGAGCATGTTAGGTACTACCGCTCGCACCGCAGCATACCAGCTGAGGATTACCAACTCTTGTTGACGCTGCACGATGTGAATCTATCAAATTCAGAATGCATGGGTGTAATTGGTAGGATACATGGAGGTGACACTAGGATACTCCCGTATGTGAAGAGAGATGTTACAAATGAATGTGCAAAGCTCCGGAGAGGGTTAACATTCCAAGACATGGATATGACAGTGAAGTACTTTGAGAGAAGGAAGTCTGAGAATCCAGAGTTTTTCTTTCGAAGCAAACAGATCCTGCAACAAACTCAGTGACTGCCTTATTTTGGGTTGATGGGAGAACAAGGGCGTTGTACCCGAAATACAAAGATTGTGTATTCTTCGATACAACCTTCTGCACCAACAGATACAACATGCCATTTGCGCCTATAGTTGGTGTAAACAACCACCTCCAGACAATTGCACTTGGATGTGCCCTGTTGCCGGACGAGACTATTGAAACATTTAAGTGGGTGTTTCAGCAGTGGATGATTGCGATGGATAATGAGCATCCTACAAACATCATGACTGACCAAGACCAAGCTATGGCAACAGCAATTGATCAGGTGTTGCCAAACACTTGCCATAGGTGTTGCAAGTTTCATGTTCTAAGCAATGCACGCTCCAAGTTGGGAAGGCTATTGAGCGTAGACGAGGCTTTTGCAGATGTGTTTTACACTTGTATCAACCAATCCGAAACTGTTGAGGAATTTGAGGAAACATGGCAGCACATGTTGCATTGTTATGAAGTTGCTGAGAACAAACATCTCAAGAATATGTGGCGAACAAGGCACACGTGGGCTCCAGCATATTTCAAGAAGAAATTCTTCCCCTTCACGAGCACAACAGGCAGGTCTGAGGGGCTCAACTCATATTTCAAGACCCTGATTCGACCAGCTGATTCCGTTTGGAGGTTTGTGCAGCAATATGAAATGTGTCAAGAAACTATGCTTGATCGTGAGGACAATGCTGGATTCACTGATGAAACAACAGCTCCGCCACTATACTCTCGGTACACATACTTTTGAGCTTTACCAAAAAATAAAAAACAAACCAAAAAAGTTGTTGTTCGGCCTAGTTACTGTATGATTTGGTTTCTGACCTATTTCTTGTGATGTTGTTGCAGGTACAACATTGAGCGCCAAGCTGCTGCTTACTACACCCGCAGCGTCTTTGGTAAGTTTCAGAAACAGGTGACAGCATCTACTGGCTTCATTATCAACCAAGACACTGACTACCAAGGGCAAGGCCTTGTGTTTGAGCTGAAAGCAACATCATATGAGAACCCAAAGCCATATTCTGTGCATGTTATGATGGATGAAGGGCTGTTTGAATGTAGCTGCCACTACTTTGAGATGAATGGGCTGATTTGTGCACACATAATAAGGGCAATGGTTCATCTAAATGTCCAAGTGATTCCGCAGCAATACTTATTGGAGAGGTGGTCTGAAGCAGCCACAACAAGCATGGGCAGGACTGGCCGGTTGCTGGACTTTGGGCACCCCTCGACAAACACACTGAAATACAACTCCTTGTGTCGAAGGCTGACATGGCTTGCCTCTAATGCATGTTGCAATGATGATGCCTACAAATTATTGGATGATGCAATTAAAGTCCTTGAGCCTGCCATAGCAGCGGCCAAGAGAGGAGCACTGCCTGATCAAGAAGCAGCGCAACAGAGTGAACCCCCAACACCACCCGCTGCAGCAACGATAACATTGAATGATGCATTGCCACAACATCAAAGCTCCAATATGCTACAAAACCCAGCTCGTGTCCCTAAGAAAGGCCGACCAACTGACAGAGAGAAGAGAAAGAAGACTCTGGTGGAGCAGCGAGATGATGAACAAAAGAAGAAGGCGAAGCAACAGGTGAATAAGGCAACCACAACTGGGAAGACAAAAGCTCCAAAAAGGACGGTTCGTTGCAAGCACTGCAACGAATTAGGACACAACATTCAGACATGTGGACCCCTAAAAGCTGCGATGGAGGCGGCGGCGGCACCCACCAAATGCCAATTCTGTTCTGGGGTTGGACATGCAGTCCCAGAATGTGAATACTTGAGAGCTGTGATGGGAAATGATCCAAGAATTGCCCAAGTGACGCAACTGAACCTGTAGAACAGGAAAGGCAGAAATAGGGAGGAGATCTCCAGCTGCCAGCTTTTTTGTTTTCTTTTCATCTCGTAAAATAAATTTTGTACTTGATCCCTGTGTTTCAAAAAGAAAACAGGAACTACTATTTTGCAAACTTCAAGATTTGTTTGGAACAGGAATAAAGATGTTGTGACACTGCATTCTGATCTTGGTTTTGTTTCCAGTACATTCAATTTTTTATTTCGAATAGCTTGTTCCCTGTTAATGTTTATGTAGCACAAAAAAAATGCTTGTTCATGTTCAGTTACATTTTTTGCAGGGACATGTATGTTCCAGAGATGCATCCCATGAAAAGATAACTACTGTATTAATGTTACAGAAAATAAAAAATCTCTTGGGGATGTTTACAACAACAAGTATTTCACATTATTGATATTGCTAGAACATCAGGATCATGTAAACATGTGCTGTTTTTGGTATGACATGATCAACAAATTTACAGGAACCTGAATTCAGAGACACAAAATGGATATTTTTTGTTGCCATTGAAAAGATTGATCATGCAACAAATTGCTCCCATACACCAAAATGATAAACTGGAGACACCGTAACACACATCAGCCACCCGCATCAAAAACAGCAAAAAAATAGCTTTGAAACACATCAGAATCAGGTAACTGCCATTTTATTTGTCATGTGTACACTGTATATAGATGCGCAAAACACCGGAACATTAACGACAAATGGTTGCATCGATGAAGCTCCAGCATACAAAATAGAAGAGGGGAAAGGGGGCATGCCCCAGCATGACACATCCTTCTCCAAAAAAGATCTAGTTACATGATGTCCCACATCTACTAGAGAGCTCGGTTACAGAAACATGTCGCACACACATGCACCGAAAAAAGAGAGAGGCCTAAACTACTAGCTAGGACTTGTTGCGGTCGGCGGCTGGCTTCAATCTACGAGATCTTCAGCAGCTTTTGGAGCTCATGCTCTGAGTTGAGGGTGTTTTGCGGGTGTTTGAAAAGCTTCACTGCAAGGTACTTCCGGAAGTTGAGCAAGGAGTTTGTGTCCTGATCATACACAACAAGAAAAACACACATTTTTAGAAACTACCAGCAAGGGGGAAAAGCAATCTACCAGCAAGAAAAGGATGATTTCACAAAAGAAAAACACACATTTTTAGAAACTGCCAGCAAGGAGTTTGTTGCAGAGTGTTCCTGTAGTACTGATGTTTCATGGGTTGCAAAAAAAAAGAACAAGATGAGTAGAAGTCATACTGTATTGAATGGCTTCAACCCCTTTGCAGTGAAATTCTCGATGTATAGAATAGCAAATATGCCACAATCATATCTGCCAGAAAAAAATGCAGAAAAATGAGTTCACAAAAATGAGATGAGGTTCCAAAAAAATGTGTAGTTGCAAAAAATACTACGTTGTTGACTGCTGTGGGTAGCCTGGTGGACTGAAGCGCTCAAATGTGTTAAGATCATGCTTCCATGGGTTTCTTTCTCTGACCAGACTTTTGAAGTTCTCTATCTGGAATGTAAGACTGATTGGTACCGAAACGTTGATTTCATAAACATGGTGAAAGAAGCAGAAAACAATTGCTAGCCATACCAAATTGCAGCAAGGCTTCTCGAGGTTGCTCACATAATCAGCGTCTTGACTGTTGGAGTCGAAAACATTGAACTGTTTATTCATCAAGTTTACAACGACAACTGCCCAATGGTCTTGTTGCACAATGGTGAAAAACAACTGCAAAGAATTAAAGAAGAAAATGCTATAAGGGCATAGTTGCGCAGCAAGGTAAAAAATTTGATGCACTAAATACAAAAGATAGGTCAGCAAACAGCCTTACTTGATCAAATTTGCCAATGTCATTCTTCTCACAAACCCTACTGAAATCTTTCATGCAAGAATTTGCCCTGAATGAACTTGGGTCCACACAGAGTTTTGACTGTATATAGAAGCAAACATAGGAACAAAATAAGGTGAAAAGTTATGTGGCTGTCATCTAAAACCTACTAAGTTGCGTTGCGATAACTCAAGTGACAACAAAAGGAAAAAAGATGATAGTTAACTCACAGCAACATGTGGTGAGAATGCAAATTTCCTTGGCTTGCTTGAGCTGTACATGTGCTCAATGTTGAAACTTTCAATGTAGAGTGACATCACCTCATTGTTCACATGAGCCCGCTTTTTGAGCCCGTTGCTGAAATGTTTGAATGAAATATCGAAACCACCTATCCTTATGAACGAAGGGCTATTTGTTGCAAGAGAGAACAGAAACTTGGTTAGAAGTTGTGAAACTAATGTAT
Organism: Elymus sibiricus; assembly: GCA_039707655.1. Classification (NCBI taxonomy): domain Eukaryota; kingdom Viridiplantae; phylum Streptophyta; class Magnoliopsida; order Poales; family Poaceae; genus Elymus; species Elymus sibiricus. The sequence goes on along the minus strand of CM077663.1, from coordinate 446,392,775 downwards.
GGGTTTTCTCTCTAAGCACACAAAAGAAAGTACAAAAAAAAATACTTACAGAGGCTCGCCTCGGGGTGGGTCCTTTATCCTGTAATTGGTACAGCAGTACCTCTGGTATATCGCATCGTCCGTTGCATCAATTTTTATCTTCTTCATTTTCGGTAACTTTGATGCAATTTGTGCGGTTGGTGAAGCTCTCTTAAGTGGAGGCTTCTTCTTATCAGGGCCTAGCCAGCTGCTGACTTCCACCACCACCTCCTCTCTTGTTTCATCAACACCTGCTTCTGCCAAAAAAAAAAGGAAAAAGGAAAAAGCAGAAAGAACTAGTGAGTAATAGTTTTGAAGCATCCATGTACTAAGTTTCAAAAGGAGAGCTGGGTGTGTTGCATAACAAAAAGTTGCGGGAATGACTTATACAAACCTGCGGGGACTGTTGATTTTGGGGGACAAGTTGCGAGTGGAGTCACATCATAAACAGGAAGAGCTGAAGCGGCAGGAGAATTAGAATTATCATCAAACAAAGGGCTCCTCGTTCGAATCTCCAAGAAAGAATCCACATCAAAAGCAGGCGATCGTGGAGGTGATTCAACTTGTACCGGATCCTGAAACAACAAAGCCTCGGGGTACCAGGTTCAAACAATCCAAACGAAGGCCCATCTTCAAGTGTTCCTGGACTCCTAATCAAATTCACGCATGGGTAGAATGTGCTACGAGGGGACATCTGATCAAAGCTTTTTACCTTGCTGCATAAATCTTCTCCCTTTGCATTGCTGTTATCAATGGGACTGTTGTGCTCACTATCACTCTTGTTGGGTGGTTGGGCACCATTTGTTTGACCAACTACCACTGCTGGATCAACACCCTTTGTGCCATCCGGTTGGTTAGCTAGCTGCAGAGACGATACAGTGACCGTGGCTTCAGTGGTTGCTGTAGTCGCTTGTTTCATGCCGTCCGGTTGCTTGGGCTGCTGCGGAGATGAAACAGGGACAGCTCCAGGGTTAGTTGCTGTAGCACAATCCGGTTGCTTCTGCTGCTGCGGAGACGAGCCACTAGCACTTGCATCACACATGCCATCAACAGGAGCTGCTGGTACATTGAAAGTGACATCTGGACCTTCATATTTGGCTTCATCACTCCTGGATCCAGCTTTGGATGCCTCAAACAACATCAGGCCCAATCGTTTGCAGTACATGCCCTCCAACAACCTCCCAAATGAGCTCAATGCACCCTTAAGCTCTGTAGCATGGATATCTTTATGCTTGTTGTATATGGCATGCATATGTGGGGGCAGCTGCAATGCATAGAAACAAAAAACAGAGAACGGGAAAAATGACATTAGCTACATATTTTGATATTTTCTGTCAATCAAAACGATACTATGCGGGAAAAAAGAGAGTTTCAAAAACAAAATGCTATATGTCTCACCTCTAACTCCTCAAATGTAGGTAGCGGATGCAGCCACTCCTCCAAAGAGCCACACACATCATCACCACCCTCAGTGTTATTTAGAGGTGGCTCATGCACATTCCCCGCCGTGCCGTCAGAACCATCCACATTCGGAATCTGTGTTGCGGACGCACCAGCTCCACCTTGGCCATTTATCTCTGGCGGCTCCTCTGTCACACTAGCTTGCTTGGATGACTGGGCAAGCTGGTCTACGTATGGAAGAAACTTGGTTGTTGCGTACGGTGTAGTGGAGCGGAACTGCATTCCAGAAAACAAAACAGAGGGAGAACACATGAAAAATGTGACAAGAATCCAGAGTTGCAATTGCAACAACAGAAACCAGAAGGTACTTTTCCCTGCTTGAAAAAAGGGTACTTACAGGGCGCTTCCCGAAACCATCTTCTAGGGTGTCGACTGCGACAACAGCAGTGAAATCAAGATCCTGGACAAAACAAGCCCGTGGCAGAGAATAGTCGATGGTATGATCAACTATGCATCCTCTTGGAATGTCAATGTGGTCCATGTAAATTACCTGCAAAAAAAGAAGCCACATAAGCCACTGTAAAAGCAGGATGTTCCGGAAAATAAGAAAATAAGGTTGTTACGGGAATGAAGGGAAGTACCGGAAGCATTGGCAGACAACCGCCAATCAGGAATTTCAATTTCCCTTCATTCCTCTTGTCCTGGTATTTCTTAACTTCCCTCATCACATCAAACAGAATATACTCATCCCACTCAAACTCATGGACAGCAGTCATGTCTTGTAAGCTGTATAGATAATCCAGAGGCACCATGTTTCCTGTCCCGGGAGCTAGGACCAATGAAAGGCAAAGTAAAATCCATGACCTATCAATGGTCTCCTCATCGGCATCATCAGCATTTGATAAAACAGCAACTGTGGTGGGGATTGGAGCCCTTTCACCATCCAAATAAACTTCACGGAAATCTGCTTTTCCCCTTTTCCCGAATTCTAGTGGCTTCCTACCAGATGGTACATTAAATATCTTCTTAACCATATCCCTCGTCAGGCGGATCTTCTTGCGGTCACTTAACCTGCGAGACATGTGAAAATCAGTACAAGTTTCGAAAAATATAAATCGAAAAAGGGTTTTTGCAACACAGAAAAAAAAGCAAGAAAAAACAGCAAAACATACGTGAGCAGCTGCTTATTGGTGTCAATCCTCATCACTAAGAAATCAACAAGCGCTTCCGGTGGAGGAGGCAATGGAGATATATACAGCAAATCCCCGAAAGAGGACTTGCTTATGACATCCCTCTTTTTCCCTTTGATGGTGTTGGCTATCTCGCGTAGCTGCTTTGCCGACCATCGGGTTTGGTAGATACCCATGCTGCGAAAACAAACAAAAATGGAAACATTAGCTACTTCAAGCAGGCAAATCTGAATTTCAGACAAAAAACATTGCCATGTCCTCAAAAGCTTCATGAAAAATGCAATAATAACACATGAAACTATGAAACTTAGTTCAAACACATACATAAAATTTAGAAAGCATAAGCTTGCAAAAGTTGCAAGAAAATGCAGAAGAAAAACTAACTTATACATTCAGTAACATACACTGAAATTGAGTAGCAGTGATAATTTGCAGTTGATTCAGTGTACAAAAATTAACACCAATAATTCTGCAGCTACTAATATTTCTGCAGCTACTGCTATTTCTACACCTCTGGAGATTCCTCCATCTACTAGTGCTGCTGCACCTCTGGTGATTCATGCAGGTACTACAAAAAATTATACAACAACAACCCCCTAGAGCACCTGCAGCTGCTAAATTTCTTTGCAGTTCTAATGAAATTATACAACAACAGCCCCCTAGGTACAACAACAGCCCCCTAGAGCCCCACAGCCATGGAGCACCTGCACCTGCACCTGCATCCACCACAAAAATCATGCTACATGATCTCCTCCTACCCCCAATTCCCCCACCCACCACAGCCATGGAGCACCTGCAACTGCGCTGCAGCCACCACAATCCTACTACAAATCCCTCGAGCCCTCGCGGCGGATCTGGAGGGTGACAGCTGCAGCAACCACAATTCTAAGCGTCGCATAGCCGCTCGCCGCGGAGCCGCCGGCGAAGCCACCGGAATGGACAGAGCGCACCACACCCGCAAAACAGAAATGGGGGGAGGAGGCGTACCTGCTTGGGTTGGCAACGGACGCAGCAGCTCCCGAAGACGTCGACGTCGCCACGGCGTTGGGTTAGCCGCGTCCGCCGCGCCGCCCTCCCAGATCCGTCGCCGCCCTCCAGATCCGGTCGCCGTCACCCTCTGAAACACCTCGCGCGTAGCTAGGCTGTTTCAGGACCGGTTTCCTGAAACAACGGGGACGTTTCAGGAAACGGTCGCGGTGGGTGGCTGCTCCAACGGGCGCGGGCGCAAGCTCGTCCGTTAGATCGAGGCAAGATCAACGGACGAGCGGGCGACGGAACGATTGCGCGGATCGGCCGGTAGGAGGAGAGCTTTTCCGTTCTTTTTATGGAATTACAACCCGCACTAGGTTAGATAGAGGCGTGGTTCCTATGGCCCGCTCTCCCATGTTTGGATGACCAACACGGGGATTTTACAAAGCCTAGAATTTTTCGTGGACACCATGTTTTGATGACCAATACGGAAAGAATCATGATAATCGCGTAAATCTGTTTGTATCTAGAACGTTGCAAATATATCCGAGAACTAGCACACATGCGATTAATTGATGAAACAAACTTTATGACTCATTGGCAAAATCTTTGTAGACCTACAACTTGTTGACAAAACTCTAATACCGGATTGAGTTGTCCCTCAACTCTAATACCGGAATCCTCTCTAATGGACCAATTTCCCCCTCAACTCTAATACCGGATCAATCAGCCCCTCAAATCTTCAAAACCGGATCAATTCCCCCCTAAGGTGGTTTTGGACTTGATTTTCAGTGTTTTTGATCCAGACCGGGCACTTCGCATCATAACAATTGGGTGGAGATGACCGCTTCAGTGCACCTAGCTTGCCTCCATGGCCGTCAAGCTCGCCGTCTTCTTGGTATCCACTAGGCTGCCGCTGAAGTACTCCCGCATGATGCCTAGGCGACACCGATGCTCCCCCAGAAGTCGTCCGCTGCCGTGTTGTTGCTCAGGTACGATCTGCGCGCACGGGAACCGCTCTATGTGCGCACCGCCCGGAATGGCGTCCCGATTGGCCGCCGCAGGAGATGAGCTGCATCAGCACGACCGACGCACGCATTCGGATGCCCGCGATCACGCCCTGCTGCGCCAGGCCCGCATCATCTTCCTCCGACGAGCGACGACGGTGTTCGAGGCGGCGGTCACGCGAGCATCGTTCTTGATGATCGTCACCAGCATGTCGGGGCTGCTGGACGACGACGACGGCGAGATCTTGTCGGCTCCGAGCTCTGTCGTAGGCACCTGCGGCGGAGACGGCACGGGGCCCCGGTGTTGGACACGTTTCTCACCGGTCTGCATGGTTGCGTCCGCCCCGGCGCCTTTGCGCGCATCGGTCACCCGGTACTCGCCGAGGTCGAAGGATCTCCAGCTCTTGCGCCGGCCGTGGGCCATGCTAATGTCCGTTATGGGCATCTTCTTCTCGTTCCCGGCCTGGCAGCTGGAGGTGGAGGAGGACGAGCATGAGCTAGCGAAGGCGTCACGCGGGTAGGCTTGTGCGGGGAGGAAGCGGAGCAGCTCAGAGCCCTTGAGCACATACTTGATGCCACTGGCGGGGTGCACGGGGTCGTCGACGGCGAGGTTGTGCTAGACGTAGCTGGTCTTGTAACTCCGTTTGGAGAACCAGGAGCAGGCGTCCGCCATGCCAGTGCCCCGGAGCACAACCAGCATGTCCAGCACGTCTCCACCATCAACATTGTTAATTAGTAAGCAGAGCCAGAACCTGAGTCAGTGACTGGCACTGGCAGGACCTGAAGCGACACTGAACAAATGAGAGTAGAGCGGGTATCTCGGAGGCAGAGGTCCTCCATGACTAGCTTTATCTCTGCCTAGTCAGCGAGAAGTGCACGGTCCGGGTCAAAAACCACTGAAAATCAAGTCCAAAACCACCTCAAGGGGGAATTGATCCGGTTTTGAAGATTTGAGGGGCTGATTGATCCGGTATTAGAGTTGAGGGGGAAATAGGTCCATCGGAGAGGATTTCAGGGGAAAACGATACTTTCCTCGCGTGCTAATAATTAGCAATTCAATGCTGATTTTACTTCCGCTTGAAACAATGCTGTTTGAAAGTTTCCCTGGTTTTGGTGCTCCTTCTCGTCCAATCACAATACACCTAGGTCACGTTGCTCCTTCTAATGTGACTTTAGGGCCGGTTCTTTTGAGCTATGCTACGGAAATAAGCTCCTGTGAAAATAAGCTTCAGATAAGCTCTTGTAAAAATAAGCTCCAGATAATAAGCTAGCCAGTTCTTTTCGACACCTGTTTTTTCAGCTTATCTGTGGTATGGTCAGTGAAAAGTCTGTAATGCCCTAGCATACATTAGCAGAACCATATAGCAAATCAATAGAAAAACATCATACATCAGCAACACCACATACATCATACAACAAATCTAGATGAATGTTTGGCCTGTGGATAAAAAGTCATACATCAACAACACCACATACATCATACAGCAGCAGCAGTTCATAACATCATCCATCACCAGCACCACATAGAAAATCTAGATAAAAAAACCAAAGGAGCTGCTCAGCTTGTCGGCCGAGCTCATGGCCACGGACTGGGAGGAGGGGAGGGGGAACGAACGGGGGTTCTTATCGCCAGACTGGTTCGCCGACCGGAGAGGGGCGCCGACCGCCGGAGTGGGGCGCCAACCGGACCGGCACGAGCTGCTGCTGGCCACCGGGGGAGGTAGGGGTCGCGCCCGAGGTTGGAGAGAAGCGGCGGCAGATGAGCTCCTACCCTCCGGCAATATCGCCGGAGCTAAGCCTCGAAGCAGAGGAGACGCGCCGGGGACCGGGGGCGGCGGCGGGTACAACGGGAACCTTAGCCTATGCGGGAGTGAGTCAGGGGCGAGACGAGAGGGAGAGTGGGATTGAAGATGTTTTTTTTTCTTTCTTGGGGGGGGGGGGGGGGATCAGGTCACGCGGGCTCGGGGCATTTTCCCTGTAATTTCCACGAACAACAGTGCCCTTTCTGTATACCGCTTTGGCTTTAAGTCATAAGCTGTGGTATACCTGGCCATATCTCGGGCCGGGCCGAAAAAAGCCCGGCGCTAAAAACCCATGCCCGAGCCCGGCCCGGCCCGGCCGTCGGGCCTGATTTTTGGGCCCGAGCCCGACCCGAGCCCGAAAAAAGCCCGGCCCGACCCGGCGTAGGCATAAACTTCAGTTTCTTTGGGCCCGAGCCCGGCCCGGCCCGGCCACCGGACTCAAAATTTAGGCCCGAGCCCGGCCCGTGGGCAAGGTCGGGCCGGGCCGGGTCGGGCTTTTTCGGGCCGGGCCGACCGGGCCGGGCTGCCCATGGCCAGGTCTGAGCTGTGGGAAGCTGCTCTCCCCCTCCCCCCCCCCCCCCCCCCCCAGCTTTTTTCCATTGTGAAGAAAAGAGAGATGGAAATAAGTTGAGCTAGCTTCTCAAAATGAGTTATTTTGGATTTCTAGCTTATTTCTGCAATAAGCTACTAGAAGCCACAAAAGAACTGGCCCTTATACACCTAGACGAAGGGAGTATTATACTATGTAGTCAGGTCAGCCATTCAGGCGTCAAGCACGGCTGCTGGTAAGTAACCAGCTCGATTAGGCAGTGATCCACATAGTCACATAGGAGTTTATGGATGTGTTTGGTTAAAGGGAGATGCTAGGGTGGATATGGGTATCCCCATCCAACTGGATAGGGATAGCCTCTTTTTTGTTTGGTTGGTGGATGGTGTTAACCCATGTTTTGTTTGGTTCAATGGATGGATCATGGTTGGAGATAGCTTAGCAATTCTTCGCTGTCGCCTATTCCCTTTCAGCTGCTGCTGCAGGAAAAATAAAAGGATCAACAGTTCAACACACACAACATACCACGTACACCACACAGCTCACGCACGCACCACACACAACATGTACAGCATGCACACCTCCGTGCGTGTATACAGCGCGCGTACAACGCCGGCCAGTCACGTACACCGATACAGCATCGGTCGCCCGTGTACAGAGTTCGTCCGTCCGCGTACACGCATAACGTCGGCCATCCGTGTACAGCTTACACCACGACACAGGTTGCCCATGCACGCAACTCACTCACGCTCATGCCAGGTACACGTATACTGACCCAGGTACACGGAGTCACGGACGTCCATGCACTGCTTTCGAGGTCAGTGTGAGAAAATGTTTCGTTCGTACGCAGGTGGATGGGCATATCCGCGACATTTTCACGCGCGTGCGGAGCCGGATTTTGAAGGTATATTCCAAGCATATGGCTATCCCTATCCTATCTCGTCCCAGCGCGTCCACAAACCAAACAGCTGCTATCCAATAAAAAATGGCTATCCCTGTCCCTTGGTTGGCTATCCCGTTAACCAAACGCATCCTATGGTAATATGGCTGCCCCGACCGGCTCCATCCCAACACGTCATTACAGTTTACAGATGAGGGGTGCCGTGCCCATCCGGACTCGCTTTGCTGTTTCGATGGTAACTTCTATTCCATTTCCATGTAGCTAGCTAGCAGCTGAATGCATGCTGGTGATGGCAAAGACCGGTCTACTTTATTAGCTGGGGCAGGCAGGAAAGGTCGCCTAGTTAAGCTGGAAAGCGGACAAATTAAGTCAGGAGTGATAAGTATCTGCGTGCCGACTGGCGATCAGTACACCAATCAATCAACTAATTGTCGATCATTATCGGCCATCTCCATCTCCATCTCCATCTGCTTGTTTTGTTGTCACGTTGTTGTTGGATGCTCCCCTCCCGCTGCTATCTAGCTTACGCGAGAGACAACTTAATTCAACAAAAGAATGTTGTTTTGGATACCATCAAAAAAGAATGTTGTTATGCATACTAGGACAACATTCACGGTTACCTTTCTTAACCACTATTTCTTTTAGCTATGGTGGGAGTATATATAACGCAAGATATTTAATGTATTCTGATTTTTTGCGACAATTTTGAAAGTATGCTTTATATTTTTTTTGACTTAAGCCAAGTCTAATGGCAACTCCAACGCCACCCACTAAAACACCCTAAGGCCTCGTTTGTTTGGCGTGGGTCGGAGGGGTTTCCAGGGGATTAACCCCGCGAGGCCCAGAAACCGCGCAAAACCGCGCCGGCCCGTTTGGCAGGCGAGGGTTCCACGGCCCAGCCCCTCCAAGCCCCCTCCGATACCCCCCTTTCCACGCGGTTTTCACGCCTCGAGGGGAGACGCAGGATTTGGCCGCCCCGCTCGACTCCAAGCCGCCGCCGCCGCTCGACTCTCCCCAAACGCCGCCGCCGACTCCTCCCCAAGGCACCGCCGCCACCCGACGGCTCGACGCCGGCGATCTGCGCACTGGCCTTCTCCCCGGTGGTAAGTCTTCGCCGCCCCTCCCCCTCCCCCCTCCTCTCCTCCGACGGCTGGACGCGACGGCCTTGTCGCGCCCGGCGAGCTGGCCTCCGGCAGGTCACGCTGCCTGCCTCCGAATGCAACGCATCGGCCGTGCGCACTGACAGTGTCCAAACAGTAGCTTGGTTCCGGTGTGTGTGAGTATGAATCTTAATCTGATGGGTGTCCGTGTCTTCCTGCTAGAGGCGATCAATAGGGCGTGTGGCTAAGTTTAATTACTGTGGATTAGCACATGCGTGTGTTCTTGTTTTTGGGTTGAGAAGGTGCGCACTTGCCCGTTAATATGATGATGGTTCAGTGTAATGTGATGATGGTTCTGACAGATGCTTGCTCTTCTTTGCTCCCCTTGTTACCTGTGATCTGGGGTGATCTATGGGGCACCACAAAAGTGCAGATACCCAGATGATGTGGTTATTATACTGAACTTTTTCTGATTATGTAAGTACTAGCTGCTACTGCTATCTTGGCTTTCTTAAGGAACAGCTAAAGAAAACGTCTGAAATATAGTCGGTTTATCTGTCTGTCCACCGTGTTTGCGTGGTCGAGGAGAACATTAGGTGTTTACGATTCCTCTGGTAGATGAACCACTGCTATGTGATCTTGCTGTACACATGCCTGCCTAGTGAACCTGAATCTGCCAAGCAGAGATGAATGGGCTCGGAGTGTAGGTGTCGTGCTTCGATGTTGCTTGTTCTTCTCCGACCGATCTGCCAAGCATTTTCATCCTGCATTTTAGAGCCTTTGGTGGAGCTGTTGGCCTGCTTTCATTCCGGTAATGAATGTACTGTATCTGCCTCATGCTTGCCTTGTTGAACTAAAATTGCAAGTGAACTAAAATTGCAAGTGAATTGTATTTATTCTGTGCTGTCAACATTATCTTATTCCTCATATGATTCTCATTGATTTACATAGTCTGATGTGTGTGACACTTACTTTTACAGCCTGCCGCGTGGATCCTTGTTGGTGTGGACGAGTTGCCTCCGTCTTGGGAACCTGTTGTCACGCCTAACTTCGGTAAGCTACACAAGCTTCTTGGCCTCTTGAGCTTGTTTCTTTACCGAAGTAGTATATCGTGCTTAATAGCTCTAGGTCATTTCAAATCTTGGCACACTGATGATATGATATTCTAGATCATTATGTATGTCTTATGAATGTAGTTCTTATTTGTTCCTTGCTTATTCTAGTTTTAGTGCCGAGATGAGTTCCGACGTTATCGATCGAATTAGGAAGAGGAGAAGGGAGGATGATGAAGACATGATGTCCTTTATTCTGCCCGTATTGCATCGAATGCGTCATAGAGGACCAATCGAGAGAAAGCAGCGACATAGCTCCATCTTATACGGCAAGAAGCGTGTTAACGATATTCTTACAGGGCATGTTAAGAATTGCCTAGTAGCTTATAGGATGGAGCCACGTATCTTTCGGGCACTGGCATCTTATCTTAGAAGAGAAAATCTGATATCGGATACAAGAATAAAGGTGGAGGAGAAGTTAGCTTTTTTCTTGTACATGGTGTCCCACAACGCTTCTTATGAAGATCTCCAGCTAGAATTCCAGCATAGTGGCCAAACATTCCATGAGTACATCAATGAGTTCTTCAACATTGTCCCCATCTTAGCTAGTCGATTTCTGAAGCCCCCGAACATTGATGAGCCACATCCAAAAATCTCCACCGACCCAAGATTCTATCCTTACTTCCAGGTTTCCATTTTTAACACTTCCACAATTCCTTTTCTTATCTAACTTATAGTTCTTTATTGATCTGTAATCTATTTGCTTTCAGAACTGTTTAGGAGCCATTGATGGGTCGCATGTTCCGATAACCGCAACACCTGGGATTGCCGCTCCATTTCGGAATAGGAAGGGTACCCTGAGTCATAATATAATGATTGCGTGCGACTTCGATCTGAGATTCACTTTCATATCATGTGGCTGGGAGGGTTCAGCTACAGATGCGAGAGTTCTTCAGTCTGCGATGAGCAAAGGTTTTAGAGTACCCGAGGGAAAATTTTACCTAGTTGATGGGGGTTATGCAAACACCCAGTCGTTTCTCGCACCTTATAGGGGTGTCCGGTATCATTTGAAGGAATTTGGTCATGGACACCCTCGGCCACAAAACCACAGGGAGCTGTTCAATCATCGACATGCTGTTCTACGCAACCATGTGGAAAGGTCCCTAGGAATTCTTAAAAAGCGCTTCCCAATTCTTCATGTTGGGACACTACATTCAATCAAGAACCAAGTGAAACTTCCCACAGCTGCCGCGGTTCTTCACAATATCATCAAAATGCAGAATGGTGACGAGACTTGGCTTGACAACCAGCCCGATAACATAGCGCCAAATGATTTTGTTGATCTCCCAAATGGCGACGAGAATAACTATGGGAACAACGGCTTAGGGAACACTCTAAGAGATGAAATTGCAATGCAAATGTGGGAAGCATATCATCCTGAATAGCCAACATGGTGTGTGTTTCATTCATATATATATATATATATATATATATATATATATATATATATATATATATATATATATATATAATAATTAACTTCTGTCATCTTCATCATCTAATAATGTAATTTGTGTTGCAATGCAGATATGTATCCTAAAGGCTCCCCAAAGTATAATTTGTTGAAAGCGCGTGCACAAAAAGCTTCACTCGGTGCCAAGAAGGCATCACCCAAAAATAAAAGGACTCCCCCAAGAGGTATTTTAATGCTTCATCTCCACTTGTTGCATTAATATTGCTCATCTCCTCTTATAATAGTTTATCATTGTGATCAAGTATGCCATTATTTTCATGGCTATTTTGCTCTATACAACTTTTTTCAAATTGAATGATAGTAACTCCTCGTGTCATGTTGAGCATTAGTTTGAACTATGTAAATTTGTGCTGGTGTAGTTAAGAAGCCAAGAGCTCAGTGGAACCCGGCTCTTGAAAAGTGTTTGGTAGATTTACTTCAAGAGCACAGCAATCCCTACCATAGGGGGCAGAACGGATGGTCTATTGAAGCTTGGAATAGGATGGCTAATTTATTCCATGAAAGATATGGGCATACCAATTTCACAAAGCAGCAGATTCAGGAAAAGCAGAAAGAATTAAAGGCTCAATACAGACTTCTCAAGGATGCACGGAAACAAAGTGGTGTCAGCTGGAACTATCATACACACATGATAGATGCTGACCCACATCTTTGGCAGAACTTGATCATCGTAAGTTCTAGTTTAATGCATTTTGTCTTTGCAACTTCTAACTTGTATTCCATGCTTCTTTTGTAATCAATCTTGTTTTCGAGTAATCTAAGTTTGATTCATTTCTTTTATATGCAGTCATGGCCAGAAATAAGTAAGTTTCAGACCAAGCCCTTTCCTCTGTATGACAAGTTGGGAGATCTGTATGATGGTGAGTTAATGCATTTAATGGATTTTCATTAACTCTCTTTTTGTTGACCTTTATAATGACTTCTCATTGCTTTCTGGCATTTAATGATAACTTGGGTGTTTGTGCAGGGCACATTGCAGAAGGTAACTTCAATTTCACATCAATTGAGGTTACTCAAGTCAGTGATGGCGATCCCGAAGGTGAAAGAGAGGAGGCTGGCTTATCTTTTGATCTGAATCAATACGGGGATGACTTGGAGATGTACGACAATCCAAGAGATGCAGCTCAAAGTGATGAGCTAAGAGATGCTACAGAAAGTGATGGTCCTAGAGATGCTGTTCAAAGTGATGAGCAAAGAGATTCTGCACAAAGAGATGGTGTTGCTGCTTCAAATAAGAAGCCTGTGAAGGAGTCAAAGAAGGGTAAGAAGCGTGATGATCCCATGGTTGAAGTGATGTCACAATATGTGGAGATCAAGAGGAAGCAGGCGGAGGAGGAATCTGCGCTTTTGGCCGGGTCAAAAAATGCACAAGAGTTCACCATCAGCAAGTGCATTGCTGTTCTGCACAAGATGGAGAGCATCCAAAGGAGTGAAAGAGCTGCTGCCTACAGGGTGTTCAAAATTGCTGAGAATCGTGAGATTTTTCTCAATTCTGCTGGCGAAGATGAAGAGAGTGCTGCCGAGTTTCTTCGGAGCGAAATGGCATTGTTGCCTTGAGGTATCTGAGGTAAGCTATATGGGCAGTAGTATGTTACTAGTATTATCTATATGGGCAGTTTTGATTTTTGGGAACTTCAATATTGGTTGCATAATCCTTGATTCATATTATGGTTGTTGTCCTGATAAATGGTTTTGCCTTGACGTATTTAGCATCAGCTTGTATGCTCGCATTCAGTTAGCATGCCCTTCACATTTCTCTTCTCTTGAAATGTATCTTGTTAACACAAACTTTGGTATTCCCATGCAGTACATTCCTGGAACCAAGATGGTCTTCCCTGGGCTGAAGAAGCCACAGGACCGTGCTGATCTCATTGTGTACCTGAAGAAAGCCACCTCCTCTTGAAAGGGCATGATGATGCTATGATATTGTCATGGCGAGTGAATTCATTTTGCAGTAAAATAAGACGATTAGACATTAATAGTCACTCTGGTTTGATGGGGTGTGATCCACGAGACAATTATCGTGCGAATTTCGTTTTCATGATATGGGTTTCATATTACCAGGTTTAGTTGAAAATCTTTGTCAATCTTTTGATTCAGTTGCTGGAAAATCCCAGTACACATGTTTTGACCACCAGGTGGCGGTGGGACTTGAATGCACACCCATGTTGATGAACATGAGATCTTTGAAGTTGATATAAAGCTTTCTGCCTGTGTGATGGGAGTCGTCTAATCTGACTATTTATTCTGCCATGTTGCTTCTCCTATGTGTATCTCCAGTCGTGACTTTTGCCATTTCTTGATGTCATTTACAATTAGGTGTCATTTACAATTTTATATCAAGTTTGTCTAGCTATATATGATGCTATTTAACCTGTAAAGATTGGATTTTTATGTTTTACACCATTTTAACTCAATATGGCAATCCCTCCCTACCAAACAGTGTTGTATATGGAGGGGATAGTGGCTAGAGGGGGATTTGAGGTTTCAAGGGGATCTGAGGGGATTGGGTGGAAGAGGGGGATTCACCAAATCCCCTGAAATCCCCTCCTCCCCAAACCTCCCAAATCCTCTCCTGCCAAACAAGGCCTAAGCGTCTGAATCGCACTGTTCGGACACCTTTTATCATCCAACGGGCATACACCAAATGCGTCTGCGTACGAATTCCCACAAATCAGAAGCAAACCGAAGGGGGTTGTGGGCGTACATACGCCCACCATGTAGGCGCCCGACTAAGCGGCCCCACCCAAACCCTCGCTTCATGTTCTGTTGTAGAAGGCTCGACACACATGCATCCAGTGCTGCTCAAAGAGGACGTGACCGAACGGACGCCTACCACATTACTGAGGGTCAGACCGACGTGACCACACAGCTGACTGAAGTCGCTTCAGTGTGAATGGGGCGACAAAGAAGCCTACTCTGGTCGTTGCGCTCGCATAGAAGCGGCGCCGGTGCGCCTTCCCTGGTTAGTTAAGTAGATTGGCCGCGCTGGCTAACCCTACCTCCTCTCGTCTGCACACCGTCGCCTCTCCTACCCTCCACACACAACCACAATGGGCAAGTCCGGTAGCGGCAACAGGTGGTTCTCTGCGCCGACAGGAGGATCTGGGGAGAGCTCCAGATCGTGGAATTGACGCCCATGGTCCCTAGGACCGTCGGGGTCCACCACTTCGACAGTCAAGACAAAGGTGGTGCTCTCCTCGGAAGACGACGATGAGAAGGAGTTGCCCTCCTTATCGAGGCCGCGCAATCGGAAGCGGAGTACACACGGCAACTCAAGCTGCTGCTCAAGCGTTCGCTGTTTGACATCAGTCTGGTGCCGCCCTCAATGCCCAACCACGGTGTCCAAATCGGACGCAACTTCAAGGTGGAGCCGCCATCCCCGTCGTGCCACCATGTCAATACGGAACCGTCACCCCCCGCCTCGCAGCCAGGTTGGGCGGTTCATCCAGCCGACATCTCCGCCACGCCATTTTCAGTGCGGCAAGGAGGAGGCACCACCATTCCCACACCGTCGACTATCCAGGAGCCAATGGCACCCGACCATCATGAAGGAGGAGGAGGAGGATCCCTCCCCGGTGATCGCCAACACGCGCGGCTACCTCCTTCACTACATCGGTCACAACGACGATGCCACATCCCTGCGCCTCGGAACGACGGCCAACAAGGTGGCAACCGAGGAGGCGTGCCATTTGATGTTCGTGATATTGGATATGGTACTGGACTAGGTCCTCACCGACCCGAACCTCACGCTGGCTCGGGTCGAGAATCGGGTAAGGACCACCGCACAAATGTTCCCAGCCGTCGACGTCGAATTCGCGACCAACTCTACAAGTTGGGCTCGCCCGAGGAGTCTGGGCGTTTGGTCCAACGCCTCATCTAAGGGCAAGGGTGGGTTGCACCGGCCGGAGTTCGGGCCCTACCCTCGCCACAAGCCAAACTCGGTCGATCGTCTGCACAAGGCGTAGCGGAGTAGCCTCGAGGGTGCGGCCATGGCTGATCAAGGCTGCCGCGACCGCTAGGAGGCCTTCAGCCACTGGAAGGACGACGACAACAACAATGACGGCGGCGTCGACGGGCCCGACGAGAACGTAGGTGCCGGTGGCCTCGGAGGCCATGCCTACGAGGTCACCGTCCAGTACGTCGCTTAGTGCAGGTTAGGTTTTGTTTAAATTTCGTCCAGTTTAGTTCAACTATGTTAATTTCCTCCTTTTGGTTGTAAATATATCGAAATTTAGCAAATATTGTCCAATTTGTATTCATTGTCCATTTTTGTGAAAAGAACTGTTTGAAATGAGGTAGATGTTTGGTCTATCAGGTTAGATGGCCGACTCCCCGGTCGCTATCTGTAGACATGTTTGGATATGTCCGTAGACATTTGATTTGTCTATTTTAATACATTGTGTTGAAGTTGCCCTAATGAGAAATTTATTTCTGTTTCGTTTGTATACGAACACTACAAACCGAAAGACGTTTTTGAGAAGGGTCAAATTTAGCAATAAGACTTTTGAGGGGCGGCCATGGATGTATTTAAGTGGTTAAACGGGTCGGTTAGTATAAAAAATATCAACTTAGCCACTCATCCATCGCAAACTAACACGCGCTTTACGTACGATCTTGATCTGCAGCTTAGCTGTAGTACAACTACGTACTATGGTGGCTTTATTTATAAAGTCGAATGTATGCCTTTTCTCTAAAAAAAACCCTACGTATTATGTATTTCAGGTCAACGTGTGGGTCAGTATGCAATCCAGTTAAACCCCAATTAACATTCAACCAGCAGATTTCGAATTACTAAATTCATGCTCCAACCAGTTTATCGAAAAGTTTGAACTATCAAGAAAGACAGATAATATAATTCAACACAAATTACTCCAGACCATTGGATCTCCGTCCAACAAAGCCAACGCCTATTGTATACTCCCTTCATCCCAAAATAACTGTCTCAACTTTATACTAGTTTTAGTATAAAGTTATACTAAGTTTAAGACATTTATTTTGAGACTGAGGAAGTATATAGGACGTAGAAGACGATCGATGCACCAGTCAGTTGGCTGAAACATCCAAACACTACTACCTCCGTCCGGATTTACTAGGCCCCTTCGTTTTTTGGGCTAGGTTTTGACCATCAATAGACTTCTAAAGTATAAAGCATATGCTATAAAAAAATATTGTTAGATTTGTATTCGAAAGAGCTTTCCGACAATATAATTTTTGTGACATATAGTTTCCATTTTGTTAGTTAAATTTGTAGGTCAAACTTTAACCCAGAATAAGAAGGGGTCTAATAAACCCGGACGAAGGGAGTAGTAGCTAGCGAAAAGTTAGCTCCTTAATTATTATTTTCATTTCAGCAAGGCAGCTAGTTTGGCTTCTTGCACTAGTAGAAAACAGGGCTTTGAAACGGGTCAGAATATTGCATTAGTCCCGGTCTTGTTACGAACCGGGACTAATGGGTGCATCAGTCCCGGTTCATGAGGCCAGGGCGCCGGCTGGGCCTCGGCAGGAACCAGTCCCGGTTCGTATGACCCCTTTAGTCCTGGTTCCAAACACGAACCGGGACTAAAGGGCCTCGCTCCTGGCCGATCCCCTTTAGTCCCGGTTGGTGGCCGGAACCGGGACTAAAGATATGCCTATATATATGCTTGCCTCTGCCCGCTCACTCTGTTTTTTTGGCCGGCCGGCGCGTGTGAGGTGTGTGCTGCTCTGCTCTCACCTCCTATGCACACGAGGTGTTCGATGAAATGCCAAAGCCATGATTAAGCTTTCTCCTCTCCAAGCTCGACCTCCAAGCTCCATTTACCTCAAGATTTGTCTAGGTTTGGCGGTCCGTCACGTCCCATCCCCGTCCTCACCGTCGTCGATCGCCCGCGCCAATCTCGTCGCCGGCACCACCGTGGTGAGCCTCTTGTTCTTATCTTCTTTTTAAAAGAAAAAAGTTCTTATTTGTATGATTTACATAAATACTTGTATAAATTTCTTACTTTTATTATTTTTTGTTATTATATAGGTCCATGGTTATGGTATCCGCCCGCGTCGGCCCTCGTCCGATCTATGATTCAGATGTGGT
Source organism: Elymus sibiricus (assembly GCA_039707655.1). NCBI lineage: Eukaryota > Viridiplantae > Streptophyta > Magnoliopsida > Poales > Poaceae > Elymus > Elymus sibiricus. Next base: position 446,375,184 of record CM077663.1, on the reverse strand, counting down.
ATATTATCTTTTATAACTATTTGTTTCATTTAGTGTTTATGACAATTATGCCGACCAACGTGACATAGATGTGTTTATTCTAGGAGGTATGTGAACCGGAAATTCCAACCGACCCTCTTGTCGAGAGGTTAAATTTAGTTGAAATATAAAACGAGGATTTGAAAGAAAAAATGAAAAGAATTGAGGAGGAGAAGATGAAATTAGAGTTGCATGTTGCCGATGTCGTCCATGACCACAAGATCAAGATGGATGCAATGCGCTTGAAGATTAGAAAGATAAGAAAATATGACATTGATAATGAGGCTTGGTATCATTATGCTGTTGGATTAATTTGCTACCTTAGTTGCGATTATGATCGCATTTGTTGTTGTATTTAAATGTTTTACATAGTTATATGTTAGTTTCAATTTATGTTTTAATTAGATGCTCCAGAGAGCTATATGTTGTTCTATGAGAACTATGTATGAACTTTATGTATTTATTTTTTCCTCTATAACTTTTGATCACTACTGTACTTTGGTTTTAATGTGATGATTAACTTGTATTAATTTGGTCACTTCTATATTCATGATGTTCTGTCATGGTTTTTGATACATTAGCACATGCTATGTGGGTGAAATTATGATACCATGCCAATTTTCAACCATTTCAGAGTTCATTTGCAGTGCTTTTCAATTTCAGGGTCATCTTAGCTCAAAATAAATCATTAAATGCATGAAAAATAGTAAATGAAGTCAGAAAAGGGTTGAAAAGTGATGATGTGGCTTTGAATGGTGCATATTGAATGCCGAAAAAGTCTTGAGTTAAAATATATTTAAAAACATGAAATCCCTTTGTACTAGACAAGTTTTCGTCCGAAACCCTGATACTTCGAAGGAGATTGTCCAGTTTGTACACGAAGTGCATCCAGTTTGTCCCGTAACCCTCTCAACTTTTTAGCACATGCTACGTGGGTGAAATTATGATACCATGCCAATTTTCAACCATTTCAGAGTTAATTTGCAGTGCTTTTCAATTTCAGGGTCATCTTAGCTCAAAATAAATCATGAAATGCGTGAAAAATAGCAAATGAAGTCAGAAAAGGGTTGAAAAGTGATGATGTGGCTTTGAATGGTGCATATTGAATGCAGAAAAAGTCTGGAGTTAAAATATGTTTAAAAAATGAAATCCCTTTGTAATAGACGAGTTTTCGTCTGAAACCCTGATACTTCGAAGGAGATTGTCCAGTTTGTACACGAAGTGCATCCAGTTTTTCCCGTAACCCTCTCAACTTTTTAGCACATTCTACGTGTGTGAAATTATGATACCATGCCAATTTTCAACCATTTCAGAGTTCATTTGCAGTGCTTTTCAATTTCAGGGTCATCTTAGCTCAAAATAAATCATGAAATGCATGAAAAATAGCAAATGAAGTCAGAACAGGGTTGAAAAGTGATGCCGTGGATTTGAATGGTGCATATTGAATGCAGAAAAAGTCTTGAGTTAAAATATGTTTAAAAAAATGAAATCCCTTTGTAATAGACTAGTTTTCGTCCGAAACCCTGATACTTCGAAGGAGATTGTCCAGTTTGTACACGAAGTGCATCCAGTTTTTCCAGTAACCCTCTCAACTTTTTAGCACATGCTACGTGGGTGAAATTATGATACCATGCCAATTTTTAACCATTTCAGAGTTCATTTGCAGTGCTTTTCAATTTCAGGGTCATCTTAGCTCAAAATAAATCATGAAATGCATGAAAAATAGCAAATGAAGTCAGAAAAGGGTTGAAAAGTGATGACGTGGGTTTGAATGGTGCATATTGAATGCAGAAAAAGTCTTGAGTTAAAATATGTTTAAAAAATGAAATCCCTTTGTAATAGACGAGTTTTCGTCCGAAACCCTGATACTTCGAAGGAGATTGTCCAGTTTGTACACGAACTGCATCCAGTTTTCCCCGTAACCCTTTTAACTTTTCAGCCCATGCTACGTGGGTGATATTATAATACCATGCCAATTTTCAACCATTTCAGAGTTCATTTGGAGTGCTTTTCAATTTCAGGATCATCTTACCTCAAAATAAATCATGAAATGCATGAAAAATAGCAAATGAAGTCTGAAAAGGGTTGAAAATTGATGACGTGGCTTTGAATGGTGCATATTGAATGTAGAAAAAGTCTTGAGTTAAAATATGTTTAAAAAAATGAAATCCCTTTGTAATAGACGAGTTTTCGTCCGAAACCCTGATACTTCGAAGGAGATTGTCCAGTTTGTACACGAAGTGCATCCAGTTTTTCCCGTAACCCCCTCAACTTTTTAGCACATGCTACGTGGGTGAAATTATGATACCATGCCAATTTTCAACCATTTCAGAGTTCATTTGTAGTGTTTTTCAATTTCAGGGTCATCTTAGCTCAAAATAAATCATGAAATGCATGAAAAATAGCAAATGAAGTCAGAAAAGGGTTGAAAAGTGATGATGTGGCTTTGAATGGTGCATATTGAATGCTAAAAAAGTCTTGAGTTAAAATATGTTTAAAAAAATGAAATCCCTTTGTAATAGACGAGTTTTCGTCCGAAACCCTGATACTTCAAAGGAGATTGTCCAGTTTGTACACGAAGTGCATCCAGTTTTTCCTGTAACCCTCTCAACTTTTTAGCACATGCTACGTGGGTGAAATTATGATACCATGCCAATTTTCAACCATTTCAGAGTTCATTTGCAGTGTTTTTCAATTTCAGGGTCATCTTAGCTCAAAATAAATCATGAAATGCATGAAAAATAGCAAATGAAGTCAGAAAAGGGTTGAAAAGTGATGATTTGGCTTTGAATGGTGCATATCGAATGCTGAAAAAGTCTTGAGTTAAAATACATTTAAAAAATGAAATCCCTTTGTAATAGACGAGTTTTCGTCCGAAACCCTGACACTTCGAAGGAGATTGTCTAGTTTGTACACGAAGTGGATCTAGTTTTTCCCGTAACCCTTTCAACTATTTAGCACATGCTACGTGGGTGAAATTATGATACCATGCCAATTTTCAACCATTTCAGAGTTCATTTGCAGTGCTTTTCAATTTCAGGGTCATCTTAGCTCAAAATAAATCATGAAATGCATGAAAAATAGCAAATGAAGTCAGAAAAGGGTTGAAAAGTGATGATGTGGCTTTGAATGGTGCATATTGAATGCACAAAAAGTCTTGAGTTAAAATATGTTTAAAAAATGAAATCCCTTTGTAATAGACGAGTTTTCTTCCGAAACCCTGATACTTCGAAGGAGATTGTCCAGTTTGTACACGAAGTGCATCCATTTTTTCCCATAACCCTCTCAACTTTTTAGCACAAGCTATGTGGGTGAAATTGTGATACCATGCCAATTTTCAACCATTTCAGAGTTCATTTGCAGTGCTTTTTAATTTCATGGTCATCTTAGCTCAAAATAAAACATGAAATGCATGAAAAATAGCAAATGAAGTCAGAAAAGGGTTGAAAAGTGGTGATGTGGCTTTGAATGGTGCATATTGAATGCTGAAAAAGTCTTGATTTAAAATATGTTTAAAAAAATGAAATCCCTTTGTAATAGACGAGTTTTCATCCGAAACCCTGATACTTCGAAGGAGATTGTCCAGTTTGTACACGAAGTGCATGCAGTTTTTCCCGTAACCCTTTCAACTTTTTAGCACATGCTATTTGGGTGAAATTATAATACCATGCCAATTTTCAACCATTTCAGAGTTCATTTGCAGTGCTTTTCAATTTCAGGGTCATCTTAGCTCAAAATAAATCATGAAATGCATGAAAAATAGCAAATGAAGTCAGAAAAGGGTTGAAAAGTGATGATGTGTCTTTGAATGGTGCATATTGAATGCAAAAAAAGTCTTGAGTTAAAATATGTTAAAAAAATGAAATCCCTTTGTAATAGACGAGTTTTCGTCCGAAACCTTGATACTTCGAAGGAGATTGTCCAGTTTGTACACGAAGTGCATCCAGTTTTTCCCGTAACCCTCTCAACTTTTTAGCACATGCTATGTGGGTGAAATTATGATACCATGCCAATTTTCAACCATTTCAGAGTTCATTTGCAGTGCTTTTCAATTTCAGGGTCATCTTAGCTCAAAATAAATCATGAAATGCATGAAAAATAGCAAATGAAGTCAGAAAAGGGTTGAAAAGTGATGATGTGGCTTTTAATGGTGCATATTGAATGCAGAAAAAGTCTTGAGTTGAAATATGTTAAAAAAATGCAGAAAAAGTCTTTTATAAAACTGTAATAGCACAAAGAATGAACTAAAGAGAATGAATTAAATATAATATTCTTCATTAGCAAAAAGAATAAAAATAATATTAACTAAAATTATCAAAGTATTTATTTGTTAAAAACTTTAATAGTAAAATGAATTTTCATAAAGTACATTTTGTTACAAGCTTTAATAGAAACTAAAAAGCTTTTATAAAACTCTAATAGCAAAAGGAATCAACTAAAAAGAATCAATAAAAAATAAAACTTATGCGAATAAAATTATATAAAATTTATGCAACTAAAATTATATAACTAAAAATAGCATATGCAAAAAATAACATTAAAATCATAATATATGCAAAAAAACGGCCCGCCTACTAGGCACGACGGCGTGCATACTACTAGAAACCCTACAATTAGGCCAGGATGCAGGACCGCAGTGCTAGCAGGCCCAACAGGGCGTCAAATAGGCATGTACTGCCTGCATTAGAGAGGAGCTCGAGAGGGCAGCGGCAGTAGCGCTTATAAACCACTCCGAGCCCCTCTTGACTAGCGAGGTGGGACTAAACTTTTGGTACGGGAAGCACAGCCCTTTAGTCCCGGTTGGTGCCACCAACCGGGACTAAAGGCTTTAGTCCCGGTTGGTGCCACCAACCGGGACTAAAGGTCTCTGCTTCCCGCCCTTTGGGCTGCTGGAAATTGACCTTTAGTCCCGGTTGGTGGCACCAACCGGGACTAAAGGGGGGCATTAGTCCCGGTTGGAGCCACCAATCGGGACTAAAGGTCTCTGTATATAAGCGGGAGTTGGGAAAATTTGCCAAAACACATCTGCAGTTCCGCCCCCGACGCCGGCGACCACCTCGACGCCGCCAGGCTGCCCGAGCTCGCCGTCACCTCCGAGCCATCCCCGAGCCCGCTCCTCGTCGCCGGACCTCCTCGCCCTCCTCCCCGAACCTGCTCCTCGTCGCCGCCCCCGACGCCGTCCCGGAGCCCTGCCCGACACCGTCACCTCGCCGTCGCCCCCGACGCTGTCCTCCTCCCGACGCATCGCCGTCGCCCCCGACGCCGTCCCCGAGCCCTGCCCGATGCCGTCGCCTCGCCGTTGCCCCCGACGCCGTCCTCCTCCCGATGCCTCGCCGTCGCCCCCGACGTCGTCGCCTCGTCGCCGCCCCCGACGCCGTCCCCGAGCCCTGCCCGACGCCGTGGGTACTGTCAAAAGAATTGGGGACAATATCTCCTTTTTGCAAATCAAAGAACAATTTTTTTTGCATTAGAGTTCATTTTGTCTTTGCTATGTTTCTGCCATGCCATGCTATGTTTGTTGCATGAAATATGTATGAGATGTTAGATGGATAGATAGATATGTTTAGATGGATGGATGGATGTATATATATAGAAAATGTTGATATGATGAATTTTTTTTTGTTCATAGAATTTTTTTGTCCATGTATGTATGTATATGTACAGATGGATGGATTGATGTATATATAAAATGTTGTGATTAAGTCTATGTTTGCCACTAATCCATCTCTCATGGTTGTATATTGCCACGTTGTAATATTTGCAGAAACTATGGACAACAAAGACTGAGAAAAAGAAGAGTTGTTGGGGGATATAATCCGTGACGGAGGTGATATCGATCTCAACTGCTTGTCGTTTCTCAACGAGACTGATGGTGAGGAAAGAGAGGATGGTGGCTCTGGTGAGGAGGAAGGAGATCATGACGGCTCCGGTGATCGAACTGCGGACGAAGGAGATCATGACGGCTCCGGTGATCGAATGGAGAAGGGAGCCATAACCGCTTCAAAGTCCGGCGAGGTATATATTAATTAATCCTCTGCTGACTAGATGCATTAATTTTTTTTGTATGTACATATATTAACGCTTCTTTCTTCTTTTAATTAGCCATCCGGATCGAGCTCCACTTTGGTAAGGAGACGAGGCCCGATGAGAAGGTTGGACGTGGAAGAAAGGTTCACGATCGAAGAAGTCTCTCCAGAAGGCCAACCGATTGCTCCCTACCGGACCAAGAACAAATTTATACATCAGTGTGGAGTTATTGTTAGGGACATCGTCCCGATCAGCTGCCAAGAATGGAATAAGAAGAAGGACCCTCAAGTTCCTTATGTCAACGATAGACTGAAAGATGATCTTTGGACCAATCTGATGAGAAATTTCAGCCTACCGCCAGAGGAGGATCCGAATAACCCAGTTATACAGCGAAAGGTCAGGGCGTTTGCTCTTAAGAAGATGGCAGAACTATTCAAGAACTGGAAGAAAGTATTGCACTAGTAGAAAACAGGGCTTTGAAACGGGCCAGAATATTGCATTAGTCCCGGTCTAGTTATGAACCGGGACTAATGGGTGCATCAGTCCCGGTTCATGAGGCCAGGGCGCCGGCCGAGCAACGGCAGGAACTAGTCCCGGTTCGTATGACCCCTTTAGTCCCGGTTCCAGACACGAACCGGGACTAAAGGGCCTCGCTCCTGGCCGAGCCCATTTAGTCCCGATTGGTGGCTGGAACCGGGACTAAAGAGGCACCTTTAGTCCCGGTGCTAGCCACCAACCGGGACTTATACAACGCCTATATATATGCTCGCCCCTGCCCGCTCACTCCTCTGTTTTTTGGCCGGCCGGCGTTTGGGAGGTGTGTTGCTCTCTGTTCTCACCTCCTATGCACATGAGGTGTTCGATGAAATGCCGCAGCCACACTTAAGTTTTCTCCTCTCCAAGCTCGACCTCCAAGCTACATTTTCCCTAAGATTTGTTTAGGTTTGGCGGTGCACCAACTACACAAGTGTTCTAAAAGGTTAACGACTTCATCGTTTTATCTCTCAATACTAGTTTAGCTCATTTCAAATGCTCTAGAAGTAGAGTGTGGTTTGTGGGTTTTAGTGGAGGAGTGTATGTGGGAGTTCTTTTGATTTAGACGCACAATTAGAGCTGAAATTAACTTCTTAGAGTCTGCACATGTGTAGGGTGCCGTCCCCGTCCCCGACCCCACCGCCGTCGATCGCCCGCGCCGATCTCGTCGCCGGCACCACCGTGGTGAGCCTCTTGTTCTTATCTTCTTTTTAAAAGAAAAAAAATTCTTACTTGTATGATTTAGATAGATACTTGTACAATTTTCTTACTTTTGTTATTGTTTGTTATTATATAGTGCCATGGTTTTGGTATCTGCCCCCGTTGGCCCTCGTCCTGTTTATGATTCGGATGTGGTATATTATCTTTTATACCTATTTGTTTCATTTAGTGTTTATGACAGTTATGCCGACCAACGTGACATATATGTTTTTATCTAGGAGGTATGTGAACCGGAAATTCGAACCGCCCCTCTTGTCGAGAGGTTAAATTTAGTTGAAAAAGAAAACAATTACTTGAAGAAAAAATTGAAAAGAATTGAGGAGGAGAAGATGGAATTGGAGTTGCATGTTGCCGATGTCGTCGAAGATCACGAGATCAAGATGGATGCAATGCGCTTGAAGATTAGAAAGATTAGAAAATATGCCATTCATACTGAGGCTTGGTATCATTATGCCGTTTGATCAATTGGTACCTTAGTTGCGGTTATGATCGCATTTGTTGTTGCATTTAAATGTTTTACATAGTTTCAATGTATGTTTTAATTAGATGCTCTAGAGAGCTATATGTTGTTCAATGAGAACTATGTATGAACTTTATGTATTTATTTTGGTCACTACTGTACTTTGGTTTTAATGTGATGATGAACTTCTATTAATTTGGTCACTTCTCTATTCATGATGTTCTGTAATGGTTTTTGATACACTTAATTATCTAATGCACGCAGATGAACCGGCAATGGATGTACGGTGACCGACGCACCTCTGAGTACATTAATGGCCTGCATAATTTTCTCAAAGTGGCTGAGGCAACCAAGCATAATGGTTTTATGTATTGTCCATGTACTATCTGTGGGAATACAAAGGATTACTCTAACTCGAAAACCCTTCACGTCCACCTGCTTGAGAAGGGTTTCATGCCACACTATAATGTTTGGACCAAGCACGGAGAAAGAGGGGTTATGATGGAAGACAACGAAGAAGAAGAGGATGATGACAACTATCCGCCCCCTGAATACGGTGATGCTGCAATGGGGGAAGCTGAAGATCAAGAGGAACCAGACGATGTGCCCGATGATGATCTTCGCCGGGTCATTGTTGATGCAAAGAGACAATGCCAAAGTGAAAGGGAGAAGTTGAAGTTCGATCGCATGTTAGAGGATCACAAAAAAGGGTTGTGCCCAAATTGCGAAGATGACAACACAAAGCTCGGTACCACACTGGAATTGCTGCAATGGAAGGCAGAGAATGGTGTATCTGACAAGGCATTTGAAAAGGTGCTGAAAATAATAAAGAATAAGCTTCCAAAGGACAACGAATTGCCCGACAGTACATACGAAGCAAAGAAGGTTGTCTGCCCTCTAGGATTGGAGGTGCAGAAGATACATGCATGCCCTAATGAATGCATCCTCTACCGCGGTGCGTACGAGGATTTGAACTCATGCCCGGTATGCTGTGCATTGCGGTATAAGATCAGACGAGATGACCCTGGTGATGTTGAGGGCCAGCGCACCGGGAAGAGGGTTCCTGCCAAGGTGATGTGGTATGCTCCTATAATACCACGGTTGAAACGTTTGTTCAGAAACAAAGAGCATGCCAAGTTGATGCGATGGCACAAGGAAGACCGTAAGAAAGACGGGAAGTTGAGAGCACCCGGTGATGGGTCGCAGTGGAGAAAGATCGAGAGAAAGTGGGGGGACTTTACAGATGACCCAAGGAAAGTATGGTTTGGTTTAAGTGCAGATGGCGTTAATCCTTTTGGGGAGCAGAGTAGCAAGCATAGCACATGGCATGTGACTCTATGTATGTATAACCTTCCTCCTTGGTTGTGCATGAAGCGGAAGTTCATTATGATGCCAGTGCTCATCCAAGGCCCTAAGCAACCCGGAAATGACATTGATGTGTACCTAAGGCCATTAGTTGATGAACTTCTACAACTGTGGAATGGAAAAGGTGTACGTGTGTGGGATGAGAACGAACAGGGGGAATTTGACCTACGAGCATTGCTGTTTGTAACCATCAATGATTGGCCTGCTCTCAGTAACCTTTCAGGACAGACAAACAAGGGATACCACGCATGCACGCACTGTTTAGATGACACCGATAGTATATATTTGGACAAAATGTAGGAAGAATGTGTACCTGGGGCATCGTCGATTTCTTTCGACCAACCATCAATGTCGAAAGAAAGGAAAGCATTTCAAAGGTGAGGCAGATCACCGGAAGAAGCCCACCCTCCGTACTGGTGATCACATACTTGATATGGTCAATGATTTAAAAGTAATCTTTGGAAAGGGTCCGTACTGTCGGACTATCTGTTCCGAATGACGCTGAGGGACGCGCACCCATGTGGAAGAAGAAATCTATATTTTGGGACCTACCCTATTGGAAAGACCTAGAGGTCCGCTCTGCAATCGACGTGATGCACGTGACGAAGAATCTTTGCGTGAACCTGCTAGGCTTCTTGGGAGTGTATGGGAAGACAAAAGATACACCGGAGGCACGGGAGGACCAGCAACGTGTGCACGAAAAAGACGGCATGCATCCAAAGCAGTATGAAGGTCCTGCCAGCTACGCTCTTACCAAAGAAGAGAAGGAAATCTTCTTTGAATGCCTGCTCAGTATGAAGGTCCCATCTGGCTTCTCGTCGAATATAAAGGGAATAATAAATATGGCAGAGAAAAAGTTCCAGAACCTAAAGTCTCATGAGTACCACGTGATTATGACGCAACTGCTTCCGGTTGCATTGAGGGGGCTTCTACCAGAAAACGTTCGATTAGCCATTGTGAAGCTATGTGCATTCCTCAATGCAATCTCTCAGAAGGTAATCGATCCAGAAATCCTACCAAGGTTAACGAGTGATTTGGTGCAATGTCTTGTCAGTTTCGAGCTGGTGTTCCCACCATCCTTCTTCAATATCATGACGCACGTCCTAGTTCATCTAGTCGACGAGATTGGCATTTTGGGCCCTGTATTTCTACACAACATCTTCCCCTTTGAGAGGTTCATGGGAGTCTTAAAGAAATATGTTTGTAACCGTGCTAGGCCAGAAGGCAGCATCTCCATGGGCCATCAAACAGAGGAAAGCATTGGGTTTGGTGTTGACTTTATTCCTGACCTTAAGCCGATTGGTCTCCCTCAATCGCGGTATGAGGGGAGACTGACTGGAAAAGGCACGCTAGGAGCGAATTCAATAATATGTAGGGACGGGCATTCTTGGTCTCAAGCACACTACACTGTTCTACAGAATTCTACCTTGGTGACCCCGTATGTCAATGAACACAAGAATATTCTGCGCTCCAAATACCCGGAGCAGTGTGACGACTGGATTATATGTGAACACATCAGGACTTTCGGCGGTTGGTTGCAAACACATCTCATGGGTAACACCACTGTTGCAGATGAGCTGTACTCGTTGGCCAGGGGACCATCTTCGACTATATTGACTTACAAAGGGTACGAGATAAATGGGAATACATTTTACACGATCGCCCAAGATCAAAAGAGCACCAACCAAAACAGTGGTGTCCGCTTTGATGCAGCAACCAACAGGGGAAATGACACATATTATGGTTACATAGTGGACATATGGGAACTTGACTATGGACATGATTTTAAGGTCCCTTTGTTTCGGTGCAAATGGGTCAATCTGTCAGGAGGGAGGGTACAAGTAGACCCGCAGTACGGAATGACAACAGTGGATCTGAACAATCTAGGGTACACAGACGAACCATTTGTCCTAGCCAATGATGTGGCGCAGGTTTTCTATGTGAAGGACATGTCTACAAACCGAGAAAAAGAAAAGATAAGGAAGCGAATACGTCATACGATGAGCCAAAGCGCCACATAGTTCTTTCAGGGAAAAGAGACATCGTGGGAGTGGAGGGCAAGACAGACATGTCTGAAGATTATGAAAAGTTTCATGAAATTCCTCCCTTCAAAGTGAAGGCTGACCCAAGCACCCTGTTAAACGATGAAGATTATCCATGGTTACGGCGCAATAAGCAAGGGACACACGCGAAGAAAAAGTGAAGACTTTCTCGCCACAACTATTCTGATGATGGCTTTGATCTAGAATATCACTGCAGTTACATGTCAAGAAATGAAATGCCTTTTGTAACTGGTGAGTTTTCGTCTGAAACCCTGATACTTCGAAAGAGATTGTTCATTTTGTACACGAAGTGCATCCAGTTTTTGCCATAACCGTCTCAACTTTTTAGCACATGCTATGTGGGTGAAATGATGATACCATGCCAACTTTCAACCATTTCAGAGTTCATTTACAGTGCTTTTCAATTCTGGGTCATCTTAGCTCTAAATAAATCATGAAATGCATGAAAAATAGCAAATGAAGTCAGAAAAGATTTGAAAAGTGATGATGTGGCTTTGAATGGTGCATATTGAATGCATAAAAAGTCTTGAGTTCAAATATGTTTAAAAAATTGAAATCCTTTTGTAACAGATGAGTTTTCGTCCAAAACCCTGATACTTCGAAAGAGATTGTTCATTTTGTACACGAAGTGTATCCAGTTTTTGCCGTAACCCTCTCAATTTTTTAGCACATGCTATGTGGGTGAAATGATGATACCATGCCAACTTTCAACCATTTCAGAGTTCATTTGCAGTGCTTTTCAATTCAGGGTCATCTTAGCTCAAAATAAATCATGAAATGCATGAAAAATAGCAAATGAAGTCATAAAAGGTTTGAAAAGTGATGATGTGGCTTTGAATGATGCATATTGAATGCAGAAAAAGTCTTGAGTTAAAATATGTTTAAAAAATCGAAATCCCTTTGTAATAGACGTGTTTTTGTCCGATCAAAGTTATTTAACTTAATATTATATAAAATTTATGCAACTAAAATTATCAAAGTTATTTTTGTTAAAAACTTTAATAGCAAAAAGAATATTCATAAAGTATTTTTTGTTAAGAACTTTTAATATGCAAAAAAATAACATAAAAAATAGCAAAAGTGAACATAGATGTGCTTATAGGGAAAATTCGACCTGAAATCAAAGTGATGCACTTTGATTTCAGATCGAATTTCCCGTATAAGGGCATCTATTTTCACTTTGAGAGGAACTCAACAAGGCAGAGAGGGGCGGGATTATAAACCGGTGCGAGCGCCTCTCGCTTGGCGAGGTGGGACTAAACTCGCACCACAGCCAGGAGTAACCCTTTAGTCCCGGTTGGTGGCTCCAACCGGGACCAATTCCAACTTTTCGTCCCGGTTGGTGCCACCAACCGGGACTAATGCCACCCTTTAGTCCTGGTTGGAGCCACCAACCGGGACCAAAGGTCTCTGCTTCACGCCCTTTGGGCTGCTGAAGTTGACCTTTAGTCCCGGTTGGTGGCACCAACCGGGACGAAAGGGTGGCATTGGTCCCGGTTGGAGCCACCAACCGGGACTAAAGTTCTCTGTATATAAGCGGGAGTTGGGAAAATTTCCAATCCCATCTGCAGTTTCTTCTCTCCCCCGATGGCACCGACGACCACCTCGACGCCGCCAGGCTACCGGATTTTGCCGTCCCCCGCTCCCCTGCCCTGACGTCGCCGTTGCCGTCGCCGCGCTCTGCCCCTATGTCGTTGTCGCCGTCACCGCGCCCTGCCCCGCCGCCTTCGCCCTCGGCACCGTCGGCCTTCTCCGATCGATTCGCAGCAACGAGGACCTCCCCGGCCGCGCCGTCGACGCCTTCGCAACCGCGGTGAGGCCCCAGTTGTTTTACCCCTAGCCCCGTCGCTGATCTCCACTCCTAACCCCGCTATCCGCCTTGCCCGTGAGCTCCTCGCCGCCGGTCGTCTCGCCGCCGTGGCTAGAGCTCCTGTGACCCCCTTTAGATGCGCCCGAGCATGGGCTGTGCCCTAGTGGCCTCAGGCGCCGCTCTTGTGGTCTCTAGCGTGGGCACTGCCGCGTCGAGAGGTCGCCGGCGACGAGCATCGCCGCCTGTGTCACCTGCAGGTGGGCCCCGACCGTCAGGTGATTAGCTTAATGCTAATCACCCTGTTAATTAACCCCTGGGTCACTGACATATGGGCCCGACCCTGTTAATTTGATAGTTAGGTTAATTTTAAAACCCCTGGGTCACTGACATATGGGCCCGATCACTAATACATCACCGCCGCCGGCCCCGCCTCCGCCTACCGCAGCTGGCCCCGCGCGCGTCTCCGGCGAGCCCGCAGTGCCGCCCGTGCCCGACGATTTTAGTTGATTTAGTTAATTTAGTTGTTTAGTTAATTTAGATAATTTTAGTTGTTTTAGTTGATTTAGTTGTTTAGTTAATTTAGTTGTTTTAGCTGTTTTTATTTTTTAGTTGTTTTTAGTTGTTTTTATTGTTTAGATGTTTAGTTCTTTTATCGTCTGTCGTCGGTGACGCGATATTGAGGAGTCCCCGGCGATTGTCGGTGAGGGAGAGTACCCCCCGACGATCGTCGGTGAAGGAGAGTGTCCGACGATATCGAGGAGTTCCCGATGATCGTCGGTGACGCGATATGATGTTTAATTAGATGTTTAAATGTTTCGTTGCATAGCGTAGCCGTTGAGTCGACGATGCCCGGCCCGCATCCTCGTCATCGACTCGGCGCCGGTGACCACCTGCTTGAGAGGCGCCATGTCCGGGACTGGGCTCCGCCGGGCTGGCACTAGGAGGTGCTGCCTTCCGGGGCGCCCAGCTTGGTGAGGAATCAGGGTCCCGTCGTCGACCCGGAGGTTCTTTGGTGGCGGTCGCATGGACCACTGTCGGTGTAGAGGGAGCCGGCACCCACGGAGGTGGTACGTCGTCGTGTCAGGGAGGAGGACGAGCACGTCCGACGCTACATGGCTGCGTTGGACGCCAGGTTCTCCAATACCTGGCAGGTTCTTCAGGGATCTCACCCGAGCTATGATCCTGCCATAGTTCCTTCTCTTTGGGTGTCCACCGCCTGCGCCGCGAGATGTCAACTATATCTGTATTAGTGATATTGTATAATAATATTCGAGATGTATTAATGATAATATTCGATGATGTATTAGCGATACTATTCGATGATGTATTAGTGATATTATATGATCGTATTGTTGCATTGCCTTGTATTGATTTGCATATCTCATGTTTGTATATTGCCATGTTGTAATATTTGCAGAAACTATGGATCACAGAGACTTAGAAAAAGAACAGTTGTTGGGGGATATAATCCGAGCCAGAGGTGATCCCTTGTCGTATCTCAACGACACCGATGGTCGGGAAGGAGAGGATGACGGATCCGGTGATCCAACAATAGAGGAGGAAGGAGATCATGACGGCTCCGGTGACCGAATGGCGGAGGAAGGAGATCATGATCACGGCTCCGGTGACCGAATGGAGGAGGGAGCCTCAACTGTTGCAAAGTCCGACGAGGTAAGGAGACGAGGCCCGAAGAAAAGGTTGCGCCCGGATGAAAGGTTCACGATCACAGAAGTCGCGAAAGATGGCCAACCGATTGCACCCAAGCGGACCAAGGAAACATTTGTACATCGGTGTGGAGTTGTTGTTAGGGACTATGTCTCGATCAACACCTAGCAATGGAATAAGAATAATAAGGACCCTGAAGTTTCTTATGTCCATGATAAACTGAAAGATGATCTTTGGACCGAGCTGATGACAAATTTCAGCCTACCGCGAGAGGAGGATCCGAATAACCCAGTTATAGAGCGAAAGGTCAAGGCGTTTGCTCTTAAGAAGATGGCAGAACTATTCAGGAACTGGAAGAAAGAGTTGAACACAAAGTTTGTCGAGAAAGAGGAGACTCCAAAATTCATTGGTCGATATGAGAAGATAAGAGATCAATGGCCCGAATTTGTGGCCTACAAGAAATCGGAGAAGGGTAAGAAATGGTCACTGACAAACAAGAAAAATGCTGCAAAGAAGAAGTATCACCATCACACGGGGTCATGTGGCTACTACAAAGCCCGGCAGTTGTGGGACAAAGCTAAGCAAGACCTGCTTGCTAAGAATGTCCAACCAGCGACATTGCACTGGCCAGATCGTTCAAGGACTTGGTTCTTCGGGGTTGGGGGAACTTTGGACCTAGAAATAGGGGAGTGTGTTTGGATGGATGACCAACTTGCAATACCCTTCCGGAAGCTTCAGGCAGCAATCAAGGCATTCATTCCCGACAGAGAGAAGGACGAGCTGACAGAGGCCCTCGGGAATCCTGAACACCCTGGACAAACACGAGGCACCCCAGGCTCTGTTCCGTGGAAGCATGGGTTTCCCGACAGCGATGGTTATAGAAGCCGAGAGAGAAAGAGGAAACAGGAAGCAAGGGAAATGCAGAAGCTCAGTGCAAGATTAGCAAAACTAGAGGAACTTGAGAGCCAGTGAGCTACCGGCCAACCATCTAAGCGGCACGAAGATCCTTCCTTCGACGCTGCCCTAGAAGCTACCCCACCATCTCAGCGGAGAAGTAGCGTGGCTTCCACGGAGCTCGTTCAGCCTGATTTCACGGCTCCTCTATACCCCGTGGATAGTATCACGCAGGCTGAACATTGCGAGCTAATGACGAAATGCCAGAACCTGACCTTCAAGGCGGCGGTCGGCTCTGTTGTACCTCCTCGAGCTGAGGGAACTTTCCATTGCCGTCCGATTCCACATGGCTATGCTGTTGTGACGGTGGATGAAATAATGGATGGATTTGAGGGGCTGGAGCTTGACAACCCTACAGGCGAAGAGGATATTATTCTTCTGGAAAATGCTTTGAGCAGTACCCGTCTATGGAGAAAGGAGTACATCAAGCTTCCAAACTGGACGCCTCAGCAGACTCAGCCTCCTCCGGTGCGTCAGGGCACTCCGCCTGCTCCTCCTCCTCCGGCGCGTCAGGGCACTCCGCCTCCTCCTTCTCCTCCTCCGGCGCGTCAGGGCACTCCGCCTCCTCCTTCGCCTCCTCCGGCACGTCAGGGCACTCCGCCTCCTCCTCCTCCTCCTCCGACACGTCAAGGCACTACGCCTCCTCCGGCGTGTCAGCAACAGCGAAAGAGAGTCGCCGCCGCCGCTCCGGCGGCTAGCAGTACAATAGGCGGGAAGAAATTCAAATTTGGTCCAAGCCTCAAGCCTCTTCCAAAGTTACCATATGAGAGGACTGATGAGGAACGTGCTGAAATCAGTGCAGCCGAAGTGAAGGCCCATTTTGCACGGAAAGATCCACCTCCGAAGGAAACGGTAGATCCGGTGAAAGCGAAGCGCACTCTGCATGCCCTGAAGCGACCACCACCGCCTCGGCTATCCAACTATGACCGCATAATTACAAAGACACATGATGAAGCGCTGCGGTCGGGAAGTACTTCCAGTGCTGCAAGAGACAAAAAACGAAGAAGTGGGAAAACAATTCCCCAGCTCGGCGAACAGGAGAAGCAATCGTGCCCCCCGCTCAAGGTGTCTAGCGATATCGCTAATCATCCGGTGCTACTGCCCGGTACCACTCTTGGTGATTACGTGGGCGATGATGTATAGTTTGAAATGGCTTAGGTAGTAGCACCAGAGGACTTCTTTAGATACGAGCACGGGAAGCCTCTCGTCAAACCTGATCATCCTCATCTAACAACGATGATGCAAAAATTGCATGAGTGGTACATGGAAACCTGCAGGAAGTCGGGGAAAGATAGTTTGATGATCAGAATTAAAAAAGAGCACGACTTCCCTGGAGTCGACCTGCTGCCTGTTGAATTTGTGGAGTTATTTCAGTTATACAATCAAGAGGCCCTCGACAAACAACTCATGACTTGCTACTGTCTGTAAGTATTACTTCTATAATTAAGTCTCTAGCTCAGCTCGTTCATTGCATGTATATATAATTATCCTCACTATATTATGCAGATTGAAGATGGTCGAATGCAAAAAGGAACAAATCTATGACATTGGGTTAATTAGCCCAAATACCGTAAATGAATGGTCGGTACAAAATGAAGCCAAATATACTGAGGAGAACTTGCTAGAATCGTTTCTTAGACATCAAAACAAAAGGGAAATACTCTTTCCTTACAACTTCAAGTGAGTGTTACTGTCTTGTGCATATTCGGTTTCGCTTACTCGAGGTTAAGTAATGTAATTGATGAGTTATGCGTGCGCAGCTTCCACTATATTCTGCTATCCATTAACCTTGACGGGGCATTAGTAACTGTCTTAGACTCGCTCCGTAAAGATCCCAAGTATTATGCGGACATGACTGCAATGCTCCAGAAGTAAGTTCAATCAATACCGGGACCATATCGGCAACTTTCGTTCATTTCCTGATATCAAGTAATCATTTTCTTTGCCTGCCAGGGTTTGGAAAATGTTCACCACTATGGTTCCGGGTCTGAAGAAGGAGCTGCGATTTACACACCCCAAAGTAAGTATTACTAGCTAGTTCCGCTCATCTCTCATTGATTCTAGTTTCATCAATACCATTATCATGCTTGCTTATCAGTTTGATTGAACTCTATTCTCGTAAAGTGCTTGTACCAGGCACCCGGGACTCATTTATGTGGATACTAGATATGCGAGTTCATTCGCCACTATACCTCTGAGCGGGGCTTCTCTGAGAAACAATTTGAAGTACGTAAACAATATTCACAATTTTATTTTATATATTACCATCAATTGTGTTGAGTTTCATTCATATATATCTATTGACCCCCTTCTTTAAATTAGATCTGGCAGATGCGGGATGAACTCCTACCACATAATCGCATACGAGCAATTCAAGAGGAATTGGCGGGATTCTTTCTTGACCACGTCATACCTGAACACGGAGAATACCATGTGGAATTGCAATTGTTGTAAGGGATGTTATATTGTACATATGTAGTAGCGTCGGATAGATATACGAAAACTTGTTGTTCGACCAAGCACGGAGAAAGAGATGTCACTTCTCTCTATATATGTTCATGACGATCTTGTGTAATTAATGGTTTCCTTCATTTGCTTACTAGCTAGCGTCGAGTTCTCTCTATATGTATAGTAGCTAGCGTCGACCAAGCACGGAGAAAGAGAGGTCACTTCTCTCTATTAGCTAGCTAACACAATATGAAACCCCTAAATTAACCCTCCAAAACCCCTAAACCCCCCTTCCAAAAAAAACCCCAGCGCCTGCGAACTGCTGACGCGTGGCTGCCTTTTGGTCCCGGTTGGTGTTGCCAACCGGGACTAAAGGTCCTCCTACCTGGGCATCCCGCAGCGGCCACGTGGAGCCCCTTTGGTCCCGGTTCGTAAGCAAACCGGGACTAAAGGTTTTGGGCATTAGTCCCGATCGTTTTGTCCCGGTTCCAGAACCGGGACTAAAGGCCCTCTGGAACCGGGACTAGTGCCCTGTTTTCTACTAGTGTTGAACAGGAAGTTTGTCGAGAATGACAAGACTCCAGAATTCAAAGGTCAATATGAGAAGATGAGAGATCATTGGCCCGCATTTGTGGCCTACAAGAAATCGGAGAAGGCTAAGAACAGGTCACTTACAAATAAGAAAAATGCCGCAAGGAAGGAGTATCACCATGTTATGGGGTCCGGTGGCTACAGCAAAGCCCGGCCTACGTGGGACAAAGTTGAGCAAGACCTGCTTGCTAAAGATGTCCAACCAGCGACATTGCACTGGCCAGATCGGGCAAGGACTTGGTTCTTCGGGTGACGGTGTCCTGGACTAGGTGGTACTCACCACGTCGTCTACCGACCAGTGGGTCGGGCCGAGGACCCCCGAGATGATTCACTAATGGGCCACTTCGGGCAGCCCATGCCGAATACAAGGAGGATTCCACAAGACTTGGCGCACAAGACAAGGACTCCTCTAATCCCTAGGCCTACGGTGCATATATAAACCGAGGCCAGGCTAGTCAATAGATCAATATAATACATCTCATAATCTCGTGGTAGATACATGTACTCTGTACAACACCCCATATGAATACAATCAAAAGCAGGATGTAGGGTATTATCTCTTCGAGAGAGCCCAAACCTGGGTAAAATCATGTGTCCGTGTTACCATCGCTCCAAAACGCCTAGCTTAGGAACCCTACTACGAGATATGTCGGATTTGACACTGACATTGGTGCTTTCATTGAGAGCCTTCTGGGTAGTCGCCGTGGTGCGATGGGAATTCAGATCAGCTCCATCACGATCTACGCGTCGGAACCGAGCTACATCGTCAACGTCGGCATCTTCGTCGCCGGCTTGACTGGTCACCTCGGCTAGGCCGAAGACTGCGCGCCACGTCGGATCATCTAGATCGGACGGGTGTCTTCATCAACATCAACTCCAATCTCAACCAAGATCATGGAAGAATCCTCCATGGTGCTCGGGGGCTCAACGTCAACATTGCCCTCGTGCGATCATGTAGTTTTTCTGGACAACGAATTCGTGTTCGTCGTTCTCTCCTCCTCGAGTGTCGCTTTGACGATTGCTACGGTGGAATTGTGCGGAATTGAGTCTAGAACAACCCTGCAAAATTTTGTCGCGTTCCGGTGGAGGAATCTCCGGCGATCTACGAAATACCGGAGCCCTGTCAAGGTGTCCAGCTTCCAGCTCGGACATCGTTTGGAAGATCCCACCGTTCATCAGTTGCGGAATTCCCATACCGATCACCCCTCAAAATTTCAGCTCAATCCAACCGTCCAAACTCCGGGAAACATCCGATTAGTACAATGAATTTTGGATCTATTTTCTGCGCGAAAACGAATCCGACCCGAGTTCATCTTTTTTATGAACGGGTTGTCGGACGTCCTCTTTGAAGGAAATTTTCTCATCATCTCGGTCATCCGACCAAGAGTTCGGCATCGCGAGGGCCGAATAATTATCAACCGAACCTCGTCATCCGCGGGTTGTACGGGTCGGGCTCTCCGTTGCTTCATCAAGCCAGCATTGACCTCGTCACAAATTCCGACCTGCGTTGGCATCGCCGCGCCGTTACTTTTTCAAGCTGACGTCCACCACGCCGACCTGCTTTGACACATCGGCTGGTATGGGGCTCTAGCGTCACCTTACCGATCTGCCCCGACACCTCGGCTAGACTGGGGGCTTCGTTATCTCCTCATCAACCCACTCCGGAGACTTCGGTGTCACCAGCCGACCAGCTTCAACACCTCGGCTGGCATGAGACTTCGGCGTCACCAGCCGACCATCCTCGACACCTCGGCTGGCGTGAGACTTCGGCGTCACCAGCCGACCTGCTTCGACACCTCGGCTGGCCTGAGACTTCGGCGTCACCAGCCGACCTGCTTCAACACCTCGGCTGGCCTAATACTTCGGCGTCACCAGCCGACCGGCTCCGTCACCTCGGCTAGACCGGGGCTTTGGCATCCCTTCATCAACCTGCTCCGGGGACTTCGGCGTCACCAGCCGACCTGCTTCAACATGTCGACTGGCATGAGACTTCGGCGTCACCAGCCGACCTACAAGAGACTTCGGCGTCCGCCGATCACAGCTTCGTCATGTTAACTGGACCGAGGACTTCACCTCGCGACATCGACCGTGCAGCGTCGCCACTTCGTCAAGCCGAACTCTTCGTTCAGGCACCTCGGCGCCCAGGCCATATTCCTTTACTTATTTGCTTCACTTAAATTAACTAAGTAGAAGATTTTTTTAAAATATATTATTACCTTTATTTGTTATTACTCTTGGCTTGCACTATTTTATGTGTGCAGGTAATCGGCTTCGGCTGCGTCGCGCGGTCAGTTCGGCGTCACCTTGCCGACCTACTCCACTACCTCAGCTGGACCAGGGGCTTCGCCTCGCCACATCGGCCGAGCCGTGACACTACTTCGGAGTGCCGAACTCCTCGTTCGGTCACCTCGGGACTGGCTTGGGCGCTGGGACCTTGACCCGCTATAAGCTCGGCCTGCGTCGTCAACACCGAGCACATTAACCAGCTAAGTCGCTTTAATGCTCAAATTTCTAAATTTTTGTTCGGTTCTACCGAGCATTATATTTATGTTAAATAAAAAAGTTTGTTTGTTAACAACACTTCCTTTTCCCATGATAACTGGGGGCTTCGTCGTCACGCTGCCGAACTACTCTGTCTCCTCAGCTGGACCGGGGGCTTTGCCTCACCGCAGCAACCGTGTTGCGTTGCCACTTCTCGACCCGAGCTCTACGCTCGGTTACCACGGGCTTGGGGGCTGGGACCTCGGCCAGTCCGAGGACTACGTCTTTGTACCGCCACAACCCCGGACCGCACCGAGCACATTAACCAGCTAAGTCGTTTTCGTGCTCAGCTCTCTTTAGAATTTTTACTTTTTGTTCGGTTCGACCAAGCACTATACTTTTTTGACAAAAAGTTGTTTGCGAAAAACTTTCTTTGTCAAAACTTTGTTTGTTACAAACAAGTTCAAATACCCCGTTTACTTGGGGGCTTCCTTTATGAAACCTTTTCTCTCTGCATGTGATTATTATTGTACAA
Organism: Elymus sibiricus; assembly: GCA_039707655.1. NCBI lineage: Eukaryota > Viridiplantae > Streptophyta > Magnoliopsida > Poales > Poaceae > Elymus > Elymus sibiricus. Next base: position 446,353,513 of record CM077663.1, on the reverse strand, counting down.
CTTCTTTCCTTGCTCGTGTATTATGCCAAAATATGTATCATGTTGACTTAAGTGTTCCGCAAAACTGAGTTGCCTGGCTCCTGTGCTTACCCCTACGTTCCCGATTGTTTGGCTAGGGAGTAAAGGGAGCACCTCTGCGATTGTTACGATCGGGTCATCCGAACTCGTACCTCAGACGGGTGAAGCCGAAAGCTAGCGCTCTTATTGTTTTCAACTATGGTCGGCACACGACGGAACTCACGCATACACAAATCTATTGCACAAGTCTCATAGTAATCATGAGCGACCAAAGAAAGGTACCGTTGGGGGCACTATTTTCTTTGAAGATGCTTCTTACGTTACATAAGTAATATAGCATAAGTTCCCTGGGCGCGCTTTGTCTGTTACAGCCTCATGGCCTGATTGCCTGGTTATCCGAAACACCGCTGATATTTTCGGTAGGCGGAGTAGATAACACTTTTCGCCCCTTGGCCGAAGAGGGAGAAGCCGACGGTCGGTTAAGACGCGTTCAAAGTTCGGGCGAACACAGATATTATATAAGTACTTCGGTACATACAATCATTATACATAAAATTCTTTTACCCAAGTCACTTGGGGGCTCTTAAATTAATATGAGCCGTTTTATAATAGATGTTTTCTTCTTAGTCGTTGCAGAGTCTTTTCTACCACTCCTTTCTCGACTCACGTGTATGATCAATAGCTGGGTAGCCTGGTTTCTCTCTAAAGCCGCTCGCGTTTAGTCCGCTAAACTGGCCTGAGAAACACTCTGCCTTCGGTATAGGGAGGTTGAAGCAGAAGGCTGACCCACTTGAAGTCTAGAGATCGGATGTGTCATGTCAAAGCACGACGGAAGCACAATTTTAAGACCAATTTCGTATTGGCACCAAAAAACTTGATTCAATCTAGACGTAAAGTTTTTTACGCAAGTTTTTTGGTCTTTTGAGCTTATAACATCTTTCACCTATTTTATGTTTTCCTTTCAGGAAGCGGGACATTCTCTTGGTTGAGGTGTTCGGCGTGATGGTCTTGCTAGAAAACTCTTTTCTAAACTATAGTTCGACATCTTTCCTGCTGAACTCCACCTCGGTGTTGGCAAAACATACATGACGGTTGAACTAGTTCCCGAGGAGGTACGATCCTAGGGTCGGCCATGTTGCCCAACCCAAGTCTCGGGGGCTACTCCATTGACAATTCAATGCAGAAAATTTAAGTGCAATACAGTTTCCGAGGAGATTATGATCCTTGGGTTGGTCGGCCGCACCCAACCTGAGTCTCGAGGTCTGTGCACACCGCTTTTGTGTTCCGAAGTATGCTGCCGAGCTAGGAGTTGATCCTCAGGCCGATTTTGCGAATCGACCGGAGTCTCAGGGGCTACTGGGATCAGCGGTCTTATGTCATCCTTCAGACGCATCTCGGGTTATAGACCGACACACACCTTGAGGGCTACTGGCTATATATCTCGGCAGAGAATAAATTGCACCAACCGAAAATATCCACAAAAATCAGCCTATGGTCGGGGTGGTGCACCACCTCGAAAGCAGTCCGGCATAAAGCTCGGGCGCAAGTGGCTGGCTCCATAGAGAGCGTTTCCGACATTAAGCTCGGACGAATTCCTTTAATTTTTTAAGGTCCAAGGTAGTTTATGATACCTCAGACGCTGATCATCATTGGAGCTTGGATGCAGTCCGGCGTTGGAGCTCGGAAGCAGTCCGGCATAAAGCTCAAGATCGGAGATGCCTTAGAATCAGTCCGGCATAAAGCTCGGATGTGAATGGCTAGCTCCATAAAAGACTATTCCGGCATTTAAGCTCGGATGAAGTCCTTCAACTTTTTCAAGACCGAGGTAATCTATGACACCTCGGATACAGTTCGGCGTTGGAGCTCGAACATAGTTCGGCGTTGGAGCTCAAACATAGTTCGGCGTTGGAGCTCGAACACAGTCCGGCGTTGGAGCTCGGACACAATCCGGCGTTGGAGCTCGGCTGCAAAAAGATACCTCGGATATAGTCCGGCGTTGGAGCTCAGACATAGTCCGGCGTTGGAGCTCGGCTGTAAAAAGACACCTCAGATGCAGTTCGGCGTTGGAGCTCGGACGCAAGAGGACACCGCCGCACGGGAAACCCTTCAAACCCAAAGGTGTGGCGTAAAAAATAATAAGGCATTGATAAAGGCCGATAACTTAAAGGGGCTCCTCGGATGCCCGATGTGTGAACTCTTCGGATTCAGCTCGGCGATCCTCAAGATCGGACATGGGAAGATTTGTTGAACCAGTTTTCAAGACCGACGACCGAAGACAAAGAACTGTTCGGAAGAACCGAGGAGCGTCCCCAACTTGAAGACCGGTTCAGGGGGCTACTGACAGTGTCCTGGACTAGGGGGTACTCACCACGTCGTCTACCGACCAGTGGGTCGGGCCGAGGACCCCCGTGATGATTCACTAATGGGCCACTTCAGGCAGCCCATGCCGAATACAAGGAGGATTCCACAAGACTTGGCGCACAAGACAAGGACTCCTCTAAACCCTAGGCCTACGGTGCATATATAAACTGAGGCCAGGCTAGTCAATAGATCAATATATTACATCTCATAATCTCGTGGTAGATACATGTACTCTGTACAACACACCATATGAATACAATCAAAAGCAGAACGTATGGTATTATCTCTTCGAGAGAGCCCGAACCCGGGTAAAATCATGTGTCCGTGTTACCATCGCTCCAAGACGCCTAGCTTAGGACCCCTACTACGAGATATGCCGGATTTGACACCGACATCGGGGTTCGGGGAACTTTGGACCCAGAAACAGGAAGTGTGTTTGGACGAAAGCTCAACTTGCAATACCCATCGCAAAGCTTGAGGAAGCAATCAAGGAAGCGTTGGAAGGGAAGTTCATTCCCGACAGAGAGAAGGACGAGCTGTCAAAGGCCCTCGGGAATCCTCAACACCCTGGATGAACACGAGGCACATCAGGCTCCGTTCCGTGGAAGGTTGGGTTTCCCGACAGCACTGGTTACAGAAGCCGACAGAGAAAGAAGAAAGAGGAAGCAAGCGAAATGCACAAGATGAATGAAAGATTAGCGAAACTAGAGGCACTTGAGAGCCAGCGAGCTACCGGCCAACCATCTCAACGGCACGAAGATCCTTCATTGGAGACTACCCACGATGCTACCCCACCATCTCAGCGGAGAAGCAGCGTGGCTTCCACTGAGCTCGTTCATCCTGATAGCACGGCTCCTCGCTACCCCGTGGATGGTATCACGAATAATGAACATTGTGTGCTAATGGCGAAATGTCATAACCTGACCTTGAAGGCGGCGGTTGGCTATGTCTTACCTCCTCGACCTGCTGTAACTTTCCATTGCACTCCGGTTCCAGCTGGCTTGCTATTGTCGGGGTGGATGAAATAATGGACGGATTTGATGGGCTGGAGCTTGAGTATGCTACAGGTGAAGGGGAGCTTCTTCTTCGATATGCCTTAAGGACTACCTGTCTATGGAGAAAGGAACACATCATACTTCCATATTGGACGCCGCCTCAACAGACTCAGGCGGAGGAGGCCCCGGTGCCTGAGTCGTCTCCGGTGCGTCAGCCGTCTCCGCTGCATGAGTCGTCTCCGGCGCGTCAGCCGTCTCCGCCGCCTCAGCGGACTCCGACGGAGGAGGCCCCTCAGCAGAATCCGCCTCCGCCTCAGCTTTCTCCGCCGCGTCATCGGACTCCGCCTCGTCCGCCGCCTTAGCAACATCGGAAGAGAGCCGCCACCGCTCCGGCGGCTAGCAGCAGTATGAAACAGAGGAGATTCAGATACGGCCCAAGCCTCAAGGCTCTTCCCAAGTTACCCTACGAGAGGTCTGAGGAGGAACTCAACGAGATCGTGGATGCCGAAGTGAAACGTCAGCTTGCACCGAAACGACCACCTCAAGAGGAGAAAATAGATCCGGTGAAAGCGAAGCGAACTCTGGAGGCCCTTAGGCGACCACCACCGCCTCCGCCACCATCAAACTATGACCGATGTATTCAAAAGACACATGATCAAGCGAGGTGGTCAGGAAGCTTAGGTAGCAGTGGCTCAAGAAGTGGGAAAACAATTCCCCAGCTCGGCGAACAAGGACTGCAATCGTGCCCTCCGCTCAAGGTGCTTACCGATATCGCTAATGATCCAGAGAAAGCGTCCACTGGTCTTGCTATCACTGCTGCTGATTACTTACCCGACTCGGTACAGTTTGAAAAGGCTGAGGTAGTACAAACCTTAAAATACGCGAACGGGAAGCCTCTCGTCACACGTGAGGAGCTCGATCGTCTACCAACGATGATGCGACGATTGCATGAATGGTACTTGAAAGCCTGCAAGGACGGGACCGACAATATCTTCGTGGGAATTAAAGATAAGCACTTCTTCAATGGAGAGCAGGTGTTGTTCGTTGAATTTGAAGAAATATTTCAGTTATACAATCAAAAGGAACTCGACAAAACTATCGTCAGTTCCTATTTTCTGTAAGTATTTTTTTCTGTAATTAAGTCTCTAGCTCAGCTCGTTCATTGCATGTATTAATTATCCTCACACTATATTATGCAGATTGAAGATCCTCTAATGCAAACAACAACAAATCTATGACATTGGGTTCATTGACCCAAATTTCATAAATGAACGTACGTTAAAAGATTTTCCCGCCGATACAAAGAAAAACTTGCTAAATGCATTACTTGGACAACAAACCAGAAAGGAAATACTATTTCCTTACAACTTCAAGTGAGTGTTACTATCTTGTGCACATTCTGTTTCGCTTACTCGAGGTTAAGTGCAATTAACGAGTATTGCGTGCGCAGTTTCCACTTTATTCTGCTAGACATTCAGCTTGAAGAGGGAAAAGTAACTGTCTTGGACTTGAGACGTAAAGACCCTAAGGAGTGAACGAACATGAGGCAAATGCTTCAGAAGTAAGTTCAATCATTATCGCACCATATCGGCAACTTTCGTTCTTTTTCTGATATCAAGTAATCATTTTCTTTGCCAGGCAGGGTTTGGAAAAAGTTCACCAAAAAGGTTAAGGGTGTCAGCTGGAAACCGGAGCTGCAATTTGTACACCCCAAAGTAAGTACTACTCTAGTACCGCGCATCTCTCATTGATGCTAGTTTCAATACCATTATCATGCTTGGTTATCATTTTGATTGAACTCTATTCTCGTAAAGTGCTTGTTGCAGGCACCCGGGACTAATTTATGTGCCTACTACGTTTGCGAGTTCCTTCGCCACTCGACCTCTGAGCGGGGCCGGGGCCGGGGCATATCTTTACAACAATTTGAAGTACGTAAACAATATTCACATTTTTATTTTATTACCATCAATTGTGTTGAGTTTCATTCATATATTGACCCCCTTCTTTAAATTAGATCTGGCAGAAGCGGAACGAACTCCTACCAACTGATCGCATACGAGCAATTCAAGAGGAATTGGCGGGATTCTTTGTTGATCATGTCATACCTAAACATGGAGAATACCATCGGGAGATGATATGCGATGTTGGCAATTACTTCCTCCGTAAAGAAATATAAGAGCATTTTGATCACTAAAATAGTGACCTAAACGCTCTTATATTTGTTTACAGAGGGAGTAGATATTAAGATCGTAAGAGATGTTATATTGTATATATTATATGTAATAGCGTCGAATAGATTTACGAAAACATGTTGCATTGTTCGACTAAGCACGGAGAAAGAGAGGTCACTTCTTCTCTCTATATATTGATCATGACGATGTTGTGTAATGGCGTTCTTTCATTTCTATATGTAGTAGCTAGCGTCGAGTTGAATGAAAAGCATAAAATAAAAATGGTAAACACAAAAATAAAAGGAGAAAACACAATATGAAAACCTCTAAACCCTCCAAAACCCCTAAACCCCTCCTTTAAAAAAAAACCCCCAGCGCCTGTAAGCTGCTGACGCGTGGCTGTTTTTTAGTCCCGGTCGGTGTTACCAACCGGGACTAAAGGTCCTCCTGCCTGGGCGCCCCACCGCGGCCACGTGGAGCTCCTTTAGTCCCGGTTCGTAGGCCAACCGGGAATAAAAGTGACGGGCATTAGTCCCGATTGTTTTGTCCCGGTTGTAGAACCGGGACTTAAGGCCCTCTGAAACCGGGACTGTTGCCCTGTTTTTTACTGGTGTTGTACTTTATATAGCTAGCTAGACCGGCATGCTTGCATCGATCGGAAGAACAAGGTTGACATGTATACTTCCACCCAACCATAAAGATACCAAGGCGGGACCGTAAAGCTAGATACCACATGAAACATAGACACGTAGAGTCATGCACACACCTACTATACAGTATAAACCGTACCAAAATATAAGCCTCACATTTTTTAATTTCTTACCTTGTTCAACTATAAGAATGCTGATGAGTATTTTATACAAACTGAAATCGTATCAATTTTATATCTTGCAATCTACATATCACTTATTGAACTTTTTTCTTTACAAAGTAATTCTTTTATCGAAGTGAACATCCATTTTTCTAAAATAGGTTTTCGCCTCGTTTTATAAATATAAAGTAACCATCAAGTCCATATAAAGAAACTAAATAATAGGTCTGCTAGGGCCAAACTACAAAGATGCCCAAGCGCACGTAAAAGCGATACACGACTCCTCAGAGTCAAGAGATCAATGGATCAGGGGCAAAGCGAGCAATTGTCCTGCTACCATAAGATCATCCATGCTGCCGCCTAGCCGGTTTGTGTCCGGCCTCCTACATAACGGGTGGCACTGCTATAAAAATACCAAAAATTTAAACCCAGAGTCGGAAGCAAACCGTAAGAAGACCTGCTCGAAAATCATCTTGTTGTGTGTAGCCCATAGGGTCCAGTCATCAACACGAACAGCAACCAGAAGAGGCAACCTCTTCCTTCCGGTACTGCAGGTTTGAGCTTGCAGGAACTCGGCCAAGCCCCAGAGTCTCACGGACAAAGCGCCACCAGCGGGATTGTGAAACTCGTCATCAAAGTCGGACCTGTCGGTTGTTCCTGCGTGTAGCCATCTGTTGGCACGTGCCGTTATGGCTTCTGTGCAGCTGTTTGCGGGTTGACTTTGATGATGGAGCTCTATGGTGAAGTTGGAGTTGCCTGTTCGAAGGTGACCGGTGATAACGATGACCTGCGATTCCTCGACGGATGTATTTTCTTCTTTGCAGCTCTATGTTTCATGTCGGTGGCTAGGTTGAACGGTGGTGCCCTTGTTATGTTGATCGGGTTGGATCGGTTTTAGCCCAGTTTTCCGTCAATTAACCGTACAATTCTCCTTCTCTTCTTAATCAATGACAATGCCGAGCCTTTTGCCTCGTTTAAGAAAAAACTGGTACCTGATTCAGGAAGCACACGAGGAGGACAGAGAGCATGGAAGTAAATATTCAAAAACATATATTTGATTTGCACTCCAGGCGCATAATTTTTAGTTATTAATTAAGCATTGGCGCATCTATCATGTCTCTTTATTAATCTCGATCTACTACTATAAGCGATACGTACTACATTGTCTCTTCTTTTACAAATATAACAAGCGTTTGATTTTATGTGGCCTTCAGGTCACCTGCTTTCCCTATGATTTTTTTTTACTTCTAGTCCATCTAAGTAATTGATATATCAATCGTCTTAACAGGGTCCAAATATATATACTATAAAATGCTTCTGGAATAAAAATCTAATAATACTTCTTTTGCAAATAAAAATATATCTAATAATACTATAACAGCATGTTTCATTAATTCATATATTTTGACGAGTACTAGTATTACAAGTTTTGAAATATTAATTATATGATTCACTTTCTCCGTTTCACAAATAAATGAAGTTTTGGACACTGACATGATTTTCCTGATGTAACTTTAACCACTAACTTATAGTATAGTACATGTGTAAATAACAAGAAATTATAAGTAACAAGAAATATTATAAGGTTCTAGAAATAGATTTTTGAGAAAAGTATATACATATGATTTTCAAATTCTCAGTCCGATCAATTAAAAGTTTGCCACTAGTAAAACAAGATTAAAAGCTCGACAGAAGACATGTCCAAAGCATCACTTTTTTATGACATGAAGGGCACATGTAGCTTGTGTGTGGACTAATGACTCCGATGGAAAAGAAAAGAAAAACTAGCTATCGTAGTGGCGGTGGTGCATTGAATCGATAACCTACAGTCCACTGATGACCTAAATGATTTGATCTCACTACTGGAGGTCCTCCAAAAGAACAAAAAAGGGGTTACCATATATAGCAATTTGTTATTAATTAGACCGGCCAATGATGTTGTTGCAATTGACGAAAAGAAAGAAAAGGCTTGCCGGTTAAGGAACAAGGGTTGTCCATGGTTTGACTCTAAAAGTGTGGAAGCCCAAAGACAAAATGGGTGCCTCTACAAAAGATGTTGGCTCTCCACTACTAGAAAACCAACCGGGTGCATCTCTTCTTTATTTCAGCACTTTCTTTTCTTTTCTTTTGTCTTGTTTTCTTTATGGCATGGCATGCACCTATGTACACATATATGGAGATTGGAGGCTAGTGAAATACTTATAATGAAGCAGCTTCTTGGGCCTTCCTGGCCCTTCTTGTTCAAAAAAAATACTTATAATGAAGCAGCTTCTAGGAGTGTGGACGTCCTGAACCCAGGTACATATGAACCTGCTTTTCCAAAATGTACTTTAAACACGTTTTATAATGTCAAAAAAATCAAAACAAAATTTTGTGCATACATGTTCGCGCAAATATGTCCGCGGCACAAAGTTTTGTGAAAAAAAGTATTTTTGTTTTGTCTCCGCAAAAAAAAAACAAATTTCAATGCTTCTAAATAGCGTTTCGCGACTGAATGTTTTGTCTTTTTTGCACAAGCCACAAAAAAAAGTTGTTTTTGCGTGAAAATTTCTGTACGCACATAGAATATGAAGATGTCTGCGCGCATTTTTTTCATAATTTTTTATCATTTCAAAATGTGTTTTCCAAAGTGGGTTCATATGTACCCGGGTTCATCCATGACTTTCTCCATCTTCTAGCCAGTAGTTAGCAACGATTTTGGGTATGACGAGGGTAGTGTTTCTCATGGATCGATGCACGCATGGTTATGCAAGGGCTTTAGCACACTGTTGAAATTAACTAGTAGCTAATTATCCCAAACTCAAGTAGCTAGCATACATATCACCTCCATGAACTAACCTAAGAGCATCTACAGCCGGACTTGCAAATATGACTCCCTAAACGCCCGCGGACGCGCCCGGTCAGTGACCGGACGTGTCCCCTATTTGTCTGTCCGCGCAGCCACACTCCTTATTTTCTTCCTCATATGTCCGGTCACTTGCACATGATTGATGGAGAAGGAGAGAGAGAGAGAGAGAGAGAGAGAGAGAGAGAGAGAGAGAGAGAGAGAGAGAGAGAGAGAGAGAGAGAGAGTAAAGAAAAAGAAAATGTGGTCAGAGGTGGGGCCGCGTCCTACGTGGCGGACTGACCGGGCGTGCCTGGGCGCGTCCGCGAGTCCTCATATCCTCCCTATATTTGAGATGGATAGGAGGGTTCGCGTACAGCCCGGGCATACAAGGATGATATGAAGGGTCCGGTTGAGTCACTTTTTTCCTTCTCTCTCCTGTCCGGTCACTGATCGGGCGCGTCCGCGGACGTATGAGAGGTCGTTTGAGGTGTCCGGTTATAGATGCTCTAACTAAGCTGTCAATCAAAGCCAGCAGCAGATGCCTGATGCAAGCTGCCACCAAGTAAAGGAGACTTTGTGTGTTTTACCAACAAGATTAAAGAGTAGGCAAAATGAAAGCTTTAAAGAAGCAAGGTGACATGTGGGACCCTGCCGTGCCGATTATTGATGCAAGCAAGTTGCAGCTAGGTAGCTAGCGTCAGCAGTTGGCATGTGTGAAAAGGTCATGCACTGCACATCACACTCACAAATTGACAAGGTGAGAGGGAGACCCGGTCTGTTGTTGCTAGCTAGCTACTAGCTTGTTGTTAGCTTGTGTGCGTGTGAAGAGAAAATGAATTGGAGTGAAGAAGGCGCCACTAGAATTTGGCCACCACACAAGATTCCCATGGCCACCAGGGCCACCACACAAGATTCCCATGACCACCAGGGCCACCACACAAGATTCCCACTCACTCACTCACTCTCTCCTTCAGATCCCTTGCCAACAAATAGAATCCAACTCGCTGGTGCCTAGTTTTTGTTTCCTTTATATTGTGCACAAAACTGCATTACAGTTTAACTCCGTGCAGGTGCAGTGCATGCATGTACTAGTCATACATACATGCATGCATGAACAACTCATAGATTTATATACACACAAAAACATACTGAGATCAACTGAACATGTCCTATCTACAGTCTACGGGCCTTAATTTGCTCACGCAGGATCTAGAAGAACAATTTAATAAACATTTTCCTTGTTTATTGCATGTTGCACGCCTCATTCCCTTACCAAAAATATATATCTAGATAGCTATAAATATATGTGTGTTTTAAGCCATGTATATACTATCTCTGTCCCAAAATAAATGACTCTACTTTGTATTAACTTTAATATAAAGTTGTACTAAAGTTATGTCATTTATTTTGGGACGGAAGAAGTATAAAGCAAGGATTATTTGGGTTTTCCTCATGGGTCTGAAAGTGGCCTCTAGCTAGATAGATAGACAGGTAGGGTAATGCACATATGGAATCCGAACAAAATTTTGAAAACCGCGTGATGAATTAAAATGTAGGAGGGTGACAGGACAGGTGTATATTCCAAGTGAATAACTTGCTGCAAGCTGTGTACAGGCATGTTCTTTTTGCTTTTTGTCTTGCAAAAAGCTAGCATACTGTACTTTGAACTCTACATCACGCGTCTCCTTTTTTGAAAGATAATTTGTGTTACGGACCAACCGAATTGATATGTGCCTTTAAGGCTTTAATTCCCAAGAATCCGGTCCGGCCACTCGTGCACGGCGTGAAGAGAGAATTTTGATTCAGAAATGTGAGCTACAATATTTAATTTGTTCTAGTTTAGAAATGCGAACCGGCTCGAGGAGCTAGCGAACCATTGTTGAAAAGATAAAAGAATGCAAATTAAGCTAGCACAGAAATATATTATGAGTTCCTTCCCATAAACACGCACCAACTCCCATTATCTTCTCAATCAATCTACTCCGTCCGTCTCATAATATAGAAACATTTTTGACACTGCACTAATATAAACAACGCTTTTATATTACAGGGGGACTAGATGTTATGTCAAAGACTACGTCCTCGCCCTGCTTGGAAAATTAACTAGCTACCAAAATCGATCACACTAGTTTGGCTCATTCCTGTTATAATTTACATGCATACATAATGCCAAAACCCGTGCATGCTCTCACCCTATATGGAAAATTAACAAGCTACCAAATTCGACTATATACTACTACTAGCTAGTTTGGCTCATTCCTAGCTTATCATACTCTATTTTAACATTATTAAAGAATATCTCGGATCACTTCAATATATTGCATGTTATTTTGGTCAACAAGGCGACGATTAGGTGCCTTCAATGGATTAACATATATTACATAGTTAAAGGTTGGCGCATGTGTTATCCTGATCTTACTCCATTGTGTCAATTTAATTGTGCTTTTGTCCAATAATGCATATAGCCCTTCATGTAACCCCTTCTAATCAATTATGATTTGACTTGACTTGCCGGTGGTTCTTACAAATCATGATATTTTTCACAATCACGACATGGACAGAACATACTCCGTTTGGTGGGCGGTTTCCCTCCTCATGTCCGTCAGGGCGGCTAGCATCATTCCAATACAAGCTCTCATTCCAAAGGTCTGATCAATTTATGCTTCGGTTAAACGACACTCTTCTTTGTACATCCAATGTTCCGGACCATGATCTACGTACATTATGAGTAACAATTTCTTTTATTTAAATTATTATAATATATAAGTAAAATAGTTTTTCCGAATACACAAAGCTTGCATATCATTTCATTGATAAAAGAAAAACAGAATGAGTACATAAGAGGATACAACACATGACACAGGCGCGTACAAGAGAAGGCGTGGGCATGGTATCCGGAGAAGAGATACAAGGAATTCTCAGCCTAACAGAGGAAAAAGACATAGCTAAACCACCAAGCCTAGCTAGAAGGGCAGGCCGGGCAGGCATGACGTCGAACATCTCCAAAGCCAACAGCAGGGATGCCGCGAACAAGCAAGATAGCGCCTTCAAAAAGGGGAACGACGCCATGATGCCGCCACCATCAAATCTGAAGAACCGGACCAAGGGTTTCCCCCGGTGATCGAAGAGGGCCCAAAGTATAATCATAACAAATAAAATTAAGCCAATGATTATTTTCCACGTATGAGCTTCCAATAGATGTTATTAGTTTTGAAGGAGTGAAGAAGTTGTTCTAATTCATATATGCGAGTCTCGAGTGTTTGTGAGACATCCTTTCGAAGGTGATGTTTTTGCAAATTAAATTAATACTCCCCCCGTTCCATAATTCTTGTCGTGGTTTCAATTCAAATTTGAACTCGACCAGAATTATGAAGCAGATGAAGTATGCATTATGACTTTTGCACATAAACATGCACCAACCCCCCAATTTATTCTTAATTTAATGCATATGTAGTGAAAAAACCCATGCTCTCACCCTATACGGAAAACTAACTAGCTACCAAATTCGACCATACAGTACTATAGATAGTTCGGCTCATTCCCAACTAACCTCTATTTAATATAAAAAAATATCTCTGGTCAATTCAGCAATCGTGGAATGCATGTTATTTTGGCCAACAAGATGATGATCAGGTGCCTTAGATGGAGTAACATATATATCCTCAAACAGTGCAACTTGATGGGTGAACGCGTGACTTGGCGATAGATCATGCATGTCCATTGACGTTCAGTTACTTCCATATTATGAGATTAGGAAGGAATTTAACTGCTAGCTCATGGTTTACTTTTGTTTTGTTCGTAGAGGAAGGAATAAAGGAGCCATGCATCTACATCATGCACCTTAAGTAAGATCTATATCTAATTAGTGAGGACATAGGACAGTGATGTCGATTAGTAAAATAAAATAAACGTGCACGTTGATATCATTGGCGTTTACTGGTAGCAAGTTGTTCATTAAAAGCATAGAAGTTATTAAAAAATATCATTGGCGTCTCTCTCAATATGATGACGGCTCAATCGATTCTCATGTGTCCCTATCTCTGCTGGAATTCATTTAAGTCATTTCAGTGGGCAATGCATTTTCCTTTCTGTCGTGTTTGTGTTGATATTTGCTATGGTGTTGCACCATAGTATGCACAAAACAATTTATATTTATGTAATATAGGTCAACTGCATGTGATCTCAACCGTGAATAGCAAAAGGAGATACCCTAGATGGTAAGCAGCAATGGCCCAATAGTTGATTATTCAATACTGTTAATTAATTAAGCTATCATCAAAATGGCCAACAAAAGAAAGAGTGGTAATATAGAATTAGTTGGCAACAATTCAAGCAATAAATAAATACTTGCAAGGGTGTGGATGCCATTGTATAAGAGTATATTCTTTCTTTCTTTGACCACGACGAGGTTATATGTTGTCTTGCTGGCTACAGTGCACACGATTGTTTTCGAACCTAAACAAACGAGTGTTTCTTCTCCAAATTCCATGCTAAGAGGAATAACCAAGGGTGTGAAATAATTAACATGGAGAAACAATCCTCCCTTTAATATTAGGTAAAGATTAGGAAGGAATTTAACTGCTAGCTCATGGTTTACTTTTGTTTTGTTCGTAGAGGAAGGAATAAAGGAGCCATGCATCTACATCATGCACCTTAAGTAAGATCTATATCTAATTAGTGAGGACATAGGACAGTGATGTCGATTAGTAAAAAAAATAAACGTGCACGTTGATATCATTGGCGTTTACTGGTAGCAAGTTGTTCATTAAAAGCATAGAAGTTACTAAAAAATATCATTGGCGTCTCTCTCAACATGATGACGGCTCAATCGATTCTCATGTGTCCCTATCTCTGCTGGAATTCATTTAAGTCATTTCCGCGGGCAATGCATTTTCCTTTTTGTCGTGTTTGTGTTGATATTTTCTCTGGTGTTGCACCATAGTATGCACAAAATAATTTATATTTATGTAATATAGGTCAACTGCATGTGTTCTCAACCATGAATAGCAAAAGGAGATACCCTAGATGGTAAGCAGCAATGGCCCAATACTAGTTGATTATTCAATACTGTTAATTAATTAAGCTATCATCAAAATGGCCAACAAAAGAAAGAGTGGTAATATAGAATTAGTTGGCAACAATTTAAGCAATAAATAAATACTTGCAAGGGTGTGAATGCCATTGTATAAGAGTATATTCTTTCTTTCTTTGACCACGACGGGTTATATGTTGTCTCGCTGGCTACACTGCACACGATTGTTTTCGAACCAAAACAAACATGCTTGTTCTCCAAATTCCATGCTAAGAGGAATAACCAAGGGTGCGAAATAAATGGAGATGAGTAGCCGCTAGCCGCGGTTGGGTGTAAACGAAGGAGGAAGGGACTCAAATGAATGTTGTGGGAGGCTATGTTAGATCTATCAGCCATAGCTTGCAGACAAATGTTGGATGTGATGTCCATAGCGGTGACGTATAGGAGAGATAGATAGGGTTAAGGTTGGCCCAAGGTTTAGGTTGGTTCCAAGGCAGCCATCGTCTAATATATCAAAAAGCGGCAGATGGACGGGGTAGCAAGATAATGGATGCAGGGGCGGGGCAGTATTGGGCAAGGCCCGAGCCAGCTCCCTGCACTTTAGCTATAAGGACATGAATATTACATATGGGCACATGGCCATCATGCCCCGGTCACGGACCAGTGTGCCTGGGGCTTGTCTCCGTCCCTGGATGGATCGTCATCTGAAGCATGCAAATTAGATGAAAATGAACAACAAAAACAGATAAGTAAAGGGTTTGGCGCCGATTTTCTTTGAACGTTGCTCATATGTAATATATAAGCAATGAGACTAAGGTGGACTTAATTTACGTGATGATTAATCAAGGATAAATTCGAATTAATGTGAGTGATTGGAATGGATGACATCGTGGGTGTATGCCATTACATAAGAGTATATTATTTTCTTTCTTTCGATTTGACCATGATGAGAGTGTATGTTGTTTAGTTCATTAAAAAGTACTCTGACTGTTGGTCCAAAAATGACAGAGAGCTTCTTCTCCTTCTGACATGATAAGAGGGGTCGCCAAGGGTGCGGTCAAATAGTGATGCGACAATTATATATAAATACTAAGGTGATGTTCGTAGTGACAATGCGATATGATATATCGGTGGAAGGGAGGGGTGAGGAAGTGCAGATGAGGAAATAAATGAGCTTAAGGTTGGCCCATGGTATAGGTTGGTCTGTGGTGGCCCATCGACTAGGACGATGGGTGTGGCATAACATGTGGGCGATCGGCGGTGATCTGAGGCACGCAGATAAGACGAAAAGGACAACGAAAATGGGTCAGTAAAAGGGTTTGGCGGCATATAAGCGGAGAAGTGAAAGTGAATTAATTAGGTTAATACTGCAATGGATGCTAGTGTTAGGAATAGATAATAGGGTTAAGGTCGGTCCAAGGTGTAGATTAGTGCCAAGGCAGCCATTGACTGATATATCAGCAAGAGCGGCAGATGGGCGGGTTAGCATGACAATGAATGCAAGGGTGGAGGCAGGATAGAGACAGGCCCAGGGCTAGCTTTACTATGTTGTAACTACATGGAGATGAATAGTGTGTACGAGCACATGGGCATCGCACCCCAGAGTGCCCGAGGCTTGTCTCCACCCCTCGATGGATGGTCATCTAAGGTGCAAATAAGATTAAAATGGGTGATAAAACGGATGTGTAAAGGATTTGGAGGTATAAACAGCCAAACAATCAGACAACTAGTTAGGTGGAAGTCAAGGGTTGTAATTTGCTTTAAACGTTGCTTATATGTAATAAATAGACAGTACGAGGAAGAGGAAGGTAAGTTATGTAGCAATTAATCGAGGATGAATTCGAATTAATGTGAGTGGAGGCCTTGGGTGTGTATGTCATTACTAAAGTACTATATTATTGTCTCTCTCTTTATTTGACCATAATGAGGGTATATGTTGTCTGGTTGGATACAATTCACTCTCACTGTTGTTCCAAAAACAATCAAGTGCTTCTTCTCCTTCTGTCATGATAAGAGGGGTCACCAAGGGTGCATCAAAACGACGATGCGGCAAAGATACAGAAAGAAGTAAGGTGATGTCTATAGCGGTGATGTGATATGTATAACGGTGGAAGGGAGGGGATGAGGCAATGCAGGTGAGGAGATAGATGTGGTTAATTTTGGCACATGGTATAGGCTGGTTCTATGATGGCCCACCGGCTGGGCGATGGGTGTGGCGTAACATGTGGGTGAATGGATGGTGATCTAAGGCACTCGAATAAAGATGAAAATGTCGACAAAAATGGGTGCGTAAAAGGGTTTGTCGGCATATAAGTGGGAAAGCAATGGTGATTTAGTTAGGTGGAAGGGAGTCCAATGAATGTTGGTGTTAGGACATACAAAGTGTTATGGTTGGCCCAAGGTGGAGCTTGGTCCCAAATGCAGCCCATCAGCTGATATGTCAAAAAGAGCGGTCGATGGGTGGGTTAACATGATGATGGATATGAGGGCAGAAGCGGGATTGAGCTAGGCCTTGGACCAGCTTCACTACTCTAGTTACATGGAGATGCATAGTGTGTATAGGCACGTGACCGTCACACGCCGGCGTGCCTGGGGATTGTCTTCGCCCCTAGATGGATGATCATATGAGGGGGCAAATAAGACGAAAATGGACGACAAAATAGATGAGTAAAGGGTTCACTATTAGAGAAAAACCTAGTAGTAGCGTGGGTTTTTCCCGTATCAGTAGCGCGGGGGCCCACGCTACTGCCAGGGCGCTACATCTAACAGTTAGCAGTAGCGTGGGCCAGTACCGCACTACTGGTAATTAACGTATCAGTGGCGTGGTTTTGTACCCGCGCCAGTAGTAATCGCGCATATTTCTTTTTTTATATTTATATTGTATTTACACACGGTTATACATATTAATATACAACATCAATAATAATTGTGCAAGAAACAACATTTAGATAAAGTGGATGGATGCAAGTGATCAAGTTGAATTAGTAGGAAAATATGATGTTACGACGGCACACAAGTGTCGAATACAAGTGTGCCATCGTAACATCATATTTTCCTACTAATTCAACTTGATCACTTGCACCCATCCACTTTAATCTAATCTTTTTTTGAGAGAATACTTTAATCTAATCTATGTCATATAACAACTCATCATCCCTAGTCACATAACAACTTATCATCATCTTAATCATGTAACAATTCATCATCATCTTAATCATGTCAAGTTAACCACTACTACACAATGTCATAAACTAGAAAAGGTCCTCTCTCCTAGATAGCACGTACTATTCTCTCCTAGGTAGAACCTATTACTCTCTCCTAGGTAAAATAGCATAAATAGGTGAACTCCCGCATCTCCCCATTGAAGAATACAGATCAACCTATCTCCAACTTGTGGCATGCACTAGTTATAGTCTCCAAGTGGTTGCCTGGATGCTTTTATTGCGTTGCTCCATCCTTTGATTTTCAGGGTTTCCTCCATCCGAGATATCGTGTATGTACCTGGGTAACTCATCAGCATTGGCCGTATGCTAACCATATGCAAATCACCTTTGGTAAACATCACTTTAGGCACAGTCTCTGGCGGGAGTACCTGTTGAAGAACATAAGTAATAATAACATAGTTAGCAATCTAGTTTTGCTTAAGAAGAATGTATGAAAAAGATGGACTAGTGACACAATAGTAAAAAAATTCTTACAAAGGTGTCTGTAGTGATGTTATAATGGTTCAACTTGTGCACTAGTGGCACATATCCATGGTAACTATCGCCCCTCATGTAATTGTTCTTATAATGGTAAACATCATGAATAAATGAGATCAGATGATTTTTCTCCAACCAAGTAAGCTCGGAGCCATGACTGTAATAGGTCCGGTCTACTACCTGCCGTGTATTTTTTGGAGAAGAGAAATAAGCTGACAATTAAAAATAAATAAGTTTTGTCGGGATGAGTACCAAATATTTTTAAATAAAAAATATAAATTACCTAACAAGTTTATTGACAAACTCACATGGAGGTAGAACTGGAATCAAGTGATCCACATGCACCCAAATATCAATATTATTATCACGATCATCGTCATGACCAAGATCGAATGTTATGTTCATGTCCTCCTCAAACCCGTATGCCTTGCAAAAATGCTCTCCAAGCAGAACAACTAAAATATGCGTGATCTACTATATTTTTACCTTAACAGTAAAAGTGTAAAGGTTCGTCTTTAGATGAGCTATCTTAGTTTTCGTATTCTCCCTCTCTTGGAAATGGAACTTGTCCAAGGCATGGAGTCTTGCATGGCAGGAACGCACTAGTCGAATTGTACAAAAAAAATTACAGGTTAATTAAAGAAAAAAAGCACACGTCATGCTTCATTACAAAAAAATGCCATCTTTACATACAGTAGCAATTTTGAAGTCCTCCTTTAGCCTCACGGTGAAGGACATACTGTTGTCTAGGTGAGGATAAAGGTCACATATACCCCCGTCGTCGGTGCACATATAGCACCCAGGGATCCCCTCGTCGTCAGACGACATTTCCTATCTTCATGATTCAAAGATTAAAAATCGATGGCAATTATACCAGAAACTATTCAGCATGGATTGACTTTTGATCTGTCGAGGCTTTCTTAAAAAACTCTCATATCTCATGGTGTGTATGGTGGGCACTTACTCACACTAATATGATGGTGTATATATGTGGTGGACACTTCCTCATAATAATATTACAAACGTCGGTGCTGGCCACTCCTTCCTTCGGCCCCGCGTGCATTACCAAAATATGTAGCACACGGGGAATAAGGAGGAAGCGACCCCACGACAGCAGTCGGGATTCTTCATCTCTGATATTTCGACCGTCGGTGTTGGTCTCTTTTTCTCCCTCTCTCGCGCATTATACCAAGGTATATATCGCGTGAAGAGGAAGAGGAAACGACCCCCACGACTACAGTCAGGATTCCTCCATCAAGAACATACTGAAAGTCACACGAGGAGCTCTGACTTGAAAGTCAACCCTAATCATAAGTCAAATAACATTATATTTATGGAGTAATGACATAAAAATGGCCTATGTTTTGCCGGAATGTCATAATCACGGGCACTCGATATTTCCTACTTTGTAGCATAAGTCATGCAAAAATCTACGGATAATTTTTGCATGACCTTTTCTAAAAACATGACATATCGAGCGCCTGAAATTTGTCGGAACGGAAATGAATCAACATTCCAGCAAAACATAGGCCACTCGGAGGTGTTCCCTGCAAAATCATACACACATGTCCAAAACATTTCTATATTGAAAAAACCTATCTGATACCTAACACATTTCTATATCCAAAAAACCTATTTGATACCTAAAATATTTGAACGTATTTCTATTGTCCTACTAAATTTTTGACTTAAAATTTCTATTCTATTACTACTTTTTACCGAAAATTTTCTATTCTATTACTAGTTTTTATATTCTATTCATTTTTCTACCGAATATTTGGAGGTGTCCAATACATTTTTTTCTACCAACTAAATTTTTAACTAATTCAGTAAACTAGAAACTATAAACTAATTCGATAAACTATAAACTAGAAACTAGAAACTATTTTTTAAACTAATAGGAGGGAGGAGGAAGGAGGAGAGAGGAGGAGGAGGAAGGAGGGGCGCGAGGAGGAGGGAGGAGAGAGGAGGAGGAGGAGGAAGGAAGGGGGGAAGGAGGAGAGAAGAGGAGGAAGGAGGAGGAGCAAGGAAGGGGCGGGAGGAAGGAGGAGAGAGGAGGAGGAAGAAGGAAGGGGGCGGGAGGAGGGAGGAGAGAGGGAGAGAGGAGGGAGGGAGAGCTATACCGCTGGCGGCAAGCGACGGCGAAGGGCGGCGGCGAGGAGAGGACGGCGCGAGAGAGAGTGAGAGTGCCTGATATGGATGCGCAACGGGTGGGGATAAGGTTAGATTAGTACTAGCGCGCGTTGACGACCGGCGCTACTGCTACAGAATTAGCAGTAGTGCGGCCTGTAAAAACACGATACTACTATAGGAGTCTGGTGGGTTAGGTGGGGACCACAATAGCAGCAGCGCGTGTTTACGCGACACACTACTGCTAATGTTGTACCAGCAGCGCGTGTTTTACTGTTGTGCTATTGTAATTTAGCAGTAGCGCGTTTCCTTAAGCCGCGCTACTGATAAGTCTCCATCTATAAGGTTTTTTCTAGTAGTGGTTTGGCAGCATATAAACAGCTAACCACGTGGCTATGATGCCATTGTGTGTCTGGGGCTTGTCTCTGCCTGGATGGATGGTCATCTGAGGCACGTAAATAAGATGAATTGAACGACAAGAACAGATGAGTCAAGAGGTTGGCGGCATATAAACATCCAAGGAATCAGACAACTAGCTAGGTGGAAGGCAACAAGTTGTATCTTTCTATAAACGTTGCTTATATGTAATATACAGACAATAAGAGGAAGGTGAAGTTAAGTTACGTGGAGCTTATCCGGGGATGAATTACAATTAATGTGAGTGAATGGATGAACATCGTGGGTGTATCCCATTACATAAGAGTATACTCTTTTCTTTCGTTTTATTTGACCATGATCAGGGTGTGTGTTGTGTGGTTGACTACAATGCACTCTCACTGTTGGTCTAAAAACAATCTAGGGCTCCTTTGATTCAAAGGAATTTTATAGAGTTTTTGGAGGATTGAGATCCTTAGGAATTTTTCCTACATTGGTCTTTTAATTCATAGGATTGGATCCCATAGAAAATTTTCCTATAGAATCTTTTGTACTACATTTCCTAGGAAATCTAACAGCCACTCCAACCTCTTTTTAAAATATCTTTGTTTTTCATGTGGCATCAAATACTCCTTGTTAATCTTATATGGTTCAAATGGACATGCCACTCCAACCATATACTTTTCCTATTCCCGCGTTTTCAAAATCCTACGAATCAAAGAGGCCTGGTGTTTCTTCTCCTTTGGTCATGATAAGAGGGGGCACCAAGAGTGCGGTCGGAATGGCGATGCAACGATGATATAGAAAGAAATAAGGTGATTTCCATAACACCGACACGCTATGATATAGCGATAAAGGGGATTGGGATGACGCGATGCAGGTGAAAAGATTGATAGAGTTAAAGTTGGCCCATGGAATAGGTTGGTTCTGCGGTGCCCCGATCGCAACATAACATGTGGACGAATAGATGGTGATCCGAGGCACGCGAATAAGATGAAAAGGACAACAAAAATGGGTGAGTAAAAGGGTTTGATGCCATGTAAGCAGAGCAGCAAATGTGATTTAATCATTTAATTAGGTGGAAGGGTCTCCAATGAATGTTTGTGTTAGGTGGTAGATAGGGTTAAGGTTTTCTCAAGGTGTAGGTTGGTGCCAAGGCAACCCATCGGCTGATATATAGAAAAGAGCGATCGATGGGAGCACTGGAGGAGTAACATGACGATGGATGCAGGGGTGGAGGCAGTATTGGGCCAGGCCCCGGGCCAACTTCACTACATTGTAGCTACATCGAGATGAATACTATGAACAGGCATGTCGCCGTCGCGCCCCAACGTACTTGGGGTTTGTCTCCACACTTAGATGGATGGTCATTTGAGGCACGCAAACAAGATGAAAATGGACGACAAAAACAGATGAGTAAAGGGTTTGGTGGCATATAAACAACTAACAATACGGCCAACTAGTTAGGTGGAAGGCGGCGGGTTGTAATTTGCATGCCTCAGATGGAAAATAGATGTACGGGCACGTGGCCATCACGGTCCGGCGTGCCTAGGTCTTGTCTCCGCCCTTGGATGGATAGTTATCTGAGTCACGCAAATAAGATGAAGTGAACGACAAAAACAGATAAGTAAAGGGTTTGGCATCATATAAACAGCCAACGAAAAAGACTACTAGCTAGGTGGAAGGCAGTGGGTTGTATTTCTTTTAAACATTGCTTATATGTAATATATAGACAATAATAAGAAGGTGGAGGTAAGTTACGTGGCAATAAATCAAGGATAAATTCTAATTATAATGTGAGTGAAGGGATGTACATCGTGAGTGTATGCCATTACATAAGAATATATTATTTTCTTTCTTTTTGTTACATCATGATGAGGGTGTAT
The DNA here is from genome assembly GCA_039707655.1 of Elymus sibiricus. NCBI lineage: Eukaryota > Viridiplantae > Streptophyta > Magnoliopsida > Poales > Poaceae > Elymus > Elymus sibiricus. The sequence continues at coordinate 446,331,206 of CM077663.1, read as the reverse complement.
GTTGTTTGGTTGGCGGTTGGTTAAAAAAGAATTGAGCGCTTCATGTCCTCCTGTAATGATAAGAGGGGTCGCCAAGGCTGCTTTCGAAATGGCGATGTTGGAAAGACATAGAAAGAAGTAAGGTGATGTCCGTACGTAGCGGCGACGCGATACGATATAGTGGCGGAGATGAGGGGGATGAGGCAGTGTAGGTGAGGAGATATGCATGGTTACCCATGGTATAGGTTAGTTCTGCGGCGGCCTGGTCGTATGTAACTTGTGGACGAACGAATGATGATCCGAGGCACGCAAATAAGAGCAAAATGGTTTGCGGCATGTGAGCAGAAAAGCAAAGGTGAATTAGTTAAGTGGAAGGGACTCCAAAGAATGTCATGTTAGGTGGTAGATAGGGTTAATGTTTGCCCAAGGTGTAGGTTGGTGCCAAAGCAACCCATCTGCTGATATATCAAAAAGAGAGACAGATGGGAGGAGTAACATGATGATGGATACATGGATGGAGGTAGGATTGGGCCAGATCCCGGGCCGGCTTCACTACACTCAACCTGCAACAAGATGAATAGTGTGTACATGCATGTGCCCCCCACCCATCGCCCCCGCGCGCACGCCTGGGGCATGTCACCGCCCCTGGATGGATGGTCATCTGAGGCACGCCAATAAGATGAAACTGAAGGACAAAAATGGATGAGTAAAGGGTTTGGCGGCATATAAACAGCTAACCAATCGACCAACTAGCTAGGTGGAAGGTGGGGGTTGTAATTAGCGTGCCTTGGATGAAAAATGATGTGTACGGGCAAATGTCTGTCACACCTCGGCATGCGTAGGGATTGTCTCCGTCCCTAGATGGATGGTTATCTGAGGCAAATAAGATGAAGTGAACAACAAGAATGCATGAGTAAAAGGTTTGGTGGCATATAAACAACTAACCAATTAGACAACTAGCTAGATCAAAGGCAGCATGTTGTAGTTTTCTTTAAACGTTACTTATATGTAATTTGGTGACAATAAGAGGAGGTGAGAGTAAGTTACGTGGCGATTAATCGAGAATGAATTTCATTAATGTGAGCGAATGTATGGACATCGTGGGTGTATGCCATTATATAAGAGTATTCTTTTATTTCTTTTTATTTGACCATGATGAGGGTGTATGTTGTTAATACGTCCAGTTTGCATCACTATTCCCTAGAGGGGTCAATTGAGATCGGTTCAAATTGGACAAAATTTCTATGAGTAATCGGTCCAAACTCGGTTTCTAGAGGGGTGTATGTTGTTGTCGTTGTTGTTGTTAGTTTGGTTCACTTACTTAGATATGTACAAAAGAAAGTAAAGGTAAAACAAAGAACGTAAGGAACATGGGTCGTGGGCAAGTGGCGGACTAGTTTTCTATTTATGGAATGGAACTAATAAACACCGTAGTGGCCAGGCATGCAGTTAAGAACATGTCAGTGATTTTAGAGTTGAACTGGATATGAGGAATGCCGGTTAAGCCGAGCGTGTAGGATGACCGCTGTGGCCTGGCTGGTTTACCACTCACCCAGTGATTGAAGAAGGACAAGTTTACATAGAGACAGGAACAAGAGTAAAGAAGCATGTGGGGGCCAAATTCACTGTTTTGACCCTTTGACCTTCTTTTAGCCGGATCTGACCCCGGTTGGGAAAAAATTTCGGATCTGACCCTTTTTCCTACCGCCAGACCAGGAGGCAGAAGGGTTACACGGGCTACCGCCAGGCCCCTTGGCGGTGAGCGACTTTGCCACGTCAACGCCGTAACTGACGGTCGTCGTTGCTCTGCACGGCCATACCGCCAGATAGGCTGGCGGTAGCCCTTGTAACCCTACCGCCGTAGGGTCCGGCGGTAGGGTCTGTAACTTTATTAGCCGAACCGCCGGCTCGCCCTCCCCATCTCCTCCCCCACCCCACCCCGTGGCCTCCTCAAGAACAGAGAGGGGAAACCTCTCTCGTCCCCTCCAGTCTCTCCCTCGGATCTCTTCCGTTTCTTGACCATTTTTGCGGATCGAGATGGCTCCGAAACGAGAAAAGTAAGCTCCTCCGATCCCTCCAATTTGTTTTAGTCATAAAGCTTCCGATTCGTCGCATTATTCGATTGCAATCCACTCATATTTTCGAATTAGATTTAATTTTTTTGCACCATAGGATTGTTTTAGGTTGATTCTAGCTGTTCTATGGGGTTGGATTTGTACTTGTATTTACTTGTTGGAGAGATTGTTCGTATTTTCATGATGAACCCTAGTTCATGTAAAAAAATCTTGATATGATGCATGCATGTTGAAGGAATGAATCCATATGTTTGTTTTGATGTGAATCTTTGTGATATGATGCATGATGCATGTGATGAACCTTTGATATGATACTTGTTGAAGGAATAAATTGTATGTATTTACTTATTTTTTACAAATTGAAGAAATAAATGAATAATGTTAAAACAATCTTATGCAAAATGAAATAATGAATCGTGCTTATGAGAATCGTGTTTATGAATGAATTATGCTTATGCTATTGTAATTATGGTTATGCTTATACTTACTCTTATGTAGGAGGCTACCACTTCCGGACAACATAGGTGCTAAGTATACCATGCTTGACCCTGCGTTCGACAAGGGTCATCGTGCTCGTTTCATTGAGAATGGAGTGGTAATTACCATCCTTGAACCAAATCTTTCAAATTGATGAAAATAAGTTACTAAATATTTGGGTCTTCATTTTGACAGATGCTCCCGCCACTGCGGATGAGAGCTCACGGGACGACCGTTAAGATGGAGTATGACGATCGCTACGCGCCATTTTACAAGAGAGCCAGGCTGTTGGGTTTTGTCCTACAGTTCAAGCGTAAGCCGCCGACGCTCGTCCACTCAGCTCTCACAGCTTTGATCGACCGGTGGCGGCCAGAGACACACAGTTTCCATCTTCCATGTGGAGAGATGACGGTGACCCTCCAGGATTGGGGGATGATTACGGCCCTACCGATCGAGGGTCATGCTCTCACTGGCCAAGTTGACAGGGCTCACTGGGAGGATAGGGTTATCGCCCTCATCGGCGACTGCCCCCCCCCCCCCCCGCTAAGGGTAACCGTACTTCCGGCGTACCGCTGCCCTGGCTCCTGAAGCACCGGAGCAAGTGCCCGGATCGTGCCGAACCCCGGGTGGTGGAGCAGTACGCCAGGGCCTACCTGTGGTATCTTCTCACAGAGGTTGTGTTTCCAGACTGCTCTGGGGACACAGCCCTATGGATGTATCTTGACTTCCTAGCGGACTGGGATGCAGTGTACAGCTGGGGTTCCGCTGGCCTCGCCTACCTATACCATTCGGTAAGAAAATATCTCACTATTTTTCATTGAAGTGTGTTGCTTTAGATTATGTCATCTGATCATCAACTTGTGTTCTGTAGCTTGACGACGCAACCCAGAGGACGGAAGAAAAATCTGGCATGTGCGGATGTGCATGGGCTCTCTCCATTTGGATGTGGGAGCGAATCCCGGTGGGGCATCCAGAGAAACTGAAACTGCGGGAATGGAAAGACTATGGCGAAGATGACGATGGTACTCGGTGCCTGACCGTCGCGTACGCTTGGGACGTGGTGGGTGTCTACTCTGGCACATCCAAGGCTTTGTACAAGGTCTTCACCAACGAGATTGATGCTCTGACTGCTTTCCAGGTATACGAACTAGATTTTGAATATTTCCGATGACACTTTCACTTGAGCTTACCATTTTTTGGTACCAGGTTAATTGGCAACCGTATGATGAACGAGATTGGGGGTTCGATCTGAACGTGATGTGCACGCGGGACAGGCTTTTCTGGCGGTGCAAGGTGCCCATGATTTGTGTTTATGCTGTCGAGTACCACATGCCACATCGCGTTGCCGCACAGTTTGGTAAGGCGCAACGTACCCCACCGGACAATTGCATGGACACCGGTGGCTTGGACCTACACCTGTGAGTGCACTACATTGTTCTCTATTTCCTTGTTTTTGTTATGATGTTTTACATACTTTCTTATGACGTTTCCTATGCCTTGTAGTATGAGCAGACAGAAGAATCAGTCGATCGTAAACTGGGGAGAGACACATGAGAAATACGTGAAGGAATGGAATGAGTGGAAATGTCGGAAATATACCGAGAGGAGAGTGATCGACTGGGAAGACTTCGCGGATCACCTTCGGTGGTACGACGATGGCACGAAGCATCGTTTGCGCCTGAGGCCCCAGTGGACGACAGCAGATGCCGAAGAACTGTACGATGACGGCTCCGAGAATGAAGCCTACAATGAGAGCATCAGAGAGCTAAACAGTGGATTTAGGGAGTATGGACCCCTCATGAACAGAGTTGTAAGTCGTGCTTTTCTGTTTTCAACCGGCTGTTGGATGAAGTGTACTGTACTGACTGTGTCTCATCTATTGTTTTGCAGTCTTCGGAGCTGAACAAAAGCATTTTTGAAGGCTCGGATGCGCTAAGTTCCATCCCAGGAACTCGAGATAGTGAGACGAAGTTGAGAGCAACGGTGAAGGTAACATCCAGCATCCTACAATTACATTCTTTCTTAAGTTCATTTTCTTTTGTAACCATAAACTTGATCCATATTGCAGAAGTTCGTTAAGAAATGTCGCAATCTGGTGGGCCTGCTTGGGTGTGCTACCTCCTCTGCGATGGACGACAATGATGAAGAGGAAGAAGAGGAAGAGGAAGAACACTGCGAGACGCAAGCAAAACAAGATGAAGAGGAAGAAGACGACGAGGAACAAGCAGAAGAGATTGAGGAGGAACAGAGCGATGACGAGGAGGAGTACGACGACGATGACGGACCTCCACCAACTCAGACAACCCAGCTTGAGCTTGAGAAGAGGAACAAGCCGAAGAAGGATTGGAGTAGTCCATCACCGTTTCAGAGAGCGCGTCCTCCTCAGCGCAAGAAGACGGGTCTTGAGACCCGTTCAAAGCACAACGAGGACCGTACCTCCAAGAGGGGAAGGAGCAAGTGAAGTTGCTTCCTTAGTTGAACTTAGGTAGCAAGTGAACGTCCAAGAGGGGAAGGAGCAAGTGAACTTTCTCGTTGAACTATTTCTTATGTAGACTATGTTGAACTATTTGCTATGTGAGAAACTATTCGGTACTATGATGAACTATCTGCTTGAATTATTTCTCTTAGGTGTTGTAATTTATGTTTGTTAGTCTACAATATTCCTGTGTGGAAAAATGAAGACAACAGACAATCCAAGAGGGGGAAAAGCTCTATGTTCAGACCCTACCGCCGCAGAACTTGGCGGTAAGGTAGCACACCCATGGCGGTAGGTTGTAAATACCGACCGTTTTTTTTTCATTCCGCGCGTCACAGAACTGGAAACGTGCTTATCCTGGACCTTACCGCCATGGGGGCTGGCGGTAGGATAGCATAACCTACCGCCAGAGATTCTGGCGGTAAGGTCCAGGATAAGTTATAGAGCCAGTGGGGCCCGCCAGCCACCCATTCACCACAATCCTGTTGGGAGACGTAGTCGTAAATCAAAAAATTTCCTACGTGTTCACCAAGATCTATCTATGGAGAAACCAGCAACGAGTAAGGGGAGAGTGCATCTTCATACCTTTGAAGATCGCTAAGCGGAAGCGTTACAAGAACGCGGTTGGTGGAGTCGTACTCGTAGCGATTCAGATCGCGGTGGACTCCGATCTTAGCGCTGAACATCGACGCCTCCGTGTTCAACACACGTGCAGCCCGGTGACGTCTCCTACGCCTTGATCCAGCAAGGAGGAAGGAGAGGTTGAGGGAGAGCTCCGGCAGCACAACGGCGTGGTAACAGTGGAGCTGCATGGTACTCCGGCAGGGCTTCGCCAAGCACTACGGAGAACGAGGAGAAGGAGGAGTAGGGCTGCGCCATGAGAGAGAGAGAGATGTGTGTCCTTGGCAGCCCCAAACCCTCCACTATATATAGGAGGAGAGGGAGGAGGGTGCGCAACCCTAGGGTTCCCACCCTAGGTGGTGCGGCAGCCCCTAGATGGGATCTGGCCGGCGGCTAAGAGGGGAGAGGGAGGCGGCAGCCCTAGGCGCCCTAGGGTGGGCCTTAGGGCCCATCTGCGCTAGGGTTTGCCCCCTTCACCCTTGGCTGCGCCTTGGGCCTTGGTGGGAGGCGCACTAGCCCACTCTGGGGCTGGTCCCTTCCCACTCTCAGCCCACGCAGCCCTCTGGTGCCGGTGGCCCCACATGGTGGACCCCCGGAACCCTTCCGGTGGTCCCGGTACGTTACCGGTAATTCCCGAAACACTTCCGGTGTCCAAATCCTCACTTCCTATATATGAATCTTTACCTCCGGACCATTCTGGAGCTCCTCGTGACGTCCGGGGTCTCATCCGGGACTCCGAACTACCTTCGGTAACCACGTACACTATTTCCCTATAACCCTAGCGTCATCGAACATTAAGTGTGTAGAACCTACGGGTTCGGGAGACACGTAGACATGACCGAGACACCTCTCCAGTCAATAACCAACAGCGGGATCTGGATACCCATGTTGGCTCCCACATGCTCCACGATGATCTCATCGGATGAACCACGATGTCGGGGATTCAATCAATCCCGTATACAATTCCCTTTGTCTACCGGTATGATACTTGCCCGAGATTCGATCGTCGGTATCCCTATACCTTGTTCAATCTCGTTACCGGCATGTATCTTTACTCGTTCCGCAACACATCATCCCGTGGCTAACTCCTTAGTCACATTGAGCTCATTATGACGATGTCTTACCGAGTGGGCCCAGAGATACCTCTCCGTCATACGGAGTGACAAATCCCAGTCTCGATTCGTGCCAACCCAACAGATACTTTCGGAGATACCCGTAGTGTACCTTTATAGCCACCCAGTTACGTTGTGACGTTTGGCACACCCAAAGTATTCCTACGGTATCCGGGAGTTGCACAATCTCATGGTCTAAGGAAACGATACTTGACATTGGAAAAGCTTTAGCAGACGAACTACACGATCTTGTGCTATGCTTAGGATTGGGTCTTGTCCATCACATCATTCTCCTAATGATGTGATCCCGTTATCAACGACATCCAATGTCCATGGTCATGAAACCGTGACCATCTATTGATCAACGAGCTAGCCAACTAGAGGCTCACTAGGGACATGTTGTGGTCTATGTATTCACACATGTATTACGGTTTCCGGTTAACACAATTATAGCATGAACAATAGACAATTATCATGAACAAGGAAATACAATAATAACCATTTTATTATTGCCTCTAGGGCATATTTCCAACAGTCTCCCACTTGCACTAGAGTCAATAATCTAGTTACATTGTGATGAATCGAACACCCATAGCATTCTGGTGTTGATCATGTTTTGCTCGTGAGAGAGGTTTAGTCAACGGATCTGCGACATTCAGATCCGTATGTACTTTACAAATATCTATATGTCCCTCCTGAATTTAATCACGGATGGAGTTGAAGCGGTGCTTGATGTGTCTTGTCTTCTTGTGAAACCTGGGCTCCTTCGCAAGGGCAATAGCTCCAGTGTTGTCACAGAATAGAGTCATCGGGCCCGACCCATTGGGAATTACTCCTAGGTCGGTGATGAACTCCTTCATCCAGACTCCTTCCTTTGCTGCTTCCGAAGCAGCTATATACTCCGCTTCACATGTAGATGCCGCCACGACACTTTGCTTGCTGCTGCACCAGCTGACTGCCCCTCCGTTCAAAATATACACGTATCCGGTTTGTGACTTGGAGTCGTCCGGATCTATGTCGAAGCTAGCATCGACGTAACCCTTTACGACGAGCTCTTCGGCACCTCCATATACGAGAAACATGTCCTTTGTCCTTTTCAGGTACTTCGGGATATGCTTGACCACTGTCCAGTGTTCCGCTCCGGGATCACTTTGGTACCTCCCTACCAAACTTATGGCAAGGTTCACATCAGGTCTGGTACACAGCATGGCATACATAATAGAGCCTATGGCTGAAGCATAGGGGATGACACTCATCTCTTCTCTATCCTTTGCCGTGGTCGGGCATTGAGTCGTACTCAATCTCACACCCTGTAACACAGGCAAGAACCCCTTCTTGGACTGATCCATATTGAACTTCTTCAATATCTTTTCAAGGTATGTACTTTGTGAAAGACCTATGAGGCGTTTCGATCTATCTCTATAGATCTTAATACCTAATATGTAAGTAGCTTCTCCAAGGTCCTTCATTGAAAAACATTTATTCAAGTAGGCCTTTACACTTTCCAAAAGTTCTATATCATTTCCCATCAACAATATGTCATCCACATATAATATGAGAAATGCTACAGAGCTCCCACTCACTTTCTTGTAAATACAGGGTTCTCCATAAACCTGCATAAACCCAAACGCTTTAATCACCTCATTAAAGCGAATGTTCCAACTCCGAGATGCTTGCACCAGCCCATAGATGGAGCGCTGGAGGTTGCATACTTTGTTAGCACCTTTAGGATCGACAAAACCTTCCGGCTGCATCATATACAGTTCTTCCTTAAGGAAGCCATTAAGGAATGCCATTTGGACGTCCATTTGCGAGATCTCATAATCATAAAATGCGGCAATTGCTAACATGATTCGGACAGACTTTAGCATCGCTACGGGTGAGAAAGTCTCATCGTAGTCAACTCCTTGAACTTGTCGATAACCCTTAGCGACAAGCCGAGCCTTATAGACGGTCACTTTACCATCCGCGTCAGTCTTCTTCTTAAAGATCCACTTATTTTCAATGGCTCGCTTATCATCAGGCAAGTCCACCAAAGTCCACACTTTGTTGTCATACATGGATCCTATCTCATATTTCATGGCTTCAAGCCATTTGTTGGAATCCGGGCCCGCCATCGCTTCTTCATAGTTCGAAGGTTCACCGTTGTCCAACAACATGATCTCCAGGATAGGGTTGCCGTACCACTCTGGAGCGGAACGTGTTCTAGCGGACCTTCGACGTTCAATAGTAACTTGATCTGAAGTTTCATGATCATCATCATTGACTTCCTCTCCAGCCGGTGTTTGCTCCACGGAAACAACTTCCCGTGCTGCGCTACTCTCCGGTTCGAGTGGAGGTACGATTACCTCATCAAGTTCTATTTTCCTCCCACTTACTTCTTTCGAGAGAAACTCTTTCTCGAGAAAGGATCCATTCTTGGCAACAAAGACTTTGCCTTCGGATCTGAGGTAGAAGGTATACCCAATAGTCTCTTTGGGATATCCTATGAAGACGCACTTTTCCGCTTTGGGTTCGAGCTTCTCAGGTTGAAGTTTCTTCACATAAGCATCGCATCCCCAAACTTTTAGAAACGACAGCTTAGGTTTCTTTCCAAACCATAATTCATACGGTGTCGTCTCAACGGACTTTGACGGTGCCCTATTTAAAGTGAATGCGCAGTCTCTAATGCATATCCCCAAAATGATAGCGGTAAGTCGGTAATAGACATCATAGATCGCACCATATCCAATAGAGTGCGATTACGACGTTCAGACACACCATTTCGCTGAGGCGTGCCAGGCGGCGTGAGTTGTGAAACAATTCCACATTTCCTTAGGTGCGTGCCAAACTCGTGACTTAAATATTCTCCGCCACGATCAGATCGTAGGCATTTTATTTTCCTGTCACGTTGATTCTCTACCTCACTCTGAAATTCCTTGAACCTTTCAAAGGTTTCAGACTTGTGTTTCATTAAGTAGACATACCCATATCTGCTCAAGTCATCAGTGAGGGTGAGAACATAACGGTAGCCACCGCGAGCCTCGACGCTCATTGGACCGCATACATCGGTATGTATTATCTCCAACAAGTCAGTTGCTCGCTCCATTGTTCCAGAGAACGGAGTCTTGGTCATCTTGCCCATGAGGCATGGTTCGCACGTGTCAAATGATTCAAAATCAAGAGACTCCAAAAGTCCATCAGCATGGAGCTTCTTCATGCGTTTGACACCAATATGACCAAGGCGGCAGTGCCACATGTAAGTGGGACTATCGTTATCAACCTTACACTTTTTGGTACTCACACTATGGACATGTGTAACATCACGTTTGAGATTCATCAAAAATAAACCATTGCCCAGCAGGGCATGACCATAAAACATTTCTCTCATATAAATAGAACAACCATTATTCTCAGATTTAAATGAGTAGCCATCTCGCATCAAACGAGATCCAGATACAATGTTCATGCTCAAAGCTGGTACTAAATAACAATTATTGAGGTTTAAAACTAATCCCGAAGGTAGATGTAGAGGTAGCGTGCCGACGGCGATCACATCGACCTTGGAACCATTCCCAACGCGCATCATCACCTCGTCCTTTGCCAGTCTCCGCTTATTCCGCAGCTCCTGCTTGGAGTTACAAATGTGAGCGACTGCACCGGTATCAAATACCCAGGAGCTACTACGAGCGCTGGTTAGGTACACATCAATAACAAGTATATCACATATACCTTTAACGTTGCCGGCCTTCTTATCCGCTAAGTACTTGGGGCAGTTCCGCTTCCAGTGACCGGTACCCTTGCAATAAAAGCACTCAGTCTCAGGCTTGGGTCCATTATTGTTCTTCCCGGCAACTTACTTACCGGGCGCGGCAACAGCTTTGCCGTCCTTCTTGAAGTTCTTCTTACCCTTGCCTTTCTTGAAACTAGTGGTCTTATTCACCATCAACACTTGATGCTCCTTTTTGATCTCGACCTCCGCTGATTTCAGCATCGAGTACAACTCAGGAATGGACTTCTCCATACCCTGCATGTTGTAGTTCATCACAAAGCTCTTGTAGCTAGGTGGAAGCGACTGGAGGATTGTGTCAATGACCGAGTCATCCGGGAGATTAACTCCCAGCTGAGTCAACCGGTTGTGTAACCCAGACATTTTGAGTATGTGCTCACTGACAGAACTATTCTCCTCCATCTTACAGCTGAAGAACTTGTCGGAGACGTCATATCTCTCGACCCGGGCATGAGCTTGGAAAACCAGTTTCAGCTCTTGGAACATCTCATATGCTCCGTGTTGCTCAAAACGTTTTTGGAGCCCCGGTTCTAAACTGTAAAGCATGCCGCACTGAACAAGGGAGTAATCATCGCAGCGTGACTGCCAAGCGTTCGTAACATCTTGGTCCGCTGGGAAAATGGTTGGGTCACCTAGCGGTGCATCAAGGACATACTGTCTCTTGGAAGCTATGAGGATGATCCTCAAGCTACGGACCCAGTCCGCATAGTTGCTTCCATCATCTTTCAGCTTGGTTTTCTCTAGGAACGCGTTGAAGTTGAGGGTGACATTAGCGTTGGCCATTGGATCTACAATATAGATTGTAAAAAACATTTTTAGACTAAGTTCATGAGAATTAAGTTCACATAATCAAATTATTTAATGAACTCCCACTTAGATAGACATCTCTCTAGTCATCCAAGTGATACATGATCCATGTCAACTAGCCCATGTCCGATCATCACGTGAGACGGACTAGTCATCCATGGTGAACATCTCTATGTTGATCGCATCTGCTATACGACTCATGTTCGACCTTTCGGTCTTCCGTGTTCCGAGGCCATGTCTGTACATGCTAGGCTCGTCAAGTCAACCTAAGTGTTTCGCGTGTGTAAATCTGGCTTACACCCGTTGTATGCGAACGTTAGAACCTATCACACCCGATCATCACGTGGTGCTTCGGAACAACGATCCTTAGCAACGGTGCATAGTTAGGGCGAACACCTTTCTTGAAATTTTATTGAGAAATCATCTTATTTACTACCGTGGTTCTAAGCAAATAAGATGTAAATATGATAAACATCACATGCAATCAATATAGTGACATGATATGGCCAATATCATCTTGCTCCTTTGATCTCCATCTTCGGGGCACCATGATCATCACTGTCACCGGCACGACACCATGATCTCCATCATCATGATCTCCATCATTGTGTCTTCATTAAGTTGTCTCGCCAACTATTACTTCTACTACTATGGCTAACGTTTAGCAATAAAGTAAAGTAATTACATGGCGTTTATGATTGACACGCAGGTCATACAATAAAATAAGACAACTCCTATGGCTCCTACCGGTTGTCATATTCATCGACATGCAAGTCGTGAATCCTATTACAAGAACATGATCAATCTCATACATCACAATACATCACATCACATCCTTTTGGCCATATCACATCACAAGGCATCTGCTGCAAAAACAAGTTAGACGTCCTCTAATTTGTAGTTGCAAGTTTTTACGTGGCTGCTTTAGGTTTCTAGCAAGAACGTTTCTTACCTATGCCAAAACCACAACGTGATATGCCAATTGCTATTTACCCTTCATAAGGACACTTTTCATCGAATCCAATCCGACTAACGTGGGAGAGACAGACACCCGCTAGCCACCTTATGCAACAAGTGCATGTCAGGCGGTGGAACCGGTCTCACGTAAGCGTTCGTGTAAAGTTGGTCCGGGCCGCTTCATCCCACAATACCGCCGAATCAAGATAAGATTAGTAACGGCAATCAAATTAACAAGATCGACGCCCACAACAACTTGTTTTCTGCTCGTGCATAGATTCTACGCATAGACCTAGCTCATGATGCCATTGTTGGGAGACGTAGTAGTAAATCAAAAAATTTCCTACGTGTTCACCAAGATCTATCTATGGAGAAACCAGCAACGAGTAAGGGGAGAGTGCATCTTCATACCTTTGAAGATCGCTAAGCGGAAGCGTTACAAGAACGCGGTTGGTGGAGTCGTACTCGTAGCGATTCAGATCGCGGTGGACTCCGATCTTAGCGCCGAACAACGGCGCCTCCGCGTTCAACACACGTGCAGCCCGGTGACGTCTCCTACGCCTTGATCCAGCAAGGAGGAAGGAGAGGTTGAGGGAGAGCTCCGGCAGCACGACGGAGTGGTGATGGTGGAGCTGCGTGGTACTCCGGCAGGGCTTCGCCAAGCACTACGGAGAACGAGGAGAAGGAGGAGTAGGGCTGCGCCGTGAGAGAGAGAGAGAGATGTGTGTCCTTGGCAGCCCCAAACCCTCCACTATATATAGGAGGAGAGGGAGGAGGGTGTGCACCCCTAGGGTTCCCACCCTAGGTGGTGCGGCAGCCCCTAGATGGGATCTGGCCGGCGGCCAAGAGGGGAGAGGGAGGCGGCAGCCCTAGGCGCCCTAGGGTGGGCCTTAGGGCCCATCTGCGCTAGGGTTTGCCCCCTCCACCCTTGGCTGCGCCTTGGGCCTTGGTGGGAGGCGCACCAGCCCACTCTGGGGCTGGTCCCTTCCCACTCTCGGCCCACGCAGCCCTCTGGTGCTGGTGGCCCCACATGGTGGACCCCAGGAACCCTTCCGGTGGTCCCGGTACGTTACCGGTAATTCCCGAAACACTTCCGGTGTCCAAATCCTCACTTCCTATATATGAATCTTTACCTCCGGACCATTCTGGAGCTCCTCGTGACGTCCGGGATCTCATCCGGGACTCCGAACTACCTTCGGTAACCACATACACTATTTCCCTATAACCCTAGCGTCATCAAACCTTAAGTGTGTAGACCCTACGGGTTCGGGAGACACGTAGACATGACCGAGACACCTCTCCGGTCAATAACCAACAGCGGGATCTGGATACCCATGTTGGCTCCCACATGCTCCACGATGATCTCATCGGATGAACCACGATGTCGGGGATTCAATCAATCCCGTATACAATTCCCTTTGTCTACCGGTATGATACTTGCCCGAGATTCGATCGTCGTATCCCTATACCTTGTTCAATCTCGTTACCGGCAAGTCTCTTTACTCGTTCCGCAACACATCATCCCGTGGCTAACTCCTTAGTCACATTGAGCTCATTATGACGATGTCTTACCGAGTGGGCCCAGAGATACCTCTCCGTCATACGGAGTGACAAATCCCAGTCTCGATTCGTGCCAACCCAACAGATACTTTTGGAGATACCCGTAGTGTACCTTTATAGCCACCCAGTTACGTTGTGACGTTTGGCACACCCAAAGTATTCCTATGGTATCCGGGAGTTGCACAATCTCATGGTCTAAGGAAACGATACTTGACATTGGAAAAGCTTTAGCAGACGAACTACACGATCTTGTGCTATGCTTAGGATTGGGTCTTGTCCATCACATCATTCTCCTAATGATGTGATCCCGTTATCAACGACATCCAATGTCCATGGTCATGAAACTGTGACCATCTATTGATCAACGAGCTAGCCAACTAGAGGCTCACTAGGGACATGTTGTGGTCTATGTATTCACACATGTATTACGGTTTCTGGTTAACACAATTATAGCATGAACAATAGACAATTATCATGAACAAGGAAATACAATAATAACCATTTTATTATTGCCTCTAGGGCATATTTCCAACAAATCCATCTTCTTCCCCCGAGCTCAACCCCCTGTCCCCTCTCTCTCCCCACTAAAACACCCACTAGATCCCCTCCATTTGCTTGGGATTTAACCGTTGGATCCGGAGCATTTTCATCACCCAAGGTGCCTCTCCCACTCCCCTCTTTTTGATTGGTTGAAATCATGTATTATGGTTTATGTGCTTACTTATTTGCAAACCCTAGTTATTTCTCATATGGATTTGTTGTTGACTTAAGTGTAAGCCCTAGTTTTTGACATAATATTGTGCCAATTCTATGGATCTGATAATTGAGACACATTTATTTGTAGGTCATTGATTGGTTTGTTAGGCAACCATTTTCGCCCCTACCAGAGCAGGCTTCTCGTTGGGCATGGGTGAAAGAAAGAACAGATGTTACTTGTTGCAACCCGGGACCGTACGCCGATCCGAACGGGTGTTCATTAGCATGATGCTATGTAACGTTTTGTCATTTGAACTACAATGACATGTACCCATTTGCTTCCGTGTTGACATTTGAACTATTATGACTTCTATTGTACCTTCATTAGTTGAACTCCTGAAGAACTACATGTTGTAATTCATATTAAGTAGAGATTGTGAATTATTTGTCGTATCCTCAAGTTCGTGCATTTTCTACATGTGCATTTCTACTCACTTCATCCTATCTATCGATCTGCCCCAGCCGTCAACTAGCTTTGGATGGACCAGTTCGAGCGAGAGAGCTGGAGGCCGGAGAACAGGGAGGGGAGCTTGTACTTCCCTGCAGAGAGGTGGCAGCGCGGCGAGCCGGAGCTGAGGCCTGAGTTCGGTCGCTGTGTGCTCCAGCGCACTACAGGGATGTACCGGGTTGAGGAGAAGTTGCGCGGTCGTGCCCTGGTGGGAAGCGTGGAAGGACACCGGCCTCCCGTGTCCCCTGCACAGGTGGTTGCTGCTTTGGAGACGCAATGCGGGGTCTCCCACAACGACGTCATGGTCGAGTATGTTCGCCTCCAACAGATTTTCTTGTACGGTTCCGGTCAGGCGAGGACTACACTCGAGTGCTCATCTACCACTCCCGTAAGCTTACCGCAGGTGGAGAGACGATCCAGTTCACTCGTTGGCATCGTGGGATGGGTGGGGAGGAGTCGTCTTTGAAATTCCTGACTCGGCTGAGCTTTGATGGGCTGTCGCAAGAAGCATGGGAGGTCGAGTTTGTTGGTAAGCTTGTTAGCAGTCTCGGTGGTGATCTCGTTAAGATGGTTGAGCCCACTAATCGTTGCTTCCTAGTTGTTGAAGCGTGGATGAGAAATCCTAACAAAGTGCCCAAGTTATATGAAGTGGAGCTTCCAGAACCTGACCTAGGACAGGATTATCCAACATCTGACTCAGAAGGGCCAATTTCACCACCTAATAGTCAGCTGAAACTTGAGAAGCCGACAGTTCTGCATGTTGTGAAGATCCACATTCTGAAGGTGATAGATCGAAGCCCTATATTAACAGAGCTACCGGATGCTTACGATTATGAAGATGAATCCAATAGTGCTCGTTGTCACACTTTCACTTGCTATCCTGGCACAACTGATGGAGCAGATAGGGCATACATTGGGGGTGCACACGGATTAGCAAATCAAGGGACAGATGCCCGTGCAGGTGGTCTGTTTAGGATGTAACTGGAGCATGAGTGTTCATTATCATGAGGCCATCGACCTATTATCATGAGTTGTACCCTTTTCATTTAAACTGCGGAAGAACTTTGTGTTGTATGTTAGATCATTTGTGCAAGAGACTTGTGATGAATTGTGATGTTTTGTGACTTGTCTAGGTTTTGTGACTTGTGATGAATGGTGATGAATTGTGATGTTTTGTGACTTGTCTAGGTTTTGTGACTTGTCTAGGCAAACTAAAAGTAACTTACCGCCATGGCCCCTGGCGGTAGGGTGTGAAACCCTACCGAAAAAATGAAGGGAAATAACGTTCCAGAACCAAAGCAGGGTTGGAGTACCTACCGATATGCCCCCTGGTGGTAGGGTGTGAACCCCTACCGAAAAAACAGAGGAAAATAATGTTCCAGAAGTATCGAGTACCCACCGCCAGGTCGGTAGGGCGTGAAACCCTACCGCCATGGCCCCTGGCTGTAGGGTGTGAAACCCTACCGAGAAAATGAAGGGAAATAACGTTCCAGAACCAAAACAGGGTTGGAGTACCTACCGCCATGCCCCCTGGCGGTAGGGTGTGAAACCCTACCAAAAAAACAGAGGAAAATAACGTTCCAGAAGTATCGAGTACCCACCGCCAGGTCGGTAGGGCGTGAAACCCTATCGCCATGGCCCCTGGCGGTAGGGTGTTAAACCCTACCGAGAAAACAGAGGGAAATAACGTTCCAGAACGAAATCAGGGTTGGAGTACCTACCGCCATGCCCCCTGGCGGTAGGGTCTGAAACCCTACTGAAAAAACAGAGGAAACCCACGTTCCAGAAGAAAAGGGGGGCTACCGCCAAGGTATCTGGCGGTAGGTTAGCATACCCTACCGCCAGGGGTCATGGCGGTAGGCCCCCTTTTCCCTTTTTATTCAGTGTTCTTTATCCTCGGTGAGTACAGCATCACAGTTTAACATGACAATACAACATGATAGTACCATAGTTTAGGTCTTAAAAATGGTCTCACTCGTAGTACAACATAGTCATAACATAGTTTGACAGACAATCTAGAACCGAATAGTATCATAGTTTAGCGAATAGTACGAGATAGATTGATCGAAAGATCCCTAAGTAAACATGGGTCCCTTGCCCTTGTTGTAATGAGCCATATCCTCCTCGTATGCTTCACGAGCCCTCGCAAGCTTCCGTGCCCTCTCCTCGTCACGAGCCTCCTTCCCTTTGCGTGCCCTCTCCGCCTCGCGCTTCTTCCGCTCCTTCTTCTCCTTCTCACGACGATCCTCGTACTCGGCACGTTGCAAAGATTCTTCGAACAGCCGCTGCCTCCGAAGACAGTCTTGATATTGGTCCTTCTAAACATCTTCTGGCACTTCATGATCTATCCACGTGAAATACTTGCAAAGAGGAGGGGGTGACTGCGTACAAGAAATGTTTGTTTGTTAGTAAGACGATTGAAACGTTGATAGTGAAAACACATGCACATACGTATTTAACATACCGGAGGGAGGTCATAGGCGTTAGTCGGACGTCTACGATCATGTGCGTAGTTAGGACACACAAAAAATCTCCTCCCTTCCGTCCATGACTTCTTCCGGTCAGTAGACACCTTCACCTTGCAAACGTCTCCACACCAGCATGGCGGCATTTTCAAATCTTTTTCCTTCGTCTTGTCCAAAGTTGCCTCCTTCCACTTGTTCGGCATGTCCTCTCGGTCAGCGCATGGCGGCCTCGGGATGGAACCGGATGAAGCCATGCCTACATACATTTCAATACTATTAGTCACATATGTCAATATATTACTATGTGAACACAGTTAATATGAGAACAAGTGCAAGATTTTAGAACATGAAAAACAAAATTTACCATGTAGACTGTATCAACCATCCGGGTTGAGAAGCACGTCAATGGGCCGCCCTCTATCAACCCTTCGTCTCTTACTACCTCCGGAACCACGACCACTACCCCGGGCAACTCTAACACTAGGAGGACCTCCACGACCACCCCTAGTGGCTCCTCATGCACTACTACCCGTAACACTAGTCCATCCTCCACGGTCACTAGTCCTACCTCCACGTTGACCAGCATAACCGCCTCTACGGCCACCAGTCCAACTCGTGCTAGTGTTCGCATCGGTCGTTCTTGTACTGGTGTTGCATGTTCTGTTATTGTGTCCTGGATTGTCACATTGACCACAGTTGTTGGTGTCAGGAGGCTCCATGAAATGGCCGCTGCCAAATTGTTTCATGCCGGTGTATCCAGCTATATCATCCATGTCACTCCTAAACCTCTTCTTTCTTCTTCTTCCTTTAGTAGGTACCATTAGTTCGGGATCAGGAACGATATGTGGGCCATTGTACTCAGGCCACTGTGACTGGTCAAGGAAAGGATGGAACCGAGGTGCCCATGTCAACCTCATGGCTTCCAAGGTGAACTCATGCAACCGTATGGTCCTTCCATCTGAAACGGCTAAGTTCCTTGCCCTCGCAGCCGTCATCACATGCGAGCACGTCCAGTGGTACCTGTGAGGCCTCTCACATTGACACCATCGTTCCTTGAGATGCACCTCATAAGAAGCACCGCCGTACGGGACACCATCTCGTGTTGTGCCACCTGGCTCGTCGACTTGGTAGATCATTTCTTTGTCGTTGAATCTGATGACTTGTTGATGCGAAGACTTGCCTGCTTGAAATTTCAACCAATCATCAACCTTATTTGGATAGTCCATTTTTTCCCTATCCAATTGGCAGTTGATATGGAATGCATAAGGAAATACTCGTTCAACTTGAAAAAGGTATATTTCAATATTGCAGTCACAGGCAAAGAACAAACACCCTTGAGCACATTGTTGAAGCATTCCACCATGTTGCTGGTCATGTCGCCGTATCTCCATCCTCCGTCATCATGTGAGCATGACCACTTGTGTTTGTCCTCATAATGCCTGTTCAAGAATGCTCTTCCATTTTTTTTCTTTTCCAATGCCTTCAAGAGTCTATCATAGCGGCTTGTGAATGCATCCAAGGTGAATGTCGTGCACACATGGGTAAGGTCTTTGCAAAACTCTTTGCTCTTGCATGCCCGGTAAAAGTTTGCCACGAAATGCCTCATGCACCATCGGTGGTGAAGCTTTGGGAGGCCGGGAATAAACACCTCTATCGCATTGAGAATCCCGTGGTGCCGGTCCGATATGATGCATACCTCCCTATTGCCAGTCACCTTGGTTCTCACATGCCCCATGAACCACTCCCAGTTGTCATCATGCTCGGAAGGAACTAAAGCAAATGCTACCGGCAACACGTTATCATTGGACGAGTGAGCCATTGCAACCATTAGAGTGCCCTTGTATTTGCCAATGAGGAATGTGCCATCGATAGACAACACCGGACGACAATGCTTGAATGCCTCAATGCATTACCCAAAAGCCCAGAACGCACGGTGAAACACTCCGTCAATTTCCTCAACCGCATACCACATGCCAGGGTTCTTATGTAAGATTGCTCCCAACATCCTCGGAAGAATATTGTATGCAGACTCATAATCACCATGTAACATCCTGATTGCATTTGCCTTCGCCTTCCATACCTTTCCATAATTGACCGGGTATCCGAACCGTTCGTGAACCGTACTCATGAGAAACTTCACCTTCACGGTTGGATCGTGGCATATGGAATTCAACAACTTGTATCCTAAAAACTCAGAAGTGAGTTGGCGGTGTCCCTTGCTTCGGTCTGCTTTATCCGGCGGAATGCACGTGTCGGTGGCCACACAACTCTTCAGCACCCATTGCCCGGTTTCTTGAATTTTTCTTCCACGAACCTTCCAAGGGCAACCTTGTTTGTCACATTTGATGGTGTACCGCATATTTTGGTTGGAATGACGAACAACAAACGGCCTATGGTTCCTAATGGCATAGTCACTCAATCATATCTTGAACTCTTCCAAGCAACCAAACTTGACGCCTTTCTTCAAGTAAGCATTCTCGTCCTCATCCTTGGGTTTAGGGTCACCGACCTTCGGCACGGTGTTGGTTCAAACAACCCAAATCTCATGCCACCATCAACAACAGCCTTGTCGGCAAGGCTAAGATCACGAAACAATGGGGCGCCTCTTTCATTCCCCGTAAGGTACTTGAAAAATTCATTTTCTTCTGCAGTGAATCCATCCTCGTCCAATTCCTCTGCCGGACCCTCGTCATCCGAGTCATAACCAAACATACGGCTATAGGGGAGGTTACGGTCCATGTCTTGCTGGCGCAGAATCACATCCAAGTTACCAACGGGATTATAATGAATCTCTTCAGCTTCATCATAAACATCAACATGGGCAGTGGCTGTTGGGAGACGTAGTAGTAAATCAAAAAATTTCCTACGTGTTCACCAAGATCTATCTATGGAGAAACCAGCAACGAGTAAGGGGAGAGTGCATCTTCATACCTTTGAAGATCGCAAAGCGGAAGCGTTACAAGAACGCGGTTGGTGGAGTCGTACTCGCAACGATTCAGATCGCGGTCGATTCCGATCTAAGCGCCGAACAACGGCGCCTCCGCGTTCAACACACGTGCAGCCCGGTGACGTCTCCTACGCCTTGATCCAGCAAGGAGGAAGGAGAGGTTGAGGGAGAGCTCCGGCAGCACGACGGCATGGTGGCGGTGGAGCTGCGTGGTACTCCGGCAGGGCTTCGCCAAGCACTACGGAGAACGAGGAGAGGGAGAGGTAGGGCTGCGCCGAGAGAGAGGGAAAACTCGTGTGTTGGCAGCCCCAAAACTCACCACTATATATAGGAGGAGGGGAGGGAGGGCGCAGCCCCTAGGGTTCCCACCCTAGGGCGGCGGCCGGCCCTAGATGGCCCTTGGGGCGGCGGCCAAGAGAGGGAGAGGGAGGGGCGGCGCCCTAGATGGGCCTAGGGCCCATCTGCCTCTAGGGTTTGCCCCCTCCCACCTAGTGCTGCGCCTTGGGCCCTTGTGGGGGGCGCACCAGCCCACCTAGGGGCTGGTTCCCTCCCACTTGAGGCCCATGCAGCCCTCTGGTGCCGGTGGCCCCACATGGTGGACCCCCGGAACCCTTCCGGTGGTCCCGGTACGTTACCGGTGATGCCCGAAACACTTCCGGTGACCAAAACCTCACTTCCTATATATGAATCTTTACCTCCGGACCATTCCGGAGCTCCTCGTGACGTCCGGGATCTCATCCGGGACTCCGAACAACCTTCGGTAACCACGTACACTATTTCCCTATAACCCTAGCGTCATCGAACCTTAAGTGTGTAGACCCTACGGGTTCGGGAGACACGTAGACATGACCGAGACACCTCTCCGGTCAATAACCAACAGCGGGATCTGGATACCCATGTTGGCTCCCACATGCTCCACGATGATCTCATCGGATGAACCACGATGTCGGGGATTCAATCAATCCCGTATACAATTCCCTTTGTCTACCGGCATGATACTTGCCCGAGATTCGATCGTCGGTATCCCTATACCTTGTTCAATCTCGTTACCGGCAAGTCTCTTTACTCGTTCCGTAACACATCATCCCGTGGCTAACTCCTTAGTCACATTGAGCTCAATATGATGATGTCTTACCGAGTGGGCCCAGAGATACCTCTCCGTCATACGGAGTGACAAATCCCAGTCTCGATTCGTGCCAACCCAACAGACACTTTCGGAGATACCCGTAGTGTACCTTTATAGCCACCCAGTTACGTTGTGACGTTTGGCACACCCAAAGTATTCCTACGGTATCCGATAGTTGCACAATCTCATGGTCTAAGGAAACGATACTTGACATTGGAAAAGCTTTAGCAGACGAACTACACGATCTTGTGCTATGCTTAGGATTGGGTCTTGTCCATCACATCATTCTCCTAATGATGTGATCCCGTTATCAACGACATCCAATGTCCATGGTCATGAAACCGTGACCATCTATTGATCAACGAGCTAGCCAACTAGAGGCTCACTAGGGACATGTTATGGTCTATGTATTCACACATGTATTACGGTTTCCGGTTAACACAATTATAGCATGAACAATAGACAATTATCATGAACAAGGAAATACAATAATAACCATTTTATTATTGCCTCTAGGGCATATTTCCAACAGTCTCCCACTTGCACTAGAGTCAATAATCTAGTTACATTGTGATGAATCGAACACCCATAGCATTCTGGTGTTGATCATGTTTTGCTCGGGAGAGAGGTTTAGTCAACGGATCTGCGACATTCAGATCCGTATGCACTTTACAAATTTCTATATCTCCCTCCTGAATGTAATCACGGATGGAGTTGAAACGGCGCTTGATGTGTCTTGTCTTCTTGTGAAACCTGGGCTCCTTCGCAAGGGCAATAGCTCCAGTGTTGTCACAGAATAGAGTCATCGGGCCCGACGCATTGGGAATTACTCCTAGGTCGGTGATGAACTCCTTCATCCAGACTCCTTCCTTTGCTGCTTCCGAAGCAGCTATGTACTCCGCTTCACATGTAGATGCCGCCACGACGCTTTGCTTGCTGCTGCACCAGCTGACTGCCCCTCTGTCGTGGTTTTAACATGGCAGATGTCCGAAGACTTAGGTTTGAGGCCATCGCCAAAGCAGTGGACTCAAAGGGGTTGATCGGGACGAAGGACACGAGTTTACCCAGGTTCGGCCCCTTAAGTCGAGGTAAAAGCCTACGTCCTACTTGCGTTGTATTAACTGGAGTATCGATTACAAGGGAGCGGATTGCTTGACCTAGCCTTTATATAAGAGGTCAAGGCCCCGGGTTACACGAGTCTCAAACCGAGTCACACAACGTGTTCTACTCTGTCTCTAAGCCGCCATACCATCTTGGGTAAGCCGCCACCGGGCGGCTTGGCCACCCGGGTCATCATGCTATCTTCCGTCTCTGGGCCTCCGTCTTGGCCTGTCTGGCAAGCCGCCACGCAGCCTGGCCTTGATACTTCGGCCCACCTCACAGGTCCTGGGCTTACGAGCCGCCTGGTGTGACCCGGCCCCGCCTGGGCGGGTCTTACCACGGGGTTATATCCCCAACATTAGGCCCCAGGTTGATTTGAGCCAGCTCATGTCAATCTTCAACTTACTTGGCGGTGAGTCTTCATATTTTTGTCATCCGGAAAGACAATTTGTAACCCGCCATGACGTCATCCCGAATATTTGAAAAAGATTCCATGACGTCTGTAATGGATCTTTCTCATTGAAAGGCCATCCCGAAAATCGAGGCGCCACGTTCGGTCAATCTTTACTGTGCTTCCCAAATTTTCGCGCGCACTGTTGCTCTTCCCCTTATAAATAGGACACGTGTGCCCCCTCTCTGTTTCTCCGCTTCCTCTCCTGTCGCTGTCATCCCCTTCCTTCGAGCACCCGCGCCTCTGGAGCTCCGCCGCCCGCAACTGGACCTAGCCGTTGCCCTCATCGCCGGCCGCTGCATCAACTTGAACCGGACCAGAGTCTCGCCGGCGACTTCCGCACCCAGAAGGTATCTTCCTCCATCCTTGTTCAGATCTGCATCTACCCCATTAGGGTTTCCTCGAGTTCGTCGGAGTTCTTGAAAGTTCATCGTTGTTCATCAGCATCATCATGGCATTGAGCACTACTCCATGCCCCATAGTACTGCCCATCCACTGCGGGTATTCCTCCGAGGCCAATGCACCATTCGTTTTAGGTCCATACAGCACTTCACCGCTGCGGGCAGATTGATCTGTTCTTCCACTGTCATTTTTAGGTCATAAATATTTTCATTTTTCCTTCGCCTGTAGATCCTGCTGCCGTAGCATTTTATACAAAATTTGTTTGTCCGTACTTAGCCGTTTTCCTTCTCGTACTGCCTTGTTCCGTAACTCGCCATTGCCTTGGCGGCTCTCCGCCAATTACTCTGGCGGCTTAACTCTTTCATTGCTATGCTGACCGTAGCCGCCTTTCGCAGCAAGTGTTCTTTTAACTCGCCATACTTTCTATCTTTGTAGCATAACCCGCCGTCATGTCAAGGGCTCCATCATCCTGTGACTGGGTCAGCTCCGGAGTCACCGAAGAGCTCCTACTTAATTTTGTTGAGTCTGGCATGCTACCGGGTAAAGACGTAATACACTGGCGGGTCCCGGGACCAGAGAAGAGGCCTGAGCCCAAGGAGGGGGAGATTATCATATTCACTGATCATATTCTTCGCGGGTTCTGCACTCCCGGGTCAAAATTCTTTCGAGACGTCCTTCACTTTTTCAAGATCCGCCCCCAAGACATAGGCCCGAATTCAGTCACCAACATTTGTCAGTTCCAAGTTTTAAGCGAAGTCTATCTGCAAGAAGAGCCGTCTGTTGACCTCTTCCATGACTACCACTATGCAAACCGCCAAACTGAAATGGCGGCTGGGCCCAGTTTGGAGCTTGGTGGTATTACAATCCAGAGACGGAGAGACCTACCATACCCTTCAGCTACCTTGCCGAGTCATCCCAAAGACTGGAATAAAACCTGGTTTTATTGTAAGGACACCTCTCCTGAAGGCGAGAATCCCCTACCGGGCTACCGTCCAACGCGGCTCTGCTTTACAAGTGATAACCCACTCCCAGCACGGATGACAGCCGCCGAACGAGCAAAGTATGCCCCGGCTTATACCAAAGTCAAGGCTTTACTGGCGAACGGCTTGACAGGTGTTGACTTAACCCGCTGCTGGGTAAGTTGGAAGATCATGCCACTGAGCCGGCGTGACCGGCTCATGTATGAATACACGGGTGAACCCAATGACCCTCTCTGTTTCAAGAGCACTCCCTTAACTGACGAAGATATCAACACTGGCGTCAAAGGACTCCTTGGTGAAAATCAGGAGGCTTGCAACAAGGTTGGGCTGAAGCCCTTCTACGCCAAGAACCCGGCTCCAGACGTAAGTTTCTCTTTCCTCAATTGGTCACATATGTCTTGCACCGTTTAACCTTTATTGGCGGCTTATGTATAGGCCAACTCCCCTTTCTGGAAAAAGAAGTTTAATCCGCCAGTGAGGAAACCAAAGGCGAAAACTCCTGCGAAGAAGAAGAAGAAAACCGCCACTCCAGAGCCACTTGAAACTGATGAATCGGAGGTAGAACTTGATTCCCTCGGCCGTCTCTTTATGCAATTTATTGACAATAATTACTCACAGGATGAAACGGAGGCGAGCCATGCAGACGCCCCTGAGGTAATTGACATTTCTGATTCAGAGATCTTTCCACAAGACAGAGTACGGCGGGTCGTCCGGAAAGTCCCCTTCTCTCATCCTCTTGCTCACTTAGATCCCAATTTCCTTTTGAAAAAGCAACAGCACACCTCCCGACGTCAGACCCGGAGCGCCGACTCGGAAGATCTCGTGGCCGGGTTACCACATGCTCCGGCTCAACGAAAACGGCCAGCTGAGGTATCCTTCTGAAACATAGCTTTTGTCAACATTGCATTGTAACCTTATTTTGCCTTGTATTGTTTTAACTGCCTTCAGGACTCTCCTCCTTCATCTGGCGACTCAACTGCCTCCAAGCTGCCTCCAATGAAGATCAATCCGGAGTGCGTGTTTTTACTTTGCCTCCAATGCTTTAATATCCTTAACATGTGTGTAATCACCATCTGTTCCTTCCAGGGCCCAAGCAAAACGAAGGAAGACTGGCGGGTCTACTGCTGCCCCTACTGCCCAAGAGCCAATGCTTGCTAAGCCGGCCTCCACTTCACCAGCTGCTGACATTGTGAAAGATGCATCCGAAGATATTCACAAGCCATCTGAGCCGGCGGGTCATGACACAGCCGCTGAAAGCCCTGCAAGGGATGACCCTAAGCCGCCCAGTCCTTCGCCAGCCGGTGAAGACGCGATCCTTCCAGAAGTTGCTATAACTGGGGCGGGCCACCAAACTCCTGAGCCTCGTGTACTGTCAAGGCACTCTGGCAAGGCTGAAGCTTCTTCGCTTGAGACGTTTAATTTTGAACACCCTGTGCTGGAAAAGTTTACTGCTGACGAGCTTCACGCTGGGTTTTTGAACCGCCTGGAGTCAAGCCGGAATATGGAGCTGAAGCTTGTCAGCCTTCTGAAGAAGAAATATGAGGTAATATTTTTACCAGCTTTTCCCTTATATCCTTTCATAGCCGCCAAGAGCCGGATTAATATCTCAAATAATAAACCGGGTCTTTCCTTAGCAACACACTTTCTAACCTGAGCTGTAGCCCCCAAGTATCGGGTTACTATAGATAGTAGGCCGATACTCAATGTGTAGAATTTGATCAATGGTAGCCCCTAAGTCCGGGTTAACATGAAATGATGAACCGGAATTTCATTGGAAACTTTGAAAATGCTGATTGTAGCCCCCAAGTACCGGCTTATTTTTTCGAAGATAAGCCGGAACTTTAATGAAGGACTTGAGCGTCGCCTGTAGCCCCCAAGGGCCGGCTTATCTTTTCAAAGATGAGCCGGGACTTAATTTGAAAGACTTGAGAGCGTGATCTGTAGCCCCCAAGGGCCGGCTTATCTTTTCAAAGATGAACCGGGACTTAATTGAAAGACTTGAGAGCGTGATCTGTAGCCCCCAAGGGCCGGCTTACCTTTTCAAAGATGAGCCGGGACTGCAGTATAGCTTTGAAGAGCAAACAAACATTAGCCCCCAAGTGTCGAGTATATTGCTTGCAATCTGCTCGAGACTTGCAGCGTAATTGCCTTACTGATAATTTATCCTGACCATTAAACCCTTCTCCTGTTTTTGTATTGTCACAGGATGCTTTGGAGGCAGCTGAGTCCGAAATGGCCAGCCTAAAGAAAAACCTTGCCTTGCAACAAACCGCCCGGTCAGAGGCGGAAACCAAATGGCGGGTTACCGTCGAAGATCTTGAGAAGACGCAAGTTGACTTTGCGCTTTTCAAGAAGAATACTGAAACACATCAAGTCGCCCTGACCAAGCGTGCAGAAGATGCTGAAGGGCGGCTTACAATTGTATCAGCAGAGCTGCAAACACTGAAGCGTCATATATCGAGGATGACCTCTGCTATCTTTGGTAAGCATACGGTACTTAATGATCTTCCTGTCCGTGCTGAATAACCTTGCTGGCGGCTTATACCACCCAATCTTTCCTTGCAGGCGAAAGGAGCCGCCAATTGTCATCTGACAGTCTGATGAAATTGAAGGCAGTGTACTCCTTAGCTGAACAACTCTACTGCGGGACTCTTCTCACTATCAAAGCAATGCTGACTGAGAAGAGCATCCCCAAGCACATGAAGGGAGTCATAGAACTTCTATCTACGCTGCCCAAGCAGATTGAAGAGCTGAAACGATCAGCCGCCAGGCAGGGAGCTCTATCCGTGCTAAGCCGGTGCCTAGCTTTCGCTCCTGAACTGACGGTTGAAGAGATGATGGACGGGTTCCCATCCAAGAAGGATGACGGTTCTGAATTTACTGCAGAAGACTATGCTCAATGCAGAAGATCCTCCAGGGTGCTTGCCTCAAAGCTGGTGGAAGAACTTGATATGTCAACTTACCAGGCGGCTTACAGCGAGACTTCCAAGAAAATACGCGGCCCAACTTTTGAATGCAAAGATTTGACTCCTGTCCGCCGTAAGCATCTCTTTGCTCCTGAGATTGACCCGTCTCCTATCTTTGAGGACGCCCGGTTTGAAGCACTAACACACTGCAACTGGGACGTGGACAATCTTCAGATCGAAGAGGCCGAAGACCCGGAGCAGGATGACCCGCCTTCAAGTTGAACTTTGTATTTGATAACCCGGCCTCCTGAGCCGCCAACTGAGTTGTACAAAACTTTTGTCTGTTGCCTGTTGGGCTCTCAAAGAGGGCTTTGTAATAGGCCTTTAGAAAAACCTTTCACTGTCTGACCCGTGCCATCGTGCACGTATAAAGCTTTTGTCGATCTTAACATATTCCTTTCTTGTCTTTGTCTGGCTTATGATGCCAATTTGCACGGCGTCTTACCTTATAGATAAAACCCGGCAAAAATAAATAAGACAGAAATATGTTCTGTGCTGTTTATAAGGGCGGCGTAAAAAGCCTAACCCGGAGACGTGAAATCTCATAATTTTGCTTCTTTCCAAACACATAAACCGGCTCAACTGGGTAGTCTTACTACTTTGAACTCTTAATGACTGACAAGAGTGTAGTGAACCCAAGAGAGACGCGGCAGATGAAAGAGTTTGCCTCGCCGCTGTAAGAGGTCCTTGCAGGGGGTAAGTTTTAGAACTTTCTGCACCCCTGACAAAGCACAGCTGCTTACAGGCAGGTCCAACCCGGAGTTTGTAGACATAAGAGTTTTACCTCGCCACTGTAAGAGGCCTTTGCAGAGGGTGAGTTTTAGAACTCGCTGCACCCCTGGTCAAAGCGCAGCTACTTACAGGCAGGTATAACCCGGCCTTACAGATAAGAGTTATCCTCGCCGCTGTAAGAGGCCTTTGCAGAGGGTAAGTTTTAGAACTTGCTGGACCCCTGACAAAGCACAGCTACTTACAGGCAGGTATAACCCGGAGTCGTAGATTGAAAAGAGGGTAAGTTCACAACTTGCTGCACCCCTAGTGATCTTTGTTGATGTTATCAACTTGCACACCAACCTATAAGCCGTCGTCTTGTAAGCCGCCAGTTGGTGGTGATATTGTAGTTAAGGAGCCGATCAAGAAGGTTGAAGCTTAACCCGGCGGGTTAGAAGCCCCCAAATGACCTTGTAACTCCGGCTGAAGAGACTGACCAAGAGGGTTGAAGCTTAACCCGGCGGGTTGAAAGCCCCCAAATGATCGTATGATTGTACCCATCTTTGAACAATGAAGATACGTAAAACGGCAGGGGCCCCGGCTTGCAGGGATGCCAACTTTATTATATATATATATATATATATATATATATATATATATATATATATATATGTGTGTGTGTGTGTGTGTGATATATACAATGATGATATACAATGTAGGGAGTCGATGACTCAGGTGTAGTAAGGCCGCAGATGAGCTATGTTCCACGGCCGATAGGTCTCTTGCCCAGAAGTGCGTGACTCGTCCCGTACGTCAATGAGATAGTATGACCCATTGTTGAGGTTTCTGCTAACCACAAAAGGCCCTTCCCATGGAGGAGACAACTTGTGCGCGTCCGTCTGATCTTGAATCAGGCGCAACACTAAGTCGCCTTCTTGGAACGTCCGTGTCTTGACTCGGCGGCTGTGATAGCGGCGTAGGTCTTGCTGATAAATCGCCGATCGAGCCGCCGCCAGGTCACGCTCTTCATCCAAAGCATCCAACGCGTCCTGACGCGCCGTCTCATTGTCTGCCTCGACGTAAGCCGCCACTCTTGGCGAGTCATGACGTATATCACTTGGTAACATGGCTTCTGCACCGTAAACCATGAAGAAAGGCGTATAGCCTGTTGATCTGTTGGGAGTTGTATTGATGCTCCAAAGGACCGATGGCAACTCCTCAACCCAGCAACCCGGCGTTCTCTGTAGAGGAACCATAAGCCGGGGCTTGATACCTCTCAGGATTTCCTGGTTAGCACGCTCCGCCTGACCATTGGACTGTGGATGAGCCACAGCAGAGACATCAAGCCGGATGTGTTCACTTTCACAGAAAGCTTGCATAGCCCCCTTGGATTGGTTTGTGCCATTATCTGTGATGATACTGTGGGGGTAACCAAAACGGTAGACCAATTTTTTGACAAACTGAACCGCCGTAGCCGCGTCACACTTGCTGACCGGCTCAGCCTCTACCCACTTGGTAAACTTATCCACCGCCACCAAAAGGTGGGTCTTCTTATCTTTGGATCTCTTGAAGGGCCCGACCATATCAAGCCCCCAGACCGCGAACGGCCAAGTAATTGGAATCATGCGCAATTCCTGAGCCGGCACGTGAGCACGTCGCCCGAACTTTTGACAGCCATCACATTTTAAAACTAAGCTTTCTGCGTCCTTATGAGCCGTCAGCCAGAAGAAACCATGTCGAAAAGCCTTGGCCACCAGAGATTTTGAGCCAGCATGATGACCACAATCTCCGGCGTGGATTTCATTCAGGATCTCCTTGCCTTCCTCAGGTGAAACACAACACTGGAAGACGCCAGTGACGCTGCGTTTATGTAACTCGCCATTGATGATTGTCATGGACTTAGATCGTCTGACGATTTGCCTCGCCAAGGTCTCGTCCTCAGGTAACTCGCCGCGAGTTAAATATGCCTTGTAAGGCAACGTCCAGTCAGGAATAGCACGCAGAGCCGCCACTAGCTGCCCCTCCGGGTCAGGAATAGCCAGATCTTCCTCCGAAGGTAACTTAACTGAGGGGTGATATAACACGTCCAAGAAAACGTTAGGCGGCACCGGCTTACGCTGAGAGCCAAGTCTTGACAACGCGTCAGCCGCCTCGTTCTTGCGACGATCAATGTGATCCACCTGATAACCCTTGAAGTGACCTGCAATGATGTCCACCGCCTGACGATAAGCCGCCATCCGTGGGTCTTTGGAATCCCACGTGCCTGAAACTTGCTGAGCCACAAGGTCTGAGTCGCCAAGGCATCTAACCCGGCTCAGATTCATCTCCTTAGCAACCCGGAGGCCATGAAGCAAAGCTTCATACTCATCTGCATTGTTAGTACAAGGAAACATCAGCCTTAACACATAACAGAACTTATCACCTTTGGGGGAAGTAAAGACAACTCCAGCCCCCGAGCCTTCTAGCTGTCTAGACCCGTCGAAGTGAATTGTCCAGTAAGTGTTGTCCGGCTTCTCCTCCGGCAACTGACACTCTGTCCAGTCGTTTATAAAGTCCACCAAAGCTTGAGACTTAACAGCCGTGCGAGGCACATACTTCAGATTAAGAGGTCCCAGCTCCAATGCCCACTTAGCAATCCGGCCAGTGGCTTCTCTGTTTTGAATTATGTCTCCCAGCGGGGCAGAGCTAACCACTGTGATCGGGTGTCCCAGGAAATAGTGCTTCAGCTTGCGATTTGCCATGAATACCCCATAGATCAGTTTCTGCCAATGTGGGTACCGCTGCTTGGACTCAATCAAAACTTCGCTGACATAGTAAACCGGCCTTTGAACCGGATATTCCTTCCCTGCCTCCTTGCGCTCCACAACAACCGCAGCGCTGACTGCCCTGTTGTTAGCCGCCACATAGAGGAGTAAGGGTTCCTTCTCAGCCGGAGTGGCTAAGACCGGCGGCTCAGTCAACTGCTTTTTGAGCGCCTCAAACGCCTCACCCGCCGCCTTGCTCCAGACGAAATCGTCTGTTTTCTTCATCATCTGATATAAAGGGATTGCCTTCTCGCCCAGGCGGCTTATGAACCGGCTTAACGCGGTGATTCGACCCGCCAGGCGCTGAACGTCGTTTATGCACGCCGGCTCAGACAAAGAAGTAATTGCTTTGATCTTGTCCGGGTTAGCTTCGATTCCACGCTCAGAGACCAGAAACCCCAAAAGCTTGCCTGCAGGAACTCCAAAAACACACTTGGCCGGGTTAAGCATCATCTTGTAAACCCGCAAGTTGTCGAAAGTCTCCTTCAGGTCGTCCAGCAAAGTTTCCTTCTTCCTTGACTTGACCACTATATCATCCACATAGGCATGAACATTGCGCCCAATTTGACCGTGAAGACAGTTCTACACACAACGCTGATAAGTCGCCTGGGCACTCTTGAGCCCGAAAGGCATAGACACATAGCAGAAAGCACCAAAAGGCGTGATGAAAGCCGTATTCTCTTGGTCTTTGACTGCCATCTTGATCTGATGATAACCTGAATAGGCGTCCAGGAAGCATAAACTCTCGCAACCCGCCGTTGCATCAATGATCTGATCAATCCGGGGGAGAGCAAATGGGTCAACTGGACAGGCTTTGTTAAGATCCGTGTAGTCCACGCACATACGCCAAGTGCCGTTCTTCTTAAGCACTAGCACCGGGTTAGCTAACCACTCCGGGTGAAAGACCTCCACGATGAACCCTGCCGCTAAGAGCCGGGCCACCTCTTCTCCAATAGCTTTGCGCCGCTCTTCATTGAAACGACGAAGGAATTGCTTGATCGGCTTAAACTTAGGATCCACATTAAGGTGGTGCTCAGCAAACTCTCTCGGTACACCCGGCATGTCAGAGGGCTTCCATGCAAAGATGTCCCGATTCTCACGGATGAATTTGATGAGCGCGCTTTCCTATGCGGGGTCCATGTTAGCCCCTATAGTGAACTGCTGAGATGAGTCGCCCTCAGTGAAATCCACCTGCTTGGTATCATCCGCCGCAAACTTGAGGGGCGGCTCTGATTCTGTAGTGGGCTTCTTCAAGGGAGTCATATCCTCCGGGTCGACATTCTCCTTATAAAACTTGAGCTCTGCCTCTGCACAACTTGACTCTGCGTAAGCTGCATCACCTTCCTCACACTCAAGAGCCGTCTTCCGATCACCGTGCACAGTAATCGTTCCTCTTAACCCGGGCATCTTGAGCTGTAAGTAGACATAACAAGGCCTAGCCATGAACTTGGCATAAGCCGGCCGTCCGAATAAAGCATGATACGGACTTTTAATTTTGACCACCTCAAACCACAAGGACTCCACCCTGTAATTATACTCATCACCAAAGGCGACTTCCAGAGAGATCCTGCCCACTGGATAAGCCGACTTACCAGGTACCACACCATGAAATATTGTGGAAGAGGGCTTAAGATCTTTGTCAAGCAGACCCATCCGGCTGAAAGTGTCATAATACAGGATGTTGATGCTGCTGCCACCATCCATAAGCACCTTCATGAACACGTATCCACCCACTTGGGGGGCAACCACCAAAGCTAGTTGCCCCGGGTTGTCAACCCGCGGCGGGTGATCCGCCCTGCTCCAAGTGATGTCATACTCAGACCATTTCAAATATTGCGGGAGAGCCGGCATGACCGCATTAACCGCCCGCTTGCGTACCTTCTGGTCTCGCTTGTCAAGGCTGGTTGTGAAAACATGATACTGACCCCCGCTAAGTTGTTTCGGGTTGCTGTGAAAACCTGACTGGTTATGCTGCTGTTGGCCACCGCCTCCAGACTGTTGATGATGACCTCCTTGATTGCCTTGATTCGGGTAACCAGACCCTGAGCCGCCAGGACCAAAGCTGGCTCCTGACCCGCCTGGCCCTGAGCCGCCGGACGGACCATTACCGTTGTTATGATGCTGTTGAAGGCTGTAATCTCGAAACTGCCGCATAATGCTACAATTCCTCCATGTATGGTTTGCCGGCTTATCAGGCTGACTATGCTCCGGACAAGGTTTATTGAGCATCGCTTCCAAGTTGAAAGGAGCTTTTCCCTTATTAAAATTCTGCCTGAAGTTCCCATTGCCCTTAGCACGGTTGTTTCCGGCGCTGGTGTTCGCCACCAGTTCTGACCCGCCGTCCGGGTGTTTCCGCTTGCCGGAGTTGCCGTTTCCAGCCGCGTTCTGCTGCTGACCCTTTCCATTGTTAGCCTTCTTCCCCTGACCTGATTTTTCATCATCAGAGCCCGGGTCCTTCGTGTTGTCAGAATCTGCATATTTGGTCAGAGCCGCCATAAGCTCCCCCATGTCTTGACACGAACGTTTGAGCCGGCCAAGCTTCTGCTTCAAAGGTGTAAAGTGACAATTCTTCTCCAGAATCAAAATTGCTTGAGCCGCCGTGATCTGTTCTGAAGAATGGATGATAGTTGAAACCCGCCGGACCCAATGATGGGCCGACTCATCCGCCTGTTGCACACAATGATCTAAATCCACAATCGTCATGGGCTGCTTGCACGTCCCTTTGAAATTTTTGATGAATTTCGCTTTCAACTCGGCCCAGGAAGTAATGGTGTTGGGTGGCAATTCCTTCAACCACGTGCGAGCCGGCCCTTCCAACATCATGATAAAGTACTTGGCACATACTGCATCACTAACATCCAACATCTCCATGGCTAGCTCATAGCTCTCGATCCAAGCCTCTGGAGGTAGATCAGCTGTGTAGTTGGGCACCTTGCGAGGGCCCTTGAAATCTTTCGGCAGGCGCTCATTCCGCAAAGCCGGCACTAAGCACGGCACCCCCACAGCCCTGGAAGTTAACCCCGCTCCGGTTGAGACGGAGGGTGCGACTGTGGGTTCTTCATAAGCCGCCGCTGCCGCCAGAGCTGCCGCCTCTCGTTGTGCTCTTGCTCGATCCACCAGTGCCTGAGCGTCCAGAGCCGCCCGGTCAGCCCGCGGCGGGTTCCGATGTCGTTCACTGCTAGAAACCGCCGGCGACTCATAACGCCGGCTGTAGCTGCGACTGGGGATGGGGGTTGAGTGCACGCGACTCCAGCTGTAAGCATACTTCTCCTGCTGGGCCATCGCCGTTCGCAGGTATCCAACAGCGTTCCGCATCTCTTCTGCGAAAGGCGACTCATCGGGGATTGGGATAGCAGCCAGCCGGGTTGCTGCCACCGCCATGTTCTCCGCCGGGTTAGAATAATGACCCGGCGGCGTAGCGAAAGAAGTCGGCGTAACCTGGTTCCGCCGGGGCGGGTTAACCTGCTGATGTTGAACCGCCGCCCGGCTTCCAGGCACTTCCGCCGTCCGGGCTACAGCCAAAGGCACGTTCTGTCCCGTTCCTGGCGTGTTGAAAAGATTCCTTGCTTCATACTGATCCGGCAAGCGGGATTGATGCCTCATCCGCTGAACCACCGCTGCTGATTGCTGTTCCAACTCAAGACGAAAAGCATCCGCCTTAAGGCGCTCCGCCTCAGCATCCATCTGAGTCTTCAGTTCATTGATCTCCTGCTGGACTTCAGTCATCTGATTCTTCAACCTCGCAATCTCCGTGTTGCGGGCCGCTTGGTTTTCAGCCGTGACCTCAGTCGCCATCAGGGTTGTAAGCTCACCCATCAGATCCAGAAGGACCTGAGCCGGCGGCCTGCCAGCCCCAGATCCGGTCGCCTCGGCGGCTGTGCTGCCATGAGCCACCGCTGAACCCGCCATGAAGACGGCAGCGCGGGTCGGCGGCTCATACTCCTCCGGCTCATGGAACTCCGACTCGGGGTAAGGCTCAATGTAGCCCCCGAGCCCGCCATCATGGAGCTGGTAGATTGATTCCGTCTCTCCGCTCGAAGATCCATCCTCGGAGCAGACGAGAGTTTCCTCCTGTGACATAGATCCCTCGAGATCCATGCCTTGAGTGAAGCCGACGAAGACATGCTTCCGGCCCGGCTTAGCACGGGCGGGTTGCACGCGTCGGGCGGGTTGCATGCGCCGAGCCGGCTCGACGATGTCGGTGCAGATGTCCGGCCCGGGCTCAGATCCGCCGATCTTGCCGATGAAGACGTGAATCCCGCCGAAGGGGACCCGGAAACCATACTCAATGGAGTCAGCCTCGGGGCCCCAGCCGGCGTCGTCGATGTAGAGCCTGCCGCGGCGACTCTTGGTCATCCTGCCAACCGCGTACCCCTCGATCCCTGGTAAAGAGCCCTTTGAGAACTCAACACCACCGAGCGCTGGCCCCACGGTGGGCGCCAACTGTCGTGGTTTTAACACGGCAGATGTCCGAAGACTTAGGTTCGAGGCCATCGCCAAAGCAGTGGACTCAAAGGGGTTGATCGGGACGAAGGACACGAGTTTACCCAGGTTCGGCCCCTCAAGTCGAGGTAAAAGCCTACGTCCTGCTTGCGTTGTATTAACTGGAGTATCGATTACAAGGGAGCGGATTGCTTGACCTAGTTCTCGATAACTTGGTCTCTTCTCTAAGCCGCCCCGGGGTCTAGCCTTTATATAAGAGGTCAAGGCCCCGGGTTACACGAGTCTCAAACCGACTCACACAACGTGTTCTACTCTGTCTCTAAGCCGCCATACCATCTTGGGTAAGCCGCCACTGGGCGGCTTGGCCACCCGGGTCATCATGCTATCTTCCGTCTCTGGGCCTCCGTCTTGGCCTGTCTGGCAAGCCGCCACGCAGCCTGGCCTTGATCCTTCGGCCCACCTCACAGGTCCTGGGCTTACGAGCCGCCTGGTGTGACCCGGCCCCGCCTGGGCGGGTCTTACTACGGGGTTATATCCCCAACACCCTCCGTTCAAAATATACACGTATCCGGTTTGTGACTTGGAGTCATCCGGATCAGTGTCGAAGCTAGCATCGACGTAACCCTTTACGACGAGCTCTTCGGCACCTCCATATACGAGAAACATGTCCTTTGTCCTTTTCAGGTACTTCAGGATATTCTTGACCGCTGTCCAGTGTTCCGCTCCGGGATCACTTTGGTACCTCCCTACCAAACTTATGGCAAGGTTCACATCAGGTCTGGTACACAGCATGGCATACATAATAGAGCCTATGGCTGAAGCATAGGGGATGACACTCATCTCTTCTCTATCCTTTGCCGTGGTCGGGTATTGAGTCGTACTCAATCTCACACCCTGTAACACAGGCAAGAACCCCTTCTTGGACTGATCCATATTGAACTTCTTCAATATCTTTTCAAGGTATGTGCTTTGTGAAAGACCTATGAGGCGTCTCGATCTATCTCTATAGATCTTAATAGCTAATATGTAAGCAGCTTCTCCAAGGTCCTTCATTGAAAAAGATTTATTCAAGTAGGCCTTTACACTTTCCAAAAGTTCTATATCATTTCCCATCAACAATATGTCATCCACATATAATATGAGAAATGCTACAGAGCTCCCACTCACTTTCTTGTAAATACAGGGTTCTCCATAAACCTGCATAAACCCAAACACTTTAATTACCTCATTAAAGCGAATGTTCCAACTCCGAGATGCTTGCACCAGCCCATAGATGGAGCGCTAGAGCTTGCATACTTTGTTAGCACCTTCAGGATCGACAAAACCTTCCGGCTGCATCATATACAGTTCTTCCTTAAGGAAGCCGTTAAGGAATGCCGTTTTGACGTCCATTTGCCAGATCTCATAATCATAAAATGCGGCAATTGCTAACATGATTCGGACAGACTTCAGCATCGCTACGGGTGAGAAAGTCTCATCGTAGTCAACTCCTTGAACTTGTCGATAACCCTTAGTGACAAGCCGAGCCTTATAGACGGTCACATTACCATCCGCGTCAGTCTTCTTCTTAAAGATCCATTTATTTTCAATGGCTCGCTTATCATCAGGCAAGTCCACCAAAGTCCACACTTTGTTCTCATACATGGATCCTATCTCGGATTTCATGGCTTCAAGCCATTTGTTGGAATCCGGGCCCGCCATCGCTTCTTCATAGTTCGAAGGTTCACTGTTGTCCAACAACATGATCTCTAGGACAGGGTTGCCGTACCACTCTGGTGCGGAACGTGTCCTCGTGGACCTACGAAGTTCAGTAGTAACTTGATCCGAAGTTTCATGATCATCATCATTAACTTCCTCTCTAGTCGGTGCAGGCACCATAGAAACATTTTCCTGTGCTGCGCTACTCTCCGGTTCGAGAGGGGGTACAATTACCTCATCAAGTTCTACTTTCCTCCCACTTACTTCTTTCGAGAGAAACTCTTTCTCGAGAAAGGATCCATTCTTGGCAACAAAGACTTTGCCTTCGGATCTGAGGTAGAAGGTATACCCAATAGTCTCTTTGGGATATCCTATGAAGACGCACTTTTCCGCTTTGGGTTCGAGCTTCTCAGGTTGAAGTTTCTTCACATAAGCATCGCATCCCCAAACTTTTAGAAACGACAGCTTAGGTTTCTTCCCAAACCATAATTCATACGGTGTCGTCTCAACGGACTTTGACGGTGCCCTATTTAAAGTGAATGCGGCAGTCTCTAATGCATATCCCCAAAATGATAGCGGTAAGTCGGTAAGAGACATCATAGATCGCACCATATCCAATAGAGTACGATTATGACGTTCAGACACACCATTTCGCTGAGGTGTGCCAGGCGGCGTGAGTTGTGAAACAATTCCACATTTCCTTAGGTGCGT
The DNA here is from genome assembly GCA_039707655.1 of Elymus sibiricus. Taxonomy (NCBI): domain Eukaryota; kingdom Viridiplantae; phylum Streptophyta; class Magnoliopsida; order Poales; family Poaceae; genus Elymus; species Elymus sibiricus. The sequence continues at coordinate 446,293,364 of CM077663.1, read as the reverse complement.
GCCAAACTCGTTACTTAAATATTCTCCACCACGATCAGTTCGTAGGCACTTTATTTTCCTGTCACGTTGATTCTCTACCTCACTCTGAAATTCCTTGAACCTTTCAAAGGTTTCAGACTTGTGTTTCATTAAGTAGACATACCCATATCTGCTCAAGTCATCAGTGAGGGTGAGAACATAACGGTAGCCACCGCGAGCCTCGACGCTCATTGGACCGCATACATCGGTATGTATTATCTCCAACAAGTCAGTTGCTCGCTCCATTGTTCCAGAGAACGGAGTCTTGGTCATCTTGCCCATGAGGCATGGTTCGCACGTGTCAAATGATTCGAAATCAAGAGACTCCAAAAGTCCATCAGCATGGAGCTTCTTCATGCGTTTGACGCCAATATGACCAAGGCGGCAGTGCCACATGTAAGTGGGACTATCGTTATCAACCTTACACTTTTTGGTACTCACACTATGGACATGTGTAACATCATGTTCGAGATTCATCAAAAATAAACCATTGACCAGCGGGGCATGACCATAAAACATTTCTCTCATATAAATAGAACAACCATTATTCTCAGATTTAAATGAGTAGCCATCTCGCATCAAACGAGATCCAGATACAATGTTCATGCTCAAAGCTGGTACTAAATAACAATTATTGAGGTTTAAAACTAATCCCGAAGGTAGATGTAGAGGTAGCGTGCCGACGGCGATCACATCGACCTTGGAACCATTCCCGACGCGCATCGTCACCTCGTCCTTTGCCAGTCTCCGCTTATTCCGCAGCTCCTGCTTGGAGTTACAAATATGAGCAACTGCACCGGTATCAAATACCCAGGAGCTACTACGAGCACTGGTTAGGTACACATCAATAACAAGTATATCACATATACCTTTAACGTTGCCGGCCTTCTTATCCGCTAAGTACTTGGGGCAGTTCCGCTTCCAGTGACCGGTACCCTTGCAATAAAAGCACTCAGTCTCAGGCTTGGGTCCATTCTTGTTCTTCTTCTTCCCGGCAACTTGCTTACCGGGCGCGGCAATAGCTTTGCCGTCCTTCTTGAAGTTCTTCTTACCCTTGCCTTTCTTGAAACTAGTGGTCTTATTCACCATCAACACTTGATGCTCCTTTTTGATCTCGACCTCCGCTGATTTCAGCATCGAGTACAACTCAGGAATGGACTTCTCCATACCCTGCATGTTGTAGTTCATCACAAAGCTCTTGTAGCTAGGTGGAAGCGACTGGAGGATGCTGTCAATGACCGAGTCATCCGGGAGATTAACTCCCAGCTGAGTCAAGCGGTTGTGTAACCCAGACATTTTGAGTATGTGCTCACTGACAGAACTATTCTCCTCCATCTTACAGCTGAAGAACTTGTCAGAGACGTCATATCTCTCGACCCGGGCATGAGCTTGGAAAACCAGTTTCAGCTCTTGGAACATCTCATATGCTCTGTGTTGCTCAAAACGCTTTTGGAGCCCCGGTTCTAAACTGTAAAGCATGCCACACTGAACAAGGGAGTAATCATCGCAGCGTGACTGCCAAGCGTTCGTAACGTCTTGGTCCGCTGGGAAAATGGGTGGGTCACCTAGCGGTGCATCAAGGACATACAATCTTTTGGAAGCTATGAGGATGATCCTCAAGCTACGGACCCAGTCCGCATAGTTGCTTCCATCATCTTTCAGCTTGGTTTTCTCTAGGAACGCGTTGAAGTTGAGGGTGACATTAGCGTTGGCCATTGGATCTACAATATAGATTGTAAAGACATTTTTTAGACTAAGTTCATGATAATTAAGTTCACATAATCAAATTATTTAATGAACTCCCACTTAGACAGACATCTCTCTAGTCATCCAAGTGATACATGATCCATGTCAACTAGCCCGTGTCCGATCATCACGTGAGACGGACTAGTTATCCATGGTGAACATCTCCATGTTGATCGCATCTGCTATACGACTCATGTTCGACCTTTCGGTCTTCCGTGTTCCGAGGCCATGTCTGTACATGCTAGGCTCGTCAAGTCAACCTAAGTGTTTCGCGTGTGTAAATCTGGCTTACACCCGTTGTATGCGAACGATAGAACCTATCACACCCGATCATCACGTGGTGCTTCGGAACAACGATCCTTAGCAACGGTGCACAGTTAGGGTGAACACTTCTCTTGAAATTTTATTGAGAGATCATCTTATTTACTACCGTCGTTCTAAGCAAATAAGATGTAAACATGATAAACATCACATGCAATCAATATAGTGACATGATATGGCCAATATCATCTTGCTCCTTTGATCTCCATCTTCGGGGCACCATGATCATCACTGTCACCGGCACGACACCATGATCTCCATCATCATGATCTCCATCATTGTGTCTTCATGAAGTTGTCTCGCCATCTATTACTTCTACTACTATGGCTAATGTTTAGCAATAAAGTAAAGTAATTACATGGCGTTTATGATTGACACGCAGGTCATACAATAAAATAAGACAACTCCTATGGCTCCTGCCGGTTGTCATACTCATCGACATGCAAGTCGTGAATCCTATTACAAGAACATGATCAATCTCATACATCACAATGCATCACATCACATCCTTTTGGCCATATCACATCACAAGGCATATGCTGCAAAAACAAGTTAGACGTCCTCTAATTTGTAGTTGCAAGTTTTTACGTGGCTGCTATAGGTTTCTAGCAAGAACGTTTCTTACCTACGCCAAAACCACAACGTGATATGCCAATTGCTATTTACCCTTCATAAGGACCCTTTTCATCGAATCCAATCCGACTAAGGTGGGAGAGACAGACACCCGCTAGCCACCTTATGCAACAAGTGCATGTCAGGCGGTGGAACCGGTCTCACGTAAGAGTACGTGTAAAGTTGGTCCGGGCCGCTTCATCCCACAATACCGCCGAATCAAGATAGGACTAGTAACGGCAAGCAAATTAACAAGATCGACGCCCACAACAACTTGTGTTCTACTCGTGCATAGATTCTACGCATAGACCTAGCTCATGATGCCACTGTTGGGAGACGTAGTAGTAAATCAAAAAAATTCCTACGTGTTCACCAAGATCTATCTATGGAGAAACCAGCAACGAGTAAGGGGAGAGTGCTTCTTCATACCTTTGAAGATCGCAAAGCGGAAGCGTTACAAGAATGCGGTTGGTGGAGTCGTACTCGCAGCGATTCAGATCGCGGTCGATTCCGATCTAAGCGCCGAACAACGGCGCCTCTGCGTTCAACACACGTGCAGCCCGGTGACGTCTCCTACGCCTTGATCCAGCAAGGAGGAAGGAGAGGTTGAGGGAGATCTCCGGCAGCACGACGGCGTGGTGGCGGTGGAGCTGCGTGGTACTCCGGCAGGGCTTCGCCAAGCACTACGGAGAACGAGGAGAGGGATAGGTAGGGCTGCGCCGAGATAGAGGGAAAACTCGTGTGTTGGCAGCCCCAAAACTCACCACTATATATAGGAGGAGGGGAGGGAGGGCGCAGCCCCTAGGGTTCCCACCCTAGGGCGGCGGCCGGCCCTAGATGGCCCTTGGGGCGGTGGCCAAGAGAGGGAGAGGGAGGGGCGGCGCCCTAGATGGGCCTAGGGCCCATCTGCCTCTAGGGTTTGCCCCCTCCCACCTAGTGCTGCGCCTTGGGCCCTTGTGGGGGGCGCACCAGCCCACCTAGGGGTTGGTTCCCTCCCACTTGAGGCCCATGCAGCCCTCTGGTGCCGGTGGCCCCACATGGTGGACCCCCGGAACCCTTCCGGTGGTCCCGGTACGTTACCGGTGATGCCCGAAACACTTCCGGTGACCAAAACCTCACTTCCTATATATGAATCTTTACCTCCGGACCATTCCGGAGCTCCTCGTGACGTCCGGGATCTCATCCGGGACTCCGAACAACCTTCGGTAACCACGTACACTATTTCCCTATAACCCTAGCGTCATCGAACCTTAAGTGTGTAGACCCTACGGGTTCGGGAGACACGTAGACATGACCGAGACACCTCTCCGGTCAATAACCAATAGCGGGATCTGGATACCCATGTTGGCTCCCACATGCTCCACGATGATCTCATCGGATGAACCACGATGTCGGGGATTCAATCAATCCCGTATACAATTCCCTTTGTCTACCGGCATGATACTTGCCCGAGATTCGATCGTCGGTATCCCTATACCTTGTTCAATCTCGTTACCGGCAAGTCTCTTTACTCGTTCCGTAACACATCATCCCGTGGCTAACTCCTTAGTCACATTGAGCTCAATATGATGATGTCTTACCGAGTGGGCCCAGAGATACCTCTCCGTCATACGGAGTGACAAATCCCAGTCTCGATTCGTGCCAACCCAACAGACACTTTCGGAGATACCCGTAGTGTACCTTTATAGCCACCCAGTTACGTTGTGACGTTTGGCACACCCAAAGTATTCCTACGGTATCCGGGAGTTGCACAATCTCATGGTCTAAGGAAACGATACTTGACATTGGAAAAGCTTTAGCAGACGAACTACACGATCTTGTGCTATGCTTAGGATTGGGTCTTGTCCATCACATCATTCTCCTAATGATGTGATCCCGTTATCAACGACATCCAATGTCCATGGTCATGAAACCGTGACCATCTATTGATCAACGAGCTAGCCAACTAGAGGCTCACTAGGGACATGTTATGGTCTATGTATTCACACATGTATTACGGTTTCCGGTTAACACAATTATAGCATGAACAATAGACAATTATCATGAACAAGGAAATACAATAATAACCATTTTATTATTGCCTCTAGGGCATATTTCCAACAGTGGCATCATCGTGAACATGAGCATCAAAGGGCTCAACATCAGCATTGTCAGCATCAACATGAACCTCTTCCTCAGGAATCACCATCGCCCTATCATTGATCTCCGCTTCATTTGGTGGTTGACTAGAAGAATGGGGGACATACACCTCCAACCTTGCATCATGTATAGGGGAGAAGGCATGTCGGTTCAAGTCAATTTGTGGCATAGGAGGCTCAACCTTGGTGGCAAATAATTCTAGGGACTTGTCTTGCGATTCAAAAACTTTGTCCTTGTACACTTTCCAATGCAATTCAGAGGTGATAGGCAAACTCTTCAATCGAGACTTCACCCCCACTCCAACATCATACCTTCCAATGAGTTTAACATTAATATTTTGATCAATCCAATTCAACACACTCCTAACTTTCACAACCACCTCCTCATAAGTTGGGCTTGAGTCAAAAACCATGGATTCTTTCCCTTCATCGGCATTGCCTTTCATAAATGTCTCCTTATCCAAATAATGTACATTAACGAGCCTATCCATCTATGTACATTATAAAATTTGTCAATGATAGACAACAAAATATGAACCAAATAAATACTACAAAATATGAACCAAATATTAACCCTAACACCAACCCTAACACTAACCCTAGAAAAATTGCCTAACCCTAACCCCAACCCTAACCACAACCCTAACCTAACCCTAAAAAATGCCTAACAATAACTATAGATCGGTGTTACAAACATGATGATTAGTCATACTAAAGCATAGAAACAACCCTATCATCCATCAAATCCATTGATTTCAAACAAAAATGACCTCAACTAGGGTTTGCATACATGTAAACAATGCTACCAAATGAGATGATTCCAACCAACCAAAAAGAAGAGGGTGAGGGAGGTACCTTGAGTGATGAAATTGGCCTCGGTCCACCGGAGAAAACTCAAGCAATGGAGATGGATTTGATGGAGGCAAGAATGGGGGAGAGAGAGGGGAGATGAGCTCAGCTCGGGGAAGGAGGGGGATTGGGGGTGAATGGGTGGTTGGTGGGGCTGGTGGGGCCCACAAGCCACCCACACAAGCATTTAACAGGTCTTGAGATCCTACCGCCATGGTACCTGGCGGTAGGGTATTACACCCTACCGCCAGGATCTGTGGCGGTAGGCCACTAATCCACGTCAGCACGACAGACGGCGCCGTCTGGCCTAACGGATCCCTACCGCCACAGGCCCTGGGGTAGCCCTTGTAACCCTACTGCCGCCTGGTCTGACGGTAGCAAAAGGGTCAGATCCGAAAAAAATTCTCAACCGAGGTCAGATCCGGTTAAAAGACGGTCAAAGGGTCAAAACAGTGAATTTGTCGGCGTGTGGGTGGCTTGCACCATGTCGAAAGAGTGAGGAGAGCAAGGAGCCCACCACCGCGTTGCCCTTGTTGATGCGATGTGACGCTTTTCTTTCGGGTTTTGTCTCTTTCTTCCTCCGCCCGCCTGCCCGCCCGCCCGCCGCTGTTTCTTCCTCCCCTGCCTCCCCTGCAGGCTCTGTTTCTCCTTCCTCCTATAAATCCCGCCTCCGGCGGCCTCCATCCGTTCCACTCTCGCCCAACCCATTCCTTCCTTCCTTCCTTCACCTCCCCTCGTCGCGCCACCGCAAACCACCGCCGGCCTACTCCCTCCCTTCCTCCCAGCCGGACCGGAGATCCATCCTTCCTTCCATCCTTCCTTCCTTCCTTCCTTCCTTCCTTGGCACAAGAAGAGAGACACAAGGAAGGCAAGCCAAGATGTTCGCCGACGCCGGGTTCAGCTTCTCCCCACCCTACTCTGCTTCGCCGCCGGCGCCGGGCCCGGGCCCGGGCTACTCATACTCATACTCATACTCCCCCGCCGTCTTCTCCCACCCCGACCACTCCTTCTCCTCATCCTCTGCTAGTGCCCAACCGCCGCCGCCGCCTCTGCCTCTCCTGCATCAACACCAACACCAACGTCAAGCCGCCGCCGCTGCACCGGACGACGCCATCTTCCACCACCTCGTGAGTACTCCCATCTTTCTTTTTCGTCTACATAGATAGATAGATGAGATGCATCAGTTAGGCAGAGCTACTAGTACATAGTTTTTCTTACTCTGCATCCAAGTAAAATCTCCTGCATCAGATCGGGTCAACTCTCTTCTGTTGGGTCTTGTTTCTATCTCTTTCTCTTCCATCAATCCAAAAAAAAAAAAAAGAATACTTTTGTTTTCAAGACAGCAGTTTTTCTGTCTGTCTGATTCTGCTTCTTGGATGCAATTCAATTTTTTATAATTCTCCACCAATTAAACATTTCATTTCTAATACTACAGTACTACCAACCTTTTACCACTAATTGGTTCCTTTCCTTTTCTGGTTGCAAATATCATAATACCTCTAGCCACAATTACTTTACTAGTACTACTTGTCATCGACATCAATCAATTAAACGGCCACACACACACACACACACAGCTAAAGGCACATTTTTAGCTACTGATAAAGACTGCTTATCATCTCTTAATAATATTACTATTAGTACAGTATACACGCGTCAACGTGGATCAGCACTGCCATGCCATACAAAAAATATCCATCCATCAAACTCCTAATTTTGCCTAACTCAAACTAATCCTAATTTACCCGAACCATGCCATAAATCCTACTCATGGGCACATGCAAGTTTCAGATGACCGACTGGCACTGGCCGATGACAAATTTGAACATCACCTAATTCATTCATTCATTCATACATTCTGGAGAAAACAGATGGATTGTGGTTTATCATAGTATCGAAATCGACGGCAGACTATATGACCCTCACTGCTTATATGTAAAAAATATCTGTCACACAAAAGGCCAGGCCAGCCAGGTCACAAGGAGGAGCTGCCAATTTGAAGGGAGGGGTCGAATTAGGTTGTGTTTTTGGCCAATTTGAGATGCCACTGTCAATGAGCGCTACATGCTCTGCTCTGCCCTGCTCATGTGGTGGTGGTGGTGGTGGTGGTAGCAAAACCAAAACCAAAACCAAAGCATGAGAGGGACTTGGCGTCAGTTCACATGTGCACCCACACACTACTGTAGAATACAACCAATTGTACATGCAACCATGAGCCATAGATACCACCTAGCAACTCATTAAAACAATTGCCTACTACTACTTGCCTTCTTATTTTTACCCTAAGGTTGCACTCTTCTTCCTTTTTACTGAATGAATCAATGAGTGAATGAATTGCCCTGCTCTCTTCATGTTCAGTTCATTGTATATACTTGTAGAAATTCAGTAGCTTGGTTCATTCTAAGTGCCAGGAATTAATTTAAGTGTTTGTCATTCTGGCAGGATTAGATAATTAAGATGACTTCTCAACTCTGACATTCTGTTCCATGTGAAAATAATAACAGGGGGACATGGGGCAGCCATCCCTGATATCAGACTATGACCTGGGAGCAGAAGGCGACCTGTTCAAGGCTCCGGAGCCCATAATCGAGGAACCGCTGCTCGCCCTCGACCCGGTCGCGGCCGCCATCTCCATGATGTCCGGCGCTGACAACGCCATCAAGGCCTCGGACATGGGCCTGAGCGAGGCGCTGTACGAGTGTGAGAAGGAGCTCATGGAGGAGTCGGCCATCGAGGAGACCATATCCGAGCTGCTGGACGTCAAGATCCCCATGCTGCAGGTCGAGGACGTCCCCGGGGAGCTCAGGGCATCGTTGTCGACAGCTGCTGCCGGCGAATGCTCGCTCCAGAAGAGCGTCAGCTCCGGGTACCTCAACTCCGCGGACTGGATGAACGGGTTGGCGGCGAGGCCCAACTTCTTGGACTTCCAAGGGCTCGACTTCGAGGCGGCGTTCGGACTCCGGCGAGCCTACAGTGAGGGTGACATTCAGGTATGAATGAAGACAACACAAGACTAGATGGAAATGGGAATTATTGTGACATGCACTAGTGAACTTTTGTGTGTCTAAGTGGGCACAGCTGTCGACAAAAGAGACGCCAAGTACATAAACCAAACCTAAAAGGTGTTGCTTTCTCATGGCATTGGACAAAAACCTCACTGGGGATGTACTAAGATGGAGTGCAGTTTAGTCTAGTGCAGTGCTTTGCTCAACATGAAAAGGCCGTTCCATTATATTCTTTACTATAAACTTGGTCAAACTTTATGAAGTTTGACTTCAGTCAACTCTAATATGCAAAGTAAATAAAAACGAAGGAAGTACTCAAGATACTAGTATATGTTTTCTAATTCACACGCACATGCAAAGTATAGCTAAATGGCATTTCTTCCTCATAGGTGTTTAGGTAGGATCATCATGTAAAGTTCAATTTTTGTACTATGAGTATTGCAAGACCAAGATGACTTACTAGGATCAGCTGGCTGGTTACCTCTTTTTTTTTTTGACAGAATCTTGGTGGCAATACCCCTCGACCTGAGATCGTGGGAAATGCGCGCGCATCTGGCGAGAGGCTTGTAACCATCAGTGACCTGAAAAGTGAGGAAAGGAAGGAGAAGCTCTCCAGGTACAGGAAGAAGAAGATCGAGAGGAACTTTGGCAGAAAGATCAAGGTACACAAACAAACAAATCTCTCTTTACTTTTCTTCTTCCACTAAACTAGGAGTAGTACACAAGTAATTAATTCAGCAAGAACGTGGAAGAAGATGAGAGACTGATGCATGCAGGATTTCGATTCTGTGTGTTGCAGTATGCTTGCAGGAAGGCCCTGGCAGACAGCCAGCCGAGGGTGCGAGGGAGGTTCGCCAAGATGGATGACGGCGACATGCTCAAGCCGAGGAAGTAGACCGCCATGGAAGGCCGCCGAGGTCGCTGCGAAGCTGATGAGGAAGTTGAGCAAGGTTGTTGCAGGAAGCTGATGAGCGCGTTGAGGTGCATGTGAAGTTTGGGGTTCCTTCTCCCCCAACAGAACAGCGGCAGTGAACCATTCAGTTGCAAGGTCGGCTTCGCTGTTATGCTTGAGAGAACCGCGGGTACTGAGAGGCGTCTCTCGGATGGTCAAGATCTTGTCTTCAACATGAACAACAACGGTACTTAGAGTGTCTCATGTAAAAGAGTTTCATTGACAGAGTTGAGGCTGTGTTAGGAACAGAGGGTTATGTCACTTGTGTAACTGAGGAAGTGGATGGGGCAGAGGAGGTGTTACAGGCTAGTAGGAGGGGATTTGTGAGAGATGAGAAGGATGTGGGCAGTGGCGGAGCTAGCACCGGAACATTGGGGGGACCAATGGCAGAATATGGACTCATGAAGGGACAAAAGTCACTATTTTTCTCAATCTATATATGCAACAAAAAAAAAATCTTCACAAAAAATCATAGGCTTGGGGGGCCACAGCCCCCCAGCCATACACATAGCTCCGCCACTGGATGTGGGTGACATTGCTAAGGAAGCTACCGGCCTTGGGCTGCCGATCAACTGACGGGTGCACATGACGATGCCCGTTAGGAGCCATGAAAATGATGTGTTCGATCTGTCGAGGCCTGGGTCAACCTCGCACAATCCAAGAGCTTGCGTGCCTCTCCAAGACGCACCACCTCAATGTTATCTTTCTTTTTAAAACTAGACAAAATAAAGAGTATGTTGAAAGTTTGCGTTACTGTTTTGATGCGAAAAATGTTTTAAATGTTCCTGTTCAAGGCAAAGGTGGAGGTCTGGCCGTGTTTTGGGATGAGCTATGTTCTCTTGAGTTAAACAAGTTTGGGAACCTGTCCAAAGAGAGGGCGGCCATGCGCTCAAGGTGGTGGAGCTGAACCTGTCCAGAGAGAGGGCGGCCATGCGCTCAAGGTGGATCTCCATTGGACTGTTCTTCTCGGTGCAAATCTTCAGCATCGGGGGACTGTTCAACGAGCTCAAGAGCAAGTGGGGCTTGAAGGGTCACCTCAATTACACCCTGCTCAAGAATAACCGGTTCCTCCTCGAGTTCGAGCGGGAGGGGGACCTCCGGTTCATCCTGAACAATGGCCCTTGGACACATAAGGGCGATGCTTTTTTGATGGTGGAGGTAGACGGGAGTACCAACCCAAATGGGGAATTACTAGACACAGTCTTTGCAACGGACGCGTCCCCGGTATTGAGGGGAATTGAGTTTGGGTTAGAGCTATTGAAAGGAGTCATATGGAGGATTGGTGATGGACGAAAAATAAGGATACAAAGAGATAATTGGATTCCTAGGCCCAATGGACTAAAGGTGGACGCCTTTATAAGGAATTCACGACTATGATGGGTAAGCCAACTCATCAGACCGGACAACAATGAATGGAACTCCGAGCTCATTCACCAAATCTTCCCTGCATATGATGCGGAAGCTATCTGTAGGATCAAGTTGCCTGCCAGGAAGTCTACGAATAGCATTGCGTGGCACCATGAAAGTATCGACGTTTTCTCGGTAAAGAGTGCATACAAGCTGGCCGAGGAGATCAAAGTGAGGGACAATCCGCAGGCCTCTAGCTCATCGGGGTCAGCAAATAATAGGAGCAGCTGGGACCTGATATGGAAATTCAAAATACCACAGAAAATAGAGATTAATGCTTGGAGGATCGCAACAAACTCTCTCGCCACCATCAAGAACAAAGTCAGGCGAACCTTGGGGGGAAGATCGCCACATGCACTATATGTGGTGGAGAGGACGAAGATGAGTCCCACGCAGTGGTGGCGTGCACAGAAGCCCGAGCCCTTCATAGTGAGATGAGGAAAGTATGGGTTCTACTACCTACAGAGAAAGAATTCAGATACACAGGGAAAGACTGGTTCCAATGCCTTCTAGCGGCATGTAATGATTGAGGACACCAGGGAGAAAATACTGTTACTCTTTTGGAGATCTTGGTTCCTACATGACAACTGCGTACATGGGGATGGAAATGCGGGAATATCTGTATCGGCTGATTTCCTGACAAGGTACAAAGAGGAGATTCACCAGTCGATGAGTGAAGTGTCGGATGACAGAGTGAAAGGTAGCTTGTTCCCTGAAAAAGGGTGCACCCCCGCCAACACCCCAAGGAGGATCTGCAAATGGAATCCCCCTCCTCAAGGGACATGGAAATTAAATACAGATGCATCATACATTGGTGATTCTGGAGAGACATGTCTTGGTGTGGCTTTCTCAGTATGTGGTAAGATTAAGGCAAGTGCGGAACCTGAAGAAGCAGAAGCTGAGGCAATCAAGTTAGGGATGAAAGAACTATCAAACCTATACCAAGGCAAGCTGATAATTGAATCTGACTGCCTGTCCATAATGAATCGCCTGAGAACGGAAGGAGTGGACAAATCACAGCTCCATCACATTGTCCAAGATATCCGAGATCAAATGGGACTCTTCCAATATGTTTCCTGGTCGGTGACCAAACGAGAGGGCAATAAGATGGCGCATGCGCTGGCTGCTTGGGCAAGGAACAATGGTGGTTGCAGAACCATTGCCGGAGTCCCGATGCAATTGTCTGAACTGTCTCTGACCGAATGTCTACCTAGGCTATAGTTAGCCTCTGGCTTGCCTAAAAAAAATAAAAATAAACAAGTTTGGGAAAAAACATGTGATCCATTTTTGAGAGGCGCGGGGCATGACCACCTCTATTAGTCGCAATGAAAGTGTTCGATTTTGTCGATCGATCTGATTATAATCGGATCGAAAAGAAGGTCTAAGCCGGCAGGAGAAATCCCTGAAAAGGCATGGGCGTTTTGATTTTTGGAGCTGAGAAGCCATGTGAATAAACATGATTAAGAGAGCACTGATTCGGTGTCCAGGCTTATCTGCATCCGCGACGAAGAAAAAAAATTCAAAACAAATACTAGAATTTTTTTTTTAAAAATCCAATTGTTTTTTACATGGTAGACAATTTGGTTCGTGAGGTGTGCTCCAAATTTCACATCATTTGGACACCTTAGTACCTCTCGGCAAAAAAGACAAATGTGGGATCTGTAAAAAAGTTTACTGTTCGGACCCGATTTGTCTTTTTTTTTTCTGAGAGCTACTCGTATGTCCAAATGATCTGAAATTTGAAGCGCACCTCACGTACCATATTATGTACTGTGCAAAAAAAAAAAAACAGCTTGCTTTGTTTTGTATTTGTTGTGAATTTTTTCCTTGGCCTGGTGCAGATGTGCAGATGAGCCTCGGCTTAGAAATGGATATTTGCATGATTAAACCTTATTATATGTGTCTACATACATGTAATGTAATTTGTGTTTTGTGCTGTGTGTTTCTTTTGGAGAAGGAATGGATCCCTTGGCGCGAGGGAGAAACATAACCTAATTTGGGAATATTTTTTATTAGTAAAAAGTGGTTGATTGGGCCAGGGAGGCTAGCGTGAGTCCAATACAAAACGTGCACGATTCCGGTCCAGAACGGAACGGAACTGAACGTGGTCGCGCTCGCGCTGGACTCGGACTCCGACCTGACCTGACCTGACCTGGCATCCATCGTCTTCTTCCTCTGTCTCTGTCTCCGTCTCTCCCCCCCACCAGCTTTCCCCTTCCTTGGACACCAATCCACCGTCGGTCCATCGATTCGCCGCCCCCCAGCCTCGGTTTCCCCGGCGGCCACGCAATCCAGATCGCCGACCGCCGCCCGCCGCGCCGCGCCATCAATTCAAGGGCCAGGCCCCTCTGTTCCATCCCTTGTCCCCCTCAGCTCAGCTCAGGTTCGTTCCATACCTTCCTTCCTCGCTCGATCTCGACCTCCCAATCCGACCTCGCCCTAGCACTTGTTACCGACATACGTATATTATCTAGTATACGAGACGTTGCTACTCTACAGGCTGCAGTTTCACTAGGAATTAACCATCAGACTAGTACTAGATTTCAGCCGTGATTTATTTAGACCCTCTCTTTTTTTTTTACAAATCAATCAATCAATCGGCTGACCGTCTTAATTCAGCCACCACACAACTAGCCAGGCTTGTCTTGCTTTCTTGTTATCAAATCGACTGGCCTCTGTGTTCAGCTGACAAGTACTACCAGTTAGCACTACTTTGTTCAGATGACTGCTCTACTCTAGGCCCAGCACCAGCGATTCTTATGAAATCCTAAAAATGAGCAGCACCCAAACACACACATGGTACTAGTGATTTGGGGCTTTCAATGGATGCCTCGACTGTTTTACCAAGCTTCGTTTCTGCACAGAAAAAAAACACTAGTGGAATACCTCTACTGAATTGCCTGATTGCTTTCAATTCAGCACCAAGTTGTCTTTTTACCACTCGTAATCTACGCTACACATTGCACCACTATATATCAGATAAACAAACAGATGCTTGTACTGGATACTCTAATACTAGTATGTAGCGAACCATCTCACCGTCGAAATTTTCTTATGATTCTTAATCCTACGCTACAATGTGTCGTTAAACAGACTATGCAATTTCTTCTAGCACCCGCGTCGTTGGATGGATGATGTTTACGGGAGAATAGAGGTCTTCCCGCAGCACTTCACGCCAAAGAAAGAGCCCATGGACGCTGCCGATGGTCTTTCCACAAGTAAGAGCAACATGGATCCTTCACCAAGGTGATGATACTCATGGCAGAAGAAACTGTGGCTGTCAAAGACTTTTAAAATTCTCAACCTCTTTCTTTAATGCTGGGTGTACTGACACGCTTGCTGTTTTTGCCAATATATGAGCAGTCCGCGTAGGCGTTCTTGGACCCCGAAACGAGTCAAGGGAGCTGCGTCACTTTTGAATCTGCTGTCTATTCCTCGCATTAGGTGGTCTTCCACCAACGATGACGATGACAAGGTTACTAAGTTACCAGTACAGAAATTATATATGACCTCTCTTTCAGTCCTGCGTCCTGTATCCTGTTTTATAAGAAGAAACAATAACATTTTTCGCTGTTAACAGATCGAACTGACCAGAGCTGAAGTAGAATCATTACGGAGTGAAATTGCTGATGCCGATGAAAGGGAGTCCCAGCTAAAAGCTCGGTATGATGAAACACCCCTCCAGTTATCTTTTCATTCTGCTAAGATACAACGACATCAGTTTGGACAAGTGAACATGCGTGTGGATTTCCAGCTGAAACCAAAGTGTCTGTCTATATTAAGTGTTTTTTTCTCCATCAGATGGTGCTAACACAGTTCAGCATTCCAGGTTGGAAAATATCGACGAAGTCTTGAGATATGCACGCCTTTCTGGGTATCTCCATATTCGAAGTGTACGTAAAAAGCTGCTGCACTTGTGTTTGCCCCAAATAGCTTCATTTGTGTGTCAACTGTTCAAGAGACTGGTGACCCTAAATAATCTCCTGTTGCGTACAGAGATGGACTCAACTTCCTGGGGAGCCACCTATCATAGACGACGCCGATGTGGATGACTGGCTTCCTCGCTTTGTTGTCCTACAAGGACAGTGTTTATACTACTATCTGAAGTCTACAGGTAAGATAAGCTTTTGACATACTGGTCATCCAATCACAGATGAATATGCAGCACTGCTACTCTTTCTTGCCATGCTGAACCTGTATTCGAGTAATCCAATTACAGATGAATACACATCATACTTGCTCACTACTAGACATTAGAAACCACATTTCTTTTGGTGACGTTTTCTTTGTCATACTGAACCTGAATCACATTTCTTTTGGTGACATGTTCTTTGTCATACTGAACCTGAATCACATTTCTTTTGGTGACATGTTCTTTGTCATACTAAACCTGAATCACATTTCTCTTGGTGACATGTTCTTTGTCATACTGAACCTTAATCACATTTCTCTTGGCGTCGTGCTCTCTGTCATACTGGACCTTAATCGCATTTCTCTTGGCGTCGTGCTCTTTGTCATACCGAACCTGAATCGCACTTCTCCTGGTGACATGTTCTTTGTCATACCGAACCTGAATCACATTTCTCTTGGCGTCGTGCTCCTTGTCATACTGAACCTGAATCGCATTTCTCCTGGTGTTGTGTTCTTTGTCATGCTGAACCTGAATCACATTCCTCTTGGCATCGTGTTCCTTGGCATACTGAACCTGAATTTGAGTCTGACGGTGGTGAACTCTGCGATGCATTTCAGACCTGAGCCCGCAGGAATCGACGCTGCTGCGCGACGTGGTGGAGGTAGGGCAGCTCCCCAACTTTGTGCCGGAGGATGGGAAGACGAGATACGCCTTCTTCATACTGACCCGGCAGGGCCTGAGGTTCGAGTGCTCGAGCAGCTGCGAGATACAGGTGAGCGAGGCGCGGTTTCCCCTAACCGAAACTTGGATCTTAAGACGGGAATTCATCTACCCCCATGGACGAAGTGATATACTAAGTTTTTGTTGTCGTGCAATTTGTGGTGTGGCAGGTGGATTCATGGGTAAGGGCGGTGAGAAGCGACTGCAAGCTGGCAGAGGCAGGCGCCGAGGCGAAGAGCAAGACGAGCGGGGGATGGTGATGCATTACAAGTGTATGCAGGAAACATGTAGTAGCTGCAAGGTAAACAGAAGGGCCTTTGCTTGAGTCTGTGTTGTGGAGGCTGGTAGTATATGCAGCTAGCTGTTGGTGGAGAGTGCAGATGTATGTATGTATATAAATTTCAGAAGAGTGTAGGTGACAGGCTTGTCTGTGCAGGATGATTAACAGGTTGGTTGATTTGTTGTTGCATCTGGGCAGATTGAATAAAGTTTCTATTGATCCTCTGCATGTTGTTGCTGTAATTAATTTGGTGTGTGAGGTGTTTTGAGCGAAGTTTGCAAGCAACCATACCCAATGCAGTAAGCATTGTAGTGAGCATGGCTGCTTAGCAGTGAGCACTAGATTTGAGTAGGAAGAGTAAAAAAAACACTAGGGGCGCGTTTGGTTGCCCGCATATGGGCCAACCAGGCCCGCGCGAGAGGAAAACGGGCTGATTGGTTGCCTGCATACACTATTCGGCCTGCATAGCGCGAACTTTAAAGCAGCTCTGGGCATGTCTCGCGAGGCACGCTCGAATCGGCAGTTTCTTGCGAGCCAGACCCTATCGAGGCACGTGGGCGACGGGGGCTGCACGCGAGGAGCCACCCTCGAGAAGCCGCATTGCTTCCCGAAGCGCCGACAGCTATTACCCTCACCATCCCTCACCGCTCTCTCTCCCCTCTCCGCTCTCCCTTCTCTCCACTCACCTACGGTGGTGGCGGCGTGCAGCAGATCGGAGAACAGCAAGTCGACCTCCGGCCACCTTCACCGGCATCCGCGGCGCAGCACTTCGGCAATGGCGGTAAGCAATTTTTCCCCCTCCGCACCTACTACTTTACATTCGATTCGAGTTTAGGTTCGATCCGCGTTAGGGGAATGGGGAATCGGGGTATCATAACATTGTCATGACTAGCGGTAATTAAAGAGGCACCCGATCCGGATTGAGTACAATAGGGATGGGGATTAGGGTTCATATTACACAGTACGCACGGATCTTATCCTCGGGGACCCCGGAGGCGATTGGAGCAGCGGGTGGCCTTGGCCTTGGTCTTGGTCTTCTCCGTCTCTTCTTCCTCGCTGGAGTCCATCTCGATGATCAGGCTTCGGTGTCCTGGCACCGGTGCCCTTACAATCATGTCCGCCACATCTTCTTCCACCTCCATAGCCACCGGTTCTTGATCCTCCTCCAGCGGCACCATCACAGTGTTTGTGGTGAAGTACACTAACACACGATGGTCATGACGACGCCGATATAGTTTCTGTGCTTGGCCCACTTTGCCCTCTGTCCAGCGTCGCCGGAGTCGGCCTGATTCATGGCCCAGCGAAGCATGTCCACTGACGTAGCGCCCTTCGTTGGGTCAGGAATCAGTGTCTTCAACTCCTCCGGCGTGACCTTCTTGACCACAACGTCTGACTCTTTCTGCAGCTCTTCCATGCTGCTGAAGTTTGAGCACACTTCCATGGTGTTCTCAAACTTGGTGCGGTCACCGAGCGAGCACCCTAGGAAGAATGCCTCCATCCAATGCCCCAAGGGAAGAGGATGGGGATGGGGATGGGGATGGGGTTGGGGTTGATATTGATTGCAATCCGTCATGTCCCATTATACTTGGTAGACCGTTTTTACGCACTATAGGTGTCGTGATTGATATGAAAGAAGGCAATATTAAATTTCAGTTTCCACTAAGAAAGGGTATGGAACACTTCCCTAGAACAAGAATTAAGCCACCATATGAATCAATCATGAGAGCATCATATGGAACAAAAACCAAAGATGACAATACTTGAATCTATGCTTTATGCCTAGCTAGGAGCGTAAAATGATAGCGCTTGTTGGGAGGCAACCCAATGAATAAATTTATTTTCATCTTTTTCTTTCTGTTTTTGAGTGTTGACACAATTATGTCTTACCAATATTGAAGAATGTTCTCTTAATTTGCACATGACGGATTCTACTATCAAAAAGCCTTTGGGAAGAAGTAATGATGTTCTTATTCTTGCAAATAGGAACTATGTGCCAATATATTTTATTGTTCTTGATATTGATTGCAATCCGTCTTGTCCCATTATACTTGGTAGACCGTTTTTACGCACTATAGGTGTCGTGATTGATATGAAAGAAGGCAATACTAAATTTCAGTTTCCACTAAGAAAGGGTATGCAACACTTCCCTAGAACAAGAATTAAGCCACCATATGAATCAATCATGAGAGCATCATATGGAACAAAAACCAAAGATGACAATACTTGAATCTATGCTTTATGCCTAGCTAGGAGCGTAAAACGATAGCGCTTGTTGGGAGGCAACCCAATGAATAAATTATTTTCATCTTTTTCTTTCTGTTTTTGAGTGTTGACACAATTATGTCTTACCAATATTGAAGAATGTTCTCTTAATTTGCACATGACGGATTCTACTATCAAAAAGCCTTTGGGAAGAATTAATGATGTTCTTATTCTTGCAAATAGGAACTATGTGCCAATATATTTTATTGTTCTTGATATTGATTGCAATCCGTCTTGTCCCATTATACTTGGTAGACAGTTTTTACACACTATAGGTGTCGTGATTGATATGAAAGAAGGCAATACTAAATTTCAGTTTCCACTAAGAAAGGGTATGGAACACTTCCCTAGAACAAGAATTAAGCCACCATATGAATCAATCATGAGAGCATCCTATGGAACAAAAACCAAAGATGACGATACTTGAATCTATGCTTTATGCCTAGCTAGGAGCGTAAAACGATAGCGCTTGTTGGGAGGCAACCCAATGAATAAATTTATTTTCATCTTTTTCTTTCTGTTTTTGAGTGTTGACACAATTATGTCTTACCAATATTGAAGAATGTTCTCTTAATTTGCACATGGCGGATTCTACTATCAAAAAGCCTTTGGGAAGAATTAATGATGTTCTTATTCTTGCAAATAGGAACCATGTGCCAATAGATTTTATTGTTCTTGATATTGATTGCAATCCGTCTTGTCCCATTATACTTGGTAGACCGTTTTTACGCACTATAGGTGTCGTGATTGATATGAAAGAAGGCAATATTAAATTTCAGTTTCCACTAAGAAAGGGTATGGAACACTTCCCTAGAACAAGAATTAAGCCACCATATGAATCAATCATAAGAGCATCCTATGGAATAAAAACCAAAGATGCCAATACTTGAATCTATTCTTTATGCCTAGCTAGGAGTGTAAAACGATAGCGCTTGTTGGGAGGCAACCCAATGAATAAATTTATTTTCATCTTTTTCTTTCTGTTTTTGAGTGTTGACACAATTATGCCTCTGTTATGATTGTGTTTTTTTTATGTTTTATTTATTATTTGTGCCAAGTAAAGCCTTTAGGATGATTCATAAGATGAGTAGAAACAATGCTGAATCTGAAACAGAAACTTTTACTTCAGTACGTGAATTTTCATTTTTTTATTGGAGCGTGATAATGAGCTGAAATTTTAACACAGTATTGCTATACAAAGTCTTTACGTTGTCCTAATTTGTCAGAATTTTGAGAGTTACAGAAGTATGGTTAGAGTACAGATTACTACAGACTGTTCTGTTTAAGAAAGATTCTGTTTTCGTTGCATTGTGTGCTTATTTTGATGAATCCATGGTTTGTATTGAAGGGTATAAGCCATGGTAAAGTTAAAATACAGTAGGTATAATTCAATAATAAAATTTCAATGGGTTTGCAATAGTACTTAAAGTGGTGATCTGCTTTATTATACTAACGGATCTCACGAAGGTTTTGTTGAGTTTTGTGTGATTGAAGTTTTCAAGTTTTGGGTGAGATCACGATGGATGAAGGAATAAGGAGTGAGAAGAGCCTAAGCTTGGGGATGCTACAGCACCCCCAAGATAATATCCAAGGAGAAACAAGCAACTAAGCTTGGGGATGCCTCGAGTGGCATCCCCTCTTTCTTCTAACGATCATCGGTATTTTACTTGGAGCTATATTTTTATTCGTCACATATCATGAGTTTTGCTTGGAGCATCTTGTATTATTTGAGTCTTTGCTTGATTTGCTTTTTAGTTTGTCACCAGTATCCTTGCTGGACACACCTATTTTAGAGAGCCAAAATTATGCTATGATTTGTTAGAATTGCTCTATATGCTTCACTTCAATTTTTGAGCTATGGAATTGCTCAAGTGCTTCACTTATATCTTTTTGAGCACGGTGTGCTTTGAAATTTTGAAGAAATACTCTCATGATTCACTTAGATTAATTTGAGAGTTAGTAACTTTTGAAGAAATTCTATCATGCTTCACTTATACTATTTTGAGAGATGAAATCTTTATGCTCATGTTCTTCACTTAAATTTATTTGAGCATGTCAAAAGCAATGGCAATATATGAAACCAGTCCCAAAGTGATAGATATTCAAGAGGGATATAATAAAAACTTTCATGAAGATCATTGGACAAATTAAACTTGATTCCTTGTAATAGTTTTGAAACATGATGATAGTAATATGTGAGTCATGTTGGTGAGTAATTGTGCTTTAGTAAGAATATGGGTGTTAAGGTTTGTGATTCCCTATGCAAGCACGAAAGTCAATAGTTATGAGATGAAATTACATCCTAATTATGATGCATTATTCGGTGTTAGTTATGCTCAATGCCCGTTTATGTGACTTTTCATTTCTTGGTTGGTTGCTTCTCAATCTATTTGCTAGCCTCCACTTGTACTAAGTAGAAATACTACTTGTGCATCCAAAATCCTTAAACCCAGTTTTGCCTTATGAGTCCACCATACCTACCTATATGTGGTATTTCCATGCCGTTCTAAGCAAATTTGTATGTGCCATCTCTAATTTTCAAAATTAATTTCCTTTTTTTGTGTGCTCGTACCGCTCATGAAACGGTAGGGGGTGTCCAATATATTTCCATGCTAGATGTGCTATTCTCAAGATGAGTGTTTATTCACTTATCATTGCACGAGAGTACGGCGGTAATAGGGATGCCCAATCCCGAAATGAAAAAAAATTACTTTATGTTGTCAAATAATAAATTCCTTAGAAAGTGTTGGTATGGAAGGCAACCGTGGATACGGCTAGCCATGGATTGTGAAAGAATGGTGGAAAAGGAATAAACTTTACTTTATGTTTGGGAACCGCCTATGATATATCTAGCATGGAAAGTATTGAGAACTACTTTGTCGTTTTCGTTGACAGGAAAGGCATGCCACCCAAAATATTTCTCTCTCTCAATTTAAGCTTTGAGCTTTGGCACCTCTACAAATCCCTACTTCCCTCTGCGAAGGGCCTATCTATTTACTTTATGCATTTTTTATTTTTTATTTGAGTCTCCAACTTCTCTTATAAAGCACCAACTAGGGGGCACTATGATCATACTTGTGCATTGGGTGTAGTTAATATTTGAGTGTGTTTCATGAATGGATCAATGATTGAGCATGATGGGCTAGGGATAACTTTCTTTAGTGTTGATATTTTGAAAGACATGGTTGCTTGTTAGCATGCTTGAGTATTAAAGTCTTTATGTCAAAACAAGACTATTGCTTTGAACCATCTAAAAGTCCAAATGTCCATGCTACAAAAGAAAAGAATATGTGATGAACATGTTAGGCAGCATTCCACATCAAAAATTCTGTTTTTATCATTTACCTACTCGAGGACGAGTAGGAATTAAGCTTGGGGATGCTGATACGTCTCCAACGTATCTATAATTTTTGCTTGTTCCATGTTGTTATATTATCATTCTGGATATTTTACAATCATTTTATAGCAACTTTATATCATTTTTTGGGACTAACCTATTGACATAGTGCCAAGTGTCAGTTGCTATTTTTTTGCCTGTTTTTTACTTCGCAGAATATCAGTACCAAACGGAGTCCAATCGCGACGAATTTTTTGGAGATTTTTTTGGACCAGAAGGTAGCCAGTGGGCAAAAGAAGTACCCAGGAGGGAGCCCTGGCGGCCCACAAGACACCAGGGCGAGCCAGAGGCCCCGGGCGCGCCCTGGTGGGTTGTGGCCGCCTCAGGAGTCCCCTCCACCGCCTCTGAGCTCTATAAATACCCAAATATTCCAGAAACCCTAGAGGAGTCGACGAAAAACACTTCCAATCGCCGCAAGTTCCAGAACCGCAAGATCCAATCTAACACCATCACGGAGGGGTTCATCATCCTCATTGGTGCCTCTCCGATGATGCGTGAGTAGTCCACCATAGACCTACGGGTCCGTAGGCAGTAGCTAGATGGCTTCCTCTCTCTCTTTTGATTCTTAATACAATGGTCTCTTGGAGATCTATTTGATGTAAACTTTTTGCGGTGTGTTTGTTGGGATCCAATGAATTTTGAGTTCATGACCAGTTTCTATCCATGAATATTATTTGAGTCTTATTTGATCTCTTATATGCATGATTACTTATAGCCTCGTATTTCTTCTTTGAATCTTCGGTTTAGATAGGCCAACTAGATCAATTTTTCTTGCCATGGGAAGAGGTGCTTTGTGATGGGTTCGATCTTGCGGTGTCCTCTCCCAGTGACACAAGGGGCAGCGAGGCACGCATGTATCGTTGCTATTAAGGATAACAAGATGGGGTCTATTCCTACATGAATAGATCTTGTCTACATCATGTCACCATTCTTATTGCATTACTCCATTTTTCCATGAACTTAATATACTAGATGCTTGCTGGATAGCGGTCGATGTGTGGAGTAATAGTAGTAGATGCAGAATTGTTTCGGTCTACTAATCTTGGACATGATGCCTATATAATGATCATCGCCTTGGATATCGTCATGATTATTTGATCTTCTATCAATTACCCAACAGTAATTTGTTCACCCACCGTGTGCTATACTCATGAGAGAAGCCACTAGTGAAACCTACGGCCCCGGGTCTACTTTTCCAACATATTGCTTTCCGATCTATCTTTTGCCGCTTTTGTTTTCAGATCTATTATTCCAAAAACCCAAAAATACCTTGCTGCACTTTTAATTTGCCTTTTTTATTTTGTGTTCTTGCGAGAGCTATCTATCCAATCTATTACAACCTAATCTATCTTTTTACCATGGAGAGATTGACAACCTCTCTTTTGCGTCGGGTTGCAAGTATTTGTTCTTTGTGTGCAGGTGTTGTTTACATAGTGTTGTGTTATCCTCCTACTGGTTCGATACCTTGGTTTCATAACTGAGGGAAATACTTACTGTCGCTGTGCTGCATCACCCCTTCCTCTTTGGGGAAATACCGACGCAGTCTCAAGCCACGTCAACACCTCATGCAGCCTAGAGTGTATGCAGGCAGCCAAACTAAGTGCAGATGTTAGTTTTGTGCCTGTTTTACCTTAGCCAGGCCTTGTTTACCCAGGCTCCAGAGGACAGTCCCAACAACTACGCCTACCAAACACGCCCTTGGATGGAAGGAGGAGTTGTGTGCGTTTTGGGGTGAAATTTTGTGTGAAGTGAAACTGAATCGAGGAAGGCAGTGTTTCTCATGTTATACATTTTACTAGATGATGGTGTTTTCTCTTTTTGACTTTTTTCAAAAATAAGATGGTAATGACAGTTAGCTTTTTTATACTCCCTCTGTCCCAAAACAAGTGTATCGATTTCGTTTGTAGGGTT
The DNA here is from genome assembly GCA_039707655.1 of Elymus sibiricus. Taxonomy (NCBI): domain Eukaryota; kingdom Viridiplantae; phylum Streptophyta; class Magnoliopsida; order Poales; family Poaceae; genus Elymus; species Elymus sibiricus. The sequence goes on along the minus strand of CM077663.1, from coordinate 446,269,614 downwards.
TAGCATTTGGTTGATTTTACTTGCTTTGTGTGGTTTTCTTCCATGTGTTTTTTGTTTCTATGTATGGGGGTCGGGGTTTGCCACAATGCCAGATCCATCGAGAGTGCAGACAAGGTTGAAGGGTCTACGCTCTCACTCTCACAACCACGGGATCGGACCCAGTAAACGTGGCTTGTTTGGCGCTCCACGTACAAGCGAACTGCCTTCCCACTTTGCTTGTTTCAGCATGCTTTCGTGCGATCCGCAACATGGTGATGTCATGAGATTCGACCCCTAGGGGTGCTTCATGTTTCTAGAAGTCGGAGAACACAAGTCGAGAAGAAGAAGGAGCGCGTTTGGTTGCTCGTATTTGGGCCAACCAGGCCCCTGTGGGATGAAAATGTGTGTTTTGATTGCCGGGGGTGCACCCACGTATCGGCCCGCACGGAACTTAAAGTAGTTTTGGGCCTGGCCAGCGAGCTACTGCCGAATCGGCAGTTTCTCCGCGGCCAGGCCGAGCGCGGCCATGCGTGGCTCTTGGCTGCACGCCCTCGGGGAGCACGGGAGACGGACGGGACGTCTCATAACTCCATCTCCATCTCGTGTCACCGCCCAGTCCTCCATTCAGACCACTCCCTCTCACTCTCCTCACCACCCATTGCTCTCCTCTCCTCTCCTCCGATGACTCGACAGTCGCCGCGCCGTCCGCTGACCCCCATCAGTGTCGGTCAGAACCGCATCCACGAGCAGCGGGTTGCCAGCTTGGTGAACTCCGGGGTGGATGACACGTCTCCAACGTATATACTTTTCCTCACACTTTTGCCCTTGTTTTGGACTCTAATTTGCATGATTTGAATGAAACTAACCCGGACTGACGTTGTCTTCAGCAGAACTACCATGGTGTTGTTTTTGTGCAGAAATGAAAGTTCTTGAAACGGAACGAAACTTTTTGGAGAATTATTTCAGAATATATAAGAATTATTGGAGCCAAAAACTACCAGAGAAGGGGGGCCAGGGTGAGCAGCACCAACCAGGGCGCTATAGGCCCCCTGGGCGCGCCCTGGTGGGTTGTGCCCACCTCGTGGCCCCACTAACCCTAATTCCGCCGCTATAAATTCCTATTTTCGGAGAAAAAAACCGAGGAGAAAGTTTCATCGCGTTTTACAATACGGAGCCGCCGCCACCTCCTGTTCTTCATCGGGAGGCCAGATCTGGAGCCCGTTCGGGGCTCCGGAGAGGGGAATCTTCGGTCTTCGTCATCACCAACCCTTCTCCATCGCCAATTCCATGATGCGCCCCACCGGGAGTGAGTAATTCCTTCGTAGGCTTGCTGGTCGGTGAGGAGTTGGATGAGATTCATCATGTAATCGAGTTAGTTTTGTTAGGGCTTGATCCCTTGTATCCACTATGTTCTGAGATTGATGTTGCTATGACTTTGCTATGCCTAATGCTTGTCACTACGGCCCGAGTGCCATGATTTCAGATCTGAACCGTTTATGTTATCACCATTATATCTATGTTCTTGATCCGATCTTGCCTAGTCATATGCACCTATTACGTGTTATGATCCGTCAACCCCATAGTGACAATATTTGGGATACTTCACGGTGATGACCGTAGTTTGAGGAGTTCATGTATTCACCGTGTGTTAATGCTTTGTTCCGGTTCTCTATTAAAAGGAGGCCTTAATATCCCTTAGTTTCCTTATGGACCCCGCTACCACGGGAGGGTAGGACAAAAGATGTCATGCAAGTTCTTTTCCATAAGAACGTATGACTATTTACGGAATACATGCCTACATTACATTTATGAACTGGAGCTAGTTCTGTGTCGCCCTAGGTTATGACTGTTATATGATGAATATCATCCAATGAGTTCACCGATCCAGTGCCTACGAGTTTTCCACTTATTGTTCTTGCTAAGTTACTACTGCTGCTACTGTTCCAACTGCTACAAAACTATTGCTACTACTGCTACTGTTACTATTACTATTACTGCTGCCATTGCTTTCAAACTATCATATTACTGTGCTACTGATCACTCTGCTACAAATATTTAATCTCCAGGTGTGGTTGAATTGACAACTCAACTGTTAATACTCTCAAATATTCTTTTGCTCCCCTTGTGTCGAATCTATAAATTTGGGTTGGATACTCTACCCCCGAAAACTGTTGCGGTCCCCTATACTTGTGGGTTATCAAGACCTTTTTTTGGCGCCGCTGCCAGGGAGCATAGCTATATTGGTTGAGTCACTTGGGATTTATATCAGTTGATCACTATGAAGAATCTGAAGGATCCAAAGACTAAGATTTTTCCCTCTAAGACGATGAGAGGTAAGGAACTGCCATCTAGCTCTGCACTTGATTCACCTTCTGTTATGAGTAAGCTTGCAACACCACCACATGCTAGTAATCCTGATATGTCGCAAGTTATTAATGATGCTACTTCTGCTATGAATGATGCTTATGATGATGCTAGTACCATGCTTAATGATAATGTGCCACTAGGAGAATTTATTGATGAACAAATTGCTAGAGCTAAAGAGAATGAAATTACAGAAACTGATGAGATTGCTGAAACTGATGAAGCTTATGAAACTGATGATGACTATGAAACACCTATTAGTCCTAGCTCTCCTAGATTTGAAATGCCTAAGATACCTGAAGGATATGTTATGGACGAGGAGGTAACTAGAGAAATTCTTTCTTGCAAGGATAGAAACAATCTTAAGAAATTGCTACGCAAGTATAAGGAAAAGACTTTGAATGCTAGAATGAAATGTGATCCTAAGTTTGCTACTTCACCTATCTTTGTTACCGATAAGGATTATGAATTCTCTGTCCACCCAGAGTTAATTACTTTGGTTGAATCTGATCCTTTCCATGGCTATGAAACTGAAACTGTAGTGGCACACCTTACTAAGCTGAATGATATAGCCACCCTCTTTGCTCATGATGAGAAGATTCGCTACTATTACATTCTTAAGTTATTTCCGTTCTCATTAAAGGGTGCTGCTAAGACATGGTACAATACTCTTACTCCTGGTTGTGTGCGTAGTCCCCAGGATATGATTTACTATTTCTCTGAAAAATATTTTGCTGCTCATAAGAAACAAGCTGCCTTACAGGAAATATTTAACTTTGTGCAAATTGAAGACGAGAGTCTCCCACAAGCTTGGGGGAGGCTTCTCCAGTTGCTTAATGCTTTGCCTGACCATCCTCTTAAGAAAAATGAAATACTTGATATCTTCTATAATGGACTAACCGATGCTTCTAGGGACTTCCTAGATAGTTGTGCTGGTTGTGTTTTCAGGGAACGAACTGTTGAACAAGTTGAGGAATTATTGAATAACATATTGAAGAATTGTGATGATTGGACTCTTCCTGAACCACCACCTAAACCCACTCCGAAGAAGAGGTGTGTCTTATTTCTCAGTCCTGAAGATATGCAAGAGGCAAAGACATCCATGAAGGAAAAATGTATTAAAGCTGATGATGTTAAGAATTTGCCACCTATTGAAGAAATACATGGCCTTGACACACCACCACCTCCACAGGTGGTAGAGGTAAATTCTCTATTAAAGTTTGATGAAGGTGATTTCCCTCACAATAAACATCCTAGTCAATGCTTATATGAGTTTGATAACTATATTATGAAGTAAGATCATTTCAATGCACATGCTCTGAAACAATTGAAATACAATTCTGATATGATTGCTCGCTTGAGTGACTTGCTATTTAGAATCAGTAATGATGTTAGAGGTGTAGGAAAGCATGCCTATATGGTTCAAACTTAGTTAGAACAAGTTGCTAAGTCTCAAAAAGAATTGCTTGATGAAATGAATAATAATACGAATGATTTTGCCGCTAGAGTAGTAACTAGAGGAGGTAGAATGACCCAAGAACCACTTTATCCTGAGGGTCATCCTAAAAGAATTGAACAAGACTATAAGAGAATTAATACTGATGCACCTAGTCCTTCTAGGAATAAAAAGAAAAAGAAAAATGATAGGACTTTGCATACCTCTAGTGAACCCGAGATACAAAACCCTCCTAATAAGAATGATGTCTCTATTTCCGATGTTGAAACTCAGTCTGGTAATGAATATTCACCTAGTGATAATGAAAATGATAATGATGATGTTCATGAAGATGCTCAACCTAATAATGATAAAGAACCAGATAATGTTGTTGAAATAGAGCCTACAGCTGATCTTGATAACCCACAACCTAAAAATAAATGTTATGATAAAAGATATTTTACGGCTAGGAAACATGGTAAAGAAAGAGAGCCATGGGTTCAAAAACCCATGCCCTTTCCACCTAAGCCATCTAAGAAAAAGGATGATGAAGAATTTGAGCGCTTTGCTGAAATGATTAGGCCAGTCTTTTTGCGTACCTGCTTAACTGATATTTTAAAGATGGCCCCTTATGCAAAGTATATGAAAGACATCATCACTAATAAAAGAAAGATACCTTAAGCTGAAATCTCCACCATACTTGCTAATTATTCTTTTAACGATGGAGTACCTAAAAAACTTGGAGATCCAGGAATACCAACTATACCTTTCTCCATTAAAAGAAACTATGTCAAAACTGCTTTGTGTTGGGTAATGCAGCAGAAAACAAAAATTTTCCGACCTACGCACCAGCCCAGGACCACTATGAAGACTGCATACAAGGTTTGATTATATTCGTTACCGACTCGTAGCGTAGTGGAAGTAGAGTCGATGACGAACGGCGGTGCAGATCCCCGCAGCTAGGATTTTACAACCTCCCAACCGCGAGGATGTATACCCTCATCTGCCCCGCGGACAGCCCTCCGGGAGGACCTCCGAAACTCGGACTGTCACTCGGACAGCCCTTCGGGAGGACCTCCAAAACTCGGACGGTCACACGGACAGCCCTTCGGGAGGCACTCTCGAACTAAGACCGAAACTACGATCTCTCTACAGAGTTGCACACATACGGTGTCATCTATCCGGCAGGGCTTCGCCGTCCAGAACTAGTTCCTGCCGGAACACAGACAGCCTTTCGGCTCTACGAAACTATTTCGCTGGGAGGGAGAGAGAATGCCAGATCATGCATGGCTTGTGTATGAGAGTAAGGATCTCTTATGGCAGCCCACACACCTCCTATTTATAGGAAAAACCCAAGGGGTAGAGCACATTTGGTCATACCAAAAATGTCCTCACAAAAATGACCTTCTCAAGGGCATAAATGGGAGGGAAGAGGATAAGTGGGGCTGCTTGGAGCAGCCCCAAAACCTGGCCGGCCACACCATGTGGGCCCCCCCAAAAGGGGTTCCCTCCTTCCCAAGTCTTCTCCTAGATCTTTTAAGCAAAGCCCCAAACGGTGGCTTTCCAAAAATATCCCAAAAAGCACTTTTACTATTCATGACGACATTTTTCAGCGTCTGATCGAACTGAAAATATTCATGTGGGCTTAGAACATTTCCAGTACCCACCAAAATAATTTTCAACGCGAGCCGGAACAATTCCGGTTTAGTGATTTTCATCTGCGAAAAGCATCTAAAGCGGTTTCGGCAGCTCCGGAACATTTCCGGTTTTCATTCCGGAAAATTCCAAAAAGTTTCCAGAATGATTCTGGCACCCTCCAAGAATTATCAGGCATGTGCCAAACCCAATTTGACTTTATGGTATCCCCTGAAACAACTTTTCAGTTTTACCGAAACTATTCCGGTGTTCTCTCTGCGGAACTTTTCCGCTGTCCGAAACTTTTCCGGTGTCCGAAAACTTTTTCGGTGATTTTCTCTCAGACTCCCTGTCTAGTATTCAGCAGATAGATGACCCTTAAGCGTGTGACCCTATAGGTTCGGTGAAGCATAGACATGACCCGGAACCCCTTCCGATCAATGATCAACATCGGAGCCGTGGACACCCATATTGATCCCTATACCCACACGAATGAATATTCGAGTGAACCTCCAGTTGCCGTGAGCTATTCCTATTGCTTCGCGATATGTTACAAATACCCGAGGTGAGACATGTTGGCATCCCCGTGGATTAACAACTTGTCCACTATGCCAGTTACCTCGTTACCGGTATTGTTCTCTTTTCTCGTTCCCGTGTTCCGGCATCCCCGTGATCAAATCACAAAGTGTCTGGCCAGACGATGATGGATACCGTAACACCGAGAGGACCCAGAGATATCTCTCCATCGTCGGAGGAGCAAATCCCAATCTTGAGCTATCAAGTTACTTGACATAGTTTTCCATGAACCCGTAAGCCGCCGTAATAGCCACCCATTTACGGATGACGTTTAACAAACCCCAAAGTTCATGAAGCAAGCATGAAGAAACTCGATACTCTCATGGTCTAAGGAATCATGCAAACGTAAACCATCTCTGTGTTATTAACCATTAACTTATGACGAATGAATCTCATAGCATAACATCAATTCGGGTCGATTCAACACAAGTGTTCTACCAACAATTGTGCCCTCAAAATTGCCGGCATAGTCATGCCCATGATCAGGAAAACAGGATCATCATGCAATACTTGAGCCAGTCATAGAGGCTTGACTAGGAATACATTTTACCGTTTATTATCCCACACATGCACATGAGTTTCCCTCCAAGCCTCGTTTTATTTGTAGACTCGAGAATCATTGCAGTTATAGCATGGAACATAAACTTAATTATGAACAGGGAGATAATCAATTACATTTATTATTGCCTCTAGGGCATATCTCCTACAGACTCCCACTTGCACTAGAGTCAATAATCTAGTCAATGCTAATGCACTTTACACCTATGGCATACTGGTGTAAAATATGCTTCGCTTGTGGTATAGCCTGATGTCCAACGGATCTGACAACTTCAGCTCCGTGTGTAACTTTGCATATCCTCGCGTTTTCACGCTTTCACAAAATTCATATTTTGTGTGGACTTGGCTTTGCATATGTGTGAATCATTGGTCGAAACCTGATTCCTCAGACTGAGCTATGTAGCAACTATCTGCAATAGTGTCCCATAGACCAAAGCCATCTTGGAATCATACTAAGTTCATGAATGAACTATATGATTCAACAACTTCTTTGTCGCTTCTTAAGCATCAACATACTTAGCCTTTGTTATAGAATTCGCCACAGTATCTTGTTTGGAACAATTTCCAACTACCGTGCCACCATATTGTGTATTACACAAAACCCTTAACCTAAATCGAAAATCGCATGGAGCATTAATGAAGACCGTATCGATGTAATTACTTACAACGAGCACTTCATAATCTCTGCTTGCGAGAAAACATGTCATCAGCACTACTCTAGTACTCAATGACATCTTTCACTGTTGTCCCATGATCAGCACTTTGATCACTATGGTATTTATACTCGCAACAACTTTGGAGTATTGGACATATCTGGTTGTTTTTACATACCATGGAATACATGATTAATCCAAACACAAGAGTGTGTGGAATCTTCATCATGTATTTTACTCATCAGTGTTTTGGGACACCGAGTCTTGCAAAAACTCTTTCCATGTGACTTCGGCAAGAATCACTCCTTGGCATTTTAAATGCTAAAAGGTTTTAGCATCTTGTCAATATGTATTCTTTGCTTAGCCCCATTAGGTAAATCTATCTCCATAGATCATCATGCCTAATATTGAGGCTATTTAGCCTAAGCACTTCATCGAAAAACTATTTTCAAATGAAGTCCTAATTCGTGTCAAGAAATTTATTTCCAATTAACAATGTGTCAAGTACACAAGGTTTTTAGAAATATTATTATGCTCCCACTTACTTTCTTGAATCACAAGCATCTTCGATACCCATTTGATGAAGTCAAACCCCTTTGACCATTCCATCAAAAACGAGGATTCCAACTCCATTTTGCTCTCTTCTGTCCATTGCTGGAACTCTGAAGTTTGCATACTTACTAGCATCCGCTGGATCGACAAATTACTTTGGTCTGTATCACATACAAGTCCTAGGTTTCATTTCCATCAGAATGAAATCCTTTTGTCATCCATGTTTCATATCTCATGATTGAAATATGTATTAATTGCTAGTTCAACCCGAACCGACTTTAAGCATTGCTACGGTGAAACAACCTCATCGTAGTCAACTCCTTGAACTTGTTATTGCAACAAGTCGAGCTTTATGGATAAACATTTTATCCGTATCAGTTTTAGTTCCATAAAAATTCGTTAGACCCTAAGTCTTCCGAAAGGTGTATCAAGATCTTAATCTTGAATCACTTATATGGAAACTATCTCGGATTGTATTGGCATTTAGCCAATTCCGGAGTCAGGGCCCATCAACGCTTCCTTGTGTATTGTAGGTATACTGTTGTCTAACAACAATATCTCGTTTGCGCACCTGATAGGTTTGCACGAGCTTTGCCTACGTGGTTCAGCTGCAAGTTCGACCGAAGTCCATACATTTTATTGTAGACACTTCCGTATCAGTCGCAGTAGGAAACTCCGAAATCACTTCCAAGGTTTCTTTCCTTTGATCTGATGACGAAGATACTGGTTATCTCGTCGAGTTGCACTGTCCTCCCACTCACCTTTTGAAAGAACTATTCTCTTTAAAAGCATACCGTTTTGCGGCAAAACCCTTTGCCTCGGTATAGGGGTGGGGGAATACCCAATGACTTGGGATAACCTTACAAAGTAGCACTTGTCTGATTTGGAATAGGTTTGTAACCTTTTACACAAGCCCCATATTCCAAATGTTAAGAAAAGATATAACATGGTTGGGCGTACCACACCATGGCGTTATTTCAACAGACCTGATGGAGCTCTTTTCAGTGTAAAAGCCGCAGTCTCTAAAGCATCACTCTATAAAAGGGAGAATGGCAAATTTATTTATGTCATCTTTGATCTTACCATGTCATAAATGGTTCGATTACATCTTCACGGACTTTCCACTTGCAGTGGTGTTCCGGGAGGTGCTAGTTATGAAACCCCTTTCACAACTCATCAGACATTCGCTAAACTTGTAACTCAAATGTTCCTTTCTGCAATCGAATTGTAGAAACATAATTTTGTTGTTACAACAACTTCTACTTCATTTTTGAAAACCTTATGAATGAATTCAAAAGATCCAGACTTACGTCTCAACAAGTAAATATCCATATATCTACTTGAGTCATTTCTGAAGATAGATAAATCCACTACTTGCAACAACATTTATTGGACTACACACATCATAATGTATGATCACCAATATGTTCTTTGCTCGTTCCTTATGGCCTGTGAACAGTATTTCAGTCACTTCACCTTTCAGAGGAAAGTTGCAAGTGTCAGATGATTCAAAATCAAACGACTTCAAAATCCATCATAATGGAATTTTCCATGCGGGTTTCTCCAATGTGACCAAATGCAGTGCCACACTTGTGTGGTATTCTTTTAGTCTTGCGACATTTAGTGTCAGTGTTATGGATGTATCATATTTCCATCAATATTCATAACATACATCCCATCTAGGATGGAAGCATGTCCCTTCATGTTATTCATAATACTGAACAACAATTGTTGTTTTTATGAACAACTCTTTTGCAACAAACATTGTGCAATGGGCTAGAGTGTATGAAACTCTAAAATGAATTATGAAAGTAAACCCAGAGGTAATGTATTATTCTCAATATTCATAACATACGTCTCATTCATAATGAAAGTATGGCCCTTATGTTATTCATAACACCGAACATCAAAAGTTCTCTTATGAATAACTCTTTTGCAACAAACATTGTGCAATGGGCTAGAGTGTATGAAACTCTAAAATGAATTATGAAAGTAAACCCAGAGGTAATGTATTATTCTCAATATTCATAACATACGTCTCATTCATAATGAAAGTATGGCCCTTATGTTATTCATAACACCGAACATCAAAAGTTCTCTTATGAACAACCTTCTTGGAAGATACTTTATGCAAAAGGCTAGAGTGTGAAACTCTAAATGAATTATGAAAATAAATACATAGGTAATACACCGATGGAAGGTATAGTAACTTTTACTATGTTCCCAGCGTGTATCAAGACCTCATTCCTGGCTAGTCTTTCAGGCCATAGTAGTTCTTGCTTCGAGTTGCAACAGAATGCAATCGAGCGGGTATCTTTTTGATCGACTTACAATACCCAAGAATTAGTGATTAACATGTTTAACCATAATTGCCAAGAACTATATCTTTGACCAGCCTACTATACATCAAAAACTTGTATGACATTCATACATGAGCTGGATATTCCAGTCTTCTTTCCTTTTGCCATTATACTTCTAACAGTTTAACTTTCAGTATTTCTCCTACTCTCAGAAGAAGCATCCAACTTAAGAGTGGCGTTAGCCCCGGACTTCCTAGGCGTGAAAATCTCACTAACACCCTTCGGACACTTCCTTTCTCTTTAAGTTTTTGTTTTATTCACCTTTCATCATATGATAGGCGTTCTCCTGGATCCCACCCTTATCAGTCTAATGCATAGTAAACTCCTTTACTAATAGTTTGCAAACAAACATTGCTTTGGATATCTCATATCTTTTAGCCTTTGTCTTTCTTTGAAAATGATTTTCAGATTCCATGAATATCACATAACTATCCAAACTTTCGAAGTTCGGGTCTCATGGAAGCAAACATATTGCACTTTGACCGAAAAGGAATTCTAGCTTTTGGATCGAAGGACGAGAGTCACATGATCCATGGCATTAGCGGGAGAATACCGAAAGCATGCGATAGGACAAAAATCCTTCTCGGCACTCTAGAGGACAATCCTCACATTACGTTACCAACCGTAAAGTTTTAACCAGATATTTAACAGCTATTCAATTTTAATAGGGAAGGTGGAAACGCGAGCCATTATTCTACAACTATTATGCAAATCACACTTAGACAGTGTTCAAAATTAATTGCACTGAGAATTAAAAGAATTCAATTCTACAGTGCGCTCCCACTCAAATCAATATCTCTCATAATTGATTGTGAGTGATTCAAGATCCATATTACAATTCAACGCCAAGGATGCATCCATCTCAAGTGACGAGAATTGTAATCGGTAGGCCAACTTGCCAATCACATCTCTATGTGACTCTTGTTCATCTTTCGATGCGTGTGTTCCGAGCTCATGACTTTCATGCCTGAACGTCAAGACAACCAAGTGATCACGTTGCGAGGTCTCAACTCACCCGCCTCACACCCGTACAATCGTTCGTACCCATGCATCCATGTGATACACCAAAAGGAAAGATGCCATGACGGTGCTACACTTGGGAGAACACTAACTACTTGATATTTTGTGAGAGATCACCCTAATAAAAGCGACTACCGTGCAATCAAAAGGGTGTATCATAAGGGATAAACATCTCAGGCAATTCATAATAGCATGATATGGTATAGCCCTTTCTGACGGAGAAGTCTTGTATTTCTTCGTCTTTGGCATTCGCGTCGGTGTTCACCTTCGCGAAGATTGCCACCACCTTGTTGATGCACCAGATAATATTGCTATCTCTATAGCTAATAAAATAAGTGCATTACATAAGGTTGACACGCAGGTCATTAAAGTGCAATCATATGGCTCCAGTCATCATGCCGAATCATGACACGCAGGTCATGTTAATCAAATTACATCATATAGCCATCTCATACATAATCAAATTAATATGAGCACTGCTATACCACATCATATGCACATGCAAACCATCCTGCAAAACCAAGTTAGACGCCTCTAATCGGTTCATGCAAAATTTTATTTTTCGTGGCTTCTAAGGTTTCGAAACAAACCGAAGCTACCAACGTCCATCATCAAGCATGATAATCCAAGTCGCTAGATTAACATTCCAGGGTGTATGAAACACGAGATAATAAAATCTCGAGCCCCATACTAAACTTCGTCATACGCGTGACCCCCGTGCAGATCATATCTGCATTGCCCTTTCGTCTGCGAAACATCCATCTTTCTCAACTATGGTGGAACCCAAAGAACTGTTAGCACTTCGTTGATCTGTCCATCAGCATACTCAGGAGCAGCATGAAAGGATCGCGGATTTCCAGAACTTTGTGAGATTCCACCATGCCGTCAAGATCAGGACTACGCAAATTCAGGGGAAGCAACAAGAACATCGGGTAACAGATTTCATCTGCTACCCGCACAAATAATTTTCAGCAATAGATCTCATCTACTACCTAATTATATTGTGCAACACCCATACATCTCTATGTATTCTAGATCGCAACCTGCATCTACGCATAGCACGGCTCTTGATGCCACTGTTGGGTAACGCAGCAGAAAACAAAAAATTTCCGACCTACGCACCAGCCCAGGACCATTATGGAGACTGCATACAAGGTTTGATCATATTCGTTACCGACTCATAGCGCAGCGGAAGTAGATTCGATGACGAACGGCGGTGCAGATCTCCGTAGCTAGGATTTTACAACCTCCCAACCGCGAGGATGTATACCCTCATCTACCCCGCGGACAGCCCTCCGAGAGGACCTCCGAAACTCGGACTGTCACTCGGACAGCCCTTCGGGAGGACCTCCGAAACTCGGACGGTCACACGGACAGCCCTTCGGGAGGCACTCTCGAACTAAGACCGAAACTACGATCTCTCTACAGAGTTGCACACATACGGTGTCATCTATCCGGCAGGGCTTCGCCGTCCAGAACTAGTTCCTGCCGGAACCCAGACAGCCTTTCGGCTCTACGAAACTATTTCGCTGGGAGGGAGAGAGAATGCCAGATCATGCATGGCTTGTGTATGAGAGTAAGGATCTCTTATGGCAGCCCACACACCTCCTATTTATAGGAAAAACCCAAGGGGTAGAGCACATTTGGTCATACCAAAAATGTCCTCACAAAAATGACCTTCTCAAGGGCATAAATGGGAGGGAAGAGGATAAGTGGGGCTGCTTGGAGCAGCCCCAAAACCTGGCCGGCCACACCATGTGGGGCCCCCCAAAAGGGGTTCCCTCCTTCCCAAGTCTTCTCCTAGATCTTTTAAGCAAAGCCCCAAAAGGTGGCTTTCCAAAAATATCCCAAAAAGCACTTTCAGTATTCACGACGACATTTTTCAGCGTCTGATCGAACTGAAAATATTCATGTGGGCTTAGAACATTTCCAGTATGCACCAAAATAATTTTCAACGCGAGCCGGAACAATTCCGGTTTAGTGATTTTCATCTGCGAAAAGTATCTGAAGCGGTTTCGGCAGCTCCGGAACATTTCCGGTTTTCATTCCGGAAAATTCCAGAAAGTTTCCAGAATGATTCTGGCACCCTCCAAGAATTATCAGGCATGTGCCAAAACCAATTTGACTTTATGGTATCCCCTGAAACAACTTTTCAGTTTTACCGAAACTGTTCCCGTGTTCTCTCTGCGGAACTTTTCCGGTGTCCGAAAACTTTTTCGGTGATTTTCTCTCAGACTCCCTGTCTAGTATTCAGCAGATAGATGACCCTTAAGCGTGTGACCCTATAGGTTCGGTGAAGCATAGACATGACCCGGAACCCGTTCCGATCAATGATCAACATCGGAGCCGTGGACACCCATATTGATCCCTATACCCACACGAATGAATATTCGAGTGAACCTCCAGTTGCCGTGAGCTATTCCTGTTGCTTCGCGATATGTTACAAATACCCGAGGTGAGACATGTTGGCATCCCTGTGGATTAACAACTTGTCCACTATGCCAGTTACCTCGTTACCGGTATTGTTCTCTTTTCTCGTTCCCGTGTTCCGGCATCCCCGTGATCAAATCACAAAGTGTCTGGCCAGACGATGATGGATACCGTAACACCGAGAGGACCCAGAGATATCTCTCCATCGTCGGAGGAGCAAATCCCAATCTTGAGCTATCAAGTTACTTGACATACTTTTCCATGAACCCGTAAGCCGCCGTAATAGCCACCCATTTACGGATGACGTTTAACAAACCCCAAAGTTCATGAAGCAAGCATGAAGAAACGCGATACTCTCATGGTCTAAGGAATCATGCAAACGTAAACCATCTCTGTGTTATTAACCATTAACTTATGACGAATGAATCTCATAGCATAACATCAATTCGGGTCGATTCAACACAAGTGTTCTACCAACAATTGTGCCCTCAAAATTGCCGGCATAGTCATGCCCATGATCAGGAAAACAGGATCATCATGCAATACTTGAGCCAGTCATAGAGGCTTGACTAGGAATACATTTTACCGTTTATTATCCCACACGTGCACATGAGTTTCCCTCCAAGCCTCGTTTTATTTGTAGACTCGAGAATCATTGCAGTTATAGCATGGAACATAAACTTAATTATGAACAGGGAGATAATCAATAACATTTATTATCGCCTCTAGGGCATATCTCCTACACTTTGTGTGATTTGGTAGCCGGTGTTAGTGTTATGCCTTTCTCCTTATATAAAAGACTTGACTTGAATAAACTCACACCTACTGAAATATCATTGCAAATGGCTTTCAAATCAACTACCATACCTATCGGTATTTGTGAGGATGTGCCCGTTGTTGTTGCAAATGTTACTATCTTAACAGACTTTGTTATTCTTGAGATGCCCGAGGATGACAACATGTCGATTATCCTTGGTAGACCCTTTTTGAATACTGTAGGGGCTGTTATTGATTGCAACAAAAGCAAAGTCACTTTTCATATCAATGGTAATGTGCACACAATGCACTTTCCGAAGAAACAATTCCAAGTGAATGGTATAAATGTTATTGAAGAATCTCCGACCATCACTATTGGAAGCTTTCAATTACCTCTAATTACTACCAAATAGAAATATGATGCACTTATTGTTGGGGATATGCACATCCCCATTGAGGTAACTTAGTGATTTACGAAAGTTCTTCGGTTTCATGCTAATCGAAAGTGGTTGTTAATAAGACTTGATCAACCTTATTAATGGATCATTTTTAGAGGTATGAAGTTGATGAATCTAGTAAGCACAACTCTCTTCTCCCACCTTTTATTTTCTATTTTAGCTAGTCAAATGAAATAAAAAGCCATGTTTATCCAGTTTTCAGTTTTCACCGTGCAATAAAAAATGTCCCAAAAATAAAAGTTCTCAGAATGTCCTGAAAATTTGATACGATTTTTTTCTGAATATTTCTGAATTTATGGTGCAAATAATACCAGAGGGGGGGTGCACCTGGTGCCCACAAGACACCAGGGCACGCCAGCACCCCCAGGTGCGCCCTGGTGGGTTGTGTCCCCCACGTGGGCCCCCTCACTTTTCTCTTTAGCCCAGATCATCCCCTACCACCAGAAAAAAATCACCACAGCCACCCTTCCCGTGTTCTTGCTCTCAAACCCGCGGATTTCGATCTCTTTGCTCAAAGCTCCGTTTCTGAAACTGCTTGGAGGGATTGCTACTTGGTATGTGACTCCTCCATTGCTCCAATTAGTTTTTGATTTAGTGGGTTATTTTTTTAGAGTAATTAGCTACTCTTAGTGCTGCTGTAGATGAGCTTGCATGTTGAATTCTTAGAGTTCTAAGTAGTTTGAATGCTCAATATGGACTCTATGCATGCTTAGGAGTAGTTGCTATCAATTTCACGAAGTTTTTTTGACAAAATTTTGTGTCTCAAAAATATTTCAGAAATTTGTTCGCAAATAAAAATGCAATTCTTTAGGAGTTCTTCAAGGAGGAGATCCTCGGAAGCCTCATCAAGTGGAAGCTCGGTTCGACAGTCTTATGTTGAGCGAAGCGAAAGCTCGATGCGAGATGCCGCCACCAAATCATGGTTTTGGCCGTGAGACGAGTTCATGGAAGGTGAAGGTATTAAGGAGGAATTTGACCAATTTGTCCACAATGCAGAACTTGCTCCCTTCATCGCAGATAAGTGTCCTCAACATCTCGAACTCACGAAAACATTGACAAAGAAATTTAAATATTTTCCTCGTGAGTCTAGAGTTTCATTCAACCTTTATGACCGTTCTTTCACCATGACTTTAGACTTATTCAGTGAAACATGCAAACTTCTATCTTGGGGTTCCCTTGATGAGCCAACAAAATCTGAATATGAGTCATTTTTAGTTAATCTCTGCTATGGTGAAGATAGGGGAGTAACACAAGGGAGAATTAAGAGCATCCATTTCCCATCGATACAATATTTTGCGCTTTTTAATGGTAAATGTATCATATGCAAACAAGATTGTAGCACACTGTGTGCTCATGATTTGAGTCTCATACACACTGCCATAACTGGAAATAAATACTATAATCTTGGTGCAATTGTTGCACGGCTCAATGCTGCTAATGGGAATTTTTATGGAGGAATCTATGCCTCCCGTGTAGCGGAGGGATTAAATGTCTCACCATGGCCTAGTGACCCCATCCTACCTACTCAGTATTTAGACTTTGAGGCTAT
This sequence comes from Elymus sibiricus, assembly GCA_039707655.1. NCBI lineage: Eukaryota > Viridiplantae > Streptophyta > Magnoliopsida > Poales > Poaceae > Elymus > Elymus sibiricus. The sequence goes on along the minus strand of CM077663.1, from coordinate 446,253,289 downwards.
TAAGTGCCATAAGTTTCTTACAGGCACGACCACTAACTACACCTATAACTTGAGATTTAATAAAAAAAACTGTTGTGCCTGTCACTTTGCCTGCTCCTGCTCTCTTTGATTTTCATAGTAGGGGAAGATACTATGTCCTTGAGAGCGAGGCCCATGTATACAATGCGGAGGTTGAAGCTGCCAGGAGGGCCGCGGAGTTTGCACCGAGGGCCTCGTTGAGCCATCGCCCAGATTATTATTCATACGGATGGTGATTACCAAGCTAGGCCAAAAGCCTAAGCTTGGGGGAGTACATATTTCCACCGACATTACATTCATGTTCACACATTTCATTCCAGTTGTCGGTGTTCACACTTTTTCATTGTAATATCCATGCTAGATTTGTTTTCTCGCTTTCTTCTTGTGTGTTTGAAAAACTTTGAGAAAACCCAAAAATATTTCCTACTTGTTTTTAGTTTTTCTTTCTAACTTAATTTAATTGTAGCATCAAAAAGAAAACCCAAAAAGATTTCTTGTTTCTTCTTTTACTTGTTGGGAGCTTTCCCGTGTAAATAGGTTTTTCTCGTTTTTGTTTTTCCCTCTTTAATTTGCTTTCTTCAGAAAAAAAACAAAAACTCCAAAAATATTTCAGTGTGTTTCTCTGAAATTCTTTTCCTTTTATTTGAGTCATACCAAGGAGAAGACCACAATGAAAATGTTGAGTGGCTCTCATATGCATTATTGTTTATCTAACACAGAGCCCATATTACCTTGTCTTCTCCTCTTGAATAAAATGTTTGCAGATTCCAGCTTAGTCCACGGCACTCTTGCACTATTATAATCTTCTTATCATTCGGTCGTGCAAGTGAAAGGCAATAATGACGATATTTGATGAATTGACTGTGGCAGACAAAAGCGGGTATGAACTCAACTTGTTTTTGTTTTTGTAAATATGTTTAACCTAGTATCCTTGATTCAGCATATTTAGATCAAACATGTTTGGAATGACCCTTAGAGATTATAGTTGTTCATGTTATGCTTAAGTAGCTAGGAGTGGATAATGATTTATCTCGGATGTCAACATGAATTAAAATGGTTGTGATGTGGTATGATGATATGGTATCCTCCTCTGAATGTTTCAAGTGGCTTGACTTGGCACATGTTCACGCATGTAGTTGAATCAAAACTGTCGTGGTTTTATCACATCATATGTCGTAGTGTCAGGACTTAGGTGTGAAGCCATCGCTACGACAGTTAACTCGAAGGGGTTCGTCGGGACGAAAGACACAGGTTTACCCAGGTTCGGCCCCTCTCGAAGGAAGTAATAGCCTACGTCCTACTTTGAGTTGTATTGATTGGGTGTCGATTACAAGGGAGCGGATTCGCTTTACCTAGTACTTGATCAAAGGTTTCGTGGCCTAAGCCACCCAGGGAACCTGCCTTTATATATTCAGGTCAAGGCCCTGGGCTTACAAGAGTCCAGGACGGGTTACACTTATTAACCGACCTTGTCTCTAACTACTCTTGCCTTGTCTGGTAAGCCGCCACTGGCGACTTACCCCATCCGGGTTACCCATTGTCCTCTGGCTCTGGGCCTCCTCTAGGCCCATCGGGCAAGTCACTTCCAGGCCTCATTGCTAAGCCGCCAACCTCATGACCCGGTCCCTCCTGGGCGGGTCTCACCACGGGATGATATCCCCAACATTAGCCCCCAGATTGATTTGAACCGGTTCATGTCAATCTTCAAGTCTCCTGGTTGGCGAGTCTTACACTCCTTTCTGATAAATCTTCATGACCCGCCATGTGAAAATGGGTGATGTCATCTCTGACCAATCTTCGTGACCCGCCATGTGGAAATGGGTGACGTCATCTCTGAAAAATCCAAAAGATCCGGATGACGTCACATAGAATCTTTTCATTAACTAGTCAATCCGAGAATCGAGGCGTCTTCTTGGTCAATCATCATGTTGCCTCCTCGATTCCCGCGCGAGACTGTTGCTGTTCCATCCACCTCATAAATAGGCACGTGGGGTCCTACACTTTCCCCCGTCGACGTCTCTCTTCTTCTTCCTCCAAATGCCCGCACAGCCAAAGCTTCGCCGCGCCGCTCGGACCTCGCCGTCATCATCACCAAGGCCGCTGCATCAACCTGAACTTGTCCAGAGTTCGCCGCCGCTCGCCCGCATCTCCGACAAATCTCGGGTTCCATCTTCCCCTCCCTCTGAATCTGCAAAAGTCATCGGGTGTTCTTCGGGTCCGCCGCCGTTCATCGGTGTTCTTGGCGTAGATGAAGAGAATAATTACTTGTAGATTCCCATTTGCTTAGCAAGATCCCGCGGCGCTCCGCCGGGCGTGTTTTCCATGCTTATCGCACGTCTTCCCTTCACGGGAGCCTGCATATGAACTGCCTGTTCTTCACCGTCAATTTAGGTTTAGGAAATATTTTCCTTTTTGTCTCCTCCATAGATCTTAAAACGGTAGCTGTAATTGTTGGAACCTGTTTTTCCACACTGAGCAGTTTTTCCAATACTCGATGGCAAACTTGACCCGCCATCATGCTGCCGGCTCATTGTCATGCTTCGTTGCTGTAATGATCGGCGGCTCATAACTTAATACTGACCCGCCAAGTACCATCACCACTTTTAAAATTAAACTGTTTCAGTCATGCCACGTTTTTTTAACCCGGCACAAAATCATGTCTTTCCACAACCTTTAAGCCGCTGTCATGGCTAAAGCTCCTGCCTCTTGCGACTGGGTAAGATCCGGGGTAACTGAGGAAACACTCAACGATTTTGTCGTCATGGGAGTTTTGCCGGCTCAGGATGTTATCCACTGGCGGGTTCCGGGTAATGAAACCACTCCCAAGCCCAAGGATGGGGAAGTCATTGTGTTCACATACCATCTTCTCCGTGGCTTCTCACCGCCCGGGTCTAAATTTTTCCGGGAGGCCTTACACTTCTACAAACTGCACCCTCAAGACGTTGGCCCCAACTGCGTCAGCAACCTGTGCCAGTTCCAAACTCTCTGCGAAGCTTATCTGCAAGAAGAGCCGTCTGTTGACCTCTGCAAGGAATATTTCTACATCAACCGCCAAACAGAAATGGCAGATGGATTGAGTCTTGAACTCGGAGGTGTCACTCTTCAAAGACGGAGGGATGTACTCTTTCCAGCAGCGATTCTGCCGAGTCATCCCAAAGACTGGAATAAAACCTGGTTTTACTGCAAAGATACTTCCCCAGAAGGAGAGAATCCACTGTCGGGTTATCGTCCTTACCAGCTCAGTACCGACACCGAACTCCCAGACCGGATGTCTGCTGCAGAGTGCACCCAGTATGGTCCAACCTTTTCAAAAATAAGGGCCCTGTTAGCCAACGGGTTAACAGGCATTGATCTGACCAACTGCTGGGTCTCTTGGAGGATTCTGCCGTTGAGCCGCCGCAACGCCTTAATGTGCCAATATATCGGTGAGGTAGATGACCCTCAACGCTTCAACCAGACTCCCTTGACAGACCAAGATCTTAATGCCATCGTCAAATCCTTGCTGGGAGAACCTCAAGCAGTCTGCAACAAGATGAGGCTAAGCCCTTTTTATGCACTTAACCCGGCTCCGGAGGTGAATGTTTTCATCCTAATCCTCATCCATTCTTTTAGATGCTGCATTTCATATGCCCTGTTTAATCTTTCTGCCAATGCATATACCATATGCAGGCCGGCTCTTCCTTCTGGAACAAGAGGCTAGTCATTACTTCCAAGTAGAAAAGCAAAGCAACCAAGGCTACCAAGGCTCGAGCTCCGGCTCGTAAAAAGAAACAATCAACTGAGGAGCTGTTCGGGTTGGATGACTCAGAGGTAGAACTTGATTCCCTTGGTCTTCTTTTCATGCAACTTATTGACGTTGACTCCTCTCGGGATGAGGCGGAGGCAAGCGAAGCCAGAGCCGCAGAGGTAACTATCATCTCCTTCGACTCAGAACCTCTGCCAACAGAGAGAATCCGGCGGGTCATTCGGAAAGTTAAATTTTCACATCCTCTTGCTCACTTGGACCCCGACTTTCTTTTGAAGAAGCAACAACATGATGCCAGACGTCAGACCCGGAGCGGCGGCTCTGAATATCTGGTGGCCGGCATACCTGATACTCCGGCTCGCCGAAAACGTCGCAACGAGGTACTTCATGCTTTAATTTGTACTTCTGCATATTAGTCTTGTACTGCTACTTACTCATATTGCTTCATCTAATTATACCAGGAAACTCCTCCTTCGTCTGGCGACTCAACCGGCTCCAAGCTGCCTCCCCTTGTTATCAACCCGGGGTAAACTTTCTTACTTCTTTTCCCTGCTTACTACTATACTGTCCTTGCATATAACTGATAATGAAGTCCTTGTCTTGCAGGGCCTAGGCCAAGAAAAGGAAACTGAGCGGGTCATCTTCCTATCGAGATGTTTCAGAACCAGAAGATCCATAGCTTGACACTCCTGAAGCTCAAGTGGAACCATCCGATGCTGGCCAGGGTGCTCATGACGACACTCCCCAGCCCAACGTCCAGATGTTTCAGAACCGGAAGACCCATAGCTTGACACGTTGTGATTCCTGAGGCTTCTCTGGAGACGGATCCTAAGCCGCCCAGCCCCTGCCAACAACTCAAGAGGTGCCGGCTCAAGAAGAAGAGGTCACTATTACTGGCTCAGCCTATGCCGCTCCGGCCCCCTCCAACGTGCTAACCAAGCACATCAGCAAGGCTGAAACGCCTTCACCTGAGAAGGATAAAAACAAACTTGATCTGCCCAACTTGGAGAAGCTGACTGCCGACGAGTTGCACTCAGGATATCTGAGCCGCCTTGCCGCAAGCCGGGACATGGAGGCCAGACTAGTTGATATGATGAGGAAGAAATATGAGGTATTCCACTTTTCTGCTCTCTGTATATCCTTATGTAGCCCCCCAAGGGCCGTCTTATATTCTCAAAAATAAGCCGGGTCTTCAATAATATGTAGACTTGAGTAGACCAACGTTGTAGCCCCCAAGGGCCGGGTCATTATACCAATACTGAGCCAGCACTTATTGCCTTAATAACTGCAAAAATGCCAAGGGTAGCCCCCAAGGGCCGGGTCATTATGTAAATAATGAACCGGGACTCTATGTAAACCTGATTTTAGACTTGTAGAGCAATGTTTAGCCCCCAAGGGCCGGGTTATCTTCATGAAGATGGTCCGGGTCTTATTTGTATTGTAGATATAAGAAAGAACTTATACACATTAGCCCCCAAGTGTCAAGTATATTGCCTGCAATCTGCTTGGGACTTGTAAGAAAGCTCTGCCATGCTTCTAAACACCATTATGAGCCGGACTGGCGGCTTAAGATCTGATAATCTTGCTTTGCCATGATTTGTCATGTGTAGGTATCCTTAAGTGTGGCTGAATCTAGTGTGACAAGCCTTAAGAAGAGTCTGGCATCGCAACAAGAAGCTCGAGCTGAAGTCGATGCAAAGTGGCAGCTCGCCTTCTCAGAGCTGGAGAAGATCAAGACGGAACTTGAGGCGTATAAAAAAATTGCTGAAGCCAGACAAGCCGCCCTGACCAAACGCGCAGAAGACGCCGAGGGCCGTCTTACACCCGTGACTGAGGAGCTGACCAGCCTGAAGCGCCACATAAACCAGATGACCGAAGCCGTCTTTGGTAAGCATTGTTTAGTGAAATTATGACCATGATCCAGATATCCTTATGGAGACTCACTCGGCGGCTTACAACCTGTCTTACTTTCAGGCAAACGAACCCGCCAGCTTCCGGACGATAGTTTGCTGAAGCTGAAAGCGTTATATGCTTTCACTGAACAACTATGCGCTGGAAGTCTATTTACCATCAGGGCAGTCTTTGGCGAGAAAGGGGTGCCCAAGCTGATCAAAGACGTGCTAAAGTGCCTCTCCACCGTCCCTCAACACTTCGAAGAAATGAAGAAATCAGCCGCCCGCAAGGGCGCGATATCTGCTCTGAGCCGGGCGTTGGCATATGCGCCGGAGCTTAACCTGGAGGAGATGACGGGGGGCTTCCCGCAGTTGAAGGATGATGGGTCGGAATTCACTCAAGACGACTACGCCCGCTGCTTCAAAGCGTCTCGGGTGTTGGGCAGCCAGGTAGCCGCAGAAGCTGACCTGAAGACATATCAGGCGACTTACGATGCCGACAACACGTGAATCCGGGCGCCTACATTTGAACCAAAGGATCTGACTCCCCAACGGCGTAAGCATATCTTCGCTCCTGATGTTGACCCATCTCCCATATTGGATGATGAGGCTGAATTTGAAGCATTACTCAACTGCAACTGGGATGTGGACAACCTTCAGATCCAGGAAAGCGAAGACCCGGCGCGGGATGACCCGTCGACAAGCTAGGCGCAAGAGCCGGTCTTCAAGGATGCTAGCCCGGGCGAAGCTGAGCCGCCAGATGATAACTTGTGAAAAACTTGAGCACCTTATTTTGGGCCCTGTGAGGCCTTGTAATAGCAGTAGAAAAACTTGATCGCCTGCTCTTGTGCCTTCGTGCACTTTTAAAACTTCTTTAGCCCATATGCCGGCGACTTAGCATGAATGTCTTGATATAATCATCTGACTGCATTGACTCCCCCGGCGGGTTATATTCCATGAGCAATGCTAAGCCGGGGTTACCCAAAAAACTTAGAATCTTATCATGAAAAATACCTGCAAAAAACAAGCAATAGAGTATATATTTGTACATCTCTTTATAAGCCGGCCTTAAAGGCACAGTAAGGCGAGACAGCTCTTTGTTAAAAAAATTGTATTGCCTCAAAGAAGCTAGGCATAAAAGCCTGAAACCCCGTAAGCCGGCTCTCACATGACATAAATCCGTCGCTTAAACCTTAGCAAGTTCAGGGTCTTTAAAAAGATTGACGTTGCTAAGAGTATGAACGGCCCACATGGCGGAGAGACTATAGCAGACAAGGCGAGTTTATCCTAGCTCACTGTAAGCCGGCTCTCTCGTGACAAAAGCCGCCGTTTTAACCTTGACAAGTTTAGGGTCTTTTTACGAGATTGACTTTCAAGTTCAGGGTCTCTGAGCAAGATTGACTGTCTTCGGCGGGTCACATGGTGGAGTAGCAAATTGCAAACATGCAGGTTTAACCCGAATATGGCATATAAAGCCGGTCAAGAGGGTACGAAAGCTAAACCCAGTGGGTTGGAAGCCCCCAAGTGACCTTATGAAGAATCAACTCTTTGCACGAAACTTGGTGCTTAAAAAACGGCAGAGGCCCCGAATTATGGGGATGCCAACTTTATTATATCATAAAAAGGTGGTATACAGAATGACAGAAGTATGCACATTGATAAGAACCCCGGCTCAAGTATAATATGGCCGAAGATGGGCAATGTTCCACGGCCTGGCAGTCTCTTCTCCGGACGTGCGTGATTTGTCACTCTCCCGTATATCAATGAGATAGTAGGAGCCATTGTTGAGATTTCTGCTAATCACAAACGGTCCCTCCCAGGGGGGTAACAACTTATGCATATCCGACTGGTCTTGAATCAGCCGGAGCACTAAGCCGCCTTCTTGGAACGTCCGGGTCTTGACTCTGCGGCTATGATAAGGACGCAGATCTTGCTGGTAAACCACCGACCATGCCGCTGCAAGGTCCCGTGCTTCATCCAATGCGTCCAAAGCATCCTGACGCGCCATCTCATTATCAGTTTCAACATAAGCCGCCACCCTAGGCGAGTCATGACAGATATCACTGGGGAGAACGGCCTCTGCGCCATAAACCATGAAGAAAGGCGTATAGCATGTTGATCTGTTGGGCGTGGTTCTGATACTCCAAAGTACTGAAGGTAATTCCTCCACCCAACAACCCGTCGTGCGTTCCAAAGGAGCCATAAGCCGGGGTTTTATCCCTTTCAAAATTTCCTGGTTAGCATGCTCTGCCTAGCCGTTTGACTGCGGATGAGCCATGGAAGATACATCAAGGCAGATGTGTTCATCATCACAAAAATCCTTCATAGACCCCTTGGACAAGTTTGTACCATTATCAGTAATGATACTATGAGGATAACCAAACCGAAAGATCAGCTTCTTGATGAACTGGACTGCTGTTGCTGCGTCACACTTACTGACCAGCTTAGCCTCAACCCACTTAGTAAACTTGTCAACCGCCACCAAGAGGTGGGTCTTCCTGTCTTTAGACCTCTTAAAAGGTCCCACCATATCAAGCCCCCAGAACGCAAATGGCTAGGTGATTGGAATCATCCGTAACTCTTGAGCCGGCACATGGGCACGTCGTCCAAATTTTTGACACCCATCACATTTACTGACCAAGTCCTCTGCATCTTTATAAGCTGATAACGAGTAAAAGCCGTGCCAAAAAGCTTTAGCCACCAAAGATTTTGACCAGGCGTGATGACCACAATCACCGGCATGTATCTCTTGTAGGATTTCACGACCCTCGTTGGGAGAAACACATCGCTGAAAAACGCATGTCACGCTGCACCTGTGTAACTCGCCATTGACAATAGTCATAGACTTAGACCGCCTCATAATTTGCCGCGCCAAGGTCTTGTCTTGGGGTAACTCGCTGCGGGTCAGATACGCCATATAGGGCAGCGTCCAATCAGGGATTGCACGGAGAGCCGCCACCAATTGTCCTTCCGGGTCAGGTATAGCCAAATCCTCTTCCGAAGGTAATTTAACTAACGGGTGATGTAATATGTCCAGAAACACATTAGGTGGCACCGGCTTACGCTGAGACCCCAGTCTTGATAGCGCGTCAGCCGCCTCATTCTTCTGTCGATCAATATGATCCACCTAATAGCCCTTGAAGTGGCCAGCAATAACATCAACCGCCTGGTGATAAGCCGCCATGCGAGGGTCCTTAGAATCCCACGTGCCGGAAACTTGCTGACCACCAGGTGTGAGTCGCCAAGACATCTGACCCGGCTCAAATTCATCTCTTTTGCCACACGGAGTCCATGAAGCAAAGCCTCATATTCAGCTGCATTGTTAGTGCAAGGAAACATTAACCTCAAAACATAACAAAATTTGTCACCTCGCGGGGAAGTTAAAACAACTCCAGCCCCCGAGCCTTCCAATTGCCTGGAGCCATCAAAATGAATTGTCCAATATGTATTGTCCGGCTTCTCCTCGGGTGCTTGACATTCTGTCCAGTCATTGATAAAGTCCACCAGGGCTTGAGATTTCATAGCCGTCCGGGGCACATATTTCAGATTGAGAGGCCCAAGCTCAATTGCCCACTTAGCAATCCTGCCAGTGGCTTCTTTGTTTTGAATGATATCTCCCAGAGGAGCAGAGCTGACCACTGTGATCGGATGCCCAAGGAAGTAGTGCTTCAGTTTGCGATTGGCCATGAATACTCCAAACACCAGTTTTTGCCAATGCGGGTATCTTTGCTTGGATTCTGTCAAGACCTCACTGACATAGTAAACCGGCCGCTGGACTGGATACTCCTTACCCGCGTCCTTGCGCTCCACCACAACTGTAGCACTGACGGCTCTATTGTTAGCCGCCATGTATAGGAGCAAAGGTTCTTTCTCCACCGAAGCAGCCAGAATGGGCGGTCCAGCCAACTATCTTTTGAGCACCTCAAACGCCTCATTGGCCGCATCGCTCCAGACAAAGTCATCTGTTTTCTTCATCATTTGATATAAAGGACTAGCCTTCTCACCCAGGCGGCTTATGAACCGGCTTAGAGCGGCAATACGACCCGCCCAGCGCTGGACATCATTAATGCACGCCGGTTTAGACAAAGAAGTGATAGCCTTTATCTTGTCCGGGTTAGCCTCAATGCCGCGCTCCAAAAATCCCAAGAGCTTGCCTGCAGGCACACCAAACACGCACTTGGCTGGGTTAAGCATCATCTTGTAAACCCGCAGATTATCAAAAATTTCTTTCAAATCATCTAACAGAGTCTCCTTTTTTCGTGATTTGACCACAATATCATCCACATAAGCATGAACATTGCGCCCAATCTGACCATGAAGACAGTTCTGCTAACAGCGCTGATAAGTCGCCTGCGCACTTTTGAGTCCAAAGGGCATAGACACATAGCAGAAAGCTCCAAAAGGTGTAATGAAGGATGTCTTCTCTTGGTCTTTGACTGCCATCTTGATCTGATGATAACCTGAGTAAGCATCCAGGAAACATAAGCTTTCACAACCCGCCGTTGCATCGATGATCTGGTCGATACGGGGGAGAACAAATGGATCAACCGAACATGCCTTATTGAGATCCGTGTAATCTATACACATGTGCCACGTGCCATTCTTTTTAAGTACAAGCACGGGGTTAGCCAACCACTCTGGGTGAAAAACTTCGACGATAAACCCTGCTGCCAAGAGCCGGGCTACTTCTTCTCCAATAGCCTTACGCCTCTCTTCATTGAAACAACGGAGGAACTGTTTGACCAGCTTAAACTTAGGATCCACATTAAGGTGGTGCTCAGCGAATTCTCTCGGTACACCCGGCATGTCTGAAGGTTTCCATGCAAAGATGTCCCGATTCTCACGGCTGAACTCGATGAGCGCGCTTTCCTATTTGGGATCCATATTGGCCCCATTAGTGATTTGCTGCGATGAGTCGCCAGGAGTAAAATCCACCAGCTTGGTGTCTTCTGCCAGAAACTTCAGGGGCGGCTCAGATTCAGTGCTAGGCTTCTTTAATGGGGTCATATCCGCTGGGTCAACGTTCTCCTTATAAAATTTGAGCTCTGCCTCAGCACAACTTGACTCTGCGTATGCCGCATCACCTTCCTCGCACTCAAGAGCAATCTTCCGATCACCATGTACTGTAATCATTCCGTTTAATCCAGGCATCTTGAGATGGAAATAGACATAACAGGGCCGAGCCATGAACTTGGCATAAGCCGGCCGTCCAAACAGGGCGTGATACGGGCTCTTGATTTTAACCACCTCAAACCATAAGGTCTCCACCCTGTAGTTGAACTCCTCGCCAAAAGCTACCTCCAAGGCAATTTTTCCAACCGGGTAAGCCGACTTGCCGGGCACCACACCATGAAATACTGTGGATGAAGGTTTGAGATCCTTGTCAAGAAGGTTCATCCGGCGGAACGTGTCATAGTATAGGATGTTGATGTTGCTGCCACCATCCATAAGCACCTTGGTGAACACGTAGCCTCATACTTGGGGGGCCACCACCAGGGCTAAATGCCCCGGGTTATCCACACGTGGCGGGTGATCCTCCCTGCTCCAAGTTATGTCATACTCAGACCACTTAACGTACTGCGGGAGAGCCGGCATGGTCGCATCAACCGCCCGCTTGCGCACTTTCTGATCTCGCTTATCAAGGCTTGTCGTAAAGACGTGACTGGCCTCCATTAAGCTGCTTCGGGTTACTCTGATATCCTGACTGGTTGTTTTGTTGTTGACCACCATTGCCAGGCTGCTGGTTATGACCTCCATGGCTTCCTTGACCTTGATAACCAGAACTCGAGCCGCCTGCACCGAAGCCAGACCCATGAGAGCCAGATCCTGACCCGCCGGGCGGTCCGTTGCCGTTGCCTTGATGCTGGCTAAGGCTGTAATTCTGGAAGTCCCGCATAACCCAACAATCTTTCCAAGCATGGATGGACGGCTTATTGGGCAGGCTGTGCTTCGGACAGGGGTCAATAAGGACTGCTTCCATGTTGAAGGGTTTATTTTTTCCGAAAGGCGGTTTACCGTTCCCCTTGCCACGGCTGTTCCCAGCATTAGTATTGGCCACCAGATCTGACCCGGCGTCCGGATGCTTCCGCTTACCGCCATTACCTGGATTATTATTTCCTGTCCCGTTCTGCTGCTGACCTTTGCCATTGCCATTCTTCTTGCCCTTAGCTGACTTCTCATCATCAGACCCGGGTGACGGTGTCCTGGACTAGGGGGTACTCACCACGTCGTCTCCCGACCAGTGGGTCGGGCCGAGGACCCCCAGGGCGGTTCATTAATGGGCCAGTTCGGACAGCCCATGATGCATACGAGGAAGATTCCACAAGACTTGGTGATCAAGACAATGACTCCTCACCACCGACGTAGCCGACTAGGACTCTTGTTATCCTAGGCCTCTGGTGTGTTATATAAGCCGAGGCCAGGCTAGTCATTAGGGACAATCAGATCATCATAGATCATATCATCATACGAGCATAGCTCTTAGGGTTTAGACCACTACATACGATCTCATGGTAGATCAACTCTGTACTCGATACACCATCATCAATCCAAACAAAGCAGGACGTAGGGTTTTACCTCCATAGGAGGGCCCAAACCTGGGTAAACACCGTCTCCCTTGTCTCCTGTTACCCATCGATCCAAGACGCACAGCTCGGGACCCCCTACCCAAGATCCGCCGGTTTTGACGCCGACATTGATGCTTTCATTGAGAGTTCCGCTGTGGGATCGCTAAAAGGATCGATGGCTCGTCTGCATATTGCAGTTTGTTCTGGACAGCCAATTTGTGTTCGTCGTCCCCATTTCCTTGAGCGTCGTTTTGACAATTGCTTTGGTGGAATGATGCGGAATTGTATCTACAACAACCCTGCAAAATTTCGTCGCGTGCCGATGGAGGAATCTCCGGCAATCTCCAATATACCGGAGCCCTATCGAATCTGGATGGGAATCTGGATGAGTTTAGGACAAGGTGTCCACTATCTAGCTCGGATACCCGTTGGAAAATCCTACTGTTCATCGACTGCGGAATTCCTATACCGATCACCCCTCAAAATTTTAGCTCGATCCGACCGTCCAAACTCCGGGAAACGTCTGATGAGTAGAATGAATTTTGGATCTATTTTCTGCGCGAAAACTAATCCGACCTAAGTTCATCTTTTTCATGAACGGGTTGTGAGGCGTCCTTTTTGAAGGAAATTTTCTCATCACCTCGGTCAACTAACCAAGAGTTCGGCATCGCGAGGGCCGAATCAAGAGAACCTCGTTATCCGCGGGTTGTACGGGTCGAGCGCTCCGTTGCTTCATCAAGCCAGCATTGACCTCGTCACAAATTCCGACCTGGGTTGGCATCGCCGCGCCGTTACTTTTTCAAGCTGACGTCCACCACGCCGACCTACCTTTATACGTCGGCTGGCATGGGGCTCTAGCGTCACCTTACCGATCTGCTCCGTCACCTCGGCTATACCGGGGGCTTCGTCATATCCTCATCAACCCGCTCCGGGGACTTCGGCGTCACCAGCCAACCAGCTTCGACACCTCGGCTGTCATGAGAATTCGGCGTCACCAACCGACCAGCTTCAACACCTCGGCTGGCATGAGAATTCGGCATCACCAGCCGACCAACTTAGACACCTCGGCTGGCGTGAAACTTCGGCGTCACCAGTCAACCTGCTTCGACACCTCGGCTGGCATGAGACTTCGGCGTCACCAGCCGACCTGCTCCGTCACCTCGGCTAGACCAGGGGCTTTGGCATCTCTTCATCAACCTGCTCCAGGGGCTTCGGCGTCACCAGCCGACCAGCTTCGCCATGTTAGCTGGACTAGGGACTTCGCCTCTCCACATCGATCGTGCAGCGTTGCCACTTCGTCAAGCCGAACTCTTCGCTCAGGCACCTCGGCGCCCAGGCCATATTCCTATACTTATTTACTTCACTTAAATTAACTAAGTAGAAGAATTTTTTTAAATATATTATTACCTTTATTTGTTATTACTCTTGGTTTGCACTATATTGTGTGCACAGGTAATCGACTTCGGCTGTGTCATGCGGTCACCTTGGCGTGCCTACATCATCATCCCACCTCCATTAACAAAATTGTGTCGTCGACATGGTCGATGGACCTGGGGGCTTCACTATCACGCTACCGAACTACTCTCCTCGGCTGGACCGGGGGCTTCGCCTCTCCGCAGCAACCATGTTGCGTTGCCACTCCTCGACCCGAGCTCTTCGCTCGATTACCTCGGGCTTGGGGGTTGGGACCTCTGCCAGGCCGAGGACTACGTCTTCGTCACGCCACAACCCCGAACTGCACCGAGCACATTAACCAGCTAAGTCGTTTTCGTCCTTAGCTCTCTTTGAAATTTTATTTTTTGTTCGGTGCAACCAAACATTATATTTTTTTAAACAAAAAAACTTTGTTTGTTAAAAAATTATTTACCCGATTTAACCGGGGGCACTTAAATTTGTATGAGCCATTTTATAATAAATGTGTTTTCTTCTTAGTCGTTGCGAAGTCTTTTTCTACTACTCCTTTTTCCGACACTAGCGTGTGGTCAATAGCCGGATAGCCTGGTTTCTTTCTAAAGCCGCTCGAGTTTAGTTCTCTAAAAAGGCCTTAGAGAAACACTTCGCCGTCGGGATATGGAGGTTGAAGCCAAAGGCTGACCCGCTTGGAGTCCGGAGATCGGATGTATCAGGTTAAAACACGACCGAAGCGCAAATTAAATTTTAGACCAATTTTGGATTGGCACAATTTTCTTTTATCTAAACATAAAGTTTTTTGCATAAGTTTTTTGGTATTTCCGAGCATAACTCTTGCAGTACAATGCCAGATGCATTTCACGCATCGGCAGTATTAAAGGGGGTCTGCGGTTAACACCGAACCCACTAAACACCGAGGTACTCCATGCAGTCCTCGGCAAAATGTCCTCGGTATTTCGCATTTATATGCATTGATTTCGAGTTGTGTCTTTGGTCTATAGCTGGATTGCCCGGCTCCTGTGCTTACCCCTTACGTTTCCACTTTGTTCGGCTAAGGGGAAAAGGGAGAACCACTGCGATTGTCACTTCCGGGTTAACTGGTTAAGTGCCTCAGTTGGAGAAAGCCAAAAGCTGACTATCACAACAAGCGTAAATCGGTCAGCCAACCGCAGGCGGTGTTCAACCAAATATAGCTGATCGAGGTTATCCGAGTAAAACGAAGGGCCTTTCTTTCTTGAAAAGGCCAAGTTGTGGGTGGTTCGACCTCGAATAATCCGAGGAGTCGACGTATACCGGGGCTATTAAGTTGCCCCCAAACATATGCTCCTATGACTAAGTGAAATTTATAAAGCCTAAATATCTGATTGCCTCGTTTCCACTAACACAACCGCCTCCGGGCAACGAGAGGTCGGCTAAGGGTTGTCTTGTTTGTACGGAAACACCCTACGTAGCATCTACAAAGGGGTGGAAGCCGACGATAGGCCACTTTCAGATTATAAACAGTCGCGACGGAGTCAAAATAAACCATACCGAGGGTTCCTTGTGGCACCTCGGCATAGATACGTTGGGATTCCTGGAGAGCCCAACATATCATCAGCGTTTGTATTTAATATACGAACGGTGCCTTCCATAGTGATCGTTATAACGCCATTGATATGCATCAGTTTGACTTAAGATTTTGGCCAAGCTGGGTTGCCTGGCTCCTGTGCTTACCCACTATGTTCCCGATTGTTCGGCTAGGGGGTAAAGGGAGCACCTCTGTGATTGTTACTTCTGGGTCATCCGTGTTAGTACCTCAGATTGGGTGAAGCCGAAAGCTAGCCATCTTAAGAATATAATTGGTCGGCAACGACGGAAGTGAAATTTTTGGTTCATTAAAGACCACAGAGTTCGGGAACATTCCCCGAACTAAATCCTCAATATTTTCTTCCCACATTGATTGGAGTTGAGGTTTCACGATCATGGTCAACATAATATCCTGGGAAAAGGAACTTATAAATAAACTATTTTTCCTAGAAGATGTTTCTTATAACATATCTCTCCGCGTACCTTTGTTTATAAAACCGCATGGCCGGATTGCCTTGTTTGCCGTAAATCTTTGCCCTTATAAAGGCTTTATAAAGTAGGACAAACACTCCTCGGCTACTAGCCAAGGAGGTTGAAGCCGATGGTCGGTCAACAAAGTCTTGTACAATGAGGATCTGAGCATTAATGATGTAAAGTACTTGGATACGTAGAATCATTACACATAAATTGTGTCAAACGTAACAAAGTTTGTGTCAAACAAATATCGATCCTTAATTCGACCACCCGTGCCCAAATTAAGGCTCGGGGGCTACTGCATTGCATATTCAATGCAGCAAATTCAAAGTGCAATACGGTTTCTGAGGAGATTCGATCCTTAGGTTGGTCGGCCGCACCCAACCCGAGTCTCAAAAACTACTGCGTACCGCGTTTACATCCCTAACGAATGCCGCCGAGCAAGAACTTGATCCTCAGGCCGATTTTGCTAATCGACCTAAGTCTCAGGGGCTACTGGGATTAGTAGTTTTATTTTGATTACTATTTTTTCCTTAAGGGGCATCTCAGGTTTTAGACCGACACGCACCTTGAGGGCTACTGGCTATATATCTCGGCAGAGAATAAATTGCACCAATCGAAAATATCCACAAAAAATCAGCCCGCGGTCGGGGTGGTGCCCCACCTCGGAAGCAGTCCGGCATAAAGCTCGGGCGCAAGTGGCTGGCTCCATAGAGGGCATTTCTGGCATTAAGCTCGGCTGAATTCGTTCAATATTTTAAAGACCGAGGTAGTTTATGACACCTCGGACGTTGATCATCGTTGGAGCTCAGAAGCATTCCGGCATAAAGCTCAAGATCAAAGAAACTTCGTAAGCAGTCTGGCATAAAGCTCGAATGCGAACGGCTGGCTCCATAAAAGACTATACCGATATTTAAGCTCGGATGAACTACTTCAAATATTCAGAGACCGAGGTATCCTATGACACCTCGGATGCCGACCAGCGTTGGAACTCGGGCTCAGAAAGACACCTCGGATACAGTTCGGCGTTGGAGGTCGGACACAAGAGGATACCGCCACACGGGAAACACTTCGGACCCGAGTTGTGGCATAAAAATAATGAGGCATTAATACAAGTCGATAACTTAAAGGGGCTCCTCGGATGCCCGACTTGTGAACTCTTCAGATTCACCTCGGTGATCCTGAAGATCAGTGATGGGAAGATTTATTGAACCAGTTTTCAAGACCGACGACCGAAGACGAAGAACTGTTCGGAAGAATCGAGGAGCATCCGTAACTTGAAGACCGGTTCAGGGGGCTACTGACGGTGTCCTGGACTAGGGGTACTCACCACGTCGTCTCCCGACCAGTGGGTCGGGCCGAGGACCCCCAGGGCAGTTCATTAATGGGCCAGTTCGGACAGCCCATGATGCATACGAGGAAGATTCCACAAGACTTGGTGATCAAGACAAGGACTCCTCACCACTGACGTAGACGACTAGGAATCTTGTTATCCTAGGCCTCTGGTGTGTTATATAAGCCGAGGCCAGGCTAGTCATTAGGGACAATCAGATCATCATAGATCATATCATCATACGAGCATAGCTCTTAGGGTTTAGAACACTACATACGATCTCGTGGTAGATCAACTCTGTACTCGATACACCAGCATCAATCCAAACAAAGCAGGACGTAGGGTTTTACCTCCATAGGAGGGCCCGATCCTGGGTAAACACCATCTCCCTTGTCTCCTGCTACCCATCGATCCAAGACCCACAGCTCGGGACCCCCTACTCGAGATCCGCCGGTTTTGACACCGACACTGGGATCCTTGGTGCTGTCAGAATCTGCATAGTTGGTGAGAGCCGCCATAAGCTCCCCCATGTCTTGGCATGAATGCTTGAGCCGTCCAAGCTTTTGCTTAAGGGGCAAAAGGTGGCAATTCTTCTCCAAAATCAGAACCGCCTGAGCCGCCGTGATATTATCAGAGGAGTGGATAATGGTTGAAACCCGCCGGACCCAATGGTGGGCCGACTCATCCTCACGTTGCACGCAATGATCCAAATCCACAATCGTCATGGGCTGCTTGCACGTTCCTTGAAAATTCGTGATGAACTTCGCCTTCAACTCGGCCCAGGAATTAATGGTGTTGGGTGGCAAACCCTTCAACCACGTGCGAGCCGGTCCTTCCAGCATCATGATGAAATACTTGGCGCAAACTGCATCACTGACATCCAACATCTCCATGGCTAGCTCTCGATCCAGGCTTCCGGAGGTAGATCAGCAGTATAATTAGGCACCTTACGCGGACCATTGAAGTCCTTCGGTAGACGCTCGTTTCATAGAGCCGGCACTAACCACGGTACTCCCACAGCCCTGGAGGTTACTCCGGCTCCCACCGAAACAGAAGGTGCTATTGTGGGCGATTATTGGTAAGCCGCCGCGGCCACTGCCGCCTCTCGCTGTGCTCTTGCACGGTCTACAAGCGCCTGGGCGTCGACAGCGGGCGGGTCATCACAGGGCGGTTCCGACGTCGCTCACTGCTAGAGATCGCCGGTGACTCTATACGCCGACTGTAACTGCGGCTCGGGATAGGGGTCGAGTGCACATGACTCCGGCTCTAGGTATACTTCTCCTGTTGCGCCACCGCTGTCTGCAAATACCCAATGGCATTCCGGGCTTCCTCAGCGAAGGGTGTACCCTCAGCTAAGGGGAGCGCGTTAAGCCTGACTGCCGCTGCTACCATGTTTTCCACCGGGTTAGAATAATGGCCGGGTAGTGTCGGAAAATGTTGCGGCGGTGTCTGGTTCCTGCGGGGCGGGTCTGGCTGCCGATGCTGAAACGCCGCCCTACTCCCAGGTACTTCCGCTGTTCGGGTCATGGTCAGAGGCATGTTCCGTCCTGATCCCGGCGTGTTGAAAAGATTCCTAGGCTCATACTGATCCGGCAGGCAGGTCTGGTGCCTCATCCGACGGACTGCATCTGCAGTTTGTTGGTCCAAGTCAAGACGAAAGGCTTTCGCCCTAAGGCGCTCTAACTCGGCATCCATCTGAGCCCGCAACGTGTTGATTTCCTCCTGGGCACTGGCCATCTGGTCCTTCAACCTCGCGATCTCCGTGTTACGGGTTGCTTGGTTTTTGGTCGTGACCTCGGTTCCCATCAGCGTTGTAAGTTCGTTCATCACATCCAGCAAAACTTGAGCCGACGGCCTGGCTGACCCAGATCCTGTTGCGCCAGGGGGCGCTGCCCCAGCCGCCATGCTACCCAAAGCTGGTGCGATCCAGCCATGAAGACGTCAGCTCGGTTCGGTGGCTCATAGTATTCTGGGTCATGGTAGCCCTCGAAGTAGCCCCCAAGCCCGCCGTTGTGAAGCTGGTAGATTGATTCCGCCTCCCCGCTCGAGGATCCATCCTTTGAGCAGATGAGGGTTTCCTCCCGCGACATAGAACCTTCCTCAAGTTCCGTGCCTTGGGTGAAGCCGACGAAGACGTGCTTCCAGGCCGGGTTAAGCCGGGCGGGTTGCGCGCGCCGGGCCGGCTCGATGAGGTCGGTGCTGATGTCCGGCCCGGGCCTAGATCCACCGATCTTGCTAATGAAGACGTGAATTCCGCCAAAGGGGACCCAGTACCCATACTCAACTGAGTCGGCCTCGGGGCCCCAGCCAGCGTCGTCGATGTAGAGCTTGCCGCGACGACTCTTAGCCATCCTGCCCATGGCGTATCCCTCGATCCCTGGGAGAGAGCCCTTCGAGTACTCCAAACCACCGAGCATCTGCCCCAAGGTGGACGCCAACTATCATGGTTTTATCACGGCAGATGTCCTAGTGTCAGGACTTAGGTGTGAAGCCATCGCGACGGCGGTTAACTCGAAGGGGTTGATCGGGACAAAAGACACATGTTTACCCAGGTTAGGCCCCTCTCGAAGGAGGTAATAGCCTACGTCCTACTTTGAGTTGTATTGATTAAGTATCGATTACAAGGGAGCGGATTCGCTGGACCTAGTACTCGATCAAAGGTTTCGTGGCCTAAGCCGCCTAGGGAACCCGCCTTTATATATTCAGGTCAAGGCCCTGGGCTTACAAGAGTCCAGGCCGGGTTACACTTATTAACCGACCTTGTCTCTAACTACTCTTGCCTTGTCTGGTAAGCCGCCACCGGTGACTTACCCCGTCCGCATTACCCATTGTCCTCTGGCTCTGGGCCTCCTCTAGGCCCATCGGGCAAGTCACTTCCAGGCCTCATTGCTAAGCCGCCAACCTCATGACCCGGCCCCTCCTGGGCGGGTCTCACCACGGGATGATATCCCCAACAAAAACCAACATAGCCTTCATGATATTTATGTTCATGGTGTCCATATCCTACTCATGCTAGTATTTAATGTTGATTATATGTAATGCATGTTCATGACCGTTTTCGCTCTCTAGCTGGCCGCTTCTCAATCTATTTGCTCGCCTTCGCCTGTACTAAGCGGGAATACTGCTTGTGCATCAAAACCCTTAAACCAAGTTATGTCAGATGAGTCCACTATATCTACCTATATGCGGTATTACCCTGCCGTTCTAAGTAAATTTGCATGTGCCACCTCTAAAAATTCAAATGAACATTTGTTTTGTGTGCCTGGACCACTCATGGAGCGACAGGGGGCGGTCAGCATCTTCCATGCTAAGCGGGTTATTCTCATGATGAGTGTTTATTCAGTCGTCCTTACACGAGAGGGGCGGTAATAGGGATTCCCAGTCCGGAAATCAAAAATCAAAAATAATTAAACAAAACTCCGCCAGGAATGTTGTTGGTTTGGACGGTACCCGTGGATGCGGCTAGCCGTGGAGTGTGATTGTTGGTGGAGGGGGAGTAAACCATTACTTTTACCGCTTGGGAACCGCCGCTAATTTGTTTAGCATGGAAGATATTGATAACTCTTGGTCGTAACGTTGACAGGAAGGGTGTACCTCCCAAAACTATATCTATCCCTGTTTTAAACCTTGAGCTCTGGCACCGGTGCAAATCCATGCTTCCCTCTGCGAAGGGACTATCTATTTACTTTTATGTTGAGTCATCGCCTTCTCAAATAAGCGCCAGATCATAGAGCACTACTGTCATCCTCATGCATTGTGTATAGTTGATGTTGGGTGCAGCATGACTAAATCTTTTCTACCATGAATTACAATGTTTAGTCGCTGCTTGAACTTTGGAGCTGCACTGCATGAAAGCACACTTGCTCCCTTGGTGGTTTTGGTAATTCATAACAACATATAAGTCATTGAACTAATGTTTCTACCAAGTATATTTCAGGAAATGTTCAATGATAGGGATGGCAAAAGGATTGAGGAGATTGTGGAGATAACCCCAAGATGCAAGGAAATAGGTTGGCAAAGCTTCAAGCAAGAGGACTCTACATTTTACATTTGTGAGAAATCACTTTGAGTCCATAGGAAGGCCAATACTATTAAAAGGGGGTAAGGTTTTGTTGGTGAACAAAATGCTCATACGTGCACAAGTGATAGTCACCAAAAACACCCACAAGCTCTCCCACCAAAGTCTGTCATAGCCAAATACTCAAAATCGGTGCAACCAACTTTTCCATTTCGGTGCCACCGATTCTCACCTCAAACAGACTCAGCCAACCCCTAGCCACTTCGGTGCAACCGATTCCATACCGGTGCCACCGAGTTTGGGTTGCCAACTCTCTGTTATGCAAATTCACAATATCGGTGCAATCGAGATTGTTGGATCGGCGTCACCGAGATTGTCAATCTGACCGTTGGTCACCTTATCTGTGCAACCGAGTTTCCTATATCGGTCTCACCGAGATTCAAAAGTTGCCACCTTTTGGTCATTTCGGTACCACCGAGATTAACACATCGGTGTCACCAAGTTGGTCATTTTGTGTGTAACGGTTGGAGTTTTGGGGATGCCTATATATACCCCTTCACCACCACCTACTCGAAAGAGAAGCACTTAGAACTATTCCATACTTGCCCCATCCAGTTTTCTGAGAGAGAACCACCTAGTCTTGTGTTGAGGTCAAGATCTTCCACTCGAACCATATGGATCTTGATTTCTAGCCTCCCCAAGTTGCTTTCCACCAATCCCATCTCTTCTACCAAGCCAAATCTGTGAGAGAGTGATTGTGTGTTGAGGAGTCTATCATCTTGAAGCACAAGAGCAAGGAGTTCATCATCATTACCGAGCCTATTACCTTTTGGAGGGTGGTGCCTCCTAGATTGGTTAGGTGTCGCTTGGGAGCCTCCTACTTCGTGTTGTGGAGTGAACCAAGAAGTTTGTACGGGCAAGGAGATCGCCTACTTTGTGAAGATCTACCCATAGTGAGGCTAGTCCTCCGTGGACGGAAGCCGTTATGGAATAGTCAAGGTTGCTACTTCGTGGACCCTTATGGGTGGAGCCCTCCGTGGACTCTCGCGACCGTTACCCTCCGTGGGTTGAAGACTCCATAAACGTGGATGTACGATAGCACCACCTATCGGAACCACGGGAAAAAATCATCGTGTCTACAACTGCGTTTGATCCTCCTACCCTATCCTTTCTATACATGCTTGTTGTTACTTTCCGCTGCTATACTTGACTTGCCATGAAATGCTAAAACTGCCAACTCTAAAATTTGGGAAAAGGCAAAACTTTTATTTGGTCAAGTAGTCTAATCCCCCCCCTCTAGACATACTTTCGGTCCTACAAGTGGTATCAGAGCTTTGGTCTCCATTGCATTGGTCTCACAACCTAGGAGAGTATGGCATCTAGTGAGGGTAATTATCACCGTAGAGGTCCGTATTTTGATGGCACTAATTTTGCTAGTTGGAAGTACAAAATGAAAATGCATATTCTTGGTCATAACCTCGCCGTTTGGGCTGTTGTTCGTGTTGGCTTGCAAGGTGAATTATCTTCGGATGGAAAGGAACCGGATCGTGAAGCGAGCGACCGCGGGTGAGTTGAAGATGTTGCAATACAATGCTCAAGCATGTGACATTCTCTTCAACAGCTTATGCCCCGAAGAATTCACCAAAATCAGCCGTCTTGAGAATGCAAAAGAGATATGGGATACTTTGGTTGATATGCACGAAGGAACCGAGTCCGTGAGAGAATCCAAGTTAGATGTTCTTCAAGGTCAGCTTGACAAGTTCAAGATGAAGGATGGTGAAGGAGTCGCAGAGATGTACTCTAGGCTAGCTCTCATCACAAGTGAGATTGCCAACTTAGGAAGCGAAGAAATGACCAACAAATTCATCATCAAGAAGATACTTAGAGCTTTGGATGAGAGATATAACACCGTGTGCACATTGATCCAAATGATGCCCAACTACAAAGATCTCAGGCCTACGGAAGTCATAGGAAGGATTGTTGCTCATGAGATGACACTCAAAGACAAGGAAGAGCTTCATCACAAGTCTAGCAGTGCTTACAAAGCCACGAGTGATGCTCCCGCGACTTCAAGCAACAACCTTGTCACCAATGAAGAGATAAGCCTCATGGTCAAGAAATTCAACAAATTCTACAAGAATAGAGGCAAAGAAAGAAGCTCCAACTCAAGATATGATGAGAAGCGTTCGTCAAGTCGTGACCGCAATTGCTACAATTTTGGGAAGCCCGGACACTACTCCAATGAGTGCACGGCTCCCTACAAACGAAGAGAAGAGTCACCTCGAAGACGAAGCTCAAGGAATGAATGACCTCAAAGAGAGAGAAGGAGTAGAGATGATCGTTATGAACGAATACACTCAAGGAGAAGTAGAGATTTGGAGAAGAAGGACAAGTACACCAAGAGCTACACAAGAAGGAAACATCAAGCTCATGTTGGTGAATGGGTTTCCGGCTCCGACTCCGATAACAACTCCGAGAGAAGCTATCACTCCGACTCCGACTATAGTCAAGATGATGGTGTTGCCGGAATTGCTCTAGTGACTACCAACTCCTATGATCTATTTGATTCACCAAACGAAGGAAGTGGAAGTTGCTTCATGGCTAAGGGCCCCAAGGTATCACACCCCGAGTATCTTGATTTTGATAGTGATGAAGATGATTTGCTTTGTGAAGATGATTTGCTTTGTGATAAAACTAGTGATGTTGATCAAAATGAACTTGATAATTCTCATGCTAGTCAAGATAAGTCAATTGATGATTATAAGGTGAAAATAGAAGAACTAACTAAAGAACTAAACACTCTTAAGTTAGCTCATGAATCTACTCTCGAAGATCATAGAGAGCTTGTAAGAACTCATGAGAAGCTACGCTTCGAGAAGCTCAACTTGGAGCAAGAGCATGAGTTTCTCAAAGCTATCAATGATGATCTCCGAAAGAAGACTTCATCTTATCTAGCCAAACGACTACTCTTGTCTACATTCATGCCTCAAGTTAAGACTAAGCAATCTAGTAACAAAGGCAAGAAAGTTTCTTCATCTAGTAGCAACAATAAAAATGCTAAACCTAATGATGTTGCTCCTAGTAGTTCTATTGATTCCTCTAATGATGATTCTCTTAGCCAAGTTACACTTGAGCAAGAAAATGCTTTATTGAAAGGAATTATAGAAAAAGGTATCTACAACAGTCTTGCCGGGTGTAAGCAATTTGAGGAAATTGTACACAAGCACGGAGGATAGCGAAAGAATCGTGGTGTTGGCTACTTCAACGCTAATGGAGTTGAATGGGAAGAAGGTCAATATCCCGAGCCCAAGTTTGTTCCTCAAAGGGAGAAGTATGAAAATACTCTTCCCAAGGGGACAAACACTCAAGATGACCTTCCACCACAAAACCACAAGCTCAAGGGCAAGAACAAGCTTCAAGAGGACATTGACTCATATGAAGATGAATCCCTAGCTTTGGTGGAGTGGGTTCCCAAGGCTGCTTCAAGCTCAACTACAAAGGCTACTTCAACACCAAGGATCCCCATCAACTTGATGTGAGTCCCCAAGAAGAAGAACTAGTGAGTTCTTGAGAGGTGACTCCGCCAATGAAATTCACTCATATTCATTATTGGCAAGAACTATTTGCAATCAACATCAACTCTATACAATAGTTCAAGGAGTCACACATTCCCTCAAAGGTAAGCAAGGGACAAGGTAATCAATAAATCAATGGACATCATAACACATGTTTTGCACTCCATGTCCATAGATATCCTTGTATTCGTCTCTTGTGTGTTGGGACTAACCCATGTAGGTGAGAAGAGTAAGGAAACAACAAGGATGCTCCCAACTCTTGGTGATCTTCATCAACTTTGAGCATCCACAACTACCTCACCAACATGAAGTCTTCATCGACAAAACCCAAGGTTAGTTTGTCCCTCTTATGGGGGGATGTCACATCTAGGGGGAGCTTTACTCTAAGACTTGAGCTAAAGCATCTCTTAGAATGTGACAACACTAAATGCTTTATGTAAAAGTGGTAACCCCACTTGTGCTTAAACGATGAGTATGACCTATGATCAAGTATTCTTACTTGGCTCCTAAGTCAAATACTCATATATAGATGACTTCATCATCGCCCAAGTGCTTGTTAGATGCTAGTGTGTATGTGCATGTTTGTCATGATTTCATTTGACATCTTTATTGTGTGAGCATGTTGGTCTGCATTTATTTTCTCATTCGAGGACATCCAATTGTTGCTATTTGGCTTTTGTTTTATATTTTGCCAATTGGATGGACAAGAATGCCTAGGACCACTCTTTAGCTATCTATGATTTCTCACCTCATATTACTTTCATGCTGCATCACACAATTTGAACAAGTACTTTTCGATCCCTCTGTGTGTGGAGCACTCGGAGTTCCGTATCGACAAGGACTGACCATTAAAACCTCCCAAGTGCATCTCGGTGGAACCAACCCCACATTCTTGGTCTCACCGAATGCCTAGCGTTGATCTGGTTTTCTATCTCGGTACTACCGATTCCATATTCTCGGTTACACCGAGTTTCCCTGACAACTGACAGTTGAGAAACTCGGTGACACCGAAAATTTAGAATCGGCGTCACCGATAGTGGTGGGTATATATACTGTGGACCCCGATGTTTTGAAATTAATCCTCAAATCGTCGCGCCTCAGAACCCTAAGCTGCCGCTTCGAGACCCCTGGTCATCGCCCTTGTCTCCTTGCGCTCCTCCACCGCTGGGAATCGCCGCCGTCGACGAAATCTTCTCCATCGTCGCCGCCGTAGAGGATCCGTCGCCGAGTTAGGGTACGGATTCGACCTCCTTTGCGCTCCCCATCTAATTCTCACGCACTGGATTTGTTTTCTCCATAAGCCACAGCTTGCGCATCGTTCTATCCACAAGAAATATCCATAGTCTAGTGAATGATCGATTTTCTAGGGTTTGCCTTCCGCCCGATGAAACTCGGTAGAACGGAAGTGAGAAAATCGGTACCACCGATTTTCCTGCCTGTGCCACTGAGAACTGTCTCGGTGAAACTGAGTGCTCATTTTTGGTCCCACCGAAAAGAG
The DNA here is from genome assembly GCA_039707655.1 of Elymus sibiricus. Classification (NCBI taxonomy): domain Eukaryota; kingdom Viridiplantae; phylum Streptophyta; class Magnoliopsida; order Poales; family Poaceae; genus Elymus; species Elymus sibiricus. Next base: position 446,227,194 of record CM077663.1, on the reverse strand, counting down.
TGCCAAGTTTCTGTCAATGAGATAGTCAGTCTCGGTGACACCGACTATTTTGCTTCGGCTGTACCGATATTCATGTGACAGAATGCAAAACTTTGAAAATCTTTTGTTCAAATCTTTCAAAAATCTAGCCACATTTTGTGACGACTCATCCTATTCTTCTCCTCTATACTCTATTCACAGGGTCCGATATGTCAAGAGCTGAGGACAGTGAGAACAGCTTCAGAGAGCAAAGTGTTGAGATGGATTCAGGCACTAGTCCTGAGTCTAGTTCATCTTCAGATCCAGGCACTCCCAGTTCCCATGGGTTGCCCAAGGCTGCTACTAGGGCTAGGAAGAAGCTAAATTCATATGAGGAAGATTCAGACTTCGTTCCAGAAGAGGTTCTTGCTAAGAAGCAAGAGAAGGCTGCCAAGAAGTCTGCAAGTGAAGCTACTTCTTCCAGGAGAGTTGTTGGCAAAGTCTATGCTAGTTTTGTAGCTGGAAGAGCTCCTGAAGGTGCTAGGACAAGGATGGCTCTTCACCTTGAGTCACCTCCAAAGAAGTCATTGCCTAAGAAGGAAGGTGAGAAGGGTGCCAGGAAGAGGATTGTTTATGCTGTTAGTAGGCAGACCTCCATGCTTGAGGACCCTGAGGAGGCTGCTGCTGCTGCTACTGCTGAGGAGGAGGAAGAACATGTTGAGAAAGCCCCTCCCAAGAAGAAGCAGAAGAAGCTTATGTCTGATGCTATGCCAAAGACTGGTATTTCCAAGAGCACCAAGTCTGCTGCAAAGAAGCCTGCTGCTGAGAAGCCCAAGAGATTGTCTAGGCAAATTCCAGCTTCTGAGAAGAACAAAGGAACCACCTCCAGAGTTGAGGATGAAGATGCTATGTCTGCTTTGATGAAGCTTAGGCCACACCTTCCAATACATAATGCCAGTTATCCACTTGCTGAGGATATGAAGAAGAGGAAGGACTCTGGTTTGAGGGCATGGAGAGCTGCTGATCCATATGCCCAGAGAAAGAAGACAACTGTGGACTACAGATTCTACACCAAAGAGCAACAGGATTTCTATGAGACTGTGCTCTTTGACAAGAGTCCAGCTGTGAGTGATATGCGGTATGTTGATTGGAAATTCATCAAGGAGAATGAGGAATACTTTCCAAGTGTCCAAGACAATTTACACTGCATTGGATTAGATGAGTTCGTTGGCAGAGAGTTCACCGCTTGGAATGATGAGATGATCATGCAATTCTACTCCACTGCACATTTCTATGGAGATGGTAGAATTGTATGGATGACTGAAGGTGCAAGGTATGAATCTACTATTGAGGAGTGGGCTACCATCTTAGGAGTCCTAGAAGCACAGGATGGTGATTTGGATGTCTACTCAGAATCCAAGGAGAGCCACAATGCTATGGCCAATATGTATAAGGAGATCCCTGCTGCTAACGTGAAGTCTCACAGGCTAGGATCTATCTATTTTCTTCAGGCTGGCCTCCGCACCATGAACACCATTCTAAGGCATACCTTGATGCCCAAGTCAGGAGATGACAAGATGATCCGAGGCTACTCCATTAACATGTTGATCCACCTTGACAGACACACCAGGATCAGAGTCATGGACTTGATTGTTGAGACAGTCAAAAGGGTTGCCGCTGATTAGAAGCGCTCTTGCTGTTATGCACCCTACATCCAGATGCTCATCAATTCAAAGTTGGAGAAGCACATATTTGTTCTAGATCATCCCCACTTGCCCCTACAGCCAGATCTCGAGGACAACGTTGTGGTGATGGACCCAGAACATCCCACATCAGCTGCAGCTCAGGCAGAAGTAGAGGCAGCTAGAGCCACTAGTGCTCAAGTCCCCAGATCCAGGAACGAGCAAATGGATCTCTTGATCTCATCAGTTCTGGACATGAAGAAGGACATTAAGGGGATTCTGGACAACCAGAACAGTCTTGTGAGGATCTTCGAGAACAGGATCAAGACCCTCAATGATAAGGTGGATGGGCTGACTAAGACAGTCAATGAGCTCAAGAAGGAAGTTGACTCAGTGCCTCTTCCTCAGACATCTTCTTCTGATGATGATGAGGATGGTTCACCTCTTAGGCCAGGCACACAGTTCACCACTCAGGCCAGATCAGCCACTGTGCCAGCTCCAGACTTGAGGCCCTCTTCATCAGCTCCAGCCACTGTCACCTCAGCTCCTGCTCCATCAGTTCCAGTTCCTCCAGTTGCCACTCCAACTCCATCCACGACATCTGCAGAGATCTTCGCCGATGTTGTTCTCTCGACTCCTTCATCAACAACCGGAGGAGATCAGCCCAAGAACGCTTAGATATATGCCTTTGAACTTTTTGGTAACTTGTTGCCAAAGGGGGAGAAGTGTATATAGATCTTTAGGCTATATATCTTTAGGCTTCGAGTGAGAGAGCGTTTTGGTTGTTATTCGCTGTTTCAAAACATTTGATCTTTTGGTTGCTTATGACACATGTTTGTGGTGTTTGATCTTACGCTTTATGTGTGATGCTACTATTTCCTATCATCTTAATGCTTGTGAGATGATCATTCACCTTTGCTTGATTGTGTTGTGCTATGATGTTCACTCTTATTAGTATCGCACACCACCAAGTTGTATGTGACATGGAAGAAGTGCCCCATGTACCTAATCGATTGTGCATTTGCATTCAAACGCAAATTCAAAATAATGCACAAATTTAGGGGGAGCTCTTGCTTATCACATACCTCTCAAAGTGACGATTATATTCATTGATTATATCATATGTCGAAGCTTTGATCTATATGTTGTCATCAATTACCAAAAAGGGGGAGATTGAAAGCACACTTGCTCCCTTGGTGGTTTTGGTAATTCATAACAACATATAAGTCATTGAACTAATGTTTCTACCAAGTATATTTCAGGAAATGTTCAATGATAGGGATGGCAAAAGGATTGAGGAGATTGTGGAGATAACCCCAAGATGCAAGGAAATAGGTTGGCAAAGCTTCAAGCAAGAGGACTCTACATTTTACATTTGTGAGAAATCACTTTGAGTCCATAGGAAAGCCAATACTATTAAAAGGGGGTAAGGTTTTGTTGGTGAACAAAATGCTCATACGTGCACAAGTGATAGTCACCAAAAACACCCACAAGCTCTCCCACCAAAGTCTGTCATAGCCAAATACTCAAAATCGGTGCAACCAACTTTTCCATTTCGGTGCCACCGATTCTCACCTCAAACAGACTCAGCCAACCCCTAGCCACTTCGGTGCAACCAATTCCATACCGGTGCCACCGAGTTTGGGTTGCCAACTCTCTGTTATGCAAATTCACAATATCGGTGCAATCGAGATTGTTGGATCGGCGTCACCGAGATTGTCAATCTGACCGTTGGTCACCTTATCAGTGCAACCGAGTTTCCTATATCGGTCTCACCGAGATTCAAAAGTTGCCACCTTTTGGTCACTTCGGTACCACCGAGATTAACACATCGGTGTCACCGAGTTGGTCATTTTGTGTGTAACGGTTGGATTTTTGGGGATGCCTATATATACCCCTTCACCACCAGCTACTCGAAAGAGAAGCACTTAGAACTATTCCATACTTGCCCCATCTAGTTTTCTGCGAGAGAACCACCTAGTCTTGTGTTGAGGTCAAGATCTTCCACTCCAACCATATGGATCTTGATTTCTAGCCTCCCCAAGTTGCTTTCCACCAATCCCATCTCTTCTACCAAGCCAAATCTGTGAGAGAGTGATTGTGTGTTGAGGAGTCTATCATCTTGAAGCACAAGAGCAAGGAGTTCATCATCATTACCGAGCCTATTACCTTTTGGAGGGTGGTGCCTCCTAGATTGGTTAGGTGTCGCTTGGGAGCCTCCTACTTCGTGTTGTGGAGTGAACCAAGAAGTTTGTACGGGCAAGGAGAACGCCTACTTCGTGAAGATCTACCCATAGTGAGGCTAGTCCTTCGTGGACGGAAGCCGTTATGGAATAGTCAAGGTTGCTACTTCGTGGACCATTATGGGTGGAGCCCTCCGTGGACTCTCGCGACCGTTACCCTCTGTGGGTTGAAGACTCCATAAACGTGGATGTACGATAGCACCACCTATCGGAACCACGGGAAAAAATCATCGTGTCTACAACTGCGTTTGATCCTCCTACCCTATCCTTTCTATACATGCTTGTTGTTACTTTCCGCTGCTATACTCTTAGACATGCATGTGTAGGGTGTACTTGACTTGCCATGAAATGCTAAAACTGCCAACTCTAAAATTTGGGAAAAGGCAAAACTTTTATTTGGTCAAGTAGTCTAATCCCCCCCCCCCTCTAGACATACTTTCGGTCCTACACTGCATTTATGTTTTGCGGTCTTATGAAGGGCTAGTGAGATACCACTATTGTCATATTGTATCATGATTGTTTTGACAAAGTGTTGGCGCTTGAGATATCTTATTATTCCTCGCTAGTTGCTTATGTTATTGATATGAGTTAATATAATTTCTAAGAGTTATTGTTCGCATGGTTAGTCATATTCTTTGCTGAAAACCTGGGTGCTACTTAAGCATATATATGTAAACAAGAACAAAAGAGTTCATAAAAGTTTTTCTTTATCACTTTCAGTTTGTCAACTGAATTGCTTGAGGACAAGCAAATATTTAAGCTTGGGGGAGTTGATACGTCTCCAACGCATCTACTTTTCCTCACACTTTTGCCCTTGTTTTGGACTCTAATTTACATGATTTGAATGAAACTAACCCGGACTGACGCGGTTTTCTGCAGAACTACCATGGTGTTGTTTTTGTGCAGAAATGAAAGTTCTCGGAACGGAATGAAACTTTTTGGAGAATTATTTCAGAATATATAAGAATTATTGGAGCCAAAACTAGCAGAGAAGGGGGCCAGGGTGGGTAGCACCCACCAGGGCACGCCAGGTCCCCTAGGCACGCCCTGGTGGGTTGTGCCCACCTCGTGGCCCCACTGACCCTAATTCCGCCGCTATAAATTCCTATTTTCGGAGAAAAAATCGAGGAGAAAGTTTCATTGCATTTTACGATACGGAGACGCAGCCACCTCCTGTTCTTCATCGGGAGGCCAGATCGGGAGCCCGTTTGGGGCTCCGGAGAGGGGAATCTTCGGTCTTCGTCATCACCAACTCTTCTCCATCGCCAATTCCATGATGCTCCACACCTGGAGTGAGTAATTCCTTCGTAGGCTTGCTGGTCGGTGAGGAGTTGGATGAGATTCATCATGTAATCGAGTTAGTTTTGTTAGGGCTTGATCCCTAGTATCCACTATGTTCTGAGATTGATGTTGCTATGACTTTGCTATGCCTAATGCTTTTCACTAGGGCCCGAGTGCCATGATTTCAGATCTGAACTGTTTATGTTATCACCATTATATCTATGTTTTTGATCCGATCTTGCCTAGTCATATGCACCTATTACGTGTTATGATCCGTCAACCCCATAGTGACAATATTTGGGATACTTCACGGTGATGACCGTAGTTTGAGGAGTTCATGTACTCATCGTGTGATAATGCTTTGTTCCGGTTCTTGATACGTCTCCATCGTATCTACTTTTCCAAACTCTTTTACCCTTGTTTTGGACTCTAATTTGCATGATTTGAATGGAACTAACCCGGACTGACGTTGTTTTCAGCAGAATTGCCTTGGTGTTATTTTGTGCAGAAATAAAAGTTCTCGTATTAACCTGAAAATTTACGGAGAATATTTTTGGAATTAATAAAATATACTAGCGAAAGAATCAACCAGAGGGGGTGCACCACCTGGCCACAAGCCAGGGGGCGCCCCCCCTAGGGCGCGCCCTGCAGGCTTGTGGGCCCCCTGAAGCTCCTCCGACCTCAATTGCAACTCTATATATTCCTATTCGGGGAGAAAAAAAATCAGAGAGAAGAGTTCATCGCGTTTTACGATACGGAGCCGCCGCCACCTCATGTTCTTCCTCGGGAGGGCATATCTGGAGTCTGATTTGGGCTCCGGAGAGGGGAAATCGACGCCGTCGTCATCACCAACCATCCTTCATCACCAATTTCATGATGCTCTCCGCCGTTCGTGAGTAATTCCATCATAGGCTTGCTGGACGGTGATGGGTTGGATGAGATTTACCATGTAATCGAGTTAGTTTTGTTAGGGTTTGATCCCTACTATCCACTATGTTCTGAGATTGATATTGCTATGACTTTGCTATACTTAATGCTTGTCACTAGGGCCCGAGTGCCATGATTTCAGATCTGAACCTATTATGTTTTCCTGAATATATTGTGTTCTTGATCCTATCTTGCAAGTTGTAGACACCTATTACGAGTTATGATCCGCATCCCCCAGGGTGACAATAACTTGGATTCTTTCCGGTGATTACTGTAGTTTGAGGAGTTCATGTATTCACTAAGTGCTAATGCTTTGGTCCGGTTCTCTATTAAAAGGAGGCCTTAATATCCCTTAGTTTCCATTAGGACCCCGCTGCCACGGGAGGGTAGGACAAAAGATGTCATGCAAGTTCTTTTCCATAAGCACGTATGACTATATATGGAATACATGCCTACATTACATTGATGAATTGGAGCTAGTTCTGTGTCACCCTATGTTATAACCGTTGCATGATGAATGCCATCCGACACAATGATCCATCAGTGATCCATTGCCTATGAGCTTTTCACATATTGATCTTTGCTAAGTTACTTTTCCGTTGCTACAGTTACAATCACTACAAAACTACTACTGTCACTTTGTCATTGTTACCGTTACTTCCATACTGCTATGCTACTGAATACTTTGCTGCAGATACTAAGTCTTTCAGGTGTGGTTGAATTGACAACTCAGCTGCTAATACTTGAGAATATTCTTTGGCTCCCCTTGTACCGAATCAATAAATTTGGGTTGAATACTCTACCCTCGAAAACTGTTGCGATCCCCTATACTTGTGGGTTATCAAGACCTTTTTCTAGCACCGTTGCCGGGGAGCATAGCTCTATTCTCTGAGTCACTTGGAATTTATATCTGTTGATCACTATGAAGAATTTGAAAGACGCTAAAATTAAGATCTACCCCTCAACTACGAGGACAGGTAAGGAACTGCCATCTAGCTCTGCACTTGATTCACCTTCTGTTATGAGTAAATTTGTGACACCACCACCTGATATTGATTCTGATGTGTCGCAAGTAATTGATGATGCTACTTCTGCTATGCATGATGCTTATGATGATACTTTGCTTGATACTACTGTGCCACTGGGTGAATTTCTTGATGAACAAATAGCTAGAGTCAATGTTGAAACTGGTGATATTTCTAAATCTGATGAAATCATTGAAACTGAACACTATGAGACACCAACTAGACCTAGCTCTCCTAGATATGAATTGCCTAATATACCTAAGGGTTATGTTATGGAAGGAGAGGTAGCTAGGGACTTTCTTGCTTGTAAAGATAGAGATGATCTTAAGAAATTACTATGCAAGTGGAAAGAAAAATCTTTGAATGCTAGAATGCAATATGATCCCAAGTTTGCTACTTCACCTATCTTTGTTACTGATAAGGATTATGAATTCTCTGTCGATCCTGAGTTAATTACTTTGGTAGAATCTGATCCTTTCCATGGTTATGAATCTGAAATTGTTGTGGCACATCTTACTAAATTGAATGATATAGCCACCCTATTTACTCATGAGGAAAAAATTCGCTATTACTATATTCTTAAGTTGTTTCCTTTCTCATTAAAGGGTGATGCTAAGATCTGGTTTAATTCTCTTGCTCCTCGTTGTGTGCATAGTCCCCAGGATATGATATATTACTTCTCTGAAAAATATTTTCCTGCCCATAAGAAACAAGCTGCCTTGCAGGAGATATTTAACTTTGTGCAAATTGAAGAAGAAAGTCTCCCACAATCTTGGGGGAGGCTTCTCCAATTACTTAATGCTTTGCCTGATCACCCTCTCAAGAAAAATGAAATACTTGTTATCTTTTATAATGGACTAACCGATGCTTCTAGGGACCACCTAGATAGTTGTGCTGGTTGTGTTTTCAGGGAACAAACTGTTGAACAAGCTGAACTACTATTAAATAATATATTGAGCAATGATAATGATTGGACTATTCCCGAACCACCTCCAAAGCCAACTCCGAAGAAAAGAGGTATTCTATTTCTCAGTCCTGAAGATATGCAAGAGACAAAGAAATCTATGAAAGAGAAAGGTATTAAAGTTGAAGATGTTAAGAATCTACCACCTATTGAAGAAATACATGGTCTTGATAAACCGACATAGGTAGTAGAGGTAAATTCCCTCCGTAGATTTGATGAAGGTGATATTCCTTATAATAAGTCTGCTAGCCAATGCTTGGATGAGTTTGATAACTTTATTGTTAAGCAAGAAAATTTCAATGCTTATGTCAGTAGACAACTGAAACATAATGCTTACATGCTTGATCGCTTAGGTGATTATATGAGTAGAACTGTTAATGATCTTAAGCTTATTAGTAAACATGCTTCCATGGTAACTACTCAAGTAGAACAAGTACTTAAGGCACAGAATGATTTGCTTAATGAGATAATTAGTAAGAACAATGATCATTCTGTTAGAGTTGTGACTAGAGGTGGTAGAATGACTCAGGAACCTTTGTATCCTGAGGGCCATCCTAAGAGAATTGAGCAAGATTCTCAGAGAGTTAATACTGATGCACCTGGTCATTCTAATAAAAGGAAAAAGAATGACGATAGGACTTTGCATGCTGCTAGTGAACCTGTTATTGATACTCATGAAAACCCAAATGATATTTCTATTTCTGATGCTGAGACAAAATCTGGTAATGAACATGAGCCTAGTGATAATATTAATGATGATGTTCATGTTGATGCTCAACCTAGTAATGATAATGATGTGGAGATTGAACCTGCTGTTGATCTTGATAACCCACATCCTAAGAATAAAAGATACGATAAAAGAGACTTCGTTGCTAGGAAGTATGGTAGAGAAAGAGAACCTTGGGTTCAGAAACCCATGCCCTTTCCTCCTAAACCATCCAAGAAAAAGGATGATGAGGATTTTGAGCGCTTTGTTGAAATGCTTAGACCTGTCTTTTTGCGTATGCGATTGACTGATATTCTGAAAATGTCTCCTTATGCTAAGTATATGAAAGATATTGTGACAAATAAAAGAAAGATACCGGAAGCTGAGATTTCCACCATGCTTGCTAATTATACTTTTAAAGGTGGAATACCAAAGAAACTAGGAGATCCCGGAGTACCTACTATACCTTGCTCTATTAAAGGAAATTATGTTAAAACTGCTTTATGTGACCTTGGAGCTAGTGTTAGTGTTATGCCTTTCTCTTTGTATCGTAGCCTTGATTTGAATAAGTTGACACCCTCTGAAATCTCTTTGCAAATGGCTAATAAATCAACTGCTTTACCCATCGGTATTTGTGAGGATGTGCCTGTCGTAGTTGCAAATGTTACTATCCTAACGGACTTTGTTATTCTTGATATTCCTGAGGACGATAGTATGTCGATCATCCTTGGTAGACCCTTTTTGAATACTGCAGGGGCTGTTATTGATTGCAACAAGGGCAATGTCACCTTTCATGTTAATGGTAATGAGCATACGGTACACTTTCCGAAGAAACAACCTCAAGTTCATAGTATCAACTCCATTGAAAAAATTTCAACGATTATTATTGGAGACTTTGAATTCCCTCTCCCTACTGTCAAAAAGAAATATGATATTCTTATTGTTGGGGACATGCATATCCCCATTGAGGTAACCTAGTGTTATTCGAAAATTCTCCGGTTCCGTGTCATTCGAAAAAAGTTTGTCAATAAGACTTGATCAACCTTATTGATGGAATATTTTTTATGAGCATGAGATGGATGAATTTAGAAAGCACAACCTTCTGCACCCAACTTTTATTTTCTGTTCTTTAGTTTCAATTTAGTAAAAATGCTATTATTTCTCTGTTTTCTGATTTATCCGCGCAATAGAAAATGACCTGAAAATAAAAGTTCTCAGAATGCCCTGAAAATGTAGTATGATTTTTTCTGGAATATTTTAGAATTTTTCGCACTGAGAACACCATGTGGGGCCCCTCACTTATTCCAGCACCCATCCACTTCGTCTTCCTCCAGAAAAAATCCCACCATTGCTCAAACCCGTGTTCTAGCTCATCTTGCTACCATTTTCGATCTCCTTGCTCAAAGCTCCATTTGCAAAACTGTTTTAGGGGATTGTTCATCGGTATGTGACTCCTCCAATGGTCCAATGTGTTTTTGTTCTAGTGCTTTATATATTGCAAATTTTTGCTGCTGTGGTGACCTTGTTCTTGAGCCTGCATGTCAAATTTGTATGGTCCCAAGTAGTTTTGATGCATGATATAGCCTCTAGGCACTTGTGGGAGTAGTTGCTATAAGTTTTGTTGAGCTTTGTTCACTTTTATTTGGAGTCACTAAAAATTTCAGAATTATTTTTCAGAGAAAGAAATGATGAGGAGATTGTTAAGAGGCTCTTCAAGCCGGGGTTCTAAAGAAAATGAAAATGAGAAGCCCAGATACAATATTGCTCGCACCGTGGAGGTTCGACCATGTGAATGGCCAAGTGAAGCATTCTTGAGGGCGGCCGGAATTTATGAAGATTTCTATTATCTGGCAGAAAATGCAGGCATCACCGACTTCCTCAACGATAAGTGTGACCAGTACCTCCTACTTACTAATATTTTCGTGCAAAATTTTCACTTTTATCCTAGGAAGAATCCTCCCATGGTAGAATTTTACTTATATGATGTGCCTAAGGAAATGTCACTTTACGATTTTTGCAATGTTTGCAAAATACCTTATGAGGGCAGTATCAGTGAACCACGTCCTAGAGACATGGAGGACATTATTGCCGCAATCACTGTGGGGGAAGAGAGAGGGGTGTCAAAGGCCAGAGCAGCTAGTTTGCATTTTCCAGTTCTACGCTATTATTCATTATTTGCGGGGAGATGTCTCGTTGGTCGAGGGGAGAGTGGAAGCCTTAGTGCTCCTGACCTCACCATTCTGCGCCACACTTTACTTGCCAATAGAACTTTTAGTCTGGGCGCCATAGTGGCCTAACGGTTGAACTTAAGTCGTTCGAAGGGCCCCATATTCGGAGGTATCTATGCATATCGTCTAGCCAAACACTTCGAGATACCCATTAGGCTTGACGAGGAAGAAGAAATGCTGCTACCCACGAGATATTTAGACTATGACAGCATGGTAGCACATGATTTTATAAGGAAAGATAATGATAAGAGGCAGCTTTACAACTTAGTATTTAGTCAGGGTACTTGTGAGATTATTGCTTTGCCTGCTTCTTCTTTGTTCGATATTCGTTCAGGCAGGTACACTATTATGCCCGAGGACATTTACAGATATTGGGGCCTGTCGCAACCCCCAGCATCTGAGCCGGCACCAGCCCTTGATCCGTATCAGAATCCAGTTTTTCAGTGGGAGCCACAGGAGCTCGCCAACCAGTGGAACCCTCAGTATCCTCCGGAGTATCCAGGAGATGGTTATTTCCAGCCATGGCCCTAGACCAACTTAGGCCAAAAGCCTAAGCTTGGGGGAGTATGTATTTCTCACCGACATTACATTCATGTTCACACATTCATTCCAGTTGTCGGTGTTCATACTTTTTCATTGTACCATCCATGGTAGTTTATTTCTTCTTTTCGCTTTCTTCTTGTGTGTTTAATTAACCTTGAGAAAATAAAAAAAATTAGTTCTAGCTTTACCTTTTAGTTTGTTTAGTTGTAGCATTAAAAGAAAACCCAAAAAGATTTCTCGTTCTTCTTTTGCTTGTTGGGAGCTTTCCTGTGTAAATAGTTTTCGTTTCTTCTTTGGGTCGTAAGGAGAAGACCACGATGACATGTTGAGTGGCTCTCATATGCATTATTGTTTATCTATCAGAGATCCCATATTACCTTGCCTTCTCCTTTGAGTTATTGCTTGCAGATTCCAGCTTAGTCCAATGCACGTGCACTCTTATTATTATTCACACCGTTCGGTCGTGCAAGTGAAAGGCAATAATGACGATATATGATGAAGTGACTGAGATGGAGAAAAGCTGGTATGAACTCGAACTATTTTGTTTTTGTAAATATGATTAGCTCATCGTTCTGAATTCAGCTCGTTATGGATTGAACATGTTTGCAATGACAATTAGAGATTATAGTTATTCATGCCATGCTTAATTAGCTGAGAGTGTATAATGGTTTGTCTTGAGTGCCAACATGCATTTTAAAATGGTTGTGATGTAGTATGATAGGTGTTGGGGAACGTAGTAATAATTCAAAATTTTCCTACGTTTCACCAAGATCAATATAGGAGATGCTAGCAACGAGAGAGAGGGAGTGCATCTTCATACCCTTGAAGATCGCTAAGCGGAAGCGTTGCAAAGAACGCGGTTGATGGAGTCGTACTCGCGGCGATTCAAATCGCGGAAGATCCGATCCAAGCGCCGAACGGACGGCGCCTCCGCGTTCAACACACGTACAGCCCGGGGACGTCTCCTCCTTCTTGATCCAGCAAGGGGTGAGGAGAAGCTGAGGGAGAGCTCCGGCAGCACGACGGCGTGGTGGCGGTGGAGCTCGTGGTTCTCCGGCAGAGCTTCGCTAAGCACTACGGAGGAGGAGGTGCAGGAGGGGGGAGGGCTGCGCCAAGGGCAAGGGGTGCAGCTCCCATGCACCTCCCCACTATATATAGGGGTGGAGGGGGCTGGTTTCTTGCCCTCCAAGTCCATTGGGGCGTTGGCAAAGGTGGGAGGAAAGAAATCCCATCCTTTCCCTTCCCCACCGATTGTTATCCCCCCTTTTTAGGGATCTTGATCTTATCCCTTCGGGATATGATCTTATTCCTTCTAAGGGGGGATCTTTGTGCGCCTTGACCAGGGGTGTGGGGCCTTTCCCCCACGACCCACGTTCATGTGGGTTCCCCCATGCAGGTGGGCCCCACTCCGGAACCTTCTAGAACATTCCCGGTACAATACCGAAAAATCCCAAACATTTTTCGGTGGCCAAAATAGGACTTCCCATATATAGATCTTTACCTCCGGACCATTCCGGAACTCCTCGTGACGTCCGAGATCTCATCTGGGACTCCGAACAACTTTCGGTAACCACATACAATTCCCATTACAACTCTAGCGTCACCGAACCTTAAGTGTGTAGACCCTACGGGTTCGGGAACCATGCAGACATGACCGAGACACCTCTCCGGCCAATAACCAATAGCGGGATCTGGATACCCATATTGGCTCCCACATGTTCCACGATGATCTCATCGGATGAACCACGATGTCGGGGATTCAATTAATCCCGTATACAATTCCCTTTGTCCATCGGTATGTTACTTGCCCGAGATTCGATCGTCGGTATCCCTATACCTTGTTCAATCTCGTTACCGGCAAGTCTCTTTACTCATTCCGTAACACATGATCCCGTGACTAAATCCTTAGTCACATTGAGCTCATTATGATGATGTATTACCGAGTGGGCCCAGAGATACCTCTCCGTCACACGGAGTGACAAATCCCAGTCTCGATTCGTGCCAACCCAACAGACACTTTCGGAGATACCTGTAGTGCACCTTTATAGTCACACAATTACGTTGTGACGTTTGATACACCCAAAGCATTCCTACGGTATCCGGGAGTTGCACAATCTCATGGTCTAAGCAAATGATACTTGACATTAGAAAAGCTCTAGCAGACGAACTGCACGATCTTGTGCTATGCTTAGGATTGGGTCTTGTCCATCACATGATTCTCCTAATTATGTGATCCCATTATCAACGACATCCAATGTCCATGGTCAGGAAACCATGACCATCTATTGATCAATGAGCTAGTCAACTAGAGGCTCACTAGGGACATGGTGTGGTCTATGTATTCACACATGTATTACGGTTTCCGGTTAATACAATTATAGCATGAACAATAGACAATTATCATGAACAAGGAAATATAATAATAACCATTTTATTATTGCCTCTAGGGCATATTTCCAACAATAGGATGGTATCCTCCTCTAAATGATTCGAGTGGCTTGACTTGGCACATGTTCACGCATGTAGTTGAAACAAAACCAACATAGCCTCCACGATGTTTATGTTCATGGTGATTTATATCCTACTCATGCTTGCATTCAATGTTGGTTAATCTCAAAGCATGTTTATGACTATTGTTGCTCTCTAGTTGGTCGCTTCCCAGTCTTTTGCTAGCCTTCACTTGTACTAAGCGGGAATACTGTTTGTGCATCCATTTCCATAAACCCAAAGTTGTTCCATATGAGTCCACCATACCTACCTATATGCGGTATTTACCTGCCGTTCCAAGTAAATTTGCATGTGCCAAACTCTAAACCTTCAAATAATACCCTATTTTGTATGCCCGAATCACTCATGTAGTTACTAGGGGCTGAGTCCACCATACCTACCTATATGTGGTTTTTACCTGCCGTTCCAAGTAAATTTGCATGTGCCAAACTCTAAACCTTCAAATAATACTCTGTTTTGTATGCCCGAATTGCTCATGTAGTTACTAGGGGCTGTCAGTATCTTCCATGCTAGGTGGGTTATTCCCATGATATGTGTTGATTCACAATCATTCACGAGAAAGTGGCTAGTATTCGGGATGCCCAGTTCCATGCTCAAAGTTTAAATCAAAATATAATAAAACAAAACTCCCCCAGGATTGTGTTTGTATGGACGGTACCCGTGGATTCGGCCTGCCATGGAGTGTGATCGATTGGTGGAGGGGGAGTAAAAACTTTACTATTCTGTTTGGGAACCGCCTATAATGTATCTAGCATGGAAGATATCGAGATCTCTTAGTTGTTATGTTGACAACAAAAGCATACCTCTCAAAATTATTATTCATCCCTGTTTTAAAAAGCTCGAGCTCTGGCACCTTTGTAAATCAATGCTTCCCTCTGTGAAGGGCCTATCTATTTTATTTACTGTTGAGTCATCCTCCTCTTATAAAGAGCACCAGTTAGAGAGCACCTCCATCATTTGTATGCTTTGTTATTAATTGATGTTGCATATGAGTGTGACTGGATCTCTTTTAGAATGAATTACAATGTCTAGTCAGTCCTTGTTCGTCAGAGGTGCTCTGCATTAATGTTTTGCGGTCTCAGAAAGGGCTGGCGAGATACCATTATATCATATTGTATCATGATTGTTTTGATAAAATTGTTGTCATCCGAGACTTATTATTATTGCTCGCTAGTTGATTATGCCATTGATATGAGTAAATGTGAGACCTAAATTTTATTGTGAATGTGGTTAGTCTATAATCTTTGCTGAAAATCTGAACATCAGTTAGACCTATTTACAACAAGATCAAACAGAGTTTGTAAAAGTTTTTCTTTATCACTTTCAGTTTGTCAACTGAATTGCTTGAGGACAAGCAATGGGTTAAGCTTGGGGGAGTTGATACGTCTCCATCATATCTACTTTTCCAAACTCTTTTGCCCTTGTTTTGGACTCTAATTTGCATGATTTGAATGGAACTAACCCGGACTGACGCTGTTTTCAGCAGAATTGCCTTGGTGTTATTTTTGTGCAGAAATAAAAGTTCTCGGATTGACCTGAAAATTTACGGAGAATATTTTTGGAATTAATAAAAAATACTGGCGAAAGAATCAACCGGAGGGGGTCCACCACCTGGCCACTGTTGGGAGACGTAGTAGTAAATCAAAAAAAATTCCTACGTGTTCACCAAGATCTATCTATGGAGAAACCAGCAACGAGTAAGGGGAGAGTGCATCTTCATACCTTTGAAGATCGCAATGCAGAAGCGTTACAAGAACGCGGTTGGTGGAGTCGTACTCGCAGCGATTCAGATCGCGGTCGATTCCGATCTAAGCGCCGAACAACGGCGCCTCCGCGTTCAACACACGTGCAGCCCGATGACGTCTCCTACGCCTTGATCCAGCAAGTAGGGAGGAGAGGTTGAGGGAGAGCTCCGGCAGCACGACGGCGTGGTGGAGGTGGAGCTGCGTGGTCTCCGGCAGGGCTTCGCCAAGCACTACGGAGGACGAGGAGATGGAGAGGTAGGGCTGCGCCGAGGGAGAGAGATAACTCGTGTCCTGGCAGCCCCAAACCCTCCACTATATATAGGAGGAGGGGAGGAGGGTGCGCAGCCCTTAGGGTTCCCACCCTAGGGGCTGGCGGCAGCCCCAGATGGGATCTGGCCGGCGGCCAGAGAGGGAGAGGTGGCGGCAGCCCTAGGGTGGGCCTTAGGGCCCATCTGCGCTAGGGTTTGCCCCTCTCCACCCTTGGCTGCGCCTTGGGCCCTTGTGGGGGGGGGGCGCACCAGCCCACCTAGGGGATGGTTCCCTCCCACTTGTGGCCCATGCAGCCCTCTGGTGCCGGTGGACCCACATGGTGGACCCCCGGAACCCTTCCGGTGGTCCCGGTACGTTACCGGTATATCCCGAAACACTTCCGGTGGCCAAATCCTCACTTCCTATATATGAATCTTTACCTCCGGACCATTCCGGAGCTCCTCGTGACGTCCGGGATCTCATCCGGGACTCCGAACAACCTTCGGTAACCACGTACACTATTTCCCTATAACCCTAGCGTCATCGAATCTTAAGTGTGTAGACCCTACGGGTTCGGGAGGCACGTAGACATGACCGAGACACCTCTCTGGTCAATAACCAACAGAGGGATCTGGATACCCATGTTGGCTCCCACATGCTCCATGATGATCTCATCGGATGAACCATGATGTCGGGGATTCAATCAATCCTGTATACAATTCCCTTTGTCTACCGGTGTGATACTTGCCCGAGATTCGATCGTCGGTATCCCTATACCTTGTTCAATCTCGTTACCGGCAAGTCTCTTTACTCGTTCCGTAACACATCATCCCGTGGCTAACTCCTTAGTCACATTGAGCTCATTAAGATGATGTCTTACCGAGTGGGCCCAGAGATACCTCTCCGTCATACGGAGTGACAAATCCCAGTCTCGATTCGTGCCAACCCAACAGACACTTCCGGAGATACCCGTAGTGTACCTTTATAGCCACCCAGTTACGTTGTGACGTTTGGCACACCCAAAGTATTCCTACGGTATCCGGGAGTTGCACAATCTCATGGTCTAAGGAAACGATACTTGACATTGGAAAAGCTTTAGCAGACGAACTACACGATCTTGTGCTATGCTTAGGATTGGGTCTTGTCCATCACATCATTCTCCTAATGATGTGATCCCGTTATCAACGACATCCAATGTCCATGGTCATGAAACCGTGACCATCTATTGATCAACGAGCTAGCCAACTAGAGGCTCACTAGGGACACGTTGTGGTCTATGTATTCACACATGCATTACGGTTTCCGGTTAACACAATTATAGCATGAATAATAGACAATTATCATGAACAAGGAAATACAATAATAACCATTTTATTATTGCCTCTAGGGCATATTTCCAACAGTCTCCCACTTGCACTAGAGTCAATAATCTAGTTACATTGTGATGAATCGAACACCCATAGCATTCTGGTGTTGATCATGTTTTGCTCGTGAGAGAGGTTTAGTCAATGGATCTGCGACATTCAGGTCCGTATGTACTTTACAAATATCTATATCTCCCTCCTGAATGTAATCACGGATGGAGTTGAAGCGGCGCTTGATGTGTCTTGTCTTCTTGTGAAACCTGGGCTCCTTCGAAAGGGCAATAGCTCCAGTGTTGTCACAGAATAGAGTCATCGGGCCCGACGCATTGGGAATTACTCCTAGGTCGGTGATGAACTCCTTCATCCAGACTCCTTCCTTTGCTGCTTCCGAAGCAGCTATGTACTCCGCTTCACATGTAGATGCCGCCACGTCGCTTTGCTTGCTGCTGCACCAGCTGACTGCCCCTCCGTTCAAAATATACACGTATCCGGTTTCTGACTTGGAGTCATCCGGATCTGTGTCGAAGCTAGCATCGACGTAACCCTTTACGACGAGCTCTTCGGCACCTCCATATACGAGAAACATGTCCTTTGTCCTTTTCAGGTACTTCAGGATATTCTTGACCGCTGTCCAGTGTTCCGCTCCGGGATCACTTTGGTACCTCCCTACCAAACTTATGGCAAGGTTCACATCAGGTCTGGTACACAGCATGGCATACATAATAGAGCCTATGGCTGAAGCATAGGGGATGACACTCATCTGTTCTCTATCCTTTGCCGTACGTGGTCGGGCATTGAGTCGTACTCAATCTCACACCCTGTAACACAGGCAAGAACCCCTTCTTGGACTGATCCATATTGAACTTCTTCAATATCTTTTCAAGGTATGTGCTTTGTGAAAGACCTATGAGGCGTTTCGATCTATCTCTATAGATCTTAATACCTAATATGTAAGCAGATTTTCCAAGGTCCTTCATTGAAAAACATTTATTCAAGTAGGCCTTTACACTTTCCAAAAGTTCTATATCATTTCCCATCAACAATATGTCATCCACATATAATATGAGAAATGCTACAGAGCTCCCACTCACTTTCTTGTAAATACAGGGTTCTCCATAAACCTGCATAAACCCAAACGCTTTAATTACCTCATTAAAGCGAATGTTCCAACTCCGAGATGCTTGCACCAGCCCATAGATGGAGCGCTGGAGCTTGCATACTTTGTTAGCTCCTTCAGGATCGACAAAACCTTCCGGCTGCATCATATACAGTTCTTCCTTAAGGAAGCCATTAAGGAATGCTGTTTTGACGTCCATTTGCCAGATCTCATAATCATAAAATGCGGCAATTGCTAATATGATTCGGACAGACTTCAGCATCACTACGGGTGAGAAAGTCTCATCATAGTCAACTCCTTGAACTTGTCGATAACCTTTAGCGACAAGTCGAGCCTTATAGACGGTCACATTACCATCCGCGTCAGTCTTCTTCTTAAAGATCCATTTATTTTCAATTTCTCGCTTATCATCAGGCAAGTCCACCAAAGTCCACACTTTGTTCTCATACATGGATCCTATCTCGGATTTCATGGCTTCAAGCCATTTGTTGGAATCCAGGCCCGCCATCGCTTCTTCATAGTTCGAAGGTTCACTGTTGTCCAACAACATGATCTCTAGGACAGGGTTGCCGTACCACTCTGGTGCGGAACGTGTCCTCATGGACCTACGAAGTTCAGTAGTAACTTGATCCGAAGTTTCACGATCATCATCATTAACTTCCTCTCTAGTCGGTGCCGGCACCACAGAAACATTTTCCTGCGCTGCGCTACTCTCCAGTTCGAGAGGGGGTACAATTACCTCATCAAGTTCTACTTTCCTCCCACTTACTTCTTTCGAGAGAAACTCTTTCTCGAGAAAGGATCCATTCATGGCAACAAAGACTTTGCCTTCGGATCTGAGGTAGAAGGTATACCCAATAGTCTCTTTGGGATATCCTATGAAGACGCACTTTTCCGCTTTGGGTTCGAGCTTCTCAGGTTGAAGTTTCTTCACATAAGCATCGCATCCCCAAACTTTTAGAAACGACAGCTTAGGTTTCTTTCCAAACCATAATTCATACGGTGTCGTCTCAACGGACTTTGACAGTGCCCTATTTAAAGTGAATGCGGCAGTCTCTAATGCATATCCCCAAAATGATAGCGGTAAGTCGGTAAGAGACATCATAGATCGCACCATATCCAATAGAGTGCGATTACGACATTCAGACACACCATTTCGCTGAGGTGTGCCAGGCGGCGTGAGTTGTGAAACAATTCCACATTTCCTTAGGTGCATGCCAAACTCGTGACTTAAATATTCTCCGCCATGATCAGATCGTAGGCACTTTATTTTCCTGTCACGTTGATTCTCTACCTCACTCTGAAATTCCTTGAACCTTTCAAAGGTTTCAGACTTGTGTTTCATCAAGTAGACATACCCATATCTGCTCAAGTCATCAGTGAGGGTGAGAACATAAAGGTAGCCACCACGAGCCTCGACGCTCATTGGACCGCATACATCGGTATGTATTATCTCCAACAAGTCAGTTGCTCGCTCCATTGTTCCAGAGAACGGAGTCTTGGTCATCTTGCCCATGAGGCATGGTTCGCACATGTCAAATGATTCGAAATCAAGAGACTCCAAAAGTCCATCAGCATGGAGCTTCTTCATGCGTTTGACACCAATATGACCAAGGCGGCAGTGCCACATGTAAGTGGGACTATCGTTATCAACCTTACACTTTTTGGTACTCACACTATGGACATGTGTAACATCATGTTCGAGATTCATCAAAAATAAACCATTGACCAGCGGGGCATGACCATAAAACATTTCTCTCATATAAATAGAACAACCATTATTCTCAGATTTAAATGAGTAGCCATCTCGCATCAAACGAGATCCAGATACAATGTTCATGCTCAAAGCTGGTACTAAATAACAATTATTGAGGTTTAAAACTAATCCCGAAGGTAGATGTAGAGGTAGCGTGCCGACGGCGATCACATCGACCTTGGAACCATTCCCGACGCGCATCGTCACCTCGTCCTTTGCCAGTCTCCGCTTATTCCGCAGCTCCTGCTTGGAGTTACAAATGTGAGCAACTGCACCGGTATCAAATACCCAGGAGCTACTACGAGCGCTGGTTAGGTACACATCAATAACAAGTATATCACATATACCTTTAACGTTGCCGGCCTTCTTATCCGCTAAGTACTTGGGACAGTTCCGCTTCCAGTGACCGGTACCCTTGCAATAAAAGCACTCAGTCTCAGGCTTGGGTCCATTCTTGTTCTTCTTCCCCGCAACTTGCTTACCGGGCGCGGCAACAACTTTGCCGTCCTTCTTGAAGTTCTTCTTACCCTTGCCTTTCTTGAAACTAGTGGTCTTATTCACCATCAACACTTGATGCTCCTTTTTGATCTCGACCTCCGCTGATTTCAGCATCGAGTACAACTCAGGAATGGACTTCTCCATACCCTGCAAGTTGTAGTTCATCACAAAGCTCTTGTAGCTAGGTGGAAGCGACTGGAGGATTCTGTCAATGACCGAGTCATCCGGGAGATTAACTCCCAGCTGAGTCAAGCGGTTGTGCAACCCAGACATTTTGAGTATGTGCTCACTGACAGAACTAATCTCCTCCATCTTACAGCTGAAGAACTTGTCGGAGACGTCATATCTCTCGACCCGGGCATGAGCTTGGAAAACCAGTTTCAGCTCTTGGAACATCTCATATGCTCCGTGTTGCTCAAAACGCTTTTGGAGCCCCGGTTCTAAACTGTAAAGCATGCCGCACTGAACAAAGGAGTAATCATCGCAGCGTGACTGCCAAGCATTCGTAACGTCTTGGTCCGCTGGGAAAATGGGTGGGTCACCTAGCGGTGCATCAAGGACATACAATCTCTTGGAATCTATGAGGATGATCCACAAGCTACGGACCCAGTCCGCATAGTTGCTTCCATCATCTTTCAGCTTGGTTTTCTCTAGGAACGCGTTGAAGTTGAGGGTGACATTAGCGTTGGCCATTTGATCTACAATATATATTGTAAAGACAATTTTAGACTAAATTCATGATAATTAAGTTCACATAATCAAATTATTTAATGAACTCCCACTTAGATAGACATCTCTCTAGTCATCCAAGTGATACATGATCCATGTCAACTAGCCCGTGTCCGATCATCACGTGAGACGGACTAGTCATCCATGGTGAACATCTCCATGTTGATCGCATCTACTATACGACTCATGTTCGACCTTTCGGTCTTCCGTGTTCCGAGGCCATGTCTGTACATGCTAGGCTCGTCAAGTCAACCTAAGTGTTTCGCGTGTGTAAATCTGGCTTACAACCGTTGTATGCGAACGATAGAACCTATCACACCCGATCATCACGTGGTGCTTCGGAACAACGATCCTTAGCAACGGTGCACAGTTAGGGTGAACACTTCTCTTGATATTTTATTGAGAGATCATCTTATTTACTACCGTCGTTCTAAGCAAATAAGATATAAACATGATAAACATCACATGCAATCAATATAGTGACATGATATGGCCAATATCATCTTGCTCCATTGATCTCCATCTTCGGGGCACCATGATCGTCACTATCACCGGCACGACACCATGATCTCCATCATCATGATCTCCATCATTGTGTCTTCATGAAGTCGTCTCGCCAACTATTACTTCTACTACTATGGCTAACGTTTAGCAATAAAGTAAAGTAATTACATGGCGTTTATGATTGACACGCAGGTCATACAATAAAATAAGACAACTCCTATGGCTCCTGCCGGTTGTCATAGTCATCGACATGCAAGTCGTGAATCCTATTACAAGAACATGATCAATCTCATACATCACAATGCATCACATCACATCCTTTGGCCATATCACATCACAAGGCATATGCTGCAAAAACAAGTTAGACGTCCTCTAATTTGTTGTTGCAAGTTTTTACGTGGCTGCTATAGGTTTCTCGCAAGAACGTTTCTTACCTACGCCAAAACCACAACGTGATATGCCAATTGCTATTTACCCTTCATAAGGACCCTTTTCATCGAATCCAATCCGACTAAGGTGGGAGAGACAGACACCCGCTAGCCACCTTATGCAACAAGTGCATGTCAGGCGGTGGAACCGGTCTCACGTAAGTGTACGTGTAAAGTTGGTCTGGGCCGCTTCATCCCACAATACCGCCGAATTAAGATAAGACTAGTAACGGCAAGCAAATTAACAAGATCGACGCCCACAACAACTTGTGTTCTACTCGTGCATAGATTCTACGCATAGACCTAGCTCATGATGCCAGTTTTGGAAGACGTAGTAGTAAATCAAAAAAATTTCCTATGTGTTCACCAAGATCTATCTATGGAGAAACCAGCAACGAGTAAGGGGAGAGTGCATCTTCATACCTTTGAAGATCGCAATGCGGAAGCGTTACAAGAACGCTGTTGGTGGAGTCGTACTCGCAGCGATTCAGATCGCGGTCGATTCCGATCTAAGCGCCGAACAACGGCGCCTCCGCGTTCAACACACGTGCAGCCCGATGACGTCTCCTACGCCTTGATCCAGCAAGGAGGGAGGAGAGGTTGAGGGAGAGCTCCGGCAGCACGACGGCGTGGTGGCGGTGGAGCTGCGTGGTCTCCGGCAGGGCTTCGCCAAGCACTACGGAGGACGAGGAGATGGAGAGGTAGGGCTGCGCCGAGGGAGAGAGATAACTCGTGTCCTGGCAGCCCCCAACCCTCCACTATATATAGGAGGAGGGGAGGAGGGTGCGCAGCCCTTAGGGTTCCCACCCTAGGGGCTGGCGGCAGCCCCAGATGGGATCTGGCCGGCGGCCAGAGAGGGAGAGGTGGCGGCAGCCCTAGGGTGGGCCTTAGGGCCCATCTGCGCTAGGGTTTGCCCCCCTCCACCCTTGGCTGCGCCTTGGGCCCTTGTGGGGGGGGGCGCACCAGCCCATCTAGGGGATGGTTCCCTCCCACTTGTGGCCCATGCAGCCCTCTGGTGCCGGTGGACCCACATGGTGGACCCCCGGAACCCTTCCGGTGGTCCCGGTACGTTACCGGTATATCCCGAACCACTTCCGGTGGCCAAATCCTCACTTCCTATATATGAATCTTTACCTCCGGACCATTCCGGAGCTCCTCGTGACGTCCGGGATCTCATCCGGGACTCCGAACAACCTTCGGTAACCACGTACACTATTTCCCTATAACCCTAGCGTCATCGAACCTTAAGTGTGTAGACCCTACGGGTTCGGGAGGCACGTAGACATGACCGAGACACCTCTCCGGTCAATAACCAACAGAGGGATCTGGATACCCATGTTGGCTCCCACATGCTCCACGATGATCTCATCGGATGAACCACGATGTCGGGGATTCAATCAATCCCGTATACAATTCCCT
This sequence comes from Elymus sibiricus, assembly GCA_039707655.1. Taxonomy (NCBI): domain Eukaryota; kingdom Viridiplantae; phylum Streptophyta; class Magnoliopsida; order Poales; family Poaceae; genus Elymus; species Elymus sibiricus. The sequence continues at coordinate 446,203,320 of CM077663.1, read as the reverse complement.
TTGTCTACCGGTATGATACTTGCCCGAGATTCGATCGTCGGTATCCCTATACCTTGTTCAATCTCATTACCGGCAAGTCTCTTTACTCGTTCCGTAACACATCATCCCGTGGCTAACTCCTTAGTCACATTGAGCTCATTATGATGATGTCTTACCGAGTGGGCCCAGAGATACCTCTCCGTCATACGGAGTGACAAATCCCAGTCTCGATTCGTGCCAACCCAACAGACACTTTCGGAGATACCCGTAGTGTACCTTTATAGCCACCCAGTTACGTTGTGACGTTTGGCACACCCAAAGTATTCCTACGGTATCCGGGAGTTGCACAATCTCATGGTCTAAGGAAACGATACTTGACATTGGAAAAGCTTTAGCAGACGAACTACACGATCTTGTGCTATGCTTAGGATTGGGTCTTGTCCATCACATCATTCTCCTAATGATGTGATCCCGTTATCAACGACATCCAATGTCCATGGTCATGAAACCGTGACCATCTATTGATCAACGAGCTAGCCAACTAGAGGCTCACTAGGGACACGTTGTGGTCTATGTATTCACACATGCATTACGGTTTCCGGTTAACACAATTACAGCATGAATAATAGACAATTATCATGAACAAGGAAATACAATAATAACCATTTTATTATTGCCTCTGGGGCATATTTCCAACAGCCACAAGCCAGGGGGGCGCCCCCCCTAGGGCGCGCCCTGCAGGCTTGTGGGCCCCCTGAAGCTCCTCCGACCTCAATTCCAACTTATAGATTCCTATTCGGGGAGGAAAAAATCAGAGAGAAGAGTTCATCGCGTTTTACGATACGGAGCCGCCGCCACCTCCTGTTCTTCCTCAGGAGGGCAGATCTGGAGTCTGATTTGGGCTCCGGAGAGGGGAAATCGACGCCGTCGTCATCACCAACCATCCTTCATCACCAATTTCATGATGCTCTCCGCCGTTCGTGAGTAATTCCATCGTAGGCTTGCTGGACGGTGATGGGTTGGATGAGATTTACCATGTAATCGAGTTAGTTTTGTTAGGGTTTGATCCCTAGTATCCACTATGTTCTGAGATTGATGTTGCTATGACTTTGCTATGCTTAATGCTTGTCACTAGGGCCCGAGTGCCTTGATTTCAGATATGAACCTATTATGTTTTCATGAATATATATGTGTTCTTGATCCTATCTTGCAAGTTGTAGACACCTATTACGAGTTATGATCCGCATCCCCCAGGGTGACAATAACTGGGATTCTTTCCGGTGATTACCGTAGTTTGAGGAGTTCATGTATTCACTAAGTGCTAATGCTTTGGTCCGGTTCTCTATTAAAAGGAGGCCTTAATATTCCTTAGTTTCCATTAGGACCCCGCTGCCACGGGAGGGTAGGACAAAAGATGTCATGCAAGTTCTTTTCCATAAGCATGTATGACTATATATGGAATACATGCCTACATTACATTGATGAATTGGAGATAGTTCTGTGTCACCCTATGTTATAACCGTTGCATGATGAATGCCATCCGACACAATTATCCATCACTGATCCATTGCCTACGAGCTTTTCACACATTGATCTTTGCTAAGTTACTTTTCCGTTGCTACTGTTACAATCACTACAAAACTGCTACTGTCACTTTGTCATCATTACCGTTACTTCCGTACTGCTTTGCTACTGAATACTTTGCTGCAGATACTAAGTCTTTCAGGTGTGGTTGAATTGGCAACTCAGCTGCTAATACTCGAGAATATTCTTTGGCTCCCCTTGTGTCGAATCAATAAATTTGGGTTGAATACTCTACCCTCGAAAACTGTTGCGATCCCCTATACTTGTGGGTTATCAGTTCTCTATTAAAAGGAGGCCTTAATATCCCTTAGTTTCCTTATGGACCCCGCTTCCATGGGAGGGTAGGACAAAAGATATCATGCAAGTTCTTTTCCATAAGCACGTATGACTATTTACGGAATACATGCCTACATTACATTTATGAACTGGAGCTATTTCTGTGTCGCCCTAGGTTATGACTCTTATATGATGAATATCATCCAATGAGTTCACCGATCCAGAGCCTACGAGTTTTCCACTTATTGTTCTTGCTAAGTTACTACTGATGCTACTGTTCCAACTGCTACAAAACTATTGCTAGTACTGCTACTGTTACTGTTACTGTTACAGTTACTGTTACTGCTGCCATTGCTATCAAACTATCATATTACTGTGCTACTGATCTTGTTGGGGATATAACCCCGTGCTAAGACCCGCCCAGGCGGGGCCGGGTCACACCAGGCGGCTCGTAAGCCCAAGACCTGTAAGGTGGGCCGGAAGATCAAGGCCAGGCTGCGTGGCGGCTTGCCAGACGGGCCAAGACGGAGGCCCAGAGATGGAAGATAGCATGATGACCCGGGTGGCCAAGCCGCCCGGTGGCGGCTTACCCAAGATGGTATGGCGGCTTAGAGACAGAGTAGGACACGTTGTGTGAGTCGGTTTGAGACTCGTGTAACCCGGGGCCTTGACCTCCTATATAAAGGCTAGACCCCGGGGCGGCTTAGACAAGAAGACAAGCTATCTAGAACTAGGTCAAGCAATCCACTCCCTTGTAATCGATACTCCAGTTAATACAACACAAGCAGGAGGTAGGCTTTACCTCCATCGGAGGGGCCGAACCTGGGTAAACTCGTGTCCTCCGTCCCGATCAACCCCTTTGAGTCCACTACCATGGCGCTGGCCTCGAACCTAAGTCTTCGGACATCTGCCATGTTAAAACCACGACAGTTGGCGCCCACCGTGGGGCAAGCGCTCGGTGGTGTTGAGTTCTCAAAGGGCTCTCTACCAGGGATCGAGGGGTACGCGGTTGGCAGGATGACCAAGAGTCGCCGCGGCCGGCTCTACATCGACGACGCCGGCTGGGGCCCCGAGGCTGACTCCATTGAGTACGGTTTCCGGGTCCCCTTCGGCGGGATTCACGTCTTCATCGGCAAGATTGGCGGAACTGAACCCGGGCCGGACATCTGCACCGACATCGTCGAGCTGGCTCGTTGCATGCAAACCGCCCGACGCGTGCAACCCGCCCGTGCTAAACCGGGCCGGAAGCATGTCTTCATCGGCTTCACTCAGGGCATGGATCTCGAGGGATCTATGTCACAGGAGGAAACTCTCATCTGCTCCGAGGATGGATCTTCGAGCGGAGAGACGGAATCAATCTACCAGCTACATGATGGCGGGCTCGGGGGCTACATCGAGCCTTACCCCGAGTCGGCGTTCCCTGAGCCGGAGGAGTATGAGCCGCCGAACCGCGCTGCCGTCTTCATGGCGGGTACAGCGGCGGCTCATGGCAGCTCAGCCGCCGAGGCAACCGGATCTGGGGCGGGTAGGCCACCGGCTCAGGTTCTCCTGGATCTGATGGGTGAGCTTACAACCCTGATGGCGACTGAAGTCACGGCTGAAAACCAAGTAGCCCGTAATACGGAGATTGCGAGGTTGAAAAACCAGATGATTGAAGTCCAGCAGGAGATTAATGAACTGAAGACTCAGATGGATGCTGACGCGGAGCGCCTTAAGGCGGACGCTTTCCATCTTGAGCTGGAACATCAGTCAGCAGCGGCGGTTCAGCAGATGAGGCATCAGTCCCGCTTGCCGGATCAGTATGAAGCAAGGAATCTTTTCAACATGCCAGGAACGGGACAGAACGTGCCTTTGGCCGTAACCCAGACGGAGGAAGTGCCCGGAAGCAAGGCATCAGTCCCGCTTGCCGGATCAGCATCAGCAGGTTAACCCGCCCCGACGGAACCAGGTTACGCCAACTTCTTTCCCTACACTGCCGGGTCATTATTCTAACCCGGCGGAGAACATGGTGGTGGCGGCAACCCGGCTAGCTGCTATCCCAATCCCCGATGAGTCGCCTTTCGCGGAAGAGGTGCGGAACGCTGTTGGATACCTGCGAACGGCGGTGGCCCAGCAGGAGAAGTATGCTTACAGCCGGAGTCATGTGCACTCAACCCCCATCCCCAGTCGCAGATACAGCCGGCGTTATGAGTCGCCGGCGGTTTCTAGCAGTGAACGACATCGGAACCCACCGCGGGCTGACCGGGCGGCTCTGGATGCTCAGGCACTGGTGGATCGAGCGAGAGCACAGCGAGAGGTGGTGGCTCTGGCGGCAGCGGCGGCTTATCAGGAACCCACAGTCGCACCCTCCATCTCAACCGGAGCGGGGTTAACTTCCAGGGATGTGGGGGTGCTGTGCTTAGTGCCGGCTTTGCGGAATGAGCGCCTGCCGAAAGATTTCAAGGGCCCTCGCAAGGTGCCCAATTACACAGCTGACCTACCTCCAGAGGCTTGGATCGAAAGCTATGAGCTGGCCATGGAGATGTTGGATGTTAGTGATGCAGTATGTGCCAAGTACTTCATCATGATGCTGGAAGGACCGGCTCGCACGTGGTTGAAGGGATTACCTCCCAACACCATTACTTCCTGGGCCGAGTTGAAGGCGAAATTTATCAAAAAATTCAAAGGGACGTGCAAGCAGCCCATGACGATCGTAGATTTGGACCATTGTGTGCAACAGACGGATGATTCGGCTCATCATTGGGTTCGGCGGGTCTCAACCATCATCCACTCTTCAGAACAGATCACGGCGGCTCCAGGGGTTTTGATTCTGGAAAAGAATTGCCACTTTACACCTCTGAAACAGAAGCTTGGCCGGCTCAAACGCTCGTGTCAAGACATGGGGGAGCTCATGGCGGCTCTCACTAAATATGCAGACACTGACAACACGAAATACCCAGGCTCTGATGATGAGAAATCAGGTCAGGGGAAGAAGGGTAACAATGGAAAGGGTCAGCAGCAGAACGCAGCTGGGAACGGAAATTCTGGCAAGCGGAAACACCCGGACGGCGGGTCAGAACTGGTGGCGAACACCAGCGCTGGAAACAACCGTGCTAAGTGCAACGGGAACTTCAGGCAGAATTTTAACAAGGGAAAAGCTCCTTTCAACCTGGAAGCGATGCTCAATAAACCTTGTCCAGAGCATAGTCAGCCCGATAAGCCGGCAGGCCATACATGGAGGAATTGCAGCATTATGCGGCAGTTTCGAGATTACAGCCTTCAACAACATCATAATAACGGTAACGGTCCGTCCGGCGGCTCAGGGCCAGGCGGGTCAGGAGCCGGCTTTGGTCCCGGCGGTTCAGGATCCGGTTACCAGGGTCAAGGCAATCAAGGAGGACATCATCAACAGTCTGGAGGCGGTGGCCAACAGCAGCATAACTAGTCGGGTTTTCAGAGCAACCCGAAGTAGCTTAGCGGGGGTCAGTATCATGTTTTCACAACCAGCCTTGACAAGCGAGACCAGAAGGTACGCAAGCGGGCGGTTAATGCGGTCATGCCGGCTCTCCCGCAGTATTTGAAGTGGTCTGAGTATGACATCACTTGGAGCAGGGTGGATCACCCGTCGCGGGTTGACAACCCGGGGCAACTAGCTTTGGTGGTTGCCCCCCAAGTGGGTGGATACTTGTTCACGAAGGTGCTTATGGATGGTGGCAGCAGCATCAACATCCTGTATTACGACACTTTCAGCCGGATGCGTTTGCTTGACAAGGATCTTAAGCCGTCTTCCACAGTATTTCATGGTGTAGTGCCTGGTAAGTCGGCTTATCCAGTGGGCAGGATTTCTCTGGAAGTCGCCTTTGGTGATGAGTACAATTACAGGGTGGAGTCCTTGTGGTTTGAGGTGGTCAAAATTAAAAGTCCATATCATGCTTTATTCGGACGGCCGGCTTATGCCAAGTTCATGGCTAGGCCTTGTTATGTCTACTTACAACTCAAGATGCCCGGGTTAAGAGGAACGATTACCGTGCATGGTGATCGGAAAACAGCTCTTGAGTGTGAGGAAGGTGATGCAGCTTATGCAGAGTCAAGTTGTGCAGAGGCAGAGCTCAAGTTTTATAAAGAGAATGTCGACCCGGAGGATATGACTCCCTTGAAGAAGCCCACTACGGAATCAGAGCCGCCCCTCAAGTTTGCCGCGGATGATACAAAGAAGGTGGATTTCACTGAGGGCGACTCATCTCAGCAGTTCACTATAGGGGCTAACATGGACCCCGCATAGGAAAGCGCGCTCATCAAATTCATCCATGAGAATCGGGACATCTTTGCATGGAAGCCGTCTGACATGCCGGGTGTACCGAGAGAGTTTGCTGAGCACCACCTTAATGTGGATCCTAAGTTCAAGCCGATCAAGCAATTCCTTCGTCGTTTCAATGAAGAGCGGCGCAAAGCTATTGGAGAAGAGGTTGCCCGGCTCTTAGCGGCAGGGTTCATCGTGGAGGTCTTTCACCCGGAGTGGTTAGCTAACCCGGTGCTAGTGCTTAAGAAGAACGGCACTTGGCGTATGTGCGTGGACTACACGGATCTTAACAAAGCCTGTCCAGTTGACCCGTTTGCTCTCCCCCATATTGACCAGATCATTGATGCAACGGCGGGTTGCGAGAGTTTATGCTTCCTGGACGCTTATTCAGGTTATCACCAGATCAAGATGGCAGTCAAAGACCAAGAGAAGACGGCTTTCATCACGCCTTTTGGTGCTTTCTGCTATGTGTCTATGCCTTTCGGGCTCAAGAGTGCCCAGGCGACTTATCAGCATTGTGTGCAGAACTATCTTCACAGTCAAATTGGGTGCAATGTTCATGCCTATGTGGATGATATTGTGGTCAAGTCAAGGAAGAAGGACACTTTGCTGGACGACCTAAAGGAAACTTTCGATAACTTACGGGTTTATAAGATGATGCTTAACCCGGCCAAGTGTGTTTTCGGAGTTCCTGCAGGCAAGCTTTTGGGGTTTCTGGTCTCTGAGCGTGGAATTGAAGCTAACCCAGACAAGTGTTGGGGAACGTTGCATGGGAAACAAAAATTTTCCTACGCACACACAAGATCTATCCATGGTGATGAGCATCTACGAGAGGGAGAGTGAATCTACATACCCTTGTAGATCGCTAAACGGAAGCGTTTAAGAAACGCGGTTGATGTAGTCGAACGTCTCCGCGATCCAAATCGCAAGTCGTCCCTCGATCCGATCACGAACTAGCGCCGAACGGACGGCACCTCCGCGTTCAACACACGTACGGCTTGATGACGCCTTCACCTCCTCGATCCAGCGAGCGATGGTGAAGTAGTGGTTGAGTTCCAGCAGCACGACGGCGTGGTGATGGTGGTGAGGAACAATCTCTGCAGGGCTTCGCCAAGCGCTACGGAGATTATGACGGAGGAACTAGAGGGTTAGGGTTGCCGCACACGGCTTGGGGAAATCTTGATGTGTCCTGTGTGCTAGCCCTGCCCCTCTATTTATATGTTGAGCCTTGGGGTCTAAACTTGGAGTAAAAGCCTCCTCCAGGTCGGTTTTGCCCGCACAAGGTCGGTTTGGCCCGCAGGGAAAGAGTCCAACTCGGATCCCTGCCGAACCGTGCACAGCCGCACACAAGCGGTAGTACCGCTTCACACAAGCGGTAGTACCGCTTGGGCGGTAGTACCGCTTCATACAAGCGGTAGTACCGCTCGGGCGGTAGTACCGCTTCACACAAGCGGTAGTACCGCTTACGCGGCAGCAAAACTACTTTTTGCACTTTCCAATACCTCGTGGGCTTTATCCCTTTGGCCCATATAAAGTGTTGCTGCACCCGAACACTTCGGTAAACATCCGGAACCCATTCCGGTGAACTCTGGAACTCTTCCGGAGATCGAAACACTATTATCACATATATCAATCTTTACCTCCGGACTCTTCCGGAGATCCTCGTCATGTCCGGGATCTTATCCGGGACTCCGAACAACTTTCGGTCACCAACATAATAACTCAATTATACTAATCGTCACCAAACGTTAAGTGTGTATACCCTGCGGGTTCGAGAACTATGTAGACATGACCGAGACACTTCTACGATCAATAACCAATAGCGGGACCTGGATGCCCATATTGGCTCCTACATATTCTACGAAGATCTTTATCGGTCGAACCTCTATGTCAAGGATTCAGTTAATCCCGTATGCTGTTCCCTTTGTTCTTCGGTATGTTACTTGCCCGAGATTCGATCGTCGGTATCACTATACCTAGTTCAATCTCGTTACCGGCAAGTCTCTTTACTCGTTCCGTAATACAAGATCTCGTGGCTAACACTTTAGTCACATTGCTTGCAAGGCTCATTGTGATGTTGTATTACCGAGTGGGCCCTGAGATACCTCTCCGTCACACAGAGTAACAAATCCCAGTCTTGATCCATGCCAACCCAACAGACACCCTCGGAGATACCTGTAGAGCACCTTTATAGTCACCCAGTTACGTTGCGACGTTTGATACACACAAGGTATTCCTCCGGTGTTAGTGAGTTGCATGATCTCATGGTCAAAGGAACAGATACTTGACATGCAGAAAACAATAGCAATAAACTGACACGATCAAATGCTACGTTTACAGTTTGGGTCTTGTCCATCACATCATTCTCCTAATGATGTGATCCCGTTATCAAATGACATCTCATGTCCATGGCTAGGAAACCTTAACCATCTTTGATCAACAAGCTAGTCAACTAGAGGCTTACTAGGGACACAGTGTTGTCTATGTACCCACACATGTATTTGAGTTTCCAATCAATACAATTATAGCATGGATAATAAACAATTATCATTAACAAGGAAATATAATAATAACCAATTTATTATTGCCTCTAGGGCATATTTCCAACAACAAGATCAAAGCGATCACTTCTTTGTCTGAGCCGGTGTGCATAAACGACGTTCAGCGCCTGGCGGGTCGGATCGCTGCGTTAAGCCGATTCATAAGCCGCCTGGGTGAGAAGGCAATCCCTTTATATCAGATGATGAAGAAAATAGACGATTTCGTCTGGAGCAAGGCGGCGGGTGAGACGTTTGAGGCGCTCAAAAAGCAGCTGACTGAGCCGCCAGTCTTAGTCGCTCCGGCTGAGAAAGAACCATTACTCCTCTATGTGGCGGCTAACAACAGGGCAGTCAGCGCTGCGGTTGTTGTGGAGCGCAAGGAGGCAGGGAAGGAATATCCGGTTCAAAGGCCGGTTTACTACGTCAGCGAAGTTTTGATTGAGTCCAAGCAGCGGTACCCACATTGGCAAAAACTGATCTATGGGGTATTCATGGCGAACCATAAGCTGAAGCACTATTTCCTAGGACACTCGATCACAGTGGTTAGCTCTGCCCCGCTGGGAGACATAATTCAAAACAGAGAAGCCACTGGCCGGATTGCTAAGTGGGCATTGGAGCTTGGGCCTCGTAATCTGAAGTATGTGCCTCGCACAGTTGTCAAGTCTCAAGCCTTGGTGGACTTTATAAACGACTGGACGGAGTGTCAGTCGCCAAAGGAGAAGCCGGACAACACTTACTGGATGATTCACTTCGACGGGTCTAGACAGTTGGAAGGCTCGGGGGCTGGAGTTGTTTTAACTTCCCCTAAAGGTGATAAGTTCTGTTATGTGCTAAGGCTGATGTTTCCTTGTACTAACAATGCAGCTGAGTATGAGGCTTTGCTCCATGGCCTCCGGGTGGCCAAGGAGATGAACCTAAGCCGGGTTAGATGCCTCGGCGACTCAGACCTTGTGGCTCAGCAAGTTTCAGGTACGTGGGACTCCAAAGACCCACGGATGGCGGCTTATCGTCAGGCAGTTGATGTCATTGCAGGCCACTTCAAGGGTTATCAGGTGGATCATATTGATCGTCGCAAGAACGAGGCGGCTGATGCATTGTCAAGACTTGGCTCTCAGCGTAAGCCGGTGCCGCCTAACGTATTCTTGGACGTGTTATATCACCCGTCGGTTAAGCTACCTTCAAAGGACGATCTGGCAATACCTGACCCGGAGGGGCAGTTGGTGGCGGGTCTGCGTGCTATTCCTGACTGGACGTTGCCTTACATGGCATATCTAACTCGCGGCGAGTTACCTGAGGACGAGACCTTGGCGAGGCAAATCGTCAGACGATCTAAGTCCATGACAATCATTAATGGCGAGTTACATAAACGCAGCGTCACTGGCGTCTTCCAGCGTTGTGTTTCTCCTGAGGAAGGCAAGGAGATCCTGAATGAGATCCACGCCGGAGATTGTGGTCATCATGCCGGCTCAAAATCTCTAGTGCCCAAGGCTTTTCGACATGGTTTCTTCTGGCTGACGGCTCATAAGGACGCAGAAAACTTAGTTCTCAAGTGTGATGGCTGTCAAAAGTTCGGGCGACGTGCTCACGTGCCGGCTCAGGAATTGTGCATGATCCCAATTACTTGGCCGTTCGCGGTCTGGGGGCTTGATATGGTCGGGCCCTTCAAGAGATCCAAAGATAAGAAGACCCACCTTTTGGTGGCGGTAGATAAATTTACCAAGTGGGTTGAGGCTGTGCCGGTCAGCAAGTGTGATGCCGCCACGGCGGTTCAGTTTGTCAAAAAATTGATCTACCGTTTTGGTTACCCCCACAGTATAATCACAGATAATGGCACAAACCTATCCAAGGGGGCTATGCAAGCTTTCTGTGAAAGTGAACACATCCGGCTTGACGTCTCTGTTGTGGCTCATCCACAGTCCAATGGTCAGGCGGAGCGTGCTAACCAGGAAATCCTGAGAGGTATCAAGCCCCGGCTTATGGTTCCTCTACAGAGAACGCCGGGTTGTTGGGTTGAGGAGTTACCATCAGTCCTATGGAGCATCAATACAACTCCCAACAGGTCAACAGGCTATATGCCTTTCTTCATGGTTTACGGCGCAGAAGCCGTGTTACCAAGTGATATACGTCATGACTCGCCAAGAGTGGCGGCTTACGTGGAGGCAGACAATGAGACGGCGTGTCAGGACGCGTTGGATGCTTTGGATGAAGAGCGTGACCTGGCAGCGGCTCGATCGGCGATTTATCAGCAAGACCTGCGCCGCTATCACAGCCGCCGAGTCAAGACCCGGACGTTCCAAGAAGGCGACTTAGTGTTGCGCCAGATTCAAGATCAGACAAACGCGCACAAGTTGTCTCCTCCATGGGAAGGGCCTTTTGTGGTTAGCAGAAACCTCAACAATGGGTCATACTATCTCATCGACGTACGGGACGAGTCACGTACTTCTGGGCAGGAGACCCACCGGCCGTGGAATATCGCTCATCTGCGGCCTTACTACACCTGAGTCATCGACTTCCCCCATTGTATATCATCATTGTATATATCACATATATATATATATATAATAAAGTTGGCATCCCTGCAAGCCGGGGCCTCTGCCGTTTTACATATCTCACATTGTTCAAAGATGGATACAATCATACGATCATTTGGGGGCTTTCAACCCGCCGGGTTAAGCTTTAACCCTCTTGATCAGGCTCTTAAGCCGGAATTACAAGGTCACTTGGGGGCTTCTACCTACCGGGTTAAGCTTTAACCCTCTTGATCAAGCTCTTCAGCCAAGATAGCACTATCAACTGGCGGCTTACAATACGGCGGCTTACAAGATAGTGTGTAAGTTGATATCGTCAACAAAGATTACTAGGAGTGCAGCGACTTATGAACTCACCTCCTCTTCTGATCTGCAAAACAGGGTTACGCCTGCCTGTATGTAGCTGCGCTTTGTCAGGGGTGCAGCGAGTTCTAAAACTTACCCCCTCCAAAGACCTCTTACAGCGGCGAGGTAAACTCTTATATCTACAATTCCGGGTTATACCTGCCCGTAAGTAGCTGCGCTTTGTCAGGGGTGCAGCGAGTTCTAAAACTTACCCACTCCAAAGGCCTCTTACAGCGGCGAGGCAAACCTTTACATCTGCAAGGCCGGGTTATACCTGCCTGTAAGTAGCTGCGCTTTGTCAGGGGTGCAGCGAGTTCTGTAACTTACCCCCTGCAAGGGCCTCTTACAGCGGCGAGGCAAACTCTTCTATCTGCTGCGTCTCTTTCTGGGTCGCTACGCTCTTATCAGTTATTAAGAGTTCAAAGTAGCTAGACTACCCAGAAGAACCGGCTTATGTGTTCGGAAAGAAAGGCAAGGTTATGAGATTTCACGTCTCCGGGTTAGGCTTTTCAAAGCCGCCCTTAACACAATACAGCACATTTTCTGTCTTGTTGTTCTTTTGCAGGGTTTTATCTATAAGATAAGCCGCCATCGCGACAGGTTATAAGCTGAAACGCATAAGACGGGCATGCATCAAACTATACAAGGATTTTTTACATGCACGATGGCACGGCTCAGACAGAGTTTTTGCTAAGCCTATTACAAAGCTCTCCACGAGAGCCCAAAAGGCAACGGACTTAAGTTTTGTACAATTCAACTGGCGGCTTAGGCGGCCGAGTTATCAAATATACAGTGTTCAGCTTGATCTCGGGTCATCCTGCTCCGGGTCTTCGACCTCTTCGATCTGAAGATTGTCCATGTCCCAGTTGCAGTGTGTTAGTGCTTCAAACCGGGCGTCTTCAAAGATAGGAGACGGGTCAATCTCAGGAGCAAAGAGATGCTTACGGCGGGCAGGAGTCAAGTCTCTGCATTCAAAGGTTGGACAACGCACTTTCTTAGAAGCCTCACTGTAAGCCGCCTGGTACGTTGATACATCAAGTTCCTCCACCAGCTTAGAGGCAAGCACCCTGGAGGCTCTTCTGCATTGGGCATAGTCTTCGGCTGTGAATTCAGAACCATCGTCCTTCCTGGATGGGAACCCGTCCATCATCTCTTCAGCAGTCAGCTCAGGAGCGAAAGCTAAGCACCGGCTTAGCGCGGCTATAGCTCCCTGCCTGGCGGCTGATCGTTTCAGCTCTTCAACCTGCTTAGGCAACGTGGATAGCAGTTCTATAACTCCCTTCATGTACTTGGGGATGCTCTTCTCAGTCAGCATTGCTTTGATGGTAAGAAGAGTCCCGCAGTAGAGTTGTTCGGCTAAGGAGTACACTGCCTTCAATTTCATCAGGCTGTCAGATGACAACTGACGGCTCCTTTCGCCTGCAAGGAAAGATTTGGTGGTGTAAGCCGCCAGCAAGGTTATTTAGCATGGAAAGGAAGGTTGCTAAGTATTATATGCTTACCAAAAATAGCAGAAGTCATCCTCGATATGTGGCGCTTCAGTGTTTGCAGTTCTTCTGATACAACTGTAAGCCGCCCTTCAGCATCTTCTGCACGTTTGGTCAGGGTGACTTGGTGCGATTCAGTGTTCTTCTTGAACAGCGCGAAGTCAATTTGCGTCTTTTCAAGTTCTTCTACGGTAACCCGCCATTTGTTTTCCGCCTCTGACCGGGCGGTTTCTTGTAAAGCAAGGTTCTTCTTTAGGCTAGTCATCTCGGACTCAGCCGCCTCCAAAGCATCCTGTGACAAAAATCAAAAACAGGAAAAGGGTTCAATGGTCAGCACAAATTATCAATGAGGAAAATACACTACAAGTCTCAAGCAGATTGCAAGCAATATACTCGACACTTGGGGGCTAATGTCTGTTTGCTCTTCAAGGTTATACTGCAGTCCCGGCTCATCTTCGTAAAGGATAAGCCGGCCCTTGGGGGCTACAGAAGATGCTCTCAAGTCTTTCATTAAGTTCTGGCTCATCTTCGTAAAGGATAAGCCGGCCTTTGGGGGCTACGGGTGATGCTTTCAAATCTTATATTAAGTCCCGGCTCATCTTCGCAAAGATAAGCCGGCACTTGGGGGCTACACTCGGCGCTCTGCAGATCTGCAATACAGTCCCGGCTCATCTTCATGAAGATCAGCCGGCACTTGGGGGCTACAATCAGCATTTTCAAAGTTCCGGATACTTGGGGGCTACCATTGCTCAAACTCCACACAATGAGTATCGAATTACTATCTATACTAACCCGATACTTGGGGGCTACACGCCAAGCTAATTGGTATATGATATAGATTGGAAGACCCGATTTAATATTTGAAATATTAATCCGGCTCTTGGCGGCTATGGAAGGATATAAGGGAAAAATTGGTTAAAATATTACCTGATATTTCTTCTTCATCAGGCTGACAAGCTTCAGCTCCATATTCCGGCTTGACTCCAGGCGGTTCAAAAACCCAGCGTGAAGCTCGTCAACAGTAAACTTCTCCAGCACAGGGTGTTCAAAGTTAAACTTCTCAAGCGAAGAAGTTTCAGCCTTGCCAGAGTGCCTTGACAGTACATGGGGCTCAGGAGTTTCGTGACCCACCCCAGTTATAGCAACATCTGGGAAAACTGTGTCTTCAACAGCCATTGAAGGGCTGGGCGGTTTAGGGTCATCCCTTGCAGGGCTTTCAGCGGTCGTATCATGACCCGCCGGCTCAGATGGCTTGTGAGTGTCTTCAGATGCATCTTTCATAATGTCAGCAGCTGGTGAAGGGGAGGCCGGTTTAGCAAATACTGGCTCTTGGGCAGTAGGGGCGGCAGCAGACCCGCCAGTCTTCCTTCGTTTCGCTTGGGCCCTGGAAGGCGCAGATGATGGTTACACACATGTTAAGGATATTCAGCGCAAAGTAAAAGTACGCACTCCGGGTTGATCTTCATTGGAGGCAGCTTGGAGGCAGTTGAGTCGCCAGATGAAGGAGAGTCCTGAAGACAGTTAAAACAATATAAGACAAAGTAAGGTTACAAGGAAAGATTGATTAAAGTTATGTTTCAATTAAAGAATACCTCAGCTGGCCGTTTCCGTTGAGCCGGAGCAAGTGATAACCCGGCCACGAGATCTTCCGAGCCGGCGCTCCGGGTCTGACGTCGGGAGGTGTGCTGTTGCTTTTTCAAAAGAAAATTGGGGTCTAAATGAGCAAGAGGATGAGAGAAGGGGACTTTCCGGACGACCCGCCGTACTCTGTCTTGTGGAAGGTTTTTTGAGTCAGAAGAAATATAAGTTACCTCAGGAGCGTCTGCATGGCTGGCCTCTGCTTCTTCCTGTGAAAGATTGTTGTTAATAAAGTTGCATAAAGAGACGGCCGAGGGAGTCAAGTTCTACCTCTGAGTCGTCAAGCTCAGACAGATCGGGAGTGGCGGCTTTCTTCTTCTTCTTCTGAGCGGGGACTTTTACTTTGGGCTTCCTAATGGGCGGGTTAAACTTCTTTTTCCAGAAAGGGGAGTTGGCCTATACATAAGCCGCCAACAAAGGTTAGAAGGTGCAAGGCAAATATGGCCAGTGGAGGGGAAAAGAATCTTACATCCGGAGCCGGGTTCTTGGTATAAAAGGGCTTCAGCCCAACTTTGTTGCAGGCTTCCTGTTTTTCACCAAGGAGTCCTTTGATGCCGGAGTTGATATCTTCTTCAGTCAAGGGGGTGTTCTTGAAACAAAGAGGGTCATTGGGTTCACCCGTATATTCGCACATGAGCCGGTCACGCCGGCTCAGTGGCATGATCTTCCAACTTACCCAGCAGCGGGTTAAGTCAACACCTGTCAAGCCGTTCGCCAATAAAGCTTTGACTTTGGTATAAGCCGGGGCATACTTTGCTCGTTCGGCGGCAGTCATCCGTGCCGGGAGTAGGTTGTTATTTGTAAAGCAGAGCCGGGTTGGACGGTAACCCGGCAGGGGATTCTCACCTTCAGGAGAGGTGTCCTTCCAATAAAACCAGGTTTTATTCCAGTCTTTGGGATGGCTTGGCAAGATAGTTGAGGGGTATGGCAGGTCTCTCCGTCTCTGGATTGTAATACCACCAAGTTCCAAACTGGGCCCAGCCACCATTTCAGTTTGGCGGTTTGCATAGTGATAGTCGTAGAAGAGGTCAACAGACGGCTCTTCTTGCAGATAGACTTCACTTAAGACTTGGAACTGGCAAAGGTTGGTGACTGAATTTGGGCCTATGTCCTGGGGATGAATCTTGAAGAAGTGAAGGACGTCTCGAAAGAATTTTGACCCCGGAGGGCAGAACCCACGGAGGATATGATCAGTAAATATAATAATTTCCCCTTCTTTGGGCTCAGGCCTCTTCTCTGGTCCAGGGACCCGCCAGTGTATCACATTTTTAGCCGGCAGCTTGCCGGATTCAACAAAGTTAAGCAGGAGCTCTTCAGTAACTCCGGAGCTGACCCAGTCACAGGATGATGGAGCCCTTGACATGACGGCGGGTTAGGCTACGAAAATAGAAAGTATGCCGGATTAGAAAAACATTTGCTGTGTAAGGCTGCTATGGTCAGTATAACAATGAAAGAGCTAAGCCGCCAAGGTAATTGGCGGAGAGCCGCCAAGGCAATGGCGAGTTACGGGGGCAAGGCAGTATTGGAAAGAAAAACGGCTAAGTGCAGAAACAGATTTTGCATATCCTATTTTCGTTGCAAGATCTACAGGCGAAGGGAAAATGAAAAATATTCATGACTTGAAGATAACAGTGGAAAACAGATCGATCCGCTCGCGGAGATAAGTGTTTTGTAGACCTAAAACAGGTAGGCCTTGGCATTCGAAGCATAACCGCGGTGGATAGGCAGCATAATGAGGAACACATGGGTGCTTGGTGGTCTGCACTACGACGAACAGCGACGAACGCAAGAGCTCCGATGAACTCGGGAAACCCTAATGGGGGAGAGGCAGATTCAAACAAGGGTGAAGAAAGGTACCTTCTGGGTGCGGAAGCGCCGGCGAGACTCTGGTCCGTTTCGGGTTGATGCAGCGGCCGGCGATGAGGGCAACGGCGAGGTCCAGTTGCGGGCGGCGGAGCTCCAGAGGCGCGGTTGCTCGAAGGTAGAAGATGACAGCGACAGGAGAGGAGGCGGAGAAAGAGAGAGGGGGCACACGTGTCCCTATTTATAAGGGGGAAGGGCAACAGTGCGCGCGAAAATTGGGGAGGCACAGTAAAGATGGACCGAACGTGGCGCCTCGATTTTCGGGATGACCCTTCAGTGAGAAAGATCCATTGCAAACGTCATGGAATCTTTTCCGAATATTCGATATGACGACATGGCGGGTTATAAATTGTCTTTCCAAGATAACAGACGTATGAAGACTCGCCGCCAAGTAAGCTGAAGATTGACATGAGCTGGCTCAAATCAACCTGGGGCCTAATGTTGGGGATATAACCCCGTGGTAAGACCCGCCCAGGCGGGGCCGGGTCACACCAGGCGGCTCGTAAGCCCAAGACCTGTAAGGTGGGCTGGAAGATCAAGGCCAGGCTGCGTGGCGGCTTGCCAGACGGGCCAAGACGGAGGCCCAGAGACGGAAGATAGCATGATGACCCGGGTGGCCAAGCCGCCCGGTGGCGGCTTACCCAAGATGGTATGGCGGCTTAGAGACAGAGTAGGACACGTTGTGTGAGTCGGTTTGAGACTCGTGTAACCCGGGGCCTTGACCTCCTATATAAAGGCTAGACCCCGGGGCGGCTTAGACAAGAAACGAAGCTATCTAGAACTAGGTCAAGCAATCCGCTCCCTTGTAATCGATACTCCAGTTAATACAACACAAGCAGGATGTAGGCTTTACCTCCATCGGAGGGGCCAAACCTGGGTAAACTCGTGTCCTCCGTCCCGATCAACCCCTTTGAGTCCACTACCATGGCGCTGGCCTCGAACCTAAGTCTTTGGACATCTGCCGTGTTAAAACCACGACAGATCACTCTGTTGGAGATATTTAATCTCCAGGTGTGGTTGAATTGACAACTCAACTGCTAATACTCTCAAATAGTCTTTGGCTCCCCTTGTGTCAAATCTATAAATTTGGGTTGAATACTCTACCCTCGAAAACTGTTGTGATCCCCTATACTTGTGAGTTATCAGTGGACCTGATGTGGGCTCTGCGGGCGCCGTCTCCGCTCTGCACTAGGCCGCCACGTCCGACCAATGCGGTGCCGGCCGCTCCGGCTCCACCGCGTATCTAGACCTCGTGGCGATGGGTTCGGTGGCGCCGTATGAGGGGGCGGCCACCGTGCCGCTGGTCGGAACCCCTATTGGTGATTTTTTTTACCCCCATCTGAGGGTTTGCTCCATGGACGCCGGCGCCCTCCTCCTCGACTGCACGAGTGGCCACGAGCACCGGGCTAATGCCGATGATCGTCGGCATTGGCGGCTCCTCCTCCTCTTCACCGGCCATCTCCTTCCCATCAGGGTTTTCTCCCCGACCGGCATACGCTCCAGCCATTCCGGTAAGAATGAAATACACTCTCTGCTTGTAGATGTGTAGATTAGGGTTTTCATCATTAGCATGCATTGGATTTGATTCGAATCGACTCAATTCAATTCGATCCCTTCTTGTGTGGTAGTGTTCATAGGCAGGATAGTAGTGTTCTTGCTTGTTAGGTGTTTGATGTGCATGCTTAGTAGTGTTCATACGCATGCAAGATTGTTGTGTGTTTCATGTTCATGTGTAGTGCATACTGATTAGTGTTTTGTGCTCATGATGTACACTGTGTTCATGGGCATGGTAGATAGGTGTTGTGTTTGGTGTTCATGCTTAGTGCTCATGCGCAACAATGTGTTCATCATGCTAGTTAGCTAGATAGGTGTTGTGTTTGATGTTCATGCTTAGAGCATCTCCAGCCGTTGGAGCCCCCAAGAACACCACTGAACCAAAAAAGTTGGTGTCTTGGGGGGGCAAATGCTTCATCCGGCCAAAATAGAAGTGCATGGGGAGGGCATCTTCCCAGCCACACCCCACCCCAACCAAAAGTTTCTAAGGGAAATAATTAAGTGGGCCAAGAAAAAGGACACGTGAGGAGACATGATTCACAAAACTTCCGCCGGCGCCCCCAAGAGCCCCCAGCTCGCTGGGTATCGCCTAGGTTTGCCGGCACTAGTTTGACGTCCTGGGGGTGACATGGCTTGAGACTGCGTCGGTATTTCCCCAAAGAGGAAGGGATGATGCAGCACAGTGACGGTAAGTATTTCCCTCGGTTATGAAATGTGGCGCCCCACCTAATTACCACTGTAGCCAGACGGTCGCCACGCACGCCAGCCCAGGAAATCACTCTGGCATGCGCGTTTACAACAAGTATCATGAACACAGGCCTTTTTATTAATGTATATATAAGTCTTACAAGATATATTACAAGAGTGATGGCAGTGGAAAAGCTCTATCTAAGGTAGCATGGTCTTGGTGCGGCTCCAATCCACAGGGATCTGACTGGGTTACTCTCCTAGCCCGCGAACACTCCGGCTCCTCGACGACGGACGACGGATCCTTATGTGAACCTGGCCATGTTAAAGGCTGCTGGGTACTTTTGAATGTACTCGCAAGCAAACCAAACTAACATTTACACCAAGCAAAGCAATCCATGGCATTCAAGCATGCATTTGTTATTAGAGCAATATTAATTATCATGGCATAACAGGATTATTTAGCAAGATAACTACTGAAGTAAATACAGTAAAGTAAAGCATACTAAGTAAATATTCCATACTCAGAACATTCTCACGATCCAATCTGAATCTGATCCAAATCCAATCCAAATCATGTGGTCATCCGACCACTCATCTCATAGCCATCCCATGGCTAACATATCATATTCCTGACATCATCTGATGTCTGCACAAGACGAGTTCTTCCATCATTATTATCATTATTACGGTTGACCACCTAGTGAGGCCTGGACGGACTGTACAATACCGTGGACGCGGCTATTTGAATAGATTCTTCACTCTGCAGAGGTTGCGCACTTTACCCACACCATGGAGCACCTGGCCTCGTGATCCCATTCGGGTGGACCAGCGTTGCTCCAACGAAACCCGCCTGACCTGTGACTCTCCCATCGTACCACCGGCATTCATCCTCCCCCGGAGGCCTGCCCTAGGTGGCCCCTGTGCCACCTCGTGACACCTGCCACCGTCGTGGCCCAACTAAACTGTCCCAAACGGGGACTCCCGAGTTAAACAATCAACTGGGCTCACAAGGTCATCGCCGCCTACCAGGCCAGGGTAGCGCGCGCGCATAACCTTCCCTGTCTGGAGGTACCGGTGAAAGACCACGCGATCAGACCAAGTCAAGGCCGTCCCATACCGGCAAATGTGGCTGCACGGATAAGCCCTGACAGGTGACTCTAGATCAACCGACTAGGTTTAGCCTTAGCAAGTATTAACAAGCATGGTTGTTTATCACAATGATGGTCGGCTTGCCTGGGGTCGAAGAATACTCCGGGAAGAAGTGCGGAGAGTCCGCGGAAAGTATCGCCGGAAATTGTTCTCTCTCGGAGAGGGCTGATAGAAGGGCAAGGGCAAAATGGTCATTTTCATAGTGTGAACACATTATTAAAATGGTACCAACAGAACGGGCTCGACGAGACGAAGAAGTGGGCTTTGGAATCACCTCATTTGGAGTCTCGGTTGAAAAGGTACGCATGTTTGTTCGTTAGCAGAAAAACAAACAGAAAAGTGCCCGTTTTGACTGCTAACTGGCAAATGTCCACAAATTAGAGATTTTGGCAGCAGCTGAGCTAAAAGAGAAAGCGTATTCTGGGAAGTACGCTTTTCAACAGGGGAAGCGCACTTTCAGCCGAAGAAGCGCCAGAGTACGCTTTCTAAAACTGAAAACGCATTTTACAAAAAGGCACTTCCACTTAACGCGTGGGCCCGATGACTGGTCAACGCTTAGATGCCGACGGGTGTGGTCGGGGGAGTGGGGCGCAGCTCGTCTCCTTCCTCCCGCTGTGCCCCCGATGGGAAACAGAGGAGGGGGCGAGGCAGAGGTGAAGCCGACGTCGGCCCCGGCGAAACCGGTCGTCCCCGGCGGTGCTTCGGCCACCGGAGGAATCGGGAGACGGCGCCGCGCTCGGGGTGGCCGCTGGTTCGCCCAGGGGCGGCCCGCAGCGCGCTCGCTGCTAGCAGAGCCGCGGCGGCCGACGGACGGCAGAGGAGGCGCGTCGGCGAGGCTCCCTCATCGGAGATGAGGACGGCGGCGGCGCAGACCTCAGGGAGAGGCTAGGAACCAGAGGAGCAGGAGGGGAAGGGCCATGAGCAGGAGAGGGCCGAGGGGATCGGCGGCGACTCACGGCCATGGGAGGACAGGAGAGCTCGGCGAGCTCGACTGAGAGGGCGGGGAGGTTGCTGGCGACCGGGAGGGCACGAGGGCGTGCTTAAATAGTCTCGGGGGAGAGCTCTAGACGGCACTCGCCGGCGGCCGAAGCCTCTGGGCACGCGGTACCTTGACCCAACAGTGCCTCGACGTCGGCACAACCATCCAGAAGCTAGGGGACGAGGGGGAGAGGACTCTAGAGGGTTCACACGCGCGGTGGAGGGCTCGCCGGCACTCCTGGACAAGCCACGGCCTGCCGGAGACGGCTCCCGAAGGGTCCAAAGTACAGGGCACTGATTTGGCGTGCTCTGCACATGGTCACCGCATGGACACGGTGTTGCCATGTCGCACGCGAGGCCAAACCATGTCTGGAGTGTTCTCCTCCCTTCCCTGGATCGACTAGTGCAGCTGGATGGCATGGGAAAGCTCTGGTGTGACTGCACCTAGGTCAAACAGTTTCCAGCAGTAAGGTGTTTGACATGTAGTGTGGCCACCACAGTGCTCTTCTTGGCATGATGCTTGGCAGAGGTTGATCACTCATAGGGTGATCATGATTACAAAGTTTCAACACAAATGGACAATTCAAATGGTACTTCCTTTGTAACCATGCACTCTGGCCAGAAATGAAGATGTTGATACTGGGGAAAAATGGCTACATGGATTTGGCTCAAATTTGGTGGAGGGTAATGATTTAGGAGTATGAAGGCACTGGTAAAATTTCATACCATTTGGGTACACTAAAATGGTACTTCCTTCACAGTGCTTTCAAATGGACATGAACTTAGGAAAATTGATGTGGATGAAATGGATATAGGGATTGAGCTGGTTTTTGGTTTCCATGGGTGCTTTGGCAATGTTAACCACTATGAAAAATTTCAGCCCAAATGGATGAAGGTTTCAAGCACTTCCTTTGCATTTTGCCCAACTGGACATAATTTGCAAATTGATGTTGTGCTCAAAATTTGAACTATGGAACTTGGGTTCTTGATGGAAATGGTGAATATATGGATAGGAAAAGCTCCAAAAATTATTTGGGATTTTTCCTGGCTACCAAAATGGTAGTTCCTTTAGAAACTGCCCAAAATGCCATATTGGCATTAAATAGGAAAATGCAATCTTCCTTATTTAATTATGGCCAATATTTTTATGGGAGCTCAAGATGATCACAAAGAATATCTCCACAAGTTTTCATGAACTTTGGAGATGGATAGATATTTTCCTGGATTTAATTCCTTTAACTGGCAGAAAAAGGAATTAATTATAAATGAAAATTATTGCAAATGACTTGGCAATATTTTTACATATCCCGGGTTTATAGATGAAGGATGATCACTGGGGAAAGTTTGGGAGGCAACAGATCAAAGGAAATTGAGGTTCCTTTGTAACTGGAAGGATTAGGGTTTCCTTTCCGATAACTCAGAAGGTAGGGTTTCGACAGCAAAACCCTGAGCCAAAGATCTTGGGTGGCAAGGTTGGACTGGAGAGAATCTCTGGTTGGATAGGAAGGCAAGGCTGAATGACCATCTTCATATACCCAAGAGTGAAAGAAATCCGATAACACCGAGAAAAAGGACGGGAGTCGAATCACGCAAAGGAAAAAAACAGGGAGCGAAAACCAGGGTGTTACATGAAACCAAGGTATCGAACCAGTAGGAGGATCACCACCACCTAAAAAACAACACCTGCACACAAAGAACAAATAGTTGCAACCTGGCGCGAAAGAGAGGTTGTCAATCTCTCTACGGTAAAAAGATAGATTAGGTAGTGATAGATTGGAGAGATAGATCTCTCAAGAACACTAGATAAAAAGAGCAAATAAAAAGTGCAACAATATATTTTTGGGTTTTTGGAATAATAGATCTGAAAACAAAAGCGGCAAAAGATAGATCGGAAAGCAATATGTTGGAAATGTAGAGCCGGCGGCCCTAGGTTTCACTAGTGGCTTCTCTCATGAGTATAGCACATGGTGGATGAACAAATTACTGTTGGGCAATTGATAGAAGATTAAATAATCATGACTATATCCAAGGCGATGATCATTATATAGGCGTCACGTCCAAGATAAGTAGACCGACTCCTGCCTGCATCTACCACTATTACTCCACACATCGACCGATATCCAGCATGCATCTAGTGTATTAAGTTCATGGAAAAACGGAGTAATGCAATAAGAACGATGACATGATGTAGACAATATCTATCATGTAGGAATAGACCCCATCTTGTTATCCTTAATAGAAACGATACATGCGTGCCTCGCTGCCCTTTCTATCACTAGGAGAGGACACTGCAAGATCGAACCCATCACAAAGCACCTCTTCCCATGGCAAGAAAATTTGATCTAGTCGGCCTAACTAAACAAAAGATTCGAAGAAGAAATACGAGGCTATACTTAATCATGCATATAAGAGATCAAAGAAGACTAAAGTAATATTCATGGATAGAAACTGATCACGAACTCAAAATTCATCGGATCCCAACAAACACACCGCAAAAGTTTACATCAAATAGATCTCCAAGAGACCACTGTATTGAGAATCAAGAGAGAGAGAGAGAGAGAGGAAGCCATCTAGCTACTGCCTACAGACCCGTAGGTCTATGGTGGACTACTCACGCATCATCGGAGAGGCATCAATGAGGATGATGAACCCCTCCGTGATGGTGCTAGATTGGATCTTGAGGTTCTGGAACTTGTGGCGGCTGGATGTGTTTTTCGTCGACTCCTTTAGGGTTTCTGGAATATTTGGGAATTTATAGGCATCAGAGGCGGTGGAGAGGGGCCCTGAGGAGGGCACAACCCATCAGGGCGCGCCTGGGGCCTCTAGCGCCCTGGTGGGTTGTGGTCTCCACGGCCCACCTCTCTGGCACTTCTTTGGCCCACTGGATGTCTTCTGGTCCAAAAAAATCTCCAAAAATTTTCGTCGCGATTGGACTCCTTTTGGTACTGATATTCTGCAAAGTAAAAAGGAAAAACAACAACTGGCACTTTGGCACTCTTTCAATAGGTTAGTCCCAAAAAATGATATAAAGTTGCTATAAAGTGATTGTAAAACATCCAAGAATGATAATATAACAGCATGGTACAAGCAAAAATTATAGATACGTTGGAGACGTATCAGCATCCCCAAGCTTAATTCCTACTCGTCCTCGAGTAGGTAAATGATAAAAACAAATTTTTTGATGTGGAATGCTGCCTAACTTGTTCATCTCATATTCTTTTCTTTTGTGGCATGGACATTTGGACTTTTAGATGGTTCAAAGCAATAGTCTAGTTTTAACATAATGACTTCAATACTCAAGCATGCCAACAAGCAACCATGTCTTTCAAAATATCAACACTAAAGAAAGTTATCCCTAGCCCATCATGCTCAATCATTGATCCATTCACGAAACACACTCAAATATTAGCTACACCCAATGCTCAAGTACGATCATAGAGCCCTTAGTTGGTGCTTTATAAGAGAAGATGGAGACAAAAAGTAAAAATAAAATTTCCATAAAGTGAATAGATAGGCCCTTCGTAGAGGGAAGTAGGGATTCGTAGAGGTGCCAGAGCTCAAAGTTTAAATTGAGAGAGAAAAATATTTTGAGTGGCATGCCTTTCCTGTCAACGAAAACGACAAAGTAGTTCACAATATTTTCCATGCTAGATACATCATAGACGGTTCCCAAACAGAAAATAAAGTTTATTCCTTTTTCCACCATTCCTTCACATTCCATGGCTGGCCGTATCCACGGTTGCCTTACATACCAACACTTTCCAAGGAATTTCTTATTTGACAACATAAAGTATTTTTTTTCTTTTTCTTTTTCATTTTGGGAATGGGCATCCCTATTACCGCCGTACTCTCGTGCAATGACAAGTGAATAAACACTCATCTTGAGAATAACACATCTAGCATGGAAAATATTGGACACCCCCTACCGTTTCATGAGCGGTACGAGCACAGAAAAGAGAAAATTATTTTGAAAAGTAGAGGTGGCACATACAAATTTGCTTAGAACGGCATGGAAATACCGCGTATAGGTAGGTATGGTGGACTCATAAGGCAAAACTAGGTTTAAGGATTTTGGATGCATAAGTAGTATTTCTACTTAGTACAAGTGGGGGCTAGCAAATAGATTGAGAAGCAACCAACCAAGAAACGAAAATTCACATAAGCGAGCATTGAGCATAACTAACACCGAATAATGCACCATAAGTAGGATGTAATTTCATTGCATAACTATTGACTTTCGTGCGTGCATAGGGAATCACAAACCTTAACACCAATATTCTTACTAAAGCATAATTACTCACTAACATGACTCACATATTACTATCATCATGTCTCAAAACTATTACAAGGAATCAAGTTTAATTTGTCCAATGATCTTCATGAAAGTTTTTATTATATCCGCCTTGGATATCTATCACTTTGGGACTAGTTTCATATATTGCCATTGCTTTTGACAAGCTCAAACAAATTTAAGTGAAGCACATGAGCATAGAGATTTCATCTATGAAAATAGTATAAGTGAAGCATTAGAGGATTTCTTCAAAATTTACTAACTCTCAAATTAATCTAAGTGAAGCATGAGAGTGTTTCTTCAAAAACTTTCCAAGCACACCGTGCTCAAAAAGATATAAGTGAAGCACTAGAGCAATTCTATAGCTCAAAAAGTTTAAGTGAAGCATAAAGAGCAATTCTAACAAATCATAGCATAATTTTGGCTCTCTCAAATAGGTGTGTCCAGCAAGGATACAAGTGACAAACTAACAAGCAAAGAAAGCAAAGACTCAAATGATACAAGACGCTCCAAGCAAAACTCATGATATGTGACGAATAAAAATATAGCTCCAAGTAAAATACCGACGGTTGTTTGAAGAAAGAGGGGATGCCACTCGGGGCATCCCCAAGCTTAGTTGATTGTTTCTCTTTGGATATATCTTGGGGGTGCTGTAGCATCCCCAAGCTTAGGCTCTTTTCACTCCTTATTCCTTCATCCATCGTGATCTCACCCAAAATTTGAAAACACTAGTAGAAAACAGGGCTTTGGTCCAGCCCTGAAAAGCCCATTAATCCCGGTTCACTCACGAACCGGGACCAATGGGGGCATTGGTCCCTGTTCGTGAGGCCAGGGCGCCGGTCGGGCCTCGTGGGCCATTGGTCCCGGTTCGTTTGACCCCTTTGGTCCCGGTTGCAGACACGAACCGGGACCAATGGGCCTTGCTCCTGGCCCACAACCATTGGTCCCGGTTTGTGGCTGGAACCGGGACCAAATGATGTCCTTTAGTCCCGGTTCCAGCCACAAACCGGGACCAATGGTCGGCCTATATATACCCCCTGCCCGCGAGCAGAGCAGCTCTGTTTTTTTTGGCCGTCCATTGGGAGAGCTTTGTGGTGCTCTAGCTCACCTCCTATGCACATGAGGTGTTCGATGAAATGCCCGAGACACACTTAAGCTTTCTCCTCTCGAAGCTCCTTGTGCAAGCTCCATTTTCCTCAAGATTTGTCTAGGTTTGGCGGTCCGTCCTGTCCCGTCCCCGTCCTCACCGTCGTCGATCGCCCGCGCCCATCTCGGCGCCGGCACCACCGTGGTTTGCCTCTTCTTCTTATCTTCTTTCTAAAAGAAAAAAGTTCTTACTTGTATGATTTAGATAGATACTTGTGTAATTTTCTTACTTTTATTATTGTTTGTTATTATATAGTGCGATGGTTTTGGTATCCGCCTCCGTCGGCCCTCGTCCTGTCTATGATTCGGATGTGGTATATATTATCTTTTATAACTATTTGTTTTATTTAGTGTTTATGACAATTATGCCGACCAACGTGACATAGATTTTTTAATCTAGGAGGTATGTGAACCGGAAATTCCAACCGACATAGAAATTCTTGTCGAGAAGTTAAATTTGGTTGAAAAAGAAAACAATTACTTGAAAGAAAAATTACAAAGAGTTGAAGAGGAGAAGATGAAGTTGGAGTTGCATGTTGCCGATGTCGTCGACGATACAAGATCAAGATGGATGCAATGCGCTTGAAGATTAGAAAGATTAGAAAATATGCCATTCATACTGAGGCTTGGTATCATTATGCCATTGGATCAATTGGTACCTTAGTTGCGGTTATGATCGCATTTGTTGGTGCATTTAAATTTTATAGTTTCAATGTATGTTTTAATTAGATGCTCTAGAGAGCTATATGTTGTTCAATAATGAGAACTATGTATGAACGTTATGTATTTATTTTGGTCACTACTGTAGTTTGGCTTTAATGTGATGATGAATTTCTATTAACTTGGTTTTTAATACACTTTATTATATAACGCACGCAGATGAACCGGCAATGGATGTACGGTGACCGACGCACCTCCGAGTATTTTAAGGGCCTGCATAATTTTCTCGAAGCGGCTGAGGCAAACAAGCAGAATGGTTTTATGCATTGTCCATGTACTGTCTGTGAGAATACGAAGGCTTTCTCCAACTCTAAAACCCTTCACTTCCACCTGCTTGAGAAGGGTTTTATGCCACACTATAATGTTTGGACCAAGCACGGAGAAAGAGGGGTTATGATGGAAGACAACGAAGAAGAAGAGGATGATGACAACTACCCGCCCCCTGAATACAGTGATGCTGCAATGGGGGAAGCTGAAGATCAAGAGGAACCAGACGATGTGCCCGATGATGATCGTCGCCGGGGCATTGTTGATGCATAGAGAGAATGAGAAAGTGAAAGGGAGAAGTTGAAGTTCAATCACATGTTAGAGGATCACAAAAAAGGGTTGTACCCAAATTGCGAAGATGACAACAGAAAGCTCGGTACCACACTGGAATTGCTGCAATGGAAGGCAGAGAATGGCTTATCTGACAAGGGATTTAGTTCGCTACTGAAAATAATGAAGAAGAAGCTTCCAAAGGATAACGAATTGCCCGGCAGTACGTACGAAGCAAAGAAGGTTCTATGCCCTCTAGGATTGGAGGTGCAGAAGATACATGCATGCCCTAATGACTGCATCCTCTACCGCGGTGCGTACGAGGATTTGAACGCATGCCCGGTATGCGGTGCATTGCGGTATAAGATCAGAAGAGATGACCCTGGTGATGTTGAGGGCCAGCGCACCGGGAAGAGGGTTCCTGCCAAGGTGATGTGGTATGCTCCTATAATACCACGGTTGAAACGTCTGTTCAGAAACAAAAAGCATGCTGAGTTGATGCAATGGCACATAAAAGACCGTAAGAAAGACGGGAAGTTGAGAGCACCCGCTGACGGGTCGCAGTGGAGAAAGATCGAGAGAAAGTGGAGCGACTTTACAGGTGACCCGAGGAACGTATGGTTTGGTTTAAGTGCAGATGGCGTTAATCCTTTTGGGGATCAGAGCAGCAAGCATAGCACATGGCATGTGACTCTATGTATGTATAACCTTCCTCCTTGGTTGTGCATGAAGCGGAAGTTCATTATGATGCCAGTGCTCATCCAAGGCCCTAAGCAACCCGGCAATGACATTGATGTGTACCTAAGGCCATTAGTTGATGAACTTTTACAGCTATGGAATGGAAGAGTTGTACGTGTGTGGGATGAGAACGAACAGGAGGAATTTGACCTACATGCGTTGATGTTTGTAACCATCAACGATTGGCTTGCTCTCAGTAACCTTTCAGGACAGACAAACAAGGGATACCACGCATGCACACACTATTTAGATGACACCGACAGTATATATTTGGACAAATGCAGGAAGAATGTGTACCTGGGGCATCGTCGATTTCTTCCGACCAACCATCAATGTCGAAAGAATGGAAAGCATTTCAAAGGTGAGGTAGATCACCAGAAGAAGCCCGCCCTCCGTACTGGTGATCACATACTTGATATGGTCAATGATTTACAAGTAATCTTTGGAAAGGGTCCTGGCGGACTATCTGTTCCGACTGACGATGCGGGATGCGCACCCATGTGGAAGAAGAAATCTATATTTTGGGACCTACCCTATTGGAAAGACCTAGAGGTCCACTCTGCAATCGACATGATGCACGTGACGAAGAATCTTTGCGTGAACCTGCTAGGCTTCTTGGGAGTGTATGGGAAGACAAAAGATACACCGGAGGCACGGGAGGAACAGCAACGTGTGCATGAAAAAGACGGCATGCATCCAAACCAGGATGAAGGTCCTGCCAGCTACGCTCTTACCAAAGAAGAGAAGGAAATCTTCTTTGAATGCCTGCCCAGTATGAAGGTCCCGTCTGGCTTCTTGTCGAATATAAAGGGAATAATAAATATGGCAGAGAAAAAGTTTCAGAACCTAAAGTCTCATGACTGCCACGTGATTATGACGCAACTGCTTCCGGTTGCATTGAGGGGGCTTCTATCGGAAAACGTTCGATTATCCATTGTGAAGCTATGTGCATTCCTCAATGCAATCTCTCAGAAGGTGATCGATCCAGAAATCCTGCCAAGGTTAAGGAGTGATTTGGTGCAATGTCTTGTTAGTTTCGAGCTGGTGTTCCCACCATCCTTCTTCAATATCATGACGCACGTCCTAGTTCATCTAGTCGACAAGATTGTCGTTCTGGGCCCTGTATTTCTACACAATATGTTCCCCTTTGAGAGGTTCATGGGAGTCTTAAAGAAATATGTTCGTAACCGCGCTAGGCCAGAAGCAAGCATCTCCATGGGCCATCAAACAGAGGATGTCATTGGGTTTTGTGTTGACTTCATTCCTGACCTTAAGAAGATTGGTCTCCCTCAATCGCGGTATGAGGGGAGACTGACTGGAAAAGGCACGCAAGGAGCGGACTCAATAATATGTAGGGACGGGCATTCTTGGTCTCAAGCACACTACACAGTTCTACAGAATTCCACCTTGGTGACCCCGTATGTCGATGAACACAAGAATATTCTGCGCTCCAAACACCCGGAGCAGTGTGACGACTGGATTACATATGAACACATCAGGACTTTCGGCAGTTGGTTGCAAACACGTCTCATGGGTGACAACACTGTTTCTGATGAGTTGTACTCGTTGGCCAGGGGACCATCTTCGACTGTATTGACTTACAAAGGGTACGAGATAAATGGGAATACATTTTACACGATCGCGCAAGATCAAAAGAGCACCAACCAAAACAGCGGTGTCCGCTTTGATGCAGCAACCAATAGGGGAAAGGACACATATTATGGTTACATATTGGACATATGGGAACTTGACTATGGACATGATTTCAAGGTCCATTTGTTTTAGTGCAAATGGGTCAATCTGTCAGGAGGCGGGGTACAGGAAGACCCACAGTACGGAATGACAACAGTGGATCTGAACAATCTTGGGTACACAGACGAACCATTCGTCCTAGCCAATGATGTGGCGCAGGTTTTCTATGTGAAGGACATGTCTACCAAACCGAGAAAAAGAAAAGATAAGGAAGCGAATACATCATACGATGAGCCAAAGCGCCACATAGTTCTTTCAGGAAAAAGAGACATCGTGGGATTGGAGGGCAAGACAGACATGTCTGAAGATTATGAAAAGTTTCATGAAATTCCTCCCTTCAAAGTCAAGGCTGACCCAAGCACCCTCTTAAACGATGAAGATTATCCATGGTATGAAGAAATAAGCAAAGGACACAAGTGAAGAAATGAAATGCCTTTTGTAACAGATGAGTTTTCGTATGAAACCCTGATACTTCGAAAGAGATTGTCCATTTTGTACACGAAGTGCATCCAGTTTTTGCCGTAACCCTCTCATTTTTTAGCACATGCTATTTGGGTGAAATGATGATACCATGCCAACTTTGAACCTTTTTAGAGTTCATTTGTAGTGCTTTTCAATTTCATGGTCATTTAGCTCAAAAAAATCAGTAAATGCATGAAAAATACCAAATGAAGTCAGAAAGGGTTGAAAATTGATGATGTGGCTTTGAATGGTTCATTTTGAACACACAAAAAGTCTGGAGTTCAAATAAGTTCAAAAAAATGAAATACCTTTGTAACAGATGAGTTTTCGTCCGAAACCCTCATACTTCGAAAGAGATTGTCCGTTTTTACACGAAGTGCATCTAGTTTTTGCCGTAACCCTCTGAACTTTTTAGCACATGCTATTTGGGTGAAATGATGATACCATGCCAACTTTCAACCTTTTCAGAGTTCATTTGTAGTGTTTTTCAATTTCAGGGTCATTTAGCTCAAAGAATGAACTAATAGCAAAAGGAATGAACAAGAAAACTTTTATGAAACTCTAATAGCAAAAAGAATGAACTAAAAATAATCAATTAAAATATTCTGTTATGATCAACTAAAACAAAACTATAATATTCTTCAATAGCAAAAACAATCAACTAAAAAGCTTTTATAAAACTCTAATAGCAAAAGGAATCAACTAAAAAGCTTTTATAAACCTCTAGTATTTTTGAAACTAAAATTATATAAAATTTATGCAACTAAAATTATCAAAGAATTTTTTGTTCAAAACATTAATAGCAAAAAGAATTTTCATAAAGAAATTTTTTGTTAGAAACTTTAATAGCAAACTAAAATAACCAAATCTGTTTTTGATTAAAACAGACATTTAAAATAACCTAAAACTTACCAAATTGAATATAATGATAAAACACAGTAATATTAAATAGCAGGAAAAAGAATCACTCAAAAATCTATTTTTTAGTAAAGTTATTCACAAACTAGTGATTCACACAAATTTCAAAAAATTCTAATTTAAACTATTCAAATTTGAAAACTAAAGGCACTAACAGAAAGTTTATAATTTTTGTGACCTAAAAGCAAAAAAAATCACTGAAAAACAGTAAGTAGGAACAAAATAAAATAAATAAAGCAAAAAACAAAACAAAAAACTGGATTTTTTTTTTTAAAAATGCCACCTACTGGGCCGCCACGGCCTGAATACGACTTGAAACCCAACCAACCTGTTGGGCCAGGATTCAGGCCCGCAAAAGGCCCAATAGGCCCACAGGCAGTGACAGATTAGGCCCGGAGGCCTGCAGTTGAGAGGAGCTCGAGAGGGTATGCGCAGCAGCGCTTATAAACCACTCTCGAGCTCTCTCGGCTAGCGAGGTGGGTCTCAAAAAATTTCCCCGGGCAGAACCACCCTTTGGTCCCGGTTGGTGCCACCAACCGGGACCAATGCCCCCCTTTGGTCCCGGTTGGTGCCACCAACCGGGACCAAAGGTCCCTGTTTCCCGCCCTTTGGGCTGACGAAAAGAGACCTTTGGTCCCGGTTGGTGGCACCAACCGGGACCAAAGGGAGGCATTGGTCCCGGTTGGTGGCACCAACCGGGACTAAAGGCTTTGCTATATAAGCCAACACTTAGGAATTTTTCCCCAAATTCTCACATCTCCCCCGACGCCGCCCGGCTGCTCCTCGTCGCTCTCGCCGTCGCCGCCCGCTCCTCGTCGCCGTCGCCCTCTCCCATCGTCGCTGTCGCCGTCACCCTCTCCCATCGTCCCTGTCGCCGTCGCCGCCCAGCCCTGTCGCCGCCCGCTCCTCGTCGCCGTCGCCCTCTCCCATCACCGCCCGCAGTGAGCACCCCGCCTTCCCCCGAGCCCTCGCCGTCGCGCCCTCCTCCCCGTCTCCGCGCGCGTGCCCCCTCCCCCCCCCCCTCCCCCCCGAGCCCGCCGTCCTCGTCGCCGGTCTCGTCGACGGCCTCAAGCCATCGCCGCCCCCCCCCCCCAGTGAGCCCCCCTTCCCAGGGTGCCCTGCTCCCCGTCGCCGCGTGCCCCCGAGCACACCTTGTTCTGCCACTGCTCCATGGTCGCCGGCAGCCCCCGTTGCTATGTTTTTTTATGAGATGTATATTTTCATGTGGAGATAGATGATGATGTTGATAGATAGATAAATGATTTTGTTGATATATATATATATATAGTTCATTATGTTAGATAATTTGATGAAATGATGATATATATATAGATGATATGATGATATATATATATGATGCTCTGTTGGAAACAATTAATTTTTCTATTGTTGATATGATGATATATATATATAT
Organism: Elymus sibiricus; assembly: GCA_039707655.1. Classification (NCBI taxonomy): domain Eukaryota; kingdom Viridiplantae; phylum Streptophyta; class Magnoliopsida; order Poales; family Poaceae; genus Elymus; species Elymus sibiricus. The sequence continues at coordinate 446,170,452 of CM077663.1, read as the reverse complement.
ATATGATATGATGATATATATATAGATGAGATGTATGTTCATGTGGAGATGAGATAGATAGATAAATGGTCATGTGGAGATGAGATGTATGTTCATGTAGAGATGAGATAGATGTATGTCCTCGTCGCCGGCCTCGTCGGACATGACATGAGGGGTGAGCGTCGTTGTCGTCTACCCCCTCCCCGATAACTTCAACATGAGGGGGGACGTCGGACATGACATGAGGGGTGAGCGTCGTTGTCGTCTACCCCCTCCCCGATAACTTCGACATGAGGGGGGACGTCGGACATGACATGAGGGGTGAGCGTCGTTGTCGTCTACCCCCTCCCCGATAACTTCGACATGAGGGGGGACGTCGGACATGACATGAGGGGTGAGCATCGTTGTCGTCTACCCCCTCCCCGATAACTTCGACATGAGGGGGGACGTCGGACATGACATGAGGGGTGAGCGTCGTTGTCGTCTGCCCCCTCCCCGATAACTTCGACATGAGGGGGGACGTCGGACATGCATGAGAGAGAGGCGGTCCACTCACCCGACCAACTATCGAGGCCACCCAAACCCTAGAAGAAAGAGCATCGTTGTCGATCTACCCCCTCCCCGATAACTTCGACATGAGGGGGGACGTCGGACATGCATGAGTGAGAGAGGCGGTCCGCTCGCCCAACCAACTATCGAGGCCACCCAAACCCTAGAAGAAAGAGCGTCATTGTCGATCCACCCCGTCCCCGATAACTTCGACATGAGGGGGGACGTCGGACATGTCATGTGAATTTTTTTTTGTTCATATATAGAAAACTCCGGTAACATAGATTTATCAAGAATGCCCCCATTATGGATGTGCACAAGTTGATCCAATTTTTTCTGATCTCATCTATATATATATTCTTCTATATGTCACGTTGTCTGTCAAAGTATTGAAGAAATCCATGGCTTCATCATTAGCCGGAAGTAACATGCGTATGATGCTACGAAGCTCTTCAAAGTTGTTTTGGAACAGAGTTCCGGATAGAATAATTCGCTTTTTGGTACGAATTTCAGCAAAGGCCTTCCAAATAGCGATATTCGGAAGGCTCTTGCTGAACTTCGTACCAAAAAGCTAATTAATTATCCTATCCGGGACTCCGTTCCAAAACAATTTTGGAGAGCTTCGTACCATTATGCGCCTGTTACTTCCGGCTAATGATGAAGCCTTGGTTTTCTTGAATCCTTTGACACTAGACAACGTGATATATAGAAGGGTAGATGAGATCAGGAAAAATATGGACCATTTTCTGCACATTCAGAATGGCGCCATTTTGTTAATTAAATCCCTTAAAGGTTAAGATAATCCCTTGTTTGACATTCATGAGAGAGGCGGTCCAGACTTCGGACATTTCTCAATGACACCGATGGTCTGGAAGAAGAGGATGACGGCTCCGGTGATCGAACAATGGAGGAGGAAGGACATGATCATGATGGCTCCGGTGACCGAATGCCGGAGGAAGAAGGAGACCATGATGACGGCTCCGGTGACCGAACGGAGGAGGGAGCTGTTGCAAAGTCCGGCGAGGTATATATATTAATTAAGCCTATGCTGACTAGCTAATTGATGCATTAATTGTTTTGGTATGTACATATATTAACTCTTCTTTCTTCTTTTATAGCCCTCCGGATCGAGCCAAACTTCGGTAACGAGACGAGGCCCGAAGAAGAAGTTGCGCAAGGATGAAAGGTTCACGATCACAGCACTCACGGACGATGGCCTACCGATTGAACCCAAGCGGACCAAGGACGCATTTGCTGCTCAGTGCGGAGTTATTGTTAGGGACAACATCCCGATCAGCATCAAGCAATGGAATAAGCCTAAGGACGACGCCCATGATGGTGATTATGTCACCGATAGACAGAAAGATGATCTTTGGACTGCGCTGAAGGCAAATTTCACCCTACCGCCAGAGGAGGATCCGAACAAGCCAGTTATAGAGCCACCGGTCAAGGCGTGTGCTCTTAAGAAGATGGCAGATCTATTCAAGAGGTGGAAGAATGAGTTGAAATCAAAGTTTGTCGACAAAGGGAAGACTCCAGAATTCACCGACCGATTTGAGAAGATAAGAGATCACTGGCCCGCATTTGTGGCCTACAAGACATCGGACAAGAGTAAGAAAATGTCAGAGACAAACAAGAACAACGCTGCAAAGAAGCAGTATCACCATCACACGGGGTCAGGTGGCTACCTCAAAGCCCGGCCGTTGTGGGACAAAGCTGAGAATGACCTGATTGCTAAAGGGGTCGTACCACAGACATTGAACTGGCCAGACCATTCAAGGACTTGGTTCTTCGGAGTTGGGGGAACTTTAGACCCTGAAACAGGGAAGTGCCGTTGGACGGACGAGCAACTTGCAATACCCGTCACAAAGCTTCAGTAGTATATCACTGCAGCGCAGGAAGGGACGTTCATTCCCGACAGAGAGAAGGACGAGCTGACTGAGGCCCTATGGAATGCTGAGCACCCTGGACGAACACGAGGCACACCAGGCTCCGTTCCGTGAAAGGTTGGGTTTCCCGACGCAGGTGATTATAGAAGCCAGGAGAGAAAGAGGAAAGCGGAGCTGAGCGAAATTCAGAAGCTCAATGCAAGACTACAAAAGCTAGAGCAAGCTGAGAGCCAGCGAGCTGCCGGCCAACCATCTCAGCGGCACGAAGCTACCCCAGAAGCTACCCCACCATCTCAGCGGATTTCTGTAGCGTCCCGACTCAAAACGAGTCAAGCCTCTGTGTGACCGTGCCATCCCTGGATCAGTATGCTGGCACACACAGTACATCAATGTATATATCAAAGTGCAATCACATGTAATTAACGTAAACTGATATATACCTTAAAATCTCAGCGGAAACAGTCAACGGGAGTGGAGTCCCAATAAACACCAACGGCAGGTTGAGTGTAGAGCGTAACTCTGAATCGTACTCTTACTCGTCGTAGAAACTTATCTGCAACATAAGACGTTGCAGCCGTGTAGGTCAGTACATTGAATGTACCAGCAAGATCACTATAAGAGAAAACAGATGATAAGACTATTCTATATGCAATAAAGATTTGTGGCTCTGTGTCTGAGTTTTTGCTTAAAAGCTGATTTTATTTTCTTTTCCTACAACAAAGGAATATCAGGAGTTTTCACTATGGAAATATCTATTATGACATGGTTCCGCCAACCGATGTCTCAATACCCACAAGTATCGAAAGTTGCCCGCAATTAGTTATCGGTCTGGTGTACTTTACCCACAATATTCGTTCCCTCCTTGTAAGTCCTCGCACTGCCGGGTGTTTGAGAACAGGAGGAACGAAACATGGTCTTTCAGAGTGTTTCCCTGACTACTGTCAGTGCCCATCCAATCCTAACGTCGACTACATCTCGTAGCACTGCCCAGCCAGAGTCACAACAAAGATCAACCAAGCCAGAGCCCATAATGACTTGTGGCTACACAGGTAAGCTTCCGAGCATGAAGTATTCATCCGTCTCTTTGAGTCTGGGTGAGGCTTTCCGCAAGATGTCATGGCGCTTCTCCATGCATCCCGGCCATCCAATGGTTACTCTAGGGTGCCCATCAAATCCATCCCTCACCCAGTAGTGTGTATTGAAAACTTGTTTCTCGAGTCTCGAAGTCTTGAGGTCTTGAAGATGCAGGACTTGAAGATGCCTTCATGAAGTTGTCGTCTTTGACGTAGAGTCCTTCACCTCACACCACTCTCGAACACTCATACCAACCCCGTCTACTTTAGCGTAGCATAGCAGTAAGACAAATAACGTCCCGGGGCTTCAGTAACAAGGAGTGGGTTCCTACCTCATGCATTCTACTCAACTACAAGAATTCAATAATACTACTGGAGGGATTTGTTGAATGATGTCACTACATGCAATAAAACATAGGTATGAAATTGATGATCAAAGTGAACTTGCCTGGTAAGGTTGATGAAGATAAATATCGCTCTCAGAAATAACTTGATAGAAATATTCGTCACTCTCCGATGAAAAATCTATATAATCAAACATCGCACTCTTATAAGCAATCATACTAGCAATCATACTATCAAACAAAAAGCAACACAAAAACTAAACACAATAGGATTGTGATGAAGGAAATACTTAAGACAAAAGTTGAAACAACAAAACTTCATCCAGCAAGTAAGAAAAGGTTTTCCTACAATTAACCTATTGTCAACAGCAACAAAACAACAACAAAGTAAAATCTAGCAAAGGCATTTAGCAAATATTTTTACTAGCAAAAAGAATTACTTTTGAAGAAGAAGTGAGAACTATGAAAACAATACACTAAACAACATAAGTTTTTACCTAATAAACTTAACAACAAGAGAACAATAAATTACTAAAATAACAGAAAACAAAAATATAAAACAACTAAGTTAACAGAAAGTAAAACTTATAAAACAATATAAAAAATATTTTTAGATAGGAAATCAACTAGCAATGAAATCAATTTGCAAGTTATTATGAAACTAGAATTGATTTCATGCTACCAAAAAATAAATAACATAAAAATAAACTTGGTTGAAATACTACTGCTAACTAACATAAAACAAAGTAAAACTTGTCAATTAATATAAAAGAAAAATAAATTAAAAACAATTAAAACAAAAAGAGATAGAAATAAACCTAAAAGAACTAAAACAGAATCTGTTTTGCTTGAGACCCTAATTTAAAATATTCCAAAAATTTCTCAAATTATGCCTACTGTTAAATAAAGTCACTAGTGACAAGTAGCAAAAAGAATCAACTCAAAACCTATTTTTAAACTCAAGTTACAAGCAATTTGGTGTTTGAATCAAATCTGTTTGAATTCAAATTTCAAATATTCAAATATGGTCAAACTTTATATCTACAGAAACTAGACAAAAATTGTGACACAATGCAAAAAGAATCAAATTAAAACAATTAAAAACATAAAAGATATAAAGAAAACAAAAACAGAATCTATTCTGTTTTAAAAACAGAAAACAAAAACAAAAAAACAAAAATCTAACAAACGGACAGGGTGTACACGTGGCGAGATCTGATTGGACTAGGGTGTGCGCGTGCGATGCAAACGAGCGGACGTCCGCAACTTAAAGAAAACGTTTCGGCTAAAAATAACTTAAAGAAAACCGGCCGGTTCACTAAAATTAAACCGAAACGGTATCGCGGTTTCTAATCTTAGCCGATGGACGAGATCGGACGGTCGGGGAAGGACCCCGGTGACTTACAGTGGGGAGGGGAGCTCCGGCGATGTCCCGACGGCGGCGGCGACTCGAGCGCGATGCAGGCGACGGCTCCAGTGGCTCCTTGGCGATGGAGAGGTGCTCGGGCGAAGCGGACGGCGACGGCGAGTCTGATGGAGGCCTAGGGGATGACTGGGGATGACGGAGACGACGGCGGCGAACTCGGAAGCGGCGGTGAGCTTTCGGGCGTCGACTGCAAGGGGGTTCTGAGGGGTGTGGGGCTTGGGCGAGAGCACGGGGAGGTGCGGGAGAGGGTGGAGAGTGCGTGGGTGGCTTCAGGAAGGGGTGAGGTGGTCTGGGTGGTGTGGCAGGACGACAATGGTGCAGCGGCGGGGCTCTACTCCGGCGAGCAATAGCGGGCGAGGTAGGGTGTCGGGGTGAGATATCAGGGGAGGAACGGGTGAGGGGCGAGGGTTTATATAGAGGGGAGTGCTTGGGGGAGGGGCCGGTTGCCAAACGGCAAGGATCCGTCGCGGGATCTGGTCGCCGGTGAAGAAAGGAAAGGGGAGTTGCGAGGAGGAAGGTGACCGAGGGGAGGAGGCGGTCGGTCGGTGGGGCCGGGGTGTCAGCGACGGAGGGGTTTTGGAAAGAGGAGCGGTGGCCGGTTCGAATGGGATTCGGATCCGCAGGATCTGTTTTGGGACTGATTCGTTTCATGGGCCACGCGGTGAGTTTCCTTTTTATTAAAAACAGGAAAGACAAACTTGATTTGGAAAATCAAGTAAAACTCAAACATGGAAGTTGTATATACTAAAGATATCAGAACAATAAATGCAATAAGATGAACATTTTTCCACGGCCAAAATAAATACTTTAAAAAATCATTTTCAGAAAATACCTAAATTGGTTTTATTTATTTTTGCAAATGTTTTTCAAATAACCCCCTGGGTTTTAGGGTTAAAATATTTCACAAAAATGCCCCTGGTATGGAGGGTCATGTTCCTCCTCTCATATATTTTTTTGAATTTAGTCAAGGGGTTTGAATTCGCTCAACTAAAAATAGAATCAGATAAAATAAATTCCAAAATAAAAGAAAAACTTTCTGTAGTTGTCAAAATCCAAAATTTCAAATCCTTCACTTGAAGAAGTCATGTCATCTTCTCTCATTGTTTTGCATTGGATGAAATTTGAATTCAAATAAAAAAGGGGAAAGTCATTTTATTCCCTCTCCTTCAAAAGTTTCAAAAAGTTTCAAATTTCACTCAAATTCAATCACTCAATCAATCAAACAATCATTCAAATAAATAATATAACATTCCAAAATTTGGGATGTTACAAACCTACCACACTTAAAATGAATCTCATCCTCGAGATTTGAAAGGGCTAGAAAGAAAAGGTTAGAGTTTGGGGGTCTTCTAGCAAATCCCTTGACCGGGAACTGTGGGGCTACCACACTTACAATGAGAGTTACTAGTCCCTCAATATTATGACAATCCTCTAGGGTCCTTGGCAAATGTTTTTCCCTTCACATTCTCCACAATAACTCCTTTGTTGATGTTCTTCATAAGGTTTCCTTCAAATTCCAGTGTTTCCTTGGTCAATACAAAGTTCTTTCGTTACTGGGTCTTCTTAACTGACAAGTCTCGTGATCATTCTATTTAATTTACTGATGATCTCATGGTGGTCTACCATTTGTGGTTATCCTACAGTGGAATGGGTCTTGGCTTCATTCCTCATCGTAAAATTGCTACGTTTGGCAACAGCTGCCATGTACAAGGGTTCATCATCATACCATTCTAAGGCTTAATCAAAAGCTTCAAAGAACGTCGTCTCTTTACTATGGGTAAGTCACTCAGATTTACCATTCCGAATAGCAAGAGAAATGATAAGAGTAAGTCGTCATGGTGGTCAAGCCATGTCGCACTAAAATCATTACCTTGTATAAGGTTCAGTGAATCTCTTATTCTAACACTTGGGCTTCCTCACAAGCGTTGCAGAAATTTCTCTTGTCAATGAACGAAGTTCGGATAAATCCCTTGATTCTGCAAGCTGAACAAAAACATCTATCGTTTCTTCACCACTCTCAGGTTTTCGTATTTTCCTAAGAAAACGTGTGCTGATCAGTCACAGGTTCTTCCAAGTACCTTCCTTCATAAGGGTAGGGCTTGATCTATATCAATCCTGAGGTCTGTGGCTTGTGGGCTCACTTCAATACTTGAACAACTTTAACTCACCCTTGGGGTTACTAGCGTGTCATTATCCAGCATTACTTTCAATTCATTCCTTCGTACCTCCGGGGTAATAAATCACAGACTTATTCTGGTTACATACTCCATTCCGTTGAATTTCATTTTCCTTTCCACTGGTCTGTTTACCCTTAGGTATTAGATCACCATAATCATTCCTTCATTTCATCCTTATTCTATTATCAAAATTCCAACTTCAAAAGTACTTTGTTGCAAATGTTGTCATCCACATAGTTTGATATGGTCCAGCATTACCTTCAGCTGTATTTTTTTGAATCCAGACTCCTTGGCATGAATGGTACATTCTTATTCCTTGGATCCTGTGGTTTTACCGGTTACTACCACAATTAAGATGAAATGTACATATGCCTGCATAGACCATATTTTCTCATATCCTCGAAAATGGTCGGAGATCTTTGTTCATAGAGTAACAACTCATACAATTCACATGGCAATAAATTCTATTAATTCATGAAGTTATTACAATCTCTGGGACTTCCGTTGCATAATCCAACTTCATAACCTCAAGAAAAATAAGAGTGGTTCCTATTACATTTATTACTTCCAAAACTCCAAACTACTCATGTTTAGCCTTCTTCTCCGGGCAGGTATAGGAGTAGTGTCCTGTCTTGTTGCACCGTTGACAAGTGATGTGGCTCAGATCTTTCCGTGTAGAAAACCACGGAGTCCTCTTCTTCTTCTTGGGTTGGGTTCCTTTCTTGATGCTTGGCTCATACCTCTTGCAAAAGCAATGTGGCCTCTCCAAGCTACAATACAAACATCTGATGCCTCCGCTTACTTGTTCTTTCTTCGTGTCCAGGTTGATCATTCCTTCTATCTCCTGAGGATCATATTGCACTTCTTCTGTCGGGAAGTCTCCCAGATACTCGTTTGGACAATCCTGAGAGATATGTCCTTCTTCTCCACATGAATAACATGACTTGGTATCTACGATTGGGTCTGGTATATCTCCCATCTTCATCGGTTCTTCTAACTTTTTCCCGAGGGCTTCTTTCATTGCTTCCTTCTGCTGCTTCATGACTTCTTGTACCTTGGGGTATATTTGACATTGTGCCGGAAAATGAGTGATTCCTTCACACAAGAAACATGTCACCTGCCCAGTTGGGCATTCCTCAGCTGGGTGATTTTCTTCACAATGAGGGCATCCATCCTTGTGTTCTTCCTGAGTGTGTCCTATCTCTCCACATACTTTGCATGCACAAATCCCCTTTACACCATTGCAACGGGGTTTCTGGGTGTTGGTGACAGCATGAGATTTTCATAGAGTCACCCTGAATTCTTCCCAGGTGATTGTTTCTTGCCTTCCATGGATAGCTTCATGCATCTTCCACCAAGATGTAGCACCTTCTGTGAAGTACCGAAGAGCATAGTGGACCATCTCGTTCCTTGCAACATGGTTACTCCTTAGGTGATCCTCCATGTTCTGAATCCATTCTTCCGTCTCCAATCGAGTCATTGATCCAGAATACACGAGTCCAGCTTCATTCATCATCTATTGGGTTCAAGGTTTTGGGGATGAGATGGGTAAGAGAGAGAGGGAAGGGATACAAACAACCCAAAGACACAAAACATCAAAACTCAAGTCCACACATTCATAAAGTTCAATCAACACTATAGTATCACCACCCACATAAGGTTGGTATGGTCGATCACTCAAATCGCAAAGACGTTCATCTTTATTCTCTCATGGTGGGGCTACTACTAAGCTAGTCTATATGATGTCTTCGTCTTCAGTGGGCTTCTTCTGGTCATGCTTGATCTTCTCAAGTTCTTCGGCCAGATTATCCCTGTTGATGCGGAGTTTCCTGTGTCGTCCCTGTAGTTCCAGGAGTTGGTTGTTGAGCTTTTGGATTTCAACATCACCAGCATGTGCCATGGCCTGACTGTTCTTCAAGTCTTGACGAAGCTTCTGAATCTCAGGATCATGCTTCTTTAGATTGATTACCTTTAGCTTCTTGGTCTTGAGGTCCTCACGAAGTGCTTCCTGCTCAAATAAGGCTGCGAGAAGGTCCATTTGAAGTTTCTTGACGTACTCCTCCAGTTCTTGATTACACACCAATACAGGTGAACACTTCCTCTTCTGTTCGTCTGTCAGGATGATGTATGCTCCATCAGGCTTCTGCCATCCGAGCCTTCCAAAATAGTGGGTGCCTAACTCAGCACGATGACGATAGCTCAAGCGTGCAATAGCATCATGGACGGCAGTGTTCATGCCCATGTCACAGTCATGGTTTAATGTGCCATAGTTGATGTCTTCAATCTTGGGGTCTTCTTTACGTCCAAAAACTTTAGTTCTGATGCCCCAGAATCCAGACTTCCTCTTGTTCACCGTGATCTCGGGTATTGGCAGCTTCATCATCTGCACCAGCTCCATGAGGAATGGGCCTCCGAGAACATCCTCGTAGTCCTCTCTTTTGTTCAGAATGTAGCGCTCCATCTATGGTTTCAAATAAGGAGGGTTCAGTAGAAGAAGAAAATCAAGAGGATACGGGAGTAGTGAAAACAATAGTTGTTCCTATCAAGGTTTTCCTATTTCTAAGCCATTTCCTAGGGTCACGTCCTACAGTCAACATGTGCTCTGATACCATTTCTGTAGCGTCCCGACTCAAAACGAGTCAAGCCTCTGTGTGACCGTGCCATCCCTGGATCAGTATGCTGGCACACACAGTACATCAATGTATATATCAAAGTGCAATCACATGTAATTAACGTAAACTGATATATACCTTAAAATCTCAGCGGAAACAGTCAACGGGAGTGGAGTCCCAATAAACACCAACGGCAGGTTGAGTGTAGACCGTAACCCTGAATCGTACTCTTACTCGTCGTAGAAACTTATCTGCAACATAAGACGTTGCAGCCGTGTAGGTCAGTACATTGAATGTACCGGCAAGATCACTATAAGAGAAAACAGATGATGAGACTATTCTATATGCAATAAAGATTTGTGGCTCTGTGTCTGAGTTTTTGCATAAAAGCTGATTTCATTTTCTTTTCCTACAACAAAGGAATATCAGGAGTTTTCACTATGGAAATATCTATTATGACATGGTTCCGCCAACCGATGTCTCAATACCCACAAGTATCGAAAGTTGCCCACAATTAGTTATCGGTCTGGTGTTGAGAGTTCAGAGATAGATCCAAGTCCAGAGGCTCAAATTATCCATAACCGGGGACACGGCTAATCGATTAGGTTTAACTCTGCAGAGTGTTGTGTACTTTACCCACAAGATTCGTTCCCTCCTTGTAAGTCCTCGCACTGCCGGGTGTTTGAGAACAGGAGGAACGAAACATGGTCTTTCAGAGTGTTTCCCTGACTACTGTCAGTGCCCATCCAATCCTAACGTCGACTACATCTCGTAGCACTGCCCAGCCAGAGTCACAACAAAGATCAACCAAGCCAGAGCCCATAATGACTTGTGGCTACATAGGTAAGCTTCCGGGCATGAAGTATTCATCCGTCTCTTTGAGTCTGGGTGAGGCTTTCCGCAAGATGTCATGGCGCTTCTCCATGCATCCCGGCCATCCACTGGTTACTCTAGGGTGCCCATCAAATCCATCCCTCACCCAGTAGTGTGTATTGAAAACTTGTTTCTCGAGTCTCGAAGTCTTGAGGTCTTGAAGATGCAGGACTTGAAGATGCCTTCATGAAGTTGTCGTCTTTGACGTAGAGTCCTTCACCTCACACCACTCTCGAACACTCATACCAACCCCGTCTACTTTAGCGTAGCATAGCAGTAAGACAAATAACGTCCCGGGGCTTCAGTAACAAGGAGTGGGTTCCTACCTCATGCATTCTACTCAACTACAAGAATTCAATAATACCACTGGAGGGATTTGTTGAATGATGTCACTACATGCAATAAAACATAGGTATGAAATTGATGATCAAAGTGAACTTGCCTGGTAAGGTTGATGAAGATAAATATCGCTCTCAGAAATAACTTGATAGAATTATTCGTCACTCTCCGATGAAAAATCTATATAATCAAACATCGCACTCTTATAAGCAATCATACTAGCAATCATACTATCAAACAAAAAGCAACACAAAAACTAAACACAATAGGATTGTGATGAAGGAAATACTTAAGACAAAAGTTGAAACAGCAAAACTTCATCCAGCAAGTAAGAAAAGGTTTTCCTACAATTAACCTATTGTCAACAGCAACAAAACAACAACAAAGTAAAATCTAGCAAAGGCATTTAGCAAATATTTTTACTAGCAAAAAGAATTACTTTTGAAGAACAAGTGAGAACTATGAAAACAATACACTAAACAACAAAAGTTTTTACCTAATAAACTTAACAACAAGAGAACAATAAATTACTAAAATAACAGAAAACAAAAATATAAAACAACTAAGTTAACAGAAAGTAAAACTTATAAAACAATATAAAAAAATATTTTCAGATAGGACATCAACTAGCAATGAAATCAATTTGCAAGTTATTATGAAACTAGAATTGATTACATGCTACCAAAAAATAAATAACATAAAAATAAACTTGGTTGAAATACTACTGCTAACTAACAGAAAACAAAGTAAAATTTTGTCAATTAATATAAAAGAAAAATAAATTAAAAACAATTAAAACAAAAAGAGATAGAAATAAACCTAAAAGAACTAAAACAGAATCTGTTTTGCTTGAGACCCTAATTTAAAATATTCAAAAAAATTCTCAAATTATGCCTACTGTTAAATAAAGTCACTAGTGACAAGTAGCAAAAAGAATCAACTCAAAACCTATTTTTAAACTCAAGTTACAAGCAATTTGGTGTTTGAATGAAATTTGTTTGAATTCAAATTTCAAATATTCAAATATGGTCAAACTTTATATCTACAGAAACTAGACAAAAATTGTGACACAATGCAAAAAGAATCAAATTAAAACAAGTAAAAACATAAAAGATATAAAGAAAACAAAAACAGAATCAATTCTGTTTTAAAAACAGAAAACAAAAACAAAAAAACAAAAATCTAACTAACGGACAGGGTGTACACGTGGCGAGATCTGATTGGACTAGGGTGTGCGCGTGCGGTGCAAATGAGCGGACGTCCGCAACTTAAAGAAAACGTTCCGGCTAAAAATAACTAAAAGAAAACCGGTCGGTTCACTAAAATTAAACCGAAACGGTATCGCGGTTTCTAATCTTAGCCGTTGGGCGAGATCGGACGGTCGGGGAAGGACCCCGGCGTCTTACAGTGGGGAGGGGAGCTCCGGCGATATCCCGACGGCGGCGGCGACTCGAGCGCGATGCAGGCGACGGCTCCAGTGGCTCCTTGGCGATGGAGAGGTGCTCGGGCGAAGCGGACGGCGACGGCGAGTCCGATGGAGGCCTAGGGGATGACTGGTGATGACGGAGACGACAGCGGCGAACTCGGAAGCGGCGGAGAGCTTTCGGGCGTCGGCTGCAAGGGGGTTCTGAGGGGTGTGGGGCTTGGGCGAGAGCACGGGGAGGTGCGGGAGAGGGTGGAGAGTGTGTGGGTGGCTTCAGGAAGGGGTGAGGTGGTCTGGGTGGTGTGGCAGGACGGCAATGGTGCGGCGGCGGGGCTCTACTCCGGCGAGCAATAGTGGGTGAGGTAGGGCGTCGGGGTGAGATATCAGGGGAGGAGCGGGTGAGGGGCGAGGGTTTATATAGAGGGGAGTGCTTGGAGGAGGGGCCGGGGTGTCAGCGACGGAGGGGTTTTGGAAAGAGGAGCGGTGGCCGGTTCGAATGGGATTCGGATCCGCAGGATCTGTTTTGGGCCTGATTCGTTTCCTAGGCCACGCGGTGAGTTTCCTTTTTATTAAAAACAGGAAAGACAAACTTGATTTGGAAAATCAAATAAAACTCAAACATGGAAGTTGTATATACTAAAAATATCAGAACAATAAATGCAATAAGATGAACATTTTTCCACGGCCAAAATAAATACTTTAAAAAATCATTTTCAGAAAATACCTAAATTGGTTTTATTTATTTTTGCAAATGTTTTTCAAATAACCCCCTGGGTTTTAGGGTTAAAATATTTCACAAAAATGCCCCTGGTATGGAGGGTCATGTTCCTCCTCTCATATATTTTTTTGAATTTAGTCAAGGGGTTTGAATTCACTCAACTAAAAATAGAATCAGATAAAATAAATTCCAAAATAAAAGAAAAACTTTCTGTAGTTGTCAGAATCCAAAATTTCAAATCCTTCACTTGAAGAAGTCATGTCATCTTCTCTCATTGTTTTGCATTGGATGAAATTTGAATTCAAATAAAAAAGGGGAAAGTCATTTTATTCCCTCTCCTTCAAAAGTTTCAAAAAGTTTCAAATTTCACTCAAATTCAATCACTCAATCAATCAAACAATCATTCAAATAAATAATATAACATTCCAAAATTTGGGATGTTACAAGAAGCAGCGTCGCTTCCACGAAGCCCGTTCAGCCTGACTTCACGTCTCCTAGCTACCCCGTGGATACTATCACGGAGGCTCAACATTGCGAGCTTATGACGAAATACCGGAACCTCACTTTCAAGGCGGTTGTCAGCTCTGTTGCACCTCCTCAACCCAACGGAACTTTTCACTACCGTCCGATTCCACATGGTTATGTTGTTGTGATGGTGGATGAAGTAATGGAGGGATTTGAGGAGCTCGAGCTTGACCACTCTACAGGTGAAGGGGAGAATCGGCTGGTTCGTGCCCTGAGGAGTACATGTCTATGGCAGAAGGAGTACATCAAGCTTCCAAACTGGACGCCTCCGCCTCCTCCTCCTCCTCCGGCGAGTCGGGCACTCCGCCTCCTCCTCCTCCTCCTCCTCCTCCTCCGGCGAGTGATCAGGGCACCCCGCCTCCTTCTCCGGCTCCTCCGACGCGTGAGGGCACTCCGCCTCCTCCTTCGCCTACTCTGGCGCGTCGGAGTAGTCCGCCTCCTCCTCCACCTCGTCGGCAACGGCGGAAGACAGACGCCGCCGCTCCGGCTCCTCCGGCGTGTCGGATCACTCCGCCTCGTAAGCAACGATGGAAGAGAGACGCCGCCGCTCCGGCGGCTAGCAGTACAAGCAGAGGCGGGAGGGAATACAGATACGGTCCATCTCTCAAGCCTCTGGAAAAGTTACCATATGAGAGGACCGAGTCTGAAAACGAGGAGATATGTCAGGCCCAACTGAGGGACCATTTTGCAAAGAAAACTCCACCTCCGAAGGAGAAGCTAGATCCGGTGAAAGTGAAGCGCACTATCGATGCCCTGAAGCGACCACCACCGCCTCCGCCGGATTCCAACTATGTCCGGATTATTAAAAAGACATATGAAGAAGCGCGGCGGTCAGGAAGTACTTCTAGTGATGCAAGGTTAGCAGAACGAAGAAGTGGGAAAACAATTCCCCAGCTCGGCGAACAGGAGAAGCAATCGTGCCCCCCGCTCAAGGTGTCTAGCAATATCGTCGCTAATCATCCGGGGATGGTGCCCGGTACCAATCCTGGTGATTACTTGGGGGATGATGTAATTTTTCAAACGGCTGAGGTAACAAAAGAACAATATGAATACGTGCACGGGAAGCCTCTCGTCAAACCTGATCATCCTCCTCTAACAACGATGATGTACAAATTGCATGAGTGGTACATGAAAACCTGCAGGGAGTCTGGGAGAGACACTATGTATATGGCAGTGAAACCAGAGCACGAATTCATTGGACTTCCCGTGATGCCTGTTGAATTTGTGGAGTTATTTCAGTTATACAATCAACTGGCCCTCGACAAACAACTCATGACTGCCTACTGTCTGTAAGTATTACTTCTATAGTTCTCTAGCTCAGCTCGTTCATTGCATGTATATATAATAATCCTCACTATATTATGCAGATTGAAGATCGCCGAATGCAAAAAACTAGGAATCTTCGACGTTGGGTTCATTAGCACAGATGCCGTAAATGAATGGACGGTACGAAACTCAATCAAAGAGACCAAGGAGAACTTGCTAAAGTCGTTCCTTATACATCAAAACAAAAGGGAAATACTCTTTCCTTACAACTTCAAGTGAGTGTTGCTGTCTTCTCTGTATACTCGGTTTCGCTTACTCAAGGTTAAGTAATGTAATTGATGAGTTATATATGCGTGCGCAGTTACCACTTTATTCTGCTATCCATTAAGCTTGACGGGGCATTAGTAACTGTCTTAGACTCGAGACGTAAAGATCCCGAGAATTATGCGGACATGACTGCAATGCTCAAGAAGTAAGTTCAGTCAATACCGGGACCATATCGGCATGCAACTTTCGTTAATTTCCTGATATCAAGTAATCATTTTCTTTGCCTGGCAGGGTTTGGAAGAAGTTCACCCGAAAGGTTCCCGGTCTAAACAAAGAGTTGCGATTTACGCACCCCAAAGTAAGTAGTACTAGCTAGTTCCGCGCATCTCTAATTGATTAAATTTTCATCAACATATCATTACCATGCTTGCTTATCAGTTTGATTGAACTCTATTCTCGTAAAGTGCTTGTACCAGAAAGAAGGGACTTCTTTATGTGCATACTACGTATGCGAGTTCATTCGCCACTCGACCTCTGAGCGGGGCTTCTCTGACCAACAATTTGAAGTACGTAAATAATATTCACAATTTTATTTTATATATTACCATCAATTGTGTTGAGTTTTATTCATATATATGCATGTATTGACCCCCTTCTTTAAATTAGATCTGGCAGATGCGGGATGAACTCCTACCACATGATCGCATATGAGCAATTCAAGAGGAATTGGCGGGATTCTTTCTTGACCACGTCATACCTAAAGACGGAGAATACCATGTGAATTTGTGATTGGATCTTAGGTACATGATGTTAGGGATTGTAAAAGATGTTATATTGTATATATGTAGTAGCGTCGGATAGATATACGAAAACTTGTTGTTCGACCAATCTCTCGGAGAAAGAGAGGTTGATCACTTCTCTCTGTATATGTTCATGACGATCTTATGTACTTAATGGTTCCTTCATTTGCTTACTAGCTAGCGTGTCGAGTTCTCTCTATAGTAGCTAGCGTCGACCAAGCACGGAGAAAGAGAGGACACTTCTCTCTATTAGCTAGCTAACACAATATCAAACCCCTAAATTAACCCTACAAAACCCCCTAAGCCCCCCCTGTTGGGGAACGTTGCATGGGAAACAAAAAAAATTCCTACGCACACGCAAGACCTATCCATGGTGATGAGCATCTACGAGAGGGAGATTGTATCTACATACCCTTGTAGATCACTAAGCGGAAGCGTTAAGAAACGCGGTTGATGTAGTCGAACGTCTCCGCGATCCAAATCGCAAGTCGTCCCTCGATCCGATCACGAACTAGTGCCGAACGGACGGCACCTCCGCGTTCAACACACGTACGGCTTGATGACGCCTTCACCTCCTCGATCCAGCGAGCGATGGTGAAGTAGTAGATGAGTTCCAGCAGCACGACGGCGTGGTGATGATGGTGATGAACAATCTCTGCAGGGTTTCGCCAAGCACTACGGAGATTATGACGGAGGAACTAGAGGGCTAGTGTTGCCGGCACACGGCTTGGGAAATCCTGATGTGTCCCGTGTGCTAGTCCTGCCCCTCTATTTATATGTTGAGTCCCGGGGTCCAAACTTGAAGAGAAAACCTCTACAAGGTCGGTTTTGCCCGCACAAGGTCGGTTTGGCCCGCAAGGAAAGAGTCCAACTCGGATCCCTTGCAGCACCGCGCACAAGCGGTAGTACCGCTCGTGAGCGGTAGTACCGCTTCACCCAAGCGGTAGTACCGCTTACGCGGTAGTACTGCCTACGCGGTAGTACTGCCTTACCAGCGGTAGTACCGCTTAAGGCAGCAGCAAAACTTCCTTTTGCACTTTCCAATACCTCGTGGGTTTTACCCCTTTAGCCCATATAAAGTGTTGCTGCAGCCGAACACTTCGGTAAACATCCGGAACCCCTTCCGGTGAATTCCGGAACCCTTCCGGAGATCAAAACACTATTATCACATATATCAATCTTTACCTCCGGACTCTTCCGGAGATCCTCGCCATGTCCGGGATCTTATCCGAGACTCCGAACAACCTTCGGTCACCAACACAATAACTCAACTATACCAATCGTCACCAAACGTTAAGTGTGTAGACCCTGCGGGTTCGAGAACTATGTAGACATGACCGAGACACCTCTACGGTCAATAACCAATAGCGGGACCTGGATGCCCATATTGGTTCCTACATATTCTACGAAGATCTATATCGGTCGAACCACTATGTCAAGGATTCAGTTAATCCCGTATGCTGTTCCCTTTGTTCTTCGGTATGTTACTTGCCCGAGATTCGATCGTCGGTATCCCTATACCTAGTTCAATCTCGTTACCGGCAAGTCTCTTTACTCGTTCTGTAATACAAGATCCCGTGGCTAACACCTTAGTCACATTGCTTGCAAGGCTTATAGTGATGTTGTATTACCGAGTGGGCCCTGAGATACCTCTCCGTCACACGGAGTAACAAATCCCAGTCTTGATCCATGCCAACCCAATAGACACCCTCAGAGATACCTGTAGAGCACCTTTATAGTCACCCAGTTACGTTGTGACGTTTGATACACACAAGGCATTCCTCCGGTGTCAGTGAGTTGCGTGATCTCATGGTCATAGGAACAGATACTTGACATGCAGAAAACTGTAGCAATAAACTGACACGATCATATCCTATGTTTATAGTTTGGGTCTTGTCCATCACATCATTCTCCTAATGATGTGATCCCGTTATCAAATGACATCTCATGTCTATGGCTAGGAAACCTTGACCATCTTTGATCAACGAGTTAGTTAACTAGAGGCTTACTAAGGACACAGTGTTGTCTATGTACCCACACATGTATTTGAGTTTCCAATCAATAGAATTATAGCATGGATAATAAACGATTATCATGAACAAGGAAATATAATAATAACCACTTTATTATTGCCTCTAGGGCATATTTCCAACAGTCTCCCACTTGCACTAGAGTCAATAATCTAGCTCACATCACTATGTGATTTACATTGTAATGAATCTAACACCCATACAGTTCTGGTGTTGATCATGTTTAGCCCTTGGAAGAGGTTTAGTCATCGGATCAGCAACATTCAGATCCGTGTGCACTTTGCAAATATTTATGTCGTCCTCCTTGATGTAATCGCGGATGGAATTGAAACGTCGCTTTATGTGTCTGGTCCTCTTGTGAAACCTGGGTTCCTTGGCTAGAGCAATGGCACCAGTGTTGTCACAGAACAGAGTCATTGGGTTTAGTGCACTAGGCACTACTCCAAGATCTGTCATGAACTCCTTCATCCAGACACCTTCCTTCGCCGCCTCCGAGGCAGCGATGTACTCGGCTTCGCATGTAGAATCAGCTAGCACGCTTTGCTTGGAACCGCACCAGCTAACCGCACCCCCATTGAGAATAAATATGTATCCGGTTTGCGACTTAGAGTCATCCGGATCAGTGTCAAAGCTTGCATCGACGTAACCCTTTACGACGAGCTCTTGATCACCTCCATAAACGAGAAACATGTCCTTAGTCCTTTTCAGGTACTTCAGGATATTCTTGACCGCCGTCCAGTGTTCCATTCCTGGATCACTTTGAAACCTTCCGGCCATACTTATGGCAAGGCTGACATCGGGTTTTGTGCACAGCATTGCATACATGATAGAGCCTATGGCTGAAGCATAGGGGACGACACTCATCTTTTCTCTATCTTCTGCAGTCACTGGGCATTGAGTCTTACTCAACTTCACACCTTGCAAAACAGGCAAGAACCCCTTCTTGGACTGATCCATTTTGAACTTCTTCAAAATCTTATCAAGGTATGTGCTTTGTGAAAGTCCTATTAGACGTCTTGATCTATCTCTATAGATCTTGATGCCTAATATGAAAGCAGCTTCTCCTAGGTCCTTCATTGAAAAACTCTTGTTCAAATATTCCTTTACGCTTTCCAACATTTCTATATTATTTCCAATCAGTAATATGTCATCCACATATAATATTAGAAATGCTATAGAGCTCCCACTCACTTTCTTGTAAATACAAGCTTCTCCGTAAACTTGTATAAACCCGAACGCTTTGATCACCTCATCAAAGCGAAGATTCCAACTCCGAAATGCTTGCACCAGTCCATAAATAGATCGCTGGAGTTTGCAAACTTTGTCAGCATTCTCTGGATCGACAAAACCTTCTGGTTGCATCATATACAACTCTTCCTTAAGGAAACCGTTAAGGAACGCTGTTTTGACATCCATCTGCCAAATTTCATAATCGAAAAAGGCAGCTATTGCTAACATGATTCTGACAGACTTAAGCATCGCTACTGGTGAGAAAGTCTCATCGTAGTCAACTCCTTGAACTTGTGAAAAACCCTTTGCCACAAGTCGAGCTTTATAGACGGTGACATTACCGTCCGCGTCCGTCTTCCTCTTAAAGATCCATTTGTTCTGAATGGCCTTACGCCCTTCAGGTAATACTTCCAAAGCCCATACTTTGTTTTCATACATGGATCCCATCTCGGATTTCATGGCCTCTAACCATTTCTCGGAATCCGGGCCCATCATCGCTTCTCCATAGCTCGTAGGTTCATCGTTGTCCAACAACATGACCTCTAAGACAGGGTTGTCATACCACTCAGGAGTAGTACGCGTCCTTGTCGACCTACGAGGTTCGATAGCAACTTGATCCGAAGCTTCATGATCATCATCATTAAATTCCTCTTCAACTGATGTAGGCTCTACAGAAACATCTTTCTGTGCTGCGCTACTCTCTGGTTGAAGTAAAGGTTCAATAACCTCATCAAGTTCTATCTTCCTCCCACTCAATTCTTTCGAGAGAAACTCTTTCTCAAGAAATGTTCCATTTTTAGCGACAAACACTTTGCCTTCGGATCTGAGATAGAAGGTATACCCAACTGTCTCTTTTGGGTA
Source organism: Elymus sibiricus (assembly GCA_039707655.1). Classification (NCBI taxonomy): domain Eukaryota; kingdom Viridiplantae; phylum Streptophyta; class Magnoliopsida; order Poales; family Poaceae; genus Elymus; species Elymus sibiricus. Next base: position 446,150,071 of record CM077663.1, on the reverse strand, counting down.
TCCTATGAAGACGCATTTCTCCGCTTTGGGTTCCAGCTTTTCAGGCTGAAGCTTTTTGACATAAGCATCACATCCCCAAACGTTAAGAAACGATATCTTTCGCTTCTTGCCAAACCATAGTTCATATGGCGTCGTCTCAACGGATTTCGATGGTGCCCTATTTAAAGTGAATGCAGCTGTCTCTAATGCATAACCCCAAAACGATAGTGGCAAATCGGCAAGAGACATCATAGATCGCACCATATCCAATAAGGTTCGATTTCGACGTTCGGACACACCATTACGCTGTGGTGTTCCGGGCGGTGTCAATTGTGAAACAATTCCACACTGTCTTAAGTGACTGCCAAACTCATAACTCAGATATTCTCCTCCTCGATCAGATCGTAGGAATTTAATCTTCTTGTTACGATGATTCTCAACTTCACTCTAAAATTGCTTGAACTTTTCAAACGTTTCAGACTTGTGTTTCATTAAGTAAATATACCCATATCTACTTAAGTCATCAGTGAAGGTGAGAAAGTAACGATAACCACCGCGCGCCTCAATGCTCATCGGACCGCACACATCAGTATGTATGATTTCCAACAAGTCACTTGCCCGTTCCATCGTACCAGAGAACGGCGTCTTAGTCATCTTGCCCATGAGGCATGGCTCACATGTGTCAAGTGATTCAAAATCAGGTGACTCCAAAACTCCATCAGCATGGAGCTTCTTCATGCGTTTTACGCCAATATGACCTAAACGGCAGTGCCACAAGAAAGTGGTATTATCATTATCAATTCTACATCTTTTGGCATCAATGTTATGAACATGTGTATCATTACTATCGAGATTCAATAAGAATAAACCCCTCACATTGGGTGCATGATCATAAAAGATATTACTCATATAAATAGAACAACCATTATTCTCAGATTTAAATGAGTAACCGTCTCGCAATAAACAAGATCCAGATATAATGTTCATGCTTAACGCAGGCACTAAATAGCAATTATTCAGGTTCATCACTAATCCCGATGGTAATCGAAGAGCAAGCGTGCCGACGGCGATCACATCAACCTTGGAACCATTTCCCACGCGCATCGTCACTTCATCCTTTGCCAGCCTCCGTCTATTCCGCAGTTCCTGTTTTGAGTTGCAAATGTGAGCAACCGCACCGGTATCAAATACCCAGGCACTACAACGAGAGTTGGTAAGGTACACATCAATAACATGTATATCATATATACCTTGTTTGTTGTTGGCCGCCTTCTTGTCAGCCAAATACATGGGGCAGTTCCGCTTCCAGTGACCAGTTCCCTTGCAATGAAAGCACTCAGTTTCTGGCTTGGGTCCAGCCTTGGGTTTCTTCACGGGAGGGGCAACTGCTTTGCCACTCTTCTTGGGGTTACCCTTCTTACCCTTGCCATTCTTCTTGAAACTAGTGGTTTTATTGACCATCAACACTTGATGCTCCTTCTGAATCTCAGACTCAGCGACTTTCAACATCGCAAACAGCTCGGCGACTGACTTGTTCATCCCGTGCATGTTATAGTTCAACACGAAGATCTTGTAGCTAGGTGGAATTGATTGAAGAACTCTGTCAGTGATAGCCTCTGGCGGAAGGGGCATCCCCAATTCAGCCAGACGGGTGGAGTACCCAGACATTCTGAGTATGTGATCACTGATAGACCCGTTCTCCTCCATCTTGCAAGCATAGAACTTATCGGAGGTCTCATACCTCTCAATCCGGGCATTCTTCTGAAAGATAAACTTCAACTCCTGGAACATATCATATGCTCCATGACGTTCAAAACGTCTTTGAAGTCCCGGTTCTAAGCCATACAACATTGCACATTGAACTATTGAGTAATCATCAGAATGAGCCTGCCAGGCGTTCACAACGTCTGGAGACTCAACTGGAGCGGGTGGATCACCAAGCGGTGCATCAAGGACATAAGCCTTCTAGGAAGCCGTAAGGATAATCCTCAGATTACGGGCCCAGTCCACAAAGTTACTTCCATCATCTTTCAACTTAGCTTTCTCTAGGAACGCATTAAAATTCAGGGGTGCTACTGCGCGAGCCATGATGTACAACATAAATATTGCAAAGACAACTTAGACTATTGTTCAAGATAATGAGTTTAGTTAATCATATTACTTAAAAAGTCCCACTCAAATTGACATCCCTCTGGTCATTCGAGTGTCACATGATCCAAATCAACCAACTCAAGTCCGATCATCACGTGAGTTGAGGTGGTTTCAATGGTGAACATCTTCATGTTGATCATATCTACTATATGACTCATGTTCGACCTTTCGGTCTCTTGTGTTCCGAGGCCATGTCTGTACATGCTAGGCTCGTCAAGTCTAACCCGAGTGTTCCGCACGTGCAACACTGGCTTGCACCCGTTGTATGCGAACGTAGAGTCTATCACACCCGATCATCACGTGGTGTCTCGAAACGACGAACTTTCGCAACGGTGCACACTCGGGGAGAACACAATTTTATCTTGAAATTTAAGTGAGTGGTCACCTTATAATGCTACCGTCGTCCTAAGAAAAATAAGATGCATAAAAGGATTAACATCACATGCAAATCATAAGTGACATGATATGGCCATGAACTTGTGCTTTTGATCTCCATCTCCAAAGCACCGGCATGATCTCCATCGTCACCGGCATGACACCATGATCTCCATCATCTTGATCTCCATCAACGTTTCGCCATGAGGTTGTCGCGCCGACTGTTGCTTGCACGACCATTGCTAACTCATAGCGATAAAGTAAAGCAAAATGGCGAAAATAATTAAAGACAACTCTATGGCTCCTGCTAGTTGCCGTACTCATCGACATGCAAGTCGTGATATTCTATAAAACACATGATCATCTCATACATCACATATATCTCATCATGTAATTGGCCATATCACATCACAACATACCCTGCAAAAACAAGTTAGACGTCCTCTAATTGTTGTTGCAAGTTTTACGTGGCTGCTACGGGTATCTAGCAAGAACGATTCTTACCTACGCAAAAACACAACGTGGTGTAGTGATTGCTTTTTGATCTTTCTAAAAGAACCCTCTTCATTGAACCGATTCAACTAAAGTGAGAGAGACAGACACCCGCCAGTCACCTTTATCCAACAAGTGCACGCAGCGGTGAAACCAGTCTCGCGTAAGCGTACGCGTAATGTCGGTCCAGGCCGCTTCATATCACAATACCGCCGAATCAAGTATCAACTAGTAACGGCAAGCAATATGTATACACCCACGCCCACAACTCCTTTGTATTCTACTCGAGATCTCATCTACTCATAGACCTAGCTCAGATGCCACTGTTGGGGAACGTTGCATGGGAAACAAAAAAAATTCCTACGCACACGCAAGACCTATCCATGGTGATGAGCATCTATGAGAGGGAGATTGTATCTACATACCCTTGTAGATCGCTAAGCGGAAGCGTTAAGAAACGCGGTTGATGTAGTCGAACGTCTCCGCGATCCAAATCGCAAGTCGTCCCTCGATCCGATCACAAACTAGTGCCGAACGGACGGCACCTCCGCGATCAACACACGTACGGCTTGATGACGCCTTCACCTCCTCGATCCAGCAAGCGATGGTGAAGTAGTAGATGAGTTCCAGCAGCACGACGGCGTGGTGATGATGGTGATGAACAATCTCTGCAGGGCTTCACCAAGCACTACGGAGATTATGACGGAGGAACTAGAGGGCTAGGGTTGCCGGCACACGGCTTGGGAAACCTGATGTGTCCCGTGTGCTAGCCCTGCCCCTCTATTTATATGTTGAGTCGCGGGGTCCAAACTTGGAGAGAAAACCTCTACAAGGTCGGTTTTGCCCGCACAAGGTCGGTTTGGCCCGCAAGGAAAGAGTCCAACTCGGATCCCTTGCAGCACCGCGCACAAGCGGTAGTACCGCTCGTGAGCGGTAGTACCGCTTGAGCGGTAGTACCGCTTCACCCAAGCGGTAGTACCGCTTACGCGGTAGTACTGCCTTACCAGCGGTAGTACCGCTTAAGGCAGCAGCAAAACTTCCTTTTGCACTTTCCAATACCTCGTGGGTTTTACCCCTTTAGCCCATATAAAGTGTTGCTGCAGCCGAACACTTCGGTAAACATCCGGAACCCCTTCCGGTGAATTCCGGAACCCTTCCGGAGATCAAAACACTATTATCACATATGTCAATCTTTACTTCCGGACTCTTCCGGAGATCCTCGTCATGTCCGGGATCTTATCCGAGACTCCGAACAACCTTCGGTCACCAACACAATAACTCAACTATACCAATCGTCACCAAACGTTAAGTGTGTAGACCCTGCGGGTTCGAGAACTATGTAGACATGACCGAGACACCTCTACGGTCAATAACCAATAGCGGGACCTGGATGCCCATATTGGTTCCTACATATTCTACGAAGATCTATATCGGTCGAACCACTATGTCAAGGATTCAGTTAATCCCGTATGTTGTTCCCTTTGTTCTTCGGTATGTTACTTGCCCGAGATTCGATCGTCGGTATCCCTATACCTAGTTCAATCTCGTTACCGGCAGGTCTCTTTACTCGTTCCGTAATACAAGATCCCGTGGCTAACACCTTAGTCACATTGCTTGCAAGGCTTATAGTGATGTTGTATTACCGAGTGGGCCCTGAGATACCTCTCCGTCACACGGAGTAACAAATCCCAGTCTTGATCCATGCCAACCCAACAGACACCCTCGGAGATACCTGTAGAGCACCTTTATAGTCACCCAGTTACGTTGTGACGTTTGATACACACAAGGCATTCCTCCGGTGTCAGTGAGTTGCGTGATCTCATGGTCATAGGAACAGATACTTGACATGCAGAAAACTATAGCAATAAACTGACACGATCATATGCTACGTTTATAGTTTGGGTCTTGTCCATCACATCATTCTCCTAATGATGTGATCCCGTTATCAAATGACATCTCATGTCTATGGCTAGGAAACCTTGACCATCTTTGAACAACGAGTTAGTTAACTAGAGGCTTACTAAGGACACAGTGTTGTCTATGTACCCACACATGTATTTGAGTTTCCAATCAATACAATTATAGCATGGATAATAAATGATTATCATGAACAAGGAAATATAATAATAACCACTTTATTATTGCCTCTAGGGCATATTTCCAACAACCCCCCCCCCTCTTTCAAAAAAAACCCTAGCTCCTGCCAGATGCTGACGCGTGGATGCCTTTTGGTCCCGGTTGGTGTTACCAACCGGGACTAAAGGTCCTCCTGCCTGGGCTCCCCGCAGCGGCCACGTGGGGGGCCTTTGGTCCCGGTTCGTAAGCAAACCGGGACTAAAGGTTTTGGGCTTTAGTCCCGATCCTTTAGTCCCGGTTCCAGAACCGGGACAAATGGGCCTCTGGAACCGGGACAAATGGGCCTTTTTCTACTAGTGAAACTTCAATCACACAAAACTCAACAAAATCTTCATGAGATCCGTTAGTATAATAAAGCAAATCACTACTTTAGGTACTGTTGCAAACTCATTCAAATTTTATTATTGCATTATACCTACTGTATTTTAACTTTACCATGGCTCATACCCTTCAATACAACCCATAGATTCATCAAAACAAGCACACAATGCAACGAAAACAGAATCTGTCTTAAACAGAACAGTCTGTAGTAATCTGTAATCTAACCATACTTCTGTAACTCTATAAATTCTAAACAATTAGTAAAACGTAAAGATTTTTTATAGAAATACTGTGTTAAAATTTCAGCTCAATATCACGCTCCAGTAAAAAATGAAAATTCGAACACTGGAGGCAAAGTTTCTGTTTCAGATTCAGTATTGTTTCTACTCATCTTATGAATCATCCTAAAGGCTTTAATTGGCACAAACACTAAATAAAACATAAAACACAATCATAACTGAGGCATAATTGTGTCAACACTCAAAAACAGAAAGGAAAAGATGAAAATAAATTTATTCATTAGGTAAGATAACCACTCCTCAGTTCCGGAATGAGTTTCAGTTTCGGATCGTGCATGAGCTCTATGACCATCACAAGAACAAGTATGCCAAGCAATGGACGATTGACATCGAGCACTGGAGAAACAACATGGATTACTTTGGTGATGCTTTGGCATTGTGTGAAGAATTTGACCTGATCAAGCTCATGACCTTCAACTGTGCCTTTGATGTGCAGCTCATTCAACAGTTCTACGCCACGGTTCACTTTGGCACTGATGCAGAGCGTCATCTTTCCTTCATGTGTCGTGATGAATTCTTCCATGTTCCGTGGCGTGCCTTCTGCAATGTCCTTGGCTATGATGATACTGGGCTCAATGGGAAGGGAGGTATTCGTCCTCATGATCGGTCTGAATCTATGGATAAGAACAGATTAGCCCCCCTATACATTCCCGGGCGGGGGGTTATGGGAGCTTCTAAGGACCTGCAGCAGGTCTATGACATTTTACACCGAGTTTTCCGGAATGTTCTTCTGCCCAAAGTGGGAAATCAGGATGAGATTCATGGATAATGTGTTGATCTGCTCGTTGCAATGAAGACCAAAGCTGGCTCTGGAGCTACATTTGATGCTTCCAAATGGTTGTGGGAGGAGCTGTACGCCACGGTCATCTTCCGGAAGGTTCCCACCTATGCTCCCTTTATTATGAGTTTCCTCAACTCTATGTGGGCACTTCGTCGGCCGGGCGAACTTCTCACCTCCCCAGACAACCTGATTGTACATGAGGTTAAGCAGCTCCGGAAGAAGAAACATGCTGCACCTCGCTTCCCTGATGCCAACCCTGAGGATGTCTTCGCCTCTTCCAGTGACAGTGACTTTGAGCTTCCAGCAGGTGCCAAGCCATCTTGGGCCTCCAAGCTCTCGGACAAGCTTAAGAAGACCTTCTGCCTCCAGACTCACGTTCAGAAGAAGCTCTATGAAGCCCATGTCAACGAAAAGCATGCCCGCCGCAGACAGATTCAGATTATGCGGGCTCTCAATCTCAAGGCCGCCAATGGCTCTGAGAAGACCATCACTCCTGAGGAACAGTGGATCTATGAACATACCACTTGGACAGATGATGAGATCCAGACTCCACCTGCTGCCACCTCTGCTGCTGCCGCCACCGATGCAGCCGATGATGCTTCTGATGATGATGATGGGGATAGCTCTGGAGATGATGATTCTGAGGAATATGACACCAACAAGGAGATCTACTGAGCTCTGGGGCGCCTGCTTCACTCTTTTCCTTTTTGGTGTCTTGATGCCAAAGGGGCAGAAAGTACATGTTACGGGATTTGCATGGGTGTTGCATGGTTGTTTATTGCACTCTTTGTTGCGTCTTCCATTTGAACTCTTATTTGCTTTTTATCGGTTTGTGTGAAGACTATGTGAGTTTAAATAGAGTCTGAGTCTTATCGTTCCCTTCTATTAAAAGCTTTACTTAGTATCTCGTTCATATTGCTCCTTAATGTTTTATCTTATATTTGTCCCCATTGGTTGGTCTACAAAATCAAGGGGGAGCTTCAATTCTTGCACAGGTCTTGCCTGGTGCACTCATTGAGGGGGAGCTCCACCTTTATTTTATAGATCATCAATGCAAATCGTGTTGTTGTCATCATCCACCAAAAAGGGGGAGATTGAAAGGGCATTCTCTTGCCTTGGTGTTTTGGCGATGATGACAACTCACTATGATCTAACCGTGTGTCAAGTTATACAGGGATTGTATGTGGTACACAAGACGGTTTGGTGGACCCTCCAAACGGAAAAGACTGAAGACGGGTTTCTCTACGTGTTTATTCTCCTTGGTCGTAGGGATCCCGTACTATTAAGAGGGAATCCACATTTGAAAGTCTTGGGTGAATCAGTTCTTTCACATCCATCTACACCCACTTCTTTTCTCCACATCATTGAGAGAGAGTGGCCCCTCTTTCCTTAGTTACATGCCAGGTTTTCCGCGGTGTCGACCTAAATGCACAGCTGGCGTTGAGCCTCCGGTTCGACCACCACTCTAGGGGTGATACCCTAGGGGTGCTGCCAAAGTGTCCCCAGCGGTTGTACCGCCACCCCCGGGCGGTAGTACCGCCAGAGGCTGGGTGACCCAAAAAAGCAGCTCTGGGCGGTTGAACCGGCCCAGCACCGGGCTACAACCGGACAAGTTTCTGGAGTGGTCCGGTTGTTGGGCGGTACCGGACCGGTTGTACCGCTATAATCTTATAGTCCGGTACAACCGGGGTCTCGAGCGGTTGTACCGCTTAAGGGTCCGGGGCTCTGGTCTGGCTGCTGCATCCGGGCCAACCTACTGGAGTGGTCCGGTTGTTGGCCAGTTGCTGCCCGGTTGTACCGGTTACACCGGTTGCACCGGTTGTACCGGTCACCCGTCCGGTTGAACCGCTCCCATGGCAGATCTGGCTGTAACGGTTGGAATTGGGGGGGGGCCTATATAAAGAGGTGTTTCTTCCTCCTCTTGCTTATCTCTTACCTCTCTCTCTCCACCATTAATGCTCTTAAGCTTCCTTGCCCGATCTCTCTCCCTAGCCACCCAAACTTGTTGTCTTGCTAGGGATTGAAGGAGGAGACCTAGATCTACACTTCCACCAAAGGAAAATTGATTCCCCCATAGTTTCTTGTGTGGATTTTGTTACTCTTGGGTGTTTGAGCACCCTAGACAGAAGAGGTCACCTCGAAGCCATATTCCATTGTGGTGAAGCTTCGTGGTTTCGTTGGGAGCCTCCAATTAAGTTGTGGAGAGAGCCTCAACCTTGTTTGTAAAGGTCCGGTTGCCGCCTTCAAGTGCACCACTAGTGGAATCACGGCATCTCGCATTGTGTGAGGGCGTGAGGAGAATACAGTGGCCCTAGTGGCTTCTTGGGGAGCATTGTGCCTCCACACCGCTCCAACGGAGACGTACTTCCCCTTACCGGGAAGGAACTTCGGGAACACATACTCGTCTCCATCGGTTCCCCTTGTGGTTACTTCTTACCTTTACTTTGCGCAAGCTACTTATATTGTTATATCTTGCTTGCTTAGCTTGTTGTTGAGATTAGCATCATATAGGTTGCTCACCTAGTTGCACATCTAGCCAACCTATTTGTTGCTAAGCCTAAATTGTTAAAGAAAAGTTAAAAAGTGTTAGTTGCCTATTCACCCCCCCCCCCCTCTAGTCAACCATATCGATCCTTTCAATTGGTATCAGAGCAAGGTCTCTTTATTAAGGGTTTCACCACCCGAAGAGTATGGTTGACGACGGGGACCGGGAGGTTGAACTCCCCGAGGCCGTGGGCGTGAACACAGTCTCTCGCGAGGATTTAAATGAGGCCATGACCTTGCTTAAATCCTCAATGACGACCGAGGTCAAATCCATGTTTAAAGAATTCCTAGACACACTTAAACTTTCCACCGATGCAGTTCAAGTGGTTAATCCCACTAACTCGGCATCGGATGTCAACTCCGGTAAGGAGGGGGCTAGTACTGATAAAGATAATCGTTCTCTAGGAATTAATGGGTCGGGGACGTTTGCCTCAGTTCCCCCTCCCTTGGTCTATGGAGGACCAGTGCACCCACCTCATATAGTTAACCACGGTCCTCCTCCTAAGCTTGTTAAAAATGATTTCGCTAATTGGCTTTTCTCTATCAAGTCTCATTTGGATCACAGCTCAATTCAACTCATGCGAGTCATTGAAGAAGGATTTTACCCTCGTGATCCACGCAACCTCACTCCAAGAGAAGAAGCGGATAAACAGCTAAATTCCTCCGCCTTGTTCATACTCCAAGCTGTTGTCCCTACTGAAGACCTTCCTCACCTACGTCCTTTCACTGTTGCTAAAGAGTGTTGGGAACACATTATCTCCATGTACAAGGGCAGCTCAAGCATTCAACGGTCAAACTATGAAGTTGTCCTTGATCAGTCTGATGAGTTTGTGATGATAGAGGATGAGGAACCGCGTGAGCTCTATAGAAGGGTGACTGCCCTCGCCGTTGCCCTAAAAGATCATGGCAGCAAGGATGTGGATGATACATGGGTCAAGCGTAAGATTCTGAAGGCCATCATGCCCTACAACAAGGCCATGTCCGCTGTCATTCGTCAAAGACCGGACTTTCACACCTTGTCTTCTGGTGATGTGTTGGATGAATTTATTGCTATGAACATCTTGAACACAACAGCTGACAATGCTCTCGCTCGCGTGCAACGGTCGAAGAAGTCTTCCCCCAACCTTGCTTTGAAGGCCAAGGTCTGTCAAGAGGAAGAAGAAGAAGAAGAGGAAGAGGGTTGCCCCGAGGACACCAAATATGCCTATCATGAGCACATGGCTCTTGCGTCCAGGCAATTTTGGGGCAACAAGAGAAACACAAGACCCAACTTCTCGAAGAACAACTCAAGTGGGTCAAAGGGCAAGCAACGTGTGAGGACTTGCTACAACTGTGGTAATGTGAGTCACTTTGTGGTGGATTGTCCATACGAGAAGAGGGAAGACAATGGTGGCAAGCTCATCCACAAAGACAAGGCCAAGTCGTTCCCCAACAAGACCAACTTCACCAAGAAGACTCCTCACAAAGTTTTGGTGGCTCAAGAATAGTATGCATCGGATGATGATTGTGATGATGGAGACACGAGTGGTGAAGGAATGGCAATGGCATCTGTGGCAATTGCATCCTCCACCCCAACAAAGGTGTCACTCTTCGATGCCCCCAATGAGAACCACATCGCTAGGTGCCTCATGGCAAAAGGTATCACCAAGGTAACCTCCAACGCCAAAACCTCAAACATTAAGACTTCTATTTCTTCCACTCCGTCTTTGTTAGATTGTGTGGATGAACCTGAGGAGGCGATAGAGGGTGAGAATGAGTTTGACAAGTTCTTGGGTAAACTCAAGGGAGAGTCCAAGAGGCACTTCGTTGCTCTCTTGGAACAACTTGGTGAGGCCAATGACACGATTGATTCCCAAGAAGAATCTCTTGAGGAGATGAGAGGCCATAGTCGTGATTATGTCGACGAGATAGCAGATCTTTCTATTGCTCTAGAGGAAGAGCGAGGTCTTCATTTGACTTTTAAGGAGTCACACAATGATGACTTTGCTAAATTACGTAAAGATTATGATCATGCTATTGTTCTTAACCGTGTTCTTAAATCTGAAAAGGTTGCACTTGGGGTTGACCATGCTCGACTCAAGGATGAGTTTGTCTCTCTTGACAATGCTCATATTGCCTTAAAGAGCGTTCATGCTTCTCTTAAAGAGTCACATGATCAACTCCAAGTGAAACTCACTAAAGAAATTGCCACGTGCCCTCCCTTTGTCTTAATTGATAATGCTTCTGCTACTAACCCGTGTTGTGAGCATGCACACCTTGTGGAGGAAAATGCTAAGCTAAAAGAGCAGCTTGAGAAAGGCCTTGTGACATGTATACAAGGTGAGAAGAATCTCAATGATCTTTTGAGCAATCAAAAGGAAGTGATTGCAAAGCAAGGAGTTGGGTTTGCACCCAAATCCAAAAAGAAGAAGAAGAAGAAGAAGAAGAAGAAGACCACGAAGGCTCCTCCGCTCAAGGAAACATTTGTCAAAGCGGGGAGCATTACTCATGAAAAGAAGAAAGACAAGGTTGTGAGTGATAGTGCCAAGAAGGGCAAGATCACTCCCTCCAACAAGGCCGGCGACTTTAACCCCTCTTATGTTTTGTGCCGTGCTAGTGATGGGCATGTTTATGCCAAGTTTGTTGGTTCTTCATATGAGTATATTGAGTGGTCTATTTGGGTTCCCAAAACCCTTGTCACTAACATGAAAGGACCCATTCAAGAATGGGTACCTAAATCCAAGCATTAATCTATTGCAGGGCTTTGCTTCCGGAGGAGTCTCATGGTTGCTCGATAGTGGAGCAACAAATCATATGACCAGAAGCAAGGACTTGGTGGTGGATGTTCAACCTGATGAATCCATGGCCACCCAAGTCTCATTTGGAGATGATGCAATTTCAAAGGTATTGGGTCTTGGCAAGTTGGTTATCTCTCCGACCTTAACTATTGAGATAGTCATGCTTGTTGAGACCCTTGCATACAATTTACTTTCCGTTCGTCAACTTGCAATCATGGGTTTTAGCACCTTCTTTGGCATTGATATCGTGACCCTTTTGTGGAGCAAGACTCTTAAAGTAGCCTTTGTTGGACATGTCGAAAACGGTCTCTATGTGATTAACTTCTCGGAGCGACCCACCAAGACCGCAACATGTCTAATGGCTAAAGTTGATGTGGGATGGCTTTGGCATCGCCGACTAGCCCATGTCAATATGAGATCTTTGCAAAGTCTCCTCAAAGGGGATCACATTCTTGGACTAACAAATGTGAGTTTTGCCAGAGATCATGCTTGCAGTGCCTGTATCGAAGGAAAGCTACATGAAAAAGCTCATCGTCCAACTACAACGATCTACTCAAAGAGGACCCTAGAGCTCCTTCACATGGATCTCTTCGGGCCTCCATCCTTTGACAGCCTTGGTGGAAGAAAATATTGCTTGGTGATTGTGGATAATTACTCGAGATACACATGGGTATATTTCTTCAAGAGGAAGAGTGAGACCCAACAGATCGTCATCGACTTTGCAAATGAAGTCCAACGTCAACATGAAGCAAAGATTTTGATAATTAGAAGCGACAACGGCACCGAGTTCAGGAATTACACCCTAAATGAGTTTCTCAGTGATGAGGGGATAAAGCACCAATATTCCACACCATACACCCCTCAACAAAACGGTGTTGCAGAGAGGAAGAACCGGACGTTGATGGATGCGGCAAGAACCATGATGGCGGAGTTTAAATCTCCGTACAACTTTTGGGCCGAAGCCATCAACACAGCATGTCATGCATCAAATCGGCTCTATCTCCGCAAAGGTTTGAACAAGACTCCTTATGAGATTCTTACCGGGAACAAGCCCAACCTCAAATACTTCCGGGTGTTCATTTGTAAGTGTTTCATTCTCAAGAAAGGTGTTCGTTTGTCTAAATTTGAATCTAGAGCCAATGAGGGCATATTTGTTGGTTATGCTGCAAACTCTCATGCTTACCGTGTCCTCAACAAGTCCACAGGATTCATTGAGGAGACGAGTAATGTAGAGTTTGATGAAAATAATGGCTCCCAAGTGGAGCAAAGTGGTCTTTGTGATGTAGGTGATGAAATTCCTCCCCAAGCCATAAGAAGAATGGGTGTGGGATACTTCCTACCCGTTGAGGAACCCCTTGTGGCTGAAGGAGAAGGACAATGTTCTACTCAAGTGGAACCATCACCGACGCACAACCCACACGCTTCCGAAGAACGAAGTGAAGGCCCTCAACCCCGTGATAAAGATAAGGGGCAAGATCAACTCGATGGTGATGTTTCTACTTCACATGATGCCCAAGATCTTGTTCGCACCCCCGTGCAAGCTCAAGATCAAGATGAAGCTCAGGATCAAGATCTACTTCAAGATCAAGGTCAAGCTAAAGATCAAGATCATGCTCAAGATCATGAGCAAGCCGGTGCTAGTACCAAAGCTCATCAAGTTTCTAAGCCTCAACTTTCCGATGAGGAAATTCGTGAAAAACGAGCTGCCTCGAATGCTGCCAAGCTTCAGAAAATGCAACACGTCCTAGAGAATGTCTACGGAAGCTTGAAAAGAGGGGTAACTACTCGTCGTCAATTAACAAACTTTTGTTCACATAATGCGTTTGTTGCTTGCTTTGAACCCCTCAAGGTACAAGATGCACTCGAAGACGAGGATTGGCTTGGAGCCATGCATGATGAAATCAACAACTTCGAGCGCAACAAAGTGTGGCGATTGGTGCCTAGACCAAAAGAGGATCACAATGTCATCGGAACCAAATGGATCTTTAAGAACAAGCAAGATGCACATGGTATCATTATTCGCAACAAGGCAAGACTGGTGGCTCAAGGCTACTCCCAGGTCGAGGGTATCGACTACGGTGAAACCTTTGCCCCTGTTGCTCGCCTTGAATCTATTCGCATGTTGCTTGCTTATGCTTCTCATCATGATTTTATATTATATCAAATGGATGTGAAGAATGCTTTTCTTAATGGTCCACTTAAGGAGTTGGTATATGTCAAGCAACCCCCGGGGTTTGAGGACCCCAAGTTCCCCAATCATGTATATGTTCTCGATAAGGCACTCTATGGCCTTAAACAAGCCCCACGTGCGTGGTATGAGCACCTTACCGAGATGTTGCAAGATCGTGGGTTTGAAATTGGGAAAATCGACCCCACTCTTTTTACTAAGAGGGTTAACGGGAACTTGTTCGTATGCCAACTATATGTAGATGATATTATCTTTGGTTCTTCTAACAAAGCTTTTAATGATGAGTTCGCCGCACTAATGACCAAAGAATTTGAGATGTCTATGATGGGAGAGTTGAAGTTCTTCCTTGGATTCGAAGTCAAGCAACGAAGCCAAGGAACCTTCATCAATCAAGCTAAATACACTCAAGACATGCTCAAGAGGTTCAAGTTGGATGAGCTGAATCCTCCAAAGGCCAACACTCTGATGCAACTCAAATGCCAACTTGACAGTGATCCCAATGGTAAAGCTATGGATCAGAAGGTATATCGCTCCATGATTGGTTCTCTGCTTTACCTTTGTGCATCTAGACCGGATATCATGTTGAGTGTGGGAATTTGTGCACGATTTCAATCCGCACCTAAGGAAAGTCACTATGTGGTTGTCAAGCGAATCTTTCGATATTTAGCTCATACCCCAAACTTTGGCTTATGGTACCCCAAAGGTGCTTCATTTGATCTCATTGGATATACTGACTCAGATTGGGCGGGAGACCGTGTGGAGAGGAAGTCCACTTCCGGAGGTTGCCAATTTCTTGGTCGCTCTCTGGTAAGTTGGTCTTCCAAGAAATAGAACTGTGTTTCTCTCTCGTCCACCGAGGCCGAGTATGTAGCCGCCGCAAGCTGTTGTGCTCAGATTCTTTGGATGAGGCAAACTTTAAAGGATTATGGTGTCAACTGTGACACAGTGCCTCTTTACTGCGACAATGAAAGCACAATCAAGATCTCCAACAACCCGGTTCAACACTGCAAGACGAAGCATATTGAAATTCGTCATCACTTCATCCGGGACCACATCAAGCGTGGAGAAATTGATCTTATTCATCTTTATACCAAGGAACAGCTTGCAGATATTTTCACGAAGCCATTAGATGAAGCAAGATTTCGCGAGTTAAGGCATGAGCTAAATATCATCGATTCGAGCAATGTGGCTTGACTTTGTGCACACCTCTCCACACTCATCATTATGTCTTGTTTAGATGTAGGCATGGATTTAGGGGGAGTCTAGTTCTCTCAATAATCTATCCCTCCTCCTATTATGCATAAACTAATCCAACTCTTTCACATTAGCCATTTTTGATGGCACTTGTGCTTCAAAGACGAGTTTTGGTCATGGGCCCAAGGATAATTCTTCGCGGTCCCATGCCATTTGACTCATACATAGATAGCCTCGGCCACCGCCCCCTATTGCGAGTCTATCTTTTGTTTTGATCGTGTTTACTTGGAACCCTAGGTGTGGGCATTCTCCATGGCTCCTCATTGGCGTGTTTTGTTTTTTTTTTCAACCATGGAGTTTTCCCCACCATATTTGCTTTGTAATAGATTGTACGCTTTGATCATCTTGTGGTGGTGGTTGGGGCCAGGGCGGTACAACCGGTGGTTGAAGCGGTTCTACTGCTAATTCACCTGTTGTACTGTCCCAGCGGTACAACCGGGGAAGACAGCGGTTCTACCGCTAATTCCCAGGCCGGTACTTGGACCGGTACAACCGCTCCTCTGGGGCGGTACAACCGGTCGCGACCCGGTACTTAGATCTGGAGGCCGGGCCAAAGGGGTATTCAGTTATCCCCTTCGTGCCCGACCTCTCCTGGTGCCCCCCTGTCGCCGGCCGCCGCCACCACCGTCCCGGAGTGCCTCCGGCGCCCAGGTTTCGTGGCTTCCTCCCCGGATCTGTTCCGTGGAAGCCCATCCTTCCCCGATCTTCTCCCATGGATGCCGGTAATGCCTTCTTCCTCCTCGTTCTTGGATTCTTTTTGAATCCTTCTTTGCTAGGGCATTGCTTGGTTCCCGCGTTTTAGGCAAAACTATTGACGGGAGAAGATCATTCATTATAAGATCAATTAGTTGTGTTGATTAGTGACCTCAAAAAGAGCTGCATTTCTCTGGATCCAGATCTACCGGTTCTTCCAGCAGCGGTACAACCGCTTGTGCGAGCGGTACAACCGCTTCAGTGGTACAACCGCAAGGGCTACCGGTTGAACCGGCCTCCCTGAGTCCTGCTCTCTTTTTCTTGTCCCTAATCTTTGCACCTAATTTATTCATTCCTATGCGTACAATCTTCTCATCGTCTCTGGGTTTCCTCTCTGTGTTTCTCGGATTCTTGTCTGCAGGTGGCTCTAGCTCTCGCTCTGCTCCTCGAAAGAATATCAAGAAGCGTGCTCGCCGGTGCAGGGTTGTTCTGGAGTCTGAGAATAAAGAAGTTGTGATCCCCACCAATCCATCTCGCCGTGAGAAGTCCCAGGCTGCCAAGAAAACTGCCAAGCCCGTGCATGCCTGGAAGCAACCTGATTGGGAGAGGGTTCGTCTTCAAAATCCATATGTGGTCCCAGTTGCTCCCAGGTGGACCACTCCTCAGTTCCGGAATGAGTTTCAGTTTCGGATCGTGCATGAGCTCTATGACCATCACAAGAACAAGTATGCCAAGCAATGGACGATTGACATCGAGCACTGGAGAAACAACATGGATTACTTTGGTGATGCTTTGGCATTGTGTGAAGAATTTGACCTGATCAAGCTCATGACCTTCAACTGTGCCTTTTATGTGCAGCTCATTCAACAGTTCTACGCCACGGTTCACTTTGGCACTGATGCAGAGCGTCATCTTTCCTTCATGTGTCGTGATGAATTCTTCCATGTTCCGTGGCGTGCCTTCTGCAATGTCCTTGTCTATGATGATACTGGGCTCAATGGGAAGGGAGGTATTCGTCCTCATGATCGGTCTGAATCTATGGATAAGAACAGATTAGCCCCCCTATACATTCCCGGGCGGGGGGTTATGGGAGCTTCTAAGGACCTGCAGCAGGTCTATGACATTTTACACCGAGTTTTCCGGAATGTTCTTCTGCCCAAAGTGGGAAATCAAGATGAGATTCATGGATACTGTGTTGATCTGCTCGTTGCAATGAAGACCAAAGCTGGCTCTGGAGCTACATTTGATGCTTCCAAATGGTTGTGGGAGGAGCTGTACGCCACGGTCATCTTCCGGAAGGTTCCCACCTATGCTCCCTTTATTATGAGTTTCCTCAACTCTATGTGGGCACTTCGTCGGCCGGGCGAACTTCTCACCTCCCCAGACAACCTGATTGTACATGAGGTTAAGCAGCTCCGGAAGAAGAAACATGCTGCACCTCGCTTCCCTGATGCCAACCCTGAGGATGTCTTCGCCTCTTCCAGTGACAGTGACTTTGAGCTTCCAGCAGGTGCCAAGCCATCTTGGGCCTCCAAGCTCTCGGACAAGCTTAAGAAGACCTTCTGCCTCCAGACTCACGTTCAGAAGAAGCTCTATGAAGCCCATGTCAACGAAAAGCATGCCCGCCGCAGACAGATTCAGATTATGCGGGCTCTCAATCTCGAGGCCGCCAGTGGCTTTGAGAAGACCATCACTCCTGAGGAACAGTGGATCTATGAACATACCACTTGGACAGATGATGAGATCCAGACTCTGCCTGCTGCCACCTCTGCTGCTGCCGCCACCGATGCAGCCGATGATGCTTCTGATGATGATGATGGGGATAGCTCTGGAGATGATGATTCTGAGGAATATGACACCAACAAGGAGATCTACTGAGCTCGGGGGCGCCTGCTTCACACTTTTCCTTTTTGGTGTCTTGATGCCAAAGGGGGAGAAAGTACATGTTACGGGATTTGCATGGGTGTTGCATGGTTGTTTATTGCACTCTTTGTTGCGTCTTCCATTTGAACTCTTATTTGCTTTTTATCGGATTGTGTGAAGACTATGTGAGTTTAAATAGAGTCTGAGTCTTATCATTCCCTTCTATTAAAAGCTCTACTTAGTATCTCGTTCATATTGCTCCTTCATGTTTTATCTTATATTTGTCCCCATTGGTTGGTCTACAAAATCAAGGGGGAGCTTCAATTCTTGCACAGGTCTTGCCTGGTGCACTCATTGAGCGGGAGCTCCACCTTTATTTTATAGATCATCAATGCAAATCGTGTTGTTGTCATCATCCACCAAAAAGGGGGAGATTGAAAGGGAATTCTCTTGCCTTGGTGTTTTGGCGATGATGACAACTCACTATGATCTAACCGTGTGTCAAGTTATACAGGGATTGTATGTGGTACACAAGACGGTTTGGTGGACCCTCCAAACGGAAAAGACTGAAGACGGGTTTCTCTACGTGTTTATTCTCCTTGGTCGTAGGGATCCCATACTATTAAGAGGGAATCCACATTTGAAAGTCTTGGGTGAATCAGTTCTTTCACATCCATCTACACCCACTTCTTTTCTCCACATCATTGAGAGAGAGTGGCCCCTCTTTCCTTAGTTACATGCCAGGTTTTCCGCGGTGTCGACCTAAATGCACAGCTGGCGTTGAGCCTCCGGTTCGACCACCACTCTAGGGGTGATACCCTAGGGGTGCTGCCAAAGTGTCCCCAGCGGTTGTACCGCCACCCCCGGGCGGTAGTACCGCCAGAGGCTGGGTGACCCAAAAAAGCAGCTCTGGGCGGTTGAACCGGCCCAGCACCGGGCTACAACCGGACAAGTTTCTGGAGTGGTCCGGTTGTTGGGCGGTACCGGACCGGTTGTACCGCTATAATCTTATAGTCCGGTACAACCGGGGTCTCGAGCGGTTGTACCGCTTAAGGGTCCGGGGCTCTGGTCTGGCTGCTGCATCCGGGCCAACCTACTGGAGTGGTCCGGTTGTTGGCCGGTTGCTGCCCGGTTGTACCGGTTACACCGGTTGCACCGGTTGTACCGGTCACCCGTCCGGTTGAACCGCTCCCATGGCAGATCTGGCTGTAACGGTTGGAATTGGGGGGGCCCTATATAAAGAGGTGTTTCTTCCTCCTCTTGCTTATCTCTTACCTCTCTCTCTCCACCATTAATGCTCTTAAGCTTCCTTGCCCGATCTCTCTCCCTAGCCACCCAAACTTGTTGTCTTGCTAGGGATTGAAGGAGGAGACCTAGATCTACACTTCCACCAAAGGAAAATTGATTCCCCCATAGTTTCTTGTGTGGATTTTGTTACTCTTGGGTGTTTGAGCACCCTAGACAGAAGAGGTCACCTCGAAGCCATATTCCATTGTGGTGAAGCTTCGTGGTTTCGTTGGGAGCCTCCAATTAAGTTGTGGAGAGAGCCTCAACCTTGTTTGTAAAGGTCCGGTTGCCGCCTTCAAGTGCACCACTAGTGGAATCACGGCATCTCGCATTGTGTGAGGGCGTGAGGAGAATACGGTGGCCCTAGTGGCTTCTTGGGGAGCATTGTGCCTCCACACCGCTCCAACGGAGACGTACTTCCCCTTACCGGGAAGGAACTTCGGGAACACATCCTCGTCTCCATCGGTTCCCCTTGTGGTTACTTCTTACCTTTACTTTGCGCAAGCTACTTATATTGTTATATCTTGCTTGCTTAGCTTGTTGTTGAGATTAGCATCATATAGGTTGCTCACCTAGTTGCACATCTAGCCAACCTATTTGTTGCTAAGCCTAAATTGTTAAAGAAAATTTAAAAAGTGTTAGTTGCCTATTCACCCCCCCCCCCCTCTAGTCAACCATATCGATCCTTTCAATTGGTATCAGAGCAAGGTCTCTTTATTAAGGGTTTCACCACCCGAAGAGTATGGTTGACGACGGGGACCGGGAGGTTGAACTCCCCGAGGCTGTGGGGAGAGATAGATCTCTCAAGAACGCAAAATAAAAAGAGCAAATAAAAAGTGCAGCAATATGTTTTTGGGTTTTTGGTTTTGTAGATCTGAAAACAAAGAGGCAAAAAGATAGATCGGAAAGCAATATGTCGGAAAAGTAGACCCGGGGGCCGTAGGATTCACTAGTGGCTTCTGATGACCCACAAGTATAGGGGATCAATCGTAGTCCTTTCGATAAGTAAGAGTGTCGAACCCAACAAGGAGCAGAAGGAAATGACAAGTGGTTTTCAGCAAGGTAATTTCTGCAAGCATTGAAATTGTAGGTAACACATAGTTTGATAGCAAGGTAATTGGTAATGAGCAAGTAACGGTAACGGTAAATAAGGTGCAGCAAGGTAGCCCAATCCTTTTGAGGCAAAGGACAGGCCAGAACAATCTCTAGTAATAGGCAAAGTGTTCTTGAGGGTACACGAGAATTTCATCTAGTCACTTTTATCATGTTGGTTTGATTCGTGTTCGCTACTTTGATAATTTGATATGTGGGCACTAGTAGAAAACAGGGCATCAGTCCCGGTTCCAGAGGGCCTTTAGTCCCAGTTCTGCAACCGAGACAAAACGATCGGGACTAATGCCCATCATTTTTAGTCCCGGTTGTCTTACGAACCGGGACTAAAGGAGCTCCACGTGGCCGCCCTGGGGGGCCCAGGCAGGAGGACCTTTAGTCCCGGTTGGTAACACCGACCGGGACTAAAAGGCAGCTGATACGTCTCCAACGTATCTATAATTTATGAAGTATTCATGCCATGTTTACAATAATTCTATATGATTTTGGTATGATTTTATTAGAACTAACCCGGACTGACGCTGTTTTCAGCAGAACTACCATGGTGTCGTTTTTTGTGCAGAAATAAAAGTTCTCGGAATGGGCTGAAAATTTACGGTGATTTTTTATGGACCAAAAGAGACCCCCGAAGCATTGGAGTTGGGCCAGAACAGCCACGAGGACACCACAAGCCTGCAGGGCGCCCCCCCCCCTAGGGCGCGCCCTCCTGGCTTGTCGCCGCCTCGTGGCCCCCCTTGACTTGTTTCCGACGCCAAAAATTCCTATAAATACAGAAACCCCCGAAAAGAAACCTAGATCGGAAGTTCCGCCGCCGCAAGTCTCTATAGCCACGAAAGATCAATCTTGGCCCTCTCCGGCACCCTGCCGGAGGGGGTCATCATCACCGGAGACCATGGAGGAGGAAGACGGAGGGGCCATCATCACCATGGAGGCCAAGGACCAGAGGGAGAACCTCTCCTCACCTTGGGGGGACGCCATGGAGGAGGAAGCACAAGGGGGAGACCTTCTCCCCCTCTCTCTCGGTGACGCCGGAGTGCCATCGGGGGAACCATCGCCGCGGTGATCGTCTTCATCAACATCACCTTCTTCATCACCATCCTCATCTCCTTTTAGCGGTCCACGCTCCCGCACCCCGCTGTAATCCCCTATTTGAACATGGTGCTTTATGCCACATATTATGATCCAATGATGTGTTGCCATCCTATGATGTTTTGAGTAGATTTCTTTTGTCCTTTGGGTTGATTGATGATCTAGATTGGTTTGAGTTGTATGTTTATTTTGGTGCTGTCCT
This sequence comes from Elymus sibiricus, assembly GCA_039707655.1. Taxonomy (NCBI): domain Eukaryota; kingdom Viridiplantae; phylum Streptophyta; class Magnoliopsida; order Poales; family Poaceae; genus Elymus; species Elymus sibiricus. The sequence goes on along the minus strand of CM077663.1, from coordinate 446,128,530 downwards.
ATGGTGCCTTCCATGCCGTGCACACGTGAAGGATTCCCTCTGTAGGGTGTTGCAATACGTTCATGATTCGCTTATAGTGGGTTGCTAGAGTGACAGAAGCTTAAACCCGAGTAAGGGGGTTGTTGCGTATGGGATAAAGGGGACTTGATGCTTTAATGCTATGGTTGGGTTTTACCTTAATGATCTTTAGTAGTTGCGGATGCTTGCTAGAATTCCAATCATAAGTGCATATGATCCAAGTAGAGAAAGTATGTTAGCTTATGCCTCTCCCTCATATAAAATTGCAATAATGATTACCGATCTTGTTAACAATTGCCTAGGACAATTCCGCACACCGACCCATCATTATTCCACACTCGCTATTTGTAATATATTGTAATATATTCTAACTTTATGATAACAGCACCTATTTTTATATTTTAGCTCTCCGATATCATGCAAAGCTATTCTCTTCATGCCCACAACGTAGTTTTATTTCTCGTTCCTAGTTGGAAGCAAACGTTCGGCGTGCGTAGAGTCATATCAGTGGCAGATAGGACTTGAGAGAATATTGATCTTACCTTTAGCTCCTTGTGGGTTCGAAACTCCATACCTATCACTTCCACCTTTGGAAATTGCTACGATGATTCCTTGCACTTGGGGATTATCAAGCTCTTTTCTGGCGCCGTTGCCGAGGAGCAATAGCGTGGGGTTGATATTCTCGTGTGTGCTTGTTTGCTTTCTTCACTAAGTAGATTTTGTTTTCCATTTTTGCTTTCTTTAGTTCTGGGTGAAACAAAAAAAATTAAATAATGAAAAATACAAAAAGAATTACTTGCCTCTTGCCTAAGAAGTTTTTCAAAAAGAGAAGTGATCGGAAGGTTGTGCATTGGAGAAGCGAGGGTCAACCTTGAACACTTGTGTTCATGCTCATGGAAACAATGTAGAATATTTCATGGAAGTTTCTCAAAAATAATTATCCCCTGGTATATATCCATTGTATTATAAAAATAATGTGCCAAGATTTTCTTTTAGGATGATTAGATTGCTTGTTTGCTTTGTGCGGTGCAAAAACAGAAACTTTGACTGTAGTGCATGAATTTACATTTCTTACTGGAACGTCAAAAGTTTCTGAAATTTTTACACAGTACTTCTATACAAATTTGTTAATTGTTCCTAAATTTTCAGAATTTTTTGAGTTAGATAAGTATACGAAGTTTCCAGATTGCTACAGACTGTCCTGTTTTTGACAGATTCTGTTTTCTATGCATTGTGCTTTTATTTTGATGAATCTATGGGTAGTACCGGGGGGTATGAACCATGGTGAAGTTGGACTACAGTATATACAATGCTAATATGAATTTGGAATGTGTTCACAACAGTACTTAAAGTAGTATTTTGCTTTATTATACTAACGGATCTCACGAGGGTTTTGTTAAGTTTTGTGTGAATGAAGTGTTCGAAGATCGAGGAGGTATCGATATAAGAAGAATACGGAGAGACAAGAGTTAAATCTTGGGGATGCCCAAGGCACCCCAAGTAAATATTTCAAGGAGACTCAAGCATCTAAGCTTGGGGATGCCCCGGAAGGCATCCCATCTTTATTCTTCAACAATTATCGGTATACCTTGGTTTTTGTTTTGTTCACATGATATGCATCTTTAGTGTTTTTCTTTTCCTTTTATGCACCCTTCTAGTATGAGATAGTCCTTCATTGATTTGTAGAATGCTTCATGCGCTTCACTTATATCTTTTGAGTATGGCTTTGTAGAATGCTCTTTGCGCTTCACTTAAATCTTTTGAGTATGGCTTTATAGAATGCTTCGTGTGCTTCACTTATACATTTTGAGCTTGGGTATTGGTTAATCTTCATTAATTTTAGAATTCTCTATGAACTTCACTTATATCTTTTAGAGTATGAATAAAATTTCTATCGGAATTAGGCTTGGAAGTGTATCAATGTCATGCCTAGCTAGAAATGCATTAAAGAAAAGCGCGTGTTGGGAGACAACCCAATATTTACCCTTTCTGTTTATGTGTTCTAACATGATTAAGATACTGTAGTAATCATGTTTTGTGCCTTTTATTTCAATAAAGTGCCAAGTAATGCCTTTGGGATGATGTGGTTGATAGTTGACTTGATTCTGTGCAAAAACAGAAACTTTGGTGCCCAGTGCAGAATTTTTATAAATTCCCCAGAGAGTCAAAAGTTTCTGAAATTTTTACACAGTCTGAATATTCAAATTATTCATGTTTTTATAATTTTTCAGAATTTTTAGAGACAGGGAAGTATGGTTACACTACAGATCTTCACAGACTATTCTGTTTTTGACAGATTCTGTTTTGCATGCATAGTTTGCTTGTTTTAGTGTTCCCATAGCTTATATTCAGTGATATAAATTATGGGAATTATAGAATACATTAGGTATTATGTGGGAACAATTATGAATCTTGTATTTACAGTACCTAAGTGAATGATCTATCTTTATTACACTAACCCGTCTCACAAAGTTCTGTTAAGTTTTGTGTGATTGAAGCTTTAAAGTTTTGGGTGAGACACCGATATGAGGAGAATAAGGAGTGACAAGAACCTAAGCGTGGGGATGCCCAAGGCACCCCCAAGGTAATATCCATGGAAGACTCAAGCGCCTAAGCTTGGGGATGCCCCGGAAGGCATCCCCTCTTTCGTCTTCAACACTAACGGTATATCTTACTTGGAGCTATATTTTTATTCGTCACATAATATGTGCTTTGCTTGGAGTGTCATTTTATTTTCTTGTTCTCTGTTAGGTGTTATTTATGACCTTGTTTTTCAATAAAAAGTTCCAAGAATTGCCTTAGGATGCTTGCATTTCATGTTTGATGTGTGCTGTGTAAAAAAAACAGAAACTTTGGCTGTAGTATTTGAATTTTCATATTTTACTGGAACGTGAAAAGTTTATGAAATTTTTACACAGTGTTTTCATATAAATTATTTAGTATGTCCTAAATTTTCATAATTTTTTGAGTTACGAAAGTACACTGTTTCATAAATTGCTACAGACTGTTCTGTTTGGACAGATTGCTGTCATAGTTTTGTTATCTACTTATCCTCTAGTTTCCATAGACTATATTGGTAGATATAAATTGTGGAAACGATAGTAAACAGTAGGTTATGTTTGAAAATTATTGTGCAATTTTTCTTGGCAGTACATGAAGTGTTGATTTATTCTTATGTGTACTAACCTATCTCACGAGTTCTTTTCGAGTTTTGTGTGGATGAAGTTTTTGAGAATAGGTGAAACCATGATATGAGAGGATTGAACGAGATACAAAAGCTCAAGCTTGGGGATTCCCAAGGCACCCCAAGTAAATATTTCAAGAAGTCTCAAGCATCTAAGCTTGGGGATGCTACGCATACCATCTCTCTTCATCAACAATTATCGGTTAGCCTATGTTGAGCCTAAATTTTTATTCATTCACATGATGCGTGCTATTCTTGGAGTGCCATTTTTATTTTGTTTTGCTGTTTGAATAAAAGCATTGGATCTGAAATTCTGAATAAGAGAGAGAGTCCTCACATGGCTATTTAACTAATTGACTACGCATTGACCTTCACTTATATCTTTTTGGAGTAGTTTGTCATTCAATCTCGTGCTTCATTTATATCCTATGAGTAAATGGTTGAATGAATTGAATATCATAAATCTGAAATTAAATATGCTTCATATACTTATCCCATGGGGAGTAATGACTTCACACATAATGAGTATAGGTGGTAAAATTTATTGAAAGTTAGCAAACACCGCATTGGTCACTTGAACAATGCATGAAAGAATATTGAAGGAAGAGAGATTCCACATATAAATATACTATCTTGGACATCTTCTATGATTGTGAGCTCATTAATTATTTTCAAACTTGAGCAAATTAGTTGAAATTGGACAAGCAAGACAACTTAATGAGATATGTTTGGGTATATTTGTATAGAAGTTATATTGTTATGGATCCTCCAACATGTGGTGCTTGCTTCCACCTCAAACTAGCCAAAACTTCCGCACCAAGTAGAAATACTACTTGTGCATCCAAACACCCTTAAACCAGTTTTGCCATGAGAGTCCACTATACCTACCTATGGATTGAGTAAGATCCTTCAAGTAAGTTGTCATCGTGCAAAAAAAGCAATAAAAATTGCTCCTAAATATGTATGATCTTTTATTGTGAGGGAAAATAAGCGTTGTACGAATTTGTGATGGTAAAGAAATAAAAGCGACGGACTGCATAATAAAGGTTGCTATCACAAAGGGCAATACAACGCGACGTTCCTTTGCATTAAGGGTTTGCACATCCAAAAACAAAAAGTGCATGACAACCTCTGCTTCCCTCTGCGAAGGGCCTATCTTTTACTTTCTAGTACTTACCTTTATGCAAGAGTCATGGTGATCTTCACCACTTCCTATATTTCGCCTTTTTCTCTTGGCAAGCGTCATGTGTTGGGGAATGATCTAGACATATATATCCACACAAATATATTTGATCATGAATTATTATTGTTGACAATTATCTATATGATAAATAAGTTGGGAGGCGAAACATTAAGCCCCTATCTTTCTCTGTGTTCGATGGATGCTATTTGTTCTAAAAATATGCTTTGAGTGTCAATAATCATGGAAGACTATATGATAGTTGAGTATGTGGAATTTGCTAAATCAAAGCTCTTACATAGACCCTTCCTGAAAATAAGATGAATTGCAACTGTTCTATGACTAGGAATATGGTTTGTTAGTTTTCAAGAAACTTTCTGGTCTATACTTTAACATGTGAATAGCTTGTTACTTGATCATGAGAAGTTTTATGAGATGAGCTACTATTTATGGTTTATATTGATGCTAGAAAAAGTGATTGGAATTATCATTGATCAAACTTGTGCACTTGCTAGCATTCACACTTCATAAATTATTTCTTTTATCATTTACCTACTCGAGGACGAGCAGGAATTAAGCTTGGGGATGCTGATACGTCTCCAACGTATCTATAATTTATGAAGTATTCATGCCATGTTTACAATAATTCTATATGATTTTGGTATGATTTTATTAGAACTAACCCGGCGTGACGCTGTTTTCAGCAGAACTACCATGGTGTCGTTTTTTGTGCAGAAATAAAAGTTCTCGGAATGGGCTGAAAATTTACGGTGATTTTTTATGGACCAAAAGAGACCCCCGAAGCATTGGAGTTGGGCCAGAAGAGCCACGAGGTCACCACAAGCCTGCAGGGCGCCCCCCCCCCCTAGGGCGCGCCCTCCTGGCTTGTCGCCGCCTCGTGGCCCCCTTGACCTGTTTCCGACGGCAAAAATTCTTATAAATACAGAAACCCCCAAAAAGAAACCTAGATCGGAAGTTCCGCCGCCGCAAGTCTCTGTAGCCATGAAAGATTAATCTTGGCCCTCTCCGGCACCCTGCCGGAGGGGGTCACCATCACCGGAGACCATGGAGGAGGAAGACGGAGGGGCCATCATCACCATGGAGGCCAAGGACCAGAGGGAGAACCTCTCCCCACCTTGGGGGGAGGCCATGGAGGAGGAAGCACAAGGGGAAGACCTTCTCCCCCTCTCTCTCGGTGGCGCCGGAGTGCCATCGGGGGAACCATCGCCGCGGTGATCGTCTTCATCAACATCACCTTCTTCATCACCATCCTCATCTCCTTTTAGCGGTCCACGCTCCCGCACCCCGCTGTAATCCCCTATTTGAACATGGTGCTTTATGCCACATATTATGATCCAATGATGTGTTGCCATCCTATGATGTTTTGAGTAGATTTCTTTTGTCCTTTGGGTTGATTGATGATCTAGATTGGTTTGAGTTGTATCTTTATTTTGGTGCTGTCCTATGGTGCCTTCCGTGCCTCGCACACGTGAAGGATTCCCGCTGTAGGGTGTTGCAATACGTTCATGATTCACTTATAGTGGGTTGCTAGAGTGACAGAAGCTTAAACCCGAGTAAGGGGGTTGTTGCGTATGGGATAAAGGGGACTTGATGCTTTAATGCTATGGTTGGGTTTTACCTCAATGATCTTTAGTAGTTGCGGATGCTTGCTAGAGTTCCAATCATAAGTGCATATGATCCAAGTAGAGAAAGTATGTTAGCTTATGCCTCTCCCTCATATAAAATTGCAATAATGATTACCGATCTTGTTAACAATTGCCTAGGACAATTCTGCACACCGACCCATCATTATTCCACACTCGCTATTTGTAATATATTGTAATATATTCTAACTTTATGATAATAGCACCTATTTTTATATTTTAGCTCTCCGATATCATGCAAAGCTATTCTCTTCATACCCACAACGTAGTTTTATTTCTCGTTCCTAGTTGGAAGCAAACGTTCGGCGTGCGTAGAGTCGTATCAGTGGCAGATAGGACTTGAGAGAATATTGATCTTACCTTTAGCTCCTTGTGGGTTCGACACTCCATACTTATCACTTCCACCTTTGGAAATTGCTACGATGATTCCTTGCACTTGGGGATTATCAGCGGCCACGCGTCAGCAGCTGCCAGGCGCTGGGGTTTTTTTTTGAAAGGAGGGGTTTAGGGGTTTTCCTATTGTGTTTTCCCCTTTTATTTTTGTGTTTACCATTTTTATTTTACGCTTTTCATTCAACTCGACGCTAGCTACTACATATAGCAATGAAGGAACCATTACACAACATCGTCATGATCAATATATAGAGAGAAGTGACCTCTCTTTCTCCGTGCTTGCTCGAACAATATGCAACAAGTTTTCGTAAATCTATTGGACGCTATTACATATAGTACACATTCATGCATATATACAATATAACATCTCTTACGATCCTAATGTCAATTACCAACATCACATTCGAAATCCTTATGGCATTCTCCATCTTTAGGTATGACATGCTCAACTGTAGGATCACTAGAAGTGTGTGTCTAGAGGGGGGGTGAATAGACTACTAGCAGGAATTAAAAACCTAACCTTTTCCCAAGTTAATTGGTTGGCAGATTTTAACAATTATAGCAAGTCTAGCACACCCTACACATGCATGTCAACAAGTATGGCAGCGGAAAGTAAAGACATTGCACATGGAAGTAAGGAGTTGAGATAGGGTGATCAAACGCATGAGGGACACGAAGATTTTTCCCGTGGTTCCGATAGGTGGTGCTATCGTATGTCCACGTTTATGGAGTCTTCAACCCATGGAGGGTAACGGTCGCGAGAGTCCACGGAGGGCTCCACCCATAAGGGTCCACGAAGTAGCAACCTTGACTATTCCATAACGGCTTCCGTCCACGAAGGACTAGCCTCACTATGGGTAGATCTTCATGAAGTAGGCGATCTCCTTGCCCGTACAAACTTCTTGGTTCAACTCCACAACACGAAGTAGGAGGCTCCCAAGCGACACCTAACCAATCTAGGAGGCACCACCCTCCAAAAGGTAATAGGCTCGGTAATGTCGATGAACTCCTTGCTCTTGTGCTTCAAGATGATAGACTCCTCAACACACAATCACTCTCTCACAGATTTGGCTATGGTGGAAGAGATTGATTTGGTGGAAAGCAACTTGGGGAGGCTAGAGATCAAGATTCATATGGATGGAGTGGAATAGCTTGATCTCAACACATGAGTAGGTGGCTCTCTCTCAGAAAATTGGATGGGGGCAAGTATGGAATAGTTCTGAGTGCTTCTCTTTCGAGTGGGTGGTGCTGAAGGGGTATATATAGGCATCCCCAAAAATCCAACCGTTACACCTAAAGTGACCAACTCAGTGACACCGATGTGTGAATCTCGGTGGTACCGAAGTAACCAAAAGGCAGTAACTTTTGAATCTTGGTGAGACTGATATATAAATCTCGGTGGTACCGATTAGGTAACCAACGGTCAGATTGCGCAACTCGGTGATGCCGATCCAACAAACTCGGTGGTACCGATTTTTTGAATCGAGGTAACAGAAAGTTGGCAACCCAAACTTGGTGGCACCGAAGTGGAATAGGTTGCACCGATGTGCTAGGGTTTGGCATGGGTCTGTCTGAGTTTGGGAATCGGTGGCTGATACGTCTCCAACGTATCTATAATTTATGAAGTATTCATGCCATGTTTACAATAATTCTATATGATTTTGGTATGATTTTATTAGAACTAACCCGGACTGATGCTGTTTTCAACAGAACTACCGTGGTGTTGTTTTTGTGCAGAAATAAAAGTTCTCGGAATCGGCTAAAAATTTACGGAGAATATTTTTGGAAAATATAAAAAATACTGGAGCAAAAATATACCAGAGAGGAGTCCCAAGGAGGCCACAAGCCTAGGGGGCGGCCCCCCTAGGGCGCGCCCCCCTAGCTTGTGGGTCCCTCGAGCACCCCCCCTGACGTGATTCCAACGCCAAGTGCTCCTATAAATCCCAAAACCCCCAGAAAGAAACCTAGATCGGGAGTTCCTCTGCCGCAAGCCTCTGTAGCCACAAAAAACCAATCGGGAGCCCGTTCCGGCACCCTGCCGGAGGGGGAAACCATCACCGGAGGACATCTTCATCATCCCGGCGGTCTCCATGACGAGGAGGGAGTAGTTCACCCTCGGGGCTGAGGGTATGTACCAGTAGCTATGTGTTTGATCTCTCTCTCTCTCTCGTGTTCTTGAGATGGCACGATCTTGATGTATCGCGAGCTTTATTAATATAGATGAATCATATGGAGTTTTCCCCTCTCTATCTTCTTGTGATGAATTGAGTTTTCCCTTTGAAGTTTTCTTATCGGATTGAGTCTTTAAGGATTGGAGAACACTTGATGTATGTCTTGCGATGGGATATCTGTGGTGACAATGGGATGTTCTATTGATCTACTTGATGTATGTTTTGGTGATCAACTTGCGGGTTCCATGACCTTGGGAATCTATGCATAGGGGTTGGCACATGTTTCGTCTTGACTCTCCGGTAGAAACTTTGGGGCACTCTTTGAAGTTCTTTGTGTTGGATTGAACATGATGAATCTGAAATTGTGTGATGCATATCGTATAATCAAGCCCGGCCATGGGCACTTGTGGTGACATTGGAGTATCTAGGTGACATTAGGGTTTTGGTTGATGTGTATCTTAAGGTGTTATTTTAGTACGAACTCTAAGGCTGTTCGTGACACTTATAGGGATAGCTCATAAGATTGATCGGAAAAGATAACTTTGAGGTGGTTTCATACCCTACAATAATTTCTTCGTTTGTTCTCCGCTATTTGTGACTTTGGAGTGAACTCTTTGTCGCACGTGAGGGATTTACATATGATTCAACTATGTTAGTATTGTTGAGAGAACTTGCACTAGTGAAAGTATGAACCCTAGGCCTTGTTTCTAAGCATTGCAATACCATTTGTGCTCACTTTTATCATTAGTTACCTTGCTGTTTTTATATTTTCAGATTACAAAAACCTATATCTACCATCCATATTGCACTTGTATCACCATCTCTTCGCCGAACTAGTGCACCTATACAATTTACCATTGTATTGGGTGTGTTGGGGACACAAGAGACTCTTTGTTATTTGTTGCAGGGTTGTTTGAGAGAGACCATCTTCATCCTACGCCTCCCACGGATTGATAAACCTTAGGTCATCCACTTGAGGGAAATTTGCTACTGTCCTACAAAACTCTACGCTTGGAGGCCCAACACGAGTCTACAAGAAGAAGGTTGCGTAGTAGACATCGGTGGCACCGAGTGGAAATTGTTGGTTGCACCGATTTTGGATATTTGGCTTTGGACAGACTTTTGTGGAAGAGCTTGTGGGTGTTTTTGGTGACTATCTCTTGTGCACGTGGAGCATCTTGTTCACCAACAGTACCTTACCCCCTTTTAATAGTATTGGCTTTCCTATGGACTCAAAGTGATTTCTCACAAAGTAAAATGTAGAGTCCTCTTGCTTGAAGCTTTGGCAATCCATTTCCTTGCATCTTGGGGTTTCTCCACAATCCTTTTGCCAACCCATCTTCCTCTATGGACTTTCACCTGAAATACACTAGGTAGAGATATTAGTCCAAGAGACAATGTATGTTGTCATGAATTATCAAAACCACCAAGGGAGCACATTGTGCTTTCATCAACAAAGAATCCCGCCAATTCCTCTTGAATTGCTCGTACGCGATCAGTTGGTAGGAGTATGTCCCGCTTCCGCCAGGTCTAATTTAAAGAAGGGGGTCAATAAAACTCAACACAATTGATGGTAATAAAATAAAAATGTGAATATTGTTTACGTACTTCAAATTGTTCTAAAGATATGCCCCGGCCCCGCTCAGAGGTCGAGTGGCGAATGAACTCGCAAACGTAGTAAGCACATAAATTAGTCCCGGCTTCCTGCCACAAGCACTTTACGCGAATAGAGTTCAATCAAAATGATAATCAAGCATGATAATGGTATTGAAACTAGAATCAATGAGAGATGCGCGGTACTAGAGTAATACTTACTTTGGGGTGTAAAAATTGCAGCTCTTTTTCCAGCTGACACCCTTAACCTATTTGTTGAACTTTTTCCAAACCCTGCCCGGCAAAGAAAATGATTACTTGATATCAGGAAATGAACGAAAGTTGCCGATATGGTGCGATAATGATTGAACTTACTTCTGAAGCATTTGACTCATGTTCGTCCACTCCTTAGGGTCTTTACGTCTCGAGTCCAAGATAGTTACTTTTCCCTCTTCAAGCTGAATGTCTAGCGGAATAAAGTGGTAACTGCGCACGCATAACTCATTAATTGCACTTAACCTCGAGTAAGCGAAACAGAATGTGCACAAGATAGTAACACTCACTTGAAGTTGTAAGGAAATAGTATTTCCTTTCTGGTTTGTTGTCCAAGTAACGCATCTAGCAATTTTTTCTCTGTATCAGCGGGAAAATCTTTTAATGTATGTTCATTTATGAAATTTGGGTCAATGAACCCAATGTCATAGATTTGTAGTTGTTTGCATTCGAGGATCTTCATTCTGCATAATATAGTGTGAGGATAATTAATACATGCAATGAATGAGCTGAGCTAGAGACTTAATTACAGAAAAAAAATACTTACAGACAATAGGAACTGACGATAGTTTTGTTGAGCTCCTTTTGGTTGTATAACTAAAAAAATCTTCAAATTCAACAAACAACATCTGGTCTCCACTGAAGAAGTGCTCATTTTTTATTCCCACCAAGATATTGTTGGTCCCGTCCTTGCGGGCTTTCAAGTAGCATTCATGCAAATGTCACATCCTCGTTGGTAGACCCTTGAGCTCCTCACGTGTGACGAGAGGCTTCCCGTGCTCGTATCTTAAGGATGGTACTACCTCAGCCTTTTCGAACTGTACCGAATTGGGTAAGTAATCACCAGCAGTGATAGCAAGACCACCGGCCGCTTTCTCTGGATCATTAGCGATTTCGGTAACCACCTTGAGCGGAGGGCATGATTGTAGTTCTTGTTCGCCAAGCTGGGGAATTGTTTTCCCACTTCTTGCGCCACTTCTACTTAAGCTTCCTGACCGCCTCGCTTGATCATATGTCTTTTGAATACAACGGTCATAGTTTGATGGCGGCAGAGGCGGTGGTGGTCGCCTAAGGGCAGCCAGAGTTCGCTTCGCTTTCACCGGATCTATTTTCTCCTCTGGAGGTGGGCATTTCGGTGCAAGCTGACGTTTCACTTCGGCATCCACGATCTTGTTGTTTTCCTCCTCAGTCAACTAGTATGGTAACTTGGGAGGAACCTTAAGGCTTGGGCCTGCTCTGAATCTCTTCGTTTTCGTACTGCTGCTAGCAGCCGGAGCAGCGGTGGCCCTCTTCCGATGTTGCTTAGGCGGCTGAGGAGGCGAAGTCCGATGACACGGCGGAGACAGCTGAGGCGGAGGAGGATTCTGCTGAGGGGCCTCCTCCGTCGAAGTCCACTGAGGCGGCGGAGACGGCTGGCACGCCGGAGACGACTCAGGCAGCGGAGACGACTGACGCACCGCAGACGGTTGACGCACTGGAGACGGTTGACGCACCGGAGACGACTCAGGCACCGGGGCCTCCTCCGGCTGAGTCTGCTGAGGCGGCATCCATTATTGAAGCACGATGTGTTCCTTTCTCCATAGACAGGTAGTCCTTAAGGCATATCGAAGAAGAATCTCCCCTTCACCTATAGCGTACTCAAGCTCCAGCCCATCAAATCCATCCATTATTTCATCCACCCCGACAATAGCAAAGCCAGCTGGAACCGGAGTGCAATGGAAAGTTGCATCAGGTCGAGGAGGTAAGACATAGCCGACCGCCGCCTTCAAGGTCAGGTTATGGCATTTCGCCATTAGCACACAATGTTCATTATCCGTGATACCATCCACGGGGTAGCGAGGAGTCGTGCTATCAGGATGAACGAGCTCCGTGGAAGCCACGCTGCTTCTCCGCTGAGATGGTGGGGTAGCATCGTGGGTATTCTCCAATGAAGGATCTTCGTGCCGCTGAGATGGTTGGCCGGTAGCTCGCTGGCTCTCAAGTGCCTCTAGTTTCGCTAATCTTTCATTGATCTTCTGCATTTCGCTTGCTTCCTCTTTCTTCTTTCTCTGTCTTCTTCTATAACCAGTGCTATCGGGGAACCCATGCACCCACGGAAAGGAGCCTGATGTGCCTCGTGTTCGTCCAGGGTGTCCAGGATTCCTGAGGGCCGCTGACAGCTCGTCCTTCTCTCTGTCGGGAACGAACCTCCCTTCCAGTGCTTCCTTGATTACTTCCTCAAGCTTTGTGACGGGTGTTTGAAGTTGAGCTTTCGTCCAAACACACTTCCCTGTGACTGGGTCCAAAGTTCCCCCAACCCCGAAGAACCAAGTCCTTGCCCGATCTGCCAGTGCAAAGTCGCTAGTTGGACATTTTTAGCAAGCAGGTCTTGCTCAGCTTTGTCCCATGTAGGTCGGGCTTTGCTGTAGCCACCTGACCCCGTAACATGGTGATACTGCTTCTTTGCAGCATTTTTCTTATTTATAAGTGACCTCTGCTTGGCCTTCTCCGATTTCTTGTAGGCCACAAATGCGGGCCAGTGATCTTTTATCTTGAAGTATTGAACTTTGAACTCTGGAGTCTCATCTTTCTCGACAAACTTTCTGTTCAATAGTTTCTTCCAGTTCTTGAATAGTTCTGCCATTTTCTTAAGAGAAAATGCCTTGACCTTTCGCTGTATAACTAGGTTATTCCGATCCTCCTCTGGCGGTAGGCTGAAATTTCTCAACATCAAGTTCCAAAGATCATCTTTCAGTCTATCGTTGACATAAGAAACTTTAGGGTCCTTCTTCTTATTCCATTCTTGGATGCTGATCGGGACGCTGTCCCTAACAATAACTCCGCACTGATGTATAAATTGTTGGAAATATGCCCTAGAGGCAATAATAAAAGTAGTTATTATTATATTTCCTTGTTCATGATAATCGTTTATTATCCATGCTATAATTGTATTAATTGGAAACACTAATACATGTGTGGATACATAGACAACACCGTGTCCCTAGTATGCCTCTAGTAGACTAGCTTGTTGATCAAAGATGGTCAAGGTTTCCTAGCCATAGACATGAGATGTCATTTGATAACAAGATCACATCATTAGGAGAATGATGTGATGGACAAGACCCATACTATGAACGTAGCATATGATCGTGTCAGTTTATTGCTATTGTTTTCTGCATGTCAGAGTATCTGTTCCTATGACCATGAGATCATGCAACTCACTTACACTGGAGGAATACCTTGTGTGTATCAAACGTCACAACGTAACTGGGTGACTATAAAGATGCTCTACAGGTATCTCCGAAGGTGTCTGTTGAGCTGGCATGGATCAAGACTGGGATTTGTTACTCCGTATGACGGAGAGGTATCTCAGGGCCCACTCGGTAATACAACATCACAACAAGCCTTGAAAGCAATGTGACTAAAGTGTTAGCCACGGGATCTTGTATTACGGAACGAGTAAAGAGACTTGCCGGTAACGAGATTGAACTAGGTATAGAGATACCGACGATCGAATCTCGGGAAAGTAACATACCGAAGAACAAAGGGAACAGCATACAGGATTAACTGAATCCTTGACATAGAGGTTCAACCGATAAAGATCTTCGTAGAGTATGTAGGAACCAATATGGGCATCCACGTCCCGCTATTGGTTATTGACTGTAGAGGTGTCTCGGTCATGTCTACATAGTTCTCGAACCCGCAGGGTCTACACACTTAAGGTTCGATGGCGTTTCGGTATAGTTGAGTTATGTATGATGGTGACCGAAGGTTGTTCGGAGTCCCGGATGAGATCCAGGACGTCACGAGGAGCTCCGGAATGGTCCAGAGGTAAAGATTGATATATAGGAAGTCCAGTTTTGGTCACCGGAAAAGTTTTGGGTATTTCAGTAGTGTACCGGGAGTGCCGGGAGGGTACCGGGGACCATCGGGGGGGGCCTCTTGACCCAAAGGGCCTCATGGGCTGTGGGAGGAGTCAAGCCAGCCCTTAGTGGTCTGGCCGAAACCCCCACTAAGGCCCATGCGGCTAGGGGTGGGAAAAACCCAAAGGTGGAAAGGGTTTCCAAGTGGGGAAGTGGAATCCTACTCCTAGTAGGATTGGAGTAGGACTCCTCCACCTCCCACTTCGGCCACACCAAGGGGCAGCCCTTGGTCCGCCGGCCTCCCTCCCCTTCCTCCTATATATACTAGAGGGAGGGAGGGCAAAAGCACTTCAACCCTAAGCCACGGTGCATCCCTCTCTCCCAATAGATCAAGTCCTCTAGTTTTTAGCGGTGCTTAGGCGAAGCCCTGCTGGAATAGTTCCACCACCGCCGCCCCCGCGCCATCGCGCTGCCGGAGAACTCACCTACCTCTCCGCTTCCTCTTGCTAGATCAAGAAGGTGGAGATCGTCATCGAGCTGTACGTGTGCTGAACACGGAGGTGTCGTCCGTTCGGTACTAGATCGTGATTGGATCGTGGGACGCTCGTCGATTTGGATCGCGAAGACGTTCGACTACATCATCCGTGTTTCTTAACGCTTCCCACTTAGCGATCTACAAGGGTATGTAGATCCACTCTCCCTCTCGTAGATGCTCATCACCATGGATAGATCTTGCGTGAGCGTAGGAAATTTTTTGTTTCTCATGCAACGTTCCGTGACAGTGGCATCTGAGCTAGGTCTATGTGTAGATGAGATCACGGATAGAACACAAAGGAGTTTGTGGGCGTTGATATTCGGATTGCTTCCTCCCTTGGTGTTTTCTTGTTTCAGCGGTATTTGTGGGATGAAGCGGCCCGGACCAACATTACTCGTACGCTTACGAGAGACCGGTTCCATCAACTGACATGTAACTTAGTTGCATAAAGATGGCTGGCGGGTGTCTGTTTCTCCCACTATAGTCAGATCGGATTTGGCAAAGGCGGTCCTTGAGAAGGTTAAAAAGCAATTTTTGTATCACCGTTGTGGTTTTTGCGTAGGTAAGAATTGTTCTTGCTAGATACCCGTAGCAGCCACGTAAAACTTGCAACAACAATTAGAGGACGTCTAACTTGTTTTTGCAGGGTATGTTGTGATGTGGTATGGCCAATTACATGATGAGATATATGTGATGTAATAGAATATCACGACTTGCATGTCGATGAGTACGGCAACCGGCAGGAGCCATAGGGTTGTCTTTAATTATTTTCACCATTTTGCTTTACTTTATCGCTATGAGTTAGCAATAGTCGTGGAAGCAACAGTCGGCGCGACAACCTCATGGTGACACGTTGATGGAGATCATGGTGTCATGCCGGTGACGATGGAAATCATGCTTGTGCTTTGGAGATGGAGATCAAAAGCACAAGTTCATGGCCATATCATGTCACTTATGATTTGCATGTGATGTTAATCCTTTTATGCATCTTATTTTGCTTAGGACGATGGTAGCATTATAAGGTGATCCCTCACTTGAATTTCAAGATAAAATTGCGTTCTCCCCGAGTGTGCACCGTTGCGAAAGTTCGTCGTTTCGAGACACCACGTGATGATCGGGTGTGATAGAATCTACGTTCGCATACAACGGGTGCAAGCCAGTGTTGCACGTGCGGAACACTCAGGTTAAACTTGACGAGCCTAGCATGTACAGACATGGCCTCAGAACACAAGAGACCGAAAGGTCGAACATGAGTCATATAGTAGATATGATCAACATGAAGATGTTCACCATTGAAACCACCTCAACTCACGTGATGATCGGACTTGAGTTGGTGGATTTGGATCATGTGACACTCGAATGACCGGAGGGATGTCAATTTGAGTGGGAGTTTTTTTAAGTAATATGATTAACTAAACTCATTATCTTGAACAATAGTCTAAGTTGTTTTTGCAAAATTTATGTTGTAGATCATGGCTCGCGCAGTAGCACCCCTGAATTTTAATGCGTTCCTAGAGAAAGCTAAGTTGAAAGATGATGGAAGTAACTTTGTGGACTGGGCCCGTAATCTGAGGATTATCCTTACGGCTTCCGAAAAGGGTTATGTCCTTGATGCACCGCTTGGTGATCCACCCGCTCTAGTTGAGTCTCCAGACGTTGTGAACGCCTGGCAGGCTCGTTCTGATGATTGCTCAATGGTTCAATGTGCAATGTTGTATAGCTTAGAACCGGGACTTCAAAGGCATTTTGAACGTCATGGAGCATATGATATGTTCCTAGAGTTGAAGTTTATCTTTCAGAAGAATGCCCGGATCGAGAGGTATGAGACCTCCGATAAGTTCTATGCCTGCAAGATGGAGGAGAACGGGTCTGTCGGTGAACACATACTCAAAATGTCTGGGTATTCCACCCATCTGGCTGAATTGGGGATGCCCCTTCCAGCAGAGGCGATCACTGACAGAGTTCTTCAATCAATGCCACCTAGCTACAAGAGCTTCGTGTTGAACTATAACATGCACTGGATGAACAAGTCAGTCGCCGAGCTGTTTGCGATGTTGAAAGTCGCTGAGTTTGAGATTCAGAAGGAGCATCAAGTGTTGATGGTCAATAAAACCACTAGTTTCAAGAAGAATGGCAAGGGTAAGAAGGGTAACTCCAAGAAGAGTGGCAAAGCAGTTGCCCCTCCCGTGAAGAAACCCAAGGTTGGACCCAAGCCAGAAACTGAGTGCTTTCATTGCAAGGGAACTGGTCACTGGAAGCGGAACTGCCCCAAGTATTTGGCTGACAAGAAGGCGGCCAACAACAAACAAGGTATATATGATATACATGTTATTGATGTGTACCTTACCAACTCTCGTTGTAGTGCCTGGGTATTTGATACCGATGCGGTTGCTCACATTTGCAACTCAAAACAGGAACTGCGGAATAGACGGAGGCTGGCAAAGGACGAAGTGACGATGCGCGTGGGAAATGGTTCCAAGGTTGATATGATCGCCGTCGGCACACTCGCCCTTCGATTACCATCGGGATTAGTGATGAACCTGAATAATTGTTATTTAGTGCCTGCGTTAAGCATGAACATTATATATGGATCTTGTTTATTGCGAGACGGTTACTCATTTAAATCGAAGAATAATGGTTGTTCTATTTATATGAGTAATATCTTTTATGGTCATCCACCCAATGTGAGGGGTTTATTCTTATTGAATCTCGATAGTGATGATACACATGTTCATAACATTGATGCCAAAAGATGTAGAGTTGATAATGATAGTACCACTTTCTTATGGCACTGCCGTTTAGGTCATATTGGTGTAAAACGCATGAAGAAGCTCCATGCTGATGGACTTTTGGAGTCACTTGATTTTGAATCACTTGACACATGTGAACCATGCCTCATGGGCAAGATGACTAAAACCCCATTCTCTGGAACAATGGAACGGACAAGTGACTTGTTGGAGATCATACATACTGATGTGTGCGGTCCGATGAGCATTGACGCGCGCGGTGGATATTGTTATTTTCTCACCTTCACTGATGACTTAAGTAGATATGGGTATATTTACTTAATGAAGCATAAGTCTGAAACGTTTGAAAAGTTCAAGCAATTTCAGAGTGAAGTTGAGAATCATCATAACAAGAAGATTAAATTCCTACGATCTGATCGAGGAGGAGAATATCTGAGTTATGAGTTTGGCAGTCACTTAAGACAATGTGGAATTGTTTCACAATTGACACCACCTGGAACACCACATCGTAATGGTGTGTCCGAACGTCGTAATCGAACCTTATTGGATATGGTGCGTTCTATGATGTCTCTTGCCGATTTGCCACTATCGTTTTGGGGTTATGCATTAGAGACAGCTGCATTCACTTTAAATAGGGCACCATCGAAATCCGTTAAGACGATGCCATATGAACTGTGGTTTGGCAAGAAGGCAAAGTTGTTGTTTCTTAAAGTTTGGGGATGTGATGCTTATGTCAAAAAGCTTCAGTCTGAAAAGGTGGAACCCAAAGCGGAGAAATGCGTCTTCATAGGATACCCAAAAGAGACAGTTGGGTATACCTTCTCAGATCCGAAGGCAAAGTATTTGTCGCTAAAAACGGAACATTTCTTGAGAAAGAGTTTCTCTCAAAAGAATTGAGTGGGAGGAAGATAGAACTTGATGAGGTTGTTGAACCTTTACTTCAACCTGAGAGTAGTGCAGCGCAGAAAGATGTTTCTGTGGAGCCTACATCGGTTGAAGAGGAAGTTAATGATGATGATCATGAAGCTTCAGATCAAGTTGCTATCGAACCTCGTAGGTCGACAAGGACGTGTACTGCTCCAGAGTGGTACGGCAACCCTGTCTTAGAGGTCATGTTGTTGGACAACGATGAGCCTACGAGCTATGGAGAAGCGATGATGGGCCCGGATTCCGAGAAATGGTTAGAGGCCATGAAATCCGAGATGGGATCCATGTATGAAAACAAAGTATGGGCTTTGGAAGTATTACCAAAAGGGCGAAAGGCCATTCAGAACAAATGGATTTTTAAGAGGAAGATGGATGCGGACGGTAATGTCACCGTCTATAAAGCTCGACTTGTGGCAAAGGGTTTTTCACAAGTTCAAGGAGTTGACTACGATGAGACCTTCTCACCCGTAGCGATGCTTAAGTCCACCAGAATCATGTTAGCAATAGCTGCCTTTTTCGATTATGAAATTTGGTAGATGGATGTCAAAACAACGTTCCTTAACGGTTTCCTTAAGGAAGAGTTGTATATGATGCAACCGGAAGGTTTTGTCGATCCAGAGAATGTTGACAAAGTTTGCAAACTCCAGCGATCCATTTATGGACTGGTGCAAGCATCTCGGAGTTGGAATCTTCGCTTTGATGAGGTGATCAAAGCGTTCGGGTTTATACAAGTTTACGGAGAAGCTTGTATTTACAAGAAAGTGAGTGGGAGCTCTATAGCGTTTCTAATATTATATGTGGATGACATATTGCTGATTGGAAACAATATAGAAATGTTGGAAAGCGTGAAGGAATATTTGAACAAGAGTTTTTCAATGAAGGACCTAGGAGAAGCTGCTTTCATATTAGGCATCAAGATCTATAGAGATAGATCGAGATGCTTAATAGGACTTTCACAGAGCACATACCTTGACAAAGTTTTGAAGAAGTTCAAAATGGATCAGTCCAAGAAGGGGTTCTTGCCTGTGTTGCAAGGTGTGAAGTTGAGTAAGACTCAATGCCAAGTGACTGCAGAAGATAGAGAAAAGATGAGTGTCGTCCCCTATGCTTCAGCCATAGGCTCTATCATGTATGCAATGCTGTGCACAAGACCCGATGTCAACCTTGCCATAAGTATGGCCAGAAGGTTTCAAAGTGATCCAGGAGTGGAACACTGGACGGCGGTCTAGAATATCCTGAAGTACCTGAAAAGGACTAAGGACATGTTTCTCGTTTATGGAGGTGATCAAGAGCTCGTCATAAAGGGTTATGTCGATGCAAGCTTTGACACTGGTCCGGATGACTCTAAGTCACAAACTGGATACGTATTTATTCTCAATGGGGGCGTGGTAAGCTGGTGCAGTTCCAAGCAATGTGTGGTAGCTGATTCTACATGCGAAGCAGAGGACATCGCTGCCTCGGAGGCAGCGAAGGAAGGTGTCTGGATGAAGGAGTTCATGATAGATCTTGGAGTAGTGCCTAGTGCACTAAACCCAATGACTCTGTTCTGTGACAACACTGGTGCCATTGCTCTAGCCAAGGAACCAAGGTTTCACAAGAGGACCAGACACATAAAGCGACGTTTCAATTCCATCCGCGATTACATCAAGGAGGACGACATAAATATTTGCAAAGTGCACACGAATCTGAATGTTGCAGATCCGATGACTAAACCTCTTCCAAGGGCTAAACATGATCAACACCACAACTGTATGGGTGTTAGATTCATTACAATGTAAATCACATGTGATGTGAGCTAGATTATTGACTCTAGTGCAAGTGGGAGACTGTTGGAAATATGCCCTAGAGGCAATAATAAAAGTAGTTATTATTATATTTCCTTGTTCATGATAATCGTTTATTATCCATGCTATAATTGTATTAATTGGAAACACTAATACATGTGTGGATACATAGACAACACCGTGTCCCTAGTATGCCTCTAGTAGACTAGCTTGTTGATCAAAGATGGTCAAGGTTTCCTAGCCATAGACATGAAATGTCATTTTCTAACAAGATCACATCATTAGGAGAATGATGTGATGGACAAGACCCATACTATGAACGTAGCATATGATCGTGTCAGTTTATTGCTATTGTTTTCTGCATGTCAGAGTATCTGTTCCTATGACCATGAGATCATGCAACTCACTTACACCGGAGGAATACCTTGTGTGTATCAAACGTCACAACGTAACTGGGTGACTATAAATATGCTCTAGAGGTATCTCCAAAGGTGTCTGTTGAGCTCGCGTGGATCAAGACTGGGATTTGTTACTCCGTATGACGGAGAGGTATCTCAGGGCCCACTCGGTAATACAACATCACAACAAGCCTTGCAAGCAATGTGACTAAAGTGTTAGCCACGGGATCTTGTATTACGGAACGAGTAAAGAGACTTGCCGGTAACGAGATTGAACTAGGTATAGAGATACCGACGATCGAATCTCGGGCAAGTAACATATCGAAGAACAAAGGGAACACCATACAGGATTAACTGAATCCTTGACATAGAGGTTCCATCGATAAAGATCTTCGTAGAGTATGTAGGAACCAATATGGGTATCCAGGTCCCGCTATTGGTTATTGACTGTAGTGGTGTCTCGGTCATGTCTACATAGTTCTCGAACCCGCAGGGTCTGCACACTTAAGGTTCGGTGGCGTTTCGGTATAGTTGAGTTATGTATGATGGTGACCGAAGGTTGTTCGGAGTCCCGGATGAGATCCAGGACGTCACAAGGAGCTCTGGAATGGTCCGGAGGTAAAGATTGATATATAGGAAGTCCTGTTTTGGTCACCGGAAAAGTTTCGGGTATTTCGGTAGTGTACCGGGAGTGCCGGGAGGGTACCGGGGACCATCGGGGGGGGGGGGCTCTCGACCCAAACGGCCTCATGGGCTGTGGGAGGAGTCAAGCCAGCCCTTAGTGGGCTGGACGAAACCCCCACTAAGGCCCATGCGGCTAGGGGTGGGAAAAACCCAAAGGTGGAAGGGGTTTCCAAGTGGGGAAGTGGAATCCTACTCCTAGTGGGATTGGAGTAGGACTCCTCCACCTCCCACTTCGGCCGCACCAAGGGGCAGCCCTTGGACCGCCGGCCTCCCTCCCCTTCCTCCTATATATACTAGAGGAAGAGAGGGCAAAAGCACTTCAACCCTAAGCCACGGTGCAGCCCTCTCTCCCAATAGATCAAGTCCTCTAGTTTTTAGCGGTGCTTAGGCGAAGCCCTGCTGGAATAGTTCCTCCACCACCGCCGCCGCGCCGTCGCGCTGCCGGAGAACTCACCTACCTCTCCGCTCCCTCTTGCTGGATCAAGAAGGCGGAGATCGTCATCGAGCTGTACGTGTGCTGAACGCGGAGGTGCCGTCCGTTCGGTACTAGATCGTGATTGGTTCGTGGGACGCTCGGTGATTTGGATCGCGAAGACGTTCGACTACATCAACCGCGTTTCTTAACGCTTCCCGCTTAGCGGTCTACAAGGGTATGTAGATCCACTCTCCCTCTCGTAGATGCTCATCACCATGGATAGATCTTGCGTGAGCGTAGGAAATTTTTGGTTTCCCATGCAACGTTCCCTGACATAAATTTGTCCTTGGTCCGCTTGGGAGCAATCGGTTGGCCTTCTGGAGAGACTTCTTCGATCGTGAACCTTTCATCCGGGTCCAACTTTTTCTTCGAGCCTCGTCTCCTTACCGAAGTTTGGCTCGATCCGGAGGGCTAAAAGAAGAAAGAAGCATTAATATATGTACATACAAAACAATTAATGCATCTAGTCAGCAGAGGCTTAATATATATATATATATATATATATATATTATATATATATACCTCGCCGGACTTTGAAACAGTTAAGGTTCCCTTCTCCATTCGATCACCGGAGCCGTCATGATCTCCTTCCTCCTCCATTCCATCACCGGAACCGTCATGATCTCCTTCCTCCTCCATTCCATCACCGGAGCCGTCATGATCTCCTTCCTCCTCCATTTGATCACCGGAGCCGTCATCCTCTCTTCTATCACCATCGTTGTCGTTGAGCCACGACAAGATATTATCATCACCTCCGTCGCGGATTATATCCCCCAACAAGTCTTCTTTTTCTAAGTCTCTGTGATCCATAGCTTGTGCACATAAAGCATTGACACTTCAAACTAGCTATCACATAAACCAAAAAAGAAGTATATTTGTCACCAAAATACAACACTTGACAGAGTTTCCTCTATTTAAAAAATAGTTCTCTGTTTTCAAAAATCATTCCCTCCATATAGAAACTTGCGGACCCCCCCCCCCCTCATGTCGAAGTTATCGGGGATATGTTGAATTCCCGAGAGAGTTAGGGGTGTTCTAACGCGACACTACACGATATAGGTGAAGGGGGATAACATCCGGGACTGAGATCCAGTGACTTGCCTCTAGCAAGTCACGTTGTAACTAGCTCCCCCTCATCTGTCATTGAAACAACATCTTTGTTGCTGACTGCTCGTGAAATACAACATGATAAAGACGGCGACACTCGGTAAAGACAGATTTTTAAGCACTGTTCTCACTAAGCCTCTCTCCGATCCAAATTTCATTGTGGTTACGTCCCTCTCCAACCAACAAGTTACGGCCTCATCTTGTAATTTGAAATCCTTTGTTGATTTTTTTCTCCTTATGGCACTAACACAATTATAATTCATCTTTATTTCCATTACTTCCTATCTCGAACTTCCCAAACATCGAGGCTTGAACTAAGTTTCTACATGGGTCTTAACATAGAATATCTTTCGGGAAAAATATCTTCTGAAGGAAAACTCCAGAAGATTCTTCTGACTAGTTGTTGAAAGTGCATCTCTTAGATATCTTTAGAAAAATGGTCGAGGTGACTAAGGTAAGACCCCAAAAAACAGGTTATCTATACATACATACATACATGGATAAAAAAATTCATATATACATATACATATGAACATACATACATACATACATACATATGAACATATGAACATATATGAACACATTAACAAAAAATCCATCCATCCATAAGCAGGAGGGGCTCACTAGGGGCAGGGGCCGGAGCGGTGACGGCGACGGCGACGTCGGGGCCGGCAGGGGCGCGACGACGGCGACGGGGCAGGGGCGCGGTGACGGCGACGGCGACGTCGGGGCCGGCAGGGGCGTGGCGACGGCGACGGGGTAGGGGTGCGGTGGCGGCGACGGCGATGGCGGGGCCGGAAGGGGCGTGGCGACGGCGACGGGGCAGGGGGGCGGTGACGGCGACGGCGGGGCGGGGCGAGGCAACGGCGGGGCAGGACGAGGCGACGTCGGGGCAGGGGCTCGGGGACGGCAGGGCGTCGGCGAGGGCAAAATCCGGCAGCCTGGCGGCGTCGAGGTGGTCGTCGGCGCCGTCGGGGAAGAGAAGAAACTACAGATGGGGGACTGGAAAATTTCCTAAGTCCCGCTGATATAGTCCCCCCTTTAATCCCGGTTGGAGCCACCAACCGGGACTAATGCCCCCCCCTTTAGTCCCGGTTGGAGCCACCAACCGGGACTAAAGGTAGTTTTCGCCAACCCAAAGGGCGGGAAGCACAGCCCTTTAGTCGCGGTTGGTGGCTCCAACCTGGACTAAAGGGGGGGGGGGCATTAGTCCCGCTTGGAGCCACTAACCGGGACTAAAGGGCTGCGCTTCCTGCAGCCAAAAGTTTAGTCCCACCTCGCTAGTCGAGAGGGGCTCGGAGTGGTTTATAAGCGTTGCTGCCGCAGCCCTCTCGAGCTCCTCTCTATTGCAGGCAGTACATACCTATCTCACGCCCTGTTGGGCCTGCTAGCACTGCGGGCCTGCATCCAGGCCCATTTCTAGGGTTTCTAGTCGTATGCAGGCCGTTGTGGCTAGTATGCGGGCCTTTTTTTTATTTTTTTGCATATATTATGTTTTTTAATTTTTAATGTTATTTTTTGCATATGTTTTAGTTGATTCCTTTTGCTAATAGAGTTTTATAAAAGCTTTTTACTATTAAATTTTTTAACAAACAAATACTTTGATAATTTTAGTTAATATTATTTTGATTTTTTTAGTTCATTCTTTTTGCTATTAGAGTTTTATAAAAGCTTTTTAGTTTTCTATTAAAGCTTGTAACAAAATATACTTTATGAAAATTCTTTTTACTATTAAAGTTTTTAACAAATAAATACTTTGATAATTTTAGTTAATATTATTTTGATTCTTTTTAGTTCATTCTTTTTGCTATTAGTGTTTTATAAAAGCTTTTTAGTTTTCTATTAAAGCTTGTAACAAAATATACTTTATGAAAATTCTTTTTATTATTAAAGTTTTTAACAAATAAATACTTTGATTCTTTTTCGTTAATATTATTTTGATTCTTTTTATTCATTCTTTTTGCTATTAGAGTTTTATAAAATCTTTTTAGTTTTCTATTAAAGATTGTAACAAAATATACTTAATGAAAATTCTTTTTACTATTAAAGTTTTTCACAAATAAATACTTTGATTATTTTTAGTTAATATTATTTTGATTCTTTTTAGTTCATTCTTTTTGCTAAATGACCCTGAATTTGACAAGCACTGCAAATGAACTCTCAGAAGGTTGAAACTTGGCATGGTTTCATAATTTCACCCACATACCATGTGCTAAAAAGTTGAGAGGGTTACGGGAAAAACTGGATGCACTTCGTGTACAAACTGGACAATCTCTTTCGAAGTAACAGGCTTTCGGACGAAAACTCATCTATTACAAAAGGGATTTCATTTTTTTAACATATTTTAACTCCAAACTTTTTTTGCATTCAATATGCACCATTCAAAGCCACATCATCAATTTTCAACCCTTTTCTGACTTCATTTGCTATTTTTCATGCATTTCATGATTTATTTTGAGCAAAATGACCCTGAATTTGACAAGCACTGAAAATGAACTCTGAAAAGGTTGAAACTTGGCATGGTTTCATAATTTCACCCACATACCATGTGCTAAAAAGTTGAGAGGGTTACGGGAAAAACTGGATGCACTTCGTGTACAAACTCGGCAATCTCTTTCGAAGTAATAGGCTTTCGGACGAAAACTCATCTATTACAAAAGGGATTTCATTTTTTAAACATATTTTAACTCCAGACTTTCTCTGCATTCAATATGCACCATTCAAAGCCACATCATCAGTTTTCAACCCTTTTCTGACTTCATTTGATATTTTTCATGCATTTCATGATTTATTTTGAGCTAAATGACCCTGAATTTGACAAGCACTGCAAATGAACTCTGAAAAGGTTGAAACTAGGCATGGTTTCATAATTTCACCCACATACCATGTGCTAAAAAGTTGAGAGGGTTACGGGAAAAACTAGATGCACTTCGTGTACAAACTCGACAATCTCTTTCGAAGTAACATGCTTTCGGACGAAAACTCATCTATTACAAAAGGGATTTCATTTTTTAAACATATTTTAACTCCAGACTTTTTCTGCATTCAATATGCACCACTCAAAGCCACATCATCAATTTTCAACCCTTTTCTGACTTCATTGCTATTTTTCATGCATTTCATGATTTATTTTGAGCTAAATGACCCTGAATTTGACAAGCACTGAAAACGAACTCTGAAAAGGTTGAAACTTGGCATGGTTTCATAATTTCACCCAGATACCATGTGCTAAAAAGTTGAGAGGGTTACGGGAAAAACTAGATGCACTTCGTGTACAAACTCGACAATCTCTTTCGAAGTAACATGGTTTCGGACGAAAACTCATCTATCACAAAAAGGTATTTCATTTTTTTAACATATTTTAACTCCAGACTTTTTCTGCATTGAATATGCACCATTCAAAGCCACATCATCAATTTTCAACCCTTTTCTGACTTCATTTGCTATTTTTTCATGCATTTCATGATTTATTTTGAGCTAAGTGACCCTGAATTTGACAAGCAATGAAAATGAACTTTGAAAAGGTTGAAACTTGGCATGGTTTGATAATTTCACCCACATACCATGTGCGAAAAAGTTGAGAGGGTTACGGGAAAAACTGGATGCACTTCGTGTACAAATTGGACAATCCCTTTCGAAGTAACAGGCTTTCGGACGAAAACTCATCTATTACAAAAGGGATTTCATTTTTTTTAACATATTTTAACTCCAGACTTTTTCTGCATTCAATATGCACCATTCAAAGCCACATCATTAATTTTCAACCCTTTTGTGACTTCATTTGCTATTTTTCATGCATTTCATGATTTATTTTGAGCTAAATGACCTTGAATTTGACAAGCACTGCAAATGAACTCTGAAATGGTTGAAAGTTGGCATGGTATCATAATTTCACCCACATAGCATGTGCTAAAAAGTTGAGAGGGTTACGGGAAAAACTGGAAGCACTTCGTGTACAAACTGGACAATCTCCTTCGAAGTATCAGGGTTTCGGACGAAAACTCGTCTATTACAAAGGGATTTCATTTTTTTTAAACATATTTTAACTCAAGACTTTTTCTGCATTCAATATGCACCATTCAAAGCCACATCATCACTTTTCAACCCTTTTCTGACTTCATTTGCTATTTTTCATGCATTTCATGATTTATTTTGAGCTAAAATGACCCTGAATTGAAAAGCACTGCAAATGAACTCTGAAATGGTTGAAAGTTGGCATGGTATCATAATTTCACCCACATAGCATGTGCTAAAAAGTTGAGAGGGTTACAGGAAAAGCTGGATGCACTTCGTGTACAAACTGGACAATCTCTTTCGAAGTATCAGGGTTTCGGACGAAAACTCGTCTATTACAAAGGGATTTCAATTTTTTAAACATATTTAACTCAAGACTTTTTCTGCATTCAATATGCACCATTCAAAGCCACATCATCACTTTTCAACCCTTTTCTGACTTCATTTGCTATTTTTCATGCATTTCATGATTTATTTTGAGCTAAAATGACCCTGAATTGAAAAGCACTGCAAATGAACTCTGAAATGGTTGAAAGTTGGCATGGTATCATAATTTCACCCAGATAGCATGTGCTAAAAAGTTGAGAGGGTTACGGGAAAACTGGATGCACTTCGTGTACAAACTGGACAATCTCTTTCGAAGTATCAGGGTTTCGGACGAAAACCCGTCTATTACAAAAGGATTTCAAATTTTTAAACATATTTTAACTCAAGACTTTTTCTGCATTCAATATGCACCATTCAAAGCCACATCATCACTTTTCAACCCTTTTCTGACTTCATTTGCTATTTTTCATGCATTTCGTGATTTATTTTGAGCTAAAATGACCCTGAATTGCAAAACACTGGAAATGAACTCTGAAATGGTTGAAAGTTGGCATGGTATCATAATTTCACCCACATAGCATGTGCTAAAAAGTTGAGAGGGTTATAGGAAAAACTGGATGCACTTCGTGTACAAACTGGACAATCTCTTTCGAAGTATCAGGGTTTCGGACGAAAACTCGTCTATTACAAAGGGATTTCATTTTTTTAACATATTTTAACTCCAGACTTTTTCTGCATTCAATATGGACCATTCAAAACCACATCATCAAACTCGTAATATTACAAAGGGATTTCATTTTCGTGTCTGGAACCGGGACTAAAGGGGTCAGACGAACCGGGACTGGTGCCCGCCGAGGCCCGGCCGGCGTCCTGGCCTCACGAACCGGGACTGTTGCACCCGTTAGTCCCGGTTCGTAACAAGACCGGGACTAATGCAATATTCTGGCCTGGACCAAAGCCCTGTTTTCTACTAGTGGGGTGGACCGGTGCTTGGGTGTTGTTCTTACTTGAACAACCTCCCACGTATGATTAACCCCCTCGCAAGCATCCGCAACTACGAGAAAAGTATTAAGATAAAATCTAACCATAGCATTAAACGTTTGGATCCAAATCAGCCCCTTACAAAGTGGCGCATAAACTAGGGTTTAAGCTTATGTCACTCTAGCAACCCATCATCTAATAACTACTCCACAATGCATTCCCTTAGGCCCATGAATGGTGAAGTGTCATGTAGTCGACGTTCACATGACACCACTAAGGAAATCACAACATACATATCATCAAAATATAGAACACATATCAAATTCACATGATTACTTGCAACATGACTTCTCCCGTGACCTCAAGAACAAAAGTAACTACTCACAAATAATAAACATGCTCAAGATCAGAGAGGTATTGAATAGCATAATGGATCTGAACATATAATCTTCCACCAAATAAACCATATAGTAATCAACTACGCAAGGTAATCAACACTACTAGTCACCCATAGGTACCAATCTGAGGTTCCGGTACAAAGATTGAACACAAGAGATGAACTAGGGTTTGAGAGGAGACGGTGCTGTTGAAGATGTTGATGAAGATTGGCCTCCCAAAGATGAGAGGGGTGTTGGTGATGACGATGGCTTCGATTTCCCCCTCCAGGAGGGAGGTTCCCCCGGCGGAATCGCTCCGCCGGAGGGCAAAAGTGCTCCTGCCCAAGTTCCACCTCGAGGCGGCGGCGCTTCGTCCCGAAAGTCCTCCTCTGATTTTTTCTAGGTTAAATGTGACTATATACCAGAAGATGGGCACCGGAGGTGGGCCGAGGAGGCCACAACCCATCAGGGCGCGCCTAGGGGGGTCAGGCGCGCCCTGGTGGGTTGTGCCCACCAGGTTGGCCCCCTCCGGTAGTTTTCTGCTCCAGTATTTTTTATTTATTCCAAAAATAATCTCCATAAAATTTTAGCTTCATTGGAGTTGTGGAGAATAGGTATCTCTAATGTGCTTTTCTTGGGTCCAGAATTCCAGATGCCGGTATTCTCCCTCTTTGTGTAAACCTTGCATATTATGAGAGAAAAGGCATTAGAATCACTCCCCAAAGCATTATTATTCAACAAAACATAATAAATAACAGTAGGAAATCATGATGCAAAATGGACGTATCAACTCCCCCAAGCTTAGACCTCGCTTGTCCTCAAGCGAAAACCGATATTGAAAAGCATGTCCACATGATTTGAGAGAGAGGTGTCGATAAAAACAAAATACGGACATAGTAGCATCATGCTTATTATCATAACAACAACAAACTCTATCATAAAACTTATTCAATACATTTTTATCATATAGCTTCTCATGAGCAAGTAACAATTCATCACAACATAGAAATATGAAGCATAAACCTTATTGAAAACCAACAAACTATGTTCTCAGTCAACTTTGCAACTACAATTCATCATATTTTCAGGAAGGGTCTCATGTCGGAGCCTTTTGGCAAGTCCACATACTCAACCATCATTTAGTCTTCTATGATTAATTGCTAACACTCACGGCATACCCATGAACAAAAAGTTTCAACCAGACACATAGGAAGATAGGGTCTTATAGTTTCGCCTCCCAACGTATTCACCTCAAGGGTGATGACAACAGTAATAACTCATGCCCACCCATATCCAACTGGATATATGTTCCTAGATCTTTCCTCATCACATGATGCTTGCAAAAGGAAAAGGTAAAAAAGGAACAGGGAAGAATACTTTGACTCTTTGTATAAAAGTAAATACATAAAAGTAAAAGATAGTCCCTTCACAGAGGGAAGCAGAGGTTGTCATGAGCTTATTGGTTTGTATGCCCAATCCCTTAATGTAAAAGAACGTCACGCTATATTGGCCCCTATGATAGCAACCTTTATTATGCAGTCCGTCGCTTTTATTACTTTGCCATCATAAGTTCGTATATCGCTCAATTTTCTCTTACACTAATGAATCAAAACACTTTTAGGGGCAATTTTTATTGCCTTATTGCCCCGATGACAACTTACTTGAACGATCTTACTCGATCCATAGGTAGGTATGGTGGACTCTCAAAGAATGAGTTTGGTTTTGGGTTTTTGGATGCACAAGTAGTATCTCTACTTAGTGCGGAATTTTTGGCTAGCAAAGATATTGGGCAAGCACCACATGTTGAAGGATCTATGACAATATAACTTCTATGTGGATATGAACAAACATAAATCATTACGTTGTCTTCCTTGTCCAACGTCAACAATTTTGGCATATAATATTTAATGGGGGCTCACAATCATAAAAGATGTCCAAGATAGTGTATTTGCATGTGACTTCTCTTCCCTTATTAATTCTTTCATGAATTGCATCATTGACCAATGCTATGTTTGTCAATCTCCAATAAATTTTACTACTTATACTCTTCCTTATGTGATGTCATTACTCACCATAAGATTAGCATATGATTCTTTTCATTTATTTTTCTTCCCTTTTATTTTGATTGCAGCAAGAAAGTAGAGAGACAAAAACTCAAACTAAACTTTATTATATAACTTTCACTCGATTACATAGATAGATAGGCCACGAAACTAACACACGAAAATAGATCAAATTAAACTTTTATTCAACTAAAGCAAAGGGAAACTAAAGATTGAACTAAAATAGGTAAAGGTGAATAAAAGTGATGGTGATACGATACCGGGGCACCTCCCCCAAGCTTGGCTCAAGCCAAGGGGAGTGCCCATACCCGTGTGCTCAAGTCTCCTTTGGTGGTGGTGATGAAGAAGGTGGTGGTGATGAAATAGGTGGTGGTGATGAGGTATCACACTTCAACTTCAAAAGGTGCTCCAATTTGCGGATGACACTCCGAAGGTCATTGATGTGCTCCTCTAGCAAAATATTTTCACAGATGAGAAATTTGTTCTGAACACGGACCGCTTCGAAAGCTCTAAAAGCTTCGATTTCAATAGGGGTGAGATGACTATAATAAGGTTGAAGGATATCTTCTTCTTCTCCCTCAGGGGGCTGATCCACCATAGCCTCTTTGCCCTTCTCTTCTTTGTTGGCTTCCTCGGGCTGCTCCCTCTTCAGCTCTATCTTCATTAGCCAGGCATCTTCTTCCACGTTATTAGAAGAGGGGGAAGACATGATGCCTGTCTTGACAGATCTGACAGGGAAACAACACGAAACAAGAACACCGGATTTTTCTCCGATGCGGTCGTCAAAACCGCAAGATCGAACCCATCACAAAGCACCTCTTCCCATGGCAAGAAAAATCAATATAGTCCGCCTAACTAAACCAAAGATTCGAAGAAGAAATACGAGGCTATAAGTAATCATGCATATAAGAGATCAAAGAAGACTCAAATAATATTCATGGATAGAAACTGATCATGAACTCAAAATTCATCAGATCCCCACAAACACACCGCAAAAGTTTACATCAAATAGATCTCCAAGAGACCATTGTATTGAGAATCAAGAGAGAGAGAGGAAGCCATCTAGCTACTGCCTACGGACCCGTAGGTCTATGGTGGACTACTCACGCATCATCGGAGAGGCACCAATGAGGATGATGAACCCCTCCGTGATGGTGTTAGATTGGATCTCGAGGTTCTGGAACTTGCGGCGGCTGGATGTGTTTTTCGTTAACTCCTTTAGGGTTTCTGGAATATTTGGGAATTTATAGGCATCAGAGGCGGTGGAGAGGGGCCCCGAGGAGGGCACAACCCATCAAGGCGCGCCTGGGGCCTCTGGCGCGCCCTGGTGGGTTGTGGTCTCCACACCCCACCTCTCTGGCACTTCTTTGGCCCAGTGGATGTCTTCTGGTCCAAAAAAAATCTCCAAAAAGTTTCATCACGATTGGACTCCGTTTGGTACTAATATTCTGTGAAGTAAAAAACAAGCAAAAACTGTAGGAGATATGCCCTAGAGGCAATAATATATGTTATTGATTATCTCCCTGTTCATAATTAGGTTTATGTTCCATGCTATAACTGCTATGGTTCTCGAGTCTACAATAACCACGAGGATCGGAGGAAGACTCATATGCACGTGTGGAATAATAAACGGTAAAATGTATTCCTGGTCTGGCCTCTAAGACTGGCTCAAGTATTGCATGATGATCCTGTTTTCCTGATCATGGGCATGGCTATGCCGGCAATTTTGAGGGCACAATGTTGGAAGAACATTTTTGTTGAATCGACCCGAATTGATGTTATGCTATGAGATTCATTCGTCATAAGTTAATGGTTTATAACACAGAGAAGGTTAATGTTTGCATGATTCCTTAGACCATGAGAGTATCGAGTTTCTTCATGCTTGCTTCATGAACTTTGGGGTTTGTTAAACGTCATCCGTAAATGGGTGGCTATTACGGCGGCTTACGGGTTCATGGAAAAGTATGTCAAGTAACTTGATAGCTCAAGATTGGGATTTGCTCCTCCGACAATGGAGAGATATCTCTGGGCCCTCTCGGTGTGACGGTATCCATCATCGTCTGGCCAGACACAGGGTGATTTGATCACAGGGATGCCGGAACACGGGAACGAGAAAAGAGAACAATACCGGCAACGAGGTAACTGGCATAGTGGACAAGTTGTTGATCCACGGGGATGCCAACGTGTCTCACCTCGGGTATTTGTAACATATCGTGAAGTAACAGGAATAGCACACGGCAACTGGAGGTTCGCTCGAATATTCATTCGTGTGGGTATAGGGGTCAATATGGGTGTCCACGGCTCCGATGTTGATCATTGATCGGAAGGGGTTCCGGGTCATGTCTATGCTTCACCGAACCTATAGGGTCACACGCTTAAGGCTCATCTATCTGTTGAATACTAGACAGGGAGTCTAAGAGAAAATCACCAAAAAAGTTTCGGACGCCGGAAAAGTTTCGGACAGCGGAAAACTTCCGCAGAGAGGTCACCGGATGAGTTCTGGTGAAACCAAAAAGTCAAATTGGTTTTGGCACATGCCTGATAATTCTTGGAGGATGCCAGAATCATTCTGGAAACTTTCTGAAATTTTCCGGGATGAAAACCGGAAATGTTCCGGAGCTGCCGAAACCGCTTCAGATGCTTTTCGCAGATGAAAATCACTAATCCGGAATTGTTCCGGATGGCATTGAAAATTATTTTGGTGGGTACTGGAAATGTTCTAAGCCCACATAAATATTTTCAGTTCGACCAGACGCTGAAAAATGTCGTCGTGAATAGTGAAAGTGCTTTTTGGGATATTTTTGGAAAAGTGCCGTTTGGGATATTTTCCCAAAAGGCTTCTAGAAGGTATGGATGGATGGGGACCACCTTGGGGGGGCCCACAAGGGTTGTGGCCGGCCAAGAAGGGGGCTCCACCTTGGAGCCCCACTTGCCCACTTGCTTTCCCATTTTGCCCTTGGAAAGTGTTTCCTTCATGAGCAAGTTTTGGTATTTTTGAAATGCCCATCCTACCCCTTGGTTTTCCTATAAATATGAGGTGAGGGGGCTGCCCAAACCTCATTCCTTACTCTCATACACAAGCCATGCATGATCTGGCATTCTCTCTCCCTCCCAGCGAAATAGTTTCGTAGAGCCGAAAGGATGTCTGGGTTCCGGCAGGAACTAGTTCTGGACGGCGAAGCCCTGCCGGATAGATGACACCGTATGTGTGCAACTCTGTAGAGAGATCGTAGTTTCGGTCTTAGTTCGTGAGTGCCTCCCGAAGGGCTGTCCGTGTGACCGTCCGAGTTTTGGAGGTCCTCCCGAAGGGCTGTCCGAGTGACAGTCCGAGTTTCGGAGGTCCTCCCGAAGGGCTGTCCGCGACACCGTCCGGGGGACTGTCCGACCGCCTCCCGAGGGCTGTCCGCGGGGCAGATGAGGGTATACATCCTCGCGGTTGTGAGGTTGTAAATCCTAGCTGTGGGGATCTGCACCGCCGTTCATCATCGACTCTACTTCCGCTGTGCTACGAGTCGGTAACGAAAATGATCAAACCTTGTATGCAGTCTCCAAAGTGGTCCTGGGCTGGTGCGTAGGTCGAATTTTTTTTTCTGCTGCGTTACCCTACAGTGGCATCAAGAGCCGTGCTATGCGTAGATGCAGGTTGCGATCTAGAATACATAGAGATGTATGGGTGTTGCACAATATAATTAGGTAGTAGATGAGATCTATTACTGAAAATTATTTGTGCGGGTAGCAGATGAAATATGTTACCCGATGTTCCTGTTGCTTCCCTTGAATTTGCGTAGTCCTGATCTTGACGGCATGGTGGAATCTCACAAAGTTCTGGCAATCCACGATCCTTTCATGCTGCTCCTGAGTATGCT
Organism: Elymus sibiricus; assembly: GCA_039707655.1. Lineage (NCBI taxonomy): Eukaryota > Viridiplantae > Streptophyta > Magnoliopsida > Poales > Poaceae > Elymus > Elymus sibiricus. The sequence continues at coordinate 446,093,927 of CM077663.1, read as the reverse complement.
GATTGACAGATCAACGAAGTGCTAACAGTTCTTTGGGTTCCACCATAGTTGAGAAAGATGGATGTTTCGCAGACGAAAGGGCAATCAGATATGATCTGCATGGGGGTCACGCGTATGACGAAGTTTAGTATGGGGCTCGAGATTTTATTATCTCGTGTTTCATACACCCTGGAAGGTTAATCTAGGAACTTGGATTATCATGCTTGATGATGGACGTTGGTAGCTTCGGTTTGTTTCGAAACCTTAGAAGCCACGTAAAACAAGTTTTTGCATGGACCGATTAGAGGCGTCTAACTTGGTTTTGCAGGATGGTTTTGCATGTGCATGTGATGTGGTATAGCAGTGTTCATAATAATTTGATTATGTATGAGATGACTATATGATGTAAATTGATTAACATGACCTGCGTGTCATGATTCGGCATGATGGCTGGAGCCATATGATTGCACTTTAATGACCTGCGTGTCAACCTTATGTAATGCACTTATTTTATTAGCTATAGAGATAGCAATATTATCTGGTGCATCGACAAGGTGGTGGCAATCTTCGCGAAGGTGAACACCGACGCGAATGCCGAAGACGAAGAAATGAAAGACTTCTTCGTCACAAAGGGCTATACCATATCATGCTATTATGAATTGCCTGAGATGTTTATCCCTTATGATGCACCCTTCTTGATTGCGCGGTAGTCTACTTTTATTAGGGTGATCTCTCACAAAAATATCAAGTAGTTAGTGTTCTCCCAAGTGTAGCACCGTCACGGCACCTAACTTTTCGGGGTGTCACATGCTAACATGGGCACGGACGATTAGAGAAGTGTGAGGCGGGTGAGTTGAGACCTCGCAGCGAGATCACTTGGTTGTCTTGACGTTCAGGCATGAAAGTCATGAGCTCGGAACACACGCATCGAAAGATGAACAAGAGTCACATAGAGATGTGATTGGCAAGTTGGCCTACCGGTTGAGATTTTTCGTCATCTGTGAAGCTACCATCGTGGCGAACAATCAAAAATCGGGTCTTGTATCACTCATAATCAATTTTGAGAGATATTGATTTGAGTGGGAGCGCACTGTAGAATTAACTTGTTTAATTCTCGGTGCAATTAATTCTGAACACTGTCTAAAGTGTGATTTGCATAAAAGTTGTAGAATAATGGCTCGCGTTTCCACCTTCCCTATTAAAATTGAATAGATGTTAAATATCTGGTTAAAACTTTACGGTTGGTAACGTAATGTGAGGATTGTCCTCTAGAGTGCTGAGAAGGATTTTGTCCTATCGCATTCTTTCGGTATTCTCACGCTAATGCTATGGATCATGTGACACTCGTCCTTCGATCCAAAAAGCTAGAATTCCGTTTTCAGTCAAGTGCAATATGTTTGCTTCCATGAGACCCGAACTTCGAAAGTTTGGATAGTTATGTGATATTCATGGAATCTGAAAATCATTTTCAGAGACAGACAAAGGCTAAAATATATGAGATATCCAAAGCAATGTTTGTTTGTAAACTATTAGTAAAGGAGTTTACTATGCATTAGACTGATAAGAGAGGGATCCAGGAGAACACCTGGCATATGATGAAAGGTGAATAAAACAACAACTTAAAGAGAAAGGAAGTGTCCGAAGGGTGTTAGTAAGACTTTCACGCCTAGGAAGTCCGGGGCTAACGCCACTCTTAAGTTGGATACTTCTTCTGAGAGTAGGAGAAATACTAAAAGTTAAACTATTAGAAGAATAATGGCAAAAGGATAGAAGACTGGAATATCCAGCTCATGTATGAATGTCATACAGGTTTTTGATGTATAGAAGGCTGGTTAAAGATATAGTTCTTGGGAATTATGGTTAAACATGTTAATCACTAATTCTTGGGTATTGTGAGTTAATCACAAAGATACCCGCTCGATTGCATTCTGTTGCAACTCGATGTAAGAACTACTATGGCCTGAAAGACTAGCCAGGAATGAGGTTTAGATACACGCAGGGAACATAGTAAATGTTACTATGCCTTCCATAGGTGTATTCCCTATGTATTTACTTTCATAAATCATTTTAGAGTTTTACACACTCTAGCCCATTGCATAAAGTATCTTGCAAGAAGGTTGTTCATAAGAGAACTTTTAATGTTCGGAGTTATGAAAAACAAAAGGGCCATACTTTCATTATGAATGAGAAGTATGTTATGAATATTGATAATAATACATTACCTCTGTATTTACTTTCATAATTCATTTTAGAGTGTCACACTCTGGCCCTTTGCATAAAGTTTGTTGCAAAAGAGTTGTTCATGAAAACAACAATTGTTGTTCAGTATTATGAATAACATGAAGGGCCATGCTTCCATCCTAGATGGGATGTATGTTATGAATATTGATGGAAATATGATACATCCATAACACTGATGCTAAATGTCGCAAGACTAAAAGAATACCACACAAGTGTGGCACTGCATTTGGTCACATTGGAGAAACCCGCATGGAAAATTCCATTATGATGGTTTTTAAAGTCATTTGATTTTGAATCATCTGACACTTACAACTTTCCTCCGAAAAGTGAAGTGACTGAAATACCGTTCACAGGCCATAAGGAACGAGCAAAGAACATATTGGTGATCATACATTATGATGTGTGTAGTCCAATAAATGTTGTTGCAAGTAGTGGATTTATCTATCTTCAGAAATGACTCAAGTAGATATATGGATATTTACATGATGAGACGTGAGTCTGGATCTTTTGAAATCATTCGAAAGGTTTTCAAAATGAAGAAGAAAATATTGTAACAAGAAAATTATGTTTCTACAATTCGATTGCAGAAAGGAATATTTGAGTTACAAGTTTAGCGAATGTCTGATGAGTTGTGAAAGGGGTTTCATAACTTGCATCTCCCGGAACACCACTGCAAGTGGAAAGTCCGTGAAGATGTAATCGAACCATTTATGACATGGTAAGATCAAAGATGACATAAATAGATTTACCATTATCCCTTTTAAAGTGATGCTTTAGAGACTGCGGCTTTTACACTGAAAAGAGCTCAATCAGGTCTGTTGAAATGACGCCATGGTATGGTACGCCCAACCATGTTATATCTTTTCTTAACATTTGGAATATGGGGCTTGTGTAAAAGGTTACAAACCTATTCCAAATCAGGCAAGTGCTACTTTGTAAGGATATCCCAAGTCATTGGGTATTCCCCCACCACTATACCGAGGCAAAGGATTTTGCCGCAAAACGGTATGCTTTTAAAGAGAATAGTTCTTACAAAAGGTGAGTGGGAGGACAGTGCAACTCGACGAGATAAACAGTATCTTCGTCATCAGATCAAAGGAAAGGAACCTTGGAAGTAATTCCGGAGTTTCCTACTGCGATTGATACGAAAGTCTCTACAATAAAATGTATGGACTTCGGTCGAACTTGCAGCTGAACCACGTAGGCAAAGCTCGTGCAAACCTATCAGGTGCACAAACGAGATATTGTTGTTAGACAACAATATACCTACAATACACAAGGAAGCGTTGATGGGCCCTGACTCCAGAATTGGCTAAATGCCAATACAATCCGAGATAGTTTCCATATAAGTGATTCAAGATTAAAATCTTGATACACCTTTCGGAAGACTTAGAGTCTAACGAATATTTATGGAACTAAAAACTGATACGGAAAAAATGTTTTATCCATAAAGCTCGACTTGTTGCAATAACAAGTTCAAGGAGTTGACTACGATGAGATTGTCTCACCGTAGCGATGCTTGAAGTCGGTTTGGGTTGAACTAGCAATTAATACATATTTCAATCATGAGATATGAAACATGGATGACAAAAATATTTCCATCTGATGGGAATGAAACCTAGGACTTGTATGTGATACAGTCCAAAGTAATTTGTCGATCCAGAGGATGCTAGTAAGTATGCAAACTTCAGAGTTCCAGCGATGGACAGAAGAGAGCAAAGTGGAGTTGGAATCTTCGTTTTTGATGGAATGGTCAAAGGGGTTTGACTTCATCAAATGGGTATCGAAGATGCTTGTGATTCAAGAAAGTAAGTGGGAGCATAATAATATTTCTAAAAACCTTGTGTACTTGACACATTGTTAATTGGAAATAAATTTCTTGACACGAATTAGGACTTCATTTGAAAATAGTTTTTCGATGAAGTGCTTAGGCTAAATAGCCTCAACATTAGGCATGATGATCTATGGAGATAGATTTACCTAATGGGGCTAAGCAATGAATACATATTGACAAGATGCTAAAACCTTTTAGCATTTAAAACGCCAAGGAGTGATTCTTGCCGAAGTCACATGGAAAGAGTTTTTGCAAGACTCGGTGTCCCAAAACACTGATGAGTAAAATACATGATGGAGATTCCACACACTCTTGTGTTTGGATTAATCATGTATTCCATGGTATGTAAAAACAACCAGATATGTCCAATACTCCAAAGTTGTTGCGAGTATAGATACCATAGTGATCAAAGTACTGATCATGGGACAACAGTGAAAGTTGTCATTGAGTACTAGAGCAGTACTAATGACATGTTTTCTCGCAAGCGGAGATCATGAAGAGTTCGTTGTAAAAGGTTACATCGAAACAGTCTTCATCCATGCTCCATGCGATTTTCGATTTAGATTGAGGGTTTTGTGTGATACACAATATGGTGGCACGGTGGTTGGAAATTGTTCCAAATAAGATACTGTGGCGAATTCTATAACAAAGGCTAAGTATGTTGACGCTTAAGAAGTGACAAAGAAGTTGTTGAATCATATAGTTCATTCATGAACTTAGTATGGTTCCAAGATGGCTTTGGTCTATGGGACACTATTGCAGATAGTTGCTCCATAGCTCAGTCTGAGGAATCAGGTTTTGACCAATGATTCACACATATGCAAAGCCAAGTCCACACAAAATATGAATTTTGTGAAAGCGTGAAAACGCGAGGATATGCAAAGTTACACACGGAGCTGAAGTCGTCAGATCCGTTGGACATCAGGCAATACCACAAGCGAAGCATATTTTACACCAGTATGCCATAGGTGTAAAGTGCATTAGCATTGACTAGATTATTGACTCTAGTGCAAGTGGGAGTCTGTAGGAGATATGCCCTAGAGGCAATAATATATGTTATTGATTATCTCCCTGTTCATAATTAGGTTTATGTTCCATGCTATAACTGCTACGGTTCTCGAGTCTACAATAACCACGAGGCTCGGAGGAAGACTCATATGCACGTGTGGAATAATAAACGGTAAAATGTATTCCTAGTCTGGCCTCTAAGACTGGCTCAAGTATTGCATGATGATCCTGTTTTCCTGATCATGGGCATGGCTATGCCGGCAATTTTGATGGCACAATGTTGGAAGAACATTTGTGTTGAATCGACCCGAATTGATGTTATGCTATGAGATTCATTCGTCATAAGTTAATTGTTTATAACACAAAGATGGTTAATGTTTGCATGATTCCTTAGACCATGAGAGTATCGATTTTCTTCATGCTTGCTTCATGAACTTTGGGGTTTGTTAAACGTCATCCGTAAATGGGTGGCTATTACGGCGGCTTACGGGTTCATGGAAAAGTATGTCAAGTAACTTGATAGCTCAAGATTGGGATTTGCTTCTCCGACAATGGAGAGATATCTCTAGGCCCTCTCGGTGTTACGGTATCCATCATCGTCTGGCCAGACACAGGGTGATTTGATCACAGGGATGCCGGAACACGGGAACGAGAAAAGAGAACAATACCGGCAACGAGGTAACTGGCATAGTGGAAAAGTTGTTGATCCACGGGGATGCCAACGTGTCTCACCTCGGGTATTTGTAACATATCGCGAAGCAACAGGAATAGCACACGGCAACTGGAGGTTCGCTCGAATATTCATTCGTGTGGGTATAGGGGTCAATATGGGTGTCCACGGCTCCGATGTTGATTATTGATCGGAAGGGGTTCCGGGTCATGTCTATGCTTCACCGAACCTATAGGGTCACACGCTTAAGGCTCATCTATCTGTTGAATACTAGACAGGGAGTCTAAGAGAAAATCACCAAAAAAGTTTCGGACGCCGGAAAAGTTTCGGACAGCGGAAAACTTCCGCAGAGAGGTCACCGGATGAGTTCCGGTGAAACCAAAAAGTCAAATTGGTTTTGGCACATGCCTGATAATTCTTGGAGGATGCCAGAATCATTCTGGAAACTTTCTGAAATTTTCCGGGATGAAAACCGGAAATGTTCCGGAGCTGCCGAAACCGCTTCAGATGCTTTTCGCAGATGAAAATCACTAATCCGGAATTGTTCCGGATGGCATTGAAAATTATTTTGGTGGGTACTGGAAATGTTCTAAGCCCACATAAATATTTTCAGTTCGACCAGACGCTGAAAAATGTCGTCGTGAATAGTGAAAGTGCTTTTTGGGATATTTTTGGAAAAGTGCCGTTTGGGATATTTTCCCAAAAGGCTTCTAGAAGGGATGGATGGATGGGGACCACCTTGGGGGGCCCCACAAGGGTTGTGGCCGGCCAAGAAGGGGGCTCCACCTTGGAGCCCCACTTGCCCACTTGCTTTCCCATTTTGCCCTTGGAAAGTGTTTCCTTCATGAGCAAGTTTTGGTATTTTTGAAATGCCCATCCTACCCCTTGGTTTTCCTATAAATATGAGGTGAGGGGCTGCCCAAACCTCATTCCTTACTCTCATACACAAGACATGCATGATCTGGCATTCTCTCTCCCTCCCAGCGAAATAGTTTCGTAGAGCCGAAAGGCTGTCTGGGTTCCGGCAGGAACTAGTTCTGGACGGCGAAGCCCTGCCGGATAGATGACACCGTATGTGTGCAACTCTGTAGAGAGATCATAGTTTCGGTCTTAGTTCGTGAGTGCCTCCCGAAGGGCTGTCCGTGTGACCGTCCGAGTTTTGGAGGTCCTCCCGAAGGGCTGTCCGAGTGACAGTCCGAGTTTCGGAGGTCCTCCCGAAGGGCTGTCCGCGACACCGTCCGGGGGACTGTCCGACCACCTCCCGGAGGGCTGTCCGCGGGGCAGATGAGGGTATACATCCTCGCGGTTGGGAGGTTGTAAATCCTAGCTGTGGGGATCTGCACCGCCGTTCGTCATCGACTCTACTTCCGCTGCGCTACGAGTCGGTAACGAAAATGATCAAACCTTGTATGCAGTCTCCATAGTGGTCCTGGGCTGGTGCGTAGGTCGAATTTTTTTTTCTGCTGCGTTACCCTACAAAAACAGCAACTGGCACTTTGACACTATGTCAATAGGTTAGTCTCAAAAAAGGATATAAAGTTGCTATAAAGTGATTGTAAAACATCCAAGAATGATAATATAATAGCATGGAACAAGCAAAAATTATAGATACGTTGGAGACGTATCAGGGGGCGCTGGGGGCGTGGCTGGGCCGTTTTTCGTCAAAAAGCGTCTCCCGAGCCTACTCCCGAGCCTAAAAAGGTGCCCTGGGGGGCGTCCTGGGGGGACGGGTGGAGATGCTCTTAGGCTTCATGTGATAGTTAGCTATATTGGTGTTGTCTCTGATGTTCATGCTTAGTGTTCATGTGCATGCTAGCTAGATTGGTGCTAGAATGGGCATGCTATGTTGCATGATTTCGTTACGTGCATGGTATTCATGGTAGGTAGGACCAATGTGTTTGCTACTTTAGGTAGTAGTAGTAGAACAAATGTAGCATGCCAATGCCCTGTTACTAATCGATGTCATCTTACTTGACAAGGTGATGAAGACAGAGTGGGACAGAGCCGAAGGAGGAGCCCATGTCGTTGTCGGCGCCGAGGCCGTCGTGGACTTCATCCCCACGAACCGCTGGCTCAAGAGGGTGAACCTTCCTGGCAGGGTCGTCTTCATGAGCCTGCCACGTTCAAGGGAACAAGCTCCTAGGACTGGCCACGAGGAGTGGTCCCGAGAGCCCCTTCGATTCTACGTGCGAATCTGAGACGAGGAGGATCTCGCCATGCTCATCATCCTTCCCAAGTTCGTGGAGGTGATGAAGGAGTGGCTGACGGTCAAGCTCCCGCGCGTGATCAGGCTCTGGACGAACAAGTGGTGCGGGTTCTGGGTTTAGGTCCAAAACTTCGAGGGGCAGATGGTGCTTGGTTGGGGCTGGCAGTACTTCTGTCGCCGCCACAGGATTGTCCTCGGCGACCTCATCGTGCCGCGCATCTCCGGCCCCGGCCTCAAGGTTTAAATCTACAACCACGACAACTTCATCGGGGTGCAGGGTGCGCTGCAGCAGGCACAACTACATCGGAGACCTTGCTTTTGCCCTCTGAACTTGTAGTTAGTTTGCGGTGATGGGAGAACTTTCCGGGAGCTTGTTCATATTTTGTCCAGGGTTCAGCACCTGGTGTTGAAGCAGGGGGCAACGGCAAAAGTCAATTCCTTGCCTTGCCTTGCCTTGCCTGCCACATACCCCTACCCACTCTTCTAGGAGTGTACATAACCACCCACTGCTCACGCTCACGGGTGGGCTGCCATTAAACTAGCAACAGAGCCCGCATCTCTCTCTCTCTGTTGGACGGAAGGAAGAGGAAGATAAGGTTTCTCCGGCGCCGGCGCAGCAGCCATGAGCTCCTCCTCCAAGCTCTTTCACTCCGCCTGCAAGGCCGCCAGGTCCTTCCTCGCATCCTCCTCCTCCGCCCCGCGCGCCGCCTCCTCCGTCCTCGCAGGTCAGTCACTTCACTCCGCTCATCCAGATCGGATCGGATCGAATCCAATCCAATCCAATCAACCGCCATTACACACGTCCAGATCAGATCAGGTCAGGCCAGGGATTCTAATCTCCATTCCGATTTATCTCTTGTGCAGACGGGAGGAACGCCGCGCTCGCAACGCTCGGCAACCTCGGCCGGAACTCCACCCTCCCCGCCGCATACGCCAACCACGCCAAGGCCGCCAACGGCTACGCATGGATCGCCGCCATTCCCGCCGCAGGTCACTCTCTTCTCTTCTCCCCAACACCTTCACATAGATTCATAGATAGATCGATGCCTACTGACTCTGCATTCCCTTCCCTTCCCTTGGTTACAGCCTACATGCTCCAGGGTCAGGAGGTGCATGCCGCCGAGGTAACCCTACCCACATTCACTATTCTATTCAATCAATCAACGGAAAAAATCACCATGTATGTATAAGTATAATCCTCACACTCTCAATCTGCCTGCAGATGGAGCGCACCTTCATCGCCATCAAGCCCGACGGCGTCCAGAGAGGCCTCGTGAGTACCAACCTACACCCGCACACGCATCTCTGCCCTGCCCTTATCAATCATACTACCAGTCCTACAACATTCATACCATACATATATTGTTTGTGCATCACCGACTCATCAGCTAGTATTTATGCGGCTGTGCTCGCACTCGAGGTCCTGTGCTGTTTCCTACATATATGTATGTGTAGATAGACCGAATCGTGATTCCATCCATGCACTAGACGTATTCTATTTTTCGCACACCGACATTGTCCTTGAGATCTCTTCTCGGTTAACCATTTGCCAGCTAATCACGCGCGTGCTCTTGGATCCCATTTGGAATATTTTCTACTCCCTCTTGTTCCATAATATAGTGCATATAGATTTTTTTTTGTCAAGTCAAACCTCACAAACTTTGACCAAGTTTGTGTAGAAAAACATTTACGTCTAGATTGTCAAACATATAACATTAGATTCGTCATGAGATGTAGTTTTGACCAAAGTATATGTAGCCCATCACAGCCCCTTTCTAAACCCAATGACAGCGTTTTTCTTGAGATCTGTTCTAGACCAAACCATTAAAACATCTAATCTTGTACTCTTGGATCCATTTGCATCTACCTGTGTATTATATAATAATAAAGGCACAGCACCTATCTAGGATCCTAAGACAAGCTTGGGGATTTGGAGAGAAACCTTACTCTTCTATCTTGTTGGACCCTGGCGGCCTTTCCTTATTTCAGTAGCACCGTTAGTAGGGGGCCACTAGCCCATTATGCTTCATAAACTGATAAACATGGTTTGGTGATAAGGCTAGGCATGCTTCTAGTCACAGTCAGGCTGATATGCAATCCAGTTCTATCATTCAGCCCATCACAATTCCTTAAAACTAAAATGCAAAAATTACACAGCCCATCGCAATCCCTTAAAACCAAACTGCGCACAGCCCATCGCAATTCCTTAAAACTAAAATGCAAAAATTACACAGCCCATCGCAATCCCTTAAAACCAAACTGCGCACAGCCCATCGCAATCCCTTATAACCAAACTGCGCACAATCCATGACAATGGGCAATCCCTTAAAACCAAACCGCGCAGTCCATCACAATCCCTTAAAACCAAACCGCGCAGCCCATCACAATCCCTTAAAACCAAACCGCGCAGCCCATCACAATCCCTTAAAACCAAACCGCACAGCCCATCACAATCCCTTAAAACCAAAATGTACAGCCCATCACAATCCCTTAAATCCAAAATGCACAGCCCATCACAATCCCTATCCTGTAAGACCAAAGTATGCAGTCCATCACAAGTTTCTACTGTTTAGTGTTCTCCCCCATGTCAGGGCGTTCAGTAGCAGATGTTGCTGTTAAGCAGTAGGGGTCACAGTTTGTTTCAAACCTCTTTTATCCTTTGCCGTAGGGCTGTTAGCCAACAAGGGCTGTGACATTTGCTTTCGTTCTATGTACAGAGCTAGGGAAATACCCCTGATTTTCAAGATACAAAAATTGTCTCTCCATATACATGTCTTTGATTTCCTACTGTATCATGATGGATGTCTCTGCATGTTTTCTCTGGGGCAACAGATTTCTGAGATAGTGTCCCGATTCGAGAGAAAAGGATACAAGCTTGTCGCCATCAAGCTGGTGGTTCCATCCAAGCAGTTCGCTGAGAAGCACTACCATGATCTCAAGGAAAGACCTTTCTTCAGTGGACTGTGCGACTTCCTCAGCTCCGGTCCCGTGCTTGCCATGGTAATCAAATCCTCCCATCTTTTGTCCATAGACAACCCTGTGCTTGCTGCCAAGTTGCAGTTTATTAATCTGTTCCATATTCTGAAGGTCTGGGAAGGAGAGGGCGTTATCAAGTACGGGAGGAAGCTGATTGGTGCCACGGACCCACAGAAATCTGAACCAGGAACCATCAGGGGCGACCTTGCTGTTGTTGTTGGAAGGTACACTTCATTCTCCTTCAGTAGGCCCAGCTAGCGATGATCCATCCATTATATTCACTCATTAAGAAAAGTCCGCCGCCACATCAACCTCGCGTGCCCACAAAACATCTAATCATCCATTATTTGCGCTCATTACTGCTTAGTTTCAGTCTTTTAGAATAGACAGATTGAAACAAAAAAAGAAAGACCTGATGTAGATTCGATTCCGCATTTCTTGAATGCCATGATGCACTCCCAGAATAATGCCATGATACATTCATTCCGTTCCGTCCTCTCAACATCAGAAACATCATCCACGGGAGCGATGGCCCGGAGACGGCCAAGGACGAGATTGCACTCTGGTTCCAACCCAAGGAGCTGGTCTCTTACACCAGCAACGAGGAGAAGTGGATCTACGGTGTGAACTAACCGCTGCATCGATTGTCTTCAGAAGAGCCAAAGAAGCTCCAGTCCCTTTCCATAATCGCCTATAGACCATGGCAGAGTGTAATAACACCGCGGCTCGGGCGACCTTTCAGTCGGTGTCGCTTGCGCTTGTCTCATTCTGATGCAATAAGGCCTGAAGAAATTTAAAGAGTTTGTACCTTGAGTGTTATAGAGCGTGCACCGAGCAATCGTGGATGTTTAAATCAAACCGTCGCCTTCAGGCACTTGATTTTGATGGATGTTTGTTTGTTTTGATGTGTTCTCCAATTCAGGCCTGCATTCTCTGCACTTTTCGTGTTGTCACTGTAGCCGGATGTCCATTTTAATTTCCTTTTCGTTCTCTTGGTGTGCGATTGATTGCGAGATGCTTTTTGGGGGCTATATATATCATGGGGCCAAACGAGGTTTAGTCGACCGCTTTCACCTCTCAAAGTCTTCAAGGACTTAATTGCCAAGTTGTTTGGTGGAATTTTACATTAAGTTGTGCTTGCAATAATGCCAGGAAATGTAGACAGTTCTAGGCTGAGTTTGGACCTACTTTTATGTATTTTTGGCTGATTTTCTATAGAAGAAGATTCATAATAAACACATGACAACGCGGTTGGACAAATCGTAAAGTGGACCTTAGAAACTCCAGAAAGCTTGTCGACAAAAAAAGGAAAGAGTTTTGTAAGGCTAGTTTTGCTTTGAAAGTGATAGGTCAATTTGTTTTGGCTGAAGACAGAAGAGAAAAACTCTCTTCTTGACAGCAAGCACTTGACCAACCATCATCATGAGAAGAGTGCAACCAAGATTACTAGCATAGCAATGACAACATTATTACATGGCAAGCAAGAGAGGAGCCTGGGTTTTATTTATTTAGTACCAAGTTCAAGTTCAAGCCTTTGTACACAGAAGAGGAGCCTGGCTGCCTAGCTAGGGCTCTCCACTCTCTTGCACCACACCACAGGGAGGGCCATCATATTATTACGACTATTACAAACGAACACGGAAAATAGAAAATGTCACCCGAAGGAACGGATTTGATGGAGCGAATGAAAATGAATTCCGACGGGCGCAGCACAGCGGCCATCGCCCTAGAAGGCGGTGCCGCCTCTCCTAGAAGCTTCTAGACGCCAACAAAGCCACTGGCAGCAGCTCTCAGCAGCAGCTTAATTCCCTTGCAGCAACCTTTGTCTTCCCTCCTCATCGGCTTCGCGGCGGCCTCCATGGCCGTCTACTTCCTCGGCTTGAGCATGTCGCCCTCGTCCATCTTGGCGAACCTCCCTCGCACCCTCGGCTGGCTGTCTGCCAGAGCCTTCCTGCAAGCATACTGCAAAAACAGAATCGAAAACATGTATCACTCTCTGATCTTCTTCCATGTTCTTGCTGAATTACTTGTGTACTAGCAGAAGAGGAAAAGTAAGAGAGATTAGTTTGTTTGTGTACCTTGATCTTCCTGCCAAAGTTCCTCTTGATCTTCTTCTTCCTGTACCTGGAGAGCTTCTGCTTCCTCTCCTCGCTTTTCAGGTCACTGATGGTCACAAGCCTCTCACCAGACGCGTGCACGTTCCCTGCGATCCCAGGCCGAGGGGTATTGCCACCAAGATGCTGTCAAAAAAAGAGGTAAACATATTAGCCTTACAAAAATCAAACTTTACATGATGATCCTACCTAAACCCCATGACCAGGAAGAATGCCGTTTATCTATACTTTGCGTGTGCTTGGTGAATCAGAGAACATATTACTAGCTAGTATCTTGCGGGTCGAAAAAACTAAGCAACTTGAAAAGTGGTGAATGTGCAGGGTAGGTATATATGCCCTCTGCCTCTGGTATATCAGCTAAAGCATTGAGGAGGCCGTTAAGGGAAAGGTGGCTTTGGGCCGAATTAGTAACCTCTGAAAATCACATCACCAGCTAGCTGCTAAGCTAAGCTAGTGCCTCTCCTTCATATCATAGCCTTTTATCTGGGAATAGTATAACGGAACGGCCTTTTCATGTTGAGCAAAGCACTACACCACCACACTGCACACCATTTTAGCACATCTACAGTCAGGTTCTTGTCCAATGCCATGAGAAAGCGACGCCTTTTTAGGTTTGATTTCTGTACTTATCGTGTCTTTTGTCGACAGCTGTGCTCACTTGGACACACAAAAAGGCCGGTGGTGCTTGTCACAATAATTCCATTTGCATTTCCATGTTGTGGTGTGGTGTGTTGTGCAGTGCAACAGAGGGGGAGAAAGAGGAAATGATCATGGTGTTCTCATTCATACCTGAATGTCACCCTCGCTGTAGGCTCGCCGGAGCCCGAACGCCGCCTCGAAGTCGAGCCCTTGGAAGTCGAGGAAGTTGGGCCTCACCGCCGACCCGTTCATCCAGTCGGCCGAGTTGAGGCACCCAGAGCTGACGCTCTTCTGGAGCGAGCACTCGCCGCCGCCGCCGGCAGCGACTGTCGACGACGACGATGCCCTGAGCTCCCCGGGGACGTCCTCGACCTGCAGCATGGGGATCTTGACGTCCAGCAGCTCGGATATCGTCTCCTCGATCGCCGACTCCTCCATGAGTTCCTTCTCGCACTCGTACAGCACCTCGCTCAGGCCCATGTCCGAGACCTTGATGGCGTCGTCCCCGCCGGACATCATGGAGATGGCGGCCGCGACCGGGTCGAGGGCGAGCAGCGTTTCCTCGATGATGGGCTCCGGAGCCTTGAACAGGTCGCCCTCTGCTCCCAGGTCATAGTCTGATATCAGGGATGGCTGCCCCATGTCTCCCTGTTATTATTTTTACATGAAAACATATATTAGAGTTGAGAAATCAACTTAATTATTTAATCCTAACAGAATGAGAAACACTCAAGTCCTGGCAGTTTCATTGCTGCAAGCACATACTATAATGAACTGAACATGAAGATGAAGATGAAGATGAACATGAAACATGAAGAGAGTAGGGCAATTCATATTCACTCATTGATCCATTCAGTAAAAAGGAAGAGGAGTGGAACCTCAAGAGTAAAAATAAAAATAAAGCAAGTAGTAGTAGTAGAAGACAATTGTTTTGATGAGTTAAATAAGAGGTGGGTACTGTAGCTGCTAGGTGGTACTCCACTATTCGTTGTTGTATTCTAGTGTAGGTGCACATGCATGTCAACTGACGGCATGTCCCTCTCATGCTTTGCTATTGCCTATTGCTACCACCACATGAGAGCAGAGCAGAGCATTCCCAAGAGCATATGCTGTTGTGGGGCAGTGGCATCTCAAATTGGCCAAAATCTGAGGCTAATTCGACCCCTCCCTTTCAAATTGGCGGCTAAAGAAAGGCAAGGTGAGTTAAAATATCTCACAGCCCCTGTGACCTGTGACCTGGCTGGCCTTTTGTGTGAGAAGAGGATTCAAAGCTGGTGCCAACATGAGCAGCTGTCATTCGAGATCTTTTACTGGTTCTCAAACTAAAAAGTAGAAGTTTATCAAATTTTGACATGATAAATTTTTTGTTTTTTCTTGAATGAGGGGTTGTTAAATTTATTTATTAATTAATGAGAGGGTGCGGGTATATATATTAGGATAGTTTGAATTAGGCAAAATTAGAAGTTTGACGGACGGACGGATGGATACTTTTCTGTATGTTATACCTATATATATATCAAGACATGATGAGCAATCTTTGTCAGTAGCTAAAAATGAGCAGGCTGCAGTTTGTGTGTGTGTGTGTGTGAGAGAGAGAGTGTGATTGATGTTGATGACAATCTCTAGATATTACCATAGTGTTTGCAACAAGGAAAGGAAAGCAAAGCAAAGCAAAGCAGGGTGGAAGAAGCAATGAGTGGTTAAAGGTTGGCAGTACTAAAGAAATTATGGCTAATTAGTGGAGTAGTATTAAAAATTGGAGATGATATGAGGAGGTTGTTTCTAGCATAATCTAGTCTAGTCGACACCTCCTTCCTTTCCATATAAGTGGAGTAATACAGAGTTCATCGTCTGCATTTTATTCGCCCCCGACAGCAGAGCAGAGGACGTCGATATCGAAAACAAGAAGAGAAGGGGAAAGCGACATTATAATTTGTCTGCACCCAGCAAGCAAGCAAGCAAGCAAGAGGAGGAGGAGAATTGGCGGCGGCGGCGGCGGCCTTAGAAGTGGCACAGCAAGCAATTTGAGCGAGGCAACAGCTTTTTTAATCGATCTTAAAAACTGAATTGCAGCCATGAGGCAGAATCAGACAGAAAAAAAAAACTGGTGTTTTTCTTTTCTTTTCTTTTCTTTTGATGGAATGGAACAGAAAAAAAAAAAAGAGAAAGAAGAACCAACAAACTGCCGGAGTTGATGTGATCTGATGCAGAGGAACTGGGTGCAGTGGCATGCATGCATGTATGTATGCAGAGATTAAGATGGCAGGGCAGGGCAAGGGGAAAGGAAGGTACTCACGAGGTGGTGGTACATGGCGGCGGCGGCGTTGGCGGCGTCGTCGTCGTCGGGTGCGGCGGCGGCGGCTTGATGTTGTTGTTGTTGATGATGCAGGAGAGGGAGAAGCAGAGGCGGCGGCGGTGCAGCGTGGTTGGATGCAGAGGAGGCGGCGAAGGAGGAGTGGTCGGGGTGGGAGAAGACGGTGGGGGAGTATGGGTATGAGTATCCCGAGTAGCCCGAGTAGCCCGGCCCCGGCGGCGAGGAAGAAGAAGAGTAGGCTGGGGAGAAGCTGAAACCGGCGTCGGCGAACATCTTTACTGATTGATCTCTGCTTGTGAGGGTGGTGTATGTGATGATGGATCTCCGGATGGTAGTAGGAGTATGAGTCTGAGTAGGGCGGCGGGTGGTGTTTGCGGTTGCGGTTGCGGTGGCGCGACGAGGGTCAGGGTGGCTGGCTGGACCTTAGGCTAGGCTAGGCTAGCCGCTGGCCTGGTCTGGTCACTTTCTTCTGCCCCACTCTCGCTCTGTGTGTGTGTGTGTGTGTGTGTGTGTCTAGAGGTCTCTAGAGGAGGGGAGTGTGAATGAATGAATGAACGAATGAAGGAGGGTTGGGAGAGATTGGAAAGGATGGAGGCCGCCGGAGGCGTGATTTATAGGAGCAGGAGCGGCGGGGGAGGGAGAGGGGAGGAGGAAGAAAGGGACAAAGAAAGAAAGAAAAGCCGCGGTGGTGTGGTGTCTCCAACCATCACATCACCAAGGAAAGGAAAGGAGACGCTACGCTGCTGGTGGTGATGGTGGTGGTGGTGGGCTGGCCTCCCTCACCGCTTGCTCTGGCTGCTGCCGGTAAACAACAGGGAAGGAAGCAACCAGTGTCTGCTTCTGCACCATCTCTCATTCACTCACTCACTCACTCATCTCTGGTTATTTGTTACTGCCAGCCCACAAACACAACACAAAACAAAACAAAACATGGACAGCCACCCAGACCAGACCAGATGGATGCTTACCGTAAACTTGTACTACTTCCTCTCGTGTTCAATCAGTGAGGCAGTGCAGGGCAGTCACATGGATTGGACTTCCTTCCTTCCTTGCGCCATCAACACCACACACGCCTCCCCCTCCCCCATTCTACCCCTACCCTGTCTGCTACACTGCCACCCATGTTTCTTCCTTCCTTCCTTCCTTTTTTTTTTCCCTTTATTACTAGACCTTTTTTACTTACTTGTATAATACATACACAAGTGAAACAGACCAAACAATTATAACCACAGCAAGAACCATGCATTGCATTTGCATACAACAACAACACACTACTAACGCTGCCCGGGTGCAACACATGCATGGATCTACTAGCTACTGCTAAGCAGTTTTCATCCACCCACTCCTTCAATCATTCCATTTCTTCTACTTCTACTTCTAACGCTTCCTCCTCTCCTTCTCCTTGTGATCGAATCGATCCACCGACCCATCGCCATCCACCCGTCCTAATCACCAACCACATATACTAATATACTAGCTTAGCTAGTATCTTGTGTCAAAATCACAATCTATTTACTTAATCCCAATGACACGCAGTGAAGACACAAGAGGACATCACACACTCCCAACAAGTTCAATTTGTTTGGCTCGTACCGTCGACAAGCAGATGGCTGGCCCCTGCGGTGACTTCCGGACCTCCTTCGTTTTCCTGCACCGCACTGGCTCCTTGCATGCTAATCTCACAAAACACACACCCTTCCTAACTAGCGAGTTGCATGTACCAACGATGATGCCCATCCATTCCACTCGCTCACATTAATCCCCATTCACCCTTGCCTAATTGGATTACCTTCGTTTCCTGATGTGCATTCTCTATATATCTTATTACAAATAAGTAAGTGACGTTAAAAAGAACATTACAATCTCCCACTTCTCCCTAAGATGGCCGGCCGTCATACTGTGTTCATCTTATTCGCATGCCTCACGTCACCCTCCCCCCTCCACCGCCACGTTGTATCGGGTCATCGGTACGATCGACATCACCTTACTTCTTTCCATATCATCGCAGTTCCTTTCTCCTTCATGTACACCGGATATCGCATCGCCATTTTGATCAAACAATTGGTAATTCCTCTTAGCATATGGCAAAAGGCGAAGAAGCACTCGATTGTTTTTTGACCTACTGTCAGAGTGCATTGTAGCCAACCAGACAACATGCACCCTCATTATGGTCAAATAAAAGGAAATAAAAGAATACTCTTTTGTAGTGGCATACACCCACTATGTCCATCCACTCACATTAATTAGAGTTCATCCCCGATTAATCGTAAACTAAACTACTTCACCTTCCTCTTATTGTCTATATATTACATATAAGCAAAGTTTAAAGAAAATTACAATCCGCTGCCTTCCACATAACTAATTGGCTGATTGGTTGGTTGTTCATATGCCGCCAAGACCTTTACTTATCCGTTTTTGTCGTTCATTTTCATCTTATTTGCATGTTTGCCTCAGATGACCATCCATTCAGGGGCGGAGATAAGCCCCAGGCACGCCGGGGGTGTAACGTGCCAGTACACACTATTTTCGATCTGAGCACGCAAATTATAACCCGCTACCTTCCACCTAGCTAACTGGTTGATTTGTTGGTTGTTTATACGTCGTCAAGACCTTTACTCATCCTTTTTTGTCGTCCATTTCTATATTTTTTGCGTGTTGCCTCAAATGACCATCCATTCAGGGGCGATATAAGCCCCAGGCACGCCGGGGTGTGACGGTCACGTGCCAGTACACCCTAATTTTGACCTCAGCACGCAAATTGCAAGCTGCTACCTTCCACCTAGCTAGCTGGTTGATTGGTTGCATGTTTATATGCCACCAAACCCTTTACTCATCCGATTTTGTCGTTCATTTTCATCTTTTCTGCGTGCCTCAGGTGACCATTCATTCAGGGGCGGAGATAAGCCCGAGGCACGTCGGGGTGTGACGGTCACGTGCCCATACACACAATTTTTGATCCGAGCACACAAATTACAACCCACTACCTTCCAACTAGCTAGCATGTCGATTGCTTGCCCATTTATATGCCACCAAACCCTTTACTCATCCGTTTTTGTCGTTCATTGTCATCTTTTCTGCGTGCCTCAGGTGACCATCCATTCAGGGGCGGAGATAAGCCCCAGGCATGCCGGGTGTGACGGCCACGTTCCAGTACACCCTATTTTTTATCTAAGCACGCAAATTGCAAGTTGCTACCTTCCACCTAGCTAGCTAGTCGATTGGTTGCCTCTTTATATGCCACCAAACCCTTTACTCATCCGATTTTGTCGTTCATTTTCATCTTTTCCGCATGCCTCAGGTGACCATCCATTCAGGGGCAGAGATAAACCCCAGGCACGCCGGGGTGTGACGACCACGTGCCAGTGCACACTATTTGCACGCAAAGTACAACCCGCTACCTTCCACCTAACTAGCTGGCCGATTGGTTGCCTATTTATATGCCACCAAACCATTTACTCATCCGTTTTTGTCGTTCAGTTTCATCTTATTTGCGTGCCTTAGGTGGCCATCCATTCAGGGGCGGAGATAAGCCCCAGACACGCCTGGGTGTGACGGCCATGTGCCAGTACACCCTATTTTTGATCTAAGCACGCAAATTGCAACCTGCTACCTTCCACCTAGCTAGCTGGTCGATTTGTTGTCTGTTTATATGCCACCAAACCCTTTAGTCATCTGTTTTTGTCGTTCATTTTCATCTTATTTGCATGCCTCAGGTGAACATACATTCAGGGGAGGAGATAAGCCCGAGGAACGACGGGGTGTGACGGCCACGTGCCCGTACACACTATTTTTGATCCGAGCACGCAAATTACAACCCACTACCTTCCACCTAGCTAGCCTGTCGATTGCTTGCCTGTTTATATGCCACCAAACCTTTTACTCATCCGTTTTTGTCATTCATTTTCATCTTTTGTGCGTGTCTTAGGTAACCATCCATTCAGGGGCGGAGATAAGCCCCAGGCACGCCAGGGTGTGACGGCCACGTGCCAGTACACACTATTTGCACGCGAATTACAACCTGCTACCTTCCACCTAGTTAGCTGGTCGATTGGTTGCATGTTTATATGCCACCAAACCCTTTACTCATCCGTTTTTGTCGTTCATTTTCATCTTATTTGCGTGCCTCAGGTGACCATCCATTCAGGGGCGGAGATTAGCCCTAGGCACGATGGGGTGTGACGGCCACGTGCCCGTACACACTATTTTCGATCTGAGCACACAAATTGCAACCCACTACCTTCCACCTAGCTAGCTGGTCGATTGGTTGCCCATTTATATGCCACAAAACCTTTTACTCATCCGTTTTTGCTATTCATTTTCATCTTTTTGTGTGCCTCAGGTGAACATCCATCCAGGGGCGGAGATGAGCCCCATGCACCTCGGGGTGTGACGGCCTCGTGCCCGTACACACTATTTTCGATCTGAGCACACAAATTACAACCCACTACCTTCCACCTAGCTAGCTGGTCGATTGGTTGTTTAGATGCCACCAAACCCTTTACTCATCCGTTTTTGTCGTTCATTTTCATCTTATTTGAGTGCATCAGGTTACGATGCATCCAGGGGCGGAGATGAGCCCGAGGCACGCTGGGTCTGACGGTCGCGTGCCCGTACACACTAGTTTTGATCTCAGCACGCAAATTACAACCCGCTACCTTCCACCTAGCTAGTCGGTCGATTGGTTGCCCGTTTATATGCCGCCGAACCCTTTACTCATCCGTTTTTGTCGTTCATTTTCATCTTATTTGCGTGCCTCAGGTGACCATCCATTCAGGGGCGAAGATTAGCCCTAGGCACGCAGGAGTGTGACGGCCACGTGCCCGTACACATTATTTTCGATGTGAGCACGCAAATTGCAACCCACTACCTTCCACGTAGCTTGCTGGTTGACTGGTTGTCCGTTTATATGCCACCAAACCCTTTACACATCCGTTTCTGTCGTTCATTTTCATCTTTTTGCGTGCCTCAGGTGACCATCCATCCAGGGACGGAGATGAGCCCCATGCACCCCGCGGTGTGACGACCACGTGCCCGTACACACTATTTTCGACCCGAGCACGCAAATTACAACCCACTACCTTCCACCTAGCTAGTTGGTCGATTGGATGCGTGTTTAGATGGCACCAAACCCTTTACTCATCCGTTTTTTTCGTTCGTTTTCATCTTATTTGCGTGCCTCAGGTGTCCATCCATCTACAGGTGGAGATGAGCCCCAGGCACATCGGGGTGTGACCGCCACGTGCCCGTACACACTATTTTTGATCTGAGCACGCAAATTACAACCCGCTACCTTCCACCTAGTTAGTTGGTCGATTGGTTGCGTGTTTATATGCCACCAAACCCTTTATTCATCCATTTTTGTCATTCATTTTCATCCTATTTGCGTGCCTCAGGTGATCATTCATACAGGGGCGGAGATAAGCCCCAGGCACGTTGGGGTGTAACGGCCACGTGCGAGTACACACTATTTTTGATCGGAGCAGGCAAATTACAACCCACTAAGTTCCACCTATCTAGCTGGTCGATTGGTTGCCTTTTTATATGCCACCAAACCCTTTACTCATCCGTTTTTGTCGTTCATTTTCATCTTATTTATGTGCCCTAGGTGACCATCCATCTAGGGACGAAGATAAGCCCCATGCACGCTGGGGTGTGACGGCCATGTACTCGTACACACTATTTTCGATCGAAACACGCAAATTACAACCCGCTACCTTCCACCTAGCCAGCTTGTCGATTGGTTACCTCTTTATATGCCACCAAACCCTTTATTCATCCGTTTTGTCGTTAATTTTCATCTTTTTGCATGCCTTAGGTGAGTATCCATTTAGGGCAAAGACAAACCTCGGGCATGTCAGGGCGGCACATCCACGTGCCTATTCACACTATTCATCTCCATGTAGCTACAGTGTATTGAAACTAGCCCGGGGCATGGCCCATTTCCGCCTCCGCCCATGCATTCGTCGTCATGTTACCCCCTCCCCCCATCTGTTGCTCTTTTTAATATATCAAATGACGTGCTACCTTGGCACCAACCTACACCTTGGTCCAACCTTAACCCTATGTTTCTCCTAACACCAACAGTCATCGGAGTCCCTTCCAGCTAATTAAACCACCTTCACTCTTATGCTTATATATGCCGCCACGCCCTTTTACTTACCCGTTTTGTCATCCTTTTCCATCTTATTCATGTGCCTCGGATAACCATCCCTTCGCCCACATATTATGGCGCGCCCATCGGCCCAGCCGATGGGCCACCGCCGAACCAACCTATACCATGGGTCAACCTAACCTCGTCTATCTCCTCACTTGCATTGCCCCATCCTCCTCCCCTCCACCGCTATATCATATCGCGTCGCTGCTACAGACATCACCTTACTTCTTTCTATATCATCGCCGCATTGACATTTCGACCGCACCCTTGGTGACCCCTCTTATCGTGACACAACAAGAAAAAGAATTGGAGTGCTTTTGGACCAACAGTGAGAGTGCATTATAGCCAACCAGACAACATACATCCTCCTCATTGTCAAATAAAAAGAAAGAAAAGAATATACTCTTATGTGATGGCATACACCCACATTGTCCATCCATTCACTCACATTAATTGTAAGATTAGTTGCCACATAATTTAATTTCACATTCATTTTATTATCTATATATTACATATATGCAACATTTAATAAAAATTACAACCCGCTACCATCCACCTAGCTAGTTTTCTGATTGAGTGGTTATTTATATGCCGCCAAACCCTTTACTCATCCATTTTTGACGTTCATTTTCATCTTATTTGCATGCCTCAGATGACTATCCATCCACGGGGTGGAGACAAACCCAGGCACGCCTGGGCGTGACAACCATGTGCTTGTACACAATATTTTTGATCCGAGCATGCAAATTACAACCCCCTACCTTCCACCTAGCTAGCTAGTCCCTTTACTCATCTGTTTTGGTCATTCATTTTCACCTTATTTGCGTGCCTGAGGTGACCATCCATCCGGGAAAGAGACAAACAGAAGGTGGTGGTATTGCATGCTTACTCCAAACAGAAGGTGAATCAAGTGCATAGCTAGATGACAGTTCCTTACCTCCCCTCGTCTTAGAGGGTACGATCTTGGTCTTAGCGTCTTTCAGGTTCTTCATAGTGATCAATGAAAATCCCAAGTGAACTCAATAAATAGAGCTATGCTCCCCGACAATGGCGCTAGAAAAAGGTCTTGATAACTCACAAGCATAGGGGATCACGACAGTCTTCGAAGATAGTATTTCACCCAAATTTGTTGATTCGACACAAGGGGAGCCAAAGAATATTTATGAGTCTTAGAAGTTGAGTTGTCAATTCAACCACACCTGAAATTTCTTTCTGCAGCAAAGTGTTTAATAGCACAATAACAATAGTAACAGTAACAGCGAAAAGTAACAGTTGTAGTGATTGTAACAGCAACAATAGCAATAGTAACTTAGTGAAGATCAATATGCGAACAATGTAGGCATTGGATCAGCGATGAATATTTGTATTGGATGACATTCATCATGTAATAGTCACAACCTAGAGCGACACAGAAATAGCTCCAAGTCATCAATGTAATGTAGGCATGTATTCTGTATATAGTCATACATGCTTATAATAAGAACTTGCATGACATCTTTTGTCTTACCCTCCCGTGGCAGCGGGTTCCAAAGGGAAACTAAGGGATATTAAGGCCTCCTTTTAATAGAGAACCAGAACAAAGCATTAACACATGGTGAGTACATGAACTCCTCCTACTACGGTCATCACCAGAGATGATCCCAACTTCTGTCACTTTGGGGTCTATAGATCATAACACATAATAGGTGCATACAACTTGCAAGATAGGATCCAAAACACTCTCATATTCATGAAAACATAATAGGTTCAGATCTGAAATCATGGCACTCGGGCCCTAGTGACAAGCATTAAGCATAGCAACGTCATAGCAAAATAAATCTTAGAGCATAGTGGATACTAGATATCAAGTCCTAACATATTGACTCGATTACATGACAAATCTCATCCAACCCCATCACCTTTCAGCAAACCTACAAAGGAATTACTCACTCCCGGTGGTGAGTGATACGTCTGCAACGTATCGATAATTTATGAAGTATTCATGCCATATTTCCTATGTTTACAATACTTTTATATGGTTTTGATGCACTTTATATGATTTATTTAGAACTAAGCTGGACTGATGCTATTTTCAGCAGAATTACCATGGTGTTGTTTTTGTGCAGAAAATGAAAGTTCTCGGAATCGCTCGAAACTTTTTTATGATTTTTTTGGAGAAAATGAGAAATACCGGAGCGAAGAAACACCGGAGGGGAGCCACCAGTGGGCCACAAGACAACATGGCGCGCCCACCCCCTCGGCGTGCCCTGTTAGCTTGTGGGGCCCACGTGGCTCCGGCTGGCGTGATTCCAACCTTGAAAAATGCTATATATAGAGAAACCTTCAGAAATTAACCCAGAACTTCCGCTCCGCTGCCGCAACTCTCTGTATCGAAGAAAACCCATCTAGAGCCTTTCCAGTACCCTGCCGGAGAGGGGAAATCATCACCGGTGGCCATCTTCATCATCCCGGCAGAGGCCATGACGCAGAGGGAGTAGTTCACCCTCGGGGTTGAGGGTATGTACTAGTACCTATCTGTTTAATCTCTCTCTCTCTCTCTCTCTCTCTCTCTCTCTCGTGTTCGTGAGATGGCACGATCTTGATGTATCATGGGCTTTGTTAATATAGTTGGATCATATGGTATTCTTCCCTTGCTATCTTGTTGTGATGAATTAAATCTTCCCCTTTGAGATTTTGTTATGTCGGATTGAATATTGGATTTGAGATCACTCGATGTATGTCTTGGTACTCAACTTGCGGATTCCCGTGGTGACAATGGGGTAATCTATGCATAGGGGTTAATACACGATCTTGTCCTACCTTCTCCGATAGAAATCTTGGGGTACTCTTTGAAGTTCTTTGTGTTGGATTGAATATGATAAATCTGAAATAGTTTGATGCATGTTGAATAATTAACCCACGGATACTTGTGGTGACATTGGAGTATCTAGGTGACATTAGGGTTGATTGATATGTATCAGTGGTGTTATTTTAGTACGAACTCTAGGGCTTTTTGTGACACCTATAGGAATAGCCCCATAGATCGATCGGAAAGGGTAACTTTGAGGTGGTTCTACTAACTACAACAATTTCATCTCATGTTCTCCGCTAGATATGAACTTTGGAGTGATTCTTTGTTGCACGTTGAGGGATGATCATATGATTCTATTATGTTAGCATTGTTGAGAGATTGCACTAGTGAAAGTATGAATCCTAGGCCTTATTTCCAAGCATTTATATAAAGTTTTGCTCGCCGTTTGCCATTTGCTACCTTGATGTTTTTATATTTTTAGATTACAAAAACCTATATCTACCATCCAAATTGCACTTGTATCACCTTCTCTTCGCCGAACTAGTGCACCTATACAATTTACCATTTTATTGGGTGTGTTTTGGACACAAGAGATTTCTTGTATTTTATTGCAGGGTTGCTTGAGAGAGGCCATCTTCATCCTACACCTCTCACGGATTGATAAACCTTAGGTCATCCACTTGAGGGAAAGTTGCTACTGTCCTACAAAACTCTGTGCTTGGAGGCCCAACAGTGTCTACAAGAATAAAGTTGTGTAGTAGACATCAGTGAGCATCACGGAATTGTTGATGGAGAAGGGTTGGTGATGACGACGGCGATGAATTCCCCTCTCCGGAGCCCCAAACGGACTCCAGATCAGCCCTCTCGAGGAAGAACCTGAGGTGGTTGATACGTCTTCAACGTATCGATAATTTATGAAGTATTCATGCCATGATTGCCTATGTTTATAATACTTTTATATTGTTTTGATGCACTTTATATGATTTATTGAGAACTAACCCGTACTGACGTTGTTTTCAGCAGAATTACCGTGGTGTTATTTTTGTGTAGAAAATGGAAGTTGTCGTTATCGCCCGAAACTTTTTGATGATTTATGCTGGAGGAAATAAGCAATATTGGAGTGAAGAACCACCGGAGGGGAGCCACCTGTGGGCCACAAGCCAACATGGTGCGGCCTGGGGGGGGGCGCCCCGATGGCTTGTGGGGCCCACCTAGCTCCGTTGCGCGTGATTCCAACGCTAAAAAATCCTATAAATCCTAGAAACCCCAGAAATAAAGAGAGACTCTCCACCTCACCGCTGCAACTCTCTGTATCGATGAAAAACCAATCAGCAGAGAAAACAGTAGCGAAAACAGGAGAGAAACAGAGAGAGATCCAATCTCGGAGGGGCTCTCGTCCCTCCGGGAGCCATGGAGGCCAAGGACCAGAGGGGAGAACCTCTCCCCATCTTGGGAGAGGCCATGAAGGAGTAAGCCTAAGGGGGGAGACTCTCTCCCCCTCTCTTCTGGTGGCGCCGGAGTGCCACCGAGGGAGCCATCGTCGCGGTGATAGTCTTCATCAACATCATCGTCTTCATCACCTTCCTCATATCTTTTCAGCGGTCCACTCTCCCGCACCCCACTGTAATCCTCTTCTTGAACATGGTTTTTCATGCCACGTATTATTAATCAATGATGTGTTGCCATCCAATGATGTTTGAGTAGATCTATGTTGTCCTTTGGGTTGATTGATGATCTTGATTGGTTTGAGTGTACATTTTATTTTGGAGCTGTCCTAAGGTGCCTTCCGTGAGGCGCACACATGAAGGATTCATGCTGGAGGGTCTTGCAATATGTTCATGATTCGCTTATAGTGGGTGGGTAGAGTGACAGAAGCTTAGACCCGAGTAAGGGGATTGTTTACGTATGGGAGTAAAGGGGACTTGATGTTTAATGCTATGGCTGGGTTTACCTTAATGATTTCTAGTAGTTGCGGATGCTTGCTAGAGATCCAATCATAAGTTCATATGATCCAAGTACGGAAAGTATTTTAGCTCATACCTCTCCCTCATATAAAATTGCAAGAATGGTTACCGATCTTGTTATCAATTGCCTAGGATGATTCCGCACACCATACCATCATTATTCCACACTTGCTATTTATAATATATTGTAATATATTCTAACTTTATTTAGGCAGCAACTATTTTCATATTTAGTTCTCCATTATCATGCAAAGCTATCCTTTTTATACCCGCAATGCGCTTTTATTTCTCGTTACTAGATAGAAGCAAACGTTCGGTGTATGTAGAGTCGTATCGGTGGCAGATAGGACTTGAGAGAATATTGATCTTACCTTTAGCTCCTTGTGGGTTCAACACTCCGTACTTATCACTTCCATCTTTGGAAAGTGCTACGATGATTCCTTGCACTTGGGGATTATCAAGCTCTTTTCTGGCGCCGTTGCCGGGGAGCAATAGCGTGGGGTTAATATTTTCGTGTATGCCTGTTTGCTTCTATCACTAAGTAGATTTCTTTTCCTTTTGTTTCTGTTATTTTTGTTTTCTTTCTTTAGTTGTGGGAGAAACAAACAAAAAATATGAAAAATTAAAAACACATTTTGTTTACTTAGAGAAGCGATTGGAAAGTTATGCATTGAAGAAGTGAGGGTCGACCTTGAACACTTGTGTTCATGCTCATGGAAACAATGTAGAATTTTTCATGGAAGTTTCTCATAAAAATAATTATCTCCTTGTAAATACCACAGTACCATAAAAATAATGATCATGATGCTCTTTTGCATGTTTCGTCTACTATTCTTATGTGAGCATCATTAAAATCTTCATGCCTAGCTAAAAGGCTTTAAAGAAAAGCGCTTGTTGGGAGACAACCCAACACTTATCCTTTTTGTTTTTGAGTGTTCACATGATTAAGCTACTTTAGTAATCATGTTTTGTGTCTTTTATTTCAATAATGTGCCAAGTAAAGCCTTTGGGATGATTTGGATGATAAGTAGAATTGATACGGTGCAAAAACAGAAACTTTTGCGTCCAGTGCAGAATTTCTCTGATTTTATTGGAACGTCTTTTTGATCTGAAGTTTTTACACAGTATTGGTATGCAAATTCTTCAGGTTCTCCTAATTGTTTAGAATTTTTAGATTTACATAAGTATAGGTTCTTTACAGATCTTTACAGAATGTTCTGTTTTAGACAGATTCTGTCTTTGTTTGCATAGTTTGCTTGTTTTGATGATGCTATGGATTGTATCGGGGGGTATAAGCCATGGAGAAGTTAGAATACAGTAACTTGTGCAATAATAAAATAATAATCAATTTATAACAGTAACTAAAGTATTTGATATGTTTACTATACTAACGGATCTCATGAAGGTTTTGTTGAGTTTTGTGTGATTGAAGTTTTCAAGTTTTCGGTGAGATACTGATATGAGGAGAATAAGGAGCATCAAGAACCTAATCTTGGGGATGACCAAGGCACCCACACGGTAATATCCAAGGAAGACTCAAGCGTCCAAGCTTGGGGATGCCACGGAAGGCATCCCCTCTTTCGTCTTCAACACTATCGGTATACCTTACTTGGAGCTATATTTTTATTCGTCACATAATATGTGTTTTGCTTGGATCATCATTTTATTTTGTTGTTCTCGGTTAGATGTTATCCATAATCATGTTTTTCAATTAGAGGTTCCAAGAATTGCCTTAAGATGTCTCAATTGCATGTTTAACATGTGACTGTAAAAATAGAAACGTTTGCTCTAGTGTTTGAATTTTCATATTTTACTGGAACATGGAAAGTTTCTAAAATTTTTACACAGTACTTTCATAAAAATTCTTTATCTTGTCCTAAATTTTCAGAATTTATTGAGTAACATAAGTACACTTTATAAATGAATTACTACAGACTGTTCTGTCTAGACAGATTGCTGTCATAGTTTAGTTATGTAGTTATCCTAGAATTTTCATGGATTATATTGGTAGATATAAATTTTGGAAATTATAGTATACAGTATTTAATGTTTGAAAATTATTATGCCACTTGTCTTGGCAGTACATGAAGTGTTGATTTATTTTTATATGTACTAACCTATCTCACGAGTTCTTTTCATGTTTTATGTGGATGAAGTTTTTGAGACTTAGGTCAAACCGGGATATGAGAGGATTGAACAAGATACAACAGCTCAAGCTTGGGGATGCCCAAGGATCCCCAAGTCAATATTTCAAGAAGTCTCAAGCATCTAAGCTTGGGGATGCTACGCATCCCACCTCTCTTCGTCAACAATTATCGGTTAGCCTATGATGATCATACGTTTTTATTCGTTCACATGTGCTATTCTTGGAGCATCTTTTCTGCTTATTTTTCCTTTTTATTCTATGCACCATGTTGGTATGAGACAATCCTTGGCTTATTTATAGAATGCTTCATGCACTTCGCTTAAATATTTTGAGTATGGCTTTATAGAATGCTTCATGCGCTTCACTTAAATCTTTTGAGTATGACTTTGTAGAATGTTTCGTGTGCTTCACTTATATATTTTGAGATTGAATATTGGTCTCTCTATATTAATTGAATAATGTTCTATGAACTTCACTTATATCTTTTTGAGAGTAGTTCGATGATCACTCTTGTGCTTCACTTATATCCTATGAGAAAATGTTAAATGAATTTAATGTCATAAAACGTGAAATTATATATGTTTCATGTGCTTGTCCCATGGGGAGTAGTGACTTCACATACTAAGACTATAAGCAATAAAATTTATTGGAGGTTAGCAAACATAGCATTGGTCATTTGAACAATTCATGAAAGAATTTTGAAGGAACAGAGATTTCACATATAAATATACTATCTTGGACATCTTCTATGATCGTGAGCCCCCATTAATTATTTCCAAACTTGATCAAGTAGTTGATGTTGGACAAGGAAGACAACGTAATGGTTATGTTTGTTTATATTCACACAAAAGTTATACTGTCATGGATCCTCTAACATGGGATGCTTGCTTAGTATCTTTTGCTAGCCAAAAATTGCACTAAGTAGAGATACTACTTGTGCATCCAGAACCCTTAAACCCAGTTTCTTGCCATGAAAGTCCACCATGCCTGCCTATGGATTGAATAAGATCCTTCAGGTAATTTTTCATCGGTGCATAAAGCAATAAAAATTGCTCCTAAACATGTATGATCTTTTATTGTAAGGGAAAATAAGCTTTGTACGATCTTGTGATGACAAAGAAATAAAAGCGACGGACTGCATGATAAAGTTTGCTATCACAAGGGCCAATATAAAGTGACGTTCCTTTTCATTAAGAGATTGCACATCCAAAAATATAAAGCGCATGACAACCTCAACTTCCCTCCGCGAAGGGCATATCTTTTACTTTTATGTATTTCTACATTTACTTTTATGCAAGCGTCAATAATGTTCATCCCAATTCCAATCTATTAATTCTTTAGTTGGCAAGCATCATGTGGTGGGGAGAGATCCAGGCACATATATCCTGTTGGATATAGGTGATCATGATTCATTATTGTTGACATTATCCCTGAGATAAATAAGTTGGGAGGCGAAACATTAAGCCCCTATCTTCCTATGTGTTTGATTGAAACTGCTTGTTCTAAAAATATGCCTTGAGTGTCAGCAATCATGGAAGACTAAATGATAGTTGAGTATGTGGAAATTGCTAAATCAAAGCTCTTACATAGACCCTTCCTGAAAATAAGATGGATTGTAATTGTTTGATGACTGACAACATTGTTTGTTAGTTTTCAAGAAAGTTTATGGTATATACTTTAACATGCGAATAGCTTGTTACTTGATCATGAGAAGTTCTATGAGAAAAGAGTTGCTGTTTTAGGATGGTAGAAAAAGTGATTGGAAGTAACATTGATCAAACTTATACAATGTGCTAGCATTCACACTTCATAAATTATTTCTTTTATCATTTACCTACTCGAGGATGAGCAGAAATTAAGCTTGGGGATTATGATCCGTCTTCAACGTATCGATAATTTATGAAGTATTCATGCCATGATTGCCTATGTTTACAATAATTTTATATGGTTTTGATGCACTTTATATGATTTATTGAGAACTAACCCGGACTGACGCTGTTTTCAGCAGAATTACCGTGGTGTTGTTTTTGTGCAGAAAATGAAAGTTCTCGGAATCGCCCGAATCTTTTTGATGATTTTTTCTGGAGGAAATACGCAATATTGGAGCGAAGAACCACTGGAGGGGAGCCACCTGTGGGCCACAAGCTGACAGGGCGCGGCCTGGGGGGCACCCCGATGGCTCGTGGGGCCCACGTAGCTCCGTTGCGCATGATGCCAACGCCGAAAAATCCTATAAATCCCGGAAACCCTAGAAATGAAGAGAGACTCTCCGCCTCACCGCCGCAACTCTCTGTATCGACGAAAAACCAATCTGGAGAGAAAATAAGAGAGAAAACAAGAGAGAAACACACACACACACACACACACACACAGAGAGAGAGATCCAATCTCGGAGGGGCTCTCGCCCCTCCGGGAGCCATGGAGGCCAAGGAACAGAGGGGAGAACCTCTCCCCATCTTGGGAGAGGCCATGAAAGAGGAAGCCTAAGGGGGTATACTCTCTCCCCCTCTCTTCCGGTGGCGCCGGAGTGCCGCCGGGGGAGCCATCGCAGCGGTGATCGTCTTCATCAACATCACCGTCTTCATCACCTTCCTCATATCTTTTGAGCGGTCCACTCTCCCGCACCCCGCTGTAATCCCCTACTTGAACATGGTGTTTCATGTCACATATTATTAATCAATGATGTGTTGCCATCCTATGATGTTTGAGTAGATCTATGTTGTCCTTTGGGTTGATTGATGATCTTGATTGGTTTGAGTGTATAATTTATTTTGGTGCTGTCCTAAGGTGCCTTCCGTGAGGCGCACACGTGAAGGATTCACGCTGGAGGGTGTTGCGATATGTTCATGATTAGCTTATAGTGGGTGGCTAGAGTGACAGAAGCTTACACCCGAGTAAGGGGATTGTTTATGTATGGGAGTAAAGGGGACTTGATGTTTAATGCTATGGTTGGGTTTACCTTAATGATTTCTAGTAGTTGCGGATGCTTTCTAGAGATCAAATCATAAGTTCATATGATCCAAGTACGGAAAGTATGTTAGCTCATGCCTCTCCCTCATATAAAATTGCAATAATGATTACCGATCTTGTGATCAATTGCCTAGGACGATTCCGCACACCATACCATCATTATTCCACACTCGCTATTTGTAATATATTGTAATATATTCTAACTTTATTTAGGCAGCAACTATTTTCATATTTTAGTTCTCCATTATCATGCAAAGCTATCCTTTTTATACCCACAACGCACTTTTATTTCTCGCTACTAGATAGAAGCAAACGTTCGGTGTATGTAAAGTCGTATCGGTGGCAGATAGGAGTTGAGAGAATATTGATCTTACCTTTAGCTCCTTGTGGGTTCGACACTCCATACTTATCACTTCCATCTTTGAAAAGTGATACGATGATTCCTTGCACTTGGGTATTATCAGTGGCGGCGGCTCCATCTCGTAAACCACGATGATTCTTTCTCCTTTATTTTTTCTAGGGTAAATGGCAACTTATAGCAGAAGATGGGCACCGAAGGCTGGCCAGGGGGCCCACGAGTCAGGGGTGCGCCCTTGGGGTAGGGCGTGCCCCCAAGCTCATTGCCACCTGGTGGGTCCCCCTCTAGTAATTCTTCTGCCAATATTTTTTATATGTTTTGAAAGTATTCTCCGTAAATTTTCAGCTCAAACCGAGAACTTTTATTCAAATCATGCAAATTTTGTTCAACTCTTTTGGACTTGTCAGTTGCACTTATTTTTGTTTTTCTTCCAAGTGAACCCTATCATCTTGAAAATCTTCCTAAATATCATCTCTCTCCCAAATCTTGCCATAACATAATTTTTCATAATAGGAAAATATTCATTTTCTCTTTGAAAATGAGCATTTTCTCTTTATGCTATGAAGCAACCTTCATTTATCTTGCTTAGAAAATTCCAAATAAATTCTCTAATATCCTTTGGATCATGCCTAACCTTCCCATTAAAAAATATCCCATGGTCATTTGAAAAATTTCAGCTAAGGAAATTGTTTTTTTTTCTGGCCAGAACTGGCACATTGTGAACGCAGCGTTTCAATTTTCTACACAAAAACAACACCATGGTAGTTCTGATGAAAATAGCATTAGTCCGGGTTAGTTTCATTCAAATCATGCAAATTAGTGTCCAAAACAAGAGCAATATTGTTTGGAAAAGTAGATACACTTGGGACGTATGAGCATGCACCCACGATGGCCATCCATTCCATTCACCCACATTAATTCGAATTCATCCTCGATTAATTTTCATGTAAACTAACTTCACGTTCCTCTTATTAAGCACCGTTGAAATAAAATTACAACCCGCCGACTTCCACCTAGCTTGCTGGCTGATTAGTGTTGTTTATACCGCCAAACCCTTTACTCTTTCGTTTTTATTGTTCATTTTCATCTTATTTGCCTCAGATGACCATTCATCCAGGGCGGAGACAAGCCCCATGCACATCGATCCGCGGCCGGGGCATGATGGCCACATGCCTGTACACACTATTCATCTCCCTGTTGCTATGGAGTAGTGAAGCCAGCCCGAGGCCTAGCCCATTCGTTCCCACGCCCCTGCATCCATCGTCATGTTACCCTCGCCATCAATCGTTGTTTGGCACCAACCTACACCTTGGGCCAACCTTAACCCTATCTATCGCCTAACCAAAAATGCCTTCCCACATCGTTGCATCCTATCTGTTACCGCTATGGACATCACCTTGATTCCTATATTTCTCTACAAGCTATGACAGATCTATCTGTGGTAGCCTCCCACAACATTCATTGGAGTCCCTTCCTCCTTGGTCCAGAGCCACCCGTAGCTAGCGTATCATATCGCCATATCGAGCACACCCTTGGTTAGGGCATCTCCAACGGCAACCCGCAAATTTCCTCCCACATCCGTCCACGGACTAGGAGGGACCAGTCCGGGGACACGAATGTGGGAGGGCGACATCCAACCGTAGCCGCATACATCCGCCCAAAAACTCAAACCAACCGGATGAAATTTGGGCAAACACGACCGGATTTCATGCAAACACGACAGATTTCATACAAACACAACGGATTTCATTACATTTCAGACATATTTTAACTAAAAAAAGTAAGACTATGGGCCTGTTCTGAAGTCCTCCAGCTCCACACTTCACAACCTCCATGAGCAGAGCAGAGCCGAACGTTTTAGCTCCAGGAAGCTAGCTTCGAGAAGCCACGGCTAATCCTAGTGCAAATCTGATGGAGTTTGAGAAGTAGGGGAATCGTAGCTTCAGAAATCTGCTGAAGTGTGGAGTTGGCTGAAATTACAAGGTTTGCCACCGCCAAGTGAGAAAAACGTTTCTTTTCATCTCTATCCTCCCCTTTTTCTTCATGCAAACAGTCTTTAGCGTGTCTCTCCTTTCATTTTGGGCCGCATGTAGCCCATTTGACAACCTCCATCCAGCCCAGTATGGTGCAGCAGCCGCTGGAAGCCCAAGGTGACGATGCAGAAGCTGTTTTCAGTGCAGAACGGATCTGAATTGCTACATGGAGTGAGAAGCTGGGATGAGAAGCTGAATTTTTGGAGTTTGAAGAGTTGGGAGGACTTCAGAACAGGCCCTATGTGCACGTACGGTCGGGCGGAGCTTCACTCACAAGACACAGATACACTACACTAGTCTACGGCCGGCCGCGACGGATCCCTTTGTCTTCCCCATATCCGGTAGCCCATTCACCGGACTACCGGGAACCCCAGAGGCATATGCTTCAGCGCAAAGGGCACCTCGCTTCGCCATCGTTTGTCGGAGCGGAACCCCCGACTGATGCTTCAGCGGGAGGGGAAGCAGGCACCTTCTCTTTCGTGCAGCCCGTGCGGGGTCGATGAAGGTCCTTGCAAGAGAAGAACAGGGCAAGACACCGGCTGTGTACGCCGTCGTCGCCCCGATGGTGGCCTTCTTGGGACCCGAGCAGCGGTGGCCTCCCGTGTTCAACTTCTCCTGGATGATGGCGGAGGGCGCTGGCCTCCCGTGTTCAACTTCTCCTGGATGATGGCGGAGGGCGCCGACGCGCTGGCCACCGACCGGTCGCTCTCCGCGCAGTTGGCTTCTTTCTCTGTCTGCATGGCGCGACTACGTGCACATCGACGATGGATGGCGCGGTCGGAGGCACGAGTGGCGTAGTTGTCGCCGTGCTCCCCATCGTGCCGACGTGGAGCAACTCGCCATTCCTCACTGAGATGGCTTGGAGCGGCGAGTTGTTGAACCACACGCTGCTTGCGGCGGCAACTGGCTTCGTCAGGCTAGGCGAGGGAGGCAGAGCAGCGAGCTGGCTCGCTCGTGCTCGTATCCGGCAGGCTCGGCGGGCCACCCACCCGACCTGTATGTCGAAGAATTGCTCTTCGGAAGCCATCAGAAGAGTGTAGAAAATGGTGAAGGAGGAGATGAGGGAGCGACGGAGGGGTGCGATTCTTGCCCGGCGTCTGAACTCGTTTAAATAGAGGGCTGACGGGAGGAGCTCGGCTGGTGTTGAGTTTAATGCCGGCCCGCTGATGAACGGACGTTTGGCCGGAATAGATTTCTCGGCTTCCCCGCAGGTTTAATGGAGGCGTATTCAGCAGGGCGTGCAACGGGCGGCGCCCTCGGTCGGCGGGCCACTTCAATGGAGGAGGCAGTGAGAGGTCGTGTCCGTCCTGAGCCGCCTTCAATGTGGAGCGGGGCGCTCTACAGCGACATGAATGCGGGCAGCTGGCGCCGGGCGGGAAGCGCGCGCGGAAGGGGTGGGGTTTTTTGGTGGGCCATGGCGGTCAGAATCGGACGAAGGAGTAGTCCGGACTCCCGCGAACCTCCCCACGTTTGTCTCCGGTTTGCAGGAGAAATCAGGTCCGGACCGCTTCGCTAACCGATACAGGTCAACGTTGGATAGCTTCCACGGTCCGGACCGCGCGGTTCGAACGATTGCGGGAGGTTTATGGGTCCGTCTTGAAGATGCCCTCATCCCTGATAGACGGAGAAGAAGCGCCCGATTGTTTTCTTTGGAAAAGAATCATGTGCACTGTAGCCAATCAGACAACATATAATCTCATCGTAGTCAAACAAAAAGAAAGAAAGAGTATACTCTTATATAATGGCATCCACCCATGCAAATATTTATTTATTGGTTAAATCCTTGCCGACTAATTCTATATTAGCACTGTTTGTTTCATTGGCCGTGTTAATGATATCTTAATTAGCTAGCACTACTGGGCCCTTGTTGCTTACTCTGGGGTATCTCCTTTTGCTATTCTTGGTTGAGTACGCATGCAGTTGACCTACATTACATAAACATAAATTATTTCATGCATACTAGTCTGGTGCAACGCCCGAGCAAATATCAACAAAAACACCACAAAAAGGAAAATGCATTGTCCCTGGCTGAAATGACTTAAATCTATTCCAGCAGAGATAGAGACACATGAGAATCGATTGAGCCGTCATCATATTGACAGAGACGCCGATGATATTTTTTAATAACTTCTATACTTTTAGTGAACAACTTGTTACCAGTAAACGACTCTTTCGACTGTAGCCACTGATATCAACGCGCACGTTAAATTGTTTTTACTAATCGACATCACTGTCATATGTCATCTTTTATCAGATATATATTTTACCTAAGGTGCATGATGTAGATGCATGGCTCCTTTATTCCTTCCTCTCGGTATAGTATAAATGAACAAAACAAAAGTAAACCATGAGCTAGCAGCCAAATTCCTTCCTAATCTCAGGATATAAAAGTAACAGAACGTCATTAGACAGGCATCATCTAGCGCCAAGTCATGCATCATATCATGCGCCCACCCATCAAGTTGCACTGTTTGAGAATGTATATGTTACTCCATCCAAGGCACCTAATCATCATCTTGTTGGCAAAAATAACATGCATGTCACAATTGCTGAAGTGACCATAGATATTTTTATATATTTAAATAGAGTATGGGAATGAGCCGAACTATCTATAGTGTATGGTCGAATTTGGCAGCTAGTTAGTTTTCCGTATAGGGTGTGAGAACATGGGCTTTGTCACTACATATGCGTTAAATTAAGAATAAATTGCGGGTTGGTTCATGTTTATGTGAAAGAAGTCGTAATAGATATACTGGTTTAATTTACAAAGAAAAAACAGATATTCAATTTGGCTTTAGGGAGCACATGCTCCTGCGTGCTAAAAATGAGTTTTACAAATGTCAATTTTTTTTGGAAAAAAATAGATGCATTCATCGTCGCACCCAAAGGGTACATGCAAATTTACAGGTGAAAAACTTAAGCGTTTTGACCTGTGCAACAAAAAAAACAAATCGAACGCCAAATGTTACCTCCCAATGTTACACTTATTTTTGTCTTTTTCGCCGACGAAGCACTACTATCCCATATGACATGAAAATTATCAAGAACACTTGCCACATTAATATGAACATCTACAACAAAATTCAGAATTTTTAAAATTTATTTACTATTTATTTTGATTTTACTGTTCATTAGGGAGTATATGCTCCCTAGAGCCAAAAAATCCATGTCCAAGAAAAAACTCTTTGAAAAAGAGTTTCACTAACTCTCAAGACTCGCATATCTGAATTAGAACAACTTCTCCACACTACTGTAAGACAAGGCAAAGATCGTCTAGTGGTCAAGGCATTATTGCACAGGTTGAGAGGATTTGAAGCTGTTGACCAAGAGCTAGACGATATTTTTTAATCACCCCCTCACCCACTTGCGTCGCCTTCCTTGGGCGGCGCCAAGGGACAAACCCTAGCGCCGCCAGGTCCCTCCCGTCTCCTCTCCTGCCGCCGCTGCCGCTGGCCTAGTCTGCGATCGCGGCGGGCCCGACGCCAAAGCACTAGGGCAGGTGGTGTGCTGCGGGATCTCCCGGAGGCGGCAGGAACGACTCCGGCGTTGGATCCGCGAGCAGCAGGTAGGGTGGTGCCCCTTGCTTGTGCGGCGGCGACCAGATCCATGGCCGGCATAGTGTTCTTCCCCTCGGTGGAGTCTATGCCTGGCAATGGGTGGACGGAAGCCGCGGATCTGGTGTCCCGTCCAGATCCGCCCCAGCGTGTTTTTTTCCAACTAGCGGCGTGTGGAGGACCGGTGAGGGGCTGCTCGAGGCTCCCTGCCGGCGTGCTGACGGCGGCTTTAGTCTTCACGGCGAGGCTCCGTACGGTTCCAGTCAGCTGCGAGATCGGGGGGGCCTAACTTCCGATGAAAATCGCGTCGACTACAGTCACGGCGGACAATGGTGACGTCTGTGATGTCGTCCCCTTCTCGAGGCATCGTTGTTGCAGGTCGTGGCACCCTACTCGTGATGCTCCGGAGGAAACCCTGGATCTGGGTCTACCGGATCGGACGATGATAGCACCTTCGATGCCGTTGTCCCTCCTGGGGGCATTGTTTTGGAGCACGTGCTGGCTGGAGGGGACAAGAGGAGGTGTGGTGTTACATCCACCGGAAGGCTGACGGTGGATCCGGCGGCATGGTGCCACGGAGGTTCGGCGACGGGCGCGTGTGGACGGATACGTGCAGGATGGTGGCGTTGTCTGGCGCCGCGGTGGTGTCGACAGCTGGCCAGGCAAGGTCGATGCATCAGTTCCTGCTCTGGAGGTGGACCGGTGGAAGATGCTGGCGGCAGCCTCTGAGATTGCGCCAGTCTGGTGTGTGACCCAGTCCCGGTATGTGGCTCGGTTGGGGCATCCGGCTTTAGATGTTAGGCTTTGGTGCGATGTCTTGGTATTTGGCTCGGATATTTGGCACCCCTTCAACATAGGGATAGGAGTAGCAATAGGTGTTGCCTAGATGTTGGTTTCAGGCTTACTGATGTATTGATTTGTATGATCTTTATGAATAATTAATAAAATAGCCACATGCATCGTCCAAATGCAGAGGCCGGGGTATATCCTCCTTTTCAAAAAAAAGAGAGGAGGGAACCGTCCACCAAACAGAGTTTATTCTGTCCATGTCGTGATTGTGAAAATATCATGATTTGTAAGAACCACCAGCAAGTCGAAACACAATTGATTAGAAGGGGTTTTATGGAGCGTTATATGCATTATTAGACAAAGCATAACTAAATTGACACAATGGAGGAAGAACAAGATAATACATGCGCCAACCGTTTAAGTACGTATATATTAGACCTTTGAAGGCGCATAATCATCGCCTTGTTGGCCAAAATAACAGGCGTGTCTTAGAAAAACAATAACATGCATGTCAAACTAGCGTCTAATCGAATGATTAAAATATAGTATGATTAGTTAGGAATGAGCCAAACTAGCCAGTACATGGTCCAATTTGGTAGCTAGTTAATTTTCCATACATGGCGAGAGCAGGCACGGGCTTTGTCACTTGATATGCATGTAAATTGAGAAGATATTTTTTTTTTAAACTGGCGTACGATTATAACAGGAATGAGCCAAACTAGTGTCTGATCGAGTTTGGTAGCTAGTTAATTTTCCAAACAAGGTGAGGACGTACTGTCTTGGCATTATACATATATTGATTAAGAAGATCTTGGGGGCTGGTGCGTGTTTATGGGAAGGAACTCACAATATGTACTGGTAGCTTAATTTGCATTCATTTATCTTTTAACAATGTCGTTTTACAAACAAACTCTTAAAGCCGGCTTGCATTTTTGAATTAGAACAAACTAAATAATTCTCCAGCTCACATTTCCGAATGGAAATTCCCTCTTCACGCGGGGGGGGGGGGGGGGGGGGGGGGGGGGGGGCGGCCGTAGGAGACGCGTGATGTAGAGTTCAAAGTACAGTATGCTAGCTTTTCGCAAAACAAAAAGCAAAAAGAACATGCCTGTACACAGCTTGCAGCATGCTATTCACTTGGGAATATACATCCATCCTGTCCTCCTCCAACATTTCAATTCATCGATCACGCGGCTTTCAACAATTTGTTCGGATTCCATAGGTGCATCACCCTACCTATCAATCCATCTAGCTAGAGGCCACTGGCAGACCCATGGCGAAAACGACCCAAATAATCCTTTCTATATATGTGGCATAAAAAAACACATATATGCATAGCTGGATAGTATATAGTGCTTTTGGTGAAGGAATGAGGCGTGCAACATGGAATAAACAAGGAACATGTTTATCAAATTGTTCATCTAGATGACGTCACGTGTGAGCAAATTAAGGCCAGTAGATGGGACTGCTCCAGCTGATTAATTTTAGTAGGGGCTTTATGTGTGTATGAATCAACGACATGTTCATGCATCTAGATCATGATTTGTACATGCATGCACTGCACTGCACCTGCACGGAGTACAAACTGTAGCGCAATTTTGTGCACAATATAAAGAAAACAAAAATACAGTACGAGCGAGTTGGATTCTATTTGTTGGCAAGGGATCTGAAGGAGTGAGTGAGTGAGTGAGTGGGAATCTTTGTGTGGTGGCCCTGGTGGGCACTCACACCTCCAAACTCTAGTGGCACCTTCTTCACTCCATTTTTTCTTTCTCTCTCACACTCTCTCTGTCTTCTCTTCACACACACAAGGTATAGGTAGGTAACAACAAGCTAGTAGCTAGCTAGCAACAAGAGGCCATGGCCGGGTCTCCCTCTCAACTTGTCAAGTTGTGAGTGTGATGTGCAGTGCATGGCCTTTTCACACATGCCAACTGCTGACGCTGGCTACCTAGCTGCAACTTGCTTGCGCCAATAATCGGCACGGTGGGTCCCATTTGTCATCATGCTTATATAAAGCTTCACTTTTGCTTACTTTTTAATCTTGTTGGTAAAACACACAAAG
This sequence comes from Elymus sibiricus, assembly GCA_039707655.1. Lineage (NCBI taxonomy): Eukaryota > Viridiplantae > Streptophyta > Magnoliopsida > Poales > Poaceae > Elymus > Elymus sibiricus. The sequence goes on along the minus strand of CM077663.1, from coordinate 446,053,122 downwards.
TCTCCTTTACTTACTGGCAGCTTGCATCAGGCATCTGCTGCTGGCTTTGGTTGACAGCTTAGTTAGGTTGGTTCATGGGGGCGATATGATAGCTACTACTAGGTCAGCTTGGGATAATTATATTAGCTGTTTCATCTCAGTGTGTGTCTAGATGCATGCATGCATGCGAAAGCGTTTGCATCTAGATGCACCATGCATGCATCGATCCATGGGAAGGACTAACCTCATACACAAAGTCATCGCTAGCTATTGGCTAGAAGCTGCTTCATTATACTCCCTCCGTTCCTAGATATATATGTCCTTTTAGAGATATCATTACAGACTACATGCATAGCAAAGTGAGTGAATCTACAGTCTAAAATATGTATATATACATCCATATGTAGTCCGTAGTGAAATTTCTAAAAAGATTTATATTTAGAAACGGAGGGGGTATTTCACCAGTTTCCGATATCCATATATGTGCATGCCATGCCGCAAAGAAAAGAAAAGAAAGTGCTGAAGAAAGAAGAGATGCACCGGGTTGGTTTTCTACTAGTGGAGACCCAACATCTTTTGTAGAGGCACCCATTATGTCTTGTGCGTCTACACCTTTTAGAGGCAAACCATGGACAACCCTTGTTCCTTAACCGGCAAGCCTTTTCTTTCTTTTCGTCAATTGCAACAACATCGTTGGCCGGCCACTGGCCGTCTAATTAACCAATTGCTATATATGGTAACCCCCTATTTTATTACTTTGGAGGACCTCCAGTAGTGTGATCAAATCACATTGGGCATTGATTCCATGCACTACCAACACCACTTCGATTGCTACTTTTTTATTATCATCGAGTAATTTATTAGTTCACAAACAAGCTACATGTTTCATTTGTATGTAAAAAAAAGGTGATGTTTTCAGCATGTCTTCGGTCAAGCTTTCATAATTGTAACTATGGATATCATGTTAATAATCCAGAGCAGGAATTTGAAAAATTTAGGCCTGAAGTGCAAATCATATACGCTTTTGAAAATCTACATTGGAAAAAAGGTGCAATGTGTAATATGTACATTATTAAGAGATAATAATTGATAGTATCATTAAAATCACTGTTCGGTGGCTTGTCAACTTTATATCAAATAATCAGCATATATATAGTTGAACAAGGTAAAATTTTAAAAAATGTGTGGCTTATATTTTGGTACGGGGTGTATATAGTATATAGGTGTGCATGGCTCTACGTGTCTATGTTTTGACGTGCTATGGAGGTTTAGGGCCGCCTTGCGGCCTTGGTATCTTTATGGTGGAAGTATACATGTCAACCTTGTTCTTCAGATCGATGCATGAAGGTCTAGCTCCTAGCTATAAAATACAAGAAGCCAAACTAGCTGCCTAGCTACTGATGAAATGAAAAAGCAAAACAAAACAAGGAGCAAGCTAGGTGAATGTACTCTACGTGCTACTCCCTCTGTATCGAAATATTTGTAATTTTAGTAGTTTAAGAGGAAGTAGTACGTACGTAAGAATGAAAATTCAGCCAGAAATGAAATGATTTTTTTTTTCATAATTTTGACCCACCGATGACTGGTGCAGCAGTCGCCATCTACGTTCCGCGCGCTTTCACTGAAAAAACACCCGTGTGCTGCTACTTAACTTTTAAACAATTGAAATTGCATTGGATTAGTAGGATACAATAACCAATTGACTTGCAACACTGCAAAGAAAAACTCAAGCAACAAGCCGCAACACTCCTCCTGCGTAACTGCACGACCATTGAAGCACCAACATGTATACTTGTAAAATATTTTTCTTTGAAAACCTGAGTGAGTTTTTTTTTTCTTTGAGCAAAAAAACCTGAGTGAGTTGGTCGCTTTGCTTGTTTGATTGGGCTGGATGTAGAGGCAAGGGTGCGGTTTGTTGAGCCTCTCCAAACACATTGTTTTTGTACTACTTTTTTCCAAATCAAAAGTGTCTGGTGGGTTCTAGATGGATGAAGAAGGTTGAAATGGAGTGCAGAGTGAACTCTTTCGAACCAACTCCAATTAATAAGGTAGTAGATATATCAAGAAGAATTGTTGACTACTGAAGTGTGATTTCGTCGAAAAGACTTCCGCTAGATAATTGTTCGACTGAGGCGCCGTTGATCTTGAGAGCTCAAAATAAAACTAGTAAAAAAAACAAATGCCCGTCAAGTAGATCAAGCTAGTGTATTGCGAGTCAACCATGTGCGGGTTCAATTCCCGTCTGTTCGCCCATTATATTATTGCATTATTACAAATTCCAAAAATGCAAAATTTCATATTCCTAGTCTATTCTCCTTCATCATCAATTTGGTCATGAGGGGCTTTGTTGGACGGAGATCCAGTGGTCAGGATTAACCCGCAAACTGTTGGTTGGATGCTAATTGGGGTTTGACTGGGTTTTCATTTTTTGAACCGAAGGGTTTAACTAACTGGATTGCATACTGACGCGTGCGTTGACCTTGAATATATACTTATGTGGAGTAGTTGCAGTGCAGCTAGCCACAGATAGACCACACACGTGCAGTGCGTGTTGGGCTGTAGCGATGGATGGGTAGCCAAGTTGGAGTGTGCCGCTGCCGCCGCTTATACGCACCGTACGTCTCGACTCTGCTGCAGCTTTGGCTTTGGCTTGCTTTCATTTTAGGGCATCTCGACGGCTTCTTTAATCCTGGCCTTGCCGGCCGGTCGTTTTCTTTGTTTCTCGGTCGTCTCTTTACAGTCTGGGATCGATCGATAAATGCACGCATGTCGCTGCCTAGCTATGCTCATCGGTGCAGCTACCCAGCAGAGTAGCTGAGCCAAGGCGCAAGCACGGATTGGTCAAACGACAGCTTTCATTTATTTTTCACGTGTGAGACCCGCTTGTCAGTGGCTACAACGGTTCTTCTCAAATTCAAATCACATTTGATTCAGTTCCACTTGATCTCTAATATTTCGGGCAAAAAATTAGGCGGCCATCTCGACGTACGGACACCACGGCTGATGGGGCGGGGTCAAGCGGGGATGCGGCAACACGGGCCTCAATGCCCACAAAAACCGCCTCGGCGGCTGCACGGTCATGCTTCCGCGGCGGCGGCGACGGCATTGTGGGCCTTGGTGAGGGAGTGTGGGCCATGCTTCCGCAGCGGCGATGGCGCGGCTCCCTTTTCGCCTCTTACCTCGCAAGCATGGCGAGGCCCTCTTCCATCTCTTGCCAGAATGGTCTGCAGAACACGGCGATGGTTTCGACAACATGTTTTGTGAGGCAAAATGGAGGAGGGTAGAGATATTTGGGAGGCTCCGGAGAGGGGGAGAGAGGGGAGGCAGCGACGACCTTTTATAGGCCGCCATGGCCGCTAGCGAGTGAATCCTCACCATGGAGGCCCATGATGACTTACGACCCAGCTAAAAGGCCGAGGCCTATAAAGATTACAGACCATGAAGCGACCTGCCAAGAGGTCACCCTACAGTTAAAGTCAAGCCTCTAGTCGGTCATATTTCCGCACGAGGATCTCCTAGTCGATCTCAAGCTGGCCGACAGTCAATCGTCTATCGGAGGCATCACCGACGATCTCCACCATGCATAAAAAACAAGCGTTACCCAACGACAGTAGTGCTCGTTAACTATAGCCATTAATTCTTTATTATGGCTAGAAACAGTCGTCGTTCATGTGCCATTATTACCAACATTAATACCAGTTCATCATGGATCCCTTCCTAGCGCACTCTATATAAGCCGGGAGAGGAGTGCCGCACTGAGGGTTGAACATCATTGTAAGCCATACGTGCAAGAGCGAAAACACCACACATGAGTAGGGTATTACCTCCAGAGCAGAGAAGGAGGTGGGCCACTACATCCACGCCGCCACCCGAGCTGCGCGAGCAGAGGAGGGGTGGGTCACTGCTTCCCACGTCACCGCCATTGAATCCAACAACCCCCGCATTGCCTGACTTGAGTGAGGGGAAGAAGACAGACCTGTTGCCGACAATGCCACGTGGGTTTTGCATGGCGACAACAAGGGGAGGAAGGCTAGGGGAGGGGTGCGCCCACCCGACCGCTAGGGTTTGACTCCCGGGTCGCCATGGGTGGTGACATGGTAGAGAGTGCCTTCCGTTTGTTTTTACTTCGCTTTAAGTCAAACTTTCTGAAGTTTGATCAAGTATATAGAAAAATGTCAACATTCACAACACTAAATAAATAATATCATATATTATATTTATTTGCTATTGTAGATGTGATGTTCCTTTTATGTAAATGTGATCAAACTTTGTAAAATTTATTTGTAATAGAACTAATATGCAAAGTAAAAAAAGAAACAAAGGGAATAGTAAAAATGCAACCCCAAATTAACAGTATGGCAGCTAGCAATGTGGGTGAAAACTAGGGCCAGGATGGGTAAGAGCCCGGTCACAAAACGTGACCCAGCCGGGCTTCCCGAACCGGCCACTAATGTCCGGGCTGATTGGCACCTCTCAAACCTAGCCCAAATCTAGGGCGGGTATGGGGAGGCCCGGACGCGTGCGAGCGCGTCCATTATGTCGGACCGGTCCACCCTGACCCACCTTGTCCACCCCAACCTAACATATAACCTAGTGCACACGAGCCCTAGACCAAAGTCAACACACTCCACTACACTCTCTCTTCGTCTCCTCCTCTCCAAGTTCGCTCCCTTCCGATCTATGGCAAGCGACGTCAGTCGCATCGTGTGTGATGGCGGATCCGGTGGTGACTCTGACTGGAGGTTGACGTGGAGGAGATCGTCCTCTACCTCGTGATATGTCGATCGCAGTTGTACCGGGACGACAACGGAAGCTCGGGTTCCTCCGTCCCCCATCACCCGGCGACGTCGTCGTCCCCTCCCTTCCTCCGTGCAGGTTCAGGCGCTTGACGCCCCTCTAGGTAAACCCCTCACCCGGTCACCCCTCTCCGTCTGATCTACCAGCTCTGGAGGGCATCCTCGACCACCCTCAAGTCCTCGTGCCCATGCGAGCACGGACGGGGACGCCTGAATTTGAGGCACGGGTTGCACCACGAGTGGCAGTAGCAGAGGGAGATGGCGACTGTGGGAAGGTGATGGCCGCCTGACGGGCAATCATGTTTGCGCCGGTGGATCCGGAGGACCAGATCCTTGCGACGGTCCTCCGACGCCCCCTCATGACGGCGGAGACGAATGCGCGGTAGGACCCCCGCAAAAATGCTAAAGCGCTCCAACTCACCATTGAGTAGTTGAAGCGCGAGGCTATAGCAGAGGCGGCGTCCAAAGTGAAGGCGGCCTAGCTGGCCAAGGCGCAAGATTGTGCGGTCTGGGGGATGATTGGCAACATCTCCTCCGACGACGACTCAAACCTCACTCACGGCTCTAGCTCTAAAGACGATGCCCCTCAGATCTTCGACGCCTACATGAAGGGGTACAGCCGCACAAACAACCCCAAGGGGAAGGGGCTAGCGAGGAAATGGTGATTTCCACCACCCTTCTCCGCTTTTCCATTTAATCTAATTGTTTCTATGTTTAATTAGTACTTTCCGGTGATGTACACTTGTTCCTTTGGTTTTTTCGAAGTGTGTGAATTATGTCTAAGTTATGCCCCTTTGTTGCTAGTATATTGATCTACATAGTTTTATGTTTTATCTTGCTTGTATCGCATGGATATCGAGGTTCGGATATGAGGGAGATGGTTCCGTAGAGCGCAAAATTCAGGGTGACCGGTCATGGTCTGTGGACGTGCGCGGACGCATTCTGCGGATGTTTGAGAGGTTGGATTAGCTACTCACGATTGCAGGTGTTTTAAATGAACGTAGTGCAATTTTGATTGACAGTGGCCCGGAGGGATGCATCTCTTTGACATGTCAACGCTTGTACCTCTTGATAGGTCAAAACTCAAACCTTACGGAGGTCAAGTCGAGGGGGGTACTCAACACGTTTCTCTCTCTTTGCTAACACACAGTTGCTGAAATATATAGCGAAAATTCGCAGGGGCACACACGTGTGGGGGCAAGCACTTGGCAAGCCTTGTCCGGCCGCTCGATTGCCTCGTGATTGGCGACGTAGTTTGATCCCGCATGAGGGGACAGTAAATTTTAAGTTTCAGTCATTAAAACTTATGATTTTTCTTCTGAAATTTGCGATATTCTTTGCTTGCTCTTACCAAGTTTCATAGACAAAACGGCAAGACATTTTTTTGTCTATCGTAGGCACAAAAATCGTGATTTTACCGGTCGGTTGTACTACTAAGTTTCAAGAGTTAAGACTTAACATTTAATTTCAGAATTCATCAAATCAAAATGGATCTTATTTGAAAGCCCACGTCACCAGAAACACGAATATAAAATAGAATTTAATTTGAGCTTGTTATTCAAAAGATATGAAAGTTTGAAAAATCGAAGGTCAAAAGAAAAAGCACGTGCGAGGGGCTCGGTGCCCTCGCACTTGCGTGCTCCAAATCCTCTCCCAAACCCAAATATATATAGCGATGAAAACAGAATAACTTGGTTAAAAAACCCACCAAAATGAAGAAAAACCAGTTGGATAAGATGGATCATCATAATCCACCGCCGCAATACCTAACGCAGCCTAAATTGTTGAGCACAAACATCCAACACAATTAAGGTGTTCTATCTACCTACTCCATCTCCCGCGTGTAGGAGAATATAAGACGTGTTACACTGACCACATGAGCAGCAGGTTAAGTGCATGCATATAGTTTGCCGGCAGAGGCAGGGCGTCGATCAATCAATGGATTCCTCACTTGTTGGATTGCTAGTATGTGGTTATGAACTTGGCCGGGTCAATCATGCATATATGTGATGTGCATACGATGGGCCCTTGTGTGGTGCCATCTTTCTTCTTCTTCTGCCTGCGTGTTGCTGGCCTCTATTAATTAGTATTGGATGGATGCGAAATAATCATATGTCACTCGCTCTCACGCTTACGTCCTAGTTTTGTCTCGCACAAAACAGAGCCATCATCTCTCATAGATGATTGTTTCTCTCGGTCACCTGAGAAGTACTTCCTTCGTCTCAAAATAAGTGTCTTAACTTTGTATTATTTTTAGTACAAAATTTTACTAAGGTTGAGACACTTAATTTGGTACGGAGGGAGTACTAGCCAAAACAGTTGTTTTGTGGGCAAATCTAGAACTTAAAGAGCAGATGTGAAAACCATATGTATGAATATATTTTTAAAGTTTACTTGTCCATACTACCCCAATAATCTATTTCAATATGTATGTATTTTAGTGAAGTTAATGGTGAAGAAATAGAGAATGAAGTGATTGTGATCGCAGGGTATTGCTGGCGATGGAGGAGAGGAGAGAAGAGCATCCAGCAACAATGTGACAACAAACAAATGGAGATGGAGATGGTCGATAATGATTGATCATTCATCATTCATTATTGGTCCGGGCGCCCGCCGCAGATACTAGCACTACTACTAGTAGTGGCCAATTAAGTGGGTCCTCACTTTGTCCGCTTTTATTTCCATCTTAATTAGACGACCTTTGCTGTTTGCCCCAGCTAAATGGAGCAAGCTAAGCCTGCACTGTCAGAGGAAGAAGAAGCAAATTGAGTACTAATCAAAGTCGTTACTACAAGTTACTACTCCGTGCAGCACCGATCTGTACTGAGTAGTTTTTAATAGTTTAATTTCTCTCTGCGCACATTTTATGTGTTTCCTTATTGCTTTTCTGTGTTTCTAGCTCTATTTTTTGACGTATAACTATAGTCGCGTGCTCATAGCTCACGTGCAAGTTGCACACATGTCTGTCTACGCGCAACTGCATCTCTATCTCTCACGCGCAACTAAAGTTGCACGACCACCTCCTATGCGCAACTATAATTGCGATTTCTCAATCAATTGAGATCTAGCCATAGCCATACAATTTTCGTTGCGTATAACTCATACTCTATCTATATTCGTCCATAAGTGTCGTCAATATTTTTGATAACTGGTTGGACGGTATTCCAAATAAGTTCAAAACACTTATAAGGGTGGGAGCGTATGCCTTAATTTGGCCGCTCTGGCTATGTAGAAACGATTTGATTTTTGATAACTGGATATGATTTGGCCGCTCTGATTTGATTTTTATTCTCATCTGCAGGTTATTTTCCGTTGTACACACTCGCTTCATACGTGGTCTATACTACAACGACAGGAGCATCAACCGTCGTTCAAGGTGGTGTGTACGCCGTTGGAGCAGGTGGCTACAGAGGGTTTTTTTCCAACATGGGTGACAACATAACGTCCGGATCGATCCACCACCACCTTCGACATAGGCATGGTGTCGGTCTATAGGACTATTGTTGTCGAAATGTCGGTTTTTATTTCATGTTTTTTGTTTGACTTTTGAATTGGCTGTGTGCATTTTAGTTATGCAGAGGCCGGGTGCTACTCATAATGCTTCGTATCCGCTTGATGTTACATTCTGAGATAATAAAATCGCCCTTTACCTAAAAAACTCATACTCTATCGGTTCACAAATACTCTGAAATATAGTTCATATTGTTTTTTCTTTTTGTGAATGGGATGTATAAAGAGACGTTTTAGTTGTTCATTCGCTCATTCAGTCTGTATATTGTTCACATTGAAATTTTCAAAACATGTTATATTTTTGTAAGTGGAGGGAGTCTATTATTAACTTGAATATAATCAAACAAACGGCTGATATTGCTTATGTTTTCGTCGTCCCCTTCCGTGCCCTAGGCAATGGGAGAGACTAATAAATCTGGACGGACAAAGCATATAGGTGTACATGCATGTATAGTCTACGTGATCTGTAGGGTATATGTTTGTTGTGCTACCTATACCGATAGCTTTTTAGGTGGCTAGGCCGGCTATCTTATTCATTATTATGGTAGAAAAATGTGTCAACCTTTGTTCCTCGGATCGATGCACCACAGGCTACAGCTAGTTTACGAACAAGGAATGCTTGCCTCGGATACATACATACATACATACATACTTTTTGTTTTTATTTACTTTGCATATTAGATTTATATAAAGTCAAATCTTAAATACTTTCAACAAATTTATAGAAAAATATATTAACATATACACCACCAAATCAATACCATTGTATTCATCATTGCATATATTTTCATGTTATATAAATTTGTTACTATAAATGTTCATATTGTTTTGTACACTTCAGTCAAAGTTAATATACAGAGAAAATAAAAATGAAGAAAGTGCATACATACATACATACATACATACATACATACAAGAAGCCAAACTAAGCGTCAAAAACAGAAGATGAGCTAGACTAGCTAACGTGAAAACGAATTACGAAAAGGAGCTGTAGCTGGATGCGCGTAGGATCTGATTGTTGTTGCATGGAGATCCGATGGTCAGGATTAATCAGCAAAAAAGGTTTGGAGCTGCCTCGGAAAACGCATGTAGCTAGGCGCTATAATACGCACGTGATACGTCTGCACGTACATACTGTGGTTTGTTGGGGATGTTGGGGTTGGTATTTTTTGTTCTTACGACGTATGTTGACCTGCCGGGCTCCAAGTATAGCAGCTAGCTAAAACTAAGGTACTGACGTGCAGTGGCGTGCATACGTGTAACCGCAGGTGCGGTGGTCAAAGCCAAGTTGGGCCCTGCCACCTCCTACAGACGCCACTTCGTTGGCGGCAGAGGAAATGAAAGACCGGAGGATTTCCGGGAGCCGTTGGATAGATCAGAAACTTTTTCAAAAAGAAGAAAACCTCAAAAAGTTTATAAATTGCACAAAAGTACAGAAGCACCTCAGATGTTCTTGGATATGAGATCCAAAGGCCCAGAAGCTCGTACCACCGTATCACCTAAGGTGTGATAGGTTAAGCCAGTGTTGAAGTGGTGGGTCGTGATGTCGGTGGAGGAAGACGAAGTAGGTATAAGGGTGCATGTTAAATAGCCGCCCCAAAATAAATCTGGCGTCACACCCTCCCCGAGGCGACACGAACGGCGATTCCACCACCAGTCCAACGCCCCCTTCCACAATCCCCGCCCCCTCACCCTCGTCGGTGGATTCCGACGGGCAAAGCCCACGCGGATCTGGTGACGAAGGGGCCCCTTTTCCTCGCTGACGGGCGCTCGAGTGTGGGGAGTCGCAGCGTCGGGTTGGCGCAACGGTGATTTCTGTAGCGGACCGTGCGGTGGAGGTCCCGGATCCGACGAGGGAGGGAACTCTACGGCGGCTGGTGAGGCGCCACGCTGGCACGGTGGTGGAGGCGTATGGTGACGGTGGTGGGGCGTGCAGGTAAGATCTGGGCCCTCTCGGGCCAGGGTCCGACATTCGGCGGTGGTGGCATGGTCCGGTCGATGCATCGGTGGCCGGGCTAGCTACGTGGTGGTGCGCGCGGTTGCGCGGTGCGGTGGTCGCCCAACGCCTTGTGCAGGCACGATTTGGGCCTATGTGTGCATCTGCGTGTGGTGGTTGGCCCGGGGTGCCACCAGCTAGTTCTGGCACTTGGGTAGCGGTGGTGCTGATGTGTGGGTGCGGCGCTGGTGAGTCCATCTGGGGTTTCGGTGGGAGGTGGTAGCAATAGCATTGTGTCGGATGGATGTACAGTGTGGAGCTCAACGGAATTGGATGCGGAACGGCGAGCCCTGATGGCTCTATGCGGCAGCCGGCCGTGGTCATGTGGACGGCACGGTGAACGGATCTGGTGTCAAGGTGTCCTGCAGCTTGGTGCGCCCCAATTGCTTCTTATTCTGCTTCTACCGGCGTGGTGCCGATTGGAGTAGTCGGGTGACTAGGGTGGTGTCCCTCCGCATGGTGTGGGTGGTCATGCCTCTGGTCGTGCCCGGCGAGGTTGCTTCCTCTCTGGATCTGGTTTCGTTGGTGGTGGTGGTGTGTTGTATGGTGGTGTGTGCTTGGATCCATGGTGATGATGTGGCTCTATTGGCTGGCTCTCATTCCCGACAGATATGGTCTACTACTGTCGATGCAGCGCAGCTTCAACTTGGTCTCTATTGGCAATGGCTGGTCCTGTTCCCTGGGCTTCGGGTAGAGGTGCTTACGACTCTAGGCAAAAGCCTTGGTTTGATGAGGGTCGAAGGTACCGACAACGATGCTTTTTGGAGCTGTCGCTGAAGAGTTCCTCCTCTTCACTAGGTTGTGGCTTGTTGATTCGAGGGTTGCCGTGGGGTTTGTTCGTGTGGTGGGTTTTTCCCGGGTGCTGGCGGAGCTGGTGTGGGTGACTCTGGGCGAAAGCCTTGGTTCGCTGGGGGGAGGGGGTCAAAGGATACTAGTGACGATGCTTCTTGAAGGCGTCTCCGAGAAGCTCGCCAACACATCTCCGGGTTGTGGACATGTTGGTGGTGTAGTTTGAGTTGGCCACTGCCGGCATGGTTGTAGGTTTTTTCATGGTTGTCCCTTAATCAACGTTCTGTTTGGATGGTTTTCGGTCTTGTTTTTCATATAAACCGGTGCACTCTATTTTATTGATCTTACCATCCCTCAAGTCCAAGTCTTGGGATGACGCTAATTAAGGTCATGTTTCCCCCTTGACAGGATCTTCCAGTTCTGGTATCCCTGAAGAGCATTTCCTTGTTTTCCTAGCTTAATGAAATCGAAGTTCACCTGCCTTGCAAGTCAAAAGAATCATATATGCATGCAAACAATGGGTTCGGTCATGCGTCGTCTCCTCTGGCAATGGGGGAGACAACGCACGAACCCTAGCCTGACCCTCTTTCCTCCTCCCTTCCTGTCGCCACGGGAGGGAGGCGTCGACGAAGCTCGTGTCGGTGACGGTGTCGGGGCCTCTCGATTGCGATTATCTCCTTCTCTGTGGGAGCATCGAATGGAATCCGACAAGCTTGGTAGGAACTTGATGGGTGGTAGCGTGACGTGTCCAACCAGAGGAGTCCTTGGTCAGTGCGGTTGATCACACTATAGTTGATCGTTGGGTCGTAGTGGGACCCCAACCGAATCTGGAGTGGCCAGGTCGGGTGGGTTCCTCTCCTCCACTAGTGGAAAAAGGCCCTTTTGTCCCGGTTCCAGAGGCCCATTTGTCCCGGTTCTGGAACCGGGACTAAAGGGTCGGGACTAAAGTCCAATACCTTTAGTCCCGGTTCGCTTACGAACCGGGACAGATGGTGCTCCACGTGGCCGCTGCGGCGAGCCCAGGCAGGAGGGCCTTTAGTCCCGGTTGGTAATACCAACCGGGACCAATAAGCATCCACGCGTCAGCAGCTCAGGAGCTGGGGTTTTTTTTTTTTTGAAAGGGGGGGGGGGGGGGTTGGGGGTTTTGGAGGGTTAATTTGGGGGTTTCATATATTGTGTTAGCTAGCTAATAGCTACCTAGAGAGAAGTGACCTCTCTTATCTCCGTGCTTGGTCGACGCTACGTACTATACGTATAGAGAGAACTCGACACGCTAGGTAGTAAGCAAATGAAGGAACCAGTAAGTACATAAGATCGTCATGAACATATACAGAGAGAAGTGATCGACCTCTCTTTCTCCGGAGAGATTGGTCGAACAACAAGTTATCGTATATCTATCCGACGCTACTACATATATACAATATAACATCTTTTACAATCCCTAACATCTTTTACAATCCCTAACATCATATATTCGAATGGTATTCTCCGTCTTTAGATATGACGTGGTCAAGAAAGAATCCCGCAAATTCCTCTTGAATTGCTCGTATGCGATCATGTGGTAGGAGTTCATCCCGCATCTGCCAGATCTAATTTAAAGAAGGGGGTCAATACATGCATATATATGAATAAAACTCAACACAATTGATGGTAATATATAAAATAAAATTGTGAATATTATTTACGTACTTCAAATTGTTTGTCAGAGAAGCCCTGCTCAGAGGTCGAGTGGCGAATGAACTCGCATACGTAGTATGCACATAAAGAAGTCCCTTCTTTCTGGTACAAGCACTTTACGAGAATAGAGTTCAATCAAACTGATAAGCAAGCATGGTAATGATATATTGATGAAAATTTGAATCAATTAGAGATGCACGGAACTAGCTAGTACTACTTACTTTGGGGTGCGTAAATCGCAACTCCGAGTTTAGACCGGGAACCTTTCGGGTGAACTTCTTCCAAACCCTGCGAGGCAAAGAAAATGATTACTTGATATCAGGAAATTAACGAAAGTTGCATGCCGATATGGTCCCGGTATTGACTGAACTTACTTCTTGAGCATTGCAGTCATGTCCGCATAACTCTCAGGATCTTTACGTCTCGATTCTAAGACAGTTACTAATGCCCCGTCAAGCTTAATGGATAGCAGAATAAAGTGGTAACTGCGCACGCATATATAACTCATCAATTACATTACTTAACCTCGAGTAAGCGAAACCGAGTATACAGAGAAGACAGCAACACTCACTTGAAGTTGTAAGGAAAGAGTATTTCCCTTCTGTTTTGATGTATAAGGAACGACTTTAGCAAGTTTTTCTCGGTCTCTTTGATTTTGTTTCGTACCGTCCATTCATTTACGGCATCTGGGCTAATGAACCCAACGTCGAAGATTCCTAGTTTTTTGCATTCGACGATCTTCAATCTGCATAATATAGTGAGGATAATTATATATACATGCAATGAACAAGCTGAGCTAGAGACTTAACTATAGAAGTAATACTTACAGACAGTAGGCAGTCATGAGTTGTTTGTCGAGGGCCCGTTGATTGTATAACTGAAATAACTCCACAAATTCAACAGGCATCACGGAAAGTCCAATGAATTCATGCTCTGGTTTCACTGCCAGATACATAGTGTCTCTCCCAGACTCCCTGCAGGTTTTCATGTACCACTCATGCAATTTGTACATCATCGTTGTTAGAGGAGGATGATCAGGTTTGACGAGAGGCTTCCCGTGCAAGTATTCATATTCTTCTGTTACCTCAGCCGTTTGAAAAATTACATCATCCCCCAAGTAATCACCACGATTGGTACCGGGCACCATCCCCGGATGATTAGCGACGATATCGCTAGACACCTTGAGCGGGGGGCACGATTGCTTCTCCTGTTCGCCGAGCTGGGGAATTGTTTTCCCACTTCTTCGTTCTGCTAACCTGGCATCACTAGAAGTACTTCCCGACCGCTGCGCTTCTTCATATGTCTTTTTAATAATCCGGACATAGTTGGAATCCGGCGGAGGCGGTGGTGGTCGCTTCAGGGCATCGATAGTGCGCTTCACTTTCACCGGATCTAGCTTCTCCTTCGGAGGTGGAGTTTTCTTTGCAAAATGGGCCCTCAATTGCTCCTGACATATCTCCTCGTTTTCAGACTCGGTCCTCTCATATGATAACTTTTCCAGAGGCTTGAGAGATCGGGGACCGTATCTGTATTCCCTCCTGCCTCTGCTTGTACTGCTAGCCGCCGGAGCGGCGGCGTCTCCCTTCCGTCGTTGCTTACGAGGCGGAGAAGGAGGCGGAGTGCTCCGACGCGCCGGAGGAGCCGGAGCGGCGGCGTCTGTCTTCCGCCGTTGCTGACGAGGAGGCGTACTGCTCCGACGTGCCGAAGAAGGAGGCAGGGTGCCCTGATCACTCGCCGGAGGAGGAGGAGGAGGAGGCGGAGTGCCCTCACGCGTCGGAGGAGCCGAAGAAGGAGGCGGGGTGCCCTGATCACTCGCCAGAGGAGGAGGAGGAGGAGGCGGAGTGCCCTGTCTCGCCGGAGGAGGAGGAGGAGGAGGCGGAGGCGTCCAGTTTGGAAGCTTGATGTACTCCTTCTGCCATAGACATGTACTCCTCAGAGCATGAACCAGATGATTCTCCCCTTCACCTGTAGAGTGTTCAAGCTCGAGCTCCTCAAATCCCTCCATTACTTCATCCACCGTCACAACAGCATAGCCATGTGGAATCGGTGAGCAGTGAAAAGTTTCGTTGGGTTGAGGAGGTGCAACAGAGCCGACAGCCGCCTTCAAAGTGAGGTTCCGATGTTTCGTCATAAGCTCGCAATGTTGAGCCTCCGTGATAGTATCCACGGGGTAGCTAGGAGCCGTGAAGTCAGGATGAACGGGCTCCGTGGAAGCCACGCTGCTTCTCCGCTGAGATGGCGGGGTAGCTTCTGGGGTAGCTTCGTGCCGCTGAGATGGTTGGCCGGCAGCTCGCTGGCTCTCAGCTTCCTCTAGCTTTTGTAGTCTTGCATTGAGCTTCTGCATTTCGCTCAGCTCCGCTTTCCTCTTTATCTCCCGGCTTCTGTAACCGCCTGCGCCGGGAAACCCAACCTTCCACGGAACGGAGCCTGGTGTGCCTCGTGTTCGTCCAGGGTGCTCATCATTCCCTAGGGCCAGAGTCAGCTCGTCCTTCTCTCTGTCGGGAATGAACGTCCCTTGCTGCGCTGCGGTGATATACTCCTGAAGCTTCGTGATGGGTATTGCAAGTTGCTCGTCCGTCCAGCGGCACTTCCCTGTTTCAGGGTCCAAAGTTCCCCCAACCCCGAAGAACCAAGTCCTTGAACGGTCTGGCCAGTTCAATGTCTGTGGTACGACCGCTTTAGCAATCAGGTCATTCTCAGCTTTGTCCCACAACGGCCGGGCTCTGAGGTAGCCACCTGACCCCGTGTGATGGTGATACTGCTTCTTTGCAACATTGATCTTGTTTGTCTCTGACATTTTCTTACTCTTGTCCGATGTCTTGTAGGCCACAAATGCGGGCCAGTGATCTCTTATCTTCTCATATCGGCCCCTGAATTCTGGAGTCTCCCCTTTGTCGACAAACTTTGATTTCAACTCCTTCTTCCACCTGCTGAATAGATCTGCCATCTTCTTAAGAGCACACGCCTTGACCAGTGGCTCTATAACTGGCTTGTTCGGATCCTCCTCTGGCGGTAGGGTGAAATTTGCCTTCAGCGCGGTCCAAAGATCATCTTTCTGTCTATCGGTGACATAATCACCTTCAGGGGCGCCGTCCTTAGGCTTATTCCATTGCTTGATGCTGATCGGGATGTCGTCCCTAACAATAGCTCCGCACTGAGCAGAAAATGCGTCCTTGGTCCGCTTGGGTTCAATCGGATGGCCATCGTGCGCGAGTGCTGTGATCGTGAACTTTTCATCCTTCTACAACCTCTTCTTCGGGCCTCGTCTCGTTACCGAAGTTTGGCTCGATCCGGAGGGCTAGAAAAGAAGAAAGAAGAGTTAATATATCAAAACAATTAATGCATCAATTAGCTAGTCAGCACAGGCTTAATTAATATATATACCTCGCCGGACTTTGCAACAGCTCCGTCCTCCGGCATTCGGTCACCGGAGCCATCATGATCATGTCCTTCCTCCTCCATTGTTCGATCACCGGAGCCGTCATCCTCTCCTTCCAGACCATCGGTGTCGTTGAGATACGACAAGACATCACGTCCGTCGCGGATTATATCCCCCAACAACTGTTCTTGTTCCAAGTCTCTTTGATCCATAGTTTCTGCAAATATTACAACATGGCAATTAATATACAAACATGAATGTCCGACGTCCGGACCGCCTCTCTCATGAATGTCCGACGTCCGGACCGCCTCTCTCATGAATGTCAAACAAGGGATTCACTTAACCTTTAAGGGATTTAACAAAATGTCGCCATTCTGAATGTGCAGAAAATGGTCCATGTTTTTCCTGATCTCATCTACCCTTCTATATGTCACGTTGTCTAGTACTGTCAAAGGATTGAAGAACTTTGACATATGATCAAATATTGTTGCATATGTCAAAATTCAAACTTTGACATATGATCAAACTTTGACATATGATCAAATGTTGCATATGTCAAAATTCAAACTTTGACATATGATCAAACTTTGATATATGATCAAATGTTGCATATGTCAAAATTCAAACTTTGACATATGATCAAACTTTGATATATGATCAAATGTTGCATATGTCAAAATTCAAACTTTGACATATGATCAAACTTTGATATATGTCCACCGCGATATAAAATGATACATAGACTTGTTCGGGCGAGAGGGGGTTGATCGACGTCCCCCCTCATGTCGAAGTTACCGCTTTTTTTCTAGGGTTACCGGAGTTATCTATGTTACCGGAGTTATCTATGTTACCGGAGGGTGTAGACGACAACAACGCTCACCCCTCATGTCATGTCCGACGTCCCCCCTCATGTCGAAGTTATCGGGGAGGGGGTAGACGACAACGACGCTCACCCCTCATGTCCGACGTCCCCCCTCATGTCGAAGTTATCGGGGAGGGGGTACATGTGGCCTCGACAACTCTTCTAGGGTTTGGGGTGGCCTCGACAACGCTCTTTTAACTCATTTAACTCGTTTAACTTGGTAAATTTGGGTGGCCTCGACAAATTCCGGATCCGTTTGGGGTGGCCTCGACAACACTTCTAGGGTTTGGGGTGGCCTCGACAACACTTCTATATACATACCCGATGCCAACGTGATGATAGAGCCGATGCCAACATTTTCATTTAACAAAAAAACTACCTTCCAAAAAAGACTTGCATTTTCGTACATATGAAAAACAACAAAGTTTGTATACAAAAGTGCACATATACATCTCATACATGAACATATACACATGAAAATTTATCTATCTATCTATCTCATCTCATACATGAACATATACACACATATACATGAACATATACACATATACATGAACGACGGCGCCACGTCAGCGCCACGTCAGCGTCGCCGGAGTTAAGCCGGCGAGGCCCTTCCCGACGGCGGACGACGGGCGACGGGGCGCGACAAGCAGAGCTACGGCTCGCAGAGCGCGGCGGGCGACGGGCGACGGGGCGCGACAAGCAGAGCGCGGCGGGCGACGGCGTCTGGGCGCGGGGGGGAGGAGGAGAGGAGGGGAACGGCGCGGCGGGCGACGGCGTCGGGGCGCGGGGAGGGGGGGAGGAGGAGAGGAGGGGAACGGCGCGGCGGGCGACGGCGTCGGGGCGCGGGGGGGGGGGGGGAGGATGAGAGGAGGGGAACGGCGAGGCGGCTCACAGTGGGTGCGGGGACGGCGTCGGGGGCAGCTCGGCGATGGCGACGACGGCGAGGTGGAGCAGCCTGACGGCGTCGGGGCAGGGCTCGGCGGCGACGGCGACGAGGAGCAGGGCGTCGGGCGGAGAAGAACACGATTTGGAGAAACTGCTAAGTGCGTGGGCTTATATACCCAGAGCCTTTGGTCCCGGTTGGTGCCACCAACCGGGACCAATGCCCACCTTTGGTCCCGGTTGGTGCCACCAACCGGGACCAAAGGTCTCTTTTCGTCAGCCCAAAGGGCGGGAAACAGGGACCTTTGGTCCCGGTTGGTGGCACCAACCGGGACCAAAGGTGGGCATTGGTCCCGGTTGGTGCCACCAACCGGGACCAAAGGGTGGTGCTGCCCGGGGCCAAATGTTTAGTCCCACCTCGCTAGTTGAGAGGGCTCGAGAGTGGTTTATAAGCGCTGTTGCGCACAACCTCTCGAGCTCCTCTCAACAGCAGGCTTACAGGCCTAATTGCACACACCCCTGCCTGTGGGCCTTCTAGGCCTTCAGCGGGCCCGAATCCTGGCCCAACCTGGTGGTTGGGTTTCTAGTCGTATTCAGGCCGTTGTGGCCTAGTAGGCGGCATTTTTTTTAATTTTTTTCTACTTTTTTTGTTTTCTTTTTTGCTTTATTTATTTTCTTTTGTTTCTACTTACAGTTTTTCAGTGATTCTTTTTGCTTTTAGGTCACAAAAATTATAAACTTTCTGTTAGTGCCATTAGTTTCCAAATTTGAATAGTTTAAATTTGAATTCTTTTAAATTGGTGTGAATAACTTTACTATAAAAATAGATTTTTGAGTGATTCTTTTTCCTGCTATTTAATATTACTGTGTTTTATCATTATATTCAATTTGGTAATTTTTAGGTTATTTTAAATGTCTGTTTTAACCAAAAACAGATTTTGTTATTTTAGTTTGCTATTAAAGTTTCTAAAAAAAAATCTTTATGAAAATTCTTTTTGCTATTAATGTTTTGAACAAAAAATACTTTGATAACTTTAGTTGCATAAATTTTATATAATTTTAGTTTCATAAATACTAGAGGTTTATAAAATCAATTTTCAACCCTTTCTGACTTCATTTCCTATTTTTAATGCATTTACTGATTTTTTTAAGCTAAATGACCCTGAAATTGAAAAGCACTACAAATGAACTCTGAACAGGTTGAAAGTTGGCATGGTATCATCATTTCACCCACATAGCATGTGCTAAAAAGTTGAGAGGGTTACGGCAAAAACTGGATGCACTTCGTGTACAAAATGGACAATCTCTTTCGAAGTATCAGGGTTTCGGACGAAAACTCATCTGTTACAAAGGGATTTCATTTTTTTGAACTTATTTGAACTCCAGACTTTTTGTGTGTTCAAAATGCACCATTCAGGAAGAAGCACACGGATCGTGTGTTTCTTTCAAGCGCTTGTGAGCTGTTGGATCAGCACTATAACGACTAGTCCCGGTTCGTGCTAGCAACCGGGACTAAAGAGGCACACGACCCTATATATAGCCCACCTCTCGGACACTTAGTGTGTGTACTCATTCAGATTCAAATCATTCGGATTCCCTGCATACGGTCCGACGGTGCATTTCATATGCGGGCACTCACGAGCCACCGTCGGGTTGTATGCAGGGGAAACCGTGTGTTTTGTTGATCTATCTAGAAATCCTGCAGTTCATCGACCGAATGCAAATCATTCGGATTCCCTGCATATGGTCCGACGGTGCATTTCATATGCGGGCACTCACGAGCCACCGTCGGGCTGTATGCAGGGGAAACCGTGTGTTTTGTTGATCTATCTAGAAATCCTGCAGTTCATCGACCGAATGCAAATCATTCGGATTCCCTGCATACGGTCCGACGGTGCATTTCATATGCGGGCACTCACGAGCCACCGTCGGGCTGTATGCAGGGGACACCGTGTGTTTTGTTGATCTATCTAGAAATCCTTTCATTTTCCGACGGTATATTTCGTTTTTCCAACTCCATTTTTACAAAGACACTTAGAAAGAAACAAAAGACAAATAAAAAGGATGATGCTCAATTGGCGGACAAAACGGACAATCTCTTTCAAAGTATTAATTAGGATTTCATACGAAAACTCATCTGTTACAAAAGGCATTTCATTTCTTCACATGTAACTGCAATGATATAGTTGTGGAGAGAAAGTCTTCACTTTTTCTTCGCTTGTGTCCTTTGCTTATTGCACCGTAACCATGGACAATCTTCATCGTTTAAGAGGGTGCTTGGGTCAGCCTTGACTTTGAAGGGAGGAATTTCATGAAACTTTTCATAATCTTCAGACATGTCTGTCTTGCCCTCCAATCCCACGATGTCTCTTTTCCCTGAAAGAACTATGTGGCGCTTTGGCTCATCGTATGATGTATTCGCTTCCTTATCTTTTCTTTTTCTCGGTTTGGTAGACATGTCCTTCACATAGAAAACCTGCGCCACATCATTGGCTAGGACGAATGGTTCGTCTGTGTACCCACGATTGTTCAGATCCACTGTTGTCATTCCGTACTGTGGGTCTTCCTGTACACCGCCTCCCGACAGATTGACCCATTTGCACTTAAACAAAGGGACCTTGAAATCATGTCCATAGTCAAGTTCCCATATGTCCACTATGTAACCATAATATGTGTCATTTCCCCTATTGGTTGCTGCATCAAAGCGGACACCGCTGTTTTGGTTGGTGCTCTTTTGATCTTGGGCGATCGTGTAAAATGTATTCTCATTTATCTCGTACCCTTTGTAAGTCAATACAGTCGAAGATGGTCCCCTGGCCAACGAGTACAACTCATCAGAAACAGTGTTGTCACCCATGAGACGTGTTTACAACCAACTGCTGAAAGTCCTGATGTGTTCATATGTAATCCAGTCGTCACACTGCTCCGGGTGTTTGGAGCGCAGAATATTCTTGTGTTCATCGACATACGGGGTCACCAAGGTAGAATTCTGTAGAACTGTGTAGTGTGCTTCAGACCAAGAATGCCCGTCCCTACATATTATTGAGTGCGCTCCTAGCGTGCCTTTTCCATTCAGTCTCCCCTCATACCGTGATTGAGGGAGACCAATCTTCTTAAGGTCAGGAATGAAGTCGACACAAAACCCAATGACATCCTCTGTTTGATGGCCCATGGAGATGCTTGCTTCTGGCCTAGCGCGGTTACGAACATATTTCTTTAAGACTCCCATGAACCTCTCAAAGGGGAACATATTGTGTAGAAATACAGGGCCCAGAACGACAATCTCGTCGACTAGATGAACTAGGACGTGCGTCATGATATTGAAGAAGGACGGTGGGAACACCAGCTCGAAACTAACAAGACATTGCACCAAATCACTCCTTAACCTTGGCAGGATTTCTGGATCGATCACCTTCTGAGAGATTGCATTGAGGAATGCACATAGCTTCACAATGGTTAATCGAACGTTTTCCGGTAGAAGCCCCCTCAATGCAACCGGAAGCAGTTGCGTCATAATCACGTGGCAGTCATGAGACTTTAGGTTCTGGAACTTTTTCTCTGCCATATTTATTATTCCCTTTATATTCGACGAGAAGCCAGACGGGGCCTTCATACTGAGCAGGCATTCAAAGAAGATTTCCTTCTCTTCTTTGGTAAGAGCGTAGCTGGCAGGACCTTCATACTGCTTTGGATGCATGCCGTCTTTTTCATGCACACGTTGCTGTTCCTCCCGTGCCTCCGGTGTATCTTTTGTCTTCCCATACATTCCCAAGAAGCCTAGCAGGTTCACGCAAAGATTCTTCGTCACGTGCATCACGTCAATTGCAGAGCGGACCTCTAGGTCTTTCCAATAGGGTAGGTCCCAAAATATAGATTTCTTCTTCCACATGGGTGCGCGTCCCGCATCGTCAGTCGAAATAGATAGTCCGCCAGGACCCTTTCCAAATATTACTTGTAAATCATTGACCATATCAAGTATGTGATCACCAGTACGGAGGGCGGGCTTCTTCCGGTGATCTGCCTCACCTTTGAAATGCTTTCCTTTCTTTCGACATTGATGGTTGGTCGGAAGAAATCGACGATGCCCCAGATACACATTCTTCCTGCATTTGTCCAAATATATACTGTCGGTGTCATCTAAACAGTGTGTGCATGCGTGGTATCCCTTGTTTGTTTGTCCTGAAAGGTTACTGAGAGCAGGCCAATCGTTGATGGTTACAAACAGCAATGCATGTAGGTCAAATTCCTCCTGTTCGTTCTCATCCCACACACGTACACCTCTTCCATTCCATAGCTGTAAAAGTTCATCAACTAATGGCCTTAGGTACACATCAATGTCATTGCCGGGTTGCTTAGGGCCTTGGATGAGCACTGGCATCATAATGAACTTACACTTCATGCACAACCAAGGAGGAAGGTTATACATACATAGAGTCACAGGCCATGTGCTATGCTTGCTGCTCTGCTCCCCAAAAGGATTAACGCCATCTGCACTTAAACCAAACCATACGTTCCTCGGGTCACCTGTAAAGTCGCTCCACTTTCTCTCGATCTTTCTCCACTGCGACCCGTCAGCGGGTGCTCTCAACTTCCCGTCTTTCTTACGGTCTTTTTTGTGCCATTGCATCAACTCGGCATGCTTTTTGTTTCTGAACAGACGTTTCAACTGTGGTATTATAGGAGCATACCACATCACCTTGGCAGGAACCCTCTTCCCGGTGCGCTGGCCCTCAACATCACCAGGGTCATCTCTTCTGATCTTATACCGCAATGCACCGCATACCGAGCATGCGTTCAAATCCTCGTACGCACCGCGGTAGAGGATGCAGTCATTAGGGCATGCATGTATCTTCTGCACCTCCAGTCCTAGAGGGCATAGAACCTTCTTTGCTTCGTACGTACTGTCGGGAAATTCGTTATCCTTTGGAAGCTTCTTCTTCATTATTTTCAGTAGCGAACTAAATCCCTTGTCAGATACACCATTGTCTGCCTTCCATTGCAGCAATTCCAGTGTGGTACCGAGCTTTCTGTTGTCATCTTCGCAATTTGGGTACAACCCTTTTTTGTGATCCTCTAACATGCGATCGAACTTCAACTTCTCCCTTTCACTTTCGCATTCTCTCTGTGCATCAACAATGACCAGGCGAAGATCATCATCGGGCACATCGTCTGGTTCCTCTTGATCTTCAGCTTCCCCCATTGCAGCATCACCGTATTCAGGGGGCGGGTAGTTGTCGTCATCCTCTTCTTCTTCATTGTCGTCCATCATAACCCCTCTTTCTCCGTGCTTGGTCCAAACATTATAGTGTGGCATAAAACCCTTCTCAAGCAGGTGGAAGTGAAGGGTTTTAGAGTTGGAGAAAGCCTTCGTATTCTCACAGACAGTACATGGACAATGCATAAAACCATTCTGCTTGTTTGCCTCAGCCGCTTCGAGAAAATTATGCAGGCCCTCGATATACTCGGAGGTGCGTTGGTCACCGTACATCCATTGCCGGTTCATCTGCGTGCATATCATGAATAGAGAAGTGACCAAATTAATAGAAATTCATCATCACATTAAAGCCAAAGTACAGTAGTGACCAAAATAAATACATAACGTTCATACATAGTTCTCATTATTGAACAACATATAGCTCTCTAGAGCATCTAATTAAAACATACATTGAAACTAGAAAATTTAAATGCAACAACAAATGCGATCATAACCGCAACTAAGGTACCAATTGATCCAACGGCATAATGATACCAAGCCTCAGTATGAATGGCATATTTTCTAATCTTTCTAATCTTCAAGCGCATTGCATCCATCTTGATCTTGTGATCGTCGACGACATCGGCAACATGCAACTCCAACTTCATCTTCTCCTCTTCAACTCTTTGTAATTTTTCTTTCAAGTAATTGTTTTCTTTTTGAACCAAATTTAACTTCTCGACAAAAATTTCTATGTCGGTTGGAATTTCCGGTTCACATACCTCCTAGATTAAAAAATCTATGTCACGTTGGTCGGCATAATTGTCATAAACACTAAATAAAACAAATAGTTATAAAAGATAATATATACCACATCCGAATCATAGACCGGACGAGGGCAAATGAATAGAGAAGTGAATAGAGAAGTGATCAAATGTTATTATTGAAAAAATAAATACATAAAGTTCACACATAGTTCTCATAGAACAACATACAGCTCTCTAGAGCATCTAATTAAAACATAAATTGAAACTAACATACAACTATGTAAAATATTTAAATGCAACAACAAATGCGATCATAATGGCAACTAAGGTAACAATTGATCCAACAGCATAATGATACCAAGCCTCATTATCAATGGCATATTTTCTTATCTTTCTAATCTTCAAGCGCATTGCATCCATCTTGATCTTGTGGTCATCGACGACATCGGCAACATGCAACTCCAATTTCATCTTCTCCTCCTCAATTCTTTTCAATTTTTCTTTCAAATCCTCGTTTTCTTTTTCAACTAAATTTAACCTCTCGACAAGTGGGTCGGTTGGAATTTCCGGTTCACATACCTCCTAGATAAACACATCTATGTCACGTTGGTCGGCATAATTGTCATAAACACTAAATAATACAAATAGTTATAAAAGATAATATATACCACATCCGAATCATAGACCGGACGAGGGCCGACGTGGGCGGATACCATGACCATGGCACTATATAATAACAAACAATAATAAAAGTAAGAAAATTACACAAGTATCTATCTAAATGATACAAGTAAGAACTTTTTTCTTTTAGAAAGAAGATAAGAAGAAGAGGCTAACCACGGTGGTGCCGGCGCCGAGATGGACGCGGGCGATCGACGGCGGTGAGGACGGGAACGGGACAGGACGGACCGCCAAACCTAAACAAATCTTGAGAAAAATGGAGCTTGGACAAGGAGCTTCGAGAGCAGAAAGCTTAAGTGTGGCTCGGGCATTTCATCGAACACCTCATGTGCATAGGAGGTGAGCTAGAGCACCACAAAGCTCTCCCCTCGCCGGCCAGAAAAACAGAGCAGTGTGGAGTGCTCTGCTCGCTGGCGAGGGGGTATATATAGGCATCTCATTGGTCCCGGTTCCAGCCCCCCGGTTCCAGACACGAACCGGGACCAATGGGCCTCGCTCCTGGCCCACAACCATTGGTCCCGGTTCGTGGCTGGAACCGGGACCAAAGGGGATCCTTTGGTCCCGGTTCGTGGCTGGAACCGGGACCAAAGGATCCCCTTTGGTCCCGGTTCCAGCCACGAACCGGGACCAATGGTTGTGGGCCAGGAGCGAGGCCCATTGGTCCCGGTTCGTGTCTGGAACCGGGACCAAAGGGGTCATACGAACCGGGACCAATGCCCCACGAGGCCCGGCCGGCCCCCTGGCCTCACGAACCGGGACCAATGCCCCCATTGGTCCCGGTTCGTGAGTGAACCGGGACTAATGGGCTGGCCCGGCCTGGACCAAAGCCCTCTTATGTACTAGTGCTCCTATGTGATTGGTCGTCGACGGCAAGGGATATGGGTATGGACGGAGGTGAGGTTATTCTCACGTCGGTGATGGTCGTCCTCTCGCGCATGTGATTGCACGCAGTCATCGATTGTCGTCATTGTCTGACTCTAGCCGTTGCAAGGTGGCTGCAGGACACACCGTTGGGACACCTCCGCACATGTCGAGACATCTTGTTGAAGGTTGGAGAAGCCTCTGTTTATGGATCGATGAGTTGCGGGCAGATATTCTTGATGGGTGAGGAGGTCAGTCTTAGATGCTGGGGCGGTAGCTCGGGTGGCAGGCTACACGGTTGGCTCTCCCTCAAACAACATGAAGGCTTTTAATTAATGGATGCGAGGGTGGCGAAGGGTGGTTCTGGCAGGGCCACTATCGTCCGTGGCGCTGGAGCCCATATCATGATCTGGAGGCCTTGAACTGGTCAAGGGGGCCTCATCTCACGGTGCTCTTTAGCCTAGGTGCCTCGAGCTCATTGTAGTGCAGAGCGGTTCAAAGCGAAAGCTCGACACTTTAGCACCAACACCGGTAATGCCTTTAGGTGTTGTGCCCCTCTTGGAGACGTCGTTGTGGGGCTCCCCCCCCCCCCCCCCCCCCCCCCCCCCCCCCCCCCTCCTTCCTGTACCAGGGCTTCGGGTCCGTTTCTTCGGACTCAACGAGGATGACGCCTTGCATGGTTACCCTCTCGAGGGAGTTTTA
This sequence comes from Elymus sibiricus, assembly GCA_039707655.1. Classification (NCBI taxonomy): domain Eukaryota; kingdom Viridiplantae; phylum Streptophyta; class Magnoliopsida; order Poales; family Poaceae; genus Elymus; species Elymus sibiricus. The sequence goes on along the minus strand of CM077663.1, from coordinate 446,027,044 downwards.
AGGCATGCTTTTATCTCACCATGTTGCTTCTTTGGTTCCACCCTAGGGAAATCTTAGTTGTCTCTTATCTTGCACACGTGATCGCGTAGTCTACTACTCGTCAGCTGGCAACGAGGTCGTGGCGTATTGTAGCGTTGGTTGCATTGTGTTACGTCCATTGTTGTTTTGTTTTTTTCTTTGATATGTTTTGTATAATACTTTCCGCATCATCATGAATCGTAGGGCTACCGCTAGATGGCTTTATTTATAAACGAAATGAAAGCCTATTTCAAAATGACGGTTCTTACCATGCGGTCATGTGTGGAAAAGGCTACCCCTGCCGGCAGGGCATCGAATCGTTGATTGATTTCGCTTGGATTGTTGGGAGGTCGCTCGATCTTCTTTGTTTTCTAGCCAGCTAGCTAGCTTGACGACTAATGAAATCAATCTCGATCGGTGTACGTAGTCCGTACTTGTGTGTGTGGGGTTATTCCTGCGGCCGGACCCAGACGGGTCAATCATGCATACCAAATACTCTAGTGGTAGCTAGTTGCATTGGATCCGTTACGCTGGTCCCTGAATTAGTATCCTCCATCTTTCTTATTCCGTCTGTGTCTCCCTCCTGCCCGTATTACGTACTTCCTCTGTTTCAAAATAAATGTCTTAAGCTTAGTATAACTTTGTATTAGAGTTAATACAAAGTTGAGATAGTTATTTTGGGACGGAAGAAGTACTCCATATCACAAATACAAATACAAATACATGTCCCTTAATTTAGACACGTACGGCTTATGTCAAAAATTTAAAGCATACTTTCAGATTTGTCTCGAAAAGTCCAAATAGCTTGTGTTGTACTTGTACTCCCACTATAGTAAAAAAATAGTTGCCAACAAAGGTAAATCTCGAATGCCGTCTTAGTATCCATAACAGCGGTCGGGTTCCTAATGATTTGTCTCTCGTATAAGCTACTTCCAAGATGTTTTTCGATATTAATATAGTGTCAAAAAATATCTTACATTATGGAAGGGAAGGAGTAGATAGCAGCGGGAGGAGAGCATCCAAGAACAATGTGCCAAACAAAGTAGAGATAGAGATGGCCGATAATGATCGATAGTTAATTGATTGATTTATTGGTCCACTGATCGCCAGTCGGCACTCGGCAGGTAGATACTTATTATAACTCCTACCGACTTAATTTGTCTGCTTTCCAGCTTGACTAGGCGACCTTTCCTTCCTGCGTGCCTAGCCCCGCCGGCCGGTCCCTCTCACCATCAGGCATTGAGCTGCTAGCTAGCTAGCTCCATGAAAATGGAATGGAAGTTGCCATCGAAACAGCAAATGAAGCAAAGAATGGCAGCACCCCTCATCTGTAATGACCTACGTGTTGGGATCGGGACAGTCACATATATATCACTGCCTAATGGCCGACTACATATATACGCATGGGCATGGCAAGTGCTAGTGTTTCTCATTAGCAAAACAAGTAGGAGTAGTACGTACGTACGCGTGTTGGGGGTAACATGCATACACGCACCTACGTGGACCAACAAAGAATCTTTCGGGTACTCCTACGCACACGTAGTGGGGGTAGCACGACGTGACAGTACAATACAAGGGCGCAGGACGGCAGCCAACAACCGAGCCGTCCGTCTCCCGCTCAACACGTAGCACTGCCGGTTTTAGCAACCCTCGTGTTTGCCAGTTGCTACCATCGTACACTACCACGACACTTCACAGGTTCACATGCATGGCATGTGGACACGTGGTGGCATCGCTCTCGCCTGGCGGTTCACAGTCCGTATCGGTTGCCGTTTCTGGCTCGCAACGTCCGTCCTCCATCGATCGCCTGACTTATCTTTACGGTATCTTACATATCATGTCGAGGTCATTTACGAGCAATGAAGCTAGTAGGCCGGTACGGTACCGCAACGACACTGATTGATCGTCCTCCCCTAACATGCGCCGTCACTGCAGCCAGCGTCCACCTGCCACGTATATAGCCAACTCTTTTTTAGTTCATTTCTTGTTCATCCATCGTCGACACGCAAGCTATATATGTATGGCCTGGATTGGGCGGCAGCTGTACGACGTCCACCAACATACTATGCCAAGTTTTGATCCAAGACATGCATATATATATATATATGCACGCGCGTACGAGAACGGTGCATGATATGATGCAAGCTATAGACAACCTTTCACGTAGAAACGCCCAAAATAAACAATGGTTTCGTAATATCCAAATATATTGTGTGTACAATGCACATATTATACCAGAAAACATATGTTTTCTCGCAAACAAAATATTTACTACTCCTAGGGTATAAGAGAATTTCATCGCCTAGATCTCCTACTATCTCACAATTTTCACCGACTGCGTGGTTTCCCATCAACTCATCACTTTTCCATGCTCCATTAATTTTTTCTTTGGGCCTTAGCCCGCAGAACTCAGTGTTCTCAAAAATCTCCATGTCAACTGAGTTAGTTCTCCCCTACTAAGTCTTCGTCTTGGATTTCCTCTTCTTTCTTATAATATATGAGGGGTTACCCTATGGGTTATTGATCCCACAATTTTCATGGATTCCGAGGGTGTTGATGCACTTGAATTTGTGTGAACAAGCATGGTTTTGATACCAATTAAGGAATTATTTCAATCCAAACAGGATATCCCCTCATATGTACAATTTACCATGTTCACCAATTACGTGGATATCGATGATAGCTCATGGGATATATTTCGTGCAAAGTAACGAGTGCACGTTATCCTAAACATTCTACGGGTGCAAGTTGTCGCAAAACATTTAGAGTATTGTCAACAAGTTTTAGGTCTACAAAGATTTTGCCGATGACTCATAAAGTTTGTATTTTTCATCAATTGCGTGAGTGCTAGTTTCTGGATATAATTGCAAGATCCAAACAGATGTTCGTGGTTATCGTGGCTCTTTCTATCTAGGTCGTTCAAACATGCCGTGTACGTAAAATTCTAGGCTTTGGAAAGTTATTATTCTATGCTTTTGATTTTTTTTTCATAAATTCCATCCATTACTGTGCACGGGGGAGCAGACCATCGAAACTCCGCCTCTTACGAACCTATATCGGGATGAATTTTTACAAAACAAATGTACAACTTCGTGTAAAATTTTGGGTTCATCTCTTATGCCTTTTACTTGTTCCTACCTCTAGTGGTCTAAAATTTAGGTAAAAAAAGTTGTCGGAAGTTCACGCGAAGGAGCAGATAAGAGTACATTTAGAAAGATGTGGACTAAGTATTTTTGTGTTGATGTAAATTATAATAACATTCTTTCTATTGTTTTCTTTCTGAGTGTACGCAAGTGTGTGCCATAGTTTTATAGAAGGCAGAATATCAAGTATAAGAAGACTACAACTTGCTGCGAACAACGAGCGTAGTTCGAACTCCACACCAGGGTAGTCCGAAGAAAACCACCACTGACATTACAACTAAAACACAAAAGAGCATATCCTAAACTGAGCAACATCACCGTGTCTCGACCAATGTCGGTCACCTCCAAAGATCAGCAGCTCCAACCGAATTCCCCTTGTCGACGCACCATTCACCCTTAATGCCTAAGGGAGGTGGCAAGTAGATGGAGGGACTTGGTCGGTCCCGAGAAAGGCACCGTCTTAGACACATCGACAACGGCGTACATTGTGCCCTTGAAAATCTATCTTGGACAACGGCGAGCACCCGGAGAGCACCACACACAGAACCCCCAAGCATTGCATACTATCTTGCTGATGGTATCTATCCTAGGTGGGCGGCCTTTGTAAAGACTATCTAAACCCCAAGGCAACAAACAAAGCCACTTTGTAACAATGCAAGAGGTAGCTAGGAAGGATCTGGAGAGAGCATTCGGAGTGCTTCAAGCTCGTTAGAGAATTGCTCATGGAGCTGTAATGATGTGGGAATTAAAGACGTCGTGGAAGTTGATGACATGTTGTGTCATTTTACACAATAGGATTATCGAGGACAAGGGTGACAGATTGCCCAAACCAATGATTTTGACACGCCGGGAGAAAAAGTCCACATCCCAAAATAATAAGATGCAGGTCAGCTTATGAACTTTCTGTACATGCATCGGAATCTTTGAGATCGTTAGGTGCACGCGCATCTACTTAGTGATCTTGTGGGGCATATGTGGACTACAATGAAAACCAAAGAGCTGATATTTGGATTGTGCACTTAAAATAAATCTTATCTTTGAACTATGTATTTTTGCTATCAATAATTATTATTTACGTGCGACATTCACATGCATGATCGACGTGCGTGGATTTGCATGAGTTTGAAAGTTCGGATTTGAGATGCGTGACTGCCGGGCACGACAAATGAGGGGTTGTTTGACGCCATCAGCAGGCCAGCCCGGACGTGTCCGCCGACGTATAGGGGCCAAATTTGTCAAGTTGGATGTATATGCTCTTACATATATACAATATACTACTCTATAGCTAGTTGCATTCGATCTATTGCGGTGGTCCCTTTCTGTGTGCCACCCTTAGAGCATGGTTAATAATATAGCCAGCTGATGGCTAAATGAAACTGTCATATCATCTATAGTCATTTATATAGTACTTCCTCCATTCCACAATGTAGTGCGCCTGCGCTTTTCGAGATCTAAGTTTGACCATATATTTAACCAACAAGACCGATTGCGGCGGAAGCAAAAATTATACCATTGAATTCGTATTTTCGATACGAATTCAGTGGTATAATTTTTGCTCCCGACGCAGTCGGTCTCATTGGTTAAATTTATGATCAAACTTAGATCACGGAAAACGAGGACGCGCTATATTGTAAAATGGAGGGAGTAGTGTGGACTATATGGTTGACTATTAAATTAGTACTTTTTCTATTTTTTTGTTCCTTATTTTTTTCACACTTATTGTATTCGCATAGTAATATGCATATAGCTAGGCTCATGCATGAGACCTCACTCCCCTTGTTTTTCACATATCTCTCCTTCATGTATGCAAAAATGTCATGTAATCCGGATATAAGCCTGCTATTGCACTTGCTCTTATTACTCCACATGAAAAATACAAATGAATGTCCCATTAGGCTCAGCTTAAAGTAAAATAATAATAATTAAAGCATGCATTCAGATTTGTCTGAAAAAGTCAGAATACTTCAAATATCGTGTGTTATATATACTCCCACTATAATGAAAGGTAAATCTTGAATACCGTGCTAGTATCCATCACAAGATCCTTTTGTGATACTAGTATCCAAAACAGCATTCTTTTGTGGAATTAGTTTGTCTCTCGCTTAAGCAAGATAGCAGCGGGAGGAGAGCATCCAACAACAGTGTGACAACAAAACAAGGCCGGCAAGGCAATTAATTGATTCATTGGTGTACTGATCGCCAGTCGGCAGGCAGATACTTATCACTCCTCCTCCGCTTTCCAGCTTAATTAATTAGGCGACCTTTCCTGCCTGTCCCAGCTCAGCTACCAAGCTTGGCCCCGCCGGCCGGTCTCTCCCATCGCCATCACGCATTCAGCAGCTAGCTACATGGAATGGAAGTTACCATGGAAACAGCAAAATGAAGCACCCATCTGTAAACTGCAATGACGTGTTAAGGAGCCGGTCGATCGGGACAGTCATATTATAATATATACGTGTTGATGAAGTTGTCATTAGCAAAACAAGTAGTGCGTACACGTGTTGCTTCTAGCATGTGCACACATGTACTCAGAGATGTACATATGGACCAAACAAGGAATGAAGGAATCTCTCGAGTACTCCTACGTATGCGTAGTGGGGCATGCATGGCCACACGAGCTAGCCAAGGCTGGAACCGTTGGACGTGACGGTTCAATGGCGCACGTACGTATACATCACAGGACGGCAACCAACAACCAAACCGCCTCCCGCTCAACACGTCTCACTGCCCGCTTTAACCCTCGTACGTGTTTGCCAGCCACTCGCTACATACTATACTCCTATACTAGGGGAGTATTCTCAGGCTCATATGCATGGCTTGTGGCCACGTGGTGGCCTCGCTCTCGCTGGGTGGTTCGCCGTCCGCATCGGCAACCATTTCTGGCTTGCCTCTCGCTCCCTCGCGCGCATCGTCGTCTGTATATCCATCTCCTCACCTATCTTTACAGTACTATCTTCTTATCCTGTCGAGGACACATTTAGGAGCAAGTAAGTTGGCCAGTACGGGATTTATAAGAGCTCTAGCCAGTTGCTAACTTCTCTGCAGCTGGTAGCCCAGATGCAAAGATCAAGCGCCATATGGGTGGGTTAAACCAAAAGGAGGTTATGTCAAGTTAAATGTTGATGATGGATCCTTTGATCCTGTCTTGCTTCAAGGGTACTATGGAGCTGTTCTTAGGGACTCAACTGGTAAATTTATGGACGCTGGAAATGAAAAACTTGACTAGTGTGGAAGTGCGCTCATGGCAGGCCTAAATATCCAGCTGCAACACTGGGGTGCAACCGACTGGAAGTTAACTTGGACAATGCCTAGGTGATCGAGACGATGATTAATGTCGGGCGATCCTATGGAGCGGCAGCGGCGCATTCACCATCCCGGCACCTGCAGCCAGCGGTCGTCGATCTGCCACGTATGTACCATGCAATACACACAAGTATTCGTCTACTTCCGATAAATGCATGTATCTATCTCCACCAATCGTCCACACGCAAGCTACATATGTATGGCCGTGATAACACCAAGCACGTAAACCCACTGGTGCACATATATACGTAGTATACCATGCCAAGTTCCCATGCAAGATATGCAGGTTTCAAGATGCGTGAGACCAAATCGTACCATCAAAAGAATTATTGTTTCATAATATCCAAAGATACCATGTATACAGTACTACACGTGCTAAATCATAAAACATACGTTGTCTCGTAAGGGCTAAGAGAATTTTATCGCCCAAGTCACCTACTATTTCACAATTTATTTCTTACTAGCAAATATGCCCGTGCGTTGCAACGGGAGAAAAAAATATATTATGCGCTAGCCAAATAAGCGTAACCATTTTTTTGAGGATTGACTCAATACCCTCACATATGAGCATCCTCTATTTTAACATGGTAGCTCATCATGTTGCCACTTAACTTTCTCTCCCACCCTCGCTGATGATGGTCGCGATGTTCACGTGATCACAATGCATTCAAAGTGCTAAATCACAAGGCTATGAGCTTGCCACTACACGCCACACTTGTCATTATGTTGCGCAAGGGAATATTTTAAAACTTTAAAAACAAATCTCATCGACCACAAACTACTCCCAACGTCTAGACATATAAAGACTTTTGAAAATCTAATCAAATCCTAGACATAAAAGACTTTGAATCGGTGAACAGCTTTTGAAATGACATTTTTTTTGAAATTTTGTATTTTCTCAAAAAAAATCATGAACATTAGTTTTGTGTACGAACATTTTCTGAAATGCATGAAAAGTTTTTGAATTCATGAGCATTTTTTGACTCAGCAAACATTTTTTGGATCGCTGAACTTTTTAAAAAATTGGGGAAAAAACTGAAATTTCTGTTTTTTTACTTTTTGTGAACATTTTCTAAAATTTGATGGGCACAATTTTCAGATTCCCGAATATGTTTTGAACACACGATCATTTTTTCAAAATCATGAACATGATTTTATTTCCCGAGTATTTTTTTTAAACTGTGATTTTGTTTTATAATTTGCGAACAGTTTTACAAATACACCAATATGTTTTTGAATCCATGAAAGTTTTATAATTTCCTAAAAACATTCACGTACATTTTATAATTTCTTGAACATTTCTTTAAAACTCACCATATTTGAAATTTGGAAATCCCGAATTAATATAAAGAAGGAAGAGGACAAAATGAGAAAAAAATCGAAATGAAAAAAAAACAGAGGAATCTAGCCCCGCACATGGGCCGGCCCGGGTCATAACGCACATAGGGAGCGGAGGGCGCTGCGTGAGAAAAGGTAAACGAAAAGTGTGCGAGACGAGGATCGAACCCTGCTACGCCTCAGCCACTACGATGCTCGTCCATGTGTTCTACTATAGTATCATCTTTTTGAAATAAGGCAGTAGGCGACGACTTTCGAAGAAAAAAATCGAAGCGTTTTCTTTACTTATGGGTGGCATAGTGGGTAATTTATGTCAACTTTAAGGGTAATATTAATGACGGACGACCAGAAGCACTAATTGCTTTATTATTAGGTAAAGATTTCTTTCAGTGCCAGCCCACGGAATTTGGTGTTTCCAAAAGAATCTGGGTCAACTACTCAACTGAGTTAGTTCTCGCACACTAGGATTTCGTCTTGGATTCCCCCTCTTTTTCTAATATAGCAGGGAAGGTTACCCTACGGGCCATCGGTTCCACAATTTTCGTGGATTGCAAGGGTGCTAACACAATTAAATTAGTATGAACAATGGTTTTGATACCAAAATAATCGGTGATTTGAAAGACAAAGAGACTATTTCCTTAGATATCCAATTGACCATTTTCATCGAGTACATGGATGGATGATATAGTTTCACGTGATATACATTGTGCAAAGTAACGAGTGAACGCTATGCCAAACATTTAGAGTTTTGTCGACAAGTTGTAGGTCTATAAAGATTTTTCCGATGAGTCATAAAGTTTGTATTATTCATCAATTAATTGCGTGTGTACTAGTTCCTGGATATAGTTGCAATGTTATAGATACAAACAGATTTTCATGATTATCATGATCCTCTCCGTGTTGGTCGTCGAAACATGGTGTGCACGAAACATTCTAGGCTTTGGAAAGTTATTCTTCTATGTTTTTTAAATTATTCTTTTCATTTATTGGAAATTCAATCCTTTACTTTGCATGGGAGAGCGGGCCACTGGAACCTAGCATGTTTCTTACCCGGTGCGAGTTGTAATTTCATAAAAAAGAACCTGTATAGCTTCGAGTAATTTTTTCAGTTCATGTCTTGTGCTTTTAACTTGTTCCTGCTGCTAGTGGCTTCAGTTCATGTGAAGGAACGAATACTAGCACATTTAGAAATATGTGGGCTAAGTTTTTTTGTTTTAATGTAGATTATAATTTAAATGTATTTTCTACATTAGAACTATTTTGTATTGACACGTTGCACATTCTTTATATTGTAATATCACTATTTGAAAGCTGTAGAAGAATTGTAATAAAAGATATGTAACTTGTATTAAATTGTGGTACCCTTGGATTTAATCAGTTGCAAATGTTGAGGTGGGCGGCGTTATGGTTTGCTTTTAGCTAGGCAGATGCTCACCTCGCCTACAACTTCACTCTATTGGGCCAGGTCCAAAAGGCAACGAGAGCTAGCGAGCATATAAGGGGCTGTTTGGTTGGAGGCCTGATGGGAATTGCCTGGCATGATGACCTACCTGTGGTGTGCCTGACCGCTGTTTGGTTGGAAGCCTGAAAATCTAAACGTGTGCCTGGCCTGGACTCACATGCAACTAATTGGCGCTTGATTAGCCTGGCATAGGTCGATGGAATCGAACGCCTGAGCGTCAGGCAGATGTGGTTTGAAGCTACTTAGCATGTCTATTTGTACTTGCTACCAAACGCCACATGAACAAAGCTGCCTTGTCAGGCAAAAATCCATCTCTCCCCTGGCCACTGTCAGGCATCAACTTTTGTTACGCATGAACCTCAGGACGTGAACCAAACATGCCCTAACACATCTATGCATAGTTACAAACACGTATGCATAATATTTTTATTTTTTTGTCCACTCCTCTTTTTTTAAAGTGTTATAATAGATATATTTTAAAAATGGTTTACTCAATATTCAAATAAATGTTCAGCATTTAAAAAAACTTCCTACTGAATTGTTCATACCATTAAACTGTTTTATTAACTATTCAAATAAATATTCACCATTATGTAAAAAATTCATGCCAACTAAAACTTGTTTGTAGCATAAAAAATGTTCATGACAATCAGAAAAATTCAGTTTTTTAAAAACAATTCATGTCAATATTTGAAAATGTTTATTAAATTTTAAAAACGTTATTCATTCAATTGCTGAAAACATATTCATGACATAGGAAAAATGTTCACCATGTATAAAGAATTTTTAGTAAAGTTTTATAAAAATTTCACTGTGTAACTTAGAGTTGTTCATCATATATTAAAAAATGTTCAACAGGCTTTAAAATATGTTTAACATATACCTGGTTTTGTCAATGTGTATTTAAAACAATAAATATTTTTCCAAAAACTAAACGTGTACATAAAAATATATTTAACATGTAGTAACTAGATTTTCAATATGTTCTCAAATGATAATCAACGTGTGTGTGAAAATGTTTAACGTGTGTTAAGAAAATGTTCAATGTGTCTTTGAGAAAAATAAGAATAAAAGAACAAGAAAATACTTAGGGGGGGGGGGGGGCAGAAGGAAAAAATACAAACCTAATATGAAAAAACTGATAAAACCATTCAATTGTTAAAATACAGAAAAAAGGCAAGACGAAACCTTTCCAAAACCATGCAGAAGTCCGCAAAAATGCACCAAAGAATGTCGGCCTCCTTGCTAACGGGAAACTGTCCATATAGCATCGCCAGAGGCAAATGCTCGTTCAGGGATGCAATAGGACGTGTCTTTTTCTCGCTTATAGCGAGATAGAGATATGCACTGTCTCAGGGAGAATCCTATGTGGGGTGGCCCGATATTCGTTTCATTTTTTCCTTTTTATTGCGCTATATTTTGAGATATTTAAATACATTTACTCCAAGAAATAATTTAGTTAACCTACTTAAAAAACTAAAAATGTTCAATACAAATAAGATAAAATGTTAACACAGTGTGACTATTTTGCTACCACAAATGTTTATAAATTTAGATACCATTAAAAAAATGTGTGACATTAAAAAGTATTCAATTGTTTCTTCTAAAACGTCCATGAATTTTCCTAAATGTTTACACTATTTAAATAGTTTGTGTAATTCGTAAAAATGTTCCTTACCATTCAATTATATTTACATTATATTTTCAAAAGTGTGCACGGGTTTCAAACATATGTTCGGGACATTTTAAAAACAATTTATGAAAGTACAAAAATGTCGCATAGTTAAAGAAATGTTTTGCTTCAATAAAAAATATTTCAACATGTGATTGATTTTTTAACACACATTCAATTTGTTTTAAAAAACAGGTATATAATAATATTTACTAAATTTTTGAAAAATATGAAAGTTGTATAAAAAATGTTAATCGTCCTGTCGAGGACATTTAGGAACAAGTAAGTTGGAAGTACGGGACTTATTGCAATGACATGACGGGCCATTGATTAATCCACTCTATCGTCCACATGCAAGTTACATATGTATTGCCGTGATACCATCAAGTACGTTCACCCACCGGTGCACGTACAATAAGTAGTATACCGTGCCAAGTTCTGATGCAAGATATGCATGATATGCAAGTTCCAAGATTCATGAGAACCAAATAGTACCATCAAAAGAATGCTTGTTTCGTAATGTCCAAAAATATCGTGTGTACAATACTATGCATACTAAGCCATAAAACATACGTTGCCTCGTAAAACAGTCATCGATCCTAAGGGCTATGAGAATTCTATTGCCTATCTCCAACTATTTCACAATTCATTTATTGTTTCCTTTGGTGTTGAACCTGGGTCAACTACTCAACTGATGTCCTCTCTTTTTGCTAATATAACAGGGCATGGTTACCCTATGGGTCATCGTTTCCACAATTGCAGTCGATTCCGAGGTTGTTAACGCAATTGAATTGGTATGAACAAGTATTGTTTTGATGCCAAAGTAAGCAGGACAAAGATGATATCTCCTCATATGTCCAATTTACCATTTTCACCAAGTACGTGGATAGATTATATAATTCACGTGATATATATTGTGCAAAGAACGACTGCACACTATCCTAAGCTTCTAGAGTGTTGTCGACAATTTGTATATCTACAAAGATTTTCCCGATGACTCATAAAGTTTGTATTATTCACCCATTAATTGTGTGTGTGCTAGTTCCCGGATATAGTTGCAATGTTCTAGATAGGAAACAGATTCTTGTGATTATCATGATTCTTTCCTTGCCGGTCGTCGAAACATGGTGTGCACGAAAAATTGTAGGCTTTGGAAAACTGTTCTTCTCTCCTTTTTTTTGTTTTTTTTTTCATTTATCATAAATTCCAACCTTTACTTTGCATGGGAGAGCGGGTCACGGGAACCGAGCCTATTTCTTACCCAGTGTGAGTTGTAATTTCATAACAAGAATCTCTATGGTTTCGAGTAAAAAAAATTGTGCTTTGTACTTGTTTCTACTGCTAGTGGCCAGAAGTTCATGTAAAGGAGTAGATACTAGCACATTTAGAAATATGTGGGCTAAGTGTTTTCCTTTTAATGCAGATTATAATTAAAAATCTATTTTCCAGGATATAATTATTTCGTACTGACAAGTTGCACATTCTTTATATTGTAATTTCAATATTTTAAAGCTCTAGAATAGTTGTACCAAAGCATATGCAACTCTTATTAAATTGTGGTACCCTGGGATTAAACCCGCTGCAGATGTTTAGGCGGGTGGCGTTATGTTTCGCGCTTAGCGAGGCAGAGGCTCGCCTTGCGTAAAACTTCACAATATTGGGTCAGGCCTAACAGGAACGATAGCTAGCGAGTATATAACATAATATTTTCAAAAAACATCCACTCTATTTTTTAGAAGTGTTATAACAGATATATTTAAAAATATTTTTTATTAAATATTAAAATAAAAGTTTGCCATTAAAAAAAGCTTCCTACATAATTTTCGTACCATTAAAATTGTTTTAATAATTATTCAAGAAATGTGCAACATTTTAAAAATTGGTCATGGCATTTGCTAATAAAAATTGTAGCATTAAAAACGTTCATGAAATTCAAGAAACATTCAAACGTTTACAAGATTGTTCATAACAATGTTTCAAAAATGTCATGAAATTTGAAAAAAACAAATTGTCATTCAATTGCTGAAAACATGTTCGTGACATATGAAAATGTTCACCAATGTATAAGAAATATTTTTAATGTATTATAGTGTTTTTCGTTATGAAACATAAAGTTGTTCAACATATATTAAACAATATTTGACACCCATTAAAAATGTTCAACATATATATGATTTTTGAAATTTGTATTAAAAATATTCATAATTTTCAAAAACTTAAACGTGTATCTAACAATATATTTAGCATGTAGTAAATGAATATTCAATGTGTATTCAGTAGATAATCAACGTGTATGTTAAAACTAAAAAGATATTACAAAAATGTTCAATGTTTCTTTGAGAAAAAGAAGAATAAGAACAAGAAAAAAACTAAAAATGATGGAAAACACAATAGAAAAAAAAGACAACCCTAACACAAAAAACTGATAAATACATTAAATTGGTAAAAAAACATGAAAAAAAGCCAAAGTCACACGAAACCTTTCTGAAACCATGGAGATGTCCGCAAAGCTGCACTAAACAAGTGTCCGCCTCCTTGCTAATGGGAAACGGTCCGCATAGCATCACCAGAGGCGAATGCTCGTTCGGGAACGCAATAGGATGTGTCTCTGTCTCGGTTATAGCAAGACAGAGGCATGCCATGTCTTAGGGGAGCATCCTATGATAGGTGGCCTTGTAGTTTTTATTTACCAGTTTTGTTCGTTTCATGTTTTTCCTTTTCTTCTTCTTTTTGCTATATTTCGAGATATTCATGTGCACAGTACTACGCATACTAAGTCATAAAACATACATTGTGTCGTCAAACAGTCATCGGTCCTAAGGGTTAAGTGAATTTTTATCGCCTAGGTCTACTACTATTTCACAATTCTTTTATTGTTTCTTTTGGTGTTAGCCCGCATAATTTGGTGTTGAACCTGGGTCAACTACTCAACTTATTTATTTCTTCCACACTATGTCTTTGTCTTGGTTATCCTCTCCTTATTCTAATCTAGCAGGCCATGGTTACTCTATGGATCATCGATTCTACAATTTCCGTGGATTCCAAGGGTCTTAACACAATTGAATCGATATGCAGAAGTATAGTTTTGATACCAAAGTAAGTAGTGATTTTAAAGACAAAGAGGATATCTCCTCATATGTCCAATTTACCATTTTCACCAGTTATGTGGATGGATGATATAATTCACGTGATATATTTCATGCAAAGTAACGAATGCATGATATCCTAAGCTCTTAGAGTTTTGTCGACAAGTGGTAGGTCTACAAAGATTTTGCCGGTGAGTCATAAAGCTTGTATTTTTTATCAATTAACTCTAATAAATATGCCCTAGAGGCAATAATAAATGATTTATTACCATATTTCCTTGTTCATGATAATCATTTATTATCCATGCTAGAATTGTATTGATCAGAAACTCAGATACATGCGTGGATACATAGACAACACAGTGTCCCTAGTGAGCCTCTACTAGACTAGCTCGTTGATCAAAGATGGTTACGGTTTCCTAGCCATAGACATGAGTTTTCATTTGAAAACGGGGTCACATCATTAGGAGAATGATGTGATTGACATGACCCAACCGTAAGCATAACATTTGATCGTATCACTAAGTTTATTGCTACTGCTTTCTTTATGTCAATTATCTGTTCCTAAGACCTTGAGATCATGCAACTCCCTGACACCGGAGGACTGCCTTGTGGGCATCAAATGTCACTTCGTTACTGGTTGATCATAAAGGTGCTCTATATGTATCTCCGAAGGTGTCTGTTGGGTTGGCATGGATCAAGACTGGGATTTTTCACTCCGTATGACGAAGAGGTATCTCTGGGCCCTCTCGGTTATACAACATCACAAGAAGCTTGCAAGAAATGTGACTAAGGAGTTAGTCACGAGATCTTATATTACAGAACGAGTAAAGAGACTTGCCGGTAACGAAATTGAACTAGGTATGAAGATACCGACGATCGAATCTCGGGCAAGTAACATATCGATGGACAAAGGGAACTACATACGGGATTGATTGAATCCTTGGCATCGTCTTTCGACCGATAAAGATCTTCGTAGAATATGTAGGAACCAATATGGGCATCCAGGTCCTGCTATTTGTTATTGACCGGAGAGGAGTCTCGGTCATGTCTACATGATTCTCGAACCCGTAGGGTCCGCACGCTTAACGTTCGGCGACGCTAGAGTATTATTGGGTTATGTATGTTGGTGACCGAATGTTGTTCGGAGTCCCGGATCAGATCCCGGACATGACGAGGAGCTCCAGAATGGTCTGGATGTAAAGATTTATATATGGAAAGTTGTTTTCAGGGTTTCAGAAAAAGTTTAGTTTTTTCGGTATTGTACCGGAAAGCTTCCAGAAGGTTCCAGAAACTTCTGGACGAGTCCAGAAGTCCACCAATGGTTCCACCACATCCCAAGGGTTAGCATGGGATGAGGGGAGGCACCCTGGCCTTATTGGGCCAGGCGCACAAGTCCCTCAAGGCCCATGCAGTTGGGGAAGGTGGAAAGTCCACCTTTGTATGGAAGAGAAGGAGGAGGACTAGGATTTCACCTCCTCCACCTTGGGTGCGCCCGTAGGGCTTGGAGGGGATGTCCACCATGCCCCTCCACCTATATATAGAGGGGAGGGGGCGCCCCAAGAGGACACACCAAGCCCTTGGCACCCCTCTCTCTCTCCCTTTGCTCCGTTGCTCCTCCGTTCGCAGTTCTAGTAGTGTTTGGCGAAGCCCTGCTGAACTAGCTCCACCACCACCTCCACCACGCCGTCGTTCTCGTTGAGAACCCATCTACTACTCCATCCTCACTCACTGGATCGAGGAGGCGGAGACGTCATCGAGCTGCACGTGTGCTGAATGCGGAGGTGACGTCCATTCGGCGCTTGATCGAGACGGATCGCGATTGGATCGTGAAGACGTATGACTACATCAACCGCGTTATATCTGCTTCCGCTTAGCGATCTACAAGGGTATGTAGATACACTCCCCTCTCGTAGCTATACATCTCCGTGGATAGATCTTGCGTGTGCGTAGGAAATTTTTTGTTTCCCATGCATCGTTCCGCAACAGTGGCATCATGGGCTAGGTCTATGCGTAGATGATATGCACGAGTAGAGCACAAAGTGTTTGTGGGCATTGATGTTCAGATTCTTTACCTCCTTAGTCTTATTTTGATTCGGCGGTATTGTGGAATGAAGCGGCTTGGACCAACCTTATTTGTCCTCGCACAAGAGACCGGTTCCACCAATTGACATGCAACCTACTTTGCATAAAGGTGGCTGGCGGGTGTCTATCTCTCCCACTTTAGTTTAATCGGATTCGACAGAGGCGGTCCTTGTAGAAGGTTAAAAGGCAACTTGAATATCACTGTTGTGGCTTTGCATAGGTAAGAACGGTTCTTGCTAGTTGCCCATAGGCGCCACGTAAAACTTGCAACAACAAAGTAGAGGACGTCTAACTTGTTTTTGCAGGGCATGTTGTGATGTTATATGGCCAAGACATGATTTAATATATGTGATGTATGAGATGATCATGTTTTTATAATATTTATCACGACTTGCATGTCGATGAGTACGGCAACCGGCAGGAGCCATAGGTTTGTCTTCCATTTGCTTTAATTTATCGCTATGAGTTAGCAATAGTTGTAGAAGCAATAGTTGGCACGACAACCACATGACGACACAATGATGGAGATCATGGTGTCATGCCGGTGACAATGGAGATCATGCCGGTGCTTTGGAGATGGAGATCAAAAGCACAAGATGATGATGGCCATATCATGTCACTTATATGATTTACATGTGATGTTTATCCTTTTATGCATCTTTTTTTGCTAAGGACGACGGTAGCATTATAAGATGACCCCTCACTAAATTTCAAGATAAAATTGTGTTCTCCCCAAGTATGCACCGTTTCGAAAGTTCGTCATTTTGAAGCACCTCGTGATGATCGGGTGTGATAGATTCTTCGTTCGCATACAACGGGTGTAAGCCAGTTTTACACATGCAGAATACTTGGGTTAAGCTTGACGAGCCTAGCATGTACAGACATGGCCTCGAAACACAGGAGACCGAAAGGTCAAAAATGAGTCATATAGTAGATATGATCAACATGGAGATGTTCACCATTGAAACTACCTCATCTCACATGATGATCGGACTTGGGTTGGTGGATTTGGATCATGTCACACTTAGACAACCTGAGGGATGTTGATTTGAGTGAGAGTTCTTTAGTAATATGATTAACCGAACTCATTATCATGAACATAGTATAAAGTTGTCTTTGCAAATTATGTTGTAGTTCAATGGCTCGCGCAGAGTTCCCCTGAATTTTAATGCGTTCCTAGAGAAAGGATTGGTTGAAAGATAGTGTAAGCAATTGTGCGGACTGGGTCCATAATCTGAGGATTATCCTCACTGCTACACAGAAGGCTTATGTCCTCGATGCACTTCTTGGTGTGCCAACCCCTCTAGCATCGTCTGTGGATGTTATAAACGTCTGGCAGACACGTTCAGATGACTACTCGATAGTTTAGTGTGTCATGCTTTACGGCTTAGAATCGGGGCTCCAAAGACGTTTTGAACGCCATGGAGCATATGAGATGTTCCAAGAGCTGAAATTGGTATTTCAGGATCATGCCCATGTTGAGAGGTATGAGACCTCTGACAAGTTCTTTGCCTACAAGATGGAGGAGAATAGCTCAGTCAGTGAGCATGTGTTGAGAATGTCTGGGTGCTAGAATCGCTTGAATCAAGTGGGAGATAATTTTCCAGATAAGATAGTGATCGATAGAGTTCTACTGTCACTATCACCAAGCTACTAGAGCTTTGTGATGAACTATAACATACAAGGGATGGAGATGATGATCCCTGAGCTATCCGCGATGCTTAAGGACACGGAGGTAGAAATCAAGAAGGAGCATCAAGTGTTGATGGTTAACAAGACCACTAGTTTCAAGAAGGGCAAGGGCAAGAAGGTAAACTTCAAGAACGGTAAGCCAGTTGCCTCTCCAGTGAAGGAACCCAAGGTTGGACCCAAACCTGAGACCGAGTGCTTCTATTGTAAGGGGGAACGTGTAAGGTAACGTAGCAGAAAACAAAAAATTTCCGACCTACGCACCAGCCCAGGACCACTATGGAGACTGCATACAAGGTTTGATCTTTTCGTTACCGACTCGTAGTGCAGCGGAAGTAGAGTCGACGACGATCGGCGGTGTAGATCTCCGTAGCTAGGATTTACAACCTCCCAACCGCGAGGATGTATACCCTCATCTGCCCCACGGACAGCCCTCCGGGAGGCGGTCGGATAGTCCCCCAGACGGTGTCGCGGACAGCCCTTCGGGAGGACCTTTGAAACTCGGACGGTCACTTGGACAGCCCTTCAGGAGGACCTTCGAAACTCGGACAGCCCTTCGGGAGGCACTCTCGAACTAAGACCGAAACAACGATCTCTCTATAGAGTTGCACACATACGGTGTCAACTATCCGGCAGGGCATCACCGTCCAGAACTAGTTCCTGCCGGAACCCAGACAGGCTTTCGGCTCTACGAAACTATTTCGCTGGGAGGGAGAGAGAAGCCAGACAAGTCTATGGCATGTGTATGAGAGCAAGGGAGTCCTTTGGGCAGCCCCCACACCTCCTATTTATAGGAAAACCAAGGGGTAGTGTGCCTCCACAAATTACCAAAAAAAAACCCATGCAAAAGGGTTCACATGAGGGTGTTATGGACAAAATGGGGTGCCATGTGGAGCTCCAAGGAGCCCCACCCATCTTGGCTGGCCACACCCTTGGGGGCCCCCCATGAGGGGCTTCCTTGGCCCCCAAGGCCTTCTAGAAGCCTTTTGGGAAATATCCCAAAAGGTGGTTTTCCATAAATATCCAAAAAACACTTTCACTATTCACGACGACATTTTTCAGCGTCTGTTCGAACTGAAAATATTTATGTGGGCTTAGAACATTTCCAGTACCCACTAAAATAATTTTCAATGCATTCCGGAACAATTCCGGATTAGTGATTTTCATCTCCAAAAAGCATCTGAAGTGGTTCCGGCAGCTCCGGGACATTTCCAGTTTTTCTTCCGGAAAATTCCCAGAAGTTTCCAGAATGATTCTGGCACCCTCCAAGAATTATCAGGCATGTGCCAAAACCAATTTGACTTAATGGTATCCCCTGAAACAACTTTTCAGTTTTACCGAAACTGTTCCAGTGTTCTCTCTACGGAACTTTTCCGCTGTCCGAAACTTTTCCGGTGATTTTCTCTCAGACTCCCTGTCTAGTATTCAGCAAATATATGACCCTTAAGCATGTGACCCTATAGGTTCGGTGAAGTATAGACATGACCCGGAACCCCTTCCGATCAATGATCAACATCGGAGCCGTGGACACCCATATTGACCCCTATACCCACACGAATGAATATTCGAGTGAACCTCCAGTTGCCGTGTACTATTCCTGTTGCTTCGTGATATGTTACAAATACCCGAGGTGAGACATGTTGGCATCCCCGTGGATCAACAACTTGTCCACTATGCCAGTTACCTCGGTACCGGTATTGTTCTCTTTTCTCGTTACCGTGTTCCAGTATCCCCGTGATCAAATCACAAAGTGTCTGGCCAGACGATGATGGATACCGTAACACCAAGAGGGCCCAGAGATATCTCTCCATCGTCGGAGGAGCAAATCCCAATCTTGAGCTATCAAGTTACTTGACATACTTTCCCATGAGCCCGTAAGCCGCCGTAATAGCCATCCAGTTACGGATGACGTTTAACAAACCCCAAAGTTCATGAATCAAGCATGAAGAAACTCGATACTCTCATGGTCTGAGGAATCATGCAAACGTTAACCATCTCTGTGTTATTAACCATTTAACTTGTGACGAATGTATCTCATAGCATAACATCAATTCGGGTCGATTCTACACAAATGTTCTTCTAACATTGTGCCCTCAAAATTGCTGGCATAGACATGCCCATGATCAGGAAAACAGAACCATCATGCAACACTTGAGCTAGTCTTAGAGGCCAGACTAGGAATACATTTTACCGTTTATTATTCCACACGTGCATATGAGTCTTCCTCCGAGCCTCGTGGTTATTGTAGACTCGAAAACCATAGCAGTTATAGCATGGAACATAAACCTAATTATGAACAGGGAGATAATCAATAACATTTATTATTGCGTCTAGGGCATATCTCCTACAGACTCCCACTTGCACTAGAGTCAATAATCTAGTTATTGCTAATGCACTTTACACCTGTGGCACACTGGTGTAAAATATGCTTCGCATGTTGTATAGCCTGATGTCCAACGGATCTGACGACTTCAGCTCCGTGTGTAACTTTGCATATCCTTGCGTTTTCACGCTTTCACAAAATTCATATTTTGTGTGGACTTGGCTTTTCATATGTGTGAATCATTGGTCGAAACCTGATTCCTCAGACTGAGCTATGGAGCAACTATCTGCAATAGTGTCCCATAGACCAAAGCCATCTTGGAACCATACTAAGTTCATGAATGAACTATATGATTCAACAACTTCTTTGTCGCTTCTAAAGCGTCAACATACTTAGCCTTTGTTATAGAATTCGCCACAATATCTTGTTTGGAACAATTTCCAACTACCGTGCCACCATGTTGTGTATTACACAAAACCCTTAACTTAAATCGAAAATCGCATGGAGCATTGATGAAGACTGTATCGATGTAATTACTTACAACGAGCACTTCATAATCTCTGCTTGCGAGAAAACATGTCATCAGTACTGCTCTAGTACTCAATGACATCTTTCAGTGTTGTCCCATGATCAGTACTTTGATCACTTTGGTATCTATACTCGCAACAACTTTGGAGTATTGGACATATCTGGTTGTTTTTACATACCATGGAATACATGATTAATCCAAACACAAGAGTGTGTGGAATCACCATCATGTATTTTGCTCATCAGTGTTTTGGGACACCGAGTCTTGCAAAAACTCTTTCCATGTGACTTCGGCAAGAATCACTCCTTGACGTTTTTCAATGCTAAAAGGTTTTAGCATTTTTTCAATATGTGTCTTTGCTCAGCCCCATTAGGTAAATCTATCTCCATAGATCACCATGCCTAATATCAAGGCTATTTAGCCCAAGCACTTCATCAAAAAAACTATTTTCAAATGAAGTCCTAATTCGTGTCAAGAAATTTATTTCCAATTAACAATGTGTCAATCACACAAGGTTTTTAGAAATATTATTATGCTCCCACTTATTTTCTTGAATCACAAGCATCTTCGTTACCCATTGATGAAGTCAAAAACCCTTTTCGACCATTTCATCAAAACACGAAGATTCCAACTCCATTTTGCTCTCTTCTATCCATTGCTGGAACTCTGAAGTTTGCATACTTACTAGCATCCTCTGGACTGACAAAATACCTTGGACTGTAACACATGCAAGTCCTTGGTTACATTTCCATTAGATGGAAATCCTTTCGTCATCCATGTTTCATATCTCATGATTGAAATATGTATTAATTGCTAGTTCAACCCGAACCGACTTTAAGCATCACTACGGTGAAACAACCTCATCGTAGTCAACTCCTTGAACTTGTTATTTCAACAAGTCGAGCTTTATGGATAAAACATTTTTATCCGTATCAGTTTTTAGTTCCATAAATATTCGTTAGACTCTAAGCCTTCCGAAAGGTGTATCAAGATTTTAATCTTGAAACATTTATATGGAAACTATCTCGGATTGTATTGGCATTTAGCCAATTCCGGAGTCAGGGCCCATCACCGCTTCCTTGTGTATCGTAGGTATACTGTTGTCCAACAACAATATCTCGTTTGCGCACCTGAGAGGTTTGCATGAGCCTTGCCTACGTGGTTCAGCTACAAGTTCGACCAAAGTCCATACATTTTATTGTAGAGACTTCCGTATCAGTCGTAGTAGGAAACTCCGGAATCACTTCCAAGGTTCCTTTCCTTTGACCTGATGACGAAGATACTGGTTATCTCGTCGAGTTGCACTGTCCTCCCACTCACCTTTTGTAAGAACTATTCTCTTTAAAAGCATACCGTTTTGTGGCAAAATCCTTTGCCTCGGTATAGTGGTGGGGGAATACCCAATGACTTGGGATAACCTACAAAGTAGCACTTGTCTGATTTAGAATAGGTTTGTAACCTTTTACACAAGCCCCATATTCCAAATGTTAAGAAAAGATATAACATGGTTGGGCGTACCATACCATGACGTCATTTCAACAGACCCGATGGAGCTCTTTTCAGTGTAAAAACCGCAGTCTCTAAAGCATCACTTTAAAAGGGATAATGGCAAATTTATTTATGTCATCTTTGATCTTACCATGTCATAAATGGTTTGATTACATCTTCACGGACTTTTCACTTGCAGTGGTGTTCCGGGAGGTGCAAATTATGAAACCCCTTTCACAACTCATCAGACATTCGCTAAACTTGTAACTCAAATATTCCTTTTCGCAATCAATTTGCAGAAACATAATTTTCTTGTTACAATAACTTCTACTTCATTTTTGAAAACCTTTTGAATGAATTCAAAAGATCCAGACTTACGTCTCAACAAGTAAATATCCATATATCTACTTGAGTCATTTCTGAAGATAGATAAATCCACTACTTGCAACAACATTTATTGGACTACACACATCATAATGTATGATCACCAATATGTTCTTTGCTCGTTCCTTATGGCCTGTGAACGGTATTTCAGTCAGTTCACTTTTCAGAGGAAAGTTGCAAGTGTCAGATGATTCAAAATCAAACGACTTCAAAATCCATTATAATGGAATTTTCCATGCGGGTTTCTCCAATGTGACCAAATGCAGTGCCACACTTGTGTGGTATTCTTTTAGTCTTGTGACATTTAGCATAAGTGTTATGGATGTATCATATTTCCATCAATATTCATAACATACATCCCATCTAGGATGGAAGCATGGCCCTTCATGTTATTCATAATACTGAACAACAATTGTTGTTTTTATGAACAACTCTTTTGCAACAAACATTGTGCAGTGGGCTAGAGTGTATGAAACTCTAAAATGAATTATGAAAGTAAACCCAAAGGTAATGTATTATTATCAATATTCATAACACACGTCTCATTCATAATGAAAGTATGACCCTTATGTTATCCATAACACCGAACATCGAAAGTTCTCTTATGAACAACCTTCTTGCAAGATGCCTTAAAAGAGCTAGAGTGTGAAACTCTAAATGAATTATGGAAATAAATACATAGGTAATACACCGATGGAAGGTATAGTAACATGTACTATGTTCCCAGCGCGTATCTAAACCTCATTTCCGACAAGTCCTTTAGGCCGTAGTAGTTCTTACATCGAGTTGCAACAGAATGCAATCGAGCGGGTATCTTTGTGATCAACTCACAATACCCAAGAATTAGTGATTAACATGTTTAACCATAATTCCCAAGAACTATATCTTTGACTAGCCTTCTATACATCAAAAACTTGTATGACATTCATACATGAGCTGGATATTCCAGTCTTCTTTCTTTCTGCCTTCATACTTCTAACAGTTTAACTTTCAGTATTTCTCCTACTCTCAGAAGAAGCACCCAACTTAAGAGTGGCGTTAGCCCCGGACTTCTTAGGCGTGAAAAGTTTCACTAACACCCTTCGAACACTTCCTTTCTCTTTAAGTTGTTGTTTTATTCACCTTCATATCATATGACAGGTGTTCTTCTAGATCCCTTTTTTATCAGTCCAATGTATAGTAAACGCTTTACTAATGTTTTGCAAACAAACATTGCTTTGGATATCTCATATCTTTTAGCCTTTGTCTGTCTCTAAAAATGATTTTCAGATTCCATGAATATCACATAACTATCCAAACTTTCGAAGTTCGGGTCTCATGGAAGCAAACATATTTCACTTGACCGTAACGGAATTTTAACTTTTGGATCGAAGGACGGGAGTCATATCATCCATAGCATTAGCGGGAGAATACCGAAAGTATGCGATACGACAAAGTCCTTCTCGTCACTCTTGACGACAATCCTCATATTACGTTACCAACCGTAAAGTTTTAACCAGATATTTAACAGCTATTCAATTTTAATAGGGAAGGTGGAAATGCGAGCCATTCTTCTACAACTATTATGCAAACCACACTTAGACAAAGTTCATAATTAATTGCACTGATAATTAAACAAGGTAATTCTACAGTGCGCTCCCACTCAAATCAATATCTCTCATAATTGATTGTGAGCGATTCAAGATCCAAATTACAATTCAACGCCAAGGATGTATCCATCTCAAGTGACGAGAATTGCAATCGGTAGGCCAACTTGCCAATCACATCTCTATGTGACTCTTGTTCATCTTTCGATGGGCGTGTTCCGAGCTCAGGACTTTCAAGCTAGAACGTCAAGACAACCAAGTGATCTTGCTGCGAGGTCTCAACTCACCCGCCTCACACATCCCTAATCGTTCGTACCCATGTATCCATGGCGCACCCCGAAAAGTTAGGTGCCGTGATGGTGCTACACTTGGGAGAACACTAACTACTTGATATTTTTGTGAGAGATCACCCTAATAAAAGCGACTACCGCGCAATCAAAAGGGTGCATCATAAGGGATAAACATCTCAGGCAATTCATAATAGCATGATATGGTATAGCCCTTTCTGATGGAGAAGTCTTGTATTTCTACGTCTTCGGCATTCGCGTCGGTGTTTACCTTCGCGAAGATTGCCACCACCTTGTCGATGCACCAGATAATATTGCTATCTCTATAGCTAATAAAATAAGTGCATTACTTAAGGTTGACACGCAGGTCATTAAAGTGACAATCATATGGCTCCAGCCATCATGCCGAATCATGACACGCAGGTCATGTTAATCAATTTACATGATATAGTCATCTCATACATAATCAAATTATTATGAGCATTGCTATACCACATCATATGCACATGCAAACCATCCTGCAAAACCAAGTCACACGCCTCTAATCGGTTCATGCAAAATTTTATTTTACGTGGCTTCTAAGGTTTCGAAACAAAACGAAGCTACCAACGTCCATCATCAAGCATGATAATCCAAGTTGCTAGATTAACTTGCGGGGTGTATGAAAACACGAGATAATAAAATCTCGAGCCCCATACTAAACTTCGTCATACGCATGACCCCCGTGCAGATCATATCTGCATTGCCCTTTCGTCTGCGAAATTTCATCTTTCTTTTTAACTACGGTGGAATTAAATGAACTGTTAGCACTTCGTTGATCAATCAAGATCGCGGATTGCCAGAACATTGAATCTCCACCATGCTGTTATCAAGATCAGATATATGCAAATCCCAGGGAAGCAACAAGAACATCGGGTAACAGATTTCATCTGATACCCGCACAAATAATTTTCAGTAATATAACTCATCTACTACCTAATTATATTGTGCAACACCCATACACCTCTATGTATTCTAGATCGCAACCTGCATCTACGCATAGCCCGGCTCATGATGCCATTGTAAGGTAACGCAGCAGAAAACAAAAAATTTCCGACCTACGCACCAGCCCAGGACCACTATGGAGACTGCATACAAGGTTTGATCTTTTCGTTACCGACTCGTAGCGCAGCGGAAGTAGAGTCGATGATGATCGGCGGTGCAGATCCCCGCAGCTAGGATTTACAACCTCCCAACCGCGAGGATGTATACCCTCGTCTGCCCCTCGGACAGCCCTTCGGGAGGCAGTCAGACAGTCCCCAGGACGGTGTCGCGGACAGCCCTTCGGGAGGACCTTCAAAACTCGGACGGTCACTCGAACAGCCCTTCGGGAGGACCTTCGAACCTCGGACGGTCACTCGGACAGCCCTTGGGGAGGCACTCTCGAACTAAGACCGAAACAACGATCTCTCTACAGATTTGCACACATACGGTGTCAACTATCCGGCAGGGCTTCGCCGTCCAGAACTAGTTCCTGCCGGAACCCAGACAACCTTTCGGCTCTACGAAACTATTTCGCTGGGAGGGAGAGAGAAGCCAGACAAGTCTATGGCATGTGTATAAGAGCAATGGAGTCCTTTGGGCAGCCCCCTCACCTCCTATTTATAGGAAAACCAAGGGGTAGTGTGCCTCCACAAATTACCAAAAAAAAAACCATGCAAAAGGGTTCACATGAGGGTGTTATGGACAAAATGGGGTGCCATGTGGAGCTCCAAGGAGCCCCACCCATCTTGGCCGGCCACACCCTTGGGGGCCCCCATGAGGGGCTTCCTTGGCCCCCAAGGCCTTCTAGAAGCCTTTTGGGAAATATCCCAAAAGGTGGTTTTCCATAAATATCCGAAAAGCACTTTCACAATTCACGACGACATTTTTCAGCGTTTGTTCGAACTGAAAATATTTATGTGGGCTTGGAACATTTCCAGTACCCACTAAAATAATTTTCAATGCATTCCGGAACAATTCCGGATTAGTGATTTTCATTTGCGAAAAGCATCTGAAGTGGTTCCGACAGCTCCGGAACATTTCCGGTTTTTCTTCTGGAAAATTCCCAGAAGTTTCCAGAATGGTTCTGGCACCCTCCAAGAATTATCAGGCATGTGCCAAAACCAATTTGACTTAATGGTATCCCCTGAAACAACTTTTCAGTTTTACCGAAACTGTTCCGGTGTTCTCTCTGCGGAACTTTTCCGTTGTCCGAAACTTTTCGGTGATTTTCTCTCAGACTCCCTGTCTAGTATTCAGCAGATAGATGACCCTTAAGCGTGTGACCCTATAGGTTCGGTGAAGTATAGACATGACCCGGAACCCCTTTCGATCAATGATCAACATCGGAGCCGTGGACACCCATATTGACCCCTATGCCCACACGAATGAATATTCGAGTGAACCTCCAGTTGCCGTGTGCTATTCCTGTTGCTTCGCGATATGTTACAAATACCCGAGGTGAGACATGTTGGCATCCCCGTGGATCAACAACTTGTCCACTATGCCAGTTACCTCGTTACCGGTATTGTTCTCTTTTCTCGTTACCATGTTCCGGCATCCCCGTGATCAAATCACAAAGTGTCTGGCCAGACGATGATGGATACCGTAACACCAAGAGGGCCCAGAGATATCTCTCCATCGTCGGAGGAGCAAATCCCAATCTTGAGCTATCAAGTTACTTGACATACTTTCCCATGAACCCGTAAGCCGCCGTAATAGCCATCCAGTTACGGATGACATTTAACAAACCCCAAAGTTCATGAATCAAGCATGAAGAAACTCGATACTCTCATGGTCTGAGGAATCATGCAAACGTTAACCATCTCTATGTTATTAACCATTTAACTTGTGACGAATGTATCTCATAGCATAACATCAATTCGGGTCGATTCTACACAAATGTTCTTCTAACATTGTGCCCTCAAAATTGCTAGCATAGACATGCCCATAATCAGGAAAACAGAACCATCATGCAACACTTGAGCTAGTCTTATAGGCCAGACTAGGAATACATTTTACCGTTTATTATTCCACACGTGCATATGAGTCTTCCTCCGAGCCTCGTGGTTATTGTAGACTCGAAAACCATAGCAGTTATAGCATGGAACATAAACCTAATTATGAACAGGGAGATAATCAATAACATTTATTATTGCCTCTAGGGCATATCTCCTACAGAACGATCACTGGAAGTGGAACTGCCCAGATACTTGGCAGATAAGAAGGCTGGCAACGTCAACAAAGGTATATTTGTTATACATGTTATTGATGTTTACCTTACTAGTGCTCGTAGTAGCCCCTGGGTATTTGATACCGGTTCCGTTGCTAATATTAGTAACTCGAAACAAAAGCTGCGGAACAAATGGAGACTAGCTAAGGGCGTGGTAACGATGTGTGTTGGAAGTGTTCCAAGGTTGATGTGATCACCATCGCATGCTCCCTCTACCTTCGGGGTTAGTGTTGAACCTAAATAAATTTTATTTGGTGTCTGCGTTGAGCATGAACGTGATTAGATCGTGTTTATTGCAATACGGTTATTTATTTAAGTCAGAGAATAATGATTGTTCTGTTTACATGAGTAATACCTTCTATGGTCATGCACCCAATGTGAATGGTTTATTGAATCTCGATCGTAGTGATACACATGTTCATAATATTGATGCCAAAAGATGCAAAGTTAATAATGATAGTACCACATACTTATGGCACTGCCGCTAAAGGTCATATTGGTGTAAAGCGCATGAAGAAACTCCATGCTGATGGATCTTTGGACTCACTCGATTTCGAATCACTTGATACATGCAAACCATGCCTCATGGGCAAGATGACGAGAACCCACTTTTCCGGAACAATGGAGCGGGCAAGTTACTTGTTGGAAATCATACATGCTGATGTCTGCGGTCTAATGAGTGTTGAAGCGCGCGGTGGATATCGTTATTTTCTTACCTTCACTGATGATTTGAGTAGATATGGGTATGTTTACTTAATGAAACACAAGTCTGAAATGTTTGAAAAGTTCAAGAAATTTTAGAGTGAAGTTGAGAATCATCGTAACAAGAAGATAAAGTTTCTATGATCTGATCGTGGTGGAGAATATCTGAGTTATGAGTTTGGTATGCATTTAAGATAGTGTGGTATTGTTTCACAGCTCACGCCACCAGGAACACCACAGCGTAATGGTGTGTCCGAGCATTATAATCGCACTCTATTGGATATGGTGCGATCTGTGATGTCTCTTACTGAATTGCCACTATAGTTTTGGGGTTATGCATTCGAGACAAGTACATTCACTTTAAATAGGGCACCATATAAGTCCGTTGAGACGACACCGTATGAATTATGGTTTGGCAAGAAACCTAAGATGTCGTTTTCTTAAAGTTTGGGGATGCGGCACTTATGTCAAAAGTCTTCAGCCTGATAAGCTCGAACCCAAAGCGGAGAAGTGCATCTTCATAGGATACCCTAAAGAAACAATTGGGTATACCTCCTATCACAGATCTGAAGGCAAGTCTTGTTGTCAAGAATGGATCCTTTCCAGAGAAGGAGTTTCTCTCGAAAGAAGTGAGTGGGAGAAAGGTAGAACTTGATGAGGTTATCGAGCCTTCGCTTAAATTGGAAAGAAGTGCAACACAGAAAGGTGTTCCTGTGATGCGTACACCAATTGAAGAGGAAGCTACTGATGATGATCATGAAACTTTGGATCAAGTTACTACCTAGTCTCGTAGGCCGACAAGGACACGTACTGCTCAGAGTGGTGCGGTAATCCTGTCTTGAAAGTCCTGTTGTTAAACTACGATGAGCCTACGAACTATGAGGATGAGATGATGGGCCCGGATTCTGACAAATGGCTTAAGGCCATTAAATCGGAGATAGGATTCATGTATGAAAACAAAGTGTGGACTTTGGTAGACTTGCCTAGTGACCGGCAGGCCATTAAGTACAAATGGATCTGTAAGAAGAACACAAATGATGATAGTAATGTCACTATTTATAAAGCTCGACTTGTCGCAAAGAGGTTTCCGACAAGTTCAAGGAGTTGACTACGATGTGACTTTCTCACTCGTAGCAATACTAAAGTCTGTTGGGATTATGTTAGCAGTTGTTGCATTTTTCGATTATGAAATCTGGCAGATGGATGTCAAAACAGTGTTTCCTTAAGGTAAGCAAGCTCCAACGACCCTTCTATGGAATGGTGCAAGCCTCTCGGAGTTGGAATAAAACTTTGATGAGGTAATCAAAGCTTTTGGGTTGATACAAAGTTCATGAAGAAACTTGTATTTACAAGAAAGTGAGTGGGAGCACTATAACATTTCTAATAAGTATATGTGGATGACATATTGTTGATTGGAAATAATATATAATTTCTGGAAAGCATAAAGGGTTGTTAGTTTTTCAAAGGAAGACCTGGATAAAGCTGCTTGCATATTGAGCATCAAGATCTATAGAGATAGATCAAGACACTTGATAAGACTTTCACAGAGCACACACCTTGACAAGATTTTGAAGGAGTTCAAAATGGATCAGTCAAAGAATGAGTCCTTGCATGTATTATACGGTGTGAAGTTGAGTAAGACTCAAAGCTCGACCACGACAGAAGAAAGAGAGAGGACGAAGGTCATCCCCTATACCTCAGCTATAGGATCTATAATGTATGCCTTGCTATGTACTACACCTGATATGTGTCTTGCTATGAGTCTGGCAGAGGGGGTACAAGAGTGATCCAGGAGTGGATCCCTTGACAGCGGTCAAAATTGTCCTTAGGTACCTAAAGAGGACTAAGGAAATGTTTCTCGGTTATGGAGGTGATAAAGAGTTCGTCCTAAAGTGTTACGTCGATGCAAGCTTGTACACCGATCCGGACGACTCTGAGTCATAAACCAGATACGTATAGTGGAGTAGTCATTTGGAATAGCTCCAAGTGGGGCGTAGTAGAAACATCTATAGTATGACATAGAGTTTTGCAAAGTACACACGGATCTTAATGTTGGAGACCCGTTGACTAAAACCTCTCTCACAAGCAAAACATGATCAAACCCCAGAACTCATTGGGTGTGAATCACATGGCGATGTGAACTAGATTATTGACTCTAGTGCAAGTCGGAGACTATTGGAAATATGCCCTAGAGGCAATAATAAATTGTTTATTATCATATTTCCTTGTTCATGATTATCGTTTATTATCCATGCTAGAATTGTATTGATCGGAAACTCAGATACATGTGTGGATACATAGACAACACCGTGTCCCTAGTGAGCCTCTACTAGACTAGCTCATTGACCAAAGATGGTTAAGGTTTCCTAACCATAGACATGAGTTGTCATTTGAAAACGGGGTCACATAATTAGGATAATGATGTGATGGACATGACCCAACCGTAAGCATAGCATTTGATCATATCACTAAGTTTATTGCTACTGCTTTCTTCATGTCAAGTATCTGTTCCTAAGACCATGAGATCATGCAACTCCTTGACACCAGAGGAATGCCTTATGTGCATGAAATGTCACTTCGTAACTAGGTGATCATAAAGGTGCTCTACAGGTATCTCCGAAGGTGTCTGTTGGGTTGGCATGGATCAAGACTGGGATTTGTCACTCCGTATGACGGAGAGGTATCTCTGGGCCCTCTCGGTAATACAACATCACAAGAAGCTTGCAAGCAATGTGACTAACGAGTTAGTCGCGGGATCTTCTATTGCGGAACGAGTAAAGAGACTTGCCGGTAACGAGATTGAACTAGGTATGGAGATACCGATGATCGAATCTTGGGCAAGTAACATACCGATGGACAAAGGGAACTGGATACGGGATTGATTGAATCTTGACATCATGGTTTGACCGATAAAGATCTTCGTGGAATATGTAGGAACCAATATGGGCATCCAGGTCCCACTATTGGTTATTGACTGGAGAGGAGTCTCGGTCATGTCTACATGATTCTCGAACTCGTAGGGTCTGCACGCTTAACATTCGGTGACGCTAGAGCATTATTGGGTTATGTATGTTGGTGATTGAATGTTGTTCGAAGTCCCGGATGAGATCCCGGACATGACAAGGAGCTCCGGAATGGTCCGGAGGTAAAGATTTATATATGGAAAGTTGTTTTCAGAGTTCCGAAAAAGTTTCAGTTTTTTCGGTATTGTACCGGGAAGCTTCTAGAAGGTTCTGGAAACTTTCGTAGGAGTCCAGAAGTCCACCAAGGGTTCCACCACATCCCAAGGGTCAGCATGGGCTGAGGGGAGGCACCCTGGCCTTATTGGGCCAGGCGTACAAGTCCCTTAAGGCCCATGCAGTTGGGAAAGGTGGAAAGTCCACCTTTGTATGGAAGGGAAGGAGGAGGACTGGGATTCCTTCTTCTCCCCCTTGGCTGTGCCCCTAGGGCTTGGAGGGGTTGTCCACTGATGTCTACTATGCAACTTTATTCTTGTAGACTTTATTGGGCCTCCAAGCGCAGAGTTTTGTAGGACAGTAGCAATTTTCCCTCAAGTGGATGATCTAAGGTTTATCAATCCGTGGAAGGTGTAGGATGAAGATGGTCTCTCTTAAACAACCCTGCAATCAAATACAAGAAATCTCTTGTGTCCCCAACAGACCCAATACAATGGAAAATTGTATAGGTGCACTAGTTCGGCGAAGAGATGGTGATACAAGTGCAATATGGATGGTAGATATAGGTTTTTGTAATCTGAAAAATATAAAAACAGCAAGGTAATAAATAGTAAACAACGAGCAAAATGATATATTAATGCTTGGAAACAAGGCCTAGGGTTCATACTTTCACTAGTGCAATCTCCCAACAATGCTAACATAGTTGAATCATATGATCATCCCTCAACGTGCAACAAAGAATCACTCCAAAGTTCCTATCTAGCGGAGAACAATAAGATGAAATTGGTGTAGGTGGTAGAACCACCTAAAAGTTATTCTTTCCGATCAATCTTTTGGGGTATTCCTATAAGTGTCACAAACAACCCTAGAGTTCGTACTAGAAAAACACCAATGATGCATATCAATCAACCATAATGTCAGCTAGATACTCCAATGTCACCTCAAGTATCCGTGGGTAAATTATGCGACATGCGTCAAACAATTTCAGATCTATCATATTCAATCCAACACAAAGAACTTCAAGGAGCACCCCAAGATTTCTATCGGAGAACATGGTATGAAAACATGCAATCAACCCCTATGCATAGATCCCCAAGGTCACCGGAGTCCGCAAATTGATGCCTCGACATATATCAAGTGAATGAATAGAATACCCCAATGTCACTACGGGTATCCCACACAAGACGTACATCAAGTGTTCTCAAACCATAATATTCAATCCAACATAACGAGATCTCAAAGGGAAAGATTCAATTCATCGCAACATGATAGCAAGGGACAAACATCATATGATCCAACTATATTAACAAAGCCCGTGATACATCAAGATCGTGCCATCTCAAGAACACGAGAGAGAGAGAGAGAGAGAGAGAGAGAGAGAGAGAGAGAGATTGAACACATAGCTACTGGTACATACCCTCAGTCCCAAGGGTGAACTACTCCCTCCTCGTCATGGCCTCCGCCGGGATGATGAAGATGGCCACTGGTGATGGTTTTCCCTCTCCGTTAGGGTACTGGAACGTCTCCAGATTGGTTTTTCATCGATACAGAGAGTTGCGTCGGCGGAACGGAGAGTCTCTGTTTATTTTTAGGATTTCTGGGATTTATAGGATTTTTCAGCGTTAGAATCACGCGCAACGGAGCCACGTGGGCCCCCACCACATATCAGGGCGCGGCCTAGGGGGGCGCGCCCTGATGGCTTGTGCCCCACGTGTGGCTCCCCTCCGGTGGTTCTTTTCTCCAATATGGCTTATTTCCTCCAGAAAAAATCACCAAAATGTTTCGGGCGATTCCGAGAACTTTCATTTTCTGCACAAAAACAACACCACGGTAATTCGGCTGAAACAGCGTCAGTCCGGGTTAGTTCTAAATAAATCATGTAAAGTGTATCAAAACCATATAAAAATATTGTCAACATAGGTGAATATGGCATGAATACTTCATAAATTATTGATACGTTGGAGACGTATCATCCACCACGCCCCTCCACCTATATATAGAGGGCAGGGGGCGCCCCAAGAGGACACACCAAGCCCTTGCCCCCCCCTCTCTCTCTCTCTCTCTCTCTCTCGATTCTCCTTTGCTCCTCCGTTCGTAGTTCTGGTAGTGTTTGGCGAAGCCCTGCTGAACTAGCTCCACCACCACCTCCACCATGCTATCCTGGTGGTTGAGAACCCATCTACTACTCCGTCCTTGCTCGCTGGATCGAGGAGGGGAGACGTCATCGAGCTGCACGTGTGCTGAACGCGAAGGTGCCGTCCGTTCGGCGCTTGATCGGGACGGATCGCGATTGGATCGTGAAGGCGTACGACTACATCAACCACATTATATACGCTTCCGCTTAGCGATCTACAAGGGTATGTAGATACACTCCCTTCTCGTAGCTATACATCTCCATGGATAGATCTTACGTGTGCGTAGGAAATTTTTTGTTTTCCATGCAACGTTCCCCAACATTAACTGTGTGTTTGCCAGTTTCCGGATGTAGATGCAACGGTTCTAGATCCAAACAGATGTTCTTGATTATCATGACTCTTTCCGTGTTAGTGGTCGAAACAAGGTGTGCACGAAAAATTCTATGCTTTGGAAAGTTATTCTTGTATGTTTTTTATTGTTTTTCCATTTATCATAAATTACATCCTTTACTTTGTATGGGAGAGCGGCCAATCGGAACCGCATCTCTTTCTAACCTAGTGCGGGTTTTAATTTCATAAAAAGAATCTCTATAGCTTTGAGTAATTTTTTCAGTTCATGTCTTGTGCTTTTTACTTGTTGCTGCTGCTAGTGGCTAGAAGTTCATGAGAAGGAATGCAGACTAACACATTTAGGAAGATGTGTGCTAAGTATATTTTTTTTCTTGATGTAGATTATAATTTTAAAAAGTATTTTCTAGGTTCAAATTATTTCATACCCACAAGTTGCACATTCTTCCTATTGTAGTTTATATATTTAAAAGCTCTAGAATAATTGTGCAAAATGACATGCAACTTGTATTAAATTGTTCTACCCTAGGATTAAATCCATTGCGGATGTTGAGGCGGGTGGCGCAATGTTTTGCTTTGACCAAGGCAGATGCTCGCCTCGCCTACAACTTCACCGTATTCGGCCAGGCCCAACTGGGAACGATAGCTAGCGACCAAAGTGCATCTACATAGAGTTAAAAGGAAATGCATTCATAATATTTTCAATTTTTATCTATACACAATTTTTTGATTTTTCTATTCTGGAGGTGTTATGAAAACTATATTAAAAAATATTTTACTAAATAATCAAGAAAATGTCGCCATTTAAGAAAGGTTCATAAAGAGTTTTTTTGTACATTAAAAAATGTATAAATAATCATTCAAAATAACATTCAACATTTTAAGAAATGTTCAATGAATATAAAGAAAAATGTTTGTACCATTATGAAAATGATCAGGACAACAAAAAGTATTCACACATTTACAAATTGTTCATAATAATATTTACAAAGCTCATTGAATTAAAAAATGTTTATCATGTTCTTGAACACATGTTCGTGACATATCCAAAATGTTCACCTTGTATAAAGAAATGTTCGCATTGTATTATATAATTTTTACCCTGTAAATTGTTCATTAAATAAATAATTTTCTAATATGTCCTATAAATTTAAATATCTTTCTAAAAATATTAAATGTGCATCTGAAAATATATTTAAATTGTATTAAATAAATGTTCAATATGTGTTGAAAAATTAATCAACGTGTGTGTGAAAATTGTTTGATGTGTATTAAAAAATGTTCAATGTATCTTTGAGAAAAAAAGATAAAAGAACAAGAAAAGTAAAAATTGGAGAAAATATAACAGCAAAACAAAAGACTAGAGGAAACCCTTCCAACACCATGCAGATTCCGCAAAGCAGCACTGAATAGTGTCCGCCTCCTTGCTAATGGGTGATGGCCTGTATAGCTTCGCAAGACGCGAGCACCGTAATACGGTGTCTCTTAGTCTTGCTTATAGCGATATAGAGGTATGCCCCGTCTTAGTCCTGTTTTTAATATTGATCATATTTTCAAATATTCTAAATACATAAATTTCCAAAAATAATTTAGTTTATTTTTTAAAAATATTTCAAAATGTTCAATGCAAATATGATAAAATGTTAACACACTGTAAGTAATTTGTTATAATGTTTTTTTTTGAATGTAGATACCATTAAAAAAATGTTTGCGATATTTGGTGAAATAATGTCAGGTTAATTAGTCGAATTTGCAGCAGGTACAAGGGGTATTGCTCTGAATTTGGAATCCAAAAAATGCTGGGATTGTATTAATTGGCGATGGGTTGATGGTACAAGAGGAAAGCTATGTAAAGTCAGAAACAATATGCACTTATTATCATATAGTTTACATGAATATTTTTACATGTTTATACAATATAAAATTTCCTGTAATTTATGAAAAAATATCGATACCTCTAAATAAATTTACATTATATTTCTAAAAACGTTGATGGGTCTCAAAAATATGTTTGGGACATTTAAAAATGTTTATGGAATGTAAAAAAATGTTCACATATTAGAAAATAGGTTGTTTCATAAATACAATGTTTAAACGTATGTTTGAGAAATGTGTAACATGTATTCATTTTTATATAGAAAAGCATGTACTTTATAAAATGGTAACCTTGTGTCTGAAAAAATGTGGAACTTGTATAAAAGTATTAAAATTTTATATAATGTGTATGAAAAAGTTGACATAAAAACTTGTATTTCATAAAAAAAATTGAAAAATGTGAATTGTGTAGAATTATTTTTCCTTGTTGTATACGGAAATTTTATAATGTGTTAAAATGTGACTTTTGTTGAATAAAAAGAACAAAAGGAAATTTAGGAGATATCAGAGGAAAAACAAAGATAACAGAAGAAAGAAACACAGGAAAAGGAGAAAAGAAAATTTCAAGAAAACCAAGGAAAACCTGAATAAAACAAACACCAAGAAAAAAAATAGCACGCCCGTTTAGCATTGAAGAGATTCCTCATACCACATCTGGTCCAAGTCAGGGCAAGCCCAATAGATGTTTTTGCTTTTTATTTTATTTTTATTTTTTAATGAGATAAGACACGCTAATTAAATGATAGGATTTTGAAGCATAATCATTGCATTCAACAAGGATATTATTCTTTACTTATTTCTTATTTTTAATTACTTAATTTAAGGATTAAAATTTTTCTAATGAAATTTTTTCTTCTTCTTCGATTCAAAATAGAAGAATAAAAGATGGCCAACGTTATCAGACTCAATCAACTAAGATCCCGGTGAACTGAGCTATATAGAAAAGAAGCCTATCAACAGCCCATTTGTGTGAGTATCTTTATCCTAAACAATTCTTTCAAATTCCTTTAGCCATTGCTAACTTGTTCATGCTAACTATAAAGTGATGCCAGTGTGTGGGTCTTCTGAATTCTCAGCTGGGCGGTACTGAGACCCCTTAATTTCTTTTACTGTGAGGAAATTGTCTGAATTTGCACCAACAAATCCAAATTAATAGACTATTATTTCCTTGCACATCCAAGGATTTTAAGCTAAAAAACAAAAAGGAAGAAGATCCAATTGGTTAAACTAGGAATTTCTATTTTTATATAGAGTTCAAGATCGAGTCTCAGCTCCTCTTTCTTATTTATGAATAATGTGAAAATGCCAATGCGACATCCTACTATATTGTGTCGCACCATAATTCCATCCTTTATTATCCAAATTGAGGATAGTCTAGTGAATCACGTGATATATTTCATGCCAAGTAACGAGTGCACATTATACCAAACATGTGGAGTTTTGCCAACAAGTTTTATGTCTAGAAAGCTTTTGCTGATGAGTCATTAAGTTTGTATTTTTAATAATTTGCATGGGTGCTAGTTCCCGGATATAACTTCAAGGTCCAAACAGATTTTCGTGGTTATCACAACTCTTACTATGTTGGTCATCAAACCATCAATGGCGTGCACGGAAAATTCTAGGCTTTGGAAAGTTATTCTTCTATTCTTTTTACCTTTTAATTTTTTATATTCATAAAAATAATCCTTCAATTTGCACAGGAGAGAGGGCCACCGGAACCGCGCCTCTTGCGAACCTAGAGCGGGATGCAATCTCATAAGAACAAATTCTTATAGCTTGGAGTAAAAAGAATTGGGTCCATATGTACTGGGCTTTTTACTTGTTTCTACCATTTGTGGTCTGAAGTACATGTGAAGGAACGGATACTAGCACATTTAGAAAGATGTGGGCTAAGTATTTTGTGTTGATGTAGATTATAATAATTGTTTATTTATTTATCTAGGTTAGAAATATTTTATGCCGATAAGATGCACATTCTTTGTATTGTAATTTCAATGTTGTAAAGGTGTATAATACTTTTACTAAAAATATGCAACTTGTGCTAAATTGTTATACCTTGGGGTAAAATCTTTTCCGGATGCTGAGAGCCTGGGATGCATATGATCATATCTTGGTGGTGTGGGCTATACCATGGCCCGTTGCTTTCAATTAGTATATGGCTCGTTCAACATGGAGATGTGATTTCTTTTAAAGCCTCATACTGCCTCTCACCCAATAGCCATCGGCAGAGCAAGGCCAATGGTTGTTTTTGTTTTAACGAGATAACACACAATGCAAAACAAGCCAGCGTCACACTCAATCGACGGAGTTTTAACAAGAATCTCAGTCAGTTGAGCTATACAGTAAAGATACCAAGTAGACGTAGTAGCTCATTTCGTGTGAGTATCTTTATCCTAAATAATTTGTTCAAATTACTCTAGTCATTGCTAACTGCCTAACTTTTCATGCTAACTATAAATTGATGCCAGCGTGCCGGTTTTCTGAATTCTCACCTGAGCGATACTGAGACCCCTTACTTTTTTTTACCATGAGTCGATTTTCTGAATTCTTAAATGCACATCTATAGGTTAGCTCGGGCACCAAAGGATCTGAATTAAGAAGACACTATTTCCTTGAACAAGCAAGGATTTTATGCCCAAAAACGAAAAGAAAGAACATTCAATGAGTTACTCAACTGATAAGTGCCACATGTGTGACAAGTAACACCACAATGGCGTTTTAACAACTAAAATTGTCATTCTAAAAAAACCCAAAAATCTGAAACTTGCCATCCAAACAGAAAGTTGCAATGCTTCGCAACTAAAGTTGCCATCTTTGGGTAATTAAAGTTGCCATAAAACCGTCAGGACGGAATTGCTTCGTGCCACACATGTGGTACTTATCAAGGTCCATGAGTTAAACTAGATTTTTGTGTACATACTTACATAGTTAAATATCGAGTCTCCGCTCGTCTTTCTTACTTCTGAACAATGTGAAAATGTCGATACGACGTCTTGCGATACGGCGTCACGCCATAGTTGCATCCATTATTTATATCCGAAAAAATAATATTAGCAAATCATTCGTCAAAATTTGATGAGTGACACAGGCTGCAACCGCTATCTTCACCGCCTTCCGGTGGCTATGCCAAGTAATGGTCACAAATGTGTAGTGCCCCTGTAGCTTTCACACGGGTGACAACTTCACCTTGAATGTCCGAACTTGGTTGGCAGCAACAAACACCAGCACTGGGGGCTTAACCTCAATTTTGACTTCGATAGCTATGCACCTCGACTCGGTACACAACGTCAACCTTGTCAACATCGGGCACCGTTCTTCACACGGTGATCGGAACACATTAGGCTGGGAACAGCAATAAAGGGCACATTCACTTGGTATGCCGGCGGCACCCCCATATCACAACTTATGTTCGTCCTTCTGGTGATTGTGCATTGGAAGAATTTGTTGTAGTCGCACGGATCAATGTCATAGACCAGGTTGGGGTCGGCCACGCCACTGAGGTTGTTGTTCCTGCTGCTGTAATCGGATGGGTCAGCGATCTTCCCTTCATCCAGTATTGGCATGTCGTGCCCATCCGAGACATGGGCTGGCAAAAACATATTGACTGAAAAAAATCATGAAGTGATGGACTTGATAATATCTGGTCCACAGTAATGGTTGGCTGTTTATCGGGCATAACGATGGCTGATTAGATTGTGACGGAGACCAATCTGGGTGTAGAGCCTTGAGCAGCATGATGGTGCCTGCTACATGACGGGTTGCCATTAACATCGCGGGCATGATCACATGATTTGCCTTTGGTTGTTGCCAAGACGTTGGCCCCAGATGCAACTATGCCAGTCTTGATAATATTAGGGTAATCAGGTGATGGACCTCTTGAGGAGAAATAGGTCGCTTTTGGCGCCAATATCTCGTTCCTCATCGTTGTGCACGCAGGTTCAATCTTTGCCATCACTAGTGCAGATTAGATCATCACACATGGTTAAGAAACCCTATCACACACGCAGGTGCAAATCGTCGCCTTGTGATGTTGTGCGGTAAGGGAGGGGTGCATTGCACACACACCACGGGATACCCGTGGGTGGTAGGATGCAGAAAGCAATCACATGAGATGCCTAAACCTATCACACACAATTTTGCACAATGCAGCGTGTGGGATTCATGTATCATTGCACATGTCTGCACGGAATAAAACGTGTGTAGTAGTTTGCCGAACATAGACGGTGAGGCAAGGGGAACTGCTTGCCAGATATGACATGTCGCACATGGTTTGACCGATGTGAATGTGAGTGATATTTCAAAATAAAGCAGTGTCAATATGTAATCTATGGAAGACGAATACCTCACGCCAGCCATACACCACTTCAAAAACTCTAATCCATGTGGAATTGTTTAGCGGCAAAGAAGTCAAACTATAACTCAAAACATACTTATTCAAAGGATTTGCTAAAAGCTCCATCTTCTCTAGTGACAAAGCTGGTGAAGAAGTAAGTGATAAGTCCCCTAATATCGAGCAACACATATGTGGATAGCGGGTCGGCAGTCATTCGTTCAAAGAGTTGCATGTGTTTTAGGACCTAGAGTAACAGAGAACGTACTTGTAGCATAACGTATGAATTTAATGTTGCACAAGATCGGAAAAATGTATTCATGTATTGTGCATTCTTTGTTGGGGGTTCCCTAGAATAAAACATCATGTCTTAATTGGATTCCTTATATGGGATATCCAACCATTTAGAATTCACGTTTAAAAGGGTTTATCATCGTCGTACCATTTCCAAGGCTAGGGGATCATTCCCTTGACTCACACAGATGAAAGTTTTTGCAATTAAAAAATAAATTTTAATTTAATGTTCATGAAAAAGACATTGAATCAACTATAAGAAGGATATACTGGGTGTGGAAGTAAAAGGTTGTGGGTCATCTCAGGGGAAATAAATTGCACATGCCGTCAAGTATCGTATATATATCCTTTTGAATTTATACATTATTACTTACTTAAGATCTTGACTCAGAGTCCATTTGTTACTTGTATCACTTGAGAACATGTACTTTTCTACCTGGGCCCTTTTTTCTATTCTCTGGTATATAGTTCTTGATACAATTTCTTATATTCTTTAATCTTCTTCTTCTCCGACTCGACGAGCACCTTCATGACCGGCGTCGGCTTCCGCGCCCGCTTTCCTCTGACTGGATCAAGGGGAGGGCAACCTGCCATTGTCGGGGCCATTGCGGTCTTGATACCGCCCGTGCTGCCAGCCTTGGTTGACAGTGTGCTAGCCCGAAGCAAGTTTTCGTGCACAACCTCTTCCTTGGAGCGGGAGGCTGCGCACGGGTCGTTTCCGGTAGCGTCCCGCTGATGAGGTGGTGGAAGGGTCTTGTTGCTCCATTCCGTTTGAAATCGCGGGCATCGGTGGTGGAGGCAGTGACAATGGGCGGTGACGACGGGAAGTGGTGGCCACTCGGGCGGGAAGCGGAGGGGGCCAAAACTTTTACAATGGCAGGCATTGGTAGAGTATATTTGAGAGAGTTGGGCTTCTTTTTGCAGCCGACTCTTAATTTTTTACTCCTCTAACTGTTTGAGAGATCAGTTATTAGGTGCAATTAGAGGAGCAAAAGAGGATTTACAGGTTTTTAAGGGATTAGTTAGAGATGCTCTTAGGAATTTTCCTCGTGTCTCTTGTTGCTTGCTTGTTTGCCTCTTTCATTGTAGTTGTAAGTACGAAAATGGAGGGAGTAGCTCAATAAAAAATACTATAAAATTCAGGAACCTAAGTTTAAATCAGGTACTTGTGCACCCTGAAGGGCCTATGTAGCTCAACCTGTCGTTGGAGTGAACCAAACTTTTCCTCCCCGTAACCAGAGATTGGTTTTGTTTTCATGGCACCAAGTGTCCTTTGTAAAGTATATATAGTTCATTTTCTTTGGCCGGATCTACGAAAACCAAATTAACAAACAATAGGCACACAACTAAGAAAGGTCCTTTGTGTATATATGCGCCATTTGTTCAAGAGCAAATTGATCCACGCATGTAACATAGGACAAATGTTACTCCAATCAGGGAGCGTATGTGCACTGGAGCAATTGGTGCGTGCACCGGACACTGGTTGCACATTCAAAAATTTCTGAAACAAATTAGTGCAATGACACAACATCATTCGATTTTGGCACCAAATTTCACATCAAAATTTGAAATTTTGCGCGAGATACAAAAATGACAAATTTGACATCAATGTAATACTTGGGCTTTAGATTTGGCCCATTTTCACATTGATGTCAAATTTGTCATTTTTGTATCTCATGCAGTGTTTCAAATTTGGATATAAAATTTTGTGACAACATCGAATGAGGTTGTGTCAGTGCACTAATTTTTTTTCAGAATTTTTATTTTTGAATGTGCAACCGGGGTCCGGTGCACCAGTAGCACCAGGTGCCTCGGTGCACCAGATATGCTCTCACTCCAATCAAAACCCCACCCCTCCACACACACACACACATGGTCAAAACTATTTGTTTCAAGAACAAGCGTCTCAAGTAAATTAAGAATACAAGGCCAGTCATATGAGCAACATTGTTTGGGCCGATTGTTACATTCGAGAACACTAAATTATTAGGACTAAGATGCAGTTAAGTATAACATAGCCTTGTGTAATAGCCCACGATTGCACATTCCTCAGCCCGGCTATGAGTTAGCTGGTTTGCTACAATTTAATACCTTAAATGCCTCAATGTCCTTCCTATCTCCTCATGTTTATTGTTAACCTAATTTTCCGCCGCCACGGCCTCCCCGGGTGATCTCTACTCCACCCCATCTCCCGTAATATATACACCAGTCATCTTGAGGTTCCTGTCGATAGCAAGCTAGCGCATGGCACCTCTGCATCGTAGATGATCCATATCCTTCATAGGCTTTTGCTAACCTAATTTGCCGCCGCCACAACCTCCAATGAAACCCAACCTCTCCAACCCTCTCCAAAGCGATGGCTCCAATCATTCGGAGGCATCACACTATGCTAAATATCATACTAGAATTAGCACCACCCATGATGTCTTGCAGTTAACATCTCTATCTATGTCATATCATTGCCCTTGTTTCGCCAATCATTCTTTCAATCGATCATTACTCCCTACCTCAAGTAGGATGGATAGTAGCATCTCCGCCGGCGAGATCTAAGATCTTGAAAGAAAGGTTCTAGGATCTAGGAGGAAATAAGCTCTCCGACCCTTTGGAAATGGCGCTCGATGAACACCACCGAGAAGATCCGATGAAGTAAGTTTTCATTTTCCTAAAATTTATCTATCACTGTTGATCCCTTGTTACCTCACCTAGATAATACATTAAGATTATTGTATCTTTTTGTTTTCTGCGGGTATTAAGATTATTGTATATGGAGAAGGCACAATGGCCGGAGCCAACCCTAGAGCAAACCTTGGGCCGGGCTAATTCTCCTTCGGCTTAGGCGTATATACTTTATAATTTATAATATTATTTTGGAGATACACATCATTGCTTTTTTTGGTCCCAGCCCGGAGTTGAAGCCCCGGTAGTCTTGGGCCTAGATTCATACTTGCCCGAGAGCATTCGTATGATAGGAGAAACAAAATAATTGATGAACAAGACAGAGCCGTCAATATTGCATGTCTCGTGCTAGGCTTAACCCTTGTTGGGCTTAGACTTATACATTCGAGAGTTTTTTTCCCCTAGGTCTAGAGCGATTATACTGAGGGGCTCACTAGCTAGTACATCCATCTTGTAACAGTTTTATATTGATAAACGATTTAAACCTTAATTTTTCCAAAAATAATAATTCTTGGATGGAACACATAATTTTTCTGAGAGCGAAGCGCAATGCAGCGTATACATAATTTGATCCAATTCATTCATGTATGTATGTACATTCTGATAGATTTTGTGTTAAACCGCCAGCTCAATTACATTAGGAATACAGTTAAAGATGGCAAACTGATTAGGAAAACCGAGTCTGGCGAATCGATGGAATTTGCTAACTAATTAATGCCCAGCCTGGAATACATTGGACGCAATATACGACTGGATCTCTATGCAGTATGGCAGCACGTTCAAAATATGTCTGGTTTTCCTGCCATAACTAAACCAATAATGAATTACCACAATCTATTTGATCTCGTGATGAACTGCCATCTGCACATTGTCGATTGCAAATTAAACATTCCCGTTGTGGGATCCAGCTATATACGCGGTGATCCTATCTTGTGTAGTGCCATAATCGGCAAGCTTTGACGCCACCGTATCTCTGCTCCGTATTGCATGCAAACAAAACAGCGGCGGCAAGCGGAAACTTCTTTCCAGAAACATGAAGATATACTTTGATACTCCATGTCATTTAATCACAAGGATACGCCAGCGAAATATTTGAATTTTCTTGGCGGGATTAGAACGCGGTGAAGGAACGTGGTTATGAATGGACGGCGGAGATCGACCTACTACCCCTATAAATACCCCTGTACCTTGGCCGGGCACAAGGCGCACCCCATCACCATCCATAAGCTCAAGCTGCAAGCAACAGAGCTAGCTACATCCTCCACCATAAGCTCTAACTAAGGTTCATAGCTACTCTCCTTCCTCTGTTTCCGCCTTATTCATTTTTTTTCTCTCGCCATGCATCTCGTCTCCATGCATGCAGACAAGATTGATCGAGATTTTTTTTTTGCGGGTGAAGATTGATCGAGATTAATCTGCTAGAGGCTATATACATGTGAAAACAAGCTAGTGCATCCTGATCGGTTTTGATCTATGCAGCACAATTTGTATATGCATCTGTTTTTGTTGATTTCTTTGCCTTTTTGTGCTTATCCTCATGTATTTTCGGTGCTACATGACCCAAAAATAAGCATAGGAAAGCGTTAACTTTGCTCTTTTCTTTTTTCTTGATCTATTTTTTTGTCCTCCCGTACAATTTTCTCTCTCTTATCTTTCCATGACCGGTGAAGCATTTCATAAAGTGGTAGACACCATTTAC
Organism: Elymus sibiricus; assembly: GCA_039707655.1. Lineage (NCBI taxonomy): Eukaryota > Viridiplantae > Streptophyta > Magnoliopsida > Poales > Poaceae > Elymus > Elymus sibiricus. Next base: position 445,982,163 of record CM077663.1, on the reverse strand, counting down.
GAAAGTTACATACTCTGATGATTGTATCTGTTCCGTCCTTATTTCTTCTGCCTCTCTCTCTCTCTTTCCTTTTTTTTTTTGCATCAACGATGTTGCACAATTTTTAATTTGGCTCCCTGGTTACAAGATCGAGATTGTTAGATGCGCTGCCTAAACACACAAATAATATATTGCTGATTTATAATTTGGATCTGTATATTGTTGCACTGGTTGTTGTTGGCATGAAGCCATGCATATGGATCTATGTAGATACCAAGCATGTTGCAGATTTTGTGTGTGTGTGTTTGGAGAAATTATCCATCCAAGTATAGCACAGTCTCTGCCATTGTTGCTATCGATCCAAATTAAGCACAACATTTCTTTCTGGGTTTTTTCTTGTTATTTTCATCCTCATCTATGTAATGGGGGGGGGGGGGGGGGGGGGGGGGGCAGGGGGATCTCCATCTCTTCCCCCGATAAAGCATTCTAGAAACTACTAGTAGAGATACTGATTAAGAAAGTGTGCATACCTCTGATCTCAACTTATTCTGCATGCATGCTTGATTTTGCAGAACAGTTCTGTTTTTTTTTTGCGGGGACCATTTCTGTTACTATATATCAGCTGAGATCTATGAAACGTGGGGTTATCTTCCTATTAGCTAGGTGTGGATCAGAAATAACTAATCTCTTTATAAACTTTGTTTGTTTTTGCAGTTTTTTTAGCTAGCTGATCATGGCATCCACCCTCAAGGCATTGCTTGTTGAGGATATGCTAGTTCAACGCATGGTTCTCTCCGCTATGCTGCGCAATCAGTTTCACTGCGAGATCACCATGGCGAAGAATGGGAAAGAAGCTGTTGACATGTTCCTTGAGGGCAACACGTTCGATATAGTTTTTTGTGATAAGGACATGCCCATAATGACCGGTCCTGAGGTACTACTTTAGCTAATTTCCCATTTCGTTCTCTTCCTTTTTCTTTCTATCTTGAACAAAACACACATTGGATGGCCACCTCATGACACAATATTTCCTGTACATGTTACTTGACAGGCAGTTGTGAAGATCCGTGCCATGGGTGCCACTGATGTGAAGATCGTCGGGGTGTCCACTGATTTTGAGGCCATGGAGGCCTTCATGAGTGCCGGTGCTGATGTATTTGTACCCAAACCAATCAGGCTTGAGGTTGTCGAACCTATGATCCAGGAGGTCATCAACAAGAAGAATAATTAACGATGGTCTGCGGCAATCTAGCTTGCTTGATCCAGCCATCAAGAAAATTTTAAATGTTCAGCTAGCTTGTGTCTGCTAGCTCCAGTCCGCATTATATTATTATTATTGCCGGGGTTGCCATTTTGTTTCGAGATCATGTTGAGGGTCCGGCGTCACTGGCAAGTGGCAAGAACCAAGAAGAACAAGCAGAGATGTTAGTACAATTAGATCATTGGGATCGATGTACTAATGTGTAACCTTTTTGAATTCAATCTATACCACTTCTCGTTAATTTATGCTTCATGGTGTGTGACGTGTGCATGAGTTCCAGAGGATTCGATTCCCAATTAATTTGATAATTGTCTCGCGGTTTGGATTTCTGTTTGGCGTGGTACGTCTAACTAAAGACCCATGTAAAGCTAAACAAGGACCGCATACAATAATTTCTTTTTGGAAACATGAAACAAATACTATATATATGATGGCTCGTTTAATCACCATAGGCTAACCAACATTTTAGTTTCGCCAGTGGGATTAAGCTGCGGTGCTTTCTCATGTGTGAGCTAAAATGTGGGCTATCACATTTTTTTCGATAAAGGAAATATATTAATATCACGAAGATACCAATTACACCCAGCCTCAGCCTCTGCACCAACAAGATATCGAAAGACATCAAGGATGCACACAACCTAAAACAAAAATAAAAAAGAGAGAAATACGAAAACAAAGACCCCGCGCAGTAATGAAACACTCGCAACAAAGACAACACTCGACGCCTCCAAGAAGGAAACAATGCATAAACGTTGTCGTCGCCCGATCAAGGATCTTGAGTTTTCACCCCGGAGAGAGTCCGAGATCCCAAAAACAATGCCTTCGCAAGATCATTGCCAGGTACAGCCAATGAAGGCAAGACCTTGGGCTTTCACCCTGGAGATCGCGGGTCGGTACTTGAGAAGCATCCCCAAAAATGTTGTCCACCTATGTTGTCCACCATGGTCACTGCAAGTCCTCAACACCCGACACACAGGAAAAAAAACCTGTGTCGTCATTCTTCAACGCAACCAAAACTCCTCGCCGCCATTAAGTCTTCGATTGCAGTCACCATGACTTTCTTCACCGCCGTCAATGCCGTGGAAATTTATACTGACATGTCCCATGGCACCGACAAGACAGCGAAACTTCGCGCCACACCCTCATGAAGCATCTCTGGCCGAAGATGAGGGCGCGCCCGACCAAATCAATTCCGATCTAGATATTCCATGGTGCCATGCGTCAAAAGCTGATATCTCTAATAGGAAGACCAGAACTTGCCGATGTCTAGATCGAAGAGGTCGTCATGCAGATTAAAGTTTTGGAGCATGAAGAACAGCAGAGCCAACTGACATAGGACTCCTACTGGACTGAGACGGACTAAATCTGGGCATGAGAAACTACCACAGCCAAGCGCCACCCAGCCGAGCACCGACGAGCAGATCGAAGACGTGTTTCCTGTCTTCGAGATCCACTGCGCCCTTGTGCCATGGACAGCACCAGACCGGGCAGCCAAAGCAGCATGGAGCAGTTCCTCCAGGCCAGACCGTCGCGCCGCCCAAGCAGCCGCAGGAATCGCCTCCGTCGTGAACAGGTCCGGGGCCGCCGCCCCGGCGCCCAAGCATCCGCCGGCCAAATCGATTCCAACCAAGGACAAAAGCAGAGGCCCGCCGCCGTCGTCAGCCCCACATGATTCTCCCAGGGGCGTCCTCCGACGGCAGCGTGCAGAGAAGATTGTAGATGAGAAACGCGCTGGGGGAGAGATGAGATCGTCACCCGTGTCGCCCGTTCGGACAACAAGAAAAGCTCACATAAAGAACTACAAGAAAAGCTCAAGGTTCGTGAGCTGCTCGAGATCGACTGTCGTTTGGCTCGACTCGAGATAAAATGAGCTGAGTATAATCATCTTATGTAGCTCGTTTAAGAAAGGAGCTGATCTCGTGTCAATAGTAGTTTGCTCGATTTTAGCTCGATGTAAAATAATTATATTAAATAATCATGTATATATTAGAGAGAAATAGGATAATTTATTACCACATATGTTGTTAGGACTTCTTTCTATTCATGTTTACTAAAGCACAACTAGATGTGCCATAAGTATTGTATATCTAAGTCCTATGTCATTGTCTTATATATGTGAAGATTTGTGTGGGTATTTTTCGTTTTCTTTTTATGCTTTATTGGGACACTTAGATGTGCAATAACTAGGACACATCACCCAGTTTTCATAAACATGGAATCTTAATTAAAGTGCGGAGAAAAATTATGCCATAATATGTACATGATCAGTCATGTACCTTGCTGTTTTTTGGCCTCCAAGTGTAGAGTTTTGTAGGACAGTAGCAAATTTCTCTCAAGTGGATGGCCTAACGTTTTTCAATTCGTGGGAGGTGTAGGATGAAGATGGTCTCTCTCGAACAACCCTGCAATCAAATACAAGAAATCTCTTGTGTCCCCAACATACCCAATACAATGACAAATTGTATAGATGCACTAGTTCGACGAAGAGATGGTGATACAAGTGCAATATAGATAGTAGATATAGGTTTTTGTAATCTGAAAATATAAAAACAGCAAGGTAACAAGTAGTAAACATCGAGAAAAACGGTATATTAATGCTTGGAAACAAGGCCTAGGGTTCATACTTTCACTAGTGCAATCTCTCAACAATGCTAACATAATAGAATCATATGATCATTCCTCAATGTGCAACAAAGAATCACTTCAAAGTTCATAAGTAGCGGAGAACATAAGATGGAATTGGTGTAGGTAATTAATAGAACCACCTCAAAGTTATTCTTTCCGATCAATCTTTTGAGCTATTCCTATAAGTGTCACAAACATCCCTAGAGTTCATAGTAAAATAACACCCATCATACATATCAATCAACCCTAATGTCACCTAGATACTCCAATGTCACCTCAAGTATCCGTGGGTTAATTATTCGACATGTATCAAACAATTTCAGATTCATCATATTCAATCCAACACAAAGAACTTCAAAGAGTACCCCAAGATTTCTATCGGAGAAAGTAGGATAAGAACGTGTATCAACCCATATGCATAGATTACCCCATTGTCACCACAGGAATCCGCAAGTTGAGTATCAAGACATATATCAAGTGAATCAATAGAACACCCCATTGTCACCACGGGTATCCACATGCAAGACATATATCAAGTGATCTCAAATCTAATATTCAATCCGACATAACAAAATCTCAAAGGGAAAGATTCAATTCATCACAACATGGTAGCAAGGGAAGAACACTATATGATCCAACTATATTAACAAAGCCCGCGATACATCAAGATCGTGCCATCTCAAGAACACGAGAGAGAGAGAGAGAGAGAGAGAGAGAGAGAGAGAGATTAAACACATAGCTACTGGTACATACCCACAGCCCCGAGGGTGAACTACTTCCTCCTCGTCATGGCCTCCGCCGGGATGATGAAGATGGCCACTGGTGATGATTTCCCCCTCCGGCAGGGTGCCGGAAAGGCTCCAGATGGATTTTTCTTTGATACAGAGAGTTGCGGCGGCAGAGCGGAAGTTGTAGGTTTATTTCTGAGGGCTTATGTATATATAGGATTTTCGGCGTTGGAATCACGCTAACCAGAGCCACGAGGGGCCCACAAGCTATCAGGACGCGCCCAGGGGGTGGGCGCATCCTGTTGGCTTGTGGACAACAAGTGGCCCCCCTCCGGTGGTTCTTTGCTCCGTTATTTCTCATATTGTCCAGAAAAAATTGTCAAAAAGTTTCAGGCGATTCCGAGAACTTTTATTTTCTGCATAAAAATAACACCACGGTAATTCCGCTGAAAACAGCGTCAGTCCGGGTTAGTTCTAATTAAATCATATAAAATGCATCAAAACCATATGAAAGTATTGTAAACATAGGTAAATATGGCATGAATACTTCATAAATTATTGATACATTGGAGATGTATCAGGGCCCTCGCGGCAACCCCCCTCCCGCCAGGGCGACATGGGTGTTCCCCGTGCCCCCCTCTCCATCCTCTCCCTTGTAACTGCCCAAGGAGGCCGTCGGGCAAGTCCTCGTGAACACCGGTGAACATGGTGGTGAGGATCTTGCTGCTCCTTTCTCCCATGGGGGCTTTGGATGCCGGGGCGGCTTCTTCAAATGTGAGGTAGATGGACCTCGTGGGTGTCTTCCTCGGATGTGTGAATGGTAAGGCATCGACTGGCGGCGATGGTGACATAGAGCCTCTCTCTCTCTCTCTCTCTCTCTCTCAATCTCTCTCTCTCTCTCTCTCTCTCTCTCTCTCTCTCTCTCTCTCTCTCTCTCTCTCTCCCGTACCAGATCTGAAAGCCGATATCATCCCCATTGGCTCACTCTTCGCCATCGGTTTTGGCTACTAACTGATACGTCTCCAACGTATCTATAATTTTTGATTGTTCCATGCTATTATATTATCATTCTAGGATACTTTTTGAGTATTTATTTACCAATTTATATTATTTTTGAGCACTAACCTATTGACCCAGTGCCCAGTGCTAGTTGTTGTCTTCTGCATGTTTTTTGCTTTTCAGGTTTACAGTACCAAACGAAGTCCAATTGCCCCAAAACTTTTTTATGATTTTTCTGGACCAAAAGAATACCTGGAAGTTTCGGGAGGAGACCGGAGGCCGCACGAGTGAGGTACAAGCCAACAGGGCGCGCCCAGGGGGGTCGGCATGTCCTGATGGCTTCTCCCTCCCTGGTGGGACTCCTGCCCCCGTTCTCTGGCCTATAAATTCACATATATTCCAAAAACCCTGGAGAGCATCCCGAAACACTTTTTCCACCACTTCAAGTCTATGTTCCGCCGCGATCCCATCTGGAGCTCCATTCCGGTGCCCTGCCAGAGGGGGGATCGATCACGGAGGGCCTCTTCATCATCCTTGCTACTCCCATGGTGATGTGTGAGTAGTCCACCACAGACCTATGGGTATGTAGTTAGTACCTAGATGGCTATCTCTCTCTCTCTCTTTTGATCTTCAATACAATGATCATCACATCTTCGCTTTAATCTATCCGATGTGATTCTTTTGTACGGTGCGTTTGTTGGGATTTGATGAATTGTGGGTTTATGTTCAGATTATTCATGAAAAGTATTTGAGTCACCTCTGAATATTATGATTCTTATTTGCATGATCATTATAGCTTCATAAATATCTTCGATCTATTTAAATAGTTTGGCCAACTAGATTGATATTTCTTTAGTGAGAGGGGTGCATTGTAGTGGGTTCAATCTGCCGGTGCTCTATATCCCAGTGACAGAAAGGGACAAGATACATCTTTGTATTGTTGCCACTAAGGATAAAAAGCTGGGGTTAGTTCATTTTAATTGAATTCTCTTTGTCTACATCATGTCATTGTTCTCCAAGCATTACTCTGTTTTACTTAATACTCTAGATGCATGCTGGATAGCGGTCGATGGGTGGAGTAATAGTAATAGGTGTAGGCAGGAGTCAGCCTATTTGCTTATGGACGTGATGCCTATATATACATGATCATTGCCGTGAATATCACATAACTATGCACTTTTCTATCAATTGCCCAACAGTAATTTGTTTACCCACCATATGCTTCCTACATGAGAGATGCTGCTAGGGAAAACTATGGCCCCCGGGTCTATTCACTTATATATTTACAAACGCTTTCAATACCTTGCTGCCATTTATTTGCTTTTATTTTATTTTTAAATTTACAAATATCTATTATCATCTACACACTTCATTTTCTTGCAAATAACGAGATCAAGTGGATTGACAACCCTCTTGCCGCGTTGGGTGCAAGTGTTTTCTCTTTTGTGCGCAGTCATTGAAGACGGTTGTTGATTGGTATTCCTATTGGTTCGATAAACCTTGGTTCTTAACTGAGGGAAATACTTATCCGTATTGTGCTGCAATCACCCATTCCTCTTCACAGAAAACCCAACGCAGATCACAAGTATCACTAACCCTCAATCGCTAGATCCAAAGCAGCCAGGTTGCTAGTGGTGGGGACCAGGACTAGGGGAAACCCTAGGAGGATTACTACGATAGGGGAACGACACCCAAGGACACCACTTTCCTTCTAGGACGTGGCGTTGAGGTCCCTCTTGTCCATCATCGAGCAATCAAGGTGCAAAAGCCCAACATATAACTGGGATTGAGCGACATGCCTCTATGTCTATTATCCTTCGTGGATGCATCGCCTAGGAAAGTTTGGAGTTCATGTGAGTGGTATTGTGGTTAGTGGGCACCTGGTTGTGATGAGATTTGAGTAGTAACTGGCTAAGAAATCGAGGTTGGTAGGTCCAATGAGTTTTTTCCTATCTTCTCGTGGCTCTATTCCAGCGGATCGATACCTTCAATCTTGGGTTGAGATATGGTTCCCTTCTCGGCAACATCAACACGACTGAAGTCATGGGTGCCTAGTTTCTCTTCTATGGTCATTTGGTCTATTTCTTGATGTCACTCGCTTCGTCATTGTCTCTCGCGAGTTCTCTTCTTCAGCAATTATCCCGGTAGCTTACCCTCTACACTACGTGTCCATGGCCTGCAGTGGTAAAATTGCCATGGTGTGCTTCCAGCCTCATGGTGGTTGTGCTTAGTGTCTACTCTAAGTTATGAGGCAACATCTTTTCGACATCCCTAGTGAGTCCCATCACAATCCGACGCCTTTTGAGCCCGGCGAGCGCGTAGCTAGGGTCCGTCTTTGATGTTAGAGAAGGTAGGTATTATGTTGCTCTAGTTCGGTGTAATGGTCTTGATCAAGGTTTCCCTTTAAGCAATAAAAGTTGTTCCTCATTGCTAGATTTTCTACTGTTGTGAGAGTGTGGTGGGCATCGACATTAGAACGCAATGATATCTCTTTCGCTACTAGAAATCCCCATATTTCTGACGGTGAAATCTAATAGCCGATGGGCCGTCGGTTATTAGAGTAATAGCCGATGGTAGTTTCAATGGCCGGCGGTTATTGTCAACTCACACGTATTACTACCAATAGCCGACGGTAGGCTAGATTAAGCGACGGTGAAAATCCAACTCTCGGGTATCCAATTTAATGCCCGATGGTTCATTATAATGTATGACGGTTTTTGTTACACCCTCGGGGATTACATGTAATGACTGACAGTGAAATTTAATTGCCGAAGGTGAAAACAAAACTCTCACCTATGAGTGGAAATGGCCGACGGTACATATGTAACTCTCGATTATTTGAGAAAATACCCGACAAGGGATAGCAATAACTGACGGTTAACTTTCACTCTCGGTGATATGTCTCAGTGGATGGTGTCAATAAACATGTGGAATGGGCGATGTTATATTCCAAATAATTCCCGTATAAGAAAATTTCTAAGAATTAGGATCTAACATTGTTATTTTAAATGCATTTTATAATTTTCCATTCATAGGATGGTTAAAAAAGTGGACCGAACAATATAAAATAGAAAGGTTTTAAAAGCACATGTGAATGTGCACTTACAAAGTACCATGAGGAAAGTGCCCGTTCAGAGTTGAGAGGAAGTCATCGTCTGCAACTCAATCCTTGTGTTCTCCGAGGGCATTACCAATTGGAGCAGATATGGGAAAAAGGTATGGGAAAAAGTGATAGGTTGGGTCATCACCATGGGGCACATGCGTCTTTCCAAAGTGGAGTGCACCGCCGAGCCTATGAGTAGTGGCTGGTGACCCATGAAGCTCGTGAGAAATCTAAATTAAACATTGATAACCCACAAGTATAGGGGATCGCAACAGTTTTCGAGGGTAGAGTATTCAACCCAAATTTATAGATTCGACACAAGGGGAGCCAAAGAATACTTGAGAGTATGAGCAGTTGAGTTGTCAATTCAACCACACCTGGAGATTAAATATCTGCAGCAGAGTGATCAGTAGCACAGTAATATGATAGTTTTGATAGCAGTAGCAATAGTAACAGTAGCGGTAACAGTAGTAGCAATAGTTTTGTAGCAGTTGGAATAGCAGCAACAGCAGTAGTAACTTAGCAAGAACAATAAGTAGAAAGGTCGTAGGCACTGGATTGGTAACTCGTTGGATGATATTCATCATATAACAATCATAACCTAGGGCGATACAAAACTAGCTCAATTTATCAAAGTAATGTAGGCACGTATTCCGTAAATAGTCATACGTGCTTATGGAAAAGAACTTGCATGACATCTTTTGTCCTACCCTCCCGTGGCAGTGGGGTCCATAAGGAAACTAAGGGATATTAAGGCATCCTTTTAATAGAGAACCGGAACAAAGCATTAACACATGGTGAATACATGAACTCCTCAAACTATGGTCATCACCGTGAAGTATCCCAAATATTGTCACTATGGGGTTGACGGATCATAACACGTAATAGGTGCATATGACTAGGCAAGATCGGATCAAGAACATGGATATAAAGATGATAACATAAACGGTTCAGATCTGAAATCATGGCACTCGGGCCCTAGTGACAAGCATTAGGCATAGCAAAGTCAAAGCAACATCAATCTCAGAACATAATGGGTACTAGTGATCAAGCCCTAACAAAACTAACTCGATTACATGATGAATATCATCCAACTCCTCACCGACCAGCAAGCCTACGAAGGAATTACTCACTCCCGGTGGGGAGCATCCTGGAATTGGTGATGGAGAAAGGTTGGTGATGACGAAGACCGAAGATTCCCCTCTTCGGAGCCCCAAACGGGCTCCAGATCTGGCCTCCCGATGAAGAACAGTAGGTGGCGGCGGCTCCGTCTCATGAAACGCAATAATTCTTTCTCTCTGATTTTTCTCTCCGAATTTAGGAATTTATAGCGGCGGAGATAGGGCAAGTGGGGCCACGAGGTGGGCACAACCCACCAGGGCGCGCCCAGGGGCCTGGCGCGCCCTGGTGGGTGATGCTCACCCTGGCCCCCCACTTCGGTGGATTTTGGCTCCAATAATTCTGATTTATTCCAAAATAATTCTCCAAAAAGTTTCGTTCCATTCCGAGAACTTTTATTTCTGCACAAAAACAACACCATGGTAGTTCTGCTGAAAACAGCGTCAGTTCGGGTTAGTTTCATTCAAATCATGCAAATTAGAGTCCAAAAGAAGGGCAAAAGGGTGAGGAAAAGTAGATACGTTGGAAACGTATCAAACATATAGAGACTTATAATGCCATCTAAATTTTATTATAAAATATGTTCCTCTTTCTTTTTGTTAAATAAATTAAAGATGTTTTCTCTATAAGCAGTAAACAATAGCTATTATTCTCGAGTGTTTACTATTTTGTTTTGCATTTTAAACTTCCTACTAGATAGATCATGATAATCAATGTAATTTTGGTGCAACCCTTCTGATACTTTGAAATTTGTGCTAAATAAAATATATGTTACTTGGCCATGTGTGGGTTGTGCAATTATGTGCTATATTTGACATGGAAAGCAATCCTTGAGGAGTGACTATTGTCCTACCATGCAACGGACATCTCAGCTATACAATATGCCAACGAAGACTTGTCACGGTCGGCAAATCTATACATTGAGGGTGTTCGTCGGCCTCTCAACTATAGGAATATCCGAAGGGGTGCATACACAACCAGCATTCATACTAGCCGACTGTTGGTACTCCTATCAGTTATAATGAACCCCGAGGGGCCAAATATGGCCTCACCTATTGGAAAAGCCGTGGGGAATTAATAACTGTTAGAAAATAAATTCCCGACGGGAAACCGTCAGCTATAGGCGTCATCCAGTTTGTGTGAGCGAGCTGGTGACCAAAACATGCCCGACGGATCACCGTCAGCTAAATACCATGGAATAATGTATTACCCTACAGTACCGTCAGCTATTACTGTAATGGCCGACCAAGCATAGCCGACGGTAGATTGTCGACGGTGTACTGTCAGTTATAAAGAAATCCGACGGTGAACAAAAATATCCGACGGTAATTTGACCCTCGGCTATAACGGGAAATCTAGTAGTGTTTTATGCCATTTGTGCTTGGAAAATGGGACATTAGTCCCGGTTGGCAACGGCCTTTAGTCCCGGTTGTGCAACCGGAACTAAGCAATCGGGACTAAAGGTCCCCCCTTTTAATCCCGTTCGTGTTACGAACCGGGACTAAAGGGGCTCCACGTGGCCGCTGTGGAGTGCTCAGGAAGGAGGACCTTTAGTCCCGGTTAGTAACACCAACCGGGACTAAAGGCCGCCATGCGTCAAGCTCTGCCAAGCCCTGGGGTTTAGGTTTTTTTAGATGGGGGTTTATCCGTGAACGCGTGGGTCGACCGGCGTGTTACACATATCGATATACAACATCAGTACAAATTATGGAAGAACAACATCCAACATCAGTACAAATCTGATGGAGAGACCAAGTTGAATTAGACGAAAATACGATGTTGTGAGTCGCAACATCGTACTTTCCTCTAATTCAACTTGGTCTATTGCATCCATCTAATTTGTACTGGTATATGTCATATAACAACTCATCATCATCTTAATCAACTCTTCATCATTCTAGGTAAAATAGCATAAAAAAGGTGAACTCTTGATCATTCTAGTTGTTATCATACTAGCAAGTGATCAAGTAATCACAAGTTAGAAACACTAACTACTGCTTTCTCCTAGGTAAAATAGCATAAAAAGGTGAACTCCTGCATCTCCCCATTGAAGAATACAGATCAACCTATCTCCGAATTGTGGCGTGATCAACCTATTTCCAGCAATCAAGATATCGTGTCCAAGTGGTTGCGTGGATGCTTTCATTGCCTGGCTCCATCCTTTGATTTTCAGGCTTTCTTCACTTCGAGATATTTTGTATTTACCAGGGTAACTCATCCACATTGGGCGTAAGCTAACCATATGCAAATCACCGGTGGTAACCATCCATTTAGGCACGGTCTCTGGCAGGAGTACATGTTGAAGAACATAAGTAATAATAACATAGTTAGCTAAACTAGTTTTGCTTAAGAACAATGTATGAAAAAGATGGACTAGTGACACAATGTGGTAAAACAATTCTTACAAAGTTGTCTGAAGTGATGTTATAAGGGTTCAACTGGTGCACTAGTGGCACATATCCATGATACATGGTGCCAGTTATGTAATTTTTAGCATGATGCTGAACATCATGAATAAATGAGATGAGATGATTTTTCTCCAACCAAGTAAGCTCGGAGTCATGACTATAATAGGTCCGATCTATTATCTGTCGTGTAGTTCTTGTAGCAAAGAAATAAGCTGATAATTAAAAATAAAGAAATTTAGTCGGGATGAGTACCAAATACTTTTCAGTAATCAATATAAATTACCTAACAAATCTGTTGACAAACTCACGTGGAGGTAGAACTGGAATCAAGTCATCCGCATGCACCCAAATTTCTATATTATTATCACGAACATCGTCATTACCAAGATCGAAGGTAATGTTCATGTCCTCATCCAACCCATACGCCTTGCAAAATGCTCTCCAATTAGAACAACCAAAATATGTGTGATCTTCTTCATTTTTTACCTTAACAACAAAAGTGTAATGCTCCGTTCTTAGGTGAGCTATCTTAGGCTTTGTACTATCCTTCTCTTTGAAGTGGAACCTGACCAAGACAGCGAATCTTACATGGCAGGGAACGCAATAGTCGAATTGTACATAATAAAATTAAAGGTTAATTAAAGCAATAAAACACACGTCATACTTCACTAACAAAAAATCCATGCCGTCTTTACATACCGAAATAATTTCAAAGTCATCCTGTAGCTTGACGGTGAAGGATGTACCGTTGTCTAGGTGAGGATAATGGTCGCATATACCCCTGTCATCCCAGCACAAAGGGCACTCAGGGATCCTCCCCTCGTCATCAGACGACGTCGACATTTCATGTGTTCATTGATTCTAAGATTAACAATTTAGTATTTAAATTATAATGCATTAAATAAGCAAAAACTGAATCATAGTAATCAGCCGCCGGTGAGGTTCGATCTGAGGGGCGACGGATGGCAAGGAGGATTAATTTTTTTAGCAAGATCATCATATAATGTCATTAATACATATAATATCACCGGCGATTGTCGGGGACTCTTCATTAATATTATCATATAATATGACTAATACATCTCGAATAATCCAGTTAATGCATCATTGAATATTATCACTAATACATCTCGAATATTATCATATAATATCACTAATACAGCTCGAATATTATCAAATGATCCAGTTACCTCGCGGTTCCTGAGCCGCTGGTGGTGGACACCCAAAGAGAAGGAACCATCACAGGATCATAGCTCGGGTGAGATCCCTGAAGAAACTGCCAGGTACTGGAGAACCTGACGTCCAATGCAACCATGTAGCAACAGACGTGCTCGTCCTCCTCCCTGACACGGCGACGTACCACCTCCTCGGGGGCCGGCTCCCTCCGCACCGATAGTGGCCCACGCGACCGCCACCAAAGAAGCTTCGGGTCGACGACGAGACCCCGATTCCTCACCAAGTTGCGCGCCCCTGAAGGTAGCACCTCCCAGTGCCAGCCTAGCGGATCCCAGTCCCGAACATGTCGCCTCTCAAACTGGTTGTCGCCGCTGAGTCGACGACGAGAAAGCGGGACGGGCATCGTCGCCTTTAGATAAAAACAAAACTAGATACCATCATATATTCGTCATCACCATCGGTTCATCTATTCATCACCCCTACTATTTTTACACTATGGAAACTATGTGTTTTTGTATGACTTTGCTGCCAAAACTAGATAGTGGACCAACAAAACCCCAAAATTTCTGTTATCTTTTCATGTGATGAAAAATTCACTTTCCTATTTTTTCTAAAATGATGACAACTAATGACATAGAAAAATTGGTAGATTTTGTAGAATAAATTTTACATGCCCAATTATTTGCACGTGGCGCAATTTTACATTGTAACCAAACGATAATTTTGGAAGTTTTATATTACTATTTAAAATGAATTGCTAAGAGAAAGTATCTTTCCTACTTATAAAGGTTGGAGTTGGTGGTGAGTTCACATGTGGGACCACACAAAAAAACAAATGCACTTATATCCACATGTTTTTTGCGGAGGAGAGAGCGAACACATTGCAATTTCAACATGGACGTAGACTTTCTCCTCCTACCAAATTCACTCTTGTGCATTCAAATTACTCACGACCATTCACCTATGTTTTAAAATTTAAAATGTTATCTCACTGTAAATCTCATGAAGGACCAACAATGATCACTTAGAAATCATCAATGCCTACAACACGACCTTTTATTATATTTATGCTTTCTTTTTATTTATAAACCATGCAATAGTTGTACAACATCATCATCTTTCTATGATCTCTTAAGGCAGGAGTATCTCATCATTGTTTTTATCGCTCCATAGCAACGTACGAGCATTGTGCTAGTATAATTAACGCAGCCGAGTCGGACCTAGCCCAACTACTAAACTTAACGGAGCAAAAAAACATTTTTTCATAAATTCAACATAGATTCGATTTAAACGACCGACATTCGACACATAATGTACACAATCATCCGACGATGAAACACGGCGGCGGCAAGCTTTGGCATGGGAGCTTCGGCATTGCAGAGAGGGGTTGGGAGAAGGAGCTCACGGCGACAAGGAGCGGGGGTGGCGATGCTCGGGGAGGAGGGCGAGGAGATCCAGCGACGGTCAGCGGGCTCGGGGACGGCTCGGAGGCGACGGCGAACTCCGGCAGCCTGGCGGCGTCGTGGTGTGGGGGTTCGGCGCGGTGTCGGGTGAGGGAGTGGAGAGGAAGATTGGGGGAGGGAGAAGGCGTGGTTAAATACCCCAGTCTTTAGTCCCGGTTGGTGGGACAAACCGGGACTAAAGGCGTACTTTAGTCCCGGTCGGAGCCACCAACCGAGACAAAAGCTGAATTTCAGAAGACCAAAGGGCGCGAAAGCTTAGGCCTTTGGTCTCGGTTGGTGGCTCAGACCGGGACTAAAGCTAAATTTCAGCAGCCTAAAGGGCGCGAAAGTTTAGGCCTTTAGTCCCAGTTGGGGGCCCCAACCGGGACTAAAGCTATTTTCCTATTTTTGGTTTTAGACCTATTTATGATATTTTAGTTTTAGTTTTCTTTTAAACAGATACAAAAAATAGTAGCATTATGAAAAGTTTTTAAGAACAAATTCGTTTTGCTATTGAAGAATATCGTAAAATACTTTTTGTTAATATAAATTTTATATAATTTTAAGTTAATATTATTTTGATCATAACTAGAGTTCAATAAAAGCTTTTTAGTTGATTCTTTTTGCTATTGAAGAATATTATAGTTGATTCTTTTTGCTTTTTAGTTGATTCTTTTTGCTATTGAAGGATAGTGACAAATAGTTCTATCAAGTTATTTTTCATAGGCGATCGGGATGTTGTCAAAATCTTTCTTCCGGAATCTAAAGCACTTTGAGTATAACCCAACATACTCATGATGTGGGTTTGTACTCCTGATGTAAGATAATATAAAGGTGCCTGGATGTTCATGAGATATGCCAAAACAATGGACTATTGTCATAGGATTCTCTGATTTCTCAGCCCTCAACATATCATGAACTTCCCCTTTTAACCCTTTCATGAATTTGCGATAAGAGAGCATGCTTTTCAGGTGGCCTACCAATGGATCCACATATATGTCTATTATGCATATTTGTACAAGGAAAGAAACATACATTTACCAAAAATTAAAACAGATGCCAATCTTGTCAGTTAATACGCCTTCATGTAACTGCAGTGATTCTAGATCAAAGCCATCATCAGAATAGTTGTGGAGCATAACTATGTCCTCTCGTCATTTAACAGGATGCTTGGGTCAGTCTTCACTTTTTCTTCGCATGTGTCCCTTGCTTATTGCGCCGTAACCATGGATAATCTTCATCATTTAACAGGATGCTTGGGTCAGTCTTCACTATGAAGGGAGGAATTTCATCAAATGTTTCCTAATCTTCTGACTTGTCTGTCTTGTCCTCCACTCCCACGATGTTTCTTTTTCCTGAAAGAACTATGTGGCTCTCTGGCTCATCGTATGATGTATTCGCTTCCTTATCTTTTCTTTTTCTCGGTTTGGTAGACATATCCTTCACATAGAAAACATGCGCCACATCATTGGCTAGGACGAATGGTTCCTCTGTGTACCCAAGATTGTTGAGATCCACTGTTGCCATTTTGTACTGTAGGTCTACCATTACCCCGCCTCCTGTCAGATTGACCCATTTGCACCGGAACAAAGGGACCTTAAAATCACGCCATAGTCAAGTTCCCATATCTCCTCTATGTAACCATAATATGTGTCCTTTTCCCTATTGGTGTTTGTTGCATCAAAGCGGACACCACTATTTTGGTTGGTGCTATTTTTATCTTGGGCGATCATGCAAAATGTATTCTCATTTATCTCGTACCCTTGAAAAGTCAATACAATCGAAGATGGTGTCCTGGCCAACAAGTACAGATCATCTCCAACAATGGTGTCATTCATGAGATGTGTTTGCAACCAACCGCCAAAAGTCGCCATGTGTGTACGTTTAATCCAGGGGTCAGACTGCTATGGGTTCTTGGAGCGTACAATATCCATGTGTTTCTCGATATACGGGGCCACCAAGGTTGAACTTTGTAGAACTATGTAGTGTGCTTGCGCCCAAGAATGCTCGTCCCTACATATTATTGATTTCGGTCCTAGCGTGCCTTTTCCACTCAGTCTCCCCTCATGCTGCGATTGAGGAACACCAATCGGCTTAAGGTAAGGAATAAAGTCAACACAAAACTCAATGACCTCCTCTATTTCATGGCCCTTGGAGATGCTTCCTTCTGGCCTAGCACGGTTATGAACATATTTCTTTAAGACTCCCATGAACATCTCAAAGGGGAACATATTGTGTAGAAATACAGGACCCACAATGGCAATCTCGTCGACTAGGTGAACTAGGACGTGTGTCATAATATTGAAGAAGGATGGTGGGAACACCAGCTCGAAACTGACAAGACATTGGACCAAATCATTATGTAACCTTGGTAGGATTTCCGGATCGATTACCTTCTGAGAAATGGCATTGAGGAATGCACATAGCTTCACAATGGCTGATCGAACATTTTCGGGTAGAAGGCCCCTCAATGCAACCGGAAGCAATTGCGTCATAATCACGTGGCAGTCATGAGATTTTACATTCTAGAATTTTTTCTTTGCCATATTTATTATTCCCTTTATATTCGACGAGAAGCCAGACAGGACCTTGATACTGAGCAGGCATTCAAAAAAGATTTCCTTCTCTGCTTTGGAAAGAGCGTAGCTGGCAGGACCTTGATACTGCTTTGGATGCATGCCGTCTTTTTCGTTCATACGTTGCTGGTCCTCCCGTGCTTCCGGTGTATCTTTTATCTTCCCATACATGCCCAGGAAGCCTAGCAGGTTCACGCAAAGATTCTTCGTCACATGCATCATGTCGATTGCAGAGCGGACCTCTAGGACTTTCAAATAGGGTAGCTGAAAGCACAACTTCTCCCTAGGTGGTTTTGGTAATTAATAACAACATATATTTCATTGGACTAATGTTTCCACTAAGTATATTTCAGGAAAAAGTTCAATGTTTGATTGACAAAGGACAGTGAGGAGACCCCAAGATGCAAGGAATAGGATTGGCTAAGCTACAAGCATGAAGACTCTACATTTTACTTTGTGAGAAATCACATTGAGTCCATAGGAAAGCCAATACTATCAAAAGGGGCTGAGGTAATGATGGTGAATGAAATGCTCAAGTGATCAAGAGTTAGTCACCAAAAACACCCACAAGCTCTCCCATAAATATTTTGTCATAGAGCCTTACACTCAAAATCTGTGTCACCAACTTTCCATATCGGCTACACCGAGTCTAAAACCCAGACAGAAACCCTAGCCAAGACCCATTACTCGGTACTTCCAACATTCACTTTTGGTGCCACCGAAACCAATGACCAACTTCTTGGTTAGCCATTTTCTTGATTCGGTCCCACCGAGTTTTGCAAATCGGTCTCACCGAGAAGTTGGGCCAACTCTCTGTTAACCCGTTTCTCCAAATCGGTCCCACCGAGTTTGAGAAATCGGTCTCACCGAGATTTGCTAACTGCCTAGGTCACCCATGTTGGTACCATCGAGTATTCTATATCGGTCTCACCAAAAAGCCTAAAGTTGCCACATTTTGAACAAGTCGGTGCAACCGAGTTTCACTTCGGTTCCACCGAGTTCGGCAATAATGTTGTAACGGTTGGATTTTTGGAGATGCCTATATATACCCCTCCACTACCACTCACTCGCAAGAGAAGCACTCAGAACTATTCCACACTTGCCATATCCAATTTTCTGAGAGAGAGCCACCTACCCTTGTGTTGAGGTAAAGATCATCCACTCCAACCATATGGATCTTGATTTCTAGCCTCCCCAAGTTGCTTTCCATCCAATCAATCTCTTCTACCCTAGCCAAATCTGTGAGAGAGTGATTGAGTGTTGATGAAAATATCATTTGAAACACAAGAGCAAGGAGTTCATCGTTACTATCGAGCCTATTACCTTTTGGAGGGTGGTGCCTCCTAGATTGGTTAGGTGTCGCTTGGGAGCCTCCTACTTCGTGTTGTGGAGTTGAACCAAGAAGTTTGTACGGGCAAGGAGATCGTCTACTTCGTGAAGATCTACCCATAGCGAGGCTAGTCCTTCGTGGACGGAAGCCGTTATGGAACAGTCAAGGTTGCTACTTCGTGGACCCTTTTGGGTGGAGCCCTCCGTGGACTCTCGCGGCCGCTACCCTCTATGGGTTGAAGACTCCATAAACGTGGACGTACGATAGCACCACCTATCGAAACCACGGGAAAAATCTTCGTGTCTTCAAATTGCATTTGATCTTCTTACCCTTATCCTTTAACATATGCTTGTCCTTACTTTCCACTGCAATACTAGTAGACATGCATGTGTAGGGTGAACTTGACTCGTGCGAATTGCTAAAATCTGCCCACAACTAAAACTGGGAAAAGGATAGATTTTTATTTGGTCAAGTTGTCTAATCATCCCCCTCTAGACATACTTTGGATCCTACAAGTGGTATCAGAGCTTTGGTCTCCATTGCATTGGTTTCACAACCTAGGAGTGTATGGCGTCTAGTGAGGGAAACTATAACCGTAGAGGTCCATATTTCGATGGTACAAACTTTGCTAGTTGGAAGCATAAGATGAAATTGCATATTCTTGGTCATAACCCCGCCGTATGGGCTGTTGTTCGTGTTGGCTTGCAAGGTGAATTCTTTGGTGATGGAAAGGAATCGGATCGTGAAGCAACCGCGGAAGAATTGAAGATGTTGCAATACAACGCTCAAGCATGTGACATTCTATTCAACTGCCTATGCCCTGAAAAATTCAACAAAATCAGCCGTCTTGAGAATGCGAAGGAAATTTGGGACCCTTTGGTTGATATGCACGAAGGTACCGAATCCGTCAGGGAATCTAAGTTGGATGTGCTTCAAAGTCAACTTGACAAGTTCAAGATGAAGGATGGTGAAGGAGTTGCGGAAATGTACTCTAGGCTTGCTCTCATCACCAATGAGATTGCCCGCTTAGGAAGCGAAGAAATGACCGACAAATTCATCATCAAGAAGATCCTTAGATCCTTGGATGGAAAGTATGACACCGTGTGCACATTGATCCAAATGATGCCAAACTACAAAGATCTCAAGCCTACGGAAGTCATTGGAGGGATTGTTGCTCATAAGATGTCACTCAAAGATAAGGAAGAACTTCACACCAAGTCAAGCGGTGCTTACAAAGCTACAAGTGACACTCCCGCTACTTCAAGTGATAATCTTGTAACCAATGAAGAGATAAGCCTCATGGTCAAGAAATTCAACAAGTCTACAAGAGTAGAAGCAAAGAGAGAAGCTCCAATTCAAGATATGAAGAGAAGCGTTCATCTAGTCGTGATTAAAATTGCTACAATTGTGGAAGGCCCGGACACTACTCCAATGAGTGCACGACCCCCACAAGAGAAGAGAATAATCACCTAGAAGACGAAGCTCTAGAGATGAGTCACCTCGAAGAGAGAGGAGTAGAGATGATCGTTATGAATGAAGATCCTCAAGGAGAAGTAGGGACTTGGAGAAGAAGGACAAGTACACCAAGAGCTACACAAGAAGAAGACATCAAGATCATGTTGGTGAATGGGTTTCCGGCTCCGAATCCGACAATCAATCCGAGAGAAGCTATCACTCCAACTCCGACTATAGTCAAGATGAAGGTGTTGCCAGACTTGCACTCGTGAACTCCAACTCCTACCACATATTTGATTCACCAAATGAAGGGAGTCGAAGTTGCTTCATGGCTAAAGGCCCCAAGGTATCACACCCCGAATACATTGACTTCAATAGTGATGAGGATGACTTACTTGGAGATGATGACTTGCTATTTGATAAAACTAGTGATAGTAGTCAAAATGAGCTAGACAATGATCATGCTAGTCAAGATAAGTCGTGTGGTGATGATAAGAAGGAAATAGAACGATTAACTAAAGAATTAAACACTCTTAAGTTAGCTCATGAATCTACTTTAGAAGATCATAGAGAGCTTGTAAGAACTCATGAGAAGCTACGCTTCGAGAAGCTCAATTTAGAGCAAGAACATGAGTTTCTTAAAGCAATCAATGACAATCTCTGAAAGAAGACTTCTTCTTATCTAGCCAAATGACTACTCTTGTCTACATTTATTCCACAAGTTAA
This sequence comes from Elymus sibiricus, assembly GCA_039707655.1. Lineage (NCBI taxonomy): Eukaryota > Viridiplantae > Streptophyta > Magnoliopsida > Poales > Poaceae > Elymus > Elymus sibiricus. The sequence continues at coordinate 445,961,236 of CM077663.1, read as the reverse complement.
GACTAAGCAATCTAGTAACAAAGGCAAGAAAGGTTCTTCATCTAGTAACAACAAATCTAATGATAAATCAAATGATGTTGTTTCTAGTAGCTCTATTGATTCCACTAACGATTCTCTTAGCCAAGATACACTTGAGAAAGGAAACAATTTATTGAAAGGAATTATAGAGAAAGGTGTCTACAAAAGTCTTGTCGGATGTAAGCAATTCGAAGAGATTGTACGCAAGCATGGAGGATACCGGAAGAACAATGGCATTGGCTACTTCAACACAAATGGAGTCGAATGGGAAGAAGGTCAATACCCCAAGCCTAAGTTTGTTCCTCAAAGGGAGAAGTATGAACCTACTCCTCCCAAGGGAACAAGCTCTCAAGATGACCTTCCTCCACAAGACCACAAGGGCAAGGGCAAGCTTCCTGATGACCTTGACACACTAGAAGATGAGTCCCTAGCCATGGTGAAGTGGGTTCCCAAGGCTACTCCAAGTTCTACTTCAACTAACACTACTACAACACCAAGGATCCCCATCAACTTGATGTGGGTCCCCAAGAAGAAGAACTAGAGAAGTTCTTGAGGGGTGACTCGGCCAATGAAATTCACTCTTATTCATTATTGGCAAGAGCTATTTGCAATCAACTCCAACTCTATGCAATAGTTCAAGGAGTCACACATTCCCTCAAAGGTAAGCAAGAGACAAGGTAATGAAAGAATCCATGGACATCATCATGTATACATTGCACTCCATGTCCATAGATATCCTTGCATGTATCTCTTGTTTGGGACTAACCCATGTAGGTGAGAAGAGTAAGAAACAATGAGGATTGCTCCCAACTCAAGATGATCTTCATCAACTATGAGCATCCACCACTACATCACCCACATGAAGTCTTCTACGACAAAACCCAAGGTTAGTTTATCCCTCTTAGGGGGGTGTCACATCAAGGGGGAGCTTTACTCTAAGACTTGAGTTAAAGCATCTCTTAAGAATGTGACAACATTAAATGCTTTTTGTAGAAGTGGTAACCCCACTTGTGCTTAAACGATGAGTATGACCTATGATCAAGTATTCTTACTTGACTCCTAAGTCAATATACTCATATATAGATGACTCCGTCATCGCCAAAGTGCTTGTTAGATGTTAGAGTGGTTTTGCGTGTTTGACATGATTTCATTGGACATCTTATTGTGTTAGCATGTTGGTATGCATATCTTTTCTCATTCGAGGACATCCAATTGTTGCTATTTGGTTCTTGTTTTTCTTTTGACCAATTGGATGTACAAGAATGCCTATGGCCCCTCTCTAGCTATCTATGCTTTCTTGTCTCAAGCTCCATTCTTGCTTCATCACAAAACTTAAACAAGCACTTCTCGAACCCTCTGTGTGAGGAGCTGACCACCAAAACCTCCCAAGTGCAACTCGGTGAAACCAACACAAAAATCTCGGTCTCACCGATGCACTAGGGTTGATCTGATTTTCCTATCTTGGTAACACCGATTCCATATTCTCGGATTCACCGAGTTTCCCTGTCAACTAACATTTGAGGAACTCGGTGGCACCGATGATTTAGAACTGGTGTCACCGACAGCCAAGGGTATATATTTTGGCGGAAATTAAACCTTCAAACATCTGATTCCTCCAAACCCTAGCTGCCGCTCGTAGACCCCTAGTCATCGCCCTTGACTCCACGTGCGCCCTCGCCATTGGGATCCTCACCGTTGACGGAATCTTCACCGCCGTCTTCGCCGTAGCGGACTCTTCACCGAATTAGGGTGAGAATTCGATCCCCTTTGCGCTACCCTATCCGATTCTAGCGCATTAGGGTAGTTTTATCTATAAGCCACAGTATGAGATTGATCCATCCTCGAAAAGCCTCCATTAGAGTAGAAGAACGAAAATATTTAGGGTTGAGTTTCCGCCATGTGTGTCTCAGTGACACAGAGTTGAAAATATCGGTCTTACCGATATGCAAATTAGGGCAACCGAAAACGCTCTCGGTGGAACCGGTGCCACTTTTCGGTCTCACTGAAAAGGGCTGCCAAGTTCCTGTAACAGGAGAGTGTCTGTCTCGGTGGCTCTAATTTTTCTAACTCGGTGGTACCGAAACCCACTTAGCTGAAATTCAAAACTAAGAATTTGAGTTCAAATATAAAAACTCCAAAATTTTGTGATGCTCAATCTATCTGCTCTTCTACTCTATTCACAGGGTCGGCATGTCTGGATCAAATGACAGCCAGAACAACTTCAGAGAAGGAGATGTGGACATGAGTGCAGGCACAAGCCCTGAAGGAAGTTCATCTTATGATGATGTGCCTAGTTCTCCTGACCTGTCCAATGCTTCCACCAGGGCAAGGAAGAAGTTAAACTCAGATGAGGAGGATGCTGATTTTGTGCCGGAAGAAATTTTAGCCAAGAAGCAGAAAGACAAAGCTTCCAAGAGCACAACTGCAGAGGCTACTTCTACAAACAGAGCTGTCAGAAAGGAATATGCTAGCGCTGATGCTAGGAGAGCTCCTGAAAGTGCCAATGGTAACACATATATTTCTGTTGAGCAAGCAAAGAGTTTTAAGCCCAAGAAGGCAGGAGAGAAGAAGAGGATTAGGAAGAGGATCATACATGTTGTTGGCAGACCAACTTCTATGTATGAAGATCCAGCAAAGAACACCAAGTCTTCTCCCAAGAAAACTGCTGCAGCCTCCAAGTCAAAGAAGTCCACCAGAGACATTCCTAGTGCTGCTAAGAACAAGAAGTCCACTATGATAGAAGAACAGGAGGACATATCTGTTTTGAGAAAGTTGAGGCCCCACTTGCCCATTCATAATGATGATCACCCAGTTGCAGAATATGAAGAAGAGGAAAGACTCAGGGCCGAGGACGTGGAGAGCTGCTGATCCCTATGCCTCCAGGAGAAGGACTGCTGTGGATGCCAGATTTCATACCAAGGAACATCAGGACTTTTATGAGACTGTCCTATTGGACAAGAGCCCAGCTGTTAGTGACATGAGATATGTCGACTGGGATTACATCAAGGACAATGAAGATTTCTTTCCCAGTGTCAGAGAAAACTTCCAGCGCATTGATCTTGCAAACTTTGTTGGCAGAGAATTTTCAGCATGGAATGATGAGATGATCATGCAGTTTTATTCCACTGCACACTTTTATCCAGATGGCAGGATTGTTTGGATGATAGAAGGAGAGAGCTACCAATCAACAGTTGATGAGTGGGCTACCATCTTAGGAGCTCCACAGGTACAGGAGGGAGATTTGGATGTCTACACTGAATCCAAGATGAGCCACAACTCCATGGCAAATATGTACAAGGAAATCCCTGCTTCACATGTGCATTCACATAAGTTTGGGTCTATCTATTTCCTGCAAGTAGGATTACCCACCATTAACACCATTTTGAGGCATACCTTGATGCCCAAATCTGGAGATGATAAGATGATAAGGGGATACTCCATCAACATGCTGTATCACATAGACTCCCATACCAGGATAAGAGTGATGGACTTGATTGTAGAGACAGTGAAGAGGACAGCTGCAGACCAGAAGAGATCTTGTGGATATGCACCATACATTCAGATGCTCATTAACTCCAAGTTGGAGAAGAATGTGTATGCACTTGATCGTCCCCATTTGCCACTCCAGCCAGAGTTAGAGGATAATGTCGTGGTGCTGGATCCTAGTCATCCCACTTCATCTACTACACAGGGAGAGGCTGAAGCTGCTAGAGCCACCAGTGCTCAAGCTCCTAGAACAAGGAATGAGCAAATGGATCTTCTTATCAGCACCATTCAGAGCACGCATAAGGACATCAAGACCATTCAGCTCAATCAAGATAGTCTTGTGAGGATTGTGGAGAATAAGTTTTCCACGTTAAACAATAAAGTGGATGGGCTGACTAAGACTGTAAATGAACTTAAGAAGGAGGTGGATGAAGCTCCCATTCCCCACTCTATAGATTCTGATGATGATGACAGTCCACCTCTCCGGACCAACACTCAGTTCAAGACTCAAGCAAGAACTCCTGCAGTGTTTGCTCCTGAGATGAGGCCATCTTCTTCAGCACCTCCTACAACTCCATCAGTTCCATCAGTTCTAGTGTCTACTCCACCACCTCAGAGGACTTCAGCAGAAGACTTTGTGGATGCTCTTCTCTCGACTCCATCGACAACCACCGGAGACCATGCCCACAGCGATGAGTAGCTCTATGGCTTTGAACTTTTTAATAACTTGTTGCCAAAGGGGGAGAGATCATAGATCAAACGGAGAGATCAAAGGACTGTGAGGAGACCCCAAGATGCAAGGAATAGGATTGGCTAAGCTACAAGCATGAAGACTCTACATTTTACTTTGTGAGAAATCACTTTTGAGTCCATAGGAAAGCCAATACTATCAAAAGGGGGTGAGGTAATAATGGTGAATGAAATGCTCAAGTGATCAAGTGTTAGTCATCAAAAACACCCACAAGCTCTCCCACAAATATTCTTTCATAGAGCCTTACACTCAAAATCGGTGTCACCAACTTTCCATATCGGCTACACCGAGTCTAAAACCCAGACAGAAACCCTAGACAAGACCCACTACTCGGTACTACCAACATTCACTTTCGGTGCCACCGAAACCAGTGACCAACTTCCTGGTTAGCCATTTTCCTAATTCGGTCCCACCGAGTTTTGCAAATCGGTCTCACCGAGAAGTTGGGCCAGCTCTCTGTTAACCTATTTCTCAAAATCGGTCCCACCGAGTTTGAGAAATCGGTCTCACCGAGATTTGGTAACTGCCTAGGTCACCCATATCGGTACCACCGAGTATTCTATATCGGTCTCACCGAAAAGCCTAAAGTTGCCACATTTTGAACAAGTCGGTGCCACCGAATTTCACTTCGGTTCCAACGAGTTGGGTAATAATGTTGTAACAGTTGGATTTTTGGAGATGCCTATATATACCCCTCCACCACCACTCACTCGCAAGAGAAGCACTCAGAACTATTCCACACTTGCCATATCCAATTTTCTGTGAGAGAGCCACCTACCCTTGTGTTGAGGTTAAGATCATCCACTCCAACCATATGGATCTTGATTTCTAGCCTCCACAAGTTGCTTTCCATCCAATCAATCTCTTCTACCCAAGCCAAATCTGTGAGAGAGTGATTGAGTGTTCAGGAGACTATCATTTGAAACACAAGAGCAAGGAGTTCATCGTTACTATCGAGCCTATTACCTTTTGGAGGGTGGTGCCTCCTAGATTGGTTAGGTGTCGCTTGAGAGCCTCCTACTTCGTGTTGTGGAGTTGAACCAAGAAGTTTGTACGGGCAAGGAGATCGCCTACTTCGTGAAGATCTACCCATAGTGAGGCTAGTCCTTCGTGGACGGAAGCCGTTATGGAACAGTCAAGGTTGCTACTTCGTGGACCCTTTTGGGTGGAGCCCTCTGTGGACTCTCATGACCCCTACCCTCCGTGGGTTGAAGACTCCATAAACGTGGACGTACGATAGCACCACCAATCGGAACCACGGGAAAAATCTTCGTGTCTTCAAATTGCGTTTGATCTTCCTACCCTTATCCTTTTACATATGCTTGTCCTTACTTTCCGCTGCAATACTCGTAGACATGCATGTGTAGGGTGAACTTGACTCGTGCGAATTGCTAAATTCTGCCCACAACTAAAACTGGGAAAAGGATAGATTTTTATTTGCTCAAGTAGTCTAATCGCCCCCCCCCCCCTCTAGACATACTTTGGATCTTACAGTAGCTCCCAAAATATAGATTTCTTCTTCCACATGGGTGCGTGTCCGTCAGCGTCATTCGGAACAGATTGTCCGCCAGGACCCTTTCCAAAGATTGCTTTTAAATCCTTGACCATATCAAATATATCATCACCAGTACGGGGGACAGGCTTCTTCCGGTGATTTGCCTCACCTTTGAAATGCTTGCCTTTCTTTCTTAAGGCATGCTTGGTCGGAAGAAATCGACGATATCCCAGGTACACAACCTTCTTACATTTATCCAAATATATACTTTCAGTATCATCTAAACAGTGCGTGCATGCATTGTATCCCTTGTTTGTCTGTCCTGAAAGGTTACTAAGAGCAGGCCAATCATTGATGGTTACAAACAACAACGCTCGTAGGTCAAATTCCTCCTTTTTGTGCTCATCCCACACACGTACACATTTTTTATCCCACAACTATAAAAAGTTCTTCAACTAATGGCCTTAGGTACACATCAATGTCGTTGCCGGGTTGCTTAGGGCCTTGGATGAGCACTGGCATCATAATGAACTTCCGCTTCATGCACAACCAAGGAGGAAGGTTATAGATACATAGAGTCACAGGCCAGGTGCTATGATTGTTGCTCTGCTCCCCAAAAGGATTAATGCCATCTGCACTTATACCAAACCATAAGTTCCATTCGTCATCTGCAAAGTCCGGGCACTTTTTCTCGATTTTTATCCACTGTGACCCATCAGCGGGTACTCTCAACATCATGTCTTTCTTATGGTCTTCTTTGTGCCATCACAACAACTTGGCATGCTCTTTGTTTCTGAACAGACGTTTCAACCGTGGTATTATAGGAGCATACCACATCACCTTGGCAGGAACCCTATTCCTGGGGCGCTCGCCCTCAACATCACCAGGGTCATCCCGTCTGATCGTATACCACAATGCACCGCATACCGGGTATGCATTCAAATTCTCGTACTCCTCACCGCGGTAGAGGATGCAGTCATTAGGACATGCATGTATCTTCTGCACCTCTAATCCTAGAGGGCAGAGAACCTTTTTTGCTTCGTACATACTGTCAGGCAATTCGTTATCCTTTGGAAGCTTCTTATTTATTATTTTCAGTAACTTCTCAAATCCCTTGTCAGATAAACCTTTCTCTGCCTTCCATTGCAACAATTCCAGTGTGGTACCGAGCTTTTTGTTGCCATCTTCGCAATTTGGGTACAACCATTTTTTGTGATCCTCTAACATGCGATCGAACTTCAACTTCTCCCTTTCACTTTCGTATATTCTCTGTGCATCAACAATGACCCGACGAAGATCATCAGCGGGCACATCTGGTGCCTCTTGATCTTCAGCTTCCCCCGTTGCAGTATCACCGTGTTCAGGGAACATAGGATAGTTGTCATCATCCTCTTCTTCTTCATTGTCTTCCATCATAACCCCTCTTTCTCCGTGCTTGGTCCAACAATTATAGTGGGGCATGAAACCGGACTAGCAGGTGGAAGTGAAGGGTTTTCGAGGAAGAGTAATCCTTCCTATTCTCACAGTGAACACATGGACAACACATACAACCATTCAGACTGTTTGCCTCAGCCACACCGATAAAATTATGCAGGCCCGTAATGTACTCGGTAGTGCGTCGGTCACCGTACATCCATTGCTGGTTCATCTGCATTATATAGTTAAGTATATCAAAAACCATTACAGAACATCATGAATAGAGAAATGACCAAATTAATACAAGTTCATCATCACATTAAAACCAAAGTACAGTAGTGATGAAATGTTATTATTGCAAAAATAAATACATAAAGTTCATACATAGTTCTCATAAAACAACATACAGCTATGTAAAAACATTTAAATGCAACAAAAAATGCGATCAAAATCGCAACTAAGGTAACAATTGATCCAACAGCATAATGATACCAAGCCTCTTGATCAATGGCATATTTTCTAATCTTTCTAATCTTCAAGCGCATTGCATCCATCTGGATCTTGTGTAGATCGACGACATCGACAACATGCAACTCCAATTTCATCTTCTCTTCTTCAATTCTATTCAATTTTTCTTTCAAATAATCATTTTCTTTTTCAACTAAATTTAACATCTCGACAAGAGGGTCAGTTGCAATTTCCGATTCACATACCTCCTAGATAAAAACATCTATGTCAAGTTGGTAGGCATAATTGTCATAAACACTAAATCAAAACAAATAGTTATAGAAGATAATATACCACATCCGAATCATAGACTGGACGAGAGCCGACGGGGGTGGATACCAAAACCATGGCACTATATAATAACAAACAATAATACAAATAAGAAAATTATACAAGTAGCTATCTAAATCATACAAGTAAGAATTTTTTTTATTTTAAAAAAATATAAGAACAAGAGGCTCACCACAGTGGTGCCCGCAACGAGATCGGCGCGGGCGATCGACGGCGGTGAGGACGGGGTTGGAGGAAGAACAGAGGAGAAAGCTTAAGTGTGGCTCGGGCACCTCATATCATGTTTGTTTTGTGTGAACTCAAATGGCATCATGCTCTTAGGCATTTCATCGAACCAAAAACAGAGGAGAGGGTGGGCAGGGGCGAGGATATATATAGGCAGTTTTTTAGTCCCGGTTGGTGTCTAGAACCGGGACTGAAGACAGACCTTTAGTCCCGGTTGGAGACACCAACCGGGACGAAAGGGCCTCGCTCCTGGCGCAACCCTTTTAGTCCCGGTTGGTGTTTGGAATCGGGACTAAAGGTCTGACTCTGACCGGGACTGATGCTGCCGAGCCCCGGACGACGTCCTAGCCGCTCGAACCGGGACTAATGCTCACATTAGTCCCGGTTCATAACGTGACCGGGACTATTGCTCCGATCAGCCTAGAACCAAAGCCCTATTTTCTACTAGTGGTAGTGTGTGTTGTGTTGTAAGTTGTTTAGTCAACTCCCTTGTATCTTTCCGACTTGGTTAATTGAAAGATTGAGCGGAGCCTCCATTGTAGAGAAAAAAGTCACCGCACCGCGTGGACAGAGTAATCTATTTTGGTGAGACATAGAAAGCTCAAACCAAGCGTTTGAAACCCAATGGGTTTAACGCATAACCAAGCACTTCCACTAGATTCTCATCCCATGGTTGGTTCTCACAATGTTGTAGATCATTCTACTGTGGGTCTGGATGGGATACATGCATCCATATGGTGCTCAGCCAGCCTCAAGTACTAGTGTACTTGCGACCCGACAAATGTTAGGGTCGGTTCTTTTGTGAAGATTCTTGATCTACAGAATCAATAGCACAAAGAACTCGATTTGGCTTTGAAAATCATGTGAAAACCCTACTGTAACCCAAAATTCTGAATAAACCTCGATTTTGGCCACTCCCATAATTGATTCTTTTTCCTTTAGGATAGTACCCCTATTGGAGCAGAAATTTATAAGAAAACTACCCATGCACTCGCCCTCCTCACGCACAAATTGGTAAACGACTGGCACGACTCGGCCGGTCAACTCCCCACTCAACTCCCCACAATGCTAATGTTCGAGGTCCGCTCTGCCTGCCACCGCCACATGGGAGCTCTGACCAGCCCACCCCATCCCCTCTCACCGTCGGATCTTGCCTGCACTGACACCGCCAACACCTTCACGCCTAACAGTTGTTTGACCCTACCTAGCCGCCTCTAGCTACCCTTCCCTGTCTGACTACCAGACATGGTCCCTCCACTGTGCTTCCTAGACACAAACGATGCCTCTTCACCTCGGCTACTAGTCGTCGCTGCTCTCCTTTGACCAGCCGGATGTGAGCTTCTATTCTCCTCATGTCTTTGTTCCTCTCTTCTCACATTTTTTGATTGATGAATAGATGAATGGTTAGACTGATATATGTTATTTACATGGATGGGTGAATCAATGTATATATGTTAGATTGAATTTGGCAAGTGATGTGTGTTAGTTGCTACTGTCAATGCTGAATGATGCTAGTTGCTACTATCAATGTCAATGGTGATAAATTTTAGCAATTCATTTTTATAGATTAAATGCTTGACATGGATTTTGTAGGTGGAGAAAAGAAGGGAGTCAAAGCAAATTTCTATAGTGTGGCCTTTACCATTTTTATGGATGTATGCGTAGAGGAGGTGCGAGGTAATCACCGCTTCAGCACCCCTTTGTACGAAACATGACAAGCTAATTTTACTCGAAAGTTCAGTGAACACTCTGGGAGAAACTATTCGCAACAGGAAAAAAAAGATGTGATGCATGTAGACATGATTATAGCATATGGAAGACATTAATTCAGAGAGCATGTGGTATTGAAAGACACCACATACTACCTTGTGGAATCTGGATATCCAAACGGAATTGGATATCTAGCACCATACAAAGGGCAATGATGCCATGTACTAGAGTTCCAACAACACCCTCCGATGGGAAGACATGGGACATTCAATCATAATCTTCTCTGTGGAACATTGTCGAAAGATAATTTCGTTTTCCCAAGATGAAATGGTGAATTCTCCTAGACATAACACGATACAAACCGGAGACCAAAAATATGATCATCACTGCACACATGTGTATCCAAAATTGTATTCGTGATAGAAAGCTACATGATGAGCATTTTAACAAGTTTGACAATGATGTGTATGTGCAACCTCCGTAGCTAGTGTTCGGGGGCTGCTCTTGCCTGCCCCTCTACAGTTCTAAATGAATCCTCTCATTTGGAACGAGTGTCATGAGACTGAGATTGGTTAACCCTGCTAGGAGGCTGGGTAAAGCTGCAAATTTCCACAACAATTGCAATACTTTTGTTTTGGCTTCTAGTCATACGTCTAGCAGGATTGACAGTGGACCTTTTCTGATTATTCCTTTTCTTAGATCTATAAGACTCATAAGAATCATTCATAACCTCGTGATTGTCAAACCAGCTAAAATCTATATGAGTTGGATTTCCTAACCCATTAGTAATAAACATATTATCTAAGTTAGGTTGAACAGTCGTAGTACAATTCTTATCGGCCAAATTTCCTCTCATGGTTTGTAACTCTCTCAACACATCAATGTAGGCAAAGTCGTTATCAGGAATTAACACACCCATTTTTGCAGCTTTACAAGTCATCTCTTTATCATACAACACATCAAAAGAATTTTTGTGTGTTATAGGCGATTTACCTTCAATTTCCTGTTTCTAGTTAGGCCAACTCTAATTTACACGTTCTCCTGTTGAGCTTGAGCATTGCACTGGCTAAACCTCAAGATGACCATAGGAACCAGCGAAGGGGTAGGAATATCCTCATATTTCCACTCAGAGAGAGGAGATTGGACTGTGAATTAACTGGAGACCTTCAATGTTGGTTCGACCTCCCCTCCAACTCTAGAACCTTAGAAGAGTGACTAACAACTTTTGCATAAGATCTAGAACTATGAACACAAAGATTTACGTGCACATCCTAATTTTTGCTACACTCGTGTTCAACAGGAACATGAGTTAAATGATATGGATTATTCATAGGAATATCTACTTATCAGAATTCACATCCATTTGACAGATAACATCCATATCCCCCTCATTTCCTCTGGTCACTTTCTCAATTGACAGGGAGATGTCTACTTCACTTTCATACGATTCAGATGTCTCTTTGTTCAGAGGAGACACATGATTTACCTCCACCATTGGACGAGGGACCAGTTTTCCATTAACATGGGCCTCTGAATCAGTAGCTCCATTATCAATACCCTAACATCCGAAGCTTACGAGTGTGATCAGGATTCACTAACTTATCTCTAGTCACAAACACAACAATCTCCTCAATAATAGGATTTCTTAACAGTGCTTCCTCAATTTCATATTGAAATTTATAGAAGTGCCCCCGTAAGCAGCCTTCAGCAACAATAGGGAATTCATCCACATTTCCATAGCCAATTTAACACAAACAACAGACGAGCGGTGTAAAGTGTACATATCAATCCCAAGTGTAACACCCACCAGCCCACAACAAATGCCACTCTTGTATCACATCTTTTATCAAGAGGAATATTACTAACTTTAACCCAAGCAACTTCTAAAACACCTTCAGAGACCACAACATCTGACCAAGGAGACAATCTAACCACAATACCATAAGATTTGAGCGTCATACACTCGATGTAAAGAGATTATGGACAATTAGTTGATCAGTACAACGTCAGCATGGTCCAATATAAATACCGTACTCGTGCTCATCCTCCTAGTAGTACAGAACCCTCAGTGATAATGATTAGTACACTACTGGATCGATCCTTGATTTTCTTAGCAGCGCTATAGTCATGAATGTAATAGAACCCTTGACCTCTAGTTTGAAAAGTGCACATAGTAGGCATGCACTCTCAAGGAAAAAATGCAATGCAAAATAGAATTATGGTCATTCTTGTTGCATCGCCGACAGAAAGCTTTCGGGCATCTAGCAGTATAAATACCAACGTTTTTGTAAATCTGACAAACTTCCAAGTCTCTATCGATATTATTGCTGAGCGTAGGAGGATCTGCCCCTTTAGGAGGAGGAGACGACTTCCCAGGATGACGATGGGTAATCTTGCCGCCTTCAACACCAGCGGGAGGATAGGAGGATTCACCACATCGCTCTTACCGGTGTAGATCTGTGCGTTGCGCACCCGCAACTTGTTCCCATGGATCAGTGTCGGTGTTAGTAGATTCAGATGCGGTGTTGGAGCAAGAGTTGCCTTTCTCCGCCTTACGCTTCTAGACGTTGTTGTCTCGGCCACGACCGTGGACGTGGTCAAACTCTCTAACTCTACCATAACTCCTATAAGATTTTGTTATTTGTTAGGAGTAAATTCCTTGAACTGGTTGATCATGGCCTCAAGGCAGAATCTCCTTTTGACTCTGTACCCTTGATTCCACTATGATTAGTTGTGTCTAGCCCCACGTCCATGCCGATCAGCGTCGAATCCGTCTCCTAGCATCGTTTTGTTCCCTCCTCCACGATTTCCCAAGCTCTCTGGTGGACGGCGAAGGGAAGGATATGCGGTGATCTTGGTAAAAGTGCGAGGATCTATGTTAATCTTCCCCTCCCACCACGAGAAAGACAACAGAACACTAAGTGTGCTCAGCATTGACGCCTCCCAAAAGTGAGGAGGTACTCATCCAGATCCAAAATGGGGAACAGAGGTGACGAGAGGCAAGATTTTATACATGGTTCGTTTCTTAGAACCCTATATATGTGGATCCATGGCGGTCGGTTCCTATTCCCTTCACGTGTCAAAGTTCGACCGCGTGGTGGGTCGAAGCGTCCCAGAACTATTCTGGACCACGCCCAAGAATCCCAGGCCAATCCGTCCGAGGTGGGACCTGGTGATGTGGCCCCTGCATCGCTTGGGTAACCACCACGTTCCCGTGCACCGGGGGCGTCGTACGTCCTGCATGGAGGGGTGGACGTCAACGACTGATGCCGATAAGTACCCGACAGACGTCGTCGATGGTTTCGTCTTATATTAAGTTACAGTTCCATTTTATTTTAAAGGATCGACGACAGTTTTAATGGGTTCCACTGATTGACACCATGCCGGTTAAATGGTTGTATTCACATGCATGCATGCATGTGGCCACGTCGTCACGGGGTGCACACTGCGCATGTACTCGGAATCGGTTGGCTTGCCTTTCGCACTCTCGATCGCTCGGCTCACATGCATGATCTTTGTAGATCTGCAACATTTCCGAGCAAGTAGGCAGGTAGCTAGTAACGACGAGTTCATATCGCTCGCAACTTACCTAAAAACATACACGCCGACGATGAGTTTATAGTTATTTTCACATCTATATCATCTATTGGAGATGCTCTTAGAGCAAGTGATTTCATGTATACATAAGATGAAAATAACAAAATTAGCAACAAGTTATTGGAACAAATGAAAATTGCTAGATGAACCCCAGACAAAACTCAAGGCCACAGGGTCGCGGGTCCTTGAGCAATGACACGATGGCTCAGTGGCAAAGGGCCTTTTCCTAGGACGTGGTTGCTAATCTGTATGTTGACTGTGCATATTCTAGCTACTGCTTTTTTACAGTAGTTCCAAAGTTGGCCCGTGGCGTGTCTCGTTCCCTGCTCCGCTACAGTGATGGCCGATACCTGTGTTGGGGAACGTTACATGAGAAACAAAAAATTTCCTGCGAACACCCAAGATCTATCATGAAGATGCATAGCTACGAGAGGGGGAGTGTATCTACATACCCTTGTAGATCGCTAAGCGGAAGCGTATATAACGCGGTTGATGTAGTCGTACTCTTCACGATCCAATCGCGGTCCGATCCGGTCTAGCGCCGAACGGACGACACCTCCGCGTTCAACACATGTGCGGCTCGATGACGTCTCCTCCTTCTTGATCCAGCAAGCGAAGGAGGATAAGTAGATGGGATCTCAACCAGCACGACGGTGTGGTGGAGCAATCCCGGCAGGGCTTCGCCAAGCGCTACCGTAGATGCGATCTGAGGAGAAAACGGAGTAACGGGAGAGGGAGGGCTGCCACCGGGGCGTAGGAATTGGTGTGTGCATCCCTCCCCTCCCGTCCACTATATATAGGAGGCAAAGGGGAGAGGGAAGGCTCATCCTTGACCCCTCGTCCAAGGGAGGGGCCGGCAACCAAGGGAGAGTCCTCCCTTTACAAGGAAGGGAGGAATCCCCCTCCTCCAAGGCACCTCCGGGGTGCCTTGTCCCTTTGGGACTCTTGTCCCCAAATCTAATTCGCCTCTAGGGGCTGATGCGCCTGGCCCATGATGGCTAGGGCGCACTCCCTATGGCCCATGTGGGGCCATGGGGCAGGTGGACCCTCCGGTGGATCCCCAAAACCCTTTTCGGCACCCCGGTACACTACCGATAATGCCCGAAACTTTTCCGGCGACCAAAATAGGACTTCCCATATATAAATCTTTACCTCCAGACCATTCCGGAACTCCTCGTGACGTCCGGGATCTCATCCGGGACTCCGAACAACATTCGGTCACCAACGTACATATCCCAATACTACTCTAGCGTCACCGAATGTTAAGCGTGCGGACCCTGCGGGGTCGAGAATCATGTAGACATGACCGAGACACCTGTCTGACCAATAACCAATAGCGGGACCTGGATGCCCATAGTGGTTCCTACATATTCCAAAAAGATCGTCATTGGTCGAACCACGATGTCAAGGATTCAGTCAATCCCGTATGCAGTTCCCTTTGTCCAGCCGTATGTTACTTGCCCGAGATTCGATCGTCGGTATCTCCATACCTAGTTCAATATCGTTACCAGCAAGTTTCTTTACTCGTTCTGTAATACAAGATCCCGTGACTAACTCCTTAGTCACATTGATTGCAAGCTTCTTGTGATGTTGTATTACCGAGAGGGCCCAGAGATACCTCTCCATCATACGGAGTGACAAATCCCAGTATCGATCCATGCCAACCCAACAGTCACCCTTGGAGATACCTGTAGAGTACCTTTATGATCACCCAGTAACGAAGTGACGTTTATACACACAAGGCATTCCTCCGGTACCAGGGAGTTGCATGATCTCATGGTCTTAGGAACATATACTTGACATGAAGAAAGCAGTAGCAATAAACTAATACGATCAAATGCTATGCTTACGGTTGGGTCTTGTCCATCACATCATTCTCTTAATGATGTGACCTCGTTATCAAATGACAACTCATGTCTATGGTTAGGAAACTTTAATCATCTTTGATCAACGAGCTAGTCTAATAGAGACTCACTAGGGACACGGTGTTGTCTATGTATCCACACATGTATCTGAGTTTTCGATCAATATAATTCTAGCATGGATAATAGACGTTTATCATGAATAGGGAAATATGATAATGACTAATTTATTATTGCCTCTAGGGCATATTTCTAACAGCCTGATGGACATCAAAGACACGAACTCTAAGTCAAAAACTGCTCTGTCGTGTGGGGTCGATGGAGTAAAGCCACATAAGCTTGGATCGTCGTGGACAAAAGAATCATAGAATTGACGCAAGCCTACAGTGACATACGAGGTTGAAGTTGAAGAACAAAAGACGAATAATGAAATCATGCGCTTGACTGCAACAATCCACGTTGAATGAATCATGACGTTGTCAGGGCCTCGACAACATGTCGCAGCGAGCCTGCCTCATCATATCGCACACACGGGGCCATCACGCACCACTGCCACCGTCTCTTATGCATTCCGGATTTCTGTGCTTCTCCCACGGGGTTGCCCAGTTTTATTCAGGTGTCTACAAATTTTTATTTTTATTTATTTATTGTTTTTTCAACACATGTCTATTTTTTCAATACACATTGTACATTTTTTATATGCTTGTGGAATATATTTTTGATACATGTTGAAGTTTTTCTAAATACATGTTGTAGATTTTTTCAAATACATATTCAAATCATTTTTTTAATACATGTTAAACATTTTTCAAAGACATGTTGAACAATTATTTTAACGGCATGATTTTCTTTATATGTCACATGCATTTGTTCAAATGGTACAAAACATTGTCAAAACTATGCAAACAGTTTTCGAAAATTTCACAAGCGTAATTTTGAAAAGCGAGAACATTTTTTTAGAATACTGTCAACATTTTCCAAAAGTTACACTAACAAAAATATACACTACCTTAAGATCTTTCAAATTCTTGGTGTACATTTAAAAAACATTCTAGTAAATTATGTTTCTGAAATGCATTTTTAAACATAACAAAACTTAAAATCAAAATGCAAGGAAAATAAGGAAAAAAAGAAGGTGTGTCCTTGTGGCACAGACACAGTAGGTCGCACGCTTGGCCTAACCCATTTACCCGACGATGCAAGCAAGGCATGCTCTAGATTACTCCAGCGACGTATAGTACCTCCCGCCATCACGGCCCATGTTGTGGAGATTTGCTTCTGGTCCATCGGTTATGTTGTTGCTGCTGGCCTGTTGTTACGGGCGCCAAGGCGGGGGAATTAAAACGAGAGTTCGGCCTAGGAAATCTGAAGTGTCAAAAAAAAAAGGTTCTAGGAAATTTTGGGCAGCAGACCATTTAGTCATCAGTCCGGCTACCGTAGACCGCAATGAGTGGAGTAGCAAACCTAGCACTGGTTTCTCAAAAAAAAAAAAACTTGTACTGTCGCAAGTAGTTTAAAGTATTTTTTGTTTGGTCTTAAAAAACCGTTTTTCAAAGTGAACAGTTTTTAAAAGTTTAAGAACATTTTCGAAGAACACACCTATATTTGTAAAAACGAAAACATTTTACAATTTTATTGAACATTTTCTGGTTAATTCAGAATATTTTCATTATTTGGGAAAACTTTTTGAAACACTTTAATATTAAATAGTGAAATTTAAGAATATTTTTAGAAACAAGAAGATATTTTGTTAAAAGCCCGAACTTTTTTAAAAAAAATTGAACATTTTCTAGTTAATTCCGAATATTTTTCATTACTTGGGAATATTTAGAAAATAGAATCAAAGAAATAAATTATTATTAACATTGTTTTCGTTATATCTTTTGAATTGGACAGTTTTCCAACTTGGCTTGTCCCCGATCATACCCAAATAGTGGCTCCACCACTGAGTTAGGGTGTGCGTTTGTCCGTCCATTCCAGGAAGAGAGACTGTTGTGTGTCTGATTTGTAGCAAGATGAAGGGTTCGCTCGCCTCAGGCGCCCCCATAAATGGCATGACCCACGGCGGAAGAATTGTTGCTCGCCTCAAGCTGGAGTGTGTGCTCTCCCCCCTTTACATATATTTTTAAAATTGGACAAATATATTTACTAAAAAAATTCAAAACGTCATTGATAGTTCAAAAATTGTTTATACAATGTAAAAAAATGTTCGCATAATTTTATAAAATTTTGATAGCATTCAAAAAATGTAGTTGACATTTTCAAAATATTCACATGTTACGAAATAATGTTCATCATATTTTAGAAAAAAAATTAAACAATGTAAAAATATTGTTCACTTAATTCAATAAAAATGTTTCATACCATTATGAAAAATGCATGTGACGTTTAGTAAAAATGTTCATCACATTGTTTAAAATATTTATACAATGTAAAAAATGTTCATGTAATTAAAAAAAGTTTAGTCTCAATAAAAATTGTATGTTACACTTAAAACAATGTTCATGTGTTTCAATAATATGTTTGTGACATTTTTAAAAACGGTTATGCAATGTAAAAAAATGCTTGCGTAGCTCGAAAAATGATTCATGCCATTATAAAATCTTCAATGTGAATTTAAAAATTGTTCAACATGTATTAAAAAATATGTATGAAAACATGTATTTTTAAAAAATGTGCATCATTTGAAAACTACTCGACATGTTTCAAGAAATATGTTACGGGTGTAAAAGTCAATTGTACAATGTGTATTGAAAAAGTAGACATGTGTTGAAAAATATATAAGAAACCGGATGGTTTTGTTTTCCTTATCATAGGAATGACCATGATGCAAACAACACTTGAGATCATGATGTTGGGAGAATACTCGTGTTGAATTGACCTAGGTTGTATGTTATACTTAGAGATGAAATTGTCAAAAGTCTATAGTCCATATCACATAAAGTTAACATATGTATAATTTCTTAAACCATGAGAGTATCAAGTCACTCCATATCAAACGATGCACTTTGGGGGTGTTCCAACGTCATTCGTAATAGGGTGATCATAACGGCAACTTACGGGTTCATAAAAAACGTATGACAAAAGACTAGACAACTCGAGACTATTCTTAGGGCCTTCTCGATGTGAAGGCATCCATCACTGTTTGGCCAGACACAATGTGAATTGATCACGGGGATGCTGGAACACGAGAACAAGAAAAGAGAACAAAACCGATAACGTGGAAGACCAGTATAGTGAGTATGTGTTGGTCTCAGAGGGATACCGATATATCTCACCTTGGGTTTTGTAATGTATTGCGAAGCAAAAGGAATAGCATATGATAACCAAAGGTTCACTCAAATATCATTTGTGTGCGAGTATATGGGTTAATATGGATGTCCATGGTTCCACTATTGATCATTGAACGAAAGGTGTTATCGTTCATGTCTATATTTTCCACCGAACCTATAGGGTCACATGCTTAAGGGTTTACAATTTGTTGAGTTCTATTGGAGTTTGGAATATGAGAAAATATTACCAGAAAATTTGGGGAAATAAAAGAAAATGCTTCGAGAGAACCCAGAAGCGTTTCGGGGTTACCAGAAGGGTTTCAAAGAAAACCGGATAGGTGGAAAATATACCAGAGGACCTAAAATAAATATAGGAGGGGAACCCCCTGGATTTATCTAGGTGCCATGGGCTGCCCTAATATGCTATAGGCCTATTAGAGGAGAGCTAATGGGCTTTAGCTTATTGGAAAATCTAAGGAGGGAAGGGGAGTTGAAGGAGAACTCCCCCTCCTTGGCCGGTGGGCCAATGGAGGGGAGGACCGCTCCCCAAGTGGACCTCCCCACCCCCGCACCTATTTATACATGAGGGGGTCGCCCCTAGAGATACAGAAGTCCCTTTGATTCCGGGCGCCCCTTCTGTAGTTCTCCCTAGTTTCTCTAGATTCAAATAATAGAGAAATCCCATGAGTATGTGTGCAATTCGTAGAGAGACCGTGTTTTCGATCTTTTGTTCGAGGGATCGTTCGTAGGATGGTTCGAGAGATGTAAGAATGATCTACCCCAACTGTTCTTCTAATGCAACTCAAAGCTGATAACGATCCGATCTAACCTTGTATGCCGCTTCATAGTGATCTTGGGATCTTTGATCCGTAGGACGGAATTTTTTTGATTTCTACGACGTTTCGCAACAATACAAACATCTTGACTACATGTTTGTGTTTTAGCTAATTTCCATTTTAGGCTTACTAAATTGAAAAATTGTGAGGTTAGTCGTGGAGCTTGCAGTGTGGAAAAGTAAAAAGTAAAAAACGTTGATTGATATAGAAATCTTTATGGAAGAAAATGGATCTAGGTCCATAGGTTCACTAGAGGTCTCTCTTCAAAACAAACCATGGTGTGGTAAACAAATTAAAGTTGCACAATGATTATATTGCAAGTTTTATGAGTATGACTATTCATGGCATAATTAACATATGAGAATCACGTCCATAAATCTATAGACCGTTATTCAACTGCATCTATAGCTAATACTCCACCCAAGCTCACTATCCATCATGCATCTTAAAGTATTAAATTAAAAACAGGGTATTGCAATGAGTATGATTAGATGAGGTAGATGATATATTGTATTCAACCAACTAAGAAACCATATCTTTTATCCCTAGTGGCAACAACACAAATATAAGCCCTTTCCACTTACTACGGTAGCTCACTTGCACAGTTGAACCCAACTACCGTACACAACTCCCTGTGAAGTTCAAACCTTAAACTTGGCCTAAGAAGTAGAGAATATATCGGAGAGCATAGCAAAAGAACCAAATAGATCTCAAAAGAATCCGTGAATAACATGATCATAAAGTGACAATTCATCACATCCCAATAAACACACAAGAAGATTACATCACATGGATCATAATCATGTAGGACAGGTCATGTGATCTTTGTATTTAAAATCAAGGAATAAACTTTGTTCCTAGGCCTCCTAGCCGTCTAAGGTTTTCTCCTCCACCGACTGATCTCCAACACCCTCTTCTACCGCTGGATCCTGTGGGTGGGGGTGGTGGGGTGGGGGGATCTATCAATGGGAGATGTATTACTATTTTCCCGCATTTTGGGGCATTAGATAGATCTCCGCTCGTTCGTCCCTTAGGCCCTTTCAGCAGTGGTTGCGGCAGTGTTCAATAAAGGTTCCTCCGCCTTCTTCTTTGGCTTTGAAGGTGTGTGCACTGTTAAATCTGGGTGACTTGATTGATCCAACAAGTTTGTAATTCTCTTTGTGTAAACACCGGTAATTAGTTTTCTTCATGCTTCCTCGAAAACAACGACATCGAACCAGCGTCACCTTTTTCGTCAGGGTGTAGATCATTCAGAGTCAATGTCGCTGGCACTTCTTGGCAGCGATTAGCAACTTCCCAGTTGGGGTGCATGGGTACCACTTTTTCCTCGTCCACGCTACGATACAAAAATCCAGTGGCGGAAACGTCAGCGCGGCATCAACATGTGTGGGATGGAGAGGATATAGGATTCCTCAAGAACTAGTTTTATTTTCTTTTTTTTTTTGAGGAATTTTCTTTCTCAATAATATATTCGTAAGTGCAAACATGAATATTTCTTTTGAGTTCTCAAAAAAGTTTGAATGCCAAGTTTGTTAGAAAATTTTGAACCTAGAGACAGTTTTTCCAAACTTTTACTCGTTAGGTCAACTGGTTTCTCTCCAAACACTCGCCACACATTCCACCCATCCACAACCTCCTTTCTTTGGAAAATTGTTGCTTTAGAAACTACCACGCCTCAGCTGAAAAAAAAAACTACCACACCTGCAATGCATCTCCTTCGTCAAAGTGGGAAAATGTTAAAGACACCTTTTCTGGTTACACATTTAGCTCACATCATCTACACTATCATTACCCGCAAAAATAAGAAGTAAAAATCTACACTATCATTACTTTCTAACCCGTGAAACCATCTCACCCATCTCACCTCTACCGAGTTGGATTTGATGTTCTCTTTTGTTGCACGATGATGCTAAGACTAAGGATGTTCTCTTGCTTCAGTCCAGGGTTGCCATTCTCTCCTCCTGACACACACACACACACATATGACCAGGGCGCTAACCCGTGTGATCGTTGACCAGTCAACTGTTGGAAGGTCCTAGCATGTGGGGCCCACAGCAAATTAAGTTGCCTCATTGCTACTAGCGTACATGCGAGCCATCAAATTCTTGGGTCTGCATGCATGCGTGCGTGTTGCTTGGCAGCAAAAGCTAGGCTAATTTTGGTATGAAAAAGCATGCAAGCCTAAGACAAGTTTCATCTGCTCCAGACGGCCGCCAGACAGACACACAACGTAGCAACCAACTGAAGGTATCGTCAATGGCGCCCGGCGGCCTTCCGCTCCTCCTCCTGGCGCTCCTGGTGCTGGTGGACGCGCTTGCCGCCCTCAAGATCGACATCACGGCGTCCATCTTCCACTCTCACGACCACATCGGCGGCAACAAGCAGCAGCAGCAGCAGGAGAAGCCGTCGTCGTCGTCTTCGTCTTCGTCGTCGTCGTCGTTGTTGAACGTCAACGACGCGGACTACTTCGCGGAGGCCGCGAAGAAGGGGCTGCACTCCTTCACGGGCGGGCGGGGCAACTACAAGACGATGGCCAAGGAGTTCCTGGAGGCGCACAACCGGGTGCGGGCCAAGTACGGCGTGCCGCCGCTGCGGTGGAGCAACAAGCTGGCGCGGTACGCGCGGCGGTGGTCGGCGGCGCGTCGGTTCGACTGCGTGATGATGCACTCGGTGGGGTCGCCCTACGGGGAGAACGTGTTCTGGGGCACCGGGTGGGACTGGCGGGCCGTGGACGCCGTCGGCGACTGGGCCAGCGAGGCCTCCTTCTACGACTGGCGGGCGCAGGCCTGCCACCCGGGCCAGGTCTGCGAGCACTTCACGGCGATCGTGTGGCGGACGACAAAGTACGTCGGCTGCGGCCGCTCCGAGTGCCTCGCCGGCGGCGTCTTCATCACCTGCTCCTACGACCCGCCGGGAAACTGGAAGGGAGAGGTGCCGCTCACCTAATAATTCATAATTAATAGTAACCCATTTTTACTTTGTTATATATATTGGGCTGGGCTGGGCTGGGCTGGACTACACCTCAATTTTTCATTTTATTAGCCAACTAACTCTTGTCTTAATTTCCATGTGCCGGGCTCTATATTGTGTAATATATCATGTGCCCGCGCCAGCTAAATTTTAGCATTCAGTCTTGCCTTTTTGGTTTACATTATTATTTTCGCGAATAATAATTCTCTACACATACCTTTTTAAATCACACCATGTCACGATATATGGGCATCTTCAACAATACATGAAAATGATACACTTCAATTCCTTGCTCAATCCTTGAATGTTTTTCGTTTGGAATTCCAACACGCACCAATAGGCTAGAAGCCCCAAAGAAAACGCCCGCCTTGTTTTTCTTAAAAAAGACATGTCTTTTTTGTTAATAGGAGAGAGTGGTAATTGACAAATTAATTTGCGGCTAGGGGGCGTCGTCATCACTTGATCTTACGACCCGACAGAAAACTAGAAGGGCGAGGTGCGCTCACGGGACCTTCTATTCGACGCTCTATTCGTCAAATATGGGCATTTATCACGGAGGGCATCCAGACTTGGCCGACCCATTGCTGCAACACTGTAGCGATGTGCACATTGTGCCAAGTGATTTTCTAACATTTCCTTTATTTTTCTGTTGGCTATTTCTTTCATTAAAAAAAAAAATATATATTTTTAAAGTTAAATTTTCTTAAATAAATAAATATTTTAAATGCTTATGAACCATTAATAATGTATGTGAACATTTTTTAATAAACACCGACATTTGAAAAAATCTACATATTTTTGAAAATTTCAACACTTTTTAGAAGGTGCGGACATTTTTTTTAAAGTATTTAAAAAACATATTTTTACATACAATTTTAAACAAATATTAAAATGTCAATTTTTTAAAAATATATTTACAAAGAAATAGAGGAAAAGAAATAAAAAAACCTTGGAAATAAAAAGAGAAACCAGACAGTCCCAAAACCGGGATTTTGATCCATACCTGTGCAAATCCTGGGCATTTTGATGCAGTCAGCGTCAATTTGCCGCCTCTCACTTGATCCATCATTCCGTTTTTATATTGGGCTGGGCTCTCATCTCCTTTCTTCGTACAATTTAACTTGTTCTAGTTTACTCGATTTCGGACTAACATACTGCCAACCTCTCTGTAATATCTTTTGGCCCATATTATCATTTTTTTTAGAATCACAGAATCACACACTCAATCCTATGAACGCACCAACAACGGACGAAGCCAATACATCTTGATGAATTCTCTGCAACGCGACGCCTCGTAACTAAAGCGCCGAAAAGTCTAAGATCAGTTTGTCACAATTGTTCAATTTTGGTCTTCAGACTTGCCTTTTGGTGTTCATTTCTTTCATTCTTTCTGCTTCACACCATGCATTGCATATATAGTCATCTTCAATCATCAACACAAAAAGATGATATTTCATTTCTCCGGCACGCACCAATAGGCAGAGAAGCCTCAGGGACAACACAGGATACTTCATTCAGCACAGAGACCATAGAGCCAATTCAGGGTAGAACAACAATCAACAAAATGAACCAAGCATATATATATATTTATATCATCAGTAAGTAGTAAGTTATTCCATGACCAACAAGATATATATTTCTACAAGGCAAGGGAACCAACCTTATTTCTTCTACTCCATAAGGGGGATATGATATGATTAGCTCTAACACGAAGAATATATTAATCAAGCTGCTGATGGACCCGACTCACTCCCTATACACATCAGTACTCTTCTTCTCCTCTCTGTGGTGGTGGATAAATATATGGATGGATGATGGTGGTGCATGCTACTGCTACTGGCTATGTCGCCGGATTAGTGGCCGTTGTCGCTGGATCCGTAGCCGTAGGGGTTCTTGATGGCCCAGTTCCATAGGTCTCTGCACATCTCCTCCACCCCAAACTTTGCCCTGTTCATTTTCATCGCACCATTGTTATTATTTCCTTGTGTTACCATGCGTCAAAACAAAACTCGTAGCAAGAGATGCGTATATCGCAAACGGAAACAAATAACTTACTTCCACTTGAGTTCCTTCTCTGCTTTGGCAGTGGCAGCATACACGGTCTCGGCATCTCCAGCTCTTCTTCCAGCATAAACCAGAGGGATTTTCTGCCGCATCATTACTTTCAGTATTAGTACCGTCATCACCAGAGCAGAGCATATATAATGTGCACGTGAGATGATGATTCTGCTATTTATTTTTTTGTTCTAAAGTTATTGGTTTACCTTTCCGCAAGCCTTCTCGAATGCGGCAACCATCTCCAGCACGGATGTCCCCTTTCCAGTGCCCAGATTGTACACTTCGCACCCTGCAATTAAGCGCAAACCGTCCGTTAACAAACACCGTCCTTCAGTTCACTGTCAGCTGTCATGTCCATGGTTGGTACGCACCTATTCTGTCAGAATCTTCGTAGAGCTTCCTCAAGGCTGCGATGTGGCCGTCAGCCAGGTCAACAACATGGATGTAGTCACGTACCTGCCATCATGTGTTGCATACCAATAGTAGTTAGAAGCAGGAAGCAAGATTCTAGCTCTCAATTATGCCGGAATGAATGAATGAATGATTGATTGATTCATCAGTTAGTTGGTTATTAGTTAAGGGTTGGATGCATGACAACTGCTGCACATACCCCTGTTCCATCCTTGGTGTTGTAGTCGGTCCCGTAAACCGTCAGCGCAGGCAGCCTCCCGACAGCGACTTGCTGCACATAGGGCATCAGGTTGTTGGGGATTCCAAGGGGGTCTTCCCCGATGTAGCCACTCGGGTGAGCGCCGACCGGGTTGAAGTACCTCAGCAGTATGATCTTCCAGTCGGGGTCCGAGCGCTGGAGGTCACGGCAAATGTCTTCAATGACAAGCTGCACAGGCAAAATCATCGACAGGCACCAGATCAGATTCTCAGCCTACAAAGGAATCGTCGACAGGCAACAGAAAACAAGTAGCAATGTCATGTACCTTTGTTCGGCCGTAAGGGTTGGTCGCCGAGAGCGGGAACTCCTCGGTGCAGGGCACTTCCTTGGGCCACCCGTAGACAGTGGCTGATGATGAGAACACAAGCTGCAGAGATGACATGAAAGGGGTTTATTAGCATCCAGACCAGATGATGATGACAATCATTCGATTCGGTGTACTTAATAATCATATGCCTATACTACTTCCTTCACCAAGAGGTACTACCAGCACAACTAATTGGTGCAGAACACCTTCATTAATTGATTGAGAACAGAGCGACTGTGCCGCCGTCCCTAAGCCTAACTTATTCAGACCCAACAGAGAGCCAACTGTAAACTGTCTGCATCCGTGGTTCCAAACTCAAATAATGCACAGAGAAACCAACTGTAAACTGTCTCCATCTATGGTTCTATGCTCAAAAAATAATGTATTTGCGTCATTGGTTATACTCCAAAACAAGTATGTATGTGTAATGGGCAGCTTGCTTGAGCCTACACCACCATGTCGATGTGTCCTTTGTTCAGAACTAATGGGAGTAAACAAAGACCAGCTGTTAAAACCATAGTTTTGATTCTCTTTTTTTTGACAAATCCTACTGGCAGGAGGTAGTAGATACAAACAAGGACCAACTGTAATCAAACTGTTTTGCATCTGTCCCGATTGCTGTACTAGAGAGAATGCCAAGGCCATTGCTGTATTGTTTTGTGCAGAATGGGCCCAATTATTCAGAGAGACAAGGCTAGCTGTTGAAACCCTAGCTTTCTTTTCCCTACAATTCCGGCCAGCATACAGAGGCTGCAGCAGCAAGCTACAGAAAATGGTGCTAGGCAACAAGAGAGGCAGCTAGCGCAAGCTGGGGCCGGCCGGCGCAATCAAGACGGGTGGTGGCGCATGAAGTACGTGACAGAAATTATGAGAGACACCTGGTCCAGACGGCACAGCCTCACTCAGTGGTATCCTGTGACCCAGCAATGCAATGCAACGCAAAAGGAAGAAGAAGAGAAAAAAGAGGAGAGGCCGGCGGGTATATACCTTCTTGCAGCCATGTGCGGCCATGACTTGGAGGAGGGTGATGGTGCCGATGAGGTTGTTGTCGTAGTAAAGCAGGGGCTTCTCCACGCTCTCCCCGACGGCTTTCAGCCCCGCAAAGTGGATCACAGCCTCGAACCTGCTCGACCAAGCAAAAATTTATTCAGACGATGAGCATATATATTATATTATATACACTCCTAGTTTAGGTAAGCCTGTTTTATTTATTTAGTACTAATTAATGCGTATATTACTATGATGATGATGATGATGATGATGGTTTGTTGGACAACTGTCCAATTCATGCATGGGGAAGGAATGCTGGTCGAATATGGAAGAGCATAACCGCCAGCTGATCTGCGGATAGCTTGCTTGCTTGCTAGAGACAACTTTCCAGCTCAGGCCGGAGAAGCCAACCCAACTCATCAATCAATCAATCAATTGATGAGCCTAGGATATGAGGGAGCAGGCAGATGACACCTACCGGCCCGGCCGTAATCAACAACCAACGATGCAGAGAGAGAGAGAGAGAGAGAGAGGGTTCAGACTAAGCTACTAGTATTGGTATGGAATGGCAGATACGCCTTGCACGACGGCCGGCCGGAGGGCAGGACGGACTAATCAACTAGTAGCATTTGTGGAATAGTTAACTTAAGCCGAAAAAAGATGGACTTGCGGTTGGAAGTTGGACGGCACCATGTGACTGACGGCGACGTGGCACGTAGTACTACTAGTGCAGATATTTGATACTCCCTCTCTTCCATAAATAACGTCATCGGTTTTCGAGCTTGAAGTTTGATCATAAATTTGACCAACCAGAGTGATTGCGGTGGGAGCAAAAATTATATGTACCGAAAATATGAATCCAGTGGCAGCAGGCTGTAGCACGTAGTACTAGCATGTAGTTGAGATATTTGATATACTACTAGTGAAGAAAACAGTAGAAGCTACCGACCGACCTTTGTGAGGAGAAGATTTCCTCAAGCGCAGCCTTGTCACGGAGGTCCACCTGTAAGCACAATTGAAAAAAAAAAACGTGAGCAATCTGTAGGTCGGTAATACATACAAACATGCATGCTGACAGAAACGATTTGAAGGAAGACAAGTAATCAATCATCAAGTAACCAAGGAAGGAAGGAAGGAAGCGTCGTCAGTCAATCACGGCTGGGGTGGAGTTAGGCTGGATTAGGGGTGGGTTCCGACGGACGGATGGAATGGATGGAGACCGGAGACACACCGACGCGGTTTTCCCTCCCCTTGCAGTCGTTTGCTTGGTCCGTCGGTCGGTCACATGTGGCGCGCCCGCGGAGACGGAGACCACAAGGGAAGGGAAGAGAAGGAAGATGGCAAGGAAAGTAACTGACTCGGCACGCGTCGCATGCACAGAGAGAGAAAGCAGGAAAGAAAGACAAGCCCACGGGCGCGGTGTGACCCGCCGGAATCCCGTCCGTGGAGAAAGAGAGAAAACACACACGCGTAAAACCCATCCTTGTTGTACTTGTCTAGTCTATCTAGTCTAGAGAGTTAAAGAGGACAAGTAGTAGTATCCACCTTGCTAATTTGAAGGAAAAGAACAGAAGTACTAGTTAATCCATTCCCTCAAGGCAAGGCAAGGAAAGGGGATCAACCAAAAAAAAACGGAAAACCAATCGCAATCCAATCTACAGTAATTAACATAGGGATTCCCAATGGAAAACCAAACAAAACCAAGCAGGGCCCTCGATCGAATCCCCAATCTCCGGTCGGTCCGGAGAACAAGGAGGAGGAGGAGGATATTCGTCGGCCGGCCGGATACCATGGATCGCAACGGACGGACGGAAACAAACAAACTGAAGCGGAAAAACATACCAATTGGTTACCAACGGAAAGGAAGGGAAGGGACCTTGCGGAAGTCGAGGAGGTTGGTGTGCTGGGGCTGGTTGGCGAGTTGGCGCACGCGGCGGATGGCCTCCTCGGAGGCGTTGTCGAGGTTGTCGACGACGACGACGCGGAAGCCCTGCAGGAGCAGCTGCAGCACCGTGTGGCTGCCGATGTACCCCGCGCCGCCCGTCACCAGGATCGTCCGAAGCACAGCAGACACCATCCTTCTTCTTCCTCTTCCTCTTCGATTCGACTGACGGGTAGGGAGGGGGGGAGCGAAGGGGAAGTTGTTTCTCGCCTGAGTGGGTGCTCTGCTAACCGGAGACGGAGACGGAGAGAAGAGCGGTTTCCTTGTTTGTTGGTTTGGTTTGGTTTTGGTTTTGGTTTTGGTTTGCACCAAGAGAAGAGAAGAGAAGCGAGGTTTGTATGCCGGTGCACGCAGGGTTTCCCGGATATTTATGGAGGAGGAGGACGATCAGGTCACGAGAGGAGGCCGGCGACGCCGTCTCCAGACGGGTCGGGGTCTCTATGTTCGTGGGCCCGAACCTAACCCAGCTTCTGGTGGGTGGGTCCGGCGTCTCGACGCGCGACGGTTCCTGATTCCTCCAACGCAACACCAACACCGCTCGGTACATAGATAGATAGATAGATAACCGCCGGCCACGTTCGAGTCTCATTCCCCCCTCTGGACCGTACACGTGTACGGTGTACCACGCCCCATCCGCCATGGATTAGTGGATTACAATCACCCACCCAAATGCCACCTTCCGTCCTTCACCGCGCCCGACCTTCCATTCGGCTCCATTCCATTCCATTCACGCCATCCGTTTATTATATTATACAGTATTATATTACATCCTCACATAAATAAATAGATAAATAGAGGATGTCCAGTTTACGAGTAAAATACACGAAAACCATCATTTTCGCGTCCTAGTTCTCAAAAACACCATTTTACAAAACGCAACACTTCACGCGTAATCAAATATTTAACGGTGCAAGTCGAGCGCGTAGATTTCAAGGAGTTTCCGCTAGGGATGGAAACTGGGTCCCATTTAATCCCATTTAGACCAACTAATTGTCTAATAGTTCAATTTTTTGTTTTTTTTTTCAGCAAAAATGAACTATCAAACTAGATAAAGCTAAATAAATGGGACTTCTGGCTGCCACTTATTTGCCATTTAGAGCATCTACAACCGGACCTCTCAAACACGCCTCATACGCCCGAGCAGGCTGTCCGGTCAAAACAATTGACCCAGACGGACCCCTCAAACGGGCCTCAAACGCCCGGACTGACCGGCAACCCCCATATCCAGCCCAAATATGGGGCGGATATGGGGTGGCCCGGGCACACCCGGG
Source organism: Elymus sibiricus (assembly GCA_039707655.1). Lineage (NCBI taxonomy): Eukaryota > Viridiplantae > Streptophyta > Magnoliopsida > Poales > Poaceae > Elymus > Elymus sibiricus. The sequence continues at coordinate 445,931,562 of CM077663.1, read as the reverse complement.
CGCGTCCGCCTGACAAGCCCGGCCCACCCCGACCCCACCCCGTCCCACTAAAAACCCCCGTCCGGCGAAACCCTAGCTCACTCACTCTCGCTCCGTCCGCTCCTCTCCCCCCGCCGACGAGCATGTCGAGCTCCGGCAGCGCCTCCGGTGACTCCGATCCAGAGTACAAGCTGGCTCTCCGCATCGCCTTGGACTGGAGCGGTCCAAGGCGGAGACCGGAGGCAGCTTCGGATCGGGAGCGTCCTCGCAGCCGCCCGCTCCCCGTCGGCGCATTTCGGACGCCGGCGCTGGCCCGTCCCGTTCCATGGGCAGCGACGATCGACGGCCAGCCCAGTCCGCGCCGGCGGGGAGGGCTCCCTCCCGCCGTGCCCTCCCTCCGCCCGCCGCTGCTCCCCCTGCGGGGCAGCGGTTGGTGCTTGTGCCCGCCCCTCCGGCCCGGGCACGCACGCCGGAGTCGGAGGCGCACGCCGCCCGCCGCGAGAGGCAGCGGCGGAGGGAGAGGGAGGCCGCGGAGACGGCGAAGGAGTGGGCGCGGGCTCTGGCAGATCTGGATGAGGACCACCTCCTCGCGTGGCTCTGCCGCCGGTCACTCACGACGGCGGAGTCGGACACGAGGAGGCTCCGCCGCAAGAACGCCAAGGCCCTCCGCATCGCCATTGAGGAGTCCGAGCGGCTCGCGGCGGTTACGGCGAAGGAGCGGACCAAGCTGGCCAAGCTCAAGCGCCGGCAGGACCGGGCGGCGGAGCGGCTGAAGGGCCTCGTGATCGTCTCCGACTCCTCCTCCGACGACGACGACGACTCCTCCTCCTCCTCCGACAACGACGACGACCAGCCCCCCGCCGCCGACAACTACAGCTACGCCAGCGACCGCAAGGGGAAAGGTCCGGCCCGCAAGTACTAGTTAGATTAGTTTAGTTTTAAATTTGTCCGTCGTATGTATGAACTGGTGGATGTTTTGTTGCAATGTGATGCTATCTGCTGTCCGAATTCATATGTCATGCGTTTGATTGACGTAATTTGATCCACGTTGCATGGGTAGTATGGAAATAGGGGTTCGGATATGAGGGAGACGGATGTGGACGAGCGGATTTGAGGCGTGCCCGGTCGGTGCCCGCGGACGCATCCACAGGCGTTTGAGGGGCCGGATTTGTCATATCCGGTTGTAGATGCTCTTACAATCCTAGGTTCCGCTACCAGGAGTTTGTGCCAGCCACCAAGACCTCCGCACCGAGGGCGTTTGTAGCCGTGCCACCGCCCTACCTATGTCGGACCTCAGCAGCGTCCTTGAGGCTGGCCATAGTGGGGGTAACTTAGGTGGTATCATATACTTGGGAATAGCAAACATGCTGATGTGGCAACAAATTAAAGAAGAAAGAGAGTGTTAGAGTAACATAGGTAGATATCGTATCATGTTAAATGCTATGCTACTTTGCGTCATGCATGGCAATAAATATGATCTTACATGATACTATGCACTATGAAGGTAGTATCATACACTAGTATCATATGTATGATACTAGTACATGATACTCCCCACTATGAGCAGCCTGAGACCGAGCTGGTCGCGGCGCGATCTCTTGCATTCTTTAGCGCGGAGATCCACGGACCCACTTATGGGAGCGACGGCGTGGCGTGCGTGAACAAGATGGAGCCGCATGTCTTCAAGAAGATCCTCTCCCTGTCCTTGCCGGAGACGACGACCAAGCAGGAGGAGCCACCTTCCCGCAGCATCTGCTTGTGGCGACGCCTGATGTCTACTACGCAACCTTCTTCTTATAGACTCGTGTTGGGCCTCCAAGCGCAGAGTTTTGTAGGACAGTAGCAAATTTCCCTCAAGTGGATGACCTAAGGTTTATCAATCCGTGGGAGGCGTAGGATGAAGATGGTCTCTCTCAAACAACCCTGCAACCAAATAACAAAGAGTCTCTTGTGTCCCCAACACACCCAATACAATGGTAAATTGTATAGGGGCACTAGTTCGGCGAAGAGATGGTGATACAAGTGTAATATGGACGGTAGATATAGGTTTTTGTAATCTGAAAATATAAAAACAGCAAGGTAACTAATGATAAAAGTGAGCAAAAACGGTATTGCAATGCTTGAAAACAAGGCCTAGGGTTCATAATTTCACTAGTGCAAGTTCTCTCAACAATACTAACATAGTTGAATCATATGTAAATCCCTCACGTGCGACAAAGAGTTCACTCCAAAGTCACAAATAGCGGAGAACAAACGAAGAAATTATTGTAGGGTACGAAACCACCTCAAAGTTATCTTTTCTGATCAATCTTATGAGCTATCCCTATAAGTGTCACGAACAGCCCTAGAGTTCGTACTAAAATAACACCTTAAGATACACATCAACCAAAACCCTAATGTCACCTAGATACTCCAATGTCACCACAAATACCCATGGGCATGATTATACGATATGCATCACATAATTTCAGATTCATCATGTTCAATCAAACACAAAGAACTTCAAAGAGTGCCCCAAAGTTTCTACCGGAGAGTCAAGACGAAAACATGTGCCAACCCCTAAGCATAGATTCCCAAGGTCACGGAACCCGCAAGTTGATCACCAAAACATACATCAAGTGGATCACTAGAACATCCCATTGTCACCACGGATATCCCATCGCAAGACATACATCAAGTGTTCTCAAATCCTTAAAGACTCAATCCGATAAGAAAACTTCAAAGGGAAAACTCAATTCATCACAAGAAGATAGAGAGGGGAAAACTCCATATGATTCATCTATATTAATAAAGCTCGTGGTACATCAAGATCGTGCCATCTCAAGAACACGAGAGAGAGAGATCAAACACATAGCTACTGGTACATACCCTCAGCCCCGACGGTGAACTACTCCCTCCTCGTCATGGAGACCGCCGGGATGATGAAGATGGCCTCCGGTGATGGTTTCCCCCTCCGGCAGGGTGCCAGAACGGGCTCCCGATTTGTTTTTCATGGCTCTAGAGGCTTGCGGCGGCGGAACTCCCGATCTAGGTTTCTTTCTGGGGGTTTCTCGATTTATAGGAGTTTTTGGCATCGGTCTCACGTCAAGGCGGTGCCCGAGGAGCCCACAAGCCAGGGGGGCGCGCCCCCCAGACTTGTGGCCTCCTCGTTCACTTCCTGGCCCAGCTTTTTGCTCTAGTATTTTTTTATTTTCCAAAAATATTCTCCGTAAATTTTCAGCCCATTCCGAGAACTTTTATTTCTGCACAAAAACAACACCATGGTAGCTCTGCTGAAAACAGCGTCAGTCCGGATTAGTTCTAATCAAATCATACCAAAATCATATAAAATTATTGTAAACATGGCACTTCATAAATTATAGATATGTTGGAGACGTATCAACGCCCCACTGATGACCCACAAGTATAGGGGATCTATCGTAGTCCTTTCGATAAGTAAGAGTGTCGAACCCAACGAGGAGCAGAAGGAAATGACAAGCGGTTTTCAGTAAGGTATTCTCTGCAAGCACTGAAATTATCGGTAACATATAGTTTTGTGATAGGATAATTCGTAACGGATAGCAAGTAACAAAGGTAACAAAGGTGCAGCAAGGTGACCCAATCCTTTTTATAGCAAAGGACAAGCCTGGACAAGCTCTTATACAAAGCAAAGCGCTCCCGAGGACACATGAGAATTTTTGTCAAGCTAGTTTTCATCATGCTCATATGATTCGCGTTTGTTACTTTGATAATTTGATATGTGGGTGGACCGGTGCTTGGGTGCTGTCCTTACTTGGACAAACCTCCCACTTATGATTAACCTCTCTCGCAAGCATCCGCAACTACAAAAGAAGAATTAAGATAAATCTAACCATAACATGAAACATATGGATCCAAATCAGCCCCTTACGAAGCAACGCATAAACTAGGGTTTAAGCTTCTGTCACTCTAGCAACCCATCATCTACTTATTACTTCCCAATGCCTTCCTCTAGGCCCAAATAATGGTGAAGTGTCATGTAGTCGATGTTCACATAACACCACTAGAGGAGAGACAACATACATCTCATCAAAATATCGAACGAATACCAAATTCACATGATTACTTATAACAAGACTTATCACATGTCCTCAGGAATAAACGTAACTACTCACAAAGCATATTCATGTTCATAATCAGAGGAGTATTAATTATCATTAAGGATCTGAACATATAATCTTCCACCAAGTAAACCAACTAGCATCAACTACAAGGAGTAATCAACACTACTAGCAATCCATAGGTACCAATCTGAGGTTTGAGACAAAGATCGGATACAAGAGATGAACTAGGGTTTGGAGAGTGCTACTTCTTGAGCTTGCGTTGGTTTTCCCTTGAAGAGGAAAGGGTGATGCAGCAAAGTAGATAAGTATTTCCCTCAGTTGTTGAGAACCAAGGTATCAATCCAGTACGAGATACAAGCAAGTCCCCAATCTTTGCACCTACATAAACAATCAAACTCTTGCACCCAACGCTAAAAGGGGTTGTCAATCCCTTCACGGTTATTTGCAAGGATGAGATCTGATAGAGATAGATATAAAAGATTGCTAGAACGTAAAGTAAAACAAAAGTAAAAAGAATGCAGCGAGATATTTTTGGTATTTTTGGTTTATAGATCTGAAAATATAAGATGGAAAATAGACCCGGGGGCCATAGGTTTCACTAGATGCTTCTCTCGTGAAGGAAAAAAATACGGTGGGTGAACAAATTACTGTCGAGCAATTGATAGAAAAGCGCATAGTTATGACGATATCCAAGGCAATGATTATGCATATAGGCATCACGTCCGTGTCAAGTAGACCGAAACGATTCTGCATCTACTACTATTACTCCACACATCGACCGACTCCTGCCTGCATCTAGAGTATTAAGTTCATGAAGAACAGAGTAACGCATTAGGTAAGATGACATGATGTAGAGGGATAAGCTCAAGCAATATGATGAAAACACCATCTTTTTATCCTCGATGGCAACAATACAAATACGTGCCTCGCTACCCCTACTTTGTCACTGGGTGAGGACACCGCAAGATTGAACCCAAAACTAAGCGCTTCTCCCATTGCAAGAATTACCAATCTAGTTGGCCAAACCAAACCAATAACTCGAAGAGACTTGCAAAGATATGAAATCATTCATATAAGAATTCAGAGAAGATTCAAATAATATCCATAGATAAGCTGATCATAAACCCACAATTCATCGGATCTCGACAAACACACCGCAAAAGAGTATTACATCGGATATATCTCCATGAAGATCATGAAGAACATGGTATTGAAGAACAAAGAGAGAGAAGAACCCATCTAGCTACTAGCTATGGACCCGAAGGTCTGTGGTAAACTACTCACGCATCATCGGAGGGGCAATGGAGTTGATGTAGATGCCCTCCGTGATCGAATCCCCCTCCGGCAGATTACCGGAAAAGGCTCCAAGATTGGATCTCACGGGAACAGAGGCTTTCGGCGGCGGAAAAGTATTTTCATGGCTCTTTTTGGTATCCAGGGAATATTTGGGAATTTATAGGCCGAAGAATAGGGTTAGGAGGGCTGTCGTGGGGCCACAAGCCAGGGGGGCGTCCCCCCACCTATGGCGCGCCCTCGTGGCTTGTGACTCCACGGCAGGTCTCCTGCCTTCATCTCCAAGTCTGCTGGGTCTCTTCTGGTCCAAGAAAAATCATTCCAAAGATTTTATTCCGTTTGGACCCCGTTTAATATTCCTTATCAGCAGTACTCAAAAACAAGGAAAAACAGAAACTGGCACTAGGCTCTAGATTAATAGGTTAGTCCCAAAAATAATATAAAATAGCATATTAATGCATATAAAACATCCAAAACAGATAATATAATAGCATGGAACAATAAAAAATTATAGATACGTTGGAGACGTATCAGAGAGGAGATGGTGCTGGTGAAGATGTTGATGTTGATGGAGATTGACCCCCTCTCGATGAGAGGATCGTTGGTGATGACGATGGCTTCGATTTCCCCCTACGGGAGGGAAGTTTCCCCGGCAGAACAGCTCCGCCGGAGCCCTAGATTGGTTCTGCCCAAGTTCCGCCTCGAGACGGCGGCGCTTCGTCCCGAAAGCTCCCTTCTGATTTTTTCCAGGTCAAAACCCTCCATATAGCAGAAGATGGGCACCGGAGGCCTGCCAGGGGGCCCACAAGCCACTAGGGTGCGCCCTCCAGGCTTGTGGCTGCCTGGTGGGTCCCCTCTGGTATTTTCTTCACCTAGTATTTTTTATATATTCCAAAATAATTCTCTGTAGATTTTCAGGACTTTTGGAGTTGTGCAAAATAGGTATCTTAGATTTGCTCCTTTTCCAGTCCAGAATCCCAGCTGCCGGCATTCTCCCTCTTCATGTAAACCGTGTAAAATAAGAGAGAAAAGGCATAAGTATTGTACCAAAATGTGTAATAACATCCCATAATGCAATAAAGATCAATATAAAAGCATGATGCAAAATGGACGTATCAACTCCCCCAAGCTTAGACCTCGCTTGTCCTCAAGCGAAAGCCGAAATCAATAAATATGTCCACATGTTTAGAGATAGAGGTGTCGATAAAAATAAAATACGGACATGAAGGCATCATGGTCATCTTTAGAACAGCAACATATATTGACATATAATTTCTTATGCTAAAGTAACAATTCATTCACAAGGTAAAGTATGAATCAAGAACTCTATTGAGAATCAACAAACTATGATCTCAGTCATTGAAGCAATTCCAATTTATCATAACGTCGGAAAGAGTCAATATAAGAGCTTGTAAAGCAAATCCACATACTCAATCATCTTTTAGTCTTTCATAATTGCTAACACTCACGCAGTACTTATGAGGTCAAAGCTTCAATCGGACACAGAGAAAGATAGGGGCCTATAGTTTTGCCTCCCAACTATTTACCTCAAGGGTAATGTCAACAGAAATAACTCATGCTTACCCACATCCGAGTGGATATATGTGTCTAGATCATTCCCCAACACATGACGCTTGCCAAGAGATAAAGGCGAATTAAAGGAAGTGGTGAAGATCACCATGACTCTTGCATACTAGAAAGTAAAAGTAACAGATAGGCCCTTCGCAGAGGGAAGCATAGGTTGTCATGCACTTTTATAGTTGGATGCGCAATCCCTTAATGCAAAGGAACGTCACTTTATATTGCCCCTTGTGATAAAGAACTTTATTATGCAGTCCGTCGCTTTTATTTCTTCCACATCACAAGTTCGTATAAAGTTTATTTTCCTCACACTAATAGATCACACATATTTAGAGAGCAATTTTTATTGCATGCACCGATGACAACTTACTTGAAGGATCTTACTCAATCCATAGGTAGGTATGGTGGACTCTCATGGCAAAACTAGGTTAAGGGGGTTTGGATGCACAAGTAATATCTCTACTTGGTGCGGAAGTTTTGGCTAATATGGGGTGGAACCAAGTGTCACATGTTAAAGGATCTAAAACCATATAACTTCTATTCGGAAATAAGCAAACATAACCCATTATGTTGTCTTCCTTGTCCAACATCAACTTCTTAGCATATAATATTTTAATGAGTGCTCACAATCATAAAAGATGTCCAGGATAATATATTTATATGTGAACCTCTCTTTCTTTATTACTTCCTTTTAATTGCAACAATGACCAATATCTATGTTTGTCAACTCACAACAAATTTCAATCGACATACTTCTTATATGTGAAGTCATCACCCCCATAAGATCATCATATATACTCTTTGCTTTTATTCTATACTTATTTCTATTTCTTTTTCTCAAGATCATAGCAAGCAAGCAAAGCCCTCAACTCAAAACTACTTTTTATTATATAACTCTCGGACTTGCATACATAGGGGGAACATAAAGCAAAACTCAAAACTAGATCACACTAAAACTTTATTCTACTAGATCAAGATATAACAAAAAGGATCGAACTGAGAAAAACGATAAAAGTAAAAGATTTGATGGTGATACGATACCGGGGCACCTCCCCCAAGCTTGGCACAAGCCAAGGGGAGTGCCCATACCCATGTGTTTAGTTGTCTTTCTTCGGAGGCGGTGATGTTGGAGTTGTTGATGAGGTTGGAAGCTTGTCTAGTTTCCTTTTAAGCATAAAATTATGTTCCCTCAGATCGTCTACTTCCTGCTCGAGCTTCAATATCCTTTGACATAATTCTTGCTTGCTCTCCTGCAGGAAACGAGAAGGGATAAATAGAACCTTGGGTTTTCTCCTTGTGTTTGGGAGGCTCGATTTCCTGAACTCCACGTGCATATCTCCTGATCGAGGCAGGGGGGTCTCCTCTTCATCCGAGCTTTCCTCCTCATACCTGCCTTCTTGTTCCTCCTTCGAGAACAATCCATAAGGATCTAAGTCTCCATAGAGCTTGGGATTGGCAAGATAATGTGATACATAGCTCTCCCCATTGGAATCTTGGGACGACATATTGCTCTTAATCTGCTGCAGAAACAGCTCAAAACGAAAACAGGAGGTATTGTCGTGATACGAAGGTCAAAACCTTTGGGAGAATATATAATGAATTTTTACCGACCTAAAGGAGTACACCACAAGAAAACGGAGTCCGGAGGGTACACGGGGTGGCCACAAGCCACTAGGGCGCGCCCTGGGGGTAGGGCGCGCCCTCCTGGCTTGTCGCCTCCTCATGCACTTTTCGGACTACTTTAAATTTTCCTAATTTATTAAATATTCCAAAATGGAGAAAAAATGCTATTGGAAAAGTTTTGGAGTCGGTTTGCTCACCGTACCACATACCTATTCCTTTTTGGAGTCTGAAACGTTCTGGTAGGTCTCCCTAATGTACTCCTCCGGAGTTATGGTATTGATAATATTGGTTTCAACATTTATGGGAGTACCTGAGATATAATGTTTGATTCTTTGCCCGTTTACCACCTTCGGGTTTGTGCCTTCGACGTTGTTGATCTTGATGGCACCGGAACGATACACTTCCTCGATAATGTACGGCCCTTCCCATTTAGAGAGAAGTTTTCCTGCAAAAATTCTTAAACGAGAATTGTATAGCAACACATGATCACCTACATTGAATTTACGCTTTTGTATCCTTTTATCATGCCATCTCTTAACTTTTTCTTTAAACAACTTGGCATTCTCATAGGCCTGGGTTCTCCATTCATCAAGTGAGCTAATGTCAAATAACCTCTTCTCACCAGCAAGTTTGAAATCATAGTTGAGCTCTTTAATTGCCCAATAAGCTTTATGTTCTAGTTCTAGAGGTAAGTGACATGCTTTACCATAAACCGTTTTATACGGAGACATACCCATAGGTTTTTGTAAGCAGTTCTATAAGCCCATAATGCATCATCAAGTTTCTTAGTCCAATTCTTTCTAGATCTATTAACAGTCTTCTGCAAGATCAATTTAATTTCTCTATTGCTCAATTCTACTTGACCACTAGACTGAGGATGATAAGGAGATGCAATTCTATGATTAACATCATACTTAGCAAGCAATTTACGGAAGGCGCCATGAATAAAGTGTGAACCACCATCAGTCATTAAATATCTAGGGACTCCAAATCTAGGGAAAATAACGTCTTTAAGCATTTTAATAGAAGTGTTATGATCAACACTACTAGTTGGAATAGCTTCTACCCACTTAGTAACATAATCAACAGCAACTAGAATATGAGTATACCCGTTAGACTTTGGAAAAGATCCCATATGATCAAAACCCCAAACATCAAATGGTTCAATAACAAGTGAGTAATTCATAGGAATTTCCTGACGTCTACTAATATTACCAATTCTTTGACATTCATCACAAGACAAGACAAACTTACGGGCATCCTTGAAGAGAGTAGGCCAATAAAAACCAGATTGTAGTACCTTATGTGCAGTTCTATCTCCAGCGTGGTGTCCTCCATAGGCCTCAGAGTGGCACTTATGAAGAATCTGTTCCTGTTCATGCTCAGGTACACAACGTCTAATAACACCATCTACTCCTTCTTTATAAAGGTGTGGATCATCCCAAAAGTAATGTCTTAAATCAGAGAAGAACTTTTTCTTTCGTTGGTATGTGAAACTAGGTGGTATAAATTTAGCAACAATGTAATTAGCATAATCAGCATACCATGGAGCATTACGCGAAGCATTTATGACAGCTAGTTGTTCATCAGGAAAGCTATCATCAATAGGTAGTGGGTCATCAAGAACATTTTCTAACCTAGACAAGTTGTCTGCTACGGGGTTATCAGCACCCTTTCTATCAATAATATGCAAATCAAATTCTTGTAGCAGAAGAACCCATCTAATAAGTCTAGGTTTAGCATCTTTCTCTTCCATAAGATATTTAATAGCAGCATGATCAGTGTGAACAGTTACTTTGGAATCACCAATATAAGGTCTGAACTTATCACAAGCAAACACAACTGCTAAAAATTCTTTTTCAGTGGTAGCATAGTTTCTTTGAGCACTATCTAGAGTTTTACTAGCATAATGGATAACATTTAATTTCTTATCAACTCTTTGTCCTAGAACAGCACCAACGGCATAATCACTAGCATCACACATAATTTCAAAGGGTAGGTTCCAATCAGGTGGTTGAACAACAGGTGCAGAAATCAAGGCTTTCTTAAGAATTTCAAATGCTTCTACACAATCATCATAAAAACGAATGGAACATCTTTTTGCAAAAGATTAGTGAGGGGCCTAGAAATCTTAGAGAAGTCTTTAATAAACCTCCTATAAAAACCAGCATGACCAAGGAAACTTCTTATACCTTTGATATCTGTAGGACACGGCATTTTTTCAATAGCATCAACTTTAACTTTATCAACCTCAATACCTCTTTCGGAGATTTTGTGCCCCAGGACAATACCTTCATTAACCATAAAGTGACACTTTTCCCAATTCAAGACAAGATTAGTTTCTTCGCTCTGTAAAACTCGATCAAGGTTGCTCAAGCAATCATCAAAAGAAGTTCCGTAAACGGAAAAATCATCCATGAAAACCTCAACAATCATTTCACAGAAGTCAGAGAATATAGCCATCATACATCTTTGAAAGGTAGCAGGTGCATTGCAAAAACCAAAAGGCATACGTCTATAAGCAAAGGTACCGAAAGGGCAATGAAAAGTGGTCTTCTCTTGGTCCTCTTTTGACACAGGTATTTGAGAGAAACCAGAATAACCATCTAGAAAGCAAAAAATGTGTGTGTTTGGATAGTCTTTCTAGCATTTGATCAATAAAAGGTAGAGGGTAATGATCTTTCCTAGTAGCTTTATTTAATTTCCTAAAATCAATTACCATTCTATATCCTGTAACAATTCTTTGCGGGATCAATTCATTTTTATCATTAGGAACAACGGTAATACCTCCTTTCTTAGGAACACAATGAACGGGACTAACCCATCTACTATCAGCAATAGGATAAATTATACCTGCCTCCAGGAGCTTTAGTATTTCATTTCTTACCACCTCTTTCATTTTAGGATTTAACCGTCGTTGGTGATCAACAACTGGTTTAGCATCAGGCTCCATATTAATTTTATGCTGACATATAGTGGGACTAATGCCCTTAAGATCATCAAGAGTATATCCAATAGCAGCACGGTGCTTCCTCAGAGTTTTCAATAATCTCTTTTCTTCATGCTCTGAAAGGTTAGCAGTAATAATAACAGGATATATTTCCTTTTCATCAAGATAAGCGTATTTCAGAGTATCTGGTAATTGTTTAAGCTCAAACACGGGATCACCCTTGGGTGGAGGAGGATCCCCAAGTATTTCAACAGGGAGGTTGTGTTTCAAAATAGGCTGCTGATCAAAGAAAATCTTATCTATTTCATTCCTTTCATTCATATGCATATCGTTTTCATGGTCTAGCAAATATTGTTCTAAGGGATCAGTAGGAGGCACAACAATAGAAGCAAGACCAATAATTTCATATTTACTAGGCAATTCTTTGTCATGGGGTTGTCTACGAAATTTAGAGAAATTGAACTCATGAGACACATCCCCAAAACTTACAGTAACAGTTTCTTTCTCACAATCTATCTTAGCATTAACAGTATTCAAGAAAGGTCTACCAAATATAATGGGACAAAAATCATCTTGTTGGGAACCAAGAACAAGAAAATCAGTAGGATACTTTATTTTCCCACACAAGACTTCAACATCTCTAACAATCTCAACTGGTGCTATAGTATCTCTATTAGCAAGCTTAATGGTAGCATCAATTTCCTCTAATTCAGCTGGTGCAATATCATTCATGATTTCTTGATATAAGGTAAAGGGAATTGCACTCACACTAGCACCCACATCACACAAGCCATGATAACAATGATCTCCTATTTTAATAGAAACAACAGGCATGCCAACAACGGGTCTATGTTTATCTTTAGTATCAGGTCTAGCAATTCTAGCAGCTTCATCACAGAAATGAATAACATGCCCATCAATATTATCAACCAAGAGATCTTTAACCATAGCAATACCAGGTTCAACTTTAATTTGTTAAGGGGGTGTAGGTGTTCTAGTATAACTCTTACGAACCACAGTTGAAGCTTTAGCATGTTCCTTTATCCTAACAGGGAATGGTGGTTTCTCAATATAAGCAGTAGGAATAACAGGATCAGCATTACAAATAATAGTTGCTTCTTCAACTTTAATAGGTTCAACTACTTTCACTTCAATGGGAGGTTAAACCACTTCTCCTTAGGGAGATCAGCATGAGCAGCAAAAGATTCACAGAAAGAAGCTACTATCTCAGAGCCGAGTCCATATTTAGTGCTAAATTCACGAAAAGCATCAGTGTCTATAAAGGATTTAACACAATCAAACTTAAGGTTTATACCTGACTCCTTACCTTCGTCGAGTTCCCAATCTTCAGAGTTACGTTTAATTCTTTCCAATAAGTCCCATTTGAATTCAATATCTTTCTTCATAAAGGAACCAGCACAAGAAGTATCGAGCATGGATTGATCATTACGAGAAAGCCGAGCATAAAAATTCTGAATAATAATTTCTCTTGAGAGCTCATGATTGGGGCATGAATATAACATTGACTTAAGCCTCCCCCAAGCTTGAGCGATTCTTTCTCCTTCACGAGGACAAAAATTATAAATATAATTCCGATCACGATGAACCAGATGCATAGGATAAAACTTCTGATGAAATTCCAATTTCAATCGGTTGTAGTTCCATGATCCAATATCATCACATAGCCTATACCATGTTAATGCCTTCTCCTTCAAAGATAAAGGAAATACCTTCTTCTTGACATCATCCTCGGGCAAACCTGCAAGCTTAAATAATCCACAAACTTCATCCACATAGATTAGATGCAAATCAGGATGTAGTGTTCCATCTCCTGCATAAGGATTAGCTAGCAGTTTCTCTATCAGACCCGAAGGAATTTCATAATAAATATTTTCAGTAGGTGCAGTAGGTTGAGGAGCATCTCTTTGTGCTTCCGGTCGGGGTGAAGATACCCCGAACAAGCCCCTCAAAGGATTATTTTCCATAGTAACAAGTGACAGTAAATTTCAGCACACTATATACATTTTTCCTTACCAAGTTCCTCTCACCAAAGGTGCTTCACTCCCCGGCAACGGCGCCAGAAAAGAGTCTTGATGACCCACAAGTATAGGGGGTCTATCGTAGTCCTTTCGATAAGTAAGAGTGTCGAACCCAACGAGGAGCAGAAGGAAATGACAAGCGGTTTTCAGTCAGGTATTCTCTGCAAGCACTGAAATTATCGGTAACAGATAGTTTTGTGATAGGATAATTCGTAACGGATAGCAAGTAACAAAGGTAACAAAGGTGCAGCAAGGTGTCCCAATCCTTTTTATAGCAAAGGACAAGCCTGGACAAACTCTTATATAAAGCAAAGCGCTCCCGAGGACACATGGGAATTTCTATCAAGCTAGTTTTCATCATGCTCATATGATTCGCGTTCGTTACTTTGATAATTTGATATGTGGGTGGACCGGTGCTTGGGTGCTATCCTTACTTGGACAAACCTCTCACTTATGATTAACCTCTCTTGCAAGCATCCTCAACTACAAAAGAAGAATTAAGATAAATCTAACCATAGCATGAAACATATGGATCCAAATCAGCCCCTTACGAAGCAACGCATAAACTAGGGTTTAAGCTTCTGTCACTCTAGCAACCCATCATCGACTTATTATTTCCCAATGCCTTCCTCTAGGCCCAAATAATGGTCAAGTGTCATGTGGTTGACGTTCACATAACACCACTAGAGGAGAGACAACATACATCTCATCAAAATATCGAACGAATACCAAATTCACATGATTACTTATAACAAGACTTATCACATGTCCTCAGGAACAAACGTAACTACTCACAAAGCATATTCATGTTCATAATCAGAGGAGTATTAATTATCATTAAGGATCTGAACATATAATCTTTCACCAAGTAAACTAACTAGCATCAACTACAAGGAGTAATCAACACTACTAGCAACCCACAGGTACCACTCTGAGGTTTGAGACAAAGATCGGATACAAGAGATGAACTAGGGTTTGGAGAGGAGATGGTGCTGGTGAAGATATTGATGGAGATTGACCCCCTCTCGATGAGAGGATCATTGGTGATGACGATGGCTTCGATTTCCCCCTCCGGGAGGGAAGTTTCCCCGGCAGAACAGCTCCGCCGGAGCCCTAGATTGGTTCTGCCCAAGTTCCGCCTCGAGACGGCGGCGCTTCGTCCCGAAAGCTCCCTTCTGATTTTTTCCAGGTCAAAACCCTCCATATAGCAGAAGATGGGCACCGGAGGCCTGTCAGGGGGCCCACAAGCCACTAGGGCGTGCCCTGGGGGGTAGGGCGCGCCCTCCAGGCTTGTGGCTGCCTGGAGGGTCCACTCTGGTATTTTCTTCGCCCAGTATTTTTTTTATATTCCAAAATAATTCTCCATAGATTTTCAGGACTTTTGGAGTTGTGCAGAATAGGTATCTCAGATTTGCTCCTTTTCCAGTCCAGAATCCCAGCTGCCGGCATTCTCCCTCTTCATGTAAACCTTGTAAAATAAGAGAGAAAAGGCATAAGTATTGTACCAAAATGTGTAATAATAGCCCATAATGCAATAAAGATCAATATAAAAGCATGATGCAAAATGGACGTATCACCCACTCGTCTGCCGCCTACGCCCCCGTGCCAACCTTACCGTCGGGGGTCCAGACCCTTCGCCGTCAGGTCTCTGTCGAGCGCCGTGCCGACGTGGCCCACTGCTACCTCACCATGGTCGGCGAGGCTCCAACCGAGGACCAGCTAGATTGACTTGTTGCAACTGGTCACGCGCCCCGGGTACATGACAAGAGGAGAGCGTGTCGGATGGGTCATCCTCGTCGGGCGCACACACGACGTCGGCGTAGGCGCACGGGGCGGACGCACCGTCATCCCAGGACTCCAAGAAGCGGGAGCCCGACATGTCCTCCTCCTGGCCTCCCCTATGGCATGGATCCAGAACCACGTCGGCGGTTGTGATAGATCTGGCCGCCGCCTGACATGATGTTGCTCGACCAAGGAGAGGAGGCGAAAGGGGGGGGGGAGGTGTATCCCGTCAGCGAGGTCCGCTGGTGGCGGTGGCTGCGTGGGAATTGGGAGACAAGGGAGAGGAAAAAAGAGTAGAGGACGAGGAAGAAGGCAGTGTCTACGTGGTAATTTTTTACCTACGATGGCGTTTTTTTTCTGCCAACTCAGCCTCACGAGTGGACCGGACTGATTAGTGACGTTATCAAAGCGCTTAGCATCTATCATCAGTGTTTTTTACCACTGTCGAATCTTCGGTTCGGTGCGAAGTGTCACGTTTTACAAAGTGGTTGTTTTTTGAGAGTTATGACACGAAAGTGATGATTTTGTACATTTTACTCCCCAATTTACGGCCGATCGCTGATGGATGGAATTCAGATATATTCCAACCAAAGAACGACAACAAAATCACCGAATCGATATCTTCCTTTAAAACCCTTTTTTTTACCATTTTCATGGAAACGACAGAAGTGTTGCTTTTTTTCTTTCCTATACTACAAGAGTGTCTATTATCCTTTTTACTAGTATATGACATATACATTCTCTTCCATTCTTTCACCAAAACCTTTTCCTTTTGAGGGATAGATGGATTGGTTTTACTTGGCACTATAAAACTTCACACCCCGCATGCTTTCCTTTTGAAAAACTCTTCAAATCAACGGACTGACCGCTGGCTCGCGTCATCTGCGACCGTTGGATCCCGTTTTGACTGGACCAAGCACACACATGGCGGGCACAGGGAGTTGCGGCACGGCCCAAGTTGCCATGCTAACAAGACCCACGTTGCAACCATGGCAGGCACAAGGACTTGCAACATAGCCAAGTCGCGGTGGCACCACGGCTCACGTTGCAACATGCATCAATACGTAGTAGGCTTCACTCCAACTATCAGTTTCAGACTTTCAGTGGCGGCACGACAGATGTTGCAATGGTTTTGGACCATCTCCCACGCGCTCGATCCAATGGCGTTGGCGGCAGTCCATCCCCCCATCACACGTCAACCGACTGACTGACACATACTACTTCACATAATCTGGATTTTTTTTTTTTACTACATATATGATCCCTGCCGGATTTATTCAACGCAAAAAAAAATTGTGGATGCATATCCTTCCTTCCGCAAAAAAAGGTAGTAGTATATATCTCTCTCCGTGGATGAATGTACCACGTCATTCATTCAATCACCGTCCTCTGCATCGATCTCTTGTGGATATACATCACGATCAACTGCGATTTCTTTCCCACTATAAATATTAAAATATTTACTACACGTTACAAGAGCCCATATATTGCCTCCCTCCCTTTCATCCGAAAGAGTCTCCCTCTCTCACTAGTGTCCGTCCATATGTAACGTTTATCATATTTTTCCCTCCCCGCAAAACAGAAAAATAACTCTTGACATATACGTGCAGAGCAGGTTTTTCTATAGAAAGAAAAAATATGGTACTGTAGAATAAATTTTTGTACTCCGTATATTCCGCAAAAGAAAGAATAGATTTTGTACACCACGAGCGAACTCTGTACCCTACCTTTTTTCTGAACACTAGTAGTACTAAATTAGGACCGGCAGCCAGCTAGCTGGTCTGGCCACATTTGATTTGTTGCAACCAAATGTGGTGGTGTCAGCTGATCACTTGTCCGTTTTCTTTCTTATTTCTTCCCTTCAAACGGATGGATCATTCCTCTGATCACACGTTGCAACCAATCGACCCGTCTCTTTCCTCATTTTTTCCCTTCCGATCCTAAGAGCACGGTTAATAATATAGCATGATTAATAACATAGAAGTTAGCTACCGGCTAAATAGTGTTGTCACAATACATATAATCAACGTATAGTAGCTACTACCTCCGTCTCGGTTTACAGGGCTTGCGCGTAGTTCTAGGTTGGCAATTTAACTAACTAAATATATATCATATGTGATGAAAAATATATGTTTAGAAACTACATCCTCTTAAGAAACAAATGATATACTTTTTATAACATATAATGCATATTTAGTTATTCAAATCAATGACCTAGAACCACACACATGCCCTCTAAACTGAGACGGAGGGAGTAGTATAGTTGCTAAGAAGTACTACATTGTTAATACATGACCCACTTTACACCGTGACATTGTTTTTTGGAGCCCGTGCTATAGCCGGCTATTAAGCATGGTTAATTGTATAGACAACTTCTTGCTATATGATGTTGTCACATCATCTGTAGCCATCCTTATAGCCGGCACGTACAATAGTTAGATATAAATACGTACTACTTTATTGATATATGTCCCACCCACTCTCTCACATAGTCCCTAGGGGCATGTGAATGACGTGATGCAGCCGACTGTTAATCTGTAGCCCGCTTCTCTTCTCTCTCCTCTTTTCTCTCCTCTAAATAAGCAAAGATATAATATTTAATGTCTTACAGCCGGCCTATATCACCTTATTGTACTCTCTAATCTACAACCCATTTTTCTTCTCTATCATCCAACTCAATAGAAATATAGTAGTTTAATCCTTACAATCTGCTAATTGTACCTTATTATACTTGCTCTAATCCATGGTGAGAAAGCTGCCACACACGCCCCCTCCTCCCGCGACGCCCCTACGGGCGCACGGGAGGCTAACCCTAGCCGCCGGTGGGTGCCCCTCCTCCCCTCCCTCACCGCCGCTAGGGGGACGCGACTGGGCGAAGCCCGGCCGCCGCGCCGCCGGCGGGGCACTCTTCTTCCCCTCGTGTGGGTGGCGAGACGCGGGGCGGCTCACTCAGGCCTAAGTGTCGCGCTGGGTGCTGGGTGCAGCAGCATGATGACGGCAGCGGTGCGGTGGCAGGCAAGCCTTGGTCACCGGGGACGGCGGGGTTGAGGCCAGATCTGGGGCCGGGCGGCGCGGGTTGCAGGTCTCTGCCCCCGCCATGGCCACAGCGGGTGGTGGTGCGACGCGGTAGCGGCTGGCCAGTGGGCGGGCTGGACGGGATCCAGAGGCTACGGCGGCTGGACGACAGGCATCGCAGATAGGCTCCTCGGTGAGCTTCCTTTGCGATAGGCGGTGGTTCTTGGGATCTCCCCTTTCCAATGGGCGGGCGTGTGTTGGTGGCCGCGTGGAGCTGCGTCCGCCCCCGAGGTTGGGCTACACAGAGGTGTTCGGTGGGGAGGCAGGCTGGAGGGATGGGAGGCACCGACGAGCTCGGGCCACCCGTCGCTGGCACAGGGGTGTGCCGGCCCGGATGCGTCTGCTCCCTGATACAACTCCGTCGTATCTATAATTTTTGATTGTTTCATGCCAATATTCTACAACTTTCATATACTTTTGACAACTTTTTATCCTATTTTTGGGACTAACTTTTTATCCAGTGCCGGTTCCTGTTTGTTGCATGTTTTTTGTTTCGCAGAATATCCATACCAAACGAAGTCCAAATGCGATAAAAACTTACAGAGATTTTTTTTGGAATATATGTGATTTTTGGGAAAAAGAATCAACGCGAGATGATGCCCAAGGGGGCCACAAGCCATAGGGGCGCGCCCCAGGGGGTAGGGCGCTCCCTGGACCCTTGTGGTCACCCCGTAAGGCGGTTGGTGCCCTTCTTTCGCCGCAAGAAAGCTAATATCCAGATAAAAATCGTGTTACAATTTCAGCCCAATCGGAGTTACGGATCTCCGGGGATTTACGAAACGGTGAAAGGCCAGAATCTGGAAGGCAGAAGCAGAAGGAAACAGAGAGAGAGATCCAATCTCGGAGGGGCTCCCGCCCCTCCGCTGCCATGGAGGCCAAGGACCAGAGGGGAAACCCTCCTCCCATCTAGGGGGGTGGTCAAGGAAGAAGAATAGGGGGGGGCTCTCTCCCCCTCTCTCCCGGTGGCGCCGTAATGCCGCCGGGGCAATCATTGTGTGACGGCGATCTACTCCAACAACTCCGTCATCTTCACCAACACCTCCATCGCCTTCCCCCATCTATCTACAGCGGTCCACTCTCCCGCAACCCGCTGTACCCTCTACTTGAACATGGTGCTTTATGCTTCATATTATTATCCAATGATGTGTTGCCATCCTATGATGTCTGAGTAGATTTTTGTTGTCCTATCGGTGATTGGTGAATTGCTATGATTGGTTTAATTTGCTTGTGGTTATGTTGCTGTCCTTTGGTGCCCATCATATGAGCGCGCGCGTGGATCACACCATAGGGTTAGTTGTATGTTGATAGGACTATGTATTGGAGGGCAAGGGTGATAGCAGCTTCAGCCTAGCATAGAAATTGATGCATACGGGATTGAAGGGGGACCAATATATCTTAATGCTATGGTTGGGTTTTACCTTAATGAACGTTAGTTGTTACGGATGCTTGCTAATAGTTCCAATCATAAGTGCATATAATTCCAAGTAAGGGATGATATGCTAGTAGTGGCCTCTCCCACATAAAACTTGCTATCGGTCTAGTAACGTAGTCAATTGCTTAGGGACAATTCCGCAACTCCTACCACCACTTTTCCACACTCGTTAAACTAACTTAATTGGTACTTTATCTAGACAGCCCCTAGTTTTTATTTACGTGTTCTTTATTATCTTGCAAACCTATCCCACAACACCTACAAAGTACTTCTAGTTTCATACTTGTTCTAGGTAAAGCGAACGTTAAGCGTGCGTAGAGTTGTATCGGTGGTCGATAGAACTTGAGGGAATATTTGTTCTACCTTTAGCTCCTCGTTGGGTTCGACACTCTTACTTATCGAAAGAGGCTACAACTGATCCCCTATACTTGTGGGTTATCAAGACCCTTTTCTGGCGCCGTTGCCGGGGAGCAATAGCGTGGGGTGAATATTCTCGTGGGTGCTTGTTTGCTTTATCACTAAGTAGATTTTATTTGCTGTTCTAAGTTGTTCTCTATCTTTAGTTATGGATATGGAACACGAAATACCAAAAAAAATAGTTGAACCTACTACACCAATGGTTGAAGAACCACCCAAAATCTATCACACTGTTGAAGCTTTTTACTTGGATCATCTTCGATACGTTTGTGCTCGTGCTGAAACCCCAACTAGCTTAGTTGAGGGAAAATCATTAAATGAGCATGCTTATTATGTGCGACACCGCTTATCTCAAAAAGGGAAACTTTTATGGCATCATATTAATACTTTGCAATGCTATGCTTGGAATTTATGCGAAATTTATGATTTTACTTGTTGTTCTGAAGACCCTAAAAAACACCTTCCCTATCAATGTGAGTTTAAGGATAATGGAATCGTATCTTCTTATGCCTGTTGGAAATATGCCCTAGAGGCAATAATAAAATGGTTATTATTGTATTTCCTTGTTCATGATAATTGTCTATTGTTCATGCTATAATTGTGTTAACCGGAAACCGTAATACATGTGTGAATACATAGACCATAACATGTCCCTAGTGAGCCTCTAGTTGGCTAGCTCGTTGATCAATAGATGGTCACGGTTTCATGACCATGGACATTGGATGTCGTTGATAACGGGATCACATCATTAGGAGAATGATGTGATGGACAAGACCCAATCCTAAGCATAGCACAAGATCGTGTAGTTCATCTGCTAAAGCTTTTCCAATGTCAAGTATCGTTTCCTTAGACCATGAGATTATGCAACTCCCGGATACCGTAGGAATACTTTGGGTGTGCCAAACGTCACAACGTAACTGGGTGGCTATAAAGGTAAACTACGGGTATCTCCGAAAGTATCTGTTGGGTTGGCACGAATCGAGACTGGGATTTGTCACTCGTATGACGGAGAGGTATCTCTGGGCCCACTCGGTAAAACATCGTCATAATGAGCTCAATGTGACTAAGGAGTTAGCCATGGGATGATGTGTTACGGAACGAGTAAAGAGACTTGCCGGTAACGAGATTGAACAGGGTATGGGGATACCGACGATCGAATCTCGGGCAAGAATCATACCGGTAGACAAAGGGAATTGTATACGGGATTGATTGAATCCCCGACATCGTGGTTCATCCGATGTGATCATCGTGGAGCATGTGGGAGACAACATGGGTATCCAGATCCCGCTGTTGGTTATTGACCGGAGAGGTGTCTCGGTCATGTCTACGTGTCTCCCGAACCCATAGGGTCTACACACTTAAGGTTCGATGACGCTAGGGTTATAGGGAAATAGTGTACGTGGTTACCGAAGGTTGTTAGGAGTCCCGGATGAGATCCCGGACGTCACGAGGAGCTCTGGAATGGTCCGAAGGTAAAGATTTATATATAGGAAGTTGTTATTGGTGTTCCGGAAAAAGTTCGGGTTTTTCCGGTATTGTACCGGGAAGCTTCCAGAAGGTTCCGGAGGATTCCGGAGGGGTCCCGAGGTCCGGGAAAGGTTCCACCACGTCCAATACAGCAGCATGGGCTGTAAGGGGGCTCCCTAGCCTTAATGGGCCCGGGGCACCAGCCCCCCTAAGGCCCATGCGCATGGGAGAGGGGAAACCCTAAGGGGGAGGGCCTCTACTTGACTTGGGAGGCACTCCTCCCCCCTTGGCCGCCGCCCCAACCCTAGATGGGATCTAGGGGGCCGCCCCCCTCTCCCCCTCAGCCTATAAATAGTGGAGGGGTGGGAGGGAGGACATACCTCAGCCCCTGGCGCAGCCATCCCCCTCCTACACCTTCCTCCTCCTCCGTAGTGCTTGGCGAAGCCCTGCCGGAATACCACGCAGCTCCATCGCCACCACGCCGTCGTGCTGCTAGAGCTCTCCCTCAACCTCTCCTTCCTCCTTGCTGGATCAAGGCGTAGGAGATGTCACCGGGCTGTACGTGTGTTGAATGCGGAGGCGCCGTTGTTCGGCGCTTAGATCGGAATCGACCGCGATCTGAATCGCTGCGAGTACGACTCCATCAACCGCGTTCTTGTAACGCTTCCGCTTTGCGATCTTCAAAGGTATGAAGATGCACTCTCCCCTTACTCGTTGCTAGTTTCTCCATAGATAGATCTTGGTGAACACGTAGGAAATTTTTTGATTTACTACTACGTCTCCCAACAGTGGCATCATGAGCTAGGTCTATGCGTAGAATCTATGCACGAGTAGAACACAAGTTGTTGTGGGCGTCGATCTTGTTAATTTGCTTGCCGTTACTAGTCTTATCTTGATTCGGCGGTATTGTGGGATGAAGCGGCCCGGACGAGCTTTACACGTACTCTTACGTGAGACCGGTTCCACCGCCTGGCATGCACTTGTTGCATAAGGTGGCTAGCGGGTGTTTGTCTCTCCCACCTTAGTCGGATTGGATTCGATGAAAAGGGTCCTTATGAAGGGTAAATAGCAATTGGCATATCACGTTGTGGTTTTGGCGTAGGTAAGAAACGTTCTTGCTAGAAACCTATAGCAGCCACGTAAAAACTTGCAACTACAAATTAGAGGACGTCTAACTTGTTTTTGCAGCATATGCCTTGTGATGTGATATGGCCAAAAGGATGTGATGTGATGCATTGTGATGTATGAGATTGATCATGTTCTTGTAATAGGATTCACGACTTGCATGTCGATGAGTATGACAACCGGCAGGAGCCATAGGAGTTGTCTTATTTTATTGTATGACCTGCGTGTCAATCATAAACGCCATGTAATTACTTTACTTTATTGCTAACCGTTAGCCATAGTAGTAGAAGTAATAGTTGGCGAGACAACTTCATGAAGACACAATGATGGAGATCATGATGATGGAGATCATGGTGTCGTGCCGGTGACAGTGATGATCATGGTGCCCCGAAGATGGAGATCAAAGGAGCAAGATGATATTGGCCATATCATGTCACTATATTGATTGGATGTGATGTTTATCATGTTTACATCTTATTTGCTTAGAACGACGGTAGTAAATAAGATGATCTCTCAATAAAATTTCAAGAGAAGTGTTCACCCTAACTGTGCACCGTTGCTAAGGATCGTTGTTCCGAAGCACCACGTGATGATCGGGTGTGATAGGTTCTATCATTCGCATACAACGGGTGTAAGCCAGATTTACACATGCGAAACACTTAGGTTGACTTGACGAGCCTAGCATGTACAGACATGGCCTCGGAACACGGAAGACCGAAAGGTCGAACATGAGTCGTATAGCAGATGCGATCAACATGGAGATGTTCACCATGGATAACTAGTCCGTCTCACGTGATGATCGGACACGGGCTAGTTGACATGGATCATGTATCACTTGGATGACTAGAGAGATGTCTGTCTAAGTGGGAGTTCATTAAATAATTTGATTATGTGAACTTAATTATCATGAACTTAGTCTAAAAAATGTCTTTACAATCTATATTGTAGATCCAATGGCCAACGCTAATGTCACCCTCAACTTCAACGCGTTCCTAGAGAAAACCAAGCTGAAAGATGATGGAAGCAACTATGCGGACTGGGTCCGTAGCTTGAGGATCATCCTCATAGCTTCCAAAAGATTGTATGTCCTTGATGCACCGCTAGGTGACCCACCCATTTTCCCAGCGGACCAAGACGTTACGAACGCTTGGCAGTCACGCTGCGATGATTACTCCCTTGTTCAGTGCGGCATGCTTTACAGTTTAGAACCGGGGCTCCAAAAGCGTTTTGCGCAACACGGAGCATATGAGATGTTCGAAGAGCTGAAACTGGTTTTCCAAGCTCATGCCCGGGTCGAGAGATATGACGTCTCCGACAAGTTCTTCAGCTGTAAGATGGAGGAGAATAGTTCTGTCAGTGAGCACATACTCAAAATGTCTGGGTTACACAACCGCTTGACTCAACTGGGAGTTAATCTCCCGGATGACTCGGTCATTGACAGAATCCTCCAGTCGCTTCCACCTAGCTACAAGAGCTTTGTGATGAACTACAACATGCAGGGTATGGAGAAGTCCATTCCTGAGTTGTACTCGATGCTGAAATCAGCGGGGGTCGAGATCAAAAAGGAGCATCAAGTGTTGATGGTGAATAAGACCACTAGTTTCAAGAAAGGCAAGGGTAAGAAGAACTTCAAGAAGGACGGCAAAGCTGTTGCCGCGCCCGGTAAGCAAGTTGCCGGGAAGAAGAACAAGAATGGACCCAAGCCTGAGACTGAGTGCTTTTATTGCAAGGGTACCGGTCACTGGAAGCGGAACTGCCCCAAGTACTTAGCGGATAAGAAGGCCGGCAACGTTAAAGGTATATGTGATATACTTGTTATTGATGTGTACCTAACCAGCGCTCGTAGTAGCTCCTGGGTATTTGATACCGGTGCAGTTGCTCACATTTGTAACTCCAAGCAGGAGCTGCGGAATAAGCGGAGACTGGCAAAGGACGAGGTGACGATGCGCGTCGGGAATGGTTCCAAGGTCGATGTGATCGCCGTCGGCACGCTACCTCTACATCTACCTTCGGGATTAGTTTTAAACCTCAATAATTGTTATTTAGTACCAGCTTTGAGCATGAACATTGTATCTGGATCTCGTTTGATGCGAGATGGCTACTCATTTAAATCTGAGAATAATGGTTGTTCTATTTATATGAGAGAAATGTTTTATAGTCATGCCCCGCTGGTCAATGGTTTATTTTTGATGAATCTCGAATGTGATGTTACACATGTCCATAGTGTGAGTACCAAAAAGTGTAAGGTTGATAACGATAGTCCCACTTACATGTGGCACTGCCGCCTTGGTCATATTGGTGTCAAACGTATGAAGAAGCTCCATGCTGATGGACTTTTGGAGTCTCTTGATTTCGAATCATTTGACACGTGCGAACCATGCCTCATGGGCAAGATGACCAAGACTCCGTTCTCTGGAACAATGGAGCGAGCGACTGACTTGTTGGAGATAATACATACCGATGTATGCGGTCCAATGAGCGTCGAGGCTCGCGGTGGCTACCGTTATGTTCTCACCCTCACTGATGACTTGAGCAGATATGGGTATGTCTACTTAATGAAACACAACTCTGAAACCTTTGAAAGGTTCAAGGAATTTCAGAGTGAGGTAGAGAATCAACGTGACAGAAAAATAAAGTGCCTACGATCTGATCGTGGCGGAGAATATTTAAGTCACGAGTTTGGCACGCACCTAAGGAAATGTGGAATTGTTTCACAACTCACGCCGCCTGGCACACCTCAGCGAAATGGTGTGTCTGAACGTCGTAATCGCACTCTATTGGATATGGTGCGATCTATGATGTCTCTTACCGACTTACCGCTATCATTTTGGGGATATGCATTAGAGACTGCCGCATTCACTTTAAATAGGGCACCGTCAAAGTCCGTTGAGACGACACCGTATGAATTATGGTTTGGGAAGAAACCTAAGCTGTCGTTTCTAAAAGTTTGGGGATGCGATGCTTATGTGAAGAAACTTCAACCTGAGAAGCTCGAACCCAAAGCGGAAAAGTGCGTCTTCATAGGATATCCCAAAGAGACTATTGGGTATACCTTCTACCTTAGATCCGAAGGCAAAGTCTTTGTTGCCAAGAATGGATCCTTTCTCGAGAAAGAGTTTCTCTCGAAAGAAGTAAGTGGGAGGAAAATAGAACTTGATGAGGTAATCGTACCTCCACTCGAACCGGAGGGTAGCGCAGCACAGGAAGTTGTTTCTGTGGAGCCTACACCGGCTGGAGAGGAAGTTAATGATGATGATCATGAAACTTCAGATCAAGTCACTATTGAACGTCGAAGGTCCACTAGGACACGTTCCGCACCAGAGTTGTACGGCAACCCTGTCCTGGAGATCATGTTGTTGGACAACAGTGAACCTTCGAACTATGAAGAAGCAATGGCGGGCCCGGATTCCAACAAATGGCTTGAAGCCATGAAATCCGAGATAGGATCCATGTATGAGAACAAAGTGTGGACTTTGGTGGACTTGCCTGATGATAAGCGAGACATTGAAAATAAGTGGATCTTTAAGAAGAAGACTGACGCAGATGGTAATGTGACCGTCTATAAGGCTCGGCTTGTCGCTAAGGGTTATCGACAAGTTCAAGGAGTTGACTACGATGAGACTTTCTCGCCCGTAGCGATGCTGAAGTCTGTCCGAATCATGTTAGCAATTGCCGCATTTTATGATTATGAAATCTGGCAAATGGACGTTAAAACGACTTTCCTTAATGGCTTCCTTAAGGAAGAACTGTATATGATGCAGCCGGAATGTTTTGTCGATCCTAAAGATGCTAACAAAGTATGCAAGCTCCAGCGCTCCATCTATGGGCTGGTGCAAGCATCTCGGAGTTGGAACATCCGCTTTAATGAGGTGATTAAAGCGTTTGGGTTTATGCAGGTTTATGGAGAACCCTGTATTTACAAGAAAGTGAGTGGCAGCTCTGTAGCATTTCTCATATTATATGTGGATGACATATTGTTGATGGGAAATGATATAGAACTTTTGGAAAGTGTAAAGGCCTACTTGAATAAATGTTTTTCAATGAAGGACCTTGGAGAAGCTGCTTACATATTAGGTATTAAGATCTATAGAGATAGATCGAGACGCCTCATAGGTCTTTCACAAAGCACATACCTTGAAAAGATATTGAAGAAGTTCAATATGGATCAGTCCAAGAAGGGGTTCTTGCCTGTGTTACAGGGTGTGAGATTGAGTACGACTCAATGCCCGACCACGGCAAAGGATAGAGAAGAGATGAGTGTCATCCCCTATGCTTCAGCCATAGGCTCTATTATGTATGCCATGCTGTGTACCAGACCTGATGTGAACCTTGCCATAAGTTTGGTAGGGAGGTACCAAAGTGATCCCGGAGCGGAACACTGGACAGCGGTCAAGAATATTCTGAAGTACCTGAAAAGGACAAAGGACATGTTTCTCGTATATGGAGGTGCCGAAGAGCTCGTCGTAAAGGGTTACGTCGATGCTAGCTTCGACACAGATCCGGATGACTCCAAGTCACAAACCGGATACGTGTATATTTTGAACGGAGGGGCAGTCAGCTGGTGCAGCAGCAAGCAAAGCGTCGTGGCGGCATCTACATGTGAAGCGGAGTACATAGCTGCTTCGGAAGCAGCAAAGGAAGGAGTCTGGATGAAGGAGTTCCTCACCGACCTAGGAGTAATTCCCAATGCGTCGGGCCCGATGACTCTATTCTGTGACAACACTGGAGCTATTGCCCTTGCGAAGGAGCCTAGGTTTCACAAGAAGACAAGACACATCAAGCGCCGCTTCAACTCCATCCGTGATTACATTCAGGAGGGAGATATAGAAATTTGTAAAGTGCATACGGATCTGAATGTCGCAGATCCGTTGACTAAACCTCTCTCACGAGCAAAACATGATCAACACCAGAATGCTATGGGTGTTCGATTCATCACAATGTAACTAGATTATTAACTCTAGTGCAAGTGGGAGACTGTTGGAAATATGCCCTAGAGGCAATAATAAAATGGTTATTATTGTATTTCCTTGTTCATGATAATTGTCTATTGTTCATGCTATAATTGTGTTAACCGGAAACCGTAATACATGTGTGAATACATAGACCATAACATGTCCCTAGTGAGCCTCTAGTTGGCTAGCTCGTTGATCAATAGATGGTCACAGTTTCATGACCATGGACATTGGATGTCGTTGATAACGGGATCACATCATTAGGAGAATGATGTGATGGACAAGACCCAATCCTAAGCATAGCACAAGATCGTGTAGTTCATCTGCTAAAGCTTTTCCAATGTCAAGTATCGTTTCCTTAGACCATGAGATTGTGCAACTCCCGGATACCGTAGGAATACTTTGGGTGTGCCAAACGTCACAACGTAACTGGGTGGCTATAAAGGTAAACTACGGGTATCTCCGAAAGTATCTGTTGGGTTGGCACGAATCGAGACTGGGATTTGTCACTCCGTATGACGGAGAGGTATCTCTGGGCCCACTCGGTAAAACATCGTCATAATGATCTCAATGTGACTAAGGAGTTAGCCATGGGATGATGTGTTACGGAACGAGTAAAGAGACTTGCCGGTAACGAGATTGAACAGGGTATGGGGATACCGACGATCGAATCTCGGGCAAGAATCATAACGGTAGACAAAGGGAATTGTATACGGGATTGATTGAATCCCCGACATCGTGGTTCATCCGATGAGATCATCGTGGAGCATGTGGGAGCCAACATGGGTATCCAGATCCCGCTGTTGGTTATTGACCGGAGAGGTGTCTCGGTCATGTCTACGTGTCTCCCGAACCCGTAGGGTCTACACACTTAAGGTTCGATGACGCTAGGGTTATAGGGAAATAGTGTACGTGGTTACCGAAGGTTGTTCGGAGTCCCGGATGAGATCCCGGACGTCACGAGGAGCTCCGGAATGGTCCGGAGGTAAAGATTTATATATAGGAAGTTGTTATTGGTGTTCCGGAAAAAGTTCGGGTTTTTCCGGTATTGTACCGGGAAGCTTCCAGAAGGTTCCGGAGGATTCCGGAGGGGTCCCGAGGTCCGGGAAAGGTTCCACCACGTCCAATACAGCAGCATGGGCTGTAAGGGGGCGCCCTAGCCTTAATGGGCCTGGGGCACCAGCCCCCCTAAGGCCCATGCGCATGGGAGAGGGGAAACCCTAAGGGGGAGGGCCTCCACTTGACTTGGGAGGCACTCCTCCCCCCTTTGGCCGCCGCCCCAACCCTAGATGGGATCTAGGGGGCCGGCCCCCTCTCCCCCTCAGCCTATAAATAGTGGAGGGGTGGGAGGGAGGCCATACCTCAGCCCCTGGCGCAGCCATCCCCCTCCTACACCTTCCTCCTCCTCTGTAGTGCTTGGCGAAGCCCTGCCGGAATACCACGCAGCTCCACCGCCACCACGCCGTCGTGCTGCTGGAGCTCTCCCTCAACCTCTCCTTCCTCCTTGCTGGATCAAGGCGTAGGAGACGTCACCGGGCTGTACGTGTGTTGAACGCGGAGGCGCCGTTGTTCGGCGCTTAGATCGGAATCGACCGCGATCTGAATCGCTGCGAGTACGACTCCATCAACCGCGTTCTTGTAACGCTTCCGCTTTGCGATCTTCAAAGGTATGAAGATGCACTCTCCCCATACTCGTTGCTAGTTTCTCCATAGATAGATCTTGGTGAACACGTAGGAAATTTTTTGATTTACTACTACGTCTCCCAACAATGCCAAGGGTGTTTATAATTACTATGATATTGAGCAAATTGAATAATTTGTTGCTTTTAAGGGTGCCTATGAAATTGCTTCTTTGATTGAAAAGTATGATGCTACTCTTTACAAATATGAAAGTTTTGCTATACTTAAATATTGCTATGAAAACTATGCTTCTAATGCTTATGTTAAGCCATATATTGAGGACTCCTCCGCTGTCCAAGAGGAGACTAATATTTTGTAGGAAACTATGGAAGAAGAAAATGATGACACTGTGAGATCATTTGATGAAAAAGATGACGAGGAGAGCGAAGAACAAAAGGAGGAAGAGCGGACTAGCTACCCGTGCCCACCTTCTAATGAGAGTAACTCTTCAACTCATACATTGTTTAATTTCCCTTCGTGCTTACCGAAGGATGAATGCTATGATGATTGCTATGATCCCTTGGATTCTTTTTAAATATCCCTTTTTGATGAAATTGATGCTTTTTATGCTTGTGGCCATGATGCCAATATGAATTATGCTTATGGAGATGAACTTGCTAGAGTTTCTTATGTTAAGAATGAAATTGTTGCTATTGCACCCACGCATGATAGTCCTATTATCTTTTTGAATTCTCCCAACTACACTATATCGGAGAAGTTTGCGCATATTAAGGATTATATTGATGGGTTGCGTTCTACTATTGCACATGATAATTTTGATAAATATAATATGCATATGCTTGCTGCTCTTACTTGCAATTATTATGAGAGAGGAACTACATCTCCGCCTTTCTATGTTTCCAATACGATAAAATTGCAAGAAACTGTTTATACTATGCATTAGCCTTTACTTTGTGTGCATGAATTGTTCTTTTATGACATGCCGATGCATAGGAAGAGAGTTAGATTTCGTTGTTGCATGATATATGTTACTTTGTGCTCACTACTAAATTACAAATCATTGTTAATTAAAATTGGCTTTGATATACCTTGGGATCCGGGTGGATCCATTACTTGAGCACTTTATGCCTAGCTTAATGACTTTAAAGAAAGCGCTGCCAGGGAGACAACCCGGAAGTTTTAGAGAGTCATTTTATTCTGTTGTGTGCTTTTATATAGTTCAAAAACAAAAAAAAATAAAGAGGGGAACCTAAAACTTTTTCAAAAAGAGAAGTGAAAGTCGAAGGACGAGCACCGTTGAAGTGGGGGAGCTCCTTGAACTTTGTTCATGCCCATGGAAACTTTGCGAATCTTAATTACAGAAAATTTTCAACAAAAATAATTATCCCCTTGTGTAAATCCCTTGTATTATAAAAATAATGTGCCAAGATTTGCCTTTTGGATGATTAGATTGCTTGTTTGGTGTGTGCAGTGCAAAAACAGAAACTTTGGCTGTAGTGTGTGAATTTACATTTTTTACTGGAATGTCAAAAGTTTCTGAAATTTTTACACAGTACTGCTATGCAAAATGTTTTTTTTGTCCTAAGTTTTCAGAATTTTTAGAGTTACAGAAGTATAGTAAATGTTCAGATTGCTACAGACTGTCCTGTTTAAGACAGATTCTGTTTTTGATGCATTGTTTTGCTAGTTTTGATGAAACTATCGATTTTATCGGTGGTATAAGCCATAAAGAAGTTATAATACAGTAGCTACAATGAAAAAAAATGTGAATGGGTTTGCAACAGTACTTAAAGTGGTAATTTGCCTTATTATACTAACGGATCTCATGAGGGTTTTGTTAAGTTTTGTGTGATTGAAGTTTTCAAGTTTTGGGTGAGATCACGATGGATGAAGGAATAAGGAGTGGAAAGAGACTAGGCTTGGGGATGCCCGAGGCACCCCAAGGTAATATTCAAGGACTCCCAAGAAACTAAGCTTGGGGATGGCCCGGAAGGCATCCCCTCTTTCTTCTAACAACCATCGGTAATTTTACTTGGAGCTATATTTTTATTCGTCACATGATATGCGTAAATCTTGGAGCGTCGTGTGCTTTTTCTTTTTCTTTTAATAATGCACCATGCTGGTATGAGAAAGTCCTTGGTTGATTTATAGAAGGCTCTTTGCACCTCACTTATATCTTTTGAGTATGGCTTTATAGAATGCTTCATGTGCTTCACTTATATCATTTGAAGTTTGGATTGCCTGTTTCTCTACACATAGAAAACTGCCATTTGTAGAATGCTCTTTTGCTTCACTTATATTTGTTAGAGCGTGGGCATATCTTTTGTAGAAAGAATTAAACTCTCATGCTTCACTTATATCTATTTAGAGAGTTAACAGGAGTTGGTCATTCACATGGTTAGTCATAAAATCCTACATAAAACTTGTAGATCACTGAATATGATGGGTTTGATTCCTTTCAATAGTTTTGCGATATGAAGATGGTGATACCAGAGTCATGCTAGTGAGTAATTGTGGATTGGTAGAAATACTTGTGTTAAAGTTTGTGATTCCCGTAGCATGCACGTATGGTGAACCGTTATGTGATGAAGTCGGAGCATGATTTATTTATTGATTGTCATCCTTTGTGTGGAGGTCGGGATCGCGCGATGGTTAACTCCTACCAACCCTTCCCCTAGGAGCATGCGTGTAGTACCTTGTTTCGATGACTAATAAATTTTTGCAATAAGTATGTGATTTCTTTATGACTAATGTTGAGTCCATGGATTATACGCATTCTCACCCTTCCACCTTTCTAGCCTCTCCAGTACCGCGCAACTTTCGCCGGTGCATTAAACCCACCTTCCTCAAAACAGCCACCATATACCTTCCTCAAAACAGCCACCATACCTACCTATTATGGCATTTCCATAGCTATTCCGAGATATATTGCCATG
The DNA here is from genome assembly GCA_039707655.1 of Elymus sibiricus. Taxonomy (NCBI): domain Eukaryota; kingdom Viridiplantae; phylum Streptophyta; class Magnoliopsida; order Poales; family Poaceae; genus Elymus; species Elymus sibiricus. The sequence continues at coordinate 445,899,188 of CM077663.1, read as the reverse complement.
CAACTTCCACCGTTCCGTTTATTATGACACGCATCATCATTGTCATATTGCTTTGCATGATCGTAAGATAGCTAGCATGATGTTTTAACGGCTTGTCCGTTTTTTATGTCATTGCTACGCTAGATCATTGCACATCCCGGTACACTGCCGGAGGCATTCATATAGAGTCATATTTTGTTCTAGTATCGAGTTGTAATTCTTGAGTTGTAAGTAAATAAAAGTGTCATGATCATCATTATTAGAGCATTGTCCCATGTGAGGAAAGGATGATGGAAGCTATGATTCCCTCACAAGTTGGGATGAGTCTCCGGACTTTACAAATAAATAAAAGGGGCCAAAGAAGCCCAAATAAAAAAAAGAGGCCAAAGAAGCCCACCAAAAAAAAACAAAAAAATGAGAGAAAAGAGAGAAGGGGCAATGCTACTACTCCTTTTTCCACACTTATGCTTCAAAGTATCACCATGATCTTCATGATAGAGAGTCCCCTATATTGTCACTTTCATATACTAGTGGGAATTTTTCATTATAGAACTTGGCTTGCATATTCCAATGATAGGCTTCCTCAAATTGCCCTAGGTCTTCGTGAGCAAGCAAGTTGGATGCACACCCACTTAGTTTCTTTTGAGCTTTCATACACTTATAGCTCTAGTGCATCCGTTGCATGGCAATCCCTCCTCACTCACGTTGATATCTATTGATGGGCATCTCCATAGCCCGTTGATACGCCTAGTTGATGTGAGACTATCTCCTTCTTTTTGTCTTCTCCACAACCTCCACCATATTCTATTCCACCTATAGTGCTATATCCATGGCTCACGCTCATGTATTACGTGAAAGTTGAAAAAGTTTAAGAATACTAAAGTATGAAACAATTGCTTGGCTAAAACCGGGGTTGTGCATGATTTAATACTTTGTGTGATGAAGATGGAGCATAGCCAGACTATTTGATTTTGTAGGGATAACTTTCTTTTAGCCATGATATTTTGAGAACACATGATTGCTTTATTAGTATGCTTGAAGTATTATTGTCTTTATGTCAAATGATAGACTATTGCTTTGCATCACTCATGTCTTAATATTCATGCCATGATTAGATTATATGATCAAGATTATGCTAGGTAGCATTCCACATCAAAAATTATCTTTTTTATCATTTACCTGCTCGAGGATGAGCAGCAATTAAGCTTGGGGATGCTGATACGTCTCCATCGTATCTATAATTTTTTATTGTTTCATGCCAATATTCTACAACTTTCATATACTTTTGGCAACTTTTTATACTATTTTTGGGACTAACATATTGATCCAGTGCCCAGTGTCGGTTCCTGTTTGTTGCATGTTTTTTGTTTCGCAGAATATCCATACCAAACGAAGTCCAAACGCGATAAAAACTTACGGATATTTTTTTTGGAATATATGTGATTTTTGGGAAAAAGAATCAAGGCGAGACGATGCCCGAGGGGCCCACAAGCCATAGGGGCGCGCCCCAGGGGGTAGGGCGCGCCCTGGACCCTTGTGGTCACCCCGTAAGGCTGTTGGTGCCCTTCTTTCACCGCAAGAAAGCTAATATCCGGATAAACATCGTGTTAAAATTTCAGCCCAATCGGAGTTAAGGATCTCCGGGGATTTAAGAAACGGTGAAAGGCCAGAATCTGGAAGGCAGGAACAGAAGGAAACATAGAGAGATCCAATCTCGGAGGGGCTCCCGCCCCTCCGCTGCCATGGAGGCCAAGGACCAGAGGGGAAACCCTCCTCCCATCTAGGGGGCAGGTCAAGGAAGAAGAAGAAGGAGGGGGGACTCTCTCCCCCTCTCTCCCGGTGGCGCCGGAACGCCGCCGGGGCAATCATCGTGTGACGGCGATCTACTCCAACAACTCCGTCATGTTCACCAACACCTCCATCGCCTTCCCCCATCTATCTACAGCGGTCTACTCTCCCACAACCCGCTGTACCCTCTACTTGAACATGGTGCTTTATGCTTCATATTATTATCCAATGATGTGTTGCCATCCTATGATGTCTGAGTAGATTTTTGTTGTCCTATCGGTGATTGGTGAATTGCTATGATTGGTTAGTTGTATGTTGATAGGACTATGTATTGGAGGGCAAGGGTGATAGCAGCTTCAGCCTAGCATAGAAATTGATGCATACAGGATTGAAGGGGGACCAATATATCTTAATGCTATGGTTGGGTTTTACCTTAATGAACGTTAGTAGTTGCGGATGCTTGCTAATAGTTTCAATCATAAGTGCATAGAATTCCAAGTAAGGGATGACAAGCTAGCAGTGGCCTCTCCCACATAAAACTTGCTATCGGTCTAGTAACGTAGTCAATTGCTTAGGGACAATTCCGCAACTCCTACCACCATTTTTCCACACTCGTTAAACTAACTTAATTGTTACTTTATCTAGACAGCCCCTAGTTTTTATTTACGTGTTCTTTATTATCTTGCAAACCTATCCCACAACACCTACAAAGTACTTCTAGTTTCATACTTGTTCTAGGTAAAGCGAACGTTAAGCATGCGTAGAGTTGTATCGGTGGTCGATAGAACTTGAGGGAATATTTGTTCTACCTTTAGCTCCTCGTTGGGTTCGACACTCTTACTTATCGAAAGAGGCTACAACTGATCCCCTATACTTGTGGGTTATCAAGACCCTTTTCTGGCGCCGTTGCCGGGGAGCAATAGCGTGGGGTGAATATTCTCGTGGGTGCTTGTTTGCTTTATCACTAAGTAGATTTTATTTGCTGTTCTAAGTTGTTCTCTATCTTTAGTTATGGATATGGAACACGAAATACCAAAAAAAATAGTTGAACCTACTACACCAATGGTTGAAGAACCACCCAAAATCTATCACACTGTTGAAGCTTTTTACTTGGATCATCTTCGATACGTTTGTGCTCGTGCTGAAACCCCAACTAGCTTAGTTGAGGGAAAATCATTAAATGAGCATGCTTATTATGTGCGACACCGCTTATCTCAAAAAGGGAAACTTTTATGGCATCATATTAATACTTTGCAATGCTATGCTTGGAATTTATGCGAAATTTATGATTTTACTTGTTGTTCTGAAGACCCTAAAAAACACCTTCCCTATCAATGTGAGTTTAAGGATAATGGAATCGTATCTTCTTATGCCTGTTGGAAATATGCCCTAGAGGCAATAATAAAATGGTTATTATTGTATTTCCTTGTTCATGATAATTGTCTATTGTTCATGCTATAATTGTGTTAACCGGAAACCGTAATACATGTGTGAATACATAGACCATAACATGTCCCTAGTGAGCCTCTAGTTGGCTAGCTCGTTGATCAATAGATGGTCACGGTTTCATGACCATGGACATTGGATGTCGTTGATAACGGGATCACATCATTAGGAGAATGATGTGATGGACAAGACCCAATCCTAAGCATAGCACAAGATCGTGTAGTTCATCTGCTAAAGCTTTTCCAATGTCAAGTATCGTTTCCTTAGACCATGAGATTATGCAACTCCCGGATACCGTAGGAATACTTTGGGTGTGCCAAACGTCACAACGTAACTGGGTGGCTATAAAGGTAAACTACGGGTATCTCCGAAAGTATCTGTTGGGTTGGCACGAATCGAGACTGGGATTTGTCACTCGTATGACGGAGAGGTATCTCTGGGCCCACTCGGTAAAACATCGTCATAATGAGCTCAATGTGACTAAGGAGTTAGCCATGGGATGATGTGTTACGGAACGAGTAAAGAGACTTGCCGGTAACGAGATTGAACAGGGTATGGGGATACCGACGATCGAATCTCGGGCAAGTATCATACCGGTAGACAAAGGGAATTGTATACGGGATTGATTGAATCCCCGACATCGTGGTTCATCCGATGTGATCATCGTGGAGCATGTGGGAGCCAACATGGGTATCCAGATCCCGCTGTTGGTTATTGACCGGAGAGGTGTCTCGGTCATGTCTACGTGTCTCCCGAACCCATAGGGTCTACACACTTAAGGTTCGATGACGCTAGGGTTATAGGGAAATAGTGTACGTGGTTACCGAAGGTTGTTAGGAGTCCCGGATGAGATCCCGGACGTCACGAGGAGCTCCGGAATGGTCCGGAGGTAAAGATTTATATATAGGAAGTTGTTATTGGTGTTCCGGAAAAAGTTCGGGTTTTTCCGGTATTGTACCGGGAAGCTTCCAGAAGGTTCCGGAGGATTCCGGAGGGGTCCCGAGGTCCGGGAAAGGTTCCACCACGTCCAATACAGCAGCATGGGCTGTAAGGGGGCTCCCTAGCCTTAATGGGCCTGGGGCACCAGCCCCCCTAAGGCCCATGCGCATGGGAGAGGGGAAACCCTAAGGGGGAGGGCCTCCACTTGACTTGGGAGGCACTCCTCCCCCCTTGGCCGCCGCCCCAACCCTAGATGGGATCTAGGGGGCCGCCCCCCTCTCCCCCTCAGCCTATAAATAGTGGAGGGGTGGGAGGGAGGACATACCTCAGCCCCTGGCTCCGGAGTTGTTTGAGGCGGGACGTATGCTGCGATCTCTTCGGTCGGGTGCGTCCTTTGGCCCAAAGACGGTCACTTTGACCGGTCTTGAGGGTGTCTGGATGCAGGGCGGTGGCCCTGGCGGCGGAAAGCATGGCGTTCGTGGGCGGAACTTGGGCCCCGGGTGTGGGCGTGCGGCCATGGCCATGCGGGTGGGTGGTCGCTGGTGGTTGGCAGAGCTAGGTTGCATCGGAGGGGTGGGCGTGTCGGGGTACATCACTTGCCAAATCTTGTATTGGCCGACGGCGGTGGCGTCCGTGGACACCGTATCCTTCATGAAGGCTCCGTCGCGGTGTCCCTACTCCTTCGAGTTGCTCTGGGTGAAAACTCAATCTTTGGGATTGGATGGTGGCGGCTTTAGTGGTCGTTCCCTTCTAGGAGGCACCATCTTGGAGTCCTTATTCCGTCATTTTCTGTCTCACCTCTCCTCGAAGGATTGGAGGCCTTCGTTGGCTCCAAGCGGTTCATCCTCGCGCTTATGTAGTGGCTTGGTAGCCATTGGGGTGGTGTTTCGGTGCTCGACACCTTTGTATCTTGTCTTGGGTGTGTGTGTTGTGTGCTGTAGTGGCATGAGTTTGTAAGATGCTTGTGGATCATTGCTTTATATATAAAGCGGCACGAAAGCCTTTTTCGGCAAGCCATGGTGAATATGTGCCTCTGTCGTCAATCGACAACCATCCAACGCGTGTGTGATTCGATGCCATCTCCTAATTTTCTCGTCTTGGAGCAACATACCATTATCATCTCAAATTTATTAAATTATATGGTAGGAAAACAGAGATATCACACTGTCTAATTTACACAGGAGTTGGAGGTGACTGCGTATTTTCGCACTCTTTCTCAAGTGAACTCCAAGAAAAAAAAACACTCTTTCTCACGCCAACTCAAAAAAAAAAAAAAACGCTCATCTACATTGGTTCTCTCGGTCATCCCCGGTGCGGCGTGTTGTCCATGTGTGGTGCCAATGTTTTTGTCCAGTAGAGCCGGGCGAGCCCTCTCGACTCTGATATCATGTCCAAAGGTCCAAATTCATGGGTATGGTTGGGCAAATATTACACAACACCTGATGAAAAAAACCATAAAGAAAATGGCAATCATGATTTTATCGACAAGCGACCCCGCACATCCCCGCGCAAAATCCATGTGAGCACTGGTCTGACCATCAGAGTATCAGGCACTCCCCTCCATATGAGCGGTTTTAGTGTCCCTCACGCTACGAAAACCACCCGAGATTGGCTGATGACACATGACATTATGTCACGCTGATCTCCAACATTGATTGTCTTGAAAAAAAAAGGTGTATTAAGGGCATCTCCAACGCTGATGTGCAAATTAGCTCGCGCACCTGTTCGCGGACACAGATGCGGGAGCCTGCCATCCAAAGATAATCGCATATACCTGCTTACATTTCAAATGGATTTTAACAAAAATGATTTTTTATGCAAACTCAAACAAACTAAACGATATTCATTCATACTTCGATGATTTTAACGTAAAATCCTATGTTATTCCTCTAAACCGGAGCAAACTCATTACATTTACACATATTTCAACTAGACCGGACTCTAAACCTAGACTAATTGACCGCCGACGCTCGTTTCCCATCCCAAGTCGAACATGAGCCCCGGAAAATAAAGCCTCGCCTCCTCCGCAACTCTCCGCTCTGACGACATGTCTTTTCCATGTCTGGCAGCCCGCTCCTCGTACTGCTGGGAGCCCTGGAGGTATATGCTTCACCGAGAGGGGAAGAATAGCCTCTGTCTTCTCTTTGTTCAGCAACACCGATCATCAAAGTAACTCCGGAGGGATTGATATGCTTCAGCCGGACGGGAAGGGTAGCCTCCGCTTCCGTCAAGCACGGGTCCGGGCTGGTTTTTGTGGCGGTGGGACGACGATGGCCAGTGAGCGGGCAAGACACCGGCAGTGGACGCCATCGATGCGTCGGTGGTGGCCTTCCTAGGACCCAAGTGATGACGACTTCCCATGCTCTACTTTTCCTTGATGTTGGCGGCGGCCGCAGACTGTGTTGGCCGCCGCCTCATCGATCTCCGCGTAGCCGGCTTCTTTCTTTGTCGACAGGGCACTATTTTGCATACGTTGGCGGTGAATGGCGTGATCGCAAACGTGGGAGGAGCATGCCTTGTCCATGGTAGCAACTCGCCACTCCTCTGCGAGCTGACTTTGAGCGGCAAGTTGCTGCGGGCCGCACCGGCTTGGAGCCTCGCCCTTGGAACTGACGGCATGGATCCGATGCATGTCATAACGGAGAAGGCTGGATATCATCGGATGGGGAGCTTGGGGGCGGAGTGGAGTGGCTATGGTTTGGACCGAGGAGCGGATGAGACGAATATATGTGGATCGGGTGGGCCAGTGTGGGCCCGGTCCGACGTGACGGACGCATCCTATCGGGTCCATGTCTCTCCATATCCGCCCCATATAGATTGGATATGAGGGTGCCAGTCAATCCGGACATTTGAGACCGGCTTGAGACGTCTGTTAGGGTCGGATTTTTTGACCGGTTAGTGACTGAGTCATCCGTCCAAACGAATAAGGGAGTTTGAGGTGTCTGGCTGTAAATGCTCTTACATGTTGCATGCATGAAAATGACTCTCTTGCTCCGGTGAAAGTGCAAAATCCGGTTGCCAGAACTAGTAGCTTGAATTCCCAATGACCGGAATGCAGCCCCCTTTTCTTTCAGGTTTTTCTATTGTAATATTGGATCGTTCAAGAAAGATAGAACTTCGTCAGACGGGGAATATTTGCACCTGAGCTCATATGCTTCCTTATGAGTCGTAAAATCTAAAAATTAGAAATAAAAACAAAAAAAAATCTGAATTTTTATGTGATAAACATTGATGAATGTTTTCATTGCACGCAAAACCTTGTGACGAAATAACATTTGTGGGAGCATCGATTTTTTCCCCACATTTCCACGAACGTCATTTCATCACAAAAATTTCCACGCAGTGAAAACATTCATCAATGCTTGTCACAAAACCAATGTTGAGGATATCGCTTATCGTTAGCGTCTCGGTCAACTAGGGATTAGAGATTAATCGGAAATCGGCTGATTAATCGATTTTATCGGTCGACTATTAATCGGACATTTTTTTGCAAATCTCAGGTTCCTAACACTAAAATATGTTATATTCGACACCAAAACAATATTTGATAGAAGTGTTACCTTGATTTCTAGCCTTTAATTCCTCGTATAATGACAAACAAAATAGGGCAATAGTACATATTGCATAACAAGGTCCACAAAACACAAATAAACATAGTTTTTGCAAACATAGTGCTAGGAATAGGCCCGATTTATCGGTAGATTCCCGATAAATCGCTTGTCAGAGCGATAAATCGGCCCAAACGATAAACAGTGAAGATAAGGCAAAATCTTATCGGTCACCCCACGAGTAGCGATAAATCGGATGATAAATCGCTGAATCGGAAGATTTTTTGAACAGTGCACAAAACAGATTCAGAATTTTTCGAATTTCTTTATTTATTTTTTTGATTTTACGGTTCATGAGGAAGCATGTGAGTTGGGGATCATAAGAGCACTTTCGAAACTTGGTCGCTCTTGTAAAAAAAAAAGGAAAAATATATGATATTGGAAGCTTGTTAAAAAGGAGATCAGATTAAGTGGTAATCAAGATACCAGGAAATATAATTGATGAAGATGAGATGGATCGGCTCGGTCAACTAGCTCGTATACGTACGCAAAAGCACTAGAGCACGTACGCGGACGTGTGTGGATGAAGCTAAGCCGTGTCCTTTTTCACCAGGACACGGAACACAGATGGATTGACATCTGCTGCGGATGCAGGTTACTGAAAGAAACAAGAAACAAAGTCAAACCCATAAGCAAATTGACATTATCATAGCTAAGTTCATGGTTGATTAATGAGGGAAAAGGTATGGTCAGTAGAGTATTACGTAGGTATGGGAGGGGACGCGTACACAAGTGGATGCACTAACGTGTAAAGTCTGGTTGTTTTGCAAAATATGTGGACTGGTTCGTATTTTATTTTATTTTGTGTCCTCTTTAGAGGTTTGAATATTTCCCACAAGAAAATAAAGGTTTGTACATATCTTAGTTGTGTTTATATTATATAAACCTCTAGCTAGGTCCTTCGGGTCCCATCTACTGTTTCAAAAAATGACCGACTGAGTGGCGGCCATTGTTTTGGCTGGGCCATGGGTGTAAGAGCGCGATGTGTCTTGTGTCCGGACTCTCACAAAGGATCCCCAATTTGGTTTCGGTTTACGGGAAAAACGTGGTTCGGACTGCTTTATGGACGGATGAAGGTCGACGTTGAATGGTTTCGGGGTCCGGACATCACGATCTGGACGTATGCGGACGGCTTGTGGGTCGGCATTGAAGATGCCCTTAAGCCACATACAAGCAAGGTCACCTGTCTGTCACACTTCAGAGTTAATCCCTCCATCTCTCAAAAGGAAAAAAAAATGTTTTCACAATATAAATAGCGCAAGAATTAAACAAGTTTGCAGAAAAAACTGTCAACTACAACAGTACTAAATGGATGTAACATAAAGTTATGTTTTATTGTGTGATACTGATTTCATATTGTAGTCATTTTGCTGTCTTTTTTACAAACTTGGTCAAACATTATAAATTTGACTCAGTGGACGCCGACCGACCATATCCATATGTATGATGGAGCCATTTATCTAGCAACTAATGCCACCTACCTACACATCTTCTTCTTCAGATAACGAACGATGATGAACCATACATCGATTGACACCGCGCACGCTCTCGTGTGTTGCTATCTGTCCATCCTTTTCGGTTATATCGCCACCAAATTGCTATCGTCATCACTTACTAATGCCGCACATCACATCCACACCCTATTACATATTTACATCCATCCATCCCGTCGCGAGTTGAATGAATCAGCTACAAGCAAATGGAAATGCCTACGTGCATCAACTGTCAACGGTAGTTTCTACGCAGGTGTCTGTGCACCAAGTATATATTTCATGGACTGGAGTTGGTTATGGAAGCTTGCATGTGTCGAATTGTTTTTGGACTTTGGAGACGATGTTAACCTGACATGGATCGCAGTATAAGCAATCGATCTTCGGCCAATTTCTGAGACCATGTATAGCACGAACGCTTACTTAGTCAACTCTGCTATACAAACAAGGACCGAAAATGCCAAATGGAGGCCGAGCTCCACAAATGCCTTAATTTTGAAAGAAAAAATAATTCCTACTTTTTCGTTTCATTTTTTTTTTGAGAATTACACGGATAGAGCCACAGTGTGCATGTGTGAACATTTTCATGCTGAAATACGTGAAAAAATGAGGGTTACCAAAAAAATGTGGCTTTCCGGCACATGTATTGTTCATCCTCAAAGTCCATGATTATGTTTTTTTTGTGCAGCTTGCAATGGAAGGTATTTCATCATGAAAATTTACACACCTATACATTACATCCTTGTATATGCATATTCTTTTTAAAACTGAATTGTTGTAAGTCCGAAAGTTTCAAAAATAAGGTCTTCATGGAGCACGCCCTCGAAAACGCCCTACTGAACAAGATCTGGTGTCACAACAAGTTATTCCTAAAAGTGACCCTCTAAGCACTTTGCATTGTAGATGGCATGAGACTACCTTAATTCCTTTTTCTCTTGTGGCTTCGATCTTTTCTAACTGCATGAAGGGTTAACTGAGCGGCTCATCCTTGACTACACACGTGCAGCGACTCTGAGCACACACTAGCACCATACTAAATGGAAATGTAGGGTAACTTGCTACGTTCTAGTATGGTCAACTCCGGCAAAAGAACACATCACTTTTCGTTCTAACATATGAGCAACATCAATGATTGGCGATGGGCCAAAAGACTAATGAAAGGGGCAAGGGGTTGCGGTGAAGGAGTGCGGGATCCGCGTTATACCATAATCAGGAGGGTACTCCCATGGATTCCATAGGCTTGGCTCCATGCCACCTTGATCACTATCGGCGAGCTCCAAACCGACGTTCCCCACGTTTGTGTAGGAAATCTGCTCTAGAGGCTATAATACAATGTTCATTATTAAGTTTATATTTATGTGCTATAATTGTATTGGTTCTTGGAATATGAGATTTAGAGGAAAACCCAAATACATGTGTGGTAAACACCAATTGATCCCTAGTCATGCCTCTAAGACTAGCTCATGTATTGATGATCTTGTTTTCCAAATCATGAGGATTGTTAGGATGTTATCAATACTAAGAACACCATTTTAATTGGAACAATGGAGTTGGATAGATCCAACTTATGAATTACTGAGAGATGTCTTCGTTGTTACGTATCGGTATTTCCATATAACATGTTCATGGTTACTTAGTTCCTTAGACGATGATAGTATTGTATATCAGCATACCGGATGGTTACTTTGGGGTTACCGAATGGCACACCATAACTGGCTCTGAATAAAGGTAACTTACGGGTATACCAGAAACGTATGTCTCGATATCGATAGTTCATGAATGGGATTTTCTCCTCTCACGATAGAGGGATACTCTCTAGGCCCACTCGGTGTTACGGTATCACTATCATCTGGCCATGCACTTGTGACTATCATCACGGGATACCGGAACACAGATACGAGCAAAGAGAACAAAAGCGGCAAACAAGGATAACCATATAGTGATCAAGGTGTTGATCACGAGGATACCAATAATCTCCCCTCATGTTTTGTAAATGTATCACGAAGAAAGGGAATGATATTCGTAAACAAAGGTTCGCTCGAGAACTTTATGAATATGCAGGAGTTAATAAGGGTGTCCATATCTCGTTGTTAACTATTGACCGGAAATGGTTCTAGATCATGTCCACTTATTTCTCAACATGAAGGGTCACATGCTTAACGGGTATTAGTAATGATCACCGGAGAAATGAGAAATGGGTAAATGAGCACCAAAAGAGTTTGGGATAGTTCTGGGAAGTCCGGAAAGGTATAACATGTTGGAAAGTCCGGACCTATATATGGAAAGTTTTCAGGGTGTCTCAGAATGGGTTTCGAAGACATCCATAAAAACGGGATTTTATTTGTGGAAGAAAGTTGTGAAGTACCTCCATGAGATGGCCACACCTATTGGGCCCTATGGGACCCACATGGGGCACCACTTACATAAGGAAGGGCTAGGCCGAATTTGACTAGGGAGGGAATTATACGAGAAGTGCCGCTAGGCTTTCTCCCTCTAGTTTTCTCGGAGTTCTTCTTCTTGTACGTTGAAGCTTCACCGGACTACTACAATTCTTCTTCCTGGTCGAAGCTCTGCCGGACTACTGCTAAGGAAGAAGTGGATACCTCGAAGGGGTGGTCTACTTTGACTCTTCGTCTCGGAGAACATTCTCGTGGCTAGGAGGTATAACCAAAGAGCAGAAATTGTCCCACTTCACCGGCCCTTCACTATACTTTCGCTACACCGCTCGTCGGTAATTTTGATTGTTGCCGCCATCTTCATAGTGTTCCTTGGTGTGATTGTGTAGCATACAATTATGGTTGTGTAGCACGCTCCCCTATAGTTTGCCTTGGTGAATACAAGATGGGATACAAGTAGGCGAAAAGATAAGGGTTAGGGGAGCGTTTGGGAGTCCTATGTCAAAATACATGATAACATGTGTCCCTGTCATTAATTGCATATCGGCGCGCCCGGCCAGAGGACCTTTCGTCCAATTACTCCATCATTCAAAGAGTTTTTCACAAAACATAGAATGGTTGGTCCTTGCCAATGCGGCCGTTACGTGCTATGTGCCCAATTCAGACCGTTTTGTAGTTGAATGAAGCCGAACAAAAGTTGATGTAGCATTTCCCTGGGGTTTTCAAGATATTGTATGGATCTGTTACCACACTACAAGATGTTTTACCACGGGTGTAATTAACTCCATGTTTTGCTACTATGTACCTCCTTCGTCTAGGTTTATTGGTCCTTCTCATATTTTGGATCAAACTTTGATCATAGATTTGACTAGAAAAAATATAAGTTCCTTATATGCCACACGATTTATATTGTTAGATTCATATTCAGAAGAAGTTTTCACTAATATTATTTCCGTGGCATATCCATGTGTATCACCCCCCTCCCCCATATCCAATCTTCCATGGATATTCATCACTGAATCCTTCCATCCTTCTCCATTGCTACGATTAATCCATCCATCCATCCATTGATTGGCGTCGAATAAATGCCCTCTCTCACACGCCGAATTTATGGCCCCCATCGTTCAATGTAATTAACTACAACCATAAAACAAAAAAAAAATAGAAAACAGATTATTTTCTTCTTAATTTTCTTTCCCTAAGCATGATGGATAGCTTTCCCTTCTTTCATTCTTTTACTCTTAGCAAAGCAAGCAAGCTTGGACTACGCAAATTATTGGCACCTCAACCTTTCACTTTGCATCACGCGCAGTTAGTTAGATGATGCCAACCAAATTCAGCCAGCCCATCCACCCACCTTCCTCTAGCATGTCCTCACCTCTGGTGGATATATACAATGGTTTGTCCAATCTAAATCACCATTTATACATGCATGCGTTGAATACTCCTCTTCTTGTATATTATATTTCAGGGACAGTCAAACTTAATACTGATGGCGCCTATCTTGATGATTCTACGGGAGCTAGCATGGTTTTGAGGGAACACTTGGGAAGAGTAACTTTCAGTTTCATGCCGGTAGTTGTTTTCTAGCGTTGATGCACTTGAAGCTGAAGTTTTTTGCTCTCAGGGAAGGATTGTCTCTTGCCTTGCAATGGAGTAACCTTCCTATTGACATTGAGTAGGATTGTTCGAAGGCCGTCGCGATGGTGAAGAGCAAGGTTAGCAACAAATGGAGATATGCCCGGACATGAAGTTTCTGCTCCCGAGCTCAAATGAGCTCGGTGAACAGTAAAATCGAAAAAAAATCGAAAAATGTTCAAAAATTTCTGAATGTTTTTCGTGAACAACATTGAAAACATATCTAAGTGCGTGCAAAAATTTGGCCTGAATTAACATTCCTATAAGGCCTGAAAAAAAAAACAAAATCGATACTCTGAAAATGTGCATTTTCAGAGTATCGATTTTGTTTTTTTTGCCACGCCTTATAGGAATGTTATTTCAGGCCAAATTTTTCCATGCACTTAGATATTTTGTCAATGTTGCTCACGAAAAAATTTCAGATTTTTTTCAAAAAATTTCGAATTTTTTTCGATTTTACTGTTCACCGAGCTCATTTGAGCTCGGGAGCAGAATGGTACTTTCCGATATGCCCTTCTTATTCATGATACTATTAAAGAAGGCATGAAGGAGTGTGATTCTTGTATTACTCACATCCTATGTTGTCAGAATAATGCTAGTTATTACATGGCGACCTTTGGTCGATCTCAACGCCGAACTACTGAAGGCTTGGTTCGGGGCCAAAGGATATGTTAAACATCTTTACACATGATTGTAATCCTTAACTTCCGAGTAAGAGCATCTCCAGCAGATCCCTTAAAAGCTTCCCGGCCCGTGTTTTTCCGACGGATTTACGATACGTGCAACAAAACCGGTCCGAACAGGCCATGTAAAAATGCCCCGGCCGGTAAAATTATGCCATATGTATTTGAGTTTGTTTACGGGATTTGTTCTTTCTCGCCGCCTGGGGTACCACAAAATCAAGTCACAATCAACACAATGATTTGGTTCTCATTGGCAAAATATGCTACTACTGAGAAACCAACAAATATCAACGCACACCACCTTCTAGGATTTGATTTCTAAAGGTTTATTTATTTATTACACGATACCCCCATTGACCACATCAATATCTTTGTCTCTTCTCAATATACTATCAGCGGAGGCGTATTTATTTCATTGATCACTCTTTCTTTCTTGGTTGTTTTTGTCCAGTTTAAAATTGCGTTTACAACGCGGCTTCTTTGTTGTTGCCCATGTGTGACATATAAACTGTTGCTTCCGTGCGTTGCTTCCACACATTCATGGACTAGGTTTTCTTCTCTACAAACAAAAAATAATAGTGGAATGGTGTTTCTCAACGCTGTTTATTCATTCATCACGGTCCATGTGTTTCTCTCGCTGTCTCACGGGGCAGATCTCCTTTCTTTTTTGAGAAACTGATTTTTTTTTCATTTCTTTTTTTTTTCTAGAAAAGACAAACAAATAATACTACTGCTCCATGACACCATGAGTTGTGTACTAAATTTAGACAGGCCGACAGCTAGCTTGCTTGGCCTGGCCTGGCCCCATTCGATGCGATCAAATTCAAATGTGGTGGTGTCATGAGTTGATCACTTGTCCCGTTTTCTTCTTAATTTCTTGCAGGATCACACGGACATTTACCCCACGTGGCAACCAAACACAACCAACCCAACCACCCTTCCACCGTGAATGGATATGTGCCGTCTTGGTAATTAATAACTATCCAGCGTGTGAGATGTGATGTCATCTCTTAATTTCCTTTTCTTGTAGCAATATCTCATCTCAAATTAGTTGAAACACAAAGGTCGTGGCACCGTTAGTTACTTTACACACAAGTTGAAAGCTGGTGGTTAGAACGAGGGTGTTTTCTTTCAACTAGCACTCTTTCTCTCGGGCTTTACTTATATCACTTGCATTTCATGGTTGGATCGAAGTAGGCTTTCGTCCCGTTTTATAGATAAAGCAACGGTCCATACAACCAACGTACAAGTTCAACCACAGAGGCTAGCTGGGCAGCAGCACAGTTATGCCCAAAGAAAGGAAAGAGAAATAAGAAAAAAAATCCACCTTGTGGCGATCGCGAGGCGGCCCTACAGAGACGATAGTCGGCGCACCGTAGCCTGAAGCGTGTCCAGCATGCCGTCAAGACGCTCCCGATCTCGCTGCCTAGAGAGCGGGTGCCAGTGCTGCAGAGACACAAGGAATTTGAAGAAGGAGTCAGACGCCTTCCGCGGAAAGATTCTCTCAATAACCATTTTATTTCGAGTCGTCCAGAGGATCCATGACATCGCCGCGAAGATCATCCAGAACAGGCGACGGCGTCTCCCGGGTTGATTGGCCCTGGACTGGAGAAACTCCGCTAGGTCCTAGGCCTCCCTGTCGGGTCCAAGAGCCTCGCGTATGAAAGTCCACATAGCCCTCGCCGCCGTACATGTGAATATAATGTGGGTCGTTGTCTCCGGTACCGAGCACAGGGGACACATACCATCCCCGGGGCCGTGCCGCTTAAGAACCTCGGTTCCCGAAGGAACGCGGCCACTGAGCAGTTGCCACACAAAAATCTTGATCTTTAGGGGAAGGGATGCCTTCCACAAAGGCGAAAGCCAGGGGATGATGGGAGAGCGGCAGAGAGCATGGTATGCCGAGCTAACCGAGAATTCCCTAGACGGTGATATACGCCAAGCCACCATGACCGGATAGTCCGGTAGTGCCTGCGGAAGGACCTCAAGTAGGCGGTTCCACTCGGCTGTTTCCACCTGGTCAAAGGAACGCCTGAACCTAATATCCCAATGTCGTAGGCGGAAAGCTGCCGAGACGAGAAGGGACGGGTCTGAGCATATGAAGAACAGGACGGGGAACCTCACCCTGAGCGGCTCGTCCCCAACCCATGGATCTATCCCATGGTTAGAAGGAGGGTGTTTCCTTTGTCCAGCTTTATAAGCCTCCCTTGTATTTTGTAGTACAATGTGTATGTTATTGCATATCACAACATTTATACCATCAGATTTGTGTTTCAAAGAAGTTTACTGATACTATTTTGACTACATAAAACATAGTAGAAGGAGGGTGTTTCCTTTGTGCAGCTTTATAAGCATCCATTATTTTGCAGTATAGTGTGTATGTTATTGCATATCACAACATTTATACCATCGGATTTGTGTTTCAAAGAAGTTTACTGATACTATTTTGACTACATAAAACATAGTAGATTTTATTTGTTAAAATTATGGTCAAAATTTGACACAAAATGTGAGGTTGACTAATAAACCCGAGCTGAGGGAGTACAAAGTGATCTAGATTTTCTGACTCTAAGAGCAAGTATAATAAGGTGATGTAAGCGGGCTATAAAGGCTCAAATATTATATATATATTGAGTTGAAAAAGAGAGAAAAAGAGACAGATAAGAAGTGACTCGTAGACTAAGAGCTAGTTGTAGTACGGGCTCCAACAAATTTTGTGAGAGCATGCATGAAGTGTCATATGTGTTAATAAAGAAGTACTTCTCTACACATAACTAATACACATGTTGGCTCTTATATAGATTAGTAATAGATGATATGACAACATCTTATAGCCAGCAGATGGCGGTACTATTAGCCATGACAATGATCATTGATGTGTCTGCCCTCTCGATTTGGGCTCTCGCGAGGAACATGATGGTATCATGTCGTACACCTCCAAGGAGTCACGGGCCATGTTATTTCTATACTTTTTTGCAAAAAAGGCTAAGACCATATATTAAGTACCTGTACATTCCCGGTCCTGATTTATTGGTTCTCCTCATATTCTGGGTCAAATTTTGATAAGTAAGATTCACATAACCACCACAATAGCGACACGATTAGCAGAAAATCAACATTTTACAAAATGTTGCACTATGCATCACGTCAAAAAAATGACAGTGACAAATGACACTGATGGTAATTGCTTAGTGCTTCACTGACGTCACTCACTATTCAGGCCCACCCGTCAAGCTGAGTTGGAAAAAAAAGCTGTAACATAGACCTGTTGACTAGGTCTTCTTCTTCCTCCTCCATTTCATTTTGTCGGTCTTTGCCAAAAGTTAGGAGCAGAATACAAGTTATATGCCACATAAAAATTATATTTGTACATTCATATTCAAAAGAAGTTTCCAATAGTATTATTTTTGTCGCATATAACTTAATTTTTGAATAGTTAAATTTATGATCAAACTTTAACCTAGACCAATACGTGTGGACTAAGTGATGCCCCGTCGTGTCCCCCTTTTTTGCCATGGCACGGAACAGACCGATTGACATGCATCATGGCCATCGCCGGCAGTGTTACTGCTTAATCAAGTGGCTTAGTTAGTCAGAAGCTACCAGAAAGAAACAACAAAGCTAAGCTTGGTCAAAAGAGTAGTAGTACGAAGGCATGGAAGGAGACGCGTAGAGAAGAGGATGCACGCACGTGTAACAAAGTAGCTAGGTTGGGATGACCCACCGACCGACCGTTAACTTAGGGAGTGCCACACGGGCACGGGCAGCTGTCAGCCTCAGCCCCCGGAGTTGGCCGCTGCACACAATAATCCCTTACAACAGTTTATATTTTTCATAAAAAAAATCAAATATTGTCTCAAAGAAAAACATCAACAACAATAATAAGAAGAAAGAGAAACAATATAAAGTATGTCTCACGATGTATCTAATCATATCAAGGTTCAAAATACCGGATATCAGGTTCATATAGGTTTGGTTTCGACATATCAGATGTCGGATATCGAATGATATATCGAACAATATGTAGATATATCGGAGGAAATTTATTTTTTTCTATTCTTACTCAAAACATGTCCTCTTAGTAAAACACAATGTATGATGTCAAGGCTTAAGCCTAACAATTTTATATTCCTAGTATTTTAACTTGTTAATTAAGATACAATTAAGAAAGTTTCATAAAACATCATGTGTGAGTTTGATAATATGATGAAGTTGTAAATGCATAATCTTATTTTCTCTGCTTTTTTATAAAGAATTTTGGTCATATATGAATCGGTCTATATCAGTAGACATATCGGGTCGGATATTGACCATATCAGTCGATATTTCGGCCCATATCGGATGATATGTGTGAAAATGATATTTACAAAATGATATGTTACGTTCATATCGGTAGAGCCCAGAAAATGATATATCGGCTGTATCGGCCTAGATTTAAAAGCTTGAATCATATTGCTATTGGTTAATGGCGATGAAGTTTGATTTTCCAAATTTTGTATATATTTGTGCCGCGTTATGAAATGGAGTGTGTATTTGTTTGGGCTTTGAGCTAGCTGTTTTGTTCATAAAGAGGGAGAAGAGCAAGCTCCGTTGTTTTTAGAGGGAAGGTGCATCTGCCCCGGCTCCATTTTCATTGAAATGAAACCCAACGGAGTCAACTTATTACGAGCACACCCGCAAAAAAACTTATTACGAGCATGTGAGGGAAGATATGCTCCACGGGACAACCGAGAAGCATATCAAGCCGTTGTTGCCTTGCCCGCCGTGCCTTCCAAGTTTCTGGCCAATTCCAGCGAGTATCTCAGCCAGATCTCGCGCCTCTTTTGCCTGGCTCTACCCACAACGACAGCAGAGGCCATTGTTATCCCTCTATTTGTAGATTTTATGACGTAATATACCATATTTAAAATTTAACACCACATTTTATCCTAAAGTTTGTAGTATGTGTGTCGAGGCTTACCAAATTTATCAAATTCCTATGGGGATTAGAACGATGAAATAGGCCGACCTATCAAGCCGATTTGGCTAGTGCGTGGACGCCAACCCGGAAACGTAAACCAGGTCGGCTAGCGTATCCTCTATACCCACAAGACTCGGCACGCTTCCACCCAATGCACACTAGCTCTAGCTCACAATATGAATCTACTCCCTCCGTTCCTAAATATAAGTATTTATAGAGATTTCACTACGGACTACATACATGTATATAGACATATTTTAGAGTATAAATTCATTCATTTTTCTTTGTATGTAGTTCGTAGTGAAATTTCTAAAAAAACTTGTATTTAGGAACGAAGGGATTAGCTAACAAGCAACAATACAATAGCTCATCACCGCTCCTCCCTGTCACTCCGTGTTATCATGCTAGGGACGGAGTCTAGGGCGTCAAAGCCAAGGAACGACTAGACAACAGATTGCCGTAGTGGACGAATAGGTGAGTCACGTCTTCATCTTCAGAGTACCTCGCACACCCAGGCCGGCGACAGGTGCAATTCTTTGCCAAGAGGTCGACACAGGTAATGAGGCGGCCAGTAACGAGCAGGCATGCATAGATTCTGATTTTCAAGTTTGAAACGTCAATCGAAGCCTGGAGCGCGAGAGTTGATCTAGTTTGACCAAACCACTAAAAGGCCCCAGTCAAGTGGGGGCAAGCACGCGTTTCATCAGTCCGCCTCCCGTCCGTCACCGCCTCCCCTCCCCTTCAGATCCCATCAGATCCCCTCCCCTCCAGATCCCTCCCGATCCCTTCCGCCTCACGTCCGCCTCCCCCTTCCCTCCGCCTCCCCTCCTGTCGCCGCTGGATCCCGGCTGGACAAAGCCCGTGCGGGGGGATGATGGCGGCGGCGGGGCGTCCCTCCGTCATGGCTTGGAGGCGTGGCTGTGACAGTGGATCTTGAGCGGGCGCCTCGGGATGACGTGTGTGTGGGCATGGCGCCGGTCACGCAGCGATGTGACCTCATCTTTGGTCGTCTTCATCGTCGGTCCAAAGGGATCTGGTCGGTGGGTGTTGCCTCGCGGTGGCTTCCCGATGACGGATCAAGTGGAGGAGGAGATGGTGACCTAGCTGCTGAAGTGGGTGAGGATGCCACCATCGTCGGCGTCGTCCATGGGTGTCGTTTTCCTTGTTGGAGGCGATGGTGGGGGCGTCCCTCGCTCCATTGTTTTCGGGGGAAACCTCAGATCTGGAGGAGGCTACCATTGACGACGGCGCCCGTGGGTGTCGTAACCCTCGTTGCAGGCGTTGATGCGCCTCCTGGATCGGATGATGGAGACATCTTCGTCATCACCCCCGTGGGGGCATCATCTTTGGAGACATTCATCGGATGGACAACATGTGAACGGCTTGGTGGTTGGGCGTCGGTAGGTGGTGGAGCGGTGCTTCATCCTACACATCGATGGGCGACGGATCTCGGCGGCATGGCGCAGTGGAGACTCGGCATCCGATGGGTGGCGATGGACTCGTGCAGGAGGATGACGCTGTCTGGCGTCATGATGGCATCGATGGCAGAGAGGCCTGGCAAGGTCGATGCGTCAGTATCTGATCTGAAGATGGATCGATGGATGAAGGAGGTAATGGCCCTTGCAGCGTGCGCATGTGGTGCCCACTGAATGTGCGCTAGACCGGTGTGTAACGCAGTCCAGATATTATGGCTTGGATGGGGCATCCGGCATTAGATGTTAGGTGTTGATGTGATGTCTGTTTGGTATTAGGCTCGGACATTTGACACACATTCATCACGGGGATAGGAGTAGCGATCGGTGTTGTCAAGATGGTAGCTTCGGGCTTACTGATGTATTACCTTATAAGGCATTTTTAAATAATTAATAAAATGGTTGCATCCATCGCTCAGATGCGGCCGGGGTACATCCTCGTTTTAAAAAAAAAAATGGTTTTGGGTTGGTTGCAGGCTGATCTATTTTGAGTTCGACGACATATACGAGAAGAGATAACACACACAACTAATGTAGGTTCCGAGTTAGTATGGTGTTCATATGCTAAATGAAAAAAAATCATGTAACAACGCTTCAATTTCACGGTAACAGATGGCATCGAAATTTACACACTACCCCAAAATTACGAACAGGGGGTAAAATGTAGAATCTTCTATATCTATATGAATTTGTAATTTGCTAACCACATGTGAAATGCGATAGAATCTCCTATATCTAAATAGTTAGACCGCACTAACATACTTTTTTTAACATGTAGCATGCCACCTCAACATGCAACCATGCATGCATAGGAGAAAGCGCATCTTAACATTCAAACATGCGTGGGAATTTCCGTTATATTTGTTATTTATATTAAATACAAAATTTACAACTATGTCACAACAAATTATATGTTTTTTCATACAACCAAGTTTCATTGAAATATGTTGCAAAAATGTTTCCGCGGCAACATGCGGGGATGCCATCTTGTAAAATTGAGGTGGTGCATCAGCGAGTTTATACTGCTAATCAAGGTCTAAGAGCATCTACAGTCGGCCCGCAGACGTATCCAGTCAGTGATCGGGCGTGTCCCCTATTTGTCCGTCCACGCAGTCACACTCCTCATTTTCTTTTTCATATGTTCGGTCACTTGCACGTGATTGATGGAGAGGAAGAGAGAGAAAAAAAAAGAAAAAGTGGTCCGGAGTGGGGTCGCATCCTACATGACGGACTGACCGAGCGTGCCCGGGCGCGTCCGCAAGCCCTCGTATCCTCCCTATATTTGAGATGGATATGGAGATTCGCGGACAGCCCGGACGTATAGAAATGATACGAGGGGTCCGGTTGAGTCAATTTTTTCTTCTCTTTTCTGTTCGCATCCACGGGCGTATGAGGGGTCATTTAAGGCATCCGGTTGTAGATGCTCTAAGAGAAAGAAAATTGATGGAGTGGGTCAACGCAACTATTAGAGTATATTCGGCCGGTTTAGTTTTTTGGTAGTTTGAATTGTAATCTATCTCTTCTATACTTGGACTCCTAGACTTTGTACTTATATAAGCAGCCCATTGAGGCATCAATCAATACACAATTATTATCAAATATCATGATATCAGATGCCTAGGTTTCCGCCCTCGGCATGGCCTCGCCGCCAACTCCTCCCTCGCTGCCGCCGCGGCGGCTCTACACCACCACCGAGTTCCGCGCCGCCGGTGCGGCTCCTCTACCTTCCTCAACCCCTACCCAAAACCCTCCTCCACCCCAACCACCTCAGCTCTCCCTCGCCGATACAATCGCTGATGTTTCACCGTTCATCCCGATAACCCTAGACCTCGCCGCCCACAACTTCTACCATTGGCGCCATCTCTTCCATGTCCACCTCGGCCGCTGCGGTCTCCGTCATCACATCAATCCAGCCGCTTCCCCACGGCTGACCGACCCTCACTGGATCAAGGATGATCTCACCGTCATCCAATGGATATATACTCGAATCTCCACCGAGCTCTTCAACCTCGTCTCCAACGACGATGCCACCGCCGCTGAACTATGGGCCTCTCTTCAGCAGCTCTTCCAGGACAACTCTGATGCACGTGTTAACGCGTTACATATCGAGCTCCGCACCAGCATCCAAGGCGATTCTCCGGTCACCGTCTATTGCCAACGCATCAAGGCGATCGGCGACGAACTTCGTGAGCTCGGTGATCACGTTGACGATCGGACTCTCATCAACGCTCTCCTCGTCGGCCTCGGGGAGCAGTTCGAGAAGCAGGTCGCCTTCATCCCTATGCTGCGCCCCTACCCCTCCTTCGCGGAGGTCCGCTCCATCTTGCAGCTCGAGGCACATAACCAGGCGCGCAAGGCGACGCGTCCTCCCCAGCTATTTCACGTCGCCCGGCCTGCCGCACCATCTGCGCCGCCTCCACCGATGCCTCCCTCGGCTCCCCCAGGCTGGCGCCCGAGCCCTAACTATCGGGGCAAAAACCCCATCTACCGGCCGCCACAGCCTCGCCCTGCTGCAACACCACCACCGGCGCTTCCTCCACCACCACCGGCGCCTCCTCCGTCGGCCTCTGCCTCCGCTTCTTGGCAGCCTCAGCAAGACCCCTGGACTGGTCTTGTTCAGGCATGGCCCATGCCATGGACTGCGCCGTCTCCCTACGGCGCTCCTCCCGCGTACACCGGCAACTGGAGCCCGGGTCTTCGTCCTGCCATCGGTGCTCCCGGGCTCCTTGGTCCGTGGCCACCGCCTCATGTCTACACTGCCACGACCTCTCCATCTCCAGCCGTCCACGGATCACACCACGGCTACCTGCCGGTACCCTATGTGCCCTACGCCTACGGCCCTGCTTCACCCATGCCCTATGCACACGCGCCTGTGCCCGCACCGCCAGCTACTCATCAACAACCAGCCTGGGATCAAGCCGCCTTCATCGCCGCCATGAACAAATTTACACTCAATAACCAAGGTATGGATTGGATCTTCGATTCCGGTGCATCTTCGCATATGTCTTCAAATATGGATATTCTGTCAGCTTGTTTTCCTTCCGCTTATTCTTCCATCACCATAGGCGACGGCTCTCTTGTTCCTGTTTCTTGCACCGGTCACTCTTCCATACAAACAGATCATGCCAACTTTCAACTACGCAAGCTTTATTCAATGTGACAACGCGCGCGAGTTCGACAACGTCACCAATCGCACCTTTTTCCTCTCCCATGGCATTCTTCTCCGGTTTTCTTGCCCCTATACCTCCTCTCAAAATGGGAAGGCCGAGCGCTCTCTTCGTTCCATCAACGATATCCTACGCACTTTACTCATCCAAGCATCTCTTCCTCCCCGTTTTTGGGTCGATGCTCTGCGCACTGCCACCCTTCTCCTTAACATTCGCCCCACCAAAACATGTCCTCGCTATACACCCTTTCAACCTCTTCTTCTATCTGATCCTGACTATCTTTCTCTTCGGGTTTTCGGTTGCCTCTGCTTTCCTAACATCACATCCACCACCACTCACAAACTAGCCCCACGATCTCTACCCTGCATTTATCTTGGCCTCTCCGATGACCACAAAGGACATCGCTGTTTTGATCCATCTTCTGGTCACGTGCTTGTCTCTCGCCATGTCACATTCGATGAAAACATTTTTCCTTATTTTGTCACTAACACCACATCACCCAATTACCAGCAAACCACCCCACCTCTGCCGCGACCTCTCCCTCTCCCGCGGCGAGGCCGGCAAGCCTGCGGCAGCCGGCAAGCCCGGCAATCCCGGCAAGCCCGGCCGGCCCGGCAAGCCCGGCACCGGCATCGGCAAGCCCGGCCAGCCCGGCAAGCCCGGCACCGGCATCGGCAAGACCGGCAAGCCCGGCACCGGCAAGTCCGGCAATCCCGGCAAGCCCGGCACCGGCCAGCCCGGCACCGGCCAGCCCGGCAAGCCCGACACCGGTCCAATCACCACTCCCACCCAACGCCGTACCCATTCCACCACCCACTAATGATCATGTCATGTGTACTCGTGGCAAACACAGTTTTCATCTCCCTTCTCGCCGTCTTAATCTCACGGCCACACCGACTATCTCCCCTCTACCCACCTCATACAAACGGGCTCTTCTTGATCCCGTTTGGTTTTCTGCTATGCGGGACGGATTTGATGCTCTCACTACTAGGAAAAGGGCTATAGATGATATGGCCACTAATGGCGCACCAGACACTTGGTGCGCCACTACTATATAGTAATGGCGCACCATGAGTTGGTGCGCCATTAGTGTGGTAGACACTAATGGCGCACCGGACCCACGGTGCGCCATTAGTAACAAATGTTTTTTTTAAATTTTTCCAAAAATACTAATGGCGCACCATGGCAGAGTGCGCCATTACTAGTTTAACTAGTAATGGCGCACCTCCAACACAGTGCGCCACTACTATATATATATATATAATTTTTTTTTTGCAAAACTACTAATGGCGCACCTCAAGCTGGTGCGCCATTAGTAACCAGGGTTACTAATGGCAAATTTGTGGGTGGTGCGCCATTAGTAACCGCCTTTTCAGTTTTAACTAGTTTTCACCAAATGCACCCCCCCAGTGGACCGCCTTTTCAGTTTTAAAAAAAATAAAAGAAAATGATAGAAATGTCAAAAAAATAAAAAAAAATAAGATTCCCATATGATTTGTGGTCTAGTTGTTAGCAAAATTTACAAACATGAATTTCGACTTTTTTTGCAAAATCTCTTGAGAATTTGTAAAATGGGCATAACTTTTGCATACGAACTCCGATGAAAAAGTTTTTTATATGAAAAAGCATCTACTCGAAAAGTTACATCCGAATTCAACTGGGGGAACCCTGTTGAAGATTTTTAGAATCCTCAAAAACCTAACAGAAAAAAAGTTACGGTGCTTTCAAAATCTGGAGAGGCAAAAAAAAAATTAAAATTTTTTTTTGAAAAAAATGTTCAAAATATCATACGTAATATGACCGGGAAGTTTGAAATATTTTTTCAAAATTTCATCACACTCATGAACATGAACAAAGTCCTAGACATCAACAAGGTTTAATAGGATTGATATGATAGATATATCAACAAGTGCCTGCTAAGTGAGCTGGTGCTGGGGTTGGATAGAACTCAGAAGTTAAGCGTGCTTGGGCTGGAGTAGTGTAGGATGGGTGATCTTCCGGGAAGTTTGACCACGGAGTGCGATTTGACTTGAGATTAAGCATATTGGCCCAAAATTAAGCCATAGTGACCCGAGATTAAGAAAAAAATGAAAAAAATAATTTCCTGCCAAAATTGAAAAAAAAAATTCCCTGGGAGGCATACTTATGGCGCACGGTGGGCAATACTAATGGCGCACTGCGAGGTGCGCCATTAGTACACCAGATACTAATGGCGCACCAACGGTGCGCCATTAGTATTTAATTCTAATGGCGTGGTGCTAGTGGCGCACCAGTAGTGCGCCATTAGTAGGCAAAACTGGTGCGCCACTAGCATGCCTTTTCCCAGTAGTGTCTACAGCAAAACAACACCTGGACTTTGGTTCCCAAGCCTCCTGGTGTTAATATTGTCTCTGGCAAATGGGTTTTTCGCCACAAGTTTCATGCCGATGGTTCTCTTGCCCGCTACAAAGCTCGCTGGGTTTGTCGAGGTTTTTCACAGCAGCACGGCATTGATTTTGATGAGACCTTTTCTCCTGTGGTCAAACCTAGCACCATCCGTGTTGTTCTTAGTCTCGCGGTCTCCTCTTCATGGCCCATTCATCAACTGGATGTCAAAAATGCTTTTCTCCATGGAACACTAAATGAAACTGTGTACTGCCAGCAACCCTCTGGTTTTGAAAATCCCTCCTCACTGAATCTCGTCTGTCTTCTTAACAAATCGTTGTATGGTCTCAAACAGGCTCCTCGAGCCTGGTTCCAGCGTTTTGCTAACTTTGTTCAAACCATTGGCTTTGTCCCTTCTAAATCCGACTCCTCTCTCTTCGTTTTTCATTACTCTAATCACACAGCCTATCTCTTATTATATGTAGATGATATTATTCTAACCGCTTCTTCTGATACTTTTCTACACCAAATAATCTCTTCTCTCAATCATGAATTTTCTATGACTGATCTTGGTCCTCTACATCATTTTCTTGGTATCAATGTTTCTCGTACTCCCTCTACTCTTTTTCTCTCCCAACGCCAATATGTTATAGATTTGCTCTCCCGTGCCGGCATGTCTGATTGTCAACCCTGTCGAACACCTGCTGACACCGGTGCCAAATTGTCGGCTGATGGTGAACCCGTTCCTGATCCCACTTTGTATCGCAGCATTACCGGTGCCCTTCAATACGCTACTCTCACTCGTCCTGATATTTCCTACTCTGTTCAACAAGCCTGTATTTTTATGCATGACCCTCGTGCTCCTCATCTTGCTCATATTAGACGCATACTTCGCTATCTCAAAGGCACTCTAGACCACGGCCTCCTTATTAATTCTTCATCTCCAACAAGCTTGACAGTATATTCTGATGCAGACTGGGCAAGTTCTCCCGACACTCGACGATCCACATCTGGCTATTGTGTTTATTTGGGTGATAATGTTGTTTCTTGGTCTTCGAAAAGGCAGGATACAGTTTCCAGGTCCTCCGCTGAATCTGAGTATCGGGCTGTTGCACATGCTGTAGCCGAGGCCGTCTGGCTTCGGCAACTCCTCGTGGAGCTTCATCGACCAATCGAGCGTGCTACCATTGTTTACTGCGACAACATTTCAACAGTCTATATGGCATCTAATCCAGTTCAGCATCGTCGCACGAAGCACATTGAGATCGACATCCACTTTGTTCGTGAGAAGGTGGCTCTTGGCGAGGTTCGGGTTCTACATGTTCCAACGAGTGCGCAATTTGCTGATATCTTCACCAAAGGGCTTCCCAATGCATCCTTCACTGACATACGCTCCAGTCTCAACATCGTCACGCCCGACGTTGACACTGCGGGGGGATATTAGAGTATATTCGGCCGGTTTAGTTTTTTGATAGTTTGAATTGTAATCTATCTCTTCTATACTTGGACTCCAAGACTTTGTACTTATATAAGCAACCCATTGAGGCATCAATCAATACATAATTATTATCAAATATCAGCAACTAGCTAGGTCGCTCGTAGTACGCACGTGTGGATTAAGGGAGAGGCCTTGACTGGAGTAACTTTGTTACTCGGCCAACCTTGAACGGAAAGGCAGAAAGAAACAAGAAAACAGACTAACTTGCATGGTCGACGAAATTATGCTGAGCTAGCAGTAGCCACTTGATTTAGCTAGCTAGAGATAAAAAAAAGTACAGTAGCTAGGAGTGGATCAGGCCACACACACGTGTAACAAATTTACAAAGTTGGTTGGAATGACCGACCGACCGTTAGCAAGCGTTGGGCCACGCTCACATGTCGCAGCTGATTAACTCGTCTTTGATCGGTGGACGCCGACCATATATATGTGTGTGTGTATGATAGAGCCATGCATGGGACGACCTTTTCTTCTTCAGATAACGAACGATCGATGAGCCATGAGATGACACCGCTCGTGTACTTATCCATCCACCCATCGCCTTCGCTTAATTGTCGCACCAAATCGCTATTACCATCTCTATCTATACTAATTAATACTACCGCACACCGTCCACACGCTGGGCGTTACACCCATCACGTCGGTCCAAGCCATGTTCAAAATTAAAATACTATCACGTTGAATCAGCTGGCCTATGCCCACTGGCCGGTCAATGCCCATGTTCCAACACAGAGGCCGAGAGAGAGAGACAGAGAAAATTCATTTTATATTAATTATTATATATAATTGTCTAGGAAAAAAGGATATAATAGTAGCTATCAACAAACAGTGTATCTTCAAACGTGCAGATTTCTTTTTATTATGCGAGCTACGTGCAAAAGAAATAATTAACAACACCCTGTATTTCTAGCAGGCGTACTATTTCACTATAAAGGTACATGATCTTCTTACAGCTTACATCAAAACATACTCCCTCCGTTCGTAAATATAAGACGTTCTAGCAGTTCAATCTATAATGCCAAAACGTCTTATATTTGTGAACAGAGGTAGTACTTTGCTATGAAATTTTACACACATGGTTGTTTCTTGCGTGAAAACATTCAATCTATTCATCATCAATCATAACAGTATAAGAACACCAGAAATTAAAATCACATCTCTATTCATAGACCTCCTACCGACGACTACAACCACTTAAGCGAGCCGAAACGCACTGTCTTCATCACCTCTTCCTTGCCGGAGCCGGGCAAAACTTTTTATTTTAGTAGACAATCATCTAGTACACATCCATATATACTTGTGAAAACTCATAGGGGCATGAAGGTGCGGGGCACAAACCTGCCAAGCCATGTCCGGCTGCTTGATTGACCCGCGATTCGCAATGCAGTTGGATCCCGCATGAGGACACAGTAGGCGCACAATAAGTTTTAGGTTTCAGTTGTTGGAACTTACGATTTTTTATCTGAAACTTGTGATTTTCTTACTCGCTCTTACCAAGTTCCATAGATAAAGTTTTAAGACATTTTCTTTCGATCGTAGACACAAACATCGTAATTGTATTGGTCGTTCGTATTAAGTTTTCAAGAGTTGAAAAATAATATTTATTTTCAAAATTCGTCAAAACGTATTGAATATGAATCTTATTTGGAAGTCCTCCTTGCGAGAAACACGAATATGAAAATATAACTTAATTTGGACATTTTCTTTAAGAGATATGAAAGTTTGAAAACCGAAAGTTAGAAGAGGAAGCACGCGCGAGGGACGTGTGTGCCCCCAAATCCTCTCCCTACATACTTGTGTTTTAAGAAAAATCATAAAGAGTCATTAGTTAAATTTTGGAGAATTTCATACATATTGTGCAACTCACGGAACTAGCAAGTCTTGTACGAACACATCATAATATGTAGACGAGAAGCGTCCATCCCTCTCTCCCGACTCTCCGGCCGGCTGCCGAAGCCGCCAGAGAGAGGGCGAGAGAGGTTGCAGAGAGGTCTAGACGAGGAACCAGCCAGGAGATGCAGGTGAAGTAGCTAAGCTAGGACGGTGATGGATGGAGATGGGGACATGCATGCATGCAAAATCAAGTTGTCTCCTGCGTACGTAACAAATCAAACTTTGTTGGAGCCATCGAGAACCTTGCATACGTGCCTGGCCACTACTCCTGTCCTATCCTATGTTAACTCCGCACAGAAATTATTTCTGTCAACGGCCGGCGCACGCACGTACATTTAAAAAAAAAATTCGGCATGCAATGCAGGGTGGGTAGAAAAAGAAACAGGTTAATCGAAGGAGGTGGGATATGTGCCCACGCCCACGTCGTATAGCAGCCAGCCCAGCTGCTTGTGGTGTCGACAGATAACATGGAGCACTAGTTTGTTGAAAACGATCGGACGAACCAGCTGGTCGCATATATAGGGCCAAGTTCATTTGCCAGAATCTGACCCTTCCCCAGCTTTTTCCAAAATCTTTGAGCCCCATTTATTTTACAATCCTAATAAACAGTA
Organism: Elymus sibiricus; assembly: GCA_039707655.1. NCBI lineage: Eukaryota > Viridiplantae > Streptophyta > Magnoliopsida > Poales > Poaceae > Elymus > Elymus sibiricus. The sequence goes on along the minus strand of CM077663.1, from coordinate 445,869,256 downwards.
GAGAAGGAATTATAATCCAGTAATAAACTAGTGATGCTCAAAGATTCTGGGGAAAGCTGGAAAGGAGTCAGCTTCTCGAAGAATCCTCAGATTCTGGCAAAAGAACTGGGCCATATACCCGAGTAGTATAAAGTAGGTTATGTGTCCAAGCAGGGATTAGATGAGAGAAGACGATGAAACTAGTTTTGGTTAATTTTGACGTATGGTACGATGTCTGACCGTTAGCGAGCGGCTTGTGCGGATGGCCATGGTTGTTCTTTGTCACGGCTGCAGGTGGTGGCTGGCCCGCGGGGCGTCGCAGATGCGGATCCAGCCAGAGAGCTCCGGTTGGGCGTCACAAGTGGTGTGGTTGGTGAGGTGGTGAGAGTGATATGGGTGCTGCCGATGCAGTCGGGTCACCCGTCACCGGTAGGGGTGCCGATCATGGACATGCACTCCTGCAATTTCACCTTTTTCGAGACCTGCTGGATCCCCGTTCATTGCTCGCAACCATGGATGGATGGACTCTGTGTGTCTTGTTTCCTCGGCGGCTGCTCGGGTGGTCGGAGTCGCGCTGCTCGTGGGCTGAGCGCACGGCTCAGGTACAGACGGCTAGCAACCATGGCCGCGTGGGCGGGCGATGTGGTTGCTGGCGTTTTCACGTTCCATGACGGTGTGTGGCCGTCGTCTGTGACTCGCCGCACCTTGGGTGTAGGCGGGGTATACTTGCCGGGATGAAAGCTCTGTCTAGCTTTGGCCAGGCTGACGGAGACAGTGCATGTGGACGTCATCCCCTTATTTGAAGTCTTCGTTATGGTTGTCCTTCGTCGTGCTTCGCGTGGAAATCTTGATCCTTGGATCGGGCGGTGGCGACGTTCCGCTGTCGTGTCCTTCCTAAAGGCACCGTTCTAGAGCCCACGTTTCGTCGAATTTCAACTTCACCTTTTCGCGGTTTCGCCGGGAAGAGCTCCGATGGCTTCATAGCGATGCTTAGTGTCATTCTGTAGTTCTTCGAGTCATTAAGGTGTTGTAGTTGTTTGTTTTTGGTACCTGTGTATCTCATCTTGAGTGAGTGTGTGTTGTTGTGGTACGTGTGATTTATGTCGGTTTGTATAATTGTTGTTGCTTTATCTAAAAACTGGGGCGCAAAGCCTTGTTAGGTATCAAACATTGTCTCTCGCGTGTGGCAAGACCAGCTCTAAATCTGGGTTTTCCTCACCTCCGGCTCCGTCAAGAATAGGGGGAGCTTTATGTCTCTGCCGACAACGTCGATGGATCGACTAAAATCTCTCTAATACCAGCTGAGTGGTTAGATCAAGAGGTTTGTGGGTTCTCCCCCGCCGTTCCCTTGGCATAGCGATTTTGATGTGCATTGGTACTACCAAGGATGTGGCAGCGGCAACATATAGCGTTTTCATTCTTTGGTTCGAGCATTGCGTTTGACCAAACACCTGTTGGGTGTGGTGCCCGCCATGAACGTCGTCGACATGAGAGGAGGAGTGTACTTGGCTACGGAAGGGTCCTGGGTGGACGACGCTATCGTAAAAGGCGAGCGGGCGGGTCAGTTCTGGTTGTGGAGGTCTGGCAATGCATATGTAGCGGCCAGAGAGGTACAGTTACGGAGTCGAAGGAGGAAGGTGATGATGCAAAGCAAGGAGGAGAAGGGGCGGATTGGAAGAAATGGGGCCGGGAGGGGGAATTCAGCGGGCCGGGGCGTCTGTGTCCTACTTTGCTACTGTCCGAATTCCCGCACCCCCCCCCCCCCCCGCGCGCGCCGCCCCAAACACACACTTTGCTTCTAATCTACGGAAAAAAAATGCACCTGAGTCGCTCGGCGGCCCGATACAGAACCACATTGGATGGTAGCATACTCCGGTGTCCTTTTGGTAGAAAAATAAAGTTGTGCGTGGTTGGCAGAGCCCGGCCTATACATCCATTGGGGTGGTTGCATAGATATTTGACTAGATGATGCCCCGCGCGTTGCTGCGGAATACATGATAAACTTATGAATAAATATGTGGTAAAAAATAAAACTACAGCAAAAAAAATTAGGATTGCTCTCGGTTTATATTTTAAAAACAACAAATCATATTAAGCATTTGACAAAATGATGTATAAAAATATTAACTATTGGAGTGAAGTAAACGCGTGCCATTTTAAACAAAAAAAAATGTTTAACATGGCCTACATATATTTGCTCTAAGCATCCAATATTTATACCATTTATGCCCACACAAAAGTTAGTGAAACAATGGATAGATTAGTGAACAAATTGTAATTTATGACATGCAAGATTTGATCATGTGGCATGATTACATGAAAAGTCAATGTAAGTACTTATAACCACATGCATGACTTAATGATGTGGCATGATTGCGTGAGGAGGAAAAATAGGTAGTGGGTTGTAACTATTTAAGAATAGATGATTACAGACTCAGGTCGCCGGCCAATTCGCGGCGGCGCATCGCTTCTCCCTGTCAGACATCGAGGTTTTTTTTAAGTGGGAGTCAGGCTTCGAGGTGTTGTGTGTCGAGTTAGTGAGTGGAAGCGGGCTGCGTATGCGGAGCAAAGCTGAGCTGGTTCTCAAAAGTGAAGGCCGGCCCATCAGTTTAAGGCCCGTCAAAGTTCCCGGTCTCACAATGGAGGCCCATTGTGTGAGCACCTAACGATGGCAAATATTATCAGCAATCGGACGTAATCCCTGCGTTTTCTTTTAACATGTATAGCAAATGTGCCCGTGCGTTGCAACGGGAGAAACAAATACATACATGTTGTCACTTCTTTTTTCCCTAGCAGCTAGCACCCGAGCCATGCATGTGCTGACTGATGTGATTCATGACATCAACAAACCAGCAATTTATTATTCAGTTTTTTCGTTCACGGTTTTTCCTAAAAAGAGCAAACTATAGACCCGTTTCGACCGACTCAACATGCCTCATGGGGCAGGCATTTCAATAATTTTAATAATGAATTTCCAAATTAAGTATTTGTAGAAGTCTTTTATGTCACTTTGCTTTCAAATATGGAACATGAAATATGAACTCTACGACTAAATATATATTCCTGAAATGAGGCTTAACATTGACACAATAATTGTCATTATTATATCCTCAAATATCAAGAAACTATATTCTTTAATTTCCAAATATATCAAGTTTTAACAATATCCCATCAATCAATGTCACTCCTAGCTAACGATAACGGCTAGACTTCAAAAATATTTGTAATAGATATATTCATGCAAACAATCAATACCGGGTTAAACATATTGAGTAATATAAAGTAAGCTTTTCTTATGCAGTAAGTACATGATCAGAATGGTACAATAATCTATCATGAAAAGGGCGCATAGAGAATGTCATACATAAGTGGTGCAAATCAAGATCGTTGATTGGCATCAATATATGTATAATGTGTATATGCCATATACAAATTCTAAGAGTTGGAACCAAGAATGTATATGCGAACAAAGAAGCAAATAACCACCGAAGAAATTCATCGGCCATGAGGGCCCAAGAAAGGAAACTGGGACAACCCTGAATGATGTAAGACACTGGCAAAGCAAGAGAAATATGAAAATATACCAAGAAATAAGGCCAGAGTGTGAAAAGCGATATGGACACTAAAATTTGAAATGATCCAAAGGCAATTTGTTAGTGATTATTTTTCTGAAGGAATTTGTTATTGATTTTTGATACATGTAATGTGGTTGCTTAATTTCTGAAAGGGAACAGTGTAATAAAAAAGTACATATAATTAAGCCTCAAACGCACCCTGCACACACTTACCATTCTCAACCACATATGCCAAATGTAAACCATCCGAAGAATTTGAAACTAAATCAGTGAAGGTTAATCAACCTTGCTACAACAACAATGAATATTCTCAACCGAACAATATTCTACAATCCTATCTAGATGGAATAACGGTTCGCCTTTTCTTTCCACAAAATTTTGATAGAAGATTTGTCGATTAACAGATTCAGCAAAAAATGTTTGATCTCTGCCAATCGTGACTATCAATGATCCAGTGAATCTATGTACATCCGTAGCACCATATATGGGTTGGGGTGAATAATCAGTGGTCTCTGCAGTAAAGAAAACACAAAGAACACATATAGCAACTTTCCATTACCAGAGCAATAACTAAATTGTTCAGAAGCTTCAGGGAATAATGAATAGCAAGTAATTAGTAATACTCTGCAAGCTACTTTTATTTTTAATCGCTAGGTAATTATTCATGAGGAAAAAACATACCTGAATATCTACTGGAGTGAAAAGATGAACGGCTGGTGAAGTCCACACCAAGATATGTACTAACAACCTGTCAGTACCAGGGCAATATTCATTGGCGAAGATACGTGAAAGCTGAGTTGCAAGCATAGCTTGGTTCTGCTTATCCTTGGTTCATATGAACAGTCTGTTTGGAGGTCATGGCTTTCCATACACCACAGCAGGGTTAAACTCTTGACACTACCTTTAGCCAACCAGAGAGAGTGAAAGCTCAACTCTTCTTTGTTTACATAGGCCCAAGATATGCTTACCAAAATGTTGCTGGATGAAAGGTTAGGCAGATGAAAATGAGGTTATAGTACATTATGAACAATTAACTGCTATAGTTTATTTATTAAGATCTGCGAACCTGCTATTGTGATATGTTCACTCGGAGAATCTACAGTACTCTATATGCCAATATCTTCAGATCATGTCTCTTCAAATTGCTAATCTCGTTGACATGATTTGCGAGAGACACAGAGAAGCAATGCAATAGTCCGCAGCCGGTGCCGGTGGCCCTCGAAGTAGCAAAAGAATCACCACCGGACGGCACCAACATGTAAGTTGCCACTGGCATATTCTCGTCCGCAGGCTTGGCAGCCTCATCTCAAACTATAGTGCGCAGACAGTCGGACAGCCTCGGGATGCAGTCAGGGTGCCCGCACCAGAGACCAACAGCCATGACGCGCTCATTCTCCTGTCCGTCGACTCCTGTCCAACAGCCACGAGGCTGGCTCATTGGCCGAACAACTCCAAGACCCACTGCAACTTCTGAATGACTTCCTCATAGTATTCTTCTTGCTCGGTCGACCCCAGCCGAGGACGATGGCACCATGTCCCCGTCCATTGTAGGGAAGCAAACTTGCAGCTGATTCCGCGGAGGAGCTGTCCCGACTGGAAGTCGTCCTTCTTCAGCACTGGGGTCGTGGGCAGGACAACGACATGAGTGTGTACGCATCTGAAGCGTGTCGTTTGAGATCCAGGCACCGATTTCGGTGGAGTTGTCGTCGATGCCTGCGATTCTTTCACCCTTCGCCACTTTCCTTTAGATCTTGATCTGATTATTTTCTTGATTCTTTCACCCTTCGCCACTTTCCTCTCGATCTGATTCTTTTCTTGATTTGAGCAAATAAGTCCAATTTAGCGGCGGCGTAACGGCTTCGTGCTTAGTCCCCGTCGCATCTCTATCCCTGTTTCGATATGATTTTTTGTCGATTTGATCAACAACCTCCATGCCTATCTAACGGAGAGGTGAGGACCCGCGGCAGCAGAAGGAAGGGGATCGGCGAGGTGAGGAGCAGCGAGATTATTTTTTAGGGCTGTGAAGAAAGAGATTTTTTTTGGACCAATCTTTGACGTGGATTCGAGCGATCGTAAGCGGCGACGTACCAAATTCGACCGGCAGGGTGGACGGACGAAAACGGACGAAATTACAGGCGTAAGAAGCGATCCGTGCTTTATTATTAAGTAAAGATAAAGATAAAGAGGTAAAGATAAAGATAAAGATAAAGATATTAGGTAAAGATAGGTGCTACCTAGGAGTTGCTTTGCTCGTGCTATCCTAATTAGTTTGCACCGCGGGCTGCCCGGGTATATATGTACGTGCAGCTGAGATTGATTAATTTTTTTTTTCTCGAATACGCACGAGTGTGCGTATCATATATTAAAGAAGGGGTGGGCGGAGAGCCCAATCCACCGTCAATGTTACGGAGTTACAAAACCAACACTGGAACATCGACACAAACCGCCAGACCACCCAAGATACAAAACACACTACAAAACGGATCACTCGCGGCTCGCCCACCTCGACAGCATCTCAAACAAAGCATCAAGCTCACCCCTAAGCAGGCCTGCCCGCTGCCAGGCTCTCCCCTCAACCACTATACGCCTAACAACTGCCTCAAGCGATGGTAGGACACCATCAAAGACCACCGCATTCCTATGCTTCCAAAGCTCCCAAAGCACTAGCGTGAACAAGGCCCGCAGCTCCTTGGGTTTTCGCACCCTAGACGTCCTCTCCACACACCAACTCGTAAGAGAGTCCTGAGTCGTGGGGCACCAATCCTGCTTGCCCAAGGCTGAGCACAAAGTTCTCCATACAGTTCTAGCAAACACACACGTCAGCAGGATATGGCCAATCGTTTCTTCCTCCTGGTCGCAAAAGGGGCATGCATCTTGGTGTGGTAGCCCACGTCTAGCGAGACTGTCCGAGGTCCAGCATCTGTTTCTCATGGCCAACCAAGTAAAGAAACGGCACTGCAACGGTGCCTTAGACTTCCAAGAGAAGTCCGCAGATGGCACTACCTCCCTGCCGGCGAACAGAGCGGCATAGGCAGACCTGACCGAGAATTGGCCGTCAACCTCCCACGACCAAGAGATGGTGTCCTCCACACCCTCCAGAAGCTGCACAACCTGAAAGCGCTGCCACATATCCAAATACTCCAGAAGGGCCTCAAAACTCATGTTTGGACCAATATCCTGCGCCCACATGCCTGCAGATATCGCCTCGTGAACTGTACGGGAGGCCTTAATCCTTGGCGCAACGGAGGCATATAGTGCTGGAGCAATCTCCTGCATCCTCCACCCTTCAAACCACCGGTCCTCCCAGAATAGAGTTGTTCTCCCATCACCAATCGTTGCCCTGATGGCAGCCCGAAACAGGGCCATGGATTCCGCCGGGATGGTGAACCTGAACTCCTTCCAAGGCCTGTCCCGGTCCGCTCTACGCAACCATGCCCATCGCGTCTGCATTGCTATGTTCAGCCATCTGAGACACGGTATCCCGAGACCACCGGCCCACCTCGGAACGCAGACGTCTTTCCACGCAACCGAACAGTTCCCGCCGTTTGCTTGCGCCTTGCCGCACCACAGGAAGCCTCTGATAATCTTGTTCATATCCACAATCGTCTTCATTGGCAGGTCCAATGCCAACATCGCATGGAGCGGGACCGACCAGAGCACCGAGAGAACCAGAATGAGCCTGCCACTTTTGGGCAGCGAGGCCGCCTTCCAAGTTGTCAGGTAACTCGCCAAGTGGTCCACCAGTCCACGTAGGGTCGCCGCCGAAGGTTTCTTGAGGCACAAGGGATGGACCAGGTACTTGCAAGGAAAGGAACCAATTTGACAGCCCAAGATGTCTGAAATGAGAACCGTCTCCGTCTCCGAGCACCAAATCGGCATGGCCGAAGTTTTCTGAAGGTTGACACGCAACCCTGAAGCCGTACCGAACATGTCCAAGATCTTAGCAGTAGCTTGCAGCTCCACATCCAAAGGTTTGATGAAGATGATAACGTCATCCGCAAAGATTGACATACGATGGCCCAGTCCCACCCGAGCCAGAGGTGCGAGAATCCTCCGGCCAGAGGCCATCTCAAACAAGCGCTGGAGGGGCTCCATGACGAGAAGGAAGAGCATCGGAGATAGCGGGCCGCCTTGCCTGACCCCACGGCAGTTAAAAATTGGCGCGCCAGGCACACCATTGACCATGATCCGGGTGGTCGATGTAGATAGGAGTCCGGCCACCCAAGAGAGCCACCTGAACAGTATCAAAAGCTTTCGAGATGTCCAACTTTAGCATGATCGCCGGCTGCTTCAACGCATGAAGACGCCGAGCTGTACTCTGGGCCAACATGAAGTTATCATGGAGAGAACGCCCCCTCACGAATGCACTCCGGTGCACTCCCACCAAGCTAGGAAGGTCCACCATGAGTCGGCACGCCAACACCTTGTCAAAGATCTTTACCGCACCATGCACCAAACTGACTGGTCCGTAATCCTTAAGTTCCTCCGCGCCCTCATGCTTGGGCAGAAGAGTGACATGATTAATTTGGATCTCCTCTTTTCTCGTGGCGGCTGGTTATATATCCTCCTTTTGTCTGCATTGCATTTGCATACTCACGGGACGGGAGAACCGATCGAAACTGAGAGGAAATTTTTCTCCTTCTGTGCGGGGATGCACATACATCTGTGTACATGCTCTACTTATATGGCTGTGCGTATTATTCGATGCAGGCGTCGAAGATTTTCTCTTTTTGAAAAATGATATCCTCCACTTGTAGAGCATGATGGCGTGCGTAAAAAAGTCATAGAACAAAAGAAGCCGCTAGAGTACATACTTACATGTCAACGCGTGCTTGCTGTACGTTGCAATTGCTTAACTTGATTAAAAGTTAAGATAAGATTTTGACGATAATCGAAGCGAGTGATAGATAGGTCAATGATTTAGTGGCTAGTTTTAGCCTTCATTGTTACTGGTTGGGTTGGGCGTGCATTGTTGCGCCATTAGTGTTTTTAGGTTTCTTCAAAAAAACAAACTTTGTTTTTAAAATATAGGGTATATTCTTTTTTGAAAAGTCAAACTTTTTAAGTTTGATCCAATTTTTAGAGAAAGAAATCAAAGCCATTAATATGAAATCGGTATGATAGATTCATCATGAAATTAATTTTCATACTTTTTTTTTGTTTAATATTATGGATGTCGATATTTTTTTCTCTGAACTTGGTCAAAGTTTAAAAAAGTATTTTCCAAATAAATTAATACCATGTATATTTTGGAATTTATGGAATATTTAGTTTGACAGGTGAGGGAGATGATGGAATCTGTTTATTTTTATTTATAATGTGGTGATTTATGGGACTTTTGTAGTGTGGTATGTGTTATCCGCTACCCAATTGTATATTTATACATGGAAATTTCTGCATCCGTGGCTGCATATACTATATTGGTGCTACAATATCCCACGCGGGGTTAATATGTTTCTATGGGCCGATTGCTTCTGATTGATTTAAAAAATCATTGGCCCGATCAAAATCGTAAACCAGATTCAAAATTGAATACCTCAACTGAATAAAATACCTTCAAAATTAGAGCACATACAAGATTAACAAAAGTGAATGGGGAGCTCCTTGAGAAATTATTGACCCGGTCAAAATCGGGTAACCCAGTTCTAAATTGAAGATCTCAATTAACTGTGAGGTCTTACAAATTAGGAAGCATAGTGTATAGTATAAAAGAATTAAATGAGAGAGCTTTGAGAAGTTGTTGACCCGTTAAAATGGGGTGACTCAATTCCAATTGCAGATCTTAATTGAATGTGGGCTCATTAAAACTAGGAAGTTTAGTGTTATAGATGATACAAAAGACATACGCACGCACCGTCACACCTCCTTTTCTTTTCTTTTCTCCGAGGCAACATCGTGAGGATTTATTCCTTACATGAACCAACTGCTACATAATCATAGGGGGCAGAGGCCAACCCATGTTGCATACATGCCGTGACGAATCTAGACAAAAAATAAAGGGTGGGTATAAAATTTACGCAAACATGTATCATGCAAACATATGTTGGGTTGGGTTGACAAATGGATGAGTTAGGCCTTAACACTAGTAGTAAAAAAACATTTTTCATCACCCCTGAGACCGTCCATCCTACCAGTGGCGAATCTTCAACATAATAAGATGAGGTCAAATGAGTGTTTGGGAGAGTTGAGGGGCCTAATTTAGGATATTATATGTCAACTTTGACGTACATAATAATCAATATTATGTGCTAATCTGGATAAGATAAATTTTGCATACATAATAATCAATTTTCACTCCGAGGGGCCTAATATTAAGTGTTAATCTTCAACACAAAATAAAAAAAAGGAAAAGCAAAATGAGCGAACAACCCTGAGACTACTACTGGCCGGTCCAATAGTGTCGACGCAAGACGCCCGCTGAGGCGAGACCACCTCCTCATGGGTGCTCCTAATTAGCGGTCTTAGCACCGGTTGGTCGGGCGCCCCAATAGCTCATGTTCAGCGAGAGGGTAGAAACCCTCGATGAATGTGGCGCGAGTTGGGCCTACCAGACGCGGGAACAACAACCTAGTTTTTTGTTTTGTTTTGTTTTCATTTTTTTTGCTTTCTTTTTTTTTCACTTTTGTTTATACTTCCAAAATATTCTAAATAAACATATTGTAAAAATAAAGCTATATAAAAATTTGAAAAATGTTGACCAAGCATTTAAAATATGTTAAATGTGTATAGAGAAAATATTTATCGCGCATACCAAAAATATGTAAAAACAATGTGTATGGGAATATTAATCAAGCATTTGAAAAACAAATGTTGAACAAGTGATTATAAAATGTTAATCAAGCATTTAGAAAACGTTAAATGTGTATAGAAAACATGTTGACCATGTATTAAAAAATGATGATTTTTTTATCATGTATGTAAAAAAATAAATCAAGCATTTCAAAAAGTTGAACAAGTATTTTAAAATGTTAATCAAGCATTTGAAAAATGTTAAATATGTATAGAAAAATGTTGACCGTGTATTAAAAGAAGATGGAAAATTTAGATCATGTATATAAAAATGTTAATCAAGCATTTGAAAAAAATGTTGAACAAGTATTTGAATTTTTTAATCAAACATTTGGAAAAGGTTATATGTGCTTACAAAATATGTTAGCCATGTGTTCAAATTTTTTAAGAATGCATTTAGAAAATGTAAATAGAGCATTTGAAAAATGTTAACCATGTATTCTAAAATGTTAATCTAGTATTTCAAAAGCGTTAATCAAGCATTTAAAACAGTTTAAAGTGTGTATAGGAAAAATATTGATCATGTAATCAAAAAATATTAATCAAGCATTTGAAAAATATTAAAATATGTATAGAAAAATTCTTGACAATGTATTAAAAAATGTTGATTTTGTATTGGAAAAATGTTAAACGTGTATTATAATCATATTGGACATATACAATATATATAGAAGGAAAGACAAATAAACAAAGAAAAGAAAAAAAATGAAAACCAAAAAAGATACAAAATAAACCAAGAGAAAATGAAAAAAACAAATGCAAAAAAATGGAAAAAAATTGGAGAATAAACAAGAAAAGAAACAAAGGAAAAAACAAAGTAAACCGGCTCGGTCTCTGCTCAAGTAGGATGCGGCCCTACTACTAATCACTAACTAGAAGCGGGTGAAGTGGCCAGCAGCGCAAGCTATCTCCCTGGTGACCAGGGATCGTCGATCCCGGTAAGGGTTTCGACCGTCTCGCTGCATGCGAGATATAGTCTGCATGCGGTTAGCCATCCTGTCAATTGAAAGGAGAGATACAGATGGCAGACCCAGCAAAACGCGAAATCAGCGCTCGCTCGATTGCATGCATCTTCTCCCTTTTTTGTGTCGGGGCTCGCGTGAACCTCACTGGTACACCAGTTTTATCTTTGACTTTTGGAAAAAGTATATAAAAGTTAGAAAACGTGAATCTCAAAACAGTTCACAATTTTTTTGAAAACAGTGCCAAATTTGATAAGGTTCATAAAAATGGGAAAAAATCATAAAATTGAACTCACAAATTTCATAAAAAATGTGAAATTTCATAAACTTGAAACAAGTTCACGGTTTTTGGAAAGAAAAAACGCGGATTTGAAAAAGTTCATCATTTTTGAAGAATCTTTCTTCATAAATTTTCAAAAATTTGGTGGATTTCTAAAAAAGTTCATGGATTTGGAAAAGTGCATCAATTTTTATAAGAAAAAAATCATGGATTTGTAATAAGTTCATCGATTTTGAAAAATAGTTCATCAATCTTTAAAGAGTTCATCGAATTTGAAAAACATTTCATGGATTGGAAAAAACAAATGTTCACTGATTTGAGAAAAGGTTCAAATATTTGAAAAAAAGTTCACGTGATATGAAAATAGTTCGCAGATCTTAGAAAAAAGTTCATGGTTTTTATAAAAAAGGTGTGTGGATTAAAAAAAAATCTTGAATTTGAAGAAAAGTTCATGGTTCTTAAAGCAGTTGCCCGGTATATACCATCATATGCCATGTCGGTCTTCAAAATTCCCAAACAAACTTGCAAGGGAATAACTGACGTGATGTCGCACTATTGGTGGGGAGACGGTGACGTTCACAGGAAAATGCACTGGTTTGCGTGGCGGTAGATGTGTGTCCCCAAAAAACAAGGAGGTATGGGCTTTAGGGATGTCCATTGTTTTAATTTAGCACTGCTGGACAAACAGACATGGAGGCTTCTCGATAATCTAGATTCCCTGTGTGCACGTATATTGAAAGCAAAGTATTTTCCAAACAGAGATCTAATGAATTGCAAGCTGGAGAAGAATTCCTCTTATACCTGGCAAAGCATAATGCAAGGTGTGCAAACTTTGAAACATAGCTATATATGAAGAGTGGGAGATGGTGGAAAGATTAATATTTGGAGAGATGCCTGGATCCCAAACTCTACCTCCATAACGGTGATCACACCAAGGGAGGCAATTTGCTATCAAAGGTTAGTGGTTTAATATTGATCCAGCAACCAGACAGTGGGATGCAGATCTTGTGGAGAACGCGTCTAGGGTCTTAGCTATACCACTGGCATCAAATGACATGGATGATTTTATTGCATGGAGGCTAACAAACATGGTAACTTTTCTGTGAAGTCGGTCTATCACACTATTTGGGACTACCAACATGGGCGCAAGCTGTGAAGAACAGACGGCGTGGGTGCTAATTCTGCCAATCTAACATGGCAAAATCTTTGGAGAATAAACTGTCCGGCGAAGGTGAAAATCTTCCTATGGTATACCTTACATGGAACCTTGCCATGTAATGTGGTCCTCGCAAACCGACATGTACCTATCAGACTTGCGTGCCCGACATGCCCGACATGTGGTCAGAGTGCGGAGGACGCTCTACATGTACTGTTTCGATGCAAAAAGACGAAGGAAGTGTGGCGACGTTATTAGCCATGCATGTCAAGTGGACCGAGCGGGTGAAGAAGGAGCCCTTGCGTACTTGCTAAACTTCCCAGCGCAGGAGGCCATCGTCGTAGGCGTTCGAAATTTCCATGAGCTACTGTCCATTACTTGTTGGTACCTCTGGTAGGAAAGAAGAAAATTTGTTCACAAGGAGAATGTGCAAGATGCGAAGACAATTTCACAATCTATGCGAGCACTAGCAGAAAATCATTTGATCTGAAAGCTAGAGTTAAGAAGGATGGATGGAGCAAATCCCCCGACGGTTATGTGAAACTCATTGTAGATGCTGCTTTTGATTGTGATGAACTGCTTGGAGCGATGGGTGCTGTGATAAGGGATGATAAAGGCGAATACATCGTTTCTGGGAACACACTTTTTTTTTTGAAACGAGGCAAAAGACTTGCCATTTTCATTGATTAAGAAGAAGAGAATTGCCCGGTTAATTAACGGAAAACCGGGATAAAACCGATACAACCCAACCCATATGACATGGGTACCACCGGCCAACCTGGCCACCGACATGAAACACGAAACTGCAAAGAAGAAAGACATCCGCCGAGGAGTCGCAAGCGTCATCGTCATCACCGGTTGCCTCGAACGGGCGACTCCGACTTCACCGTAGAGCTCCATCATCGAAGCCACCCGCAAACAGCTGCAGAAACCATGGCGGCACATGCCAACAGATGGCCACACGCACCAGTGACCGACAGCTCCGACTTTGACGACGAGCATTGCAAGGGAAATAAGCAGGACTTGCGCCGAACGTGCCCTCCGCAGACCACGGAAGAGCACCTCGGACACGCCGGGAAGAACCGACTACCGAAGCCCATGCCGCGACCAAAGCTCCTCGCGACGCCATCATCGTTGCCAAACAGAAACCAACGCCCCGCCTCAGCAAACCACGCAGCGAAGATGCCGCCCATCCACGGCGAAGATGCCGCCTTCCACCGGTCTCCCAGTCGTAGCCGGCTCCGAGACGATGCCCCCAAGGAGGAGAAAGACGCGAAGACGCCTCCATCGCCCGATCCAGCGGATCTGAGGTTTCCCTCCGGAGCCAAAGCCGTGGGGAGGAGCACACCTCCACGGCGATGCTTCCAAGAAAGATCACGGCACCCGCGGGCGCCGCCGTCGCCGGCTCCGAAGAAGACCGGGATTTCTCCCGGAGGTGACCACCTGCAGCCACCGACCGCCGCCCATCGACCACCACCTGCCGAGGCCGACCTCCCTCCGGCCACGGGATCCCACGATCCACTATGACCGGGCACACGCACCACCTCCCTGGCCGTAGCCGCCGTCCACCGCCGCAGCGCCACCGCGACCACCACCACCGCAGCCACCAAAGCCGCAACGCGAAGTGCAGCACCCAGATCGAAGAGCTGGCTCACACCAGATCCAGATCGGAGCCGCACCAACAGATCAGCAGCGCAGACGAGCAGCTCCTCCATCTGCAGCGCACCTCGCGCTCCAGAGCAGCAGAGCCGCCGCACCCGCCGCGCGCCAGCCGCAGCCGCGCCCGGCCGTCAGACCGCTCCCCACGCACGCATCCGGAGCCGAGCGCCGCCGCGCGCACGCACGCTGTCCACGCCCAAGCCACGCCGGAGCCCGGACCGAGGCCGCCGCCCCGGAGTCCCATCCTCCGTCCCGCGCCGCCGCAGCCTGGATCTGACGAGGAAGCAACGCCGCAGCCTCCAACCCCGCCATCCCCACGCACGGCCCGCGCCACCAGACTCCACGCAGCCGCCGCCGCTCCGCCGCGCCGCCGCACCACCGGCACGCCGCCCGGGTCGCCGCCGCGCCGTCCCGCGCGAACGACGCGCTCCTCGGCCGGGGCTCGCGTCCCGCGCCGCGGCACACCAGCGAAGGAGGGAAGGGGGCCCCGCCGCCACCGACGCCAGCCGGGCTTCGCCCAGCGGCACCCGTCGGCGGCGGCGAGGAGGAGGGGAGTCGGGGGAGGTCCGCTGGCCGGCGGCGGCTAGGGTTCGCCCTGTCGCCCGCGAGAGCGACACGGGCGACACGGCTTAGTGCGCTGATTCACATGTAGCACAGTTTTTCGATCTATGTGAGTACTACGGTATCGGATGGCTTATTCTGGGAACAAACTTATTGAGTCTTGCTATGATGTTCTAACTGCAGAAGCCTTGGCTTTGAAGTTTGGCCTTCAACTTTCTTCTTCGGCTGGATGCAATAGAATTATCGTGAACTCGGATAACCAGGAACTTAATTATGGAGATCATGAACGAAGGGGGCCAGTATGCAGGTAACGCAGCGGCCATCAATGATGATTCTCATCACTTGGCATGTGAGTTCAGTTCTATCCGGTTTGAATACTGTCCCAGAGAGACAAATGGTGTTGCACATGAATTAGCCCGTGCTGCTAGATTTAGCTTTCGTAATGAGTGGTTAGATGTTGCTCCAAATGCTTTACTTCCTCTGATACTAAAAGATGCAAGTGTTATCACATGTGAATAAAGAGGAAGATTTAGTTGTAAAAAACAGAAATCATCTCTTGATTAACAGAAAGAAAGGATCTTTTTTTTTTCAGTTTCTCTCTCTCTCTCTTCAGTTATCCTATGTGAGTGACATGAATAATTTTGCAGTATTGCACACGCCGTTTGTGGGAAGCCCAGGGCGCTCGATTGTCCAAAAAAAGCAGTCCCGGTTTGTATGTCATGCATGCACGTCAAAAAGGAAAGAAAAGAGGTGAGGTTCCAGCTAGCAATAGCATGGACGCCGGCCGGCCAACCAACCTCCTTCCCTCTCCTCTCCTTGTTTGGTGGTGATCCCGATAATATAGCTATCGAACAGTTGCATCGACGTCCGTACGTCCGTCGGCATTGCCATTTGAGACCCAGAGAGAGAGAGAGAGAAGGAGAGGGAGAGAGAGAGCTAGCGGAGGCCCGCGGCCATGGCGCGGACGACGCTCCTCCTCGCCGCACCTGCTCTACCACACGTACTGCTCCTCCTCCTCCTCCTCCTGGGCACGGCCGCCGACACCCCCACCGCCACCAGCACCAGCAGCGACCAGACGACCACCCAACAGCAGCAGCAGGAGGCCTTGTCGCCACTACCATCATCATCATCGTCACCACCATCACCATCATCATCATCATCGTCGTCGTCGTCGTCTCCTCCAGCAAAAGCAAAAGCAAAAGCAACACCGATGGCGGGGTTCTACAAGGGCATGTCCCGCGAGTTCGTGAACGAGCACAACAAGGTGCGTAGCAAGTACGGCGCGCCGACGCTGGCGTGGGACAAGAAGCTGGCCATGTACGCGCGGCGGTGGGCGTCAGTGATACAGCAGGACTGCGACCAGGCCCGGCACTCGCCGCAGGCCATGCCGCTGGGCTACGGCGAGTGCTTCTTCGTGGGCAACAATGGCACGGCGGAGGACGCGCTGTGCAGCTGGGAGAGGGAGGAGTTCATCTACGAGAAGGGCACCGACCACTGCACCTCCGGCCACGACTTCCGCGACTGCGGCCACTTCATCATCATGATCGAAAAGTCGTACCACTACGTCGGCTGCGGCCGCGCCCCCTGCCTCAGCGGGCCCCGCCATGGCCAGTTCTTCATCTCCTGCAACTACAGCCCCGTCAGGCCCAACGCCACCACCACCTCCACCTCCTCCTGAACCTCAAACTCAACCTCAACCTCAACCTCAACATGAACCACCACCAACGGAGCAGCATGTTGTATCTACTGTATCTATCTATCTAGATATCTGCTGTATTACACTTCCTTCCTTGCTCCCTCACATGCAAGCAAATGTATATCAACACACATACACAAGTTGTATACTTATACCTGTGTAAAAATCGGTCTTGATTTTCTTTCGACGATTTCTCTTCTCTGCTGTCAAGTATAAATTGATCATCACCATAGTATCAATGTAGCTTCCAACATTTAATCGCCTACTTCATTCATTCATTCATTCATTACTTAGCATGACCGGTCGATCGACGCAGCAAACCATGCTGTTTTCATCATACAACAAGACACACGCTCTTGGTCCATGATACGAGATATGAGATATGAGTGAGCGATTAACCTACGGTACAGATCGACTGAGCAAAATCAGCTTTGGCTTGCACAATCAGGATCAGATCGATACAAGATACCATCATCTTCAGTGGATGACCGGCTTGAGGGGCTGCGCTCTGAGCTTCGACATGTCCAGCGCCGCGTCCAGCTCCTCGTCCACCTCACCCACCACGCCTCTGCATGCGCCGTCAACAAACAACTTCATTTTTTACGTACATACATACATACTCCCTCCGTCCCAAAATAAGTGTCGCAGATTTTGTACTAAACTAGTACAAATTTTGTACTAGATCATCGACACTTATTTTGGGACGGAGGGAGTACATACATACATGCATACAAAAAATTCAGTAAATGCAAACATATACAAAAGTGAAAAGGGGCACGCACATGTTGTCGCCCCTGATGATGTACAGTCCGAGGACAAGCTGCTGTGCTCCCTCCTGAAACACAGTGTCTGTCAGCAGATGGACACGACAGGCATAAAACCCAACAAGAAAATAACAATGTCCAAGGAAGACAGCAAGTCCTATAGTAGGATTTCCATATGGGAAAAACCTTGAAGATTACAAAAAGGAGCCTAACAGAAACACCGAAACTGGAAAACCAATCACCACAATGGGCAAACAAACAGAGGAAAAAGGGTCGGGCTGAAAAGTTGGTTTCATATAAAATAAAACCGGGGCAGCAGAGTAGCATGCCACCTTGTGAAGAAATAAGCAGCAGAGGTAGCGTAGCGGTATACAAGAGAAGAGAAGAGAAGAGAAAAGCGGAGTAATCCTTGGAGCCACCTAACTAAATGAGAATATCCTCATCATGTATTGATATATATGTATAAATAAGACTGCACCCACGGTGAAGGGTGACCCTGGCTAGAACGAACGTCCCTCCTTCCTCAGCATGAGAGAAAGGTGACCCAAGTAATTAATTCTGTGCGGCAACAAGAGGATCACAAGAAGGTGTGCACCTGTACGACTTTGTGGATACAATACAATAGAGTGGTTTAGTGATGTATGTGTAAACGATGTTATACTGTATTACTTTGGAGAGGGAGTACATGTTAAGCATATGAGCTAAGGGAGAGACCCTATAACAGGCAGGCAGGCATGTTGTTGGTCCATGATGTACAATTCTTGTGTCCAGGCAGTCAGTCCTTGAAGGCAATTAGTTAAATAAATTTTGCAAGCATCATTTCTATTCCTCCTTCCCTCCCTCCCTCCCCCCCTCTTAGAATTGTTAAGCACCTCCTAGACTAGAATTGTTGCTGTCTATGTATGGTATCAGGTATGGTATGGTATGGGCAGGGTAGATAGGTAGTAGTACAAGGTAAGGTAAGGTAAGGTAGGTAGGTAGTGAGTGACCTTGGTGGAGTAGACCCTCTCGTGGGACTCGTCGAGGATGATGTTGGTGGCCTGGTCGAACCCCCGCAGAGTCCCCTGGAGACGACACAAAAGAAGCAGAGCAGAGCAGATGAAATTGGTTGATTGATTACATTACATACAGGATACAGCAGCGAGCAGAGCAGAGCAGAGGCAGCAATGGCGGGCGGGTGAGCTTACCACGATGTTGCGGCCGTCGTTGGTGATGACGGAGATCACCTCTTCTCAAAGAAAGGAAAGAAAGAAAGAAAGATCAGTGGACGATCGAAAAGGAAGGAAGGAAGGAAGGAAATCTCTTGAAACAAGCTCGAGCTCGAGCTCGAGGAGAAGGGGGGGGGAGGGGGGGGGGGGGGGGGAGGGAAATTCTCACGGTCGACGAGGGACTCGAGCGTCGTCCCGACGGACGCCATCCCTTCCCCCTTGTGCTTCCTTTCCTGGGCGGCGGCGGCGCTGGTCGGGTCGGGTCGATGGCGGCCGGAGACGGACGAGCGAGACCTAGGGTTCAGTTCACTTGAGAGCAGAGCAGAGCGACCAACAAGAAGGAAACAAGAGAGGCCGGGCCGGGCCGGGCTCCCTCCTTGGTGGTGGGCTGGGCCGTGCGTCTCCTTCCTTCCTCTCTCTCTCTCTCTGTCTGTTCTGTTATTACGAGCGGCCCGACCCGACCCAAACAGAGCAGAGCAGCCGCCGCCTCCCTCTCTCTTTCCCTCCCTCCGCCGCCGCCGCCGCCGCCGCCGCTTCTTCTCCCATCCCCTCCCCTCCCCTCCCATCCAGAAAAGAAAGAGAGAGAGATGGCCGACGCCGCCGGCAACGGAAGCAGCAGCAGCAGCGTGATGTGCCAGCTGGTGAGCGCGGAGGGGGAGCACCTGGGCGCGGCGCTCTACCTGCCGCAGAACGTCGGCCCGCCGCAGCTCCAGGAGATCGTCAACCAACTCCTACACAACGTACCTTCCTTCCTTCCTTCCTTCCTTCCTATTGCTTCTTATTGCTTCTTGCTCTCTTGCTTCTCGACCTGAGGTGATGCACAAGTGCAGGAGGACAAGCTGCCCTACGCCTTCTACGTCGGCGACGAGGAGCTCTCCGTCCAGCTCGGCGCCTTCATGCAACGCAACAACGGTCAGTCACCACCACCCAATCACTACTACGAGTAGAATCAATCAATCAATCAATCAATCAATGAAAAAAAGAAAAAGAATGCTGAAAAGAAAAGAATGAATGCCTCAACAGCCAACGCCGAGGTCACCCTGCGCATCGTCTACCAGCCGCAGGCCGTCTTCCGGATCAGGCCCGTCAACCGCTGCTCCGCCACAATCGCCGGTACGCTCACAACCAAACCAAAGCAAAGCTTCGAATTGGAACCCTCTGTCTCTCTGTTTCTCACCGACTACTGCCTGGAATGGAATGATGAATCATCTCTCTTACCCTCTGCCTGCAGGCCACACGGAGGCTGTACTCGCCGTTTCTTTCAGCCCCGACGGAAGGTGTCTGGCCAGTTGTTCAGGTGACACCACCGTTCGCTTCTGGGACCTCAACACTCAGACCCCATTGTTCACATGCAAAGGTGCTTTCCCTGCTTTCTTCTTCTTCTTCTTCTTCCAGTCATGCCGCTGTATCTGTATGCATGCAGGCTAGCTTGAATTCTTTCTGGCCCTTCTCCATGCTGATAACTGGGTGTGTACCAAAGTTATCTTGCTATGGGTTTATTTATTTATTTCATGGGAATTTTTTTGGGAACATCTTGACATAGTTATGCTCTTCTAACCTGTAAATTAATGGAATGTTGTGACATAACCCGTATCTTGTAATTAATGCATTACATGAACCGATTTTTACATTCTTCTGATATTGCAATGGGAGTCCATCTTTGCCTGTGCTACCTCTTGTAACATTTATGATAAAGTTTGATTGATTGACTTTGTCATCCCCTCTGGGGCTCTTAATTAGGACTCTTTCAGAAAGTTCCATTCGCACATCTGCACTCCTTTTAGGGTGATGGTGGTGTCACTACTTTGAAAGCCATGTGATAACCCTGTATTTTGTAGGCCACAAAAATTGGGTTCTCTGCATTGCATGGTCACCTGATGGGAAACATCTTGTTAGCGGAAGCAAGTCAGGAGAGCTTATATTATGGGACCCCAAAACAGGCAATCAGTTGGGCACTCCTCTTACGGTAAGATTGCACACTTCTTTATTTTCTCACATCTAGAATATACTGTGAGATAGAATAAGATTTTATCTCATTTCTTCATTTGCTTATCACACTCCATTTTATCCTAATCATCAAGTGAGAATTTGCTATGAACCATTTACCAAAATAAATGCTAGCTAGCAAGAACTACAAGTTTGTTTCTTTCGTAGTAGACTGAATTTGCTACCGCAGATTCCTAGAAAGAAGATGTCTATATCAAATTTGGATCTTGCAGATGTTTTTCCACTCTTGCTACATCTAGTCATTCATTCTGGTGTTTTTACAATAGGGACATAGAAAGTGGATTACTGCTGTATCTTGGGAGCCAGTTCATTTGCAATCTCCTTCCCGACGTTTTGTAAGTGCAAGTAAAGATGGTGATGCACGAATTTGGGACATTACCACGAAGAAGTGTGTTATTTCCCTTACCGGTCACACCAATGCTGTGACCTGTGTCAAGTGGGGTGGAGACGGTTTGATATATACAGGGTAAGATTATTACTTGGTAATCCCTTTTCTTCTTCCGGTAAAAGGAAACTGTATGCGTACTACTGTGTAGTAAATCACTATTGTTTGGCTTTCTGATGCGTTATGTGTGGAAGACGATGTATAAGCTTAACTGTATAATAATACTTGGCGTTTTCTCTTTGGATAATTGTTGTCAACAAGAACAAAATGTACCGTGTAGCAGTAAGCATATATGTTGTTGCGGGTAGGTAATTTTCGCTGGTTCATCAGCTCCTTGTTATTTTTATTCGTTCTTAATTCCTTATAGCCACAATTGTTGGCAAAGCGGTTGACTGAAACACTCGGTACCCTAGATGGCTAAAGGCCATTAACTGAAAGCATATTCTGAATCACTTATGTCCTAGACCATTAGTGCTAGTATTTTCACGAATGGCGTTTATGAATTTCTCCACTTCAGGTCATGTATTACACATACAATTCTGAAAATAATGTCTTTGTACCGCAGTTCTGAAGATTGTTTAATCAAAGTATGGGAAACTACTCAGGGCAAGTTGGTCAAAACACTGCAGGTAATGTTAACAACTCCAAGTATATTCTTCTGCAAATGCTTATGTACAGTGATGAAATCTGAGTTTTTAACAACCCATTGTATGTATGGCCTTTCAAGTCATGTCATATTGTTATTTTCAAAGTAGGATTTCTCCAACTTGTCTAACTACATTAAGGGCCATCAACACTGCCTGGTCAACTTTCTGACTAAATGCCAACACCAATCCACCTTCTTTTGTCGATTGGCTATGGGAATAAATACCTGTATTGAGATTGTTCAGAAATTCCCTTTATAGCCGTCTTTGTCATCTAATTAATTAATCACTCATATTCTAATTTGGTACCATTGTTAATGATGTCACCATGTTTGCTTGGATATTCAAAGTTTGCGTTTACAACACATATGAATATTACTAAGGAGTTACAACGGGTGCTTTATACCTGTTTCAGAAGCCTTCTCTACTTGTAAATCAGATTTCTTCGTAGATGAAAATTCAGATAACTTGCTTTCTTATACTTGTAGCTGAATGTGTTTAGCCAGTCTCTCACCCAACTTGTTCTCACAATGTAAAAGTTGTTGAACAAGTTGTGTTTTTTAACCAACGAAATATTGAAGTGAACAGCTTGTAAGAATGTCTTATCCTTTGCAAATTATGTGTTTAGTTGAGTACTCACTCCGTCCCAAAATTCTTGTCTTAGATTTTTTTACATACGGATGTATCTAGTCACGTTTTAGTATTAGATACATCTGTATCTACACAAATCTAAGACAAGAATTTTGGGACGGAGGTAATATGTAACTTTCAGCTTCAGTAGGGTGTTAGTTTATGACGTTCATGTTCAGCCCTGTTAAAAAAGGGGAGTTTAGGACATAACTGGATGTTAGGTTGCCATGGACCTCCACCATCTCAAGGTATAGGGTTTGAACTCAGGTATCTACTAAATTGATCCTGCCAAGCCACGCAGTTTCATGGGTGCAATGGAACTCTTGAGGCTGACCATAGCACACTAGACTATCAGATTTTAGTCATGCTGGGTTGCTAGCCATCAACAGAATATCAACCGACACAATGTTTATGGCATGTATGCTAATATCAACAGCATATTAACCGACCATGGTTATTTCACTTGCTCTTCGATGCATTTATAGATTATAAAATTGTTCTAAAATTTGGTTATTTCACTTGCCACTATCAACTTTGCTTAATCGAACAAATCCACCTACGAAAATGCCACTGCCACATTGGCATTTATTGAACTATCCCAGTGTTTGCAGTGACATTTCTGTAAGCCTTTTTGCAGTGCCATTTTTCGAATAATCAAAGTTGGCAATGACACATTGAATTAACAGTAAAAACTTATGTACATGCATGACATGAGTAGTTCTTGCTCTGGTTTCTCAAATCTGCTTTTCATTTGTGTTTTACTGTTTAATATGTACGTTGTGACCAATATACCAGCAAATACCAAG
Organism: Elymus sibiricus; assembly: GCA_039707655.1. Taxonomy (NCBI): domain Eukaryota; kingdom Viridiplantae; phylum Streptophyta; class Magnoliopsida; order Poales; family Poaceae; genus Elymus; species Elymus sibiricus. Next base: position 445,846,155 of record CM077663.1, on the reverse strand, counting down.
TAGAGATCCTTCAGTTGTGACCCGCAAAAAATAAAAATAAAAAGTTAAGAGATCCTTCAGTTGTGACCCGCAAAAAATAAAAATAAAAAGTTAAGAGATCCTTCAGTTGTGAGCTGTGAGCTCTGTCGTGGGTGGATCAAGTTTGTCAATGTTTTTCAACTCATTTTCATTGTGATTTTAGCACGCACTTGACTCATGTTCCATGAGTCGTTATCACAGTATCAAATCAGTGATCCCATTTTTTTTTACGGTGAAACAGTGAAACCATCCCATATTGATGTTTTCCTATTTATTTTTTACATGATTTTATTTTATGTATTCAGGGTCATGGGCACTGGGTAAATTCGCTTGCCTTGAGCACAGAATATGTTCTCCGCACTGGGGCATATGACCATACCGGCAAGACATATTCCAGTCCAGAGGAAATGAAAGAGGTAAGAGTTCACATGTGGCACAAAATTTGTTATTTTAATTTAATATGCTTGCCAGGACAATAAATTAGATTTTACTTAAGCTGATTGATTGACATTGTGGTAAAACTTTGGAAGTGAGCCTGTACAACTGACAACTTTGCATGTTTAGGCAGCTCTTGCAAGATACGAGAAGATGAGGGGCAATGCTCCTGAGAGGCTGGTCTCTGGTTCAGATGATTTTACCATGTTTCTTTGGGAACCAACAATTAGCAAACAGCCGAAAGCTCGTATGACTGGTCATCAGAAGGTATATTATGATATTGTATCTTTTGCGATCCCACCCCCTGTAACTTGGACACAACCATGAATCTCTGACAGGAGTGTTGAAATTGTCAGAACTTTGTGTAAGCTATGGCTTTGCATTCGAGCAAGGCAAGGTAATTTCGTTTCGTTGAAGCTATGCTTACAAGTGTTTGTGCTGTCTGTTTTGCTGTGTGGGTGATGCAGGTGGTGAACCATGTCTACTTCTCCCCTGACGGGCAGTGGCTGGCGAGTGCCTCGTTTGACAAATCGGTCAAGCTGTGGAACGGCATCACGGGCAAATTCGTCACAGCTTTCCGAGGGCATGTCGCGGATGTGTACCAGATCAGGTCAGCAGCAGCATTAGCAGGCTTTCTTCTCTAGAAACATAAGTACATGCATTCCCAGTTTCACATGGATGTCTTTCTGATGCCTAGCTAACATGACGGCCGGCTGTGTTTTATATATGTAGCTGGTCCGCCGACAGTCGGCTTCTACTGAGTGGAAGCAAGGACTCGACCCTAAAGGTATGTGTGTATATATGTTTTTGTTGGCATTTCATTGTGTCATTAGAGTAGTGAAGAAGATGAAGATGAAGATAATGCATTTTGTGCTTGTCGATTGGTTGATGACATGACATGGCATGACATGAATCAGGTGTGGGACATCCGGGCGCGCAAGCTGAAGCAGGACCTGCCAGGGCACGCAGACGAGGTGTACGCCGTGGATTGGAGCCCTGACGGCGAGAAGGTTGTCTCTGGTGGCAAAGACAGGGCCCTCAAGTTGTGGATGAATTAAGCTTGCTTGTGGTGTCATCATGAATGTTTATTGAGCATGTGGATGATGGGGTAGGATAAGCAAGCAGCATATCATCATGAATGTTAATTACTAGTCTAGATGCTTGTGTTAACGTTTGATTTTTATATAATTTATTTATGTACTAGCAGTAGTATTTGGTTTGGTTTGGGGATTACTATTTTGATTGAAAAAATAGACTGGTCTATTTTTGGTCCATCCGTATGTCCACATAGAAACAAGCAAGGCAAGAGGGGGTGCATGTATGGGTGGCCACAAATTGGTCTCTATTTCCTTCCCTCCCTCCCTTCCTGCCCATCTTAAGCCAACCCGACGAATTCGATCGATTGATCGATCAATGGCGTCGTCGTCGTCGACTTGGGTTGCCGCCGTCCTCCTCTCGTCTCTTGTCGTCGCTCTCTCGGGCAAGTCCTCTTCCTTGCGGCCTCTCTTTTCTTTTCCTTTCCGGTGTCGAAAACAAAAACAAGAACACAATCGCTCTTATATTTTTTTTCTTCTCCAGTGTAAAAAACAAAAACAAAAACGAAAACGCAATCGCTCTTATATTATGGGACGGGGACCGGAACAGGATGGGACGGAGTAGTAAATTGTTATTTTTTTGATGATTGATGAAATAAGAAAGGAAGCGATATTATATTATAATGCGGCCGGGCATGCAGATGAAGGAGGTGGGCCGAGCTTCGGGTACACGCCGGGGACCCCCGACGGGCCGGAGAACTGGGGCAAGCTGAGCCCGGCGTACAGGGCGTGCGGCGAGGGCAAGGCGCAGTCCCCCATCGACATCGTCACCGGCAATGCCGTCCCCAACCCTAACCTCGACACCCTCTCCCGCGTCTACGCCCCCGCCAACGCCACCCTCCACAACAACGGCAAGGACATCGTGATGACCTTCGAGCGCGACGGCGAGCACGTCATGCCGGGCTCCATCAACATCACCACCGCCGACGGCAGCGTCAAGGAGTTCAGGTTCAAGATGATCCACTGGCACGCGCCCGCGGAGCACACCATCAACGGCAAGCGCTTCCCGCTGGAGCTCCACCTGGTCCACGTCGACGACCACGGCGACAAGGCCGTCATCGGCATCCTCTACAAGATGGGCAAGCCCGACCCTTTCTACGACCAGCTGACGGAGAAGCTGCGGGAGCTCAAGGCGACGCCCACGGTGGCGGCCGGCGTGGTGGAGCTCAAGTCGCTGCAGAAGCGGACGGGGAGCTACTTCCGGTACATGGGGTCGCTCACCACGCCGCCGTGCACGGAGAACGTGGTGTGGAACATCCTGGGCAAGGGCAGGGAGATGAGCCAGGAGCAGCTGCAGCTCATCACGGCGCCGCTGCCTCACCAAGACAATCGCCCGCCGCAGCCGCTCAATGGCCGCCTCGTCGCCTTCTACCACCCGCCAAACAGCACCGTCTCCCACCACACATACATGTAGATCCATCTACTCTACTCTATCTACTAGCTTCTTCTTCGATTCTTCTTCTACGATTCTTCGATTCTTCGATTCTTCTTCTACGATTCTTCGATTCTTCTTCTACGATTCTTCCATTCTTCGATTTTTATCTTCATTGTATAAGGAAGGGAAGAGATTATTTTTCTCTAATTATTGGTGGCGGCGGCTGCGTTTATCCTCTACCTTCTTCAGTTTGTTTATTATTACTACTACTTCAATTTAGTTGCTCCATCTGTTTGTGAGTTTGTGACGTGCCTGCGATCGATGCTGGTGATAAAGTCTGTCTGTGATTTTGTCCATTCAGCACATAAAAAAATGATTATTGTTTGCGGAAAACAAGTAGTAACCATCATCAACAAAAGAAAAAGAAAACAATTAATTAACGGTGCAGCGACATATTAATAACCAATCCAAAGCCAAGCCAAGCCTTTTTTTTTATCCATTCATCATTCATTCGCGTAATGGTGCAGCAATTTTCCAGATGAAAAAGGAAAAAAAAAATGTAGCTACCTGAGTGCATGCGTGACATTAGTTTCTCTCATGCATGCATGTATACATACATGTATAAACGTGACATCAATAAAACAAAAACAACGAATCAACCTATAGTTGAATGGTTAGGACGACAGTGATATATATCCCCTATCTACCAGAGTTCAGTCTTTTTTTTTTTTTAATCTTCTCCAATTCGGTTAGGGAAGAGGGAAAGTTAGAGGGAGACAGATAATGTGCGTGTGGGCTGGGCTGGCCTGGGCTGGGCTCATGATTTGGGAGTGTGAAAAAAAGGCCCAGATGGGGAAATTGCTTAATCCTGGCCCGCTTTCATACCACTTCCACATTGCTTCCTCTGGCCCAGATGAGGGAGACGACGGAGAATGAATGTGCCAAGTGGGCTGGGCTAGTCTCATGATTTGGCAGAGTGAGAATTTGCTAAATCTTGACCCGCTCTTATTAATAGTCTCATACCGCTCCTGCTTTCCTCTGAAATCCCCCGTTTTCCATGTTGTCGCGTTTTCAGTTTCCTGCAAATCAAAGAAGCCCTTAAATTAGACCATCACACTGCTCAACACCCAGCCTAAATTTATTTAGGGTAGAGCTTCCATATACGCCATTGGCATGTGCAGTAGCATCACCTATTATTACGTACCACTCCTGTTTTTTCCTTTTTCTTTTTTCAGTTCTGTTAATCAGATGGATGGAAGCATGCATGTGTGTGCACACTGCAGCGGGCGAGCGAGAACCAAACCAAAACCATATTAATTGTGCATTTGCAACATTTGGATGCAATGAAGATATATATATCTGTGTGCGCCAACGCCCGTCTCAATGCATTGCACCACCAACGTCAACGTTAACGCCAACGCCCGTCTCAATGCATTGCACCACCAACGTCAACGCCGGTCCCCTAGTCTCCTTGCATATATTGCACCACCAACGTCAACGTCAAAGCCAACGCCCGTCCCTCAGTCTCCTATTGCATTGCATTGCGCCGACCACCAACGTCCGTCTAAGGGCCGGCACACCAGCAAATAAAAATTTAAAGTTACAATGCTCCTACGTACGTACGTATCTACGTGTACAGAAACAGAGCCCCAACCGGCCAGTACAGTAAGTAGTAGAGTACAGCCTCGCATTCGCTAGCTCCCTGCACACCATCGACGTCATTCATTACTCTAGCTAGCTGGTGGAGGTGGAGCCAGACCACATAACTAACAATGCAATTGAATAAGTAGGAGTAGTACTGTATTTTCCAGCTATAATTATTTTTTTCCTTTCTTTCTTGGTTAAACTTTCTGAATTGAACATTTTTGTTTTACCCGGAAAAAAAGACTTTCTGAATTGAAAATGAAATAAACAAAACCTACAGGTTCATGTAGGTTCGTGTCTGTTCATTTGTACGTAGCATCTTCTTTAAGTACTCCATCCGTTCCTAAATATAAGTCTTTTTAGACATTTCAATAGGGGACTACATACAGCGTAAAATAAGTGAATCTACAATCTAAAATATGTCTATATGCATCCGTATGTAGTCTAATAATGAAATATTTAAACAGACTTATATTTAGAAACGGAGGGAGTATACATCATGCATGCATGCATGGCATGCCACCCGTACAGAGCTCTAGAAGTGCCACGCAGTCCATTGATTTCTAGAGAGCATGCATCATAGAATATAAGTCTGTTTAAAGATTTCATTATTAGACTACAGTACGTACTATGTACATAGAAAGTTATGGAGTCATACATAGCCCAGCAAATGGAATGTACCTACTCCTCGTACATTAATTAACTAATTGGTTCTAAACCAACTTTTTTAGCCCACTTCTTTTTAGTTAGCCATGGGCCAATTAAGGACCATCCAGGATTGATGACGGGTCAAAACCCTCGCGCCACCAGTCGCGTCTCTTCCCCACCTCCCCGGAGTGATGCCTGGGGGCGTCACTTTCCTCTTGGCGCGCCATTGTGCCCCTCTTCCTACCTTCCGACTTTTAGGACGAAAACCTTTGTCCGATTGGGCAGGCACGACGGTGGCAGGGGATTTGCGTCGTGACCCTCTTGAGATGTCGTCAATGAGTCTGGGTGTATCTCTCTTGCGACGGTATGCCTCATGTGCTTCTTCTGGGAGGCTAGCTGGAGGCTTTAGTAGTGCACCCTTGTGTTTGTGTGTCAGTGTCTGTCTGTGTGTGTTTAGCACTCTCGGCGTGTTTTCTTATATATTTTGATCAGCTTTTGAGGTTCTCCTCAACACCTTGTATCGTGTAGCTTTATTAATATGATGCAGGGCATATGCCTGTTTCGAGAGAACCACGGTCCATGCTTGCATGGTTATTACATACATATTGAAAAGCTTAATTTTTTGGAACATAACAAGGACCTTCTTACTCACTCCATCATTCTAATTAATCGGTTCATTATTTATGTAATATCAATAACAATCTTTTAGGGTATACTATATAAACGTTGAAACAAATCAAACTAGGGGGAACATGTTAGACTATTGGTAATGATAGGTTAGGATTTGGTAGTAATCTCTTCGATATGATTCCTACCCTGTCCCCTAGGATAATACGCCTAAGAGGCTCAGTACAACACACAGAATTACAACAGTTCCCCCCTCTCTAATCCTCTCACATGGTATCAACCGCAATTTCCTAGACCTAGCTCCACCACAGCTTTCGCGTAGCCCCATCCTAGGGAGATCAATCTACATGATCTCCGCCGAGGGCTGCACAACCTGTAGCTAGGGTTTATCCGCCGATCAGGTTGATCTTCTACCTTGTAGAGTATTATTTCCAATCTTTGATTGGTTTTTCTCCCCAGTGGTCGCTCGACTAGCGATTAGTTTTTTCGTTCACCGATCATATAGATCGGATGCTAGTGCCCACCACCCGCCGACCTTGGCACACATCCAAGGCCCAAGGGATTACACTCTGGGACGCCACCCAAACCAAAGCAAGGATGGCAGCAGGGGCTCCATGGTCTGAGGGTCACCTAAATGCTCTCTCTGCAAAGGCGCCTGTTGTATTCAGGGGGAATTCGAAGAAGCTTGCATGCCACAACCTTACATAGAGAAGCCAAGTGCAAGAAAGACACATACTTTACACAACCGCTTCCTCCCCCCCTCGCCACCCCACGTGTTACCCACCGTCGCAACTCGGGAGCAAAAACCTAGAGACGGTCACATCCCATCTCACCTTCCTCCCCTAACTGACACATGAGGCGCCCACCGACAAAGAGTGAACGGCTCCGGTGGCGGTGGTGGGGCATTTCTCCGGAGGTGTGGCGTAGTGGCTTGCCTCGGTCAACTGGTTCGCTCCCGGCTAGATCTGGCTTCCACGAGTGAGGTGACCGAAAGGAGGGTGGCGCTGGCGGCGTTGGGTGTCGTTGGCTGGGGCATGCTCCCCTACTTTGATGGGTTCCTGGTGGTGGCATGGAGAGCACGCGGTGGCGACGCAGCGCCGATGGGCTCCGAGGGCTGGCTTTGAACCCGGGCGAGCCGGTCCCATGCAGCAGCGAGACTGCATCGCCATCGAACGGCTCTAGTGACGGAGGTTGGCGGTGTCTTTGTGGTGCTCCACTCTCGGCTCATGGCGCGTGATCTTCCTTCCTTGGTGCATGGTAGGGTGGCCCTTAAGCGTTGCTGCGGTTGGGGCACTTCCGGTCTTTCCAGTCGGAGCTGGGCGGTTGGCTTTGTCTTCAGCGGGTATATCTGTTCAAATCCAGGTGAAAACCTTGCATCGACCTTGCCGATGCCGGCGGCATGGACACCGTTATCCTCCTTGAAGTTGTTGTTGCTGATTTCATTTCGGCTACTCATTTCTAGTCTTAGGCTTTAGGTGAAAACCTTAGGTCGGGTGTTGCCCGACTGGGTGGCGGTGGTGTCCTGACATCACTTACTCCTTGGAGTCTCCATTTTGGAGTCCCTATTGAAAGCTATAGGAGCGTCTGGCTAAAGGTGAAGTTGGGTTTTGTGGAGGTCTGCGACATGTGTTTAGTAGGTGGTGGTGGTGGTGGAAGTGCTATGCTTATTGGTGCCAAGCTAAGTTTTCTTTTGGTTCTCCATCTTGCTCGAGTTAGCCTCCTCTCAGGGGTGTTTGTGGCGGCGGTGAGGTCTTGGCGTTCCATTTTTTCAAAGATGTCAGAGGTTCTTGTTGCTTTGCATAGTGCTTATTTGGTGATGTTGGTTGATGTGACGCCGAGAGGAGGTGTTGTGCTCGTCTTGGTGGAACATTGGCGTTTGATGGCTTCTGCGGCTTTCGTTGTCGCGATGTGGCCTCGGCGATGGGATGCCCTTCGACGGCAGCTGCGACTCTCCTAGGTCGACTTTAAGGTGAAGAGTGATCGTTGCGCAAGTGGGTGATTCTTTTATCTACATCTCTTGACCTCAGGTCTCCGTTCCATTGATCCAACAAGACTCCTCCCTTCTTCTTGGTTTGTTCCCGTGCTGTTGGGTGCCGAGTTCAAGGTTTGGACGGCTAGGCATAGCTTGTTTCGGTTCTCTTTCTCCGTTCCCTTGTTACTTCTTGTGTGTGTGTGTGTGTGTGTGTGTGTGTGTGTGTTGTGTGCTACGTCATGTAGCCGTTGTGTTGTATATACAGCACAAATAATGTACGCTATAGTTATGTACGGGAGCTATAGTAGGTCTGTACGTACGCTAGCTAGCTAGCTAATTGTTGGTAGGTTAGGCTTGGGCTCGGCTGAAACAAATAATAGTACTAGTTGGTTTTATATCACCAGCATCAGTATTCGTACATGGATTTGATTTAGTCCGATCCTATTCCCATCTACAGTATGTATGCATGAGAAGAAGCTAGCTACACGTACGTAGCACTACTAGTCTAGTCAAGTACGTACGTAGTGTGCATGCATGCATGCAGCTGGCAGTATATATAAGTAGTCCTTATTCTCTTGTCTCTCTTTGTAGGCTCTTTGTGGGCTACTAGGAGTAAATTCTTGGCTGGCTCGCAATCGATTCAATGGTGTTGTCTCTCTTTGTAGGCTACTAGGAGTAAATTCTTGGCTGGCTCGCAATCGATTCAATGGTGGGGTGGGGTGGAGAGGACAGAAGATGGATGGGGTATGGACCAACCGAATCCAACGCAATGCAATGCAAACTGATCAAGGCCGATGGACGCACACGACACAAGCCTTGCTGCCCGCAGTTTGCCTCTGCCACTATACATGCATTAATTCATCTATCTATCTATCTATCTATCTATCTATCTATCTATCTATCTATCTATCTATCTATCTATCTCAGAAGGACGAGAGAGGAGCGTTGGTGTTGAGGGTCCAGTCCATGGATCCATCAATCGATCTGTGGCACCGGCAAGAGCTAGCTAGCTAGCTACCCCCTTCATTTCCTAATACTCACTTTGTTCCCAAATATATGACGTTTTGACAGTTCAAACAGAGGGAGTATAAGACAATTTTGTTTTTTCTTGATTCGTAGTATGTTCACTCATTTTAGTACGTATGTAGTCACTATTTTGTAATAGCTAAAAGGTCTTATATTAAAAAACGGAGGCAGGCAGCAAGGAAATAATTCAAGGGCAGCTAGCTAGCTAGCTTGCTCAATGGAATGCAATGGAACAGAGTTGAGTTGATCCACCCAGTAGAAAAATTAATGGAGTGCACCTACCTACCTTGTTAACTCGTTGCTTCTTCTTTTTATATGTTTATTAAAAACAGATAAATTACGGTCTCAGTCAATCGGTCAATACGTACGTATATACTCTACATCGTCAAGCATGGATGGATATGTGGCTGGTAATAATAAATCAAGAGAATTACTACCAGTACTAAGCAGGTACGGGAGCTTTGTGAGGTGGAGACATGCATGCAAATGCAAGCATGGTAGTAACTACTGTGCATGCTTTCGGTAGTACTAGTACGTACGTAGTACGTGGTAGGTAATGTTACGCGCGCGTGTCACTACATCCATATCCATTCATTGAGCGCCTTGAGCTTTCCCGTGTCCGTGTGTGGGTGGATCGGTCACAGTCCAGTCCCGCTACTATCTGTGCGTGTGTACATGGATTGCGGACAGAGATGGATGGATGCATGCAATGCAAAAATGCAATGGTCCAACGCCCATGCATCCTTGTAGATGATGAGATGCAGGGCAGGGCAACAACCTCAACTGATAAGTAGAGTAGCATCTCTCGATCCACACCCACACGCCGGAGAGCAAGAGAGAAATGTGCCAGCTGCTGCATGCTGGGGCTGGCCCTTGTCCTCATAAATCATATGCATGCAATGCAACCAAGGGCCTTTGCCATCTTGCTTGTGCATTGCATCGTGTTGTTAGAGAGAGGACGTTGCAAGGAAGCAAATTTATACTGGTGGGTACTCCTAATAAAGAAGAGTACGTAACATATGGCCTGGATGGATGCATGCATGAGCATGATGCCTCTTAGCCAGCCAGCCAGCCAGGCAGCGAGCTTGATAGTAGTACTCTACTCCTGGTCCTGGTCGTCCTAAAGACAACTAGCTAGTAAGTACCTTGGGACGTTCGTAGCTAGCTAGCTAGTAGAAAGCATAGCAAGCATGCATTGTGTTGCATATTGAATCATCCATATACTTGCACTAATTTCACTGGAAGCTGGCTAGTCTACATAGGAGTAGTACGTACTTCCAATATGGATGCATGCTGTGCGCGCACAAGAATTAATTAATATTCGGAGTGGTCCGTGCAACACGGGCATTGGCATTGGCATGTGTTTATTGTTTGAAATAAAATATTGGCGTTCCATTATGTGCTTTCTTTCACTCTGCATGCACACCGATTAATCTAGAGACTCCCTTTTCACTCCATGATTTTTCACCGATTAATCTGCCGGTACAGTAGAGCAGAGAAGGTGATCGGCCTAGCTAGTTACAAGGCAGCTTCTAATTAATTTGCAATGAAACGAAGATGGCCTTGCTGAATGGAACGGAATGGAAAAGCTAGCCAGCTAATTAGCTTCTTCTTCTTTTCTTTTTTTTCCTTCTTCTTATCATCATCATCGTCGTCATCATCATGTGTCAGTCCAGTTTATATACTTACTCAATTACTAGTCAGTCATCTGTGGTGCATTGCAAGTTGGTGTCATTGTCAAGCAAGGAAGAAACGACGTTCGAGTCTCTCTCTCTCTCTCTCTCTCTCTAACCAGCTAGCATACTAATTCATGCATGGAGTATACATATATATAATAATAAAAAGAAGAAAAGAGAAGAGAGAAAAATGGATGGCTCTCCTCTCCTCGCCTCTCTGAAGAAAGAAATAAAATGAATGGGTCTCCTCTTCTCTCCTCTCCTCTCGAGCAAGCATAGCATGATACATGCATGGCCTAGATTGGTCATTCTTTATGGGATATATATTTTACAGAAATGCATGGGGTAGGAGCATGCATGCTCGGGACGGCTACGTACGCTTGCGGGCCGGTCCGGTTAGCACGTGAAATCAGCGATGCATGCATTGCAACGTCGTCCTAGCTAGCTGCTACTACTAGTGGCGGAGCTACGGCTGGGCTAAACCAGGCCATGGCCCGCCCAGCCGGAGAGGATTTAAGTCAAGATTAGTGCATAATCTGGACCATAAGAGCAAAATTTCAATGGTTTTTCTTAACATGATCCGTTTTGGCCCGCCCAGATAAATGAATGTAGCTCCGCCACTGACGGGCTTGATCATGATAGTACGTATATGCATGCATGCA